>JAVHKZ010000007.1:11253919-12507839 GCA_035079395.1 Aspidiotus destructor
TTTATGTGCGTTGAAACGACGGAACTATTTGAACTTGATACCATTGACCCTAAAATTAACATGAAGTTTTCGTTACAGTCCTTTCAAATGAATTGATTAACGGAAATGCAGAACTTGGAGGAATTTGATAACTTTTTTCAATAAGGATTCTGAATGACCTAAGGACAATAACGAACAACTAGTACCGGTAGGTAGATGAATTTAAAAAAATTCTGATCATTCATTCATTCTTCAACTAGATCGATATCATTTCATTAGAACGTTCAAGTGATTCTTCTACAACTAAAAGGCCAAAGTTTTTCCCTACCGACAGAAGAATAATTTCATCGTTTCGTTTCTGAATTGAAATCACAAATAACCGTGCAGAGGTTATGTAGTGTAAATAAAAGCCATAGGTAGTGTTAAGGTGAACGCTGGCTCGATCTGTTTTCGAACGATCTACAGAAAAGTACGTTCCTTGCTCGTTCGAGAGATCCATGAATCTAAATCCATTCTAAAGCAACATTATCCCTTCTTCTCTATTCAAAATTATTATCATCAACAAAAACCAGATAACACTCAAAACTTAGAATAATTCGTAGTCGCGGAGGCGGAATGTCGGTTGAAAGACCTTGATGTCTTCCTGTTTCTCACTCGTTCATGATTCATCTCTCAAAATACTGACATTCAAGTCGTACTTCAATAACGCTAACGCAGGTACTTCGTAAAATGTAGAGTAATCATCATGCTACTGGAGTGGATACATCAGTAACCGTTGTAACAGTTTCTAGCTCGGTAAGTGAAAGAATAACGAAAGTTCAAACTCCAATTCAAGTCATCCTTGATAACATCAGCTCTACATTACAGGGTATAACAGGTGAACCGTGACAATCGGGCTTTCACATATTTGCGTCGCACGATTCTAACCGCCGTTCGAAGAAATTCTGATGACAGCACTCCGCACGTAATTTTGATTCACCGCGAGTAAGTATTCATCACGCATGTTTTTTTTTTTCCTACAAACGAGGTCGAATATTTTCGTGGCGTTTCTCCAAATGTGATATTTTCACTTTCAGTCAGTTGTACAATGTCCAATCGAGACTTCGAATTGCTCGACTTCGAACGTCAAGATAGTATTTGCTACGTGAGTCCGCAGACGCGATTGCTTCATGCTTTCGAGGCGCGAAATTTGGAAAAGTTCAAAGAAATTCTTCGATCGAATCGTAAAACAACGATCGACGTGAACTACGTTTACGAAGACCCGTATGATAAGTCATTGCTCGAGATCGCTTGCAGTTATCCTCATTGCAGTAGGTTCGTCGAAGTGCTTATAAATTACGGCGCCGAAATCAATACGGTAAATATAATTCATAAGAAATCGCCGCTTCATTTAGCTATCGAATTTTCTGATTTCGATACTGTCAAGCTACTCGCGGATACCAGCACCAACGTTAACATACGCGATTCTTTCGGAAATACACCTTTGCATAAAGCTAGTGAATTGGATAAAGTTCAAATAGTCGATCTTCTACTTCAGCATCCGGCTGTCAAAGTAAACGCCGTTAATCGTAAGAAACAAACTCCTCTACATCTTGCTATTGCCAAAGGTAATCAAGATTCTGTTTCAAAACTAATGCAAGATTCTCGCGTCGATTTGGACGAGCTTCGTGATTTCAGTGATAAGACGTGCCGAGAAATGGCGCGGGATAAGTTACCAGGACTTGAATTACAACCCACTAAACGTATTGGCGTTGGCGAAACAACATTGTTCTCTCTGTTACATGATCGAGATGTACGAACATTCAAAGAACGTATCAGAAAGGATAAGAGTCACGTAAACGACGACGACGGAAAGTATACGTATTTGCAGTACTCTTGTTTATACGGACTCTATGACGCTGTAGAAGTGCTGTTAGAGAATGGCGCCAACCCGAATCTCACTTGCTTTCAAAATCAGACTCAACCAATCATGATAGCTGCCCGCCAAGGTTACCTGAAGATCGTAGAAAAGCTTGTCGAACAGGGTAATATCATTTATGACGGTACGATTGAAGGTACCGTCTTGCACGCTGTCTTAGAAGGAATGACAAAAAGTCACGATATATTGGGAATATCCCTGGAGACGAGTAGGCACGTTAAATGCCTGGAATATTTACTGAAGAATGTTTCTCCAGATTTGTTGAATATCAACGCGTCGAATATAAATGGGCATACAGCTTTACATCTGGCTGTAAAGTTGCACGACAAGTATATTATTCGATTGTTGCTAGATCATGGAGCGTATATTGGATCCAGATGTAATCAAGGTAACATGCCGATAACGTTAATCGACGCGGATGTGTTCCAAGAATACTTGGACGATTGTGTTGTAACGAACGACAAACGACCCATCGAAGAGAACTACGAAATTATCTTCAAGTACCACTTTTTAGTTCCTCCGAAAGTTTGCAATCGGGAAACTCTAGCTTCGAAGGGTACAACGTCATTCGAGCTGACTGAAAGTGGAGCCAACGAAAAACGTGCTGTCGTCTCGGAGACCGAACCTTTAATCGAATTGAGTCGCATTCCTGAACTACGTCATCTGCTGAAACATCCCGTGCTGACTAGTTTTCTCAATCTGAAATGGTTCACTATACGTAAATACTTTTGGGTCAATCTTTCCTTCTATCTCCTTTTTTGGCTGTTCTTAACATTCTACGTGCTGTCCGTTTACTCGATAGAATTGAACAACGACCCGGATAATTTGGAAACGAGACGTAACGCTCAAATCGCTTTGATATTACGATGTCCGGCGGGCATTCTCTGCTTTTTACTCTTTCTTCGTGAATTTTTTCAGTTCAGTGTGTCACCCAGACGCTATGTGGGCGAAGTGGAGAATCTGTTGGAAATTGGATTACTCGTGTCGACGACGTTGATCTTGTTCTGTAAAGTCGATTCGGAGTTCGCGGCTGTCGCGATATTACTTTCGTGGGCGGAACTTGTCTTACTCATCGGTCGTCATCCTTCGTTATCTACTAACATAGAAATGTTCAAAGTGGTGTGCACCAACTTTCTGAAATTGCTCGCTTGGTACTCGATTCTCATATTGGCGTTTGCTTTGAGCTTCTATCTACTGTTTAAAGACGCGAGAAAATCAAACTGTTCGAATAGAGTCAACTTTACTGCGGATGCGGAGAGTGACAAGAAAAATGAAAATAGCGATGACGACGGCACGCAGTTTTTTGAAGACCCGGGTACGTCTATCTTCAAGGCAGTTATCATGTTGACCGGAGAATTCGATGCCAGCTCGATTCCGTTCAGGTGTCATCCAGGTATCAGTCATGTTCTATTCGTTCTGTTCGTCTTTCTCATCGCGATTGTATTGTTCAATTTACTGAACGGTCTAGCTGTCAGTGATACGCAGGCGATTAGAAGCGACGCTGAAATTGTCGGAAATGTTTGCCGAGCTAAATTGATCGCGTATATCGAGAAAATGGCTACTGGAAATCCGCTAGCATTTCTTAACGTTTTCGATACGCTGACTTGCATGTGCTGTTGCGTGCCGGCTCCTCCGCGAAGAAAATCTAGGTTTACCTCGAGGCATATAAAGCTGTTCTACGAGCGCATCAATTTATTCCCAAATGTGTTATCGGATATGAGCGGACACGTGCTGCCAAACCAAGGTAATTTGGTCGATTTTTCCAATAGTAACGTTAAATGCAAAACTCGACCTGCGGACAAAGGTTGCTGGGGTGGTTGTGGCCAATGCACCGAGTGGTACATCGATCAGGGTATTATAAAACTGGCCAAAGAAATTCTGGGTGAAAGAAATACCAGAGAAGAGAAAGTTTCTAACTCGGATTCGGTCGAAATGTATTCGAGGCGGCTGGATGAATACAAAGAGAAATTATGCTCGTTGGAAGAGACGAGCAGAAGGAACGAAAAGAAATTGAACGAAGTTATCGAACTTTTGAGGAAACGACGATAATTTAAATGATGACGGTGTTCCGTTTCGTTCTTTGTATTCGGCATTCCTAATATTGTTTTCCTCACATTCTCGTCGCTTATTAATATTTTCTATCGATATGTTATGTTTTACGTTATATTTCTTAACAGGGGAAAGTACTGGCATTTAACTTTTGATTATAAACGTACTTCAAGTTGACGCGTGCGACTTAGATAAAGTACAAAATAACCCGTCCTTCAGTCACGCAACTCAACTGCGAGCATTTGAATCGAGTTTTGCTCGTGAATAAATACGTAATTTTTTTGTTATTATTGTATTTGTTGTGGGAATATTTTGTTTCATTTGTGTACCTACCTGTAATATTGAAATTACAGTAGTTGTTTTTTTTTTTCTTACTGTGCAATACACTTATACCAACTTTTTTTTTACATATTGTATTTATTGATAAAAATTTTAACCTCGTAGCTTCTGCAAAGCTACGTGTTTTTATTGTTGGCATCGTTCTTTGATATTTCTTTACTTTATGGTGTTATGCTACGTTGCTGTTCTTAACATAATGTTTTTTTTATATAAAGTTCTATTAATAAGTTTTATCTACCTCCGTTTTTATTTCTTCCTCACTCTCGTTTACGAAGTAATTGTTCGAAAATTGATGCTGCCTTGATAATGAAGTTACGCTGTACTGCAGTACCGACGATGACTCAGGAATGAGCGTAAATTCCGACAGAGTTAATGAAATTAACGCTTCGAATATCTTTGCATAAAACAATGAAAGTTATTTTTTCTGAAAGAGGTGCTACAGCTTCGCTGAAGATTTATGACAGAAATTTTCTAGTTTTAATCCCTGCGTTCGATAGCTGTGCTTGTTTTTCAAATATGGAGTAAAGGGTTTAGGTTGATTGAACCCGGAAAGGAACGACAGGTCGTCAATTTAAAAAAGTACGAAAAAGCAGCTTGTAAAAAACTTTTGTAGGTATCAAGATTTTTGAAAATACTGTGAAGACGTATTCTTCAAATTTCAGTTATTGCACGAGAATAAGATCCTCCATATTTCAAAAGTATCCTCCGAGGCGTATTCTTCCAAATTGCGGTTTTCCATAATAACAAAAAATAAATTATATTGGAGTACTTTCGGTCAATTATAGTTCATTATCAGCAACGAAAATGCAGTATAACAACTGAAAAAGCGATGAGTGAGACATGGAAGAATATTTTGTTTTTTTATCCAACCAAACACATATAAGAAATTAGAAACAAAAAGTAGGGCCTACATCTTTCATGTGAAAAAAAAAAAAAAAAAAAATCGAACTAAATGAAAGGTAAGAACAAATAGCTGAAGTGAGAAAACTTAGAAGCCATTCTAAATCTTGCAATGGCTGCGGAAACCCCGCAAGTCCCAATGCCCTGCGGGAAATATCCAGGTTTCGGGTATGATGACGTCACCAGGGGTGTGAACCGTTATTATTTTTTCTTAGGATTCCGTTTCTATTTGTTCTTCAACTGAATCGCCGGATCCGCTTTCTGTTGGTTCCGCTTCCACACAGCAATCGCCGGATCCGCTTCCTTTTGGTTCCGCTTCCACACAACAATTGCCGGATCCGCTTCCTTTCGGTTCCGCTTCCAGGGAGAAATTGCCGGATCCGCTTCCTTTCGGTTCCGCTTCCTGGGAGAAATTGCCGGATCCGCTTCCTTTCGGTTTCGCTTCCAGGGAGCAATTGCTGGATCCGCTTCCTTTTGGTTTTGTATCTTGAAAAAAGAATCTTTCAGGAATTGCACAAAAAATTCCGGTTATCCTTCAAAAAAGGGCAAAGAATATCGGTTATCCTCTGTTTTTTAGGAGATATCCGCTATTTTTCACGGATGAAACATTGGTTACAATTCTTTGGCCAGATTTCAAGATCCGCTTCTTTTCTGTTCCACTTCCACTCAGCAATCGCTGGATCCGCTTCCTTTCGGTTCCGATTTCAAGCAGCAATTGCCAGATCCGCTTCCTTTTGGTTCCGCTTCCAAAACCCGAAAATTCAGGTCCGGATTGCGGATACCATTTCGGATAGCGATTCCGGTTCACACCCCTGGACGTCACAAGTTGAGCGAGTTTCAAGTCCCCCTCCTACCATATAAAGCTTAGGGGATTAAATTTTCTTAGCCTGGATATGATGACGTCACAAATTGGAAGCGTTCTCAGTCCTCATCCCATCATCTAAAGTTTGAGGTCTGACATTTTTCCAAAGCCACCCCTCCCACACCCTCCTCTATCATATACAGCTCAGAAACTGAAACTTTTTCAAGTCCCCTTCTATCTTAAAAAGTTTAAGAGTTGAAATTTGTCCAAGTCCGGGAATCATGAAGTCACATGTGTGAATGCTCCCTGACGTCATGAGTTGAACGCGCTGAATCATATTATGTACATAGATGAGAAGTTGAAAATTTTCCAAGTCCTGTCCAGTGCTGCTAGATAATATTTTAAAATATTCGTACCCCCAATTTTTTCCAAGATCTGAAAACAGACTGCACCAATTCATCAATAACCATGAGGAGAAAGGTATCTCTCATACGAGTGATTGAGGTACTTTTCCTTTGATCGGCTCAATGTTATGGAAGACTGCGGTGTCAGCCCATAACGACCTGGAGGAAAGTATCTTTCACATTAGTGCCTGAGGTATTTTTCCTTTGAGCACAAGAATTACATATTTTACGCAAAATCCATAATATCTTCTTCAAGCACCGAAAATCCGTAAATCTGGCAGCACTGGTTCCGTTCCCATTTTATGAAGCTTAGGGGCTGAAATTTTTTTGAATCCAGAAATGGAGACGTCACAAGTTGAACACGTTTTCAGTCTCCATCCTATCATAATAGCTGGAGCGCTGAAAATTTGCCGAGTCGCAAAAATGATGACGTCACAAGTTGAATGCGCTAAAATCTTTTGAAGTCTTCCTCTGATCATATAGAGCTAAGGAGCTGAAATTTTTTCAAGTTTGGAAATGATGACGTCACCAGTTGAAGGCGTTATAAGTCTCCACCCCTTCATAAGGTATCTATAAAAAAGGCCTTTGTTCCATAAGAAGTACATTGAACGAAGGTCCTTTTTACAGATCTCTTTCATACAGCTTGGAGGCTGAAATTTAATCACTAATTGAATGTGCTGAAATTTTTCGCAGTCCCCCTCCTATTATATTATAAAGCTTAGTGTTTTGAATTTTCCAAGTCCAAATATGATGACATCACCAATGAAATTTTTTCAAGTCTCCCTCCCATCATATAAAGCTTAAGGGCCAAAATTTTTCCAAATCCAGAGATAATGACGTCACATATTGAACGCGCTAAAATTT
Source organism: Aspidiotus destructor (assembly GCA_035079395.1). Taxonomy (NCBI): domain Eukaryota; kingdom Metazoa; phylum Arthropoda; class Insecta; order Hemiptera; family Diaspididae; genus Aspidiotus; species Aspidiotus destructor. Next base: position 11,261,175 of record JAVHKZ010000007.1, read on the forward strand.
TTTCATGTCCTGTCCCTGTCATATATAGACCAGAAGCTGAAAATTTTTCATAGACCCGTTCCCATTTTATAAAGTTAAGGGAATGAAGTTCTCCAAGTCTGGATATGATGACGTCACAAGCTGAAAGCGTTCTCAGCCCTCATCCTATCATAAATAGCTCAGAGTCTGAAATCTTTCCACCCCCCCCCCCTCTATCATATATAGCTCAGAAACTGAATATTTTCCAAGTCTTCCCCCTCCCCTACGATTATACAAAGCTTGGGGGCTGAAAATTTACCAAGTCCTCTCCCTAGTATATAAAGATTGGGGGCTGAAATTTTTCTTAGCCCGGAAATGATGTGGTCACGAGTTGAACGCACTCATGCTCGTTTTCTACAAATTCGAGGCATTCCAATCTGTAAACACCATTTTCCTTATATCTAGGATCTCATCCTCAAGGTTGACCAAGAGTTTGCTGAAAGAAGTAGGGTTGTGGGAAGCAGATCGGAAACCATAAAGACGCAAAATATGACTGAGTTTGAAGAGAAGGCTGCCCAAGAAGGCGAAGAAATCCATTTGCACCTATCAATTAGGTGGGAAGAAGCGAAGTAGTGTTGTCAAGACATCCTTGAACAATTTCCTATGGGCCAAGCGACGACCTAGTTTGAGGAGGTGAGGTACTTGACACAGGCAATTTCTTTCCAAAAGGACGGTAGCTAAGCGACATTCCCAATACAGTTAGTAAAGTCAAGGAAATTAATACGTTGGTCTTTTAGGTGGACGAGAAAATTTTGAATCCCAAAGGGAGGATTTGACTGTAGAGAAAAACCGTCATCGACGTACCTGTGCCAGTGGGTGACCCGGGGAAGGAAATCTAGCGGTGACGAAAACAAGTCTAATTCGAATTTCTGCATGAAGACATCTGCAATTGGAGATCTCAGAGGGGTACCATTAGGGACGCCGATGTCTTCAGGTGAGGAATAGAATTCCTCTCTGAAGAGGCCGAATGTGTTGGAGGACCAGGAGATGTTCATACAAAAATTCACCAGTGTCTCCATGTGGGATATTATGTTGTGCTGGACAGCGACCTGTTAAGGAATGTTAGGAAGCAAAGCCGCCCCGTGAGTATCGAATAGGAGGTGGAGCCACATCATTTTATATCTTTAGCCAATAGGGCTTTTCTAGTATTTCAAATTGCATACCTTATTCTCCTACGTGTCATCAATTGATAAAACACTGCCAACGTAAGTTGGCAGTGTTTCTCACTTTGATCTTCTAGGTGTTGTTGGATTGCACACTCATTTTCATTCTGGGGTAGTTTGCCATAAGTCAGAGAATAAGAGTATGCAATTTGAAATAGATACTGGAAAAGCCCCATGAAGTGGAATTAAGGATGGAATACGGGTTCTTCAGATTAACACGATATTTGAACTATCGGCCCAAGATTTCAGCGTATACCGTTCATCTCTCGATGCTGATAACAGTCATTTGACCGAAAGTACTATGAAATTTATTTTTTCTACGGGTCGTATTTTGTGATTTGTTTGAAATTTTTGTTATTATTAAAACAAGGGTGTGGTATGTTTACATTTTCTCTCTATCGCTGTTCTTTCCTCTTTGCTGGTCAGACGCCATTTTGAGAACTGTGATATCAATAATTACTGGTCATCAAATCACTCTACCCTAACGTTGAATTTAGTCTTCAAGACAAAAATGATTTAATAATCAAACTTCAGACGCTGAAATAATAATGATAAAAATTTGAAATTCCTTTTGTAGAAATTTTTACTCGTTCATAGATTTTTTGTTAAAATTTTTGATTAATTTTGTGTGTAAGTTCATCATCTTGTGAGAGAGTCTTCACCCGGAGAGCATTGCACTGCAGCTTCACTTTCTAAATTTTGAATTACCATCTTCGTCTTCTGGAAGAGAACTCAATAGTGTATTATAAACATGGATAAATCTAAATTTCAATTTTTCAATCAAAAAATTAGAAATATAAATTCCGAGGTAAGTTGGCGTAAATTATTTACTTTTGAAAATATTTGCGGGTGTTTGAAATTTTATTTATTCTTATTTGTTTTTTAGAATCCTTCGGATGCAGTGTGCACGCTTCTTGCGCACTTGGAAATAAAAATTAGAAAGAAAGAAAGGAAAGAACTCAAGTACAAAAAGGTTGGTGATTTTCGGATATCTTTGTATCGGCAATAGGTGATTAGTTCATCATTTTTTTGAATTATCATTCGTGAAAAACTTTTTTCTGGGGACATCTCGATCAGTTATGGGTCTACAGACACCGGGTAAAATTGGGAGACTAAAACTAGCCCAACTGCTTATCCTAAATTTTTGCTCTAGATCATCTCGCAGAGGGAGGACTTTGCTTTCTCTGACTATACCTCTGCTAGTTTGCTATCCAGTGAGCGCCGCTAGGAAGGTAGAGCAAACTCCCACTTTTTCTCCTCCAATTTTCCCGTTGGACTTAATCTAATAAATCTAGATGATGGGGCTTTGAGCTATGAGGTTCTCTTAATCCATCAGTAGTTCTTCTATAGAAATATTGTTTCTTTACCCTTCCCATCGTTCTCGCTTTCTTACGTTCGAATGTAAATTTTTTGTTCTTTTACTAGGTTTGCGGAGAAATTTTACAGAACCTGAAAATTCACACTTATACGCTGAAACAGGTAATAAAATTTGATTGAAATTTTTTCCCCATTATATTAATTTTATATTTGTATGTAAAGACCTCCTTAAGTATTCCCACTGTGATGGGTGAGTGAAAATAACTGACATCTCCTCAGTTTTCAATGGTTCGAGGAAAATTTTCGTTTTTGAGGCTAGATGCGGGAGAGAGGCAGAGGGTCCGTAGCACGAGGCCATCGTGTTTTTTCTTTTCGAAATATGAGGGCTTCAGCTTTAAAATCCCGTTAAGTGACGAACCACGAGAGTGGCTGAAGGATCGACCCCTGCGGCATCTTACAAGCAACTGGGCCCTTCACTGTACCAGCGGGCGTCTCTGCTTCGAACAAAGTTGCTGTACTATGGTCCTTCAAGACACGTACTCTGAATTATAAGCATTATTATTTTTTTTTTTTTGGTGAAGTGCAATTCCTGAGGTCCGTAAACGATTTCTTGCTGGCCTCTCTTTGTCCAAAGGCACAGAAGTTCATGCATAATTTTTTGCGGCTAATATTCGTTGAAGGAAGCAACTATATGATTTCAATAGAGTGAAAGTTATCCAATCTTTTCTTCTTGTAGGATTACGAAAACTTTTTAACAGAAGCTACTATTTTAAAAAGCGAATTAGCCAAACTGAGCGATGAAAATGAGCGTTTAACTAATGAGAATAATAAACTAAAAGAGGCAAGTTTCTTTTCTTCCGCCTTCGATGGTTTCACTATGCTAGAATTCTGCGTCTTTCTAAACACACTTCTTGATATTGTACATAGGATGAGAGCAAACTGAGAAACGAGAATTTTAGATTAAAAGAAGATATGAAGAACATTCGCGAAGAAAAATTTGAATCGGAATCCGAATTGGAGGGTAAAGTGCGAAATCTTGAACAGGTATGAAATTATATTTTTTATTCTTCATAGCGCATGATTGATTCTAATATAAACTAACAATCGAGAACAATTTGCAGAAATGCGAAGAGTTTATCGATATGATGATCAAAAATCGAGGAAATTCACGTAAGTAACGACCACTTTGAGTGACTTTACAGCTTTCTATGGTGGTCTCGGTATTCATCAACTATGCTGTCTTGAACTGTTCTATGTATGTTGCCTTCGACGTTCGTAAGAGGTTCAAATATCGGCTGGGTCCCATAGAGTCAAGTATACGTGTGGACAATTTTCTCTCACTGTCTTTCTAACTTCACCTTTAAGGTAGAGACGGAAGGCAAGAGAATGATAGAATAGGTTTGTCAGCTTGGTAAGCCAAAGCAGTGGCATCTATAAAGGTTATTGATTCGCACATCAAAGTGGGCAATTAAAAATTATATTCATTGATCTGGGAACTAGACGTCTTGACCAACGCCTGATTTAAAATAAGCTTATCATGAGCTCGCAGTTAAGATTAAGCGTCAAATAGTCACCTGGATTCTTAGAATCCATTATAAGCCAGGCTAACGGTCCAGAGATAGGGAGAAGAGGACTACAGCTCTCTCGGAAAGAGAAGAGACTGGTCGCACTGAAGGACTCGTGGAAACTGTCATCAAGTTGAGTGGAATTGTAATCAGAAGAAGCAGCTTTAAATACTGAAAACTGAAAAGCAGATCCGTCACTAACAATGTTTTTTAGAGGAGCAAGATGGGGGAAAGAATGAAATCATATACGTGGGAGTGCCGAGTCTTCTTTAAAGAATCGGAATATAGTGTGTATTGAGGGGCGGCGGGGGGGGCAGAATTTAGATGCCATTGCCAACTGAGCACCGGCAGTGGAAACCCGCAAGCTATGGAGTTCCGTGAAAAATAGGTAATCTATTTATCGTGCACCTTGCTGTGCCCGGCAAAAATTTTTCAGGGGTACCGTGATGAAGAAACCCCCTAAAACTTTAATTTTTCATAGCTTGAAAAAATAGGAAAAAATTAGAGGGCATTACAGGTTTGCAATGGCAGCGGGGAACCCGCAACCTCCCGCGCTCGCGATCACGTTGGCGCCAAAATGCCCCCTCAGAAAATGATTTGGCCGAACTGTTCTCAGTATACTGTATACTAGGTCTGATATAATGAAGGCGGGAAGTTCAAATTTTTCCAAGTCTCTGAAGTAGGTCAAGTTCAAGGTCATTGATGACACACGTCTTGTCACGCAGTTCACAGAAACTCCCGGACACGGACGTTTTCTGAGGATGTAGTCCCCCTAACAAAAGGAACAACGGGTTCCCCGCTGAAAAAATTTGTTTGTCCCCCTCAGAATGATTTCGAAGAATTGTCTTCATTAAAATGGCCTCTCCAGTCCAAGTCCAAGAAATAGTCGAAGTCCAAGAACGGTCGAAATTCTTCTAATTGAAGATATTTTCTCGAAAATGATGACGTCACGGAAATCGCGCGCGTACGCGCCCATCTTCTGAAGCCCCCCCCCCCCCAACAAGAAGTGTTACAATGTTCGTTGGAAACTGACCCATGACGTCATAAGATTGTGACGTCACTGGGTCAATTCAAAACAATTTCCAAGCCCCAAAATTAGGTCAAGTTCAGAGATAACGTCTTACGCTCCACACTAAGTCTAGGCCTCTTTCATACTAGGTCTCTTTGGAATGGGTCAAAGCTACTAATGGCGTCATCAGGTGTGCTTACCTCTCTTTTTCCACTGTTTGCAATATACTGATTTTACCCATATTAGGCTTACACCAGGTTTCGCTCTAGGCAGTTTCTAAGTCCCTCTCCTATCATCGTCATCGAGGATGCGTTTTTCCAAAAATGATGACGTCAAAAAAAGTAGGACGCGCTCGCGGCCGTTTTCTGAAGTTCCTCCTCAACAAAATGGATAGCGGGTTTGTAACTGAAAAATTCAAAGGGGTCATTGCTTCCATTTGCCCATGATAGATATCGAAAGTATAACAGGTAAGATCAAGTAATGTCCTACTTTGTGAAGCCTAAATTCTGTAAACAAGTACAGACGAGGTGAAAAGTGCAGTCCTACAATGACCACTTTCATACGCTCTCATACACCTCTACAAAGATATGGAGAGCTTTCGTTCCAATTTCATTTCATTAGACTTGCGTCTCGAAGCAGATAAAACAAAGTGGTTGACATTTTGTTTTTTTTTTTCTTTAGGTGGTGAAACATCCAAAGGCTATTGTTGTGATGGTGCAAATTTTAAAACAAAAGTCTTGGAGCATCTACAAGAAGAATTCAGTTGTTGTATATGTGACGAGATATTGGTAGAGGTAAGTAATTAGTCGAAATAATATTTTGACCAATTGGTTGTTGTCTAATACGAGTACATAATCTAAATTTTTACAGGCCACTCTTACGAAATGCAATCATATATTTTGCGCGCACTGTTTGAGGGAGAGTAAACGACGAAGTAGAACCTGCCCCGTCTGCCGTATGGATCGAATGCAAGAGAGACGAGTTACCTTCATCGATAAATACATAACGAATATTATGAAACTTTTGTCGGACGAATTATACACCGGAAGGGTACAATTGGCCGAGGATAGAAAAAGTAATCATGTTTTCTTCTTTCCTTCCAACAAATTCACAACCTCAGGTTTTTCTTTTTCTGTAAATTTTACGTACAATACGGATTTCTAGCGATCAAGGGAAAGGTACCTTAGACACTAGTACGAGAGATACTTTTCTCCTACTCGTTATCAACTGATACTGCGGTGTTCCATAATATTGGGTCGATTACGGGAAAAGTACCTCAGCCACTCCTATGAGAGATACCTTTTTCCTGATTGTTATTAATTGATCAATCGAAGTCCGCTTAGAACATAAGAGACATGTCAATAATCTATCCGTATTAATTATCGGAATTAATAAAAATGTAATGAAATTGGTTTCTTACAAGCCTCGATGTAAACGTTTCGACCTGCAAGGAGCGAACATAGGAAGCTGCGAGTTAACCAAAGCTCGAATGTTGAAACAATACAATAAAAAGTATAATTTTACTAATAAACAAATAATATATCATCTGCCACTTCTTATGGGAGGGGGTCAACTGCCAAAAAAAAAGAAAACATTTTTCGTAATTTCCAACTCAAGAGTAAATGAAACGGCTTTGAAGTTTCTCTTCTTCTATGATGAGATCTCATCATTATTTCTTTTTTTTTTTCCAAGGTCCAACGCACAGAGATGACTAATTTTACGGAGTTTTAATGTACTTGGCTGTAATCATGAACGGAAACTGTACGGTCACAATTTTTCAAGAATTCAATCAATCGATGGGGTGAAATTTGTCTTGAAAATGATGTTCTCAGAGTAAAGTGTGTCTAATGGATACCGGTGTAACACAAATCTTTGTAATAAACTTTCTTGTACTTTTATGTAGACCCAGAGTTTTTCTTCACAATTACTAGTAACCTACATTTTTAATTGGCTCAAAAAATCCTTAGCTCTACCCTAGAATTTTTAATTATTTGCCTTAGCCTCGATATTGCCTTCAATTATATTTACAAATTCTCCTAGTTCAAATCCATGACCCGAAATCTGTGAGCATGAGAATTTTCTAAGAGGGAACTTGTTTTATCAGAGGGGTCGAAAAAAACGTCCGCGTCCGTCGTCCGGCTGGCTGGTGAAGCTTGGAGATCGACAACTTTCCGGAACCCCCTCCTACCTTATATAGCTCAAAGATAGGTGTATGTAGCCCAAAAGGTAAAATAGCCCTTTCAAGTAACAAGATAACTATGCAATCCTTCTTGCACCAATTGGCTTAGCTTCTTCAATGAACCGGATATGCGATACTTCAAACGCCATAAAACTTGGAACGCGTTTCCATCATTTATAGTTTGAGAATTGTATCCAAAGCTTCTTCCTATCATACATAGCTCGGAAGTCAAAATTCTTCCAAGTTCCCCTCTTATCATGTCTAGCTCCAGTTCACCCTCCTATCATCGTCATCGAGGACATTTTTTCAAAAATTATGACGTCACGCAAACGCTCTCGAGCCTGTTTTCTGAAATTGCTCTCCCCCCCCCCCCAACTAAACAAGTAGCCTCTTCCCTGCTAAAAACAATAAAAGAAGAATAAACACGAGTATCGTCTTTAATTGAAGTAGTCAAGGCTGTTGGAGGATACTTGAAGGTGAAGATAAAGGAGCGCGTCAGTGAGGATGTCGACACCAAATAAGTGACTTTCCAAAACGTCAGAAAAGCAAATTATTTTGCAATAAGATATAAATTTCTGTCTTCATCACGTTACGTCCTCATACATCAGTTAATTGAAAATGACGCGAAAAATTTCCTCAAATCAGTATGATGGTGACCTCTTTCTTTTCCCATTGCTGGTTGCTCAACTCCTCGTCTGAAGAAGTTCGTCTTCATCGTCTGATTCATATTCTGTTAACGATTTCCTTCTCGACTTTATCCTGAATTTCTCGCCAGAATTCCACTTCTCACCCACGTGTTCAAAGAAGTGCGAATGGTCTGTGCTCTCGAATAGTATTTCGCTTTCAGGTTCACTAGGTTCGTACCCTTCTTCATTCTTAGAAACCGCATCGGGTGAACGCTCTACATCCTTCGAAGACGTCAGAAAATTTGTTTCGCTTCCCGTTTTCTCCTGCGTTGTCTCGCTTCCCGTTTTCTCCTGAGTGTGCGATTTCGGGTGAGGTATTCGTTTTAAACAAATTTTCTTATGGATGTAAAACGTAGGCGGTTCTGTTGTACTTCTGCGAGATTTCCTCAACACAAAACCGCAGTATTTCTGAGGTGCCGAAACGATAGCATACTTCTTATTACAAGTAATCATTTCAACTAAGAAGGACGGATACTCCTCTTTCTTGAAACCGAGAAAATTGGTGTCTGTTTTGGGTGGACAATTACGTAACTCACGTTCCCATACTACTTTTCGGCATAATGTTTCCATCAGGTATTTGTTCACGCTGTCAAATTGTAGCTTCAAGATATCGTGAGCTGTAATTAGGACAAAAACAAAATAAGGTACATACCTAAGTTTCTAGGACACCTATAAGGTATACACGTGTACTGTTCCTTACGTAGTTTTTCAAGATAAGCCTCGATGAAACTTCGTTCCCATTTTCCTAAATTTTTAGGAGCTTTCAGGAAGATAGCGTAGGCGGCCAAACTACCTAAAAATATGGACAGCAACACCATTTTATTTTAGCGATATCTATGATACAAAACTTATTTTCTTTCATAAAACCGCGTTGACGTGATAATTGATATTCTATTTTGTGTATTTAGTATGACAGCTAGATGAAACAAACATTCACTTGATTTGTTTTTCGCGTATCTATCTGTATTTTCTTTGTTCCGTCGAGAAAATTCGAAACGCATGTATGAGTAGAACAAGGGCAGATTCAAAAATCGCACTTCTAATAGGAAGGAGGCAGGTGAAAGAGTGGAAAATAGTGATTGTATAGGAGTAAATAGATGCGCTGATTTGGAGAATTAGTTGAATACGAGTCCTGTATAAGCAGGAGAGAAGTGAGTCAGTTAACAGTAGAAATTTGAGGTGGGGGTGAGGAGAGGGAGGTGAGAAAGACAAGACAACTTCATTCGCCGACGGTGACATCCAAACTGCGGCTTAAAATCTCAAAATCGTCCATATTGCGGCCATTACGAGAACCAAATTGCGGCCAAAAAAAATTCACAGCGTACTTCTTTTGTAAGGTTTTCTATCAATAGATGACATTTTTGCGTAAGACTCTTCTTGCACTTCCTAAAGAGCATCGATAAGAAGGAAGAAATTGAGGTGACCATGATGAAACATCTTATTGAAACGACTGTTGAATGATTCCCATGCGTTTGTTGTCTGACCAATGCCCGAAGAATATTTTGACCACAAATGTGGGAGGAAACAAGCTTGTAGAACAAATGTAATTATCATTCTTGCATTTGCCGGTTCGTACAGTATGAAATCTTCCATTGCCTCCGGATCGAGAAAAGAAAGACGAAAGAATGAACGTAGAAAAGATCCTATCTGCGCTTCTGCTTCGGTACACTTTTGTGAGACCAAGATTCTGAATTTTCTTACACTACGCCTGAACCAGGTGAAAACGACGGTCTAGTAGAGTGATGGAAGGCCACTTTTTTAGGACAGCATTGTGAATACTTCAGGGGCTGCAATCTGCTTCATTTGTACAGTAACGTGGGCCGCAATTTGGATGCACATTACTTGTTCTTTGGCCGCAATCTGGATCATGCGTTGGGCCGCAATCTGCTTGTCCCCTCGCCGACAACTCATTAGAAGCATTATTTCTACACCAATTTTCCGACCCACCAGCCCCCTTTTTACCAATGAATATAACATCTAGACTCAAAACAAGGCACGCGTACTGGATCCAAGAAGTCATAATCAGTCGTTAATTAAAAAGTTCTGCCTCCATTCCCACGAAACGCCTTATACTTGTGAGTTCGGAGCAGTGCTGCCCGATGATAGTTTCAAAAATCCGTATCCGCCATTTTTTGTAAGACTTGAAAACAGATGCCTACGGACTTTCATTGATTTATTGATAACAATCAGGAGAAAGGTACCTTTCATAGTTATGGCTGAGGTACTTTTCCCTTGATCGACTCAATATTATGGAACACTGCGGTATCAGCCCACAACGAGCAGGAGAAAAGTATCTCTCATACCAGTGTCTAAGATACCTTGTCCTTGATCGTCAGAAATCTGTATTGCACGTAAAATCTGTAGAAGAAGAAGAACCCGTACCTTTTTTAGGATTAAAAATCCGTAGATCTGGCATCGTAGGTTCGGAGAGGGGTTAGCTATAGAGAAGAGGAGGATAGAGGGTAGATAGTTCAATTTAGACAGTTTGAATACTTTGGTTTCAAGAGGAAGGAGGAGAGAATGATATCGGTAGAGTGTGAGTGCATAGATTAGAAGCTGAGTGAATTGAGCTGTGAACGCAAGAAAATTGACAGTGAAAGTTGGAAAGCGGTATTTGAGGGGGGGGGGGGGTTAACAACTTCATCCATTTTCAGCCAAATACTGTCCTTTACACGGTCATACTCTCGTTCCAGTCATGGACTTGCGCAAGCAACACAAGCTGTATTGTATGATAGAAAGGGGACCTAAAAAAAAAGTATAATACTATCAGTATTACCAAATACTCTAAACAATAATACTAAACTTTTTGTCAATTTTGCGGTCGCAAGTGACTAGCGGTAGAGGATGGAACTAACATCAGTTGTAAGAGTTGTGACTGTGAATTTGTGTATGTTTTTCGCATGTAGTAGTGACGTCAACCCAAACAACCCGAGATTTGCTTACCTCACGCCGCTGGATGCGCCGCAAACGCTCAATGTATTTAGGTAGGAGTTTCCAGTATTATCGTTCAGAGTATTTAATATTACAGTATACTTGACTTGAACTAGGCTAAAACCCTTTTTTAGGCTTTATACTAGTGCACATAATAGGAGGGGGGCTTGAATGATTTTTGATCTCCAAGGTATATATGATAGGAGAAGACTTGGAAAATTTTTGATCTCCAAGATTTTTCGGCCGGACGGCGGTCGTTTTCTCCGGAACACCCCCCCCCCCTTCCTCTCACCGCCCCCTCCCGACGAAAAAACTCACAGGTTCTTTAAAGGAGTTGAATGAGGGGAGGCAGGAAACCTGTTTTATGGATTATTTTTGAGAAGCATTTTCCAAGTCTCATGGTGTTAGACGCGTTGCACATCTGGCTCACTGAAGGGGTTAAGCTAACATACAGTATATTGGACTTGAACTAGGCTAGGACTCCTGTTTGTGGTATACTATTTTTAGACTAGTATATTTGATAGGAGGAGGACTTTGAAAAATTTCGACCTGAAGCTATAGGGGGTAGGAGGAGGAATTAGACAAATTTTGACCTCTGCAGGCCGTCGCGTCAGCTGGTCGGACGGCGAAAGTTTTTCTCGGGAGACTCTCGAGGAAACAGATCCGGGTTAGAAAATCACGCCTGCGGCTTGTTCAGCGGAGTCGAATGAAGGGAGGCAAGGAACTAGTTAACAGGGAACCTGTTTTATCAAGTGGTTTCCCGGAAAAAATGTTCGCTGTCCGGGAGGCAACATGAACTTGGGACTCGGAATCTCCTTTCATATGTGACCTGTTTCAAGATAAGGGCTATTAGCACCAAGTACCTGTTTCAGCAAAATGGTATCAGTGCTCCCAGATATATTCAAAAATCCGTATCCGTCATTTTTTGTAAGACCTAAAAACAGATACGGATTTTGACCGATTTATCAATACCAATCAAGAGAAAGGTATCTCTCATAAGAATAGCGGAGGTACTTTTTCCTTGATCGTTTCGATGTTTCAGGAAGACTGCAGTATCAGACTAGAACGACCAGGAGATATCTCTCATATGAGTGTACCTTTCCCTTGAGCGCAAGAAATTCATATTTTACGCTAGACATCACCTATTTTTGAGGACCAAAAATCCATAGATCTGACAGCACGGGAGGGTAGCAATTGAACTCTGTTTTCGCTCTCCTAGGAGTATTGAGTTCTGCTGCTGGTTGTCCTTATTTGTTAACAGGTCGACAGAGATCGAAACTTTTCCAAACCTATTACCTATAGCTCGACCCTCCTGTCATATACATATCCGGCTGATGTCAAAAATTTTTTCCAAGTCCCTCTTCTATCATATATAAAAAGCTAGAATAATGCGCAAAGGGATTCTAGCCTAGTTTAAGTCCAGTATACTGTATTTCAAATCCTTTTTCTATCAAATGTATAGCTCGGAAGTCAGTGAGTATCTAGCCTGATCAGAACAGAAAAGGGAATTGGAAAGTTTTTGACTCTCGATCAGACCTAATGCGTCTGTTCATAAGACTTGCCGCTTTCTGTTGAACTGCAATGCTCGCGTGTTACCCGCTGCCATTACAGAAATCGCAATGACACCTAAATCTTTTGAGAGTCAATACGATTTCTTAAATTATGGCCGGACATGCTGAAGGGCATACTCAAAACGAGTAAAACTAAAAAATTTGCTATTCTTTTTATGGGTGATCATTTTCAGAAAACATCCGCGTCCGCTCATTTCTGACGTCATCATTTTCGAGGAATTTCCCAGGGCCTAGAATTTTTTCGATCCGCGTTCGACCGTGGTTGTAATATCTCTTCTTTTTACTTATTGGAATTTTTGTTTTCGAAATTATGTGTATAAAACCCACCCCTAGAGAGTTTCTAAGTACATCTTTTATCATGACGTCACGATCTAAGCCACATTATATCACGCGCTATTCTTTATCAGTACTCGTCCCACTCTCTTGTATTTTGTCGATCTTCTCTGGCCCCTCTTCCCTCCTTTCATGAGAGTATTGCCTCCTCGACGAATTATCCTTTGCACCACTGCTACTTAAAACCTGCTATATTTCCAGGCCATCAAGGCACTCTTAAATTTCTCCGACGTCGGAGGAAGGGGAGGGGAATCAACTTTCTCGACGTTTTGAAAATCCTAGATCACTTCTAACCTAATTGAAAATTTTCAGGTTTTCTAATCTCAAAAATTAAAAATTGGTCAATTTTTCAAATTTTACCTAATTTCAAAAAATAAAATATAACGCTGACTCCAGAAAAAATACCTAAGTAACCCCAAGAAGCTTGACAAGTGGGAGATTTTCCATGAAAATCTTTGCAAATAAGTCATAATTACATCGGTTGTTTTGAGAAAGTTGGTGGTGCACGCGGCTGCGTGAGCTTTTTCTTTCTTTCTTTTCTTTTTCTGAGGGGGGGGGGGGGGGCGATCTCACGTCAGTTGAACACCCAAGAAAAACTACCACGCGACGTCACTGATAATAACTTCAGCAAACTGGCAAAATTGTAAACTTTAGTACTTCTCAAAATACGCGCCTTCGAAGGGTGGTCAAGGTTCTACTATCTCCGTTTTTTTTTTTGAATTTCCTTTCTCCATTCGTCGAGCTTAAATTATGATGACCTCGATTAAAATTCATTTTCTCATGCAGAAGTTTAACGGAAAGATAAATACATTAAATAAATATACTCATCTCTATCATCATCTTGATACGGTCACGTGATCACGTTTACATGCATGAATAAACACGATTGATATCACAGCACGCATAGGTACACGATATACTTCCTGTGGAAACATAATTTATCATTATTGAAAAAAAAATTACAGGCCAGCAAAGATTCTCCAACCCTTGTAAAGGAACTCGTTTTTATGACGGATGTGTTTTAGATTACGTGAATAATTTTCCTGTCGAATTGTTTACATCTAGGTGAGTTTGAAATTTTATTTTAAATTTTTTCTATTCGAATGAGTTGGAAGTATGATGTGATGTCTGATAATGATTACAGATAAGTGGAGAATCAACATGTTACGCAGAAGTATTAGAGTTACGAATAATTCAAAAGAAAAATCAAAATCGACGCCATCGCCAGTGAATAAAGTAGGAGTAACTAGTGTATAATATGAATTTTCTTATCTAATGCTTCATTAAAATTTTTGAGTCTAAGTCATTATCGTGTCTCATCTTCAGCAAAATATTAGACCAGCGTCTGCACGAAAGATTGAAGCATCCAGTCCTGCCGAATGTAGTCCAATTAAACGTCAAAGAATTGAGTCCAGTGAGCCTGCTGTAGACAATCAAGCTAACGCAGCAATCGTATGTGAGTAAGAATGTGGATGCTACTAATTTTTTCATTCATAACAAAGCGCAACGGATTGAAGCACTCATATAAGTGATACCATAGCGATAATAATTCGAAGTTCTCTATTTTTATGGTTGAATTGGGCTAGAGAAAAACAAAATGACGTAGGTCTTGTATGACTCGTCTGAAACTTGTGTAGGTACCGGAAGATGATTGATCTGATTTATCTCACTAGATATCGCAACGTCGAACTGCATGTAGGTCCATTTATGGAAGGAAAGGTAGTCATGTGGAAGCAAATATTCCAAATAGCCCGTGTATCTTTTTGTAGAAAATGAAGCCGTCTTTCTGATTGTGATAGAACCAAATTTAGATAAAATCTCATGAGCACAAAACACTCATACTATAAGTTTGTTTGGTTTTTCAAGATGTCTAAAAGAGACTACATAGGAGATACAAATTTTACATCTCTATCAAGATAGTGTTTTCACCCTTTGTTTATTTGCAGCTTCTCCTGCCAAACCAATTGGTGAGGATACTTTCAAGCAAGATGTACTAGCGCTTTTGGAAAATGAATTCACATGTTGCATATGCGAAGAAATCATGGTCAAAGTACGTATTGGTGCCTTAATAATGGATTTTGTTGGATGGAATCTAGAGGAGGGGGATTCCCATAAATGCTCAAATTTGAATTTAGGTTGATGGAGTATTGAACGATAAACCATTAATACAGAACAGAACAGTGGTGCAGTGATAGCTCTTTCTTTTGGGTGCCCAAGTAATTTCAGGAGGAAGAAGTCGCAGCCCACTGACTAAGCTACTCTGGGTTGCCTTACCGTTGTTAATTAAGGCAAACAGAGAACCTGTTTTTTCGGAGTCATGAGTGTGCAGGGTTAATCTTGTTAATTTTGTTTGAACTTATTTTCTCACCATCCTTCAAAGTTTTTGTTCTTATCACCTAGCTTGAGAGTTGAAACTCCTTTCTCCTATCACCTACACCTCGGAGGTCAAAACTTTTACAAGAACTACTTTCTGCCAGACTGTGCCATTTGTGAGTCCCAATTTAGCCGAAAAGTGCCCATCATTTTTCTTCGATTTATCCCCCCCCCCCCCTCCCTCAAAACGTTGAAACTATTTGTTCTCTTGATCATCCTCAAAAACATTTCAAGTGTTGAATCCCCTATCTACCATTGGGGGGAGGGAGGAGGGATAAATTTTCTGTTTTCAAAAGGGGGTTTTTGGAAACAATTTTAATCAACGATGTTGATGTTGATTTGTGGTCGACACCCAGCGTCAACTGACCGAAATGAAACTCACAGGTTCATAAACGGAGTTAAATGAAGGGAACCTGTTTCATGAGTCTTATGGTGTTTAGAGCATTGCATATCTGGCTCATTGAAGGAGCTAGGCCAATTGGCGTTAGATGAAGGGAGGCAGGGAACTAGTTTGATGAGTCTTATGGTTTTTCGAACTTTGTATATCTGGCTCATTGAAGGGGCTAGGCCAATTGGTGTATGGGGTATTGCATATCTAGTTACTTGAAGGAGCTATTGTAATCAGGCTATCAGTGCTGCAAGATGATTCAAAGGAGACTTGGAATTCATTGAAAGGATGGTGTTTGGAGAATTGCATATCTGGCTCATTGAAGGGGCTAGGCAAATTGGTGTAGAAGCTGTGCATATCTATAGTTAATTGGAGGAGTTGTTTTGATCAGGCTATATTCACTAACTTCCAAGCTATACATATGATAGGAAGGGCATTTGAATACAATATTCTAAACTTGAACTAGGCAAGAACCCCTCAAAGGAAATACTCAAAAAGAAGGTGCATAAGACTAATGCCCCAATTCGACCTTTTTTTGACTTTTTATTTATATTAGCAATGTGGTGCTACAGAGAGCGAAGAATTCAGTTTCCCTAAGCATGTTAAAGAAGTTAGGAGTGTTATCAACAACTGTGAGGCTATCATCAAAACTCCAGCAATGAAAAAAACCCTCCTTGTTCCTAACCCAACACCCCCCCCCCACCCTTCCCCTATGGGTTGCTAAAATGCATAAGACTAATACCCCAATGCGACCTGTGGTTTCATTTGTTTCTTCTCCTACTTACTTCCTTGCCAACAAATCTCCTCATTCAGTCTCGAACTCGGCCTCTTTGGCGGATGTTCTAAAGGACATAAGACTTCCACCGGAAACAACCATTTGTTCTTTCGATGTGGTTGGCCTGTTCCTGAATATTCCCAAAGCCTTTACCATGCAGCGTATGGGCGAGTTACTCGTCAAGGCCAATAATTCTCACAATGAACTCCGGGAATTCTTCGATCTTTTGAATATCTGTTGATGCCCTAACTATTGTAAGTTTGAAGGGAAGTGTTTTGAGTTCCCCGATGAAGTAGGGATCCCTAATGGATCTCCTCTAGGCTCCCTCATTTCTGAAATTTTCATGTCCAAGTTTGAACTTGATCTCTTTTCCTCAAATCAGGTGTTACTGAGTCACATTCACTATTGGCACAGGTACGTGGATGATGTCCTGTACGCTTCGACTGGTCCTCCAGATCTCCTTATTGAGTTTCTGAGGTATCTCAATTCCTGCTACCCTTCCATAAAATTTACTTTAGAAGTGGGGCGATCTTCCATGAACTTCTGGGACTTATCGATCTCTATAAGTTCGGGTGTCCATGAGTTTGGAATTTATAGGAAAGATACTACGACAGAGGTCCTGGTGCTTGGAGCGTCTTTCTGTCCTGTTACTCATAAGTTAGTAGCTTTTAATAGCTTAGTTCACAGATTGACAGTCAATCTGCTTTTGAAGAAGAATTATCAACTATAAAACACCTGGCCAGAGTGAATAGGGTTAATGTCGACGTAGACGTGATGGTTCGGAGGAAAACTACTAGGAGAATTCTTGATTCCCCCACCTCCCTCCCTCGTGACACGATCAGTGATCGTCGTATGCGCTCAATTAGTCTCCCTTTCCTGGGAAAGTTCTCCCTCCAACTGGGTCGGGCTCTCGGTTTTAGACTAGCTTATTACAACCCTACCACTTTGAAAGGGTTGTTTGTAAGGTTGAAGGATCCCATACCAGTTGTTGAGAGGAGCGGCGTCTATAAGATGGAGTGTAGGGATTGTAGGGGTTTTTATATTGGTGAGACCAGCCGTCAGATGAAGCTGATGAGCATTTGAAGCATTGGGAAAAGCGAAACTTAGGGGAATCAGCCTTTGCCGATCAAATAATTAACAGTGATCACAGTTTTCGAGAGGGATCGAAGAAGCTCCTCCATAAGAAGAATTCCTATTGTAAAGGTAAAGCCCTCGAACATAATATAGAAATAATTCGTCATCTCGTACATTCCGGAAGATGACTTGATTGAACTTGTATATGATTGACACCGTGATTTCTCGTTTGACCAATCTTAATTTTCTCCTCCGTCTTGTCAGTTGCTTTCATTTCGTGCCTGAAGATGGTTATTCAACCAGAAGCGCCTGTCGCATAGATTTTTTCTGCGGTTTTCTGCATCTTTTACTCTTTATTTTTGAGTTTTTCCTTCGATTATTATGGACCGTAATTTAGAAGAACGCATTCGTCTCGGACCCCTCCTTGCATTATCCTAGCTTTACACTAGTACAGTATTTATATGTATGATAGAAGAGAGACTTGGAAAAAAATTTTGACCTCAGCCGGATATGTATTATGATGGAGAGGACTTGAAAAATTTTCACTCTTCGAGCTATAGGTGATAGAAAAGGACTTGAAAATTTTCGACCTCTATCGGATTTATATGACGAGAGAGGACATTTTTCAAGTCCCAACCTCATGTTGCCTCCCGGACGGCACGGACGGTGGACGTTTTTTCAAGATAGACACCCCTCCCCCCCGCCCTATAAAACAGGTTCCCTGTTGGAATTATTTTTGCAGAGTCCTGGTCAAAATTGCATCGCTGCATTGTACCTCACGTTGGTGATCGACTCAGTTTTCACTCATTTGCTCTGTTAATTTGAGGTCGATTTCAAGTTGACTTCTCCAAAAACGAAGAGAGGCAGGGAATCTATTTATGGGGTACCTTAGAAGAGCGTTCTGAGTCTTGAGGTGTTTGGAGCGATGCATATCTGGCTCATTGAAGGGATAAGCCAATTGATGTATGAAGCATTGCATATCTAGTCAACTGAAGGGGCTAAACCAACTTCTGAGCTACATATAACGAGGCAGGACTTGAAAAATTTTTGATATGTTCGAACTTTGGCGGCCGGCCGGACAACGGACGCCCCCCTCCCCTCCCTCCAAGAAGAAACAGGTTCCTTGTAATATTTCTCCTACACAACAATCAACAGCTCTCTTGCGACCATTTTTATCTCTTGTAATGAACGGTGGTAAACTTTATATCGACCTCAAATCAATCTTGGTTCTACTCTTCTTCTTGTGTGTATGTCCCAAGAGGAAGGGCTCGCTGTAACCTCGTTTAGGGACACTAGAGTTGTTTGTTTGAGAATATTGGTTGACCCCGAGGTCAGGAGCTCCAAGTTTGAGAAAGAGGGTTTTTTGAAACGCATCGCTAATCCTAATCGTTTTTACTATACAGGTAACGGTGACCAAATGCAAACATTTTTTTTGCGCGTATTGTCTGGAAGAATGCAAAAAACAAAAAAAAACATGTCCAATGTGTCGTTCACCGAGAATGCTCGAACGTGGTATCGACTTCATCGATAATTACCTGAATAAGATGACAAAATTGGTCTCCGAAGATTTATACAGTAGAAGGTTGGAACTGATTAAAGAACGTGAAGGTAAAAAATTATGTTAATGTTTGTTATTGCCTGTAGATGAGACGAAGTGTAGTTGGGCTACTTGCAAATATTTTTTAAATACAAAGGGGAGGCCAAAAAAATGTGGGTGGAATTTTGACGAAAAAGGCAAACGTACAGAAAGAGCAGATAATTGCAGCTCGTAATAGTTTACCGTCTTCGATGGCGTAGCCAGGATAGAGTGAAAACCCCTTCTACACCCAAACGTGAAATTTGCTTTGAAATATGATGAAAAGTTTAGAAAAGGGTGAAGTACGGTGTGAAATTGAGTTCTACCCCCCCTTGAAAAGTTTTTTTACTACTCCACTGATTATCTTGAGTGAATAAGAAAATACTTGACGTTTATTACATTGACACTATCTGTACTCTTGGTTGATAACAGTAACGTAGAGAGGAAGGAAACCCATTTTTTTAAAAATATGGGCCCCGTACCCCTTGAAAGTGAAATCCATCCTCGATTCAACCTGTAACCACCTTCTCTGACCCGAAGATTGAGACTTATCCCCCGTCAATACTTATGAAACTTGCGTGGTAGGTCAGAAGGAAAGACGATGAGTACTTTTATCAAGGCCACAGAAAACAAACGCAATTATGAGGTTGTAGTCTGTTCGACAGAGGCCCAACCAAAGGGGCCAACGAGGTTCCTTCTACAAGAGGACACTGGTTACGGCTTTGATATGAAGACTCAATTCGCAATATTGTACACGGTGATGTAATATCTAAAATTCTCGTTTTTGATTTTTTAGGCGGACCTAGCCGTAGGACAACTCGGCGTTCCATTGAAAGAAATTAAAAGTCCAAAATAATTCATCAAATGCATCATAACTGATCACTCCATCAGCAGCTAACCTTTCAAATACAACCACTATTCATTTCTGCGGGTCTTTTGTTCTTCTCCTCTCCCAGTCATAATTTTTTCAAAAACCCCTGTTTCCAGCACCTAATTCTTGAGAATTCATTGGTAACAAAGTTCCTCAAGACGACGGTATGATTACAAAAAAGGTCTGATCAATTCTTTATTTATTATTAGAAGCCTCGAAGGTAAATAGTTTGTAGAGTTTATATTTTTTCCTCTTTACTTTTCCAAGTCCAAATTAGAATATTGAATTTTTGTGTAATTTTTATGGTTCTAAACCAGTAATATGTACATCTATTTTACATGTTTTGATTAAGTGCGTTCGGAAAGTAGTACGTAAGAGTAAGTTTATAACGTTCAAAGCTTTCATTAGTTTAAAAAAACGTATCGTCAAACGTATTCAGTTGCTCTGATTTCGATGAAATAGAGAGATTTGGGAAAAAAGGTGATTCCAGTCCCAGTTGTACCATTCTCCAATCCTCTGTGTAGACAAGATAAGAGGTCCATGTATCCAGCCTCTCTCAGACAATACTTCGCTTCGCGCTGAATTTGAAGTGAGATCGATGCTGCCGTCTATGGGGAGAAACGCAATTGTGCAGCTAGTGGCGATACAACCAGAGCATTGCAGCCAGCCAAAAGCCAAAGGCTAAAGCCGAAAGCCAGCTGTATTATTCATGTTTTCTCCAAGCTGAAAGCCAAAGCCGAAGCTATATTTTTCAAGGTTGTAAGTTTAAGACAAAAGCCGGAGTGTTTCATCAAAACAGCCGAAAGCTAGAGCCAAAAGCCGAAAGTCAGCTGTATTTTTCAGGTATTTCCAAAGCCAAAATCCAAAGCCAAAGTTGTATTTTTCAAGGTTCTAAGTTCAAGCTGAAAGTCTAAGCTGTATGATACGGCTGTAATGCTCTGGATACAACCTCCACTACCGGCGAATAGGTTCTACATTTAGGAGAAAAGGGACTGAAAAACATTACAAGTACATATCTCAAAACATTGGGCACCAATCAAAAGACGTTTGGGGTGAAAAATCCTCCTCTTGTAGAGTTTCCTATGAAATGATGCGATTGAACCCTACTATTTGTGTAAACCTTACTGTCAGTTTGAAAAATTTGTTAGGAGTGGAGAGCTTCTGGGAAAGAATCAATTTCGAGCAAATATCTCGAAAAATTGGGCCTCAATCGAAAAATTCTCCTCGCAGAATTTTTTGTAAAATAATCCGGTTCTTCGTCAGTGAAGAACTTTTGGAAAAAAATCAATTTTATACAACAAATATTTCGGAAAATTGAACTCTCATGAAAGAGAGCAATTCATGTGAATTTTCTAATGCGTGTATAAAAGTGTCAAAAAATGGAAAAAAATCAACACTCCTAGGACCTAAGCCGCTCTCTGATGTGGGTATGATGGAACTCCATCTTGATGGCAGAAAATGTGAACACAAGAATCAGAGTTGGAAAATCAAGAGATAAAACTTTAACTCTTAGCTTCTAGCTATCATTCTTCAACATGCAACTTTTGGCTTTCACCAACCTCTTTCTCTTTCAGCTTCTTGTTTTTAGCTTTCAGCTTCTGGCTTTCAGATTTTGGCTTTTAGCTTTTAATTTTTTTTCATGAGGAGCGACCGAGGGAGAAAAGACTGGTAATTGGTTTCTGACTGGTATTTTCTGAAAGTGGGTGTTCTTGCTTGAAGTTTTGTTATTAGAGAGCAGAGTGGATAATAGTAGAAGAGGCAAAAAGTGATAGAATAAATGAAGCTTGTGGCTTTCGACTCAAAATTTTTCGTTCGGCTTTTGGCTTTTTGGCCTTGAAATTCATTGGCTTCTATCTTTTTTAGCTTTCAGCTAGCTTTCCAACACTGTTGAGACTAACGTCCATAAGAGCCAAAATGTTGAATTCAAATAAATTTGTGATTTTCAGCAAAGGATTACTCCACAAGATTGGCTTGACAGATTTCTTTGATATTACCCTTGTAGAAAAGAAAATTTTTATGGATAACAAATTATCGTCCCTTCAATTTTTTGCTTGAAGCATTATCTTCGGAGTCATCGTTTTATAATTGAATTGTAGGTAGCTGCTCTGTACCACTTATTATGCAAAACAGCCAAAAAAACGTATTTCAATTATTAATTGATAACCAGAGAAGGGATGTTTAACTCCCATACAGTAATTTGCTTCAAGTTACGCGTTCGTCGCCCACGGACAGCGCCACACTCCCCTTTGAAATCGTACAGGCGGAGAGCGGGGATGCGCAACGGAAGGGTTGTGGCGATGAAGCGCTTCTAGTGAGCGGCAAACGCATAACTTGAAGCAAGCCGCCCTATTTGAGTTAGTCATCTCTTCTCTGTTGATAACTCCAAAGATAATGCTTCTAGCAAAAAATTGAAAAGAAGATAATTTATTGCCCATAAAATTTTCTTTCCAACGAGGGTAATATCAAGAAAATCTATCTAGCCGATTTCGAGTTGTCCTTCATTAAGAATCACAAATTTATTTAAATTCAACATTGACACTTTGGACGTTATTCCATCAATGTGGCGGCCCAAGGGAGCATCTTCATGCAAATAGCATAGCGCTAGCAATCAAACACGTGGGACGCCAAGTAGCCGGAGTGACCACTGCCAAACACAGAAATGGATACAAGTTCTGCCACCCTGTGCTAGCATACTATAATCTGTTCCAAATAAAAGAGCCACCAAGTCGGATTAGGCAACTTGCACTACACGCAGGCTGTTGAGGGGTGAAGGAATTGGGATGATAGCAACACAGATGCCTTTGAGTAGACTATTTCTCATTTGTTCATTGGCAAGGAATGTCAACGGTCAACGCTCACTGGTCCACTTGTTTGCACGCAGCTCAGCATTTTTTTCTTTTGCTCTGGTAGCTTTTATTTGGAACCGACTATAGGACAGTATTTGACCATTTTGTCGCCAGATTGCGCATTGTTCCATTGTGATGGAAAACTACATCGCGCCGCTCTAGATTCAAAACCTCGTAACTCCAATTTTGGTAATTTTACAGGAGAGACAAAATTATAATGCGCAACAGCCAGCTGCATCCAAATCACCAAAAATGTCATTTTCGCAAAAAATGTGAGTTGCGAGGTTTTGAATCTAGAGCGGCGAGATTTAATTAATGTAGATAATTAATCTTTACTGGATAGGAAAAAATCGTAGTGTATTTCTGTATGCTCATGGTTAAATATATCGATTTCAGAGGTGTTATGTTACTATGGGCTTTTATTCTGTATCGAACGTGTCTGGGGACCGGATATGCTACAAAAACACGTGATGAAAAGCTAGGAAACACAGACGCAGTAACACGACGTAACCAAAACGATCGGTTTTTATGTGAAAAATTACACCAAACGCTAGCGAACCTAGTGGCACTAGTTTCTATGAAGCCATTTCTTTTCGCACCTCTTATACACAAGAGTTGCTCAACTTGACTTACATATGACTTCAATTCTGACACATGGAGCCCAATTTTGGAATTCAGGTACAAAAATAGTTGCAATTGATAGAAAATTGAATTTTCTGCTATTCTTATCCTTATTAGTTTCTTCAAAAAAATTTTATTTTTAGAGATATTTCAATTTAAATGAGTATGTCAGTAAGTTCACTAATGGGAAAGGTTCACCTCCTCAAGGCCAGTTTTACCAGCGCCAGTTCACTGCTAACCTCGGGTTAACTGAACCTCTCCTAACCCTGACTGCCTGATTTTGAGTGGTTAGAGTTGTTAACCTGAGGTTAACAGCTAATGGCCCTCAGCTTCATCATATCAACTCGATCTTAACGCGCTCCAACAAATATATGCACGGCCCAAACAGTTTCACGCAGGTAAATTGACCACTATATTGTTGGTAACTGTTACTAATGGTAGGCGAGAGTCTGTATTAAATCTGTATTCTTCCACGACAGATTACTCAAAATTGGTTCAATCAATTTTCTCCAAAATTACCGTCCTTAGAAAGGGAATTTTATGTAGAATAAATTATCCTCCCTCCGTTTTTACTCTAAAAGTACTATTTTCCAAGTTATTGATTAACAAATGGAACATCTTTTTCAACCAAATGTTACTTACAATAACTTACAACAAGCGGCAATTCAAGCGTTTGGTCAAAAAAGCTTGTTCCATTTATCAATTGATAACCTGAAAAATAGTACTTTTAGAGTAAAACCGGAAAGAAATTAATTTATTCTACATGAAATTTCCTTTCTAACAAGGATAATTTTGAAGAAATTTTATTGATTCAACCAATTCTGAGTTACTTATCTTTGATGGAAAAATTTGGATTTTTAACACTCTGACCTACCACTATAGTAACAGTTGGCAACAATATGGTGATCTGGTTTACCTGTGCAAAATTATACAGCCCTCAGAGTTGAAAAGCTAGCTGAAAGCTAAAAGCAAAAGCCAAAAAGCTAAAGGAAAAATTTTGAGTCAAGTCAGAAGTCAAAAGCTTTATTTATTCAGCTTCTATCACTTCCTGCCTTTTCTACTATATTATCCACTCGGCTCACTGATAACAACAAACTACTTCAAGCAAAAACACCCATTTTCAAAAAATACCGATCAAAAACCAATGTATCAATTTTTTCTACCTTTGCCTCTCCCCATGGGAAAAATTCAAAAGCCAAAAGCTGAAAGAAAATTTGATGAAAGTTGGAAGCCAAAAGTTTCATGTTGTAGAATGATAGCTAAAAGCCAATAACTCAGGTTTCATCTTTTGGCTTTCCAATTCTTACTGCCCTACCCGCGCTCAAGCATCTAAAACACCCAAGCCATAGTCTTACACGCGCACTCACACAAAAAAATGAGTTCCATTCATTGATCAATAATTGAGGAAATGAGCTTTGACAAGTGAAAACAAAGAGGACATGATCTAGTCTACATAAATTTTTTTAGCGGGGAACCCGCCATCCATTTTGTTAGGGGGATTACATCCTCAGAAAACGTCCGTGTCCACGTCCACGTCCGGGAAACTCGGGAGTTTCTGTGAACTTCGTGACGTGTTGCGCTTCATGACGTCATCAATGACCTTGACCTTGACCTACATTAGGTACATGGAAAATTTTTCAATTTCCAGCCTTCATTATACTGAGAAGAGCCCAGCCAACTCATTTTCTGAGGGGGCATTTTTGCATCAATGTGATCGCGAACGCGGGAGGTTGCGGGTTCCCCGCTGCCATTGCAAACCTGCAATGACCTCCAACTTTTTTTAACGAGAATAGTTTCAAAGAAATCTATCAAGCCATTCTCACGTAACCCTCTCTCGAAAATCACAAATATAAGATGGGCTTCCTTGGCTCCTATGGGAGTACGCTCTTTCTAGGAGTCAAAATGGCAGGTGTCAAAGTGCAATGTGTATAGGGCTTTTCCAGTATTCCAAATTGCATACTTTATTCTCCTATGTGTCATCAAGTTGGTAGTATTTTTTAACATTGACCTTATGGGTGTTGCTGGATTGCCCACTCATTTCCATTCTGGAGCAGTTTGCCACAAGAGCAATGTTAGAAACACTACCAACTTGATGACGCGTAGGAGAATAAGTATGCAATTTTAAATACTGGAAAAGCCCCACGTACAAGCCGATTGAGCGCGAATGTGAACAAATGACCGAGTGCAACAACGCAAAACTGCTGTAGGTATTGTGTACAAGATGAAGAAAGTGTACTATGCCGCTGTACAGGTTAACATACATTGAAATACAATTTCATTTCCTTCTCAAAATTCTTTTCTCTTGAAAATAAGGATGCTAAATTCTATTTTTTCTTCTCATAATTGAGGAAAGGAACACTGTGTGGGCGAAAAAAGCACTGTTTGGGTGTGAGTGCAGCGTTGACGCGTACGGCGGTAATGTATTTCAATGTATGTTAACCTGTCCAGCGGCATAGTACATTTTCTTGAAATTTGCCCTACTTTCAAAGCTCTCTAAGTTCGTAAAAATGATCGCTACGAAAATTTTCATGAGAGCCATTTCTATGGGTAATTTTATGCAGAACATTTTTGATTTCTTGACATTTTCTGAAAAATGCAAATTTAGCGAGAAAATTGAGAAAAACTGATTTCGAGTCCACATTTTGGACCCCCCACGAAAGGGAATGGGGTTAGAGGGCATGGGTTTTTTTTGGTATTACTTGGGATCATGCTTAAGAACTTCCATCAATAAAATACTGGGTAGGAATTATTTCCTTACAAAATCCGGATAATGACTGAACTATGTAGGTTACTGTTCACCGTTTCAAACAGCAAGCGAGGTCGCGGGACTAGTTACATGTATTGACCCGCTCACAACTATCAATTTTCAAGTTTGTTCTACTCCTTCTAGACAGTTGAGACCCGATGCAAAGTTTTTCATTAGATCAAGAGCAATATTTTTGCAAAACATTACCGAGTAATGCGTTTATTTAAATATGAAAATCTAGCCATCAAAATATGAGAATTTTTCTTCTTTAGATTCCCCTCTTCATTTCAAACACAAAACTCCATTATTCCCGCAAACGGTCACATAGCGGCTGAAAATAGAAAACTGAAGAAAATTACATTTGCCTCTCTAGGGACTGAATGGGTGGACCAAGACGTATAAAATTTTAAATCTGTCTTTTTTTTTGAAATTTTACTGTACGTGAACTACACATTGTATCTGCAAGTAATTATGATGAATTTACATCAAAGGAAGGGGGACTTGGAAATTTCGACTTCTAACCTCCCTTTCTCAAGGTGGGTCAGTTCTGAGGCATCAAATCCAACACAGCAAGTTCGTCGTACATCTTCCTCGGTCGTCATTATGGACTGTTTCATGCAACAGGCTTTATAAAAGTGTTCTTCAAAGTTACAATTAGGCAGTTAGTAGGCCTACGGTAGCTTTCTAGGCCTACTGAGTTATTTATGTCCAATCTCTACCAGCACTAGTCCTATGCAAGGATTCTATAATGACTTTATACTAGAGAATGAAACAAAAAAAAAAACTATCTTTGAGGTACTCAATTTGGTATTCTCGATGATTTCTTAAACGCCTCAACGACTTCAATAATTGACGATTAGAACGGCTTCACATCTTGTATTGCTGATATAAATTTATTATAATTAAAGCGCGTAGAAATACTTTTTTTTTTTTTTTTTTTTACACAATAGTACATATCAATAGGACACATTATAATAAATTATCAAACGTTAACTATTTCATATAGTAAGACGTATCAATACAAAACGGTACAGAACAGCAATAACGACAAAATGGTTCAGTTAGTTAAAACTGTACAACAAAGTACAGCGAGGAAATAAAGAGACGGACGAAAGAAAGAGATAAATAAAAAAAAAAAGAGAAAAAGAAATTCAGATAGATCGAACTAGACCGAAATTCAGTAATAGAGGAAAAAAGGAAAACCAATAATATAATGATTTTTTGAATCAAAACAAAAGTCAATCGTCAAATTCTTTTCATGAACATCCTTCTTGTATCGTTGCTTGCGATTTCATTGACAAGCCATCATTTTTTGATCGAATTCGGATGAAGTAAATCATCGTACTCGGAATATAAATTGAGTCTCTAACCAAAGCGGGCTATTTATACTAAGAAAAGAGATACTAAAAAGAGAGAAAAATGTTGACTAGTTTGCCCAAAAAGTTTTTACTTTATTTTTCAATCAGAAGCCCGATTTCCATAATTAAAAAAGATGGATAATATATTTTGAATAATTTTCTCGCGAAATATGAGAGTATATACATCGATTCACACGCTCTACGAAAAACCAACAAAATTTCCCATACGTAGTTTTAAAAAACAATTGCGTAACAAAAATAATAAATAATAATAGTAATCGATAAAAAAGTGATCATAGTACTTTCTTATGATTCTTCGGAGTAATACGAGTTAGTTATCCTATTAGAAAATAATGATACCGAAAATAGTACACTTTCCTTTTACGACAGAACAAGAACGACGAATAGTTAGTATAATTCAATCGGTAAACTATTAGAAGAAAAAAAAAAGTTATAATATTTATATTATTATAACACTTTCTACTTTCTGTACAATCAACGCTGCTTTAGAAATAAGAAAAAGCACTTCTCTTCTTTCTATAAAATTATATCCGTTTTGAGGGAGCGGGAGGGAAAGAAGTTTTGATACACAATTACTATAATTATAATAATATACAAACGATAATACATGTCAAAATGTGAGGGGAAAATACAGAAGATACGAAGATCGGTTTCCAAGCTCTAATGCTACGAGCAAAATCTAAGCAGTTTTGTATTGCTAACAAGGCCACCTCCGCGCACGAAATATACTCGTTAGTGTATCATCGATGATAAGGGAGAAAATTCAACTGCATCAGCCCGGTCGATCTCATTTATGCATCGGTGTATTTTTACACACGATCGACAGAACAAAAACATCCGATCCTAATTTTATTTACAAACAAGAATGATGTACCGTGAAAGAACAATTATTCAAGATTTTACACATCCTCTCTTTCGATTATATTGTGAAAAAGAAATGAAACTACAGTCTAGACGATCGAATAATGAAAGTTCAACGACGATCGAATTAATGCACAAACAACTCGGTACGTTCGACGAAATTCCGAAAAAAAAAAAATAATAACCTTCAACGTTATTAAAAATATGGTCGCAATACGCTTCGGTCACAATAACATAAAATAATAATAAAAGTAGATTGAACAATTCACCATACTGTACTCAATTAGAATGATACTGTTTCTTGCTATCGCGTTTAAACGATGAGTCTCTATTTAAAGTTTTTCTTCCACATTCGACTCGATTCCTCCTCATTTTAACCGATGTATAACTCTCCCCTCCCTAAATATATCAACATTAGTTGACGAATCTCGAGAAATGGAAGCGTGAAAAAAAATTGAAAATTTGAAGCCGAGAGAAGTAATGTGATCAATTGCATGAAAAAGAAAAGACTCTGCTAACTGTAAATGAATAGAAAACGCTGCCCGAATGAATTAATCATTGTCGTGAATGGTAAAAAAAATAATAATAAGCTTTTTAGTAACTACCGGAGGATATCGAAGTAAATAATTCGCGAATACTACTTCAAAATTGATAGAAGGAAAAAAAGAAATGGTAAATTTAAAGCGTGTGGTCCAACAAAGTTCATATATTGTTCTCTTATTTCAAAAAATTAGAATTCCTACATAATTATTATCGGTACTTACGAATCAACCGAGAATATTCCACCTCGATTACAAATCGAAAGAAATTTCTTAAAACAAATGAATGATTAATCCCTAGCATTTATAGAAAACAAAAAAATATATATCAAAGTTTTATTTTTCTTCCTTTCTAAATTTCAACAGCTACAAACGAAAAGAAAAAATAAATAAAAAGATCGTACAAGTATTTTACTATGTTCATAAAAATCGAATTTTCTTTTTTTTTTAATAACGAATCCATAATTATAGAAATAATTGTATTTAAGAGACTTATAAAAAATAATCGGGTGTTCTACGCGTAACGTGAGGTTCTCCACGCCGAGGTGCTGGATCAAACTGTAAACTGGAACACAAAAGAAGGTTCGATATTGGTAAAGTTGGGAAATTCATTTATTCTCTAAACTTACGATAATTCTCACTCCCTTTCAGCCATTGAGTTCCAAATGTCTCACTGTAAAAGTTTCTTTTTTCCACCACCACAGAAATTTTTAAAACTCAGAACAAAGAATTCCTAACAAAATCAGTCAAGAAGCCGAACAATGAGTTTCATAAGTACAGTTCTTACTGAAGGGAAAAAAGAATGCAAAACTTGAACGTCATTGCTTCTGTAACGATAGAGAATTCGTGTATTCCTTCGAGACGTTCAGCACGTCTTCGCTTCAAGCAGAGCGCTGCCGTTTCCAATATCCTCTAGATTACTTTCGAAAAAAGATGAAAACACTCGCAGTTTCACTTACATGCATTCTAATAAATATATTATACTAGAATCATTTCAACGTAGAAACTATGCAATGAATTAGGTATTTCGCCATCAGACAAGTTCAAGACAGTTGTTTATGAGCACGTAATGACAAACGAGGCAGTATCGTAACGTAATGTCCAATAAAATGAATCTTTCAAACTAATACGACGGCCATCACAAATTTTTCTGGGTTACAATGTTTCAGGAGTGAAATGTGACGTCAATAGAACAAGTTTATATTATACTAGAGGGCATAAAATTTATAAATTTCCGACAGAATTATTAAGGATTTCAGTTGCTATACGCGTTTCAATATCGCTTCCACACCACATTGAAATTTGTACAAGTTGATTCTCAATTTTAGACGAAATGATAAAATCAAGATTGTGATATTAAACTAGGACGAGAATTATATAGGAAAATTGATTGTTTTGGAGCTTTGAAAAGTAGGACTCAGAAACATTTTACAAGAACAGAAAAAATATTCCATGTTGATCAGATAAAATACGAGAAAAGACTTCAAATAGTACAGGCGAAAGAGCATCAAAAATGGGGTATTAAAACATTTTGGGGGACAGAAGCTCTTAACAGGGAACCTGTTTCATCAGGGGGTCTTTCAAGAAAAAGTGTCCGGCATCCGGGAGGACTTCCTTACCTAACTATGACCTTGAAAATGACCTTGGGACTTACAAAATTTTTGACCTTCCCCTCTTTTCTATTCCCTTTACCTTAAGCTCATTCCCCCCCCCCAAGTCCCCTCCTATTTAATTATATCTATTATATGAACCTCTAAGCGCGCGAGTGACGCTAAAAAATTGCGTGCCGAAAATTTGCGTGGCCAAAAATTCAAGTGCCGCTATCTATTGGAAACTAGGTAAATCTGAAGCGCTACCTACGCATCGTTAGGGCGTGGTTAAGGCCGGTCAACCTATAGGTTACAAACTACAACGCAACGGGTTAACCTGACCGTTTGAGTAGTTTCTCAAAGTATCTCTCTTCCTTCCATTTTTTTGACAGTTGAGTTCTCGAATGCTCTTGAAAGGATCCAGCAGTAGCGAAGATTGATATAAATAGAAGCGCGTGACGCAATGGTACATCATTTTACGTTATCCCCCTCCTATCATCTATAGCTCAAAGATTCCAGTTATACTAGTATGAAGCTAGTATAATAAAGGAGGACTTCTAGCTTATATTAAAGATAATACAGATAGCTAGGCATATACTAGTATAAAGCTACTATACTACAAGGAGGGGTCCCAGCTATACTGAAGATAATAGAAATTGCTAGGCATATTAATTTTCCAGTACATACTGTTTTTACTATGCACTTTTTCATTAAACAGCGGCTCGTACTAGTATAAAGCTCTTGTACTACAAAGAGGAGTCCTAGCTTATACTAGAGATAATACAAATTGCTAGACATATCAATATTCCAGTTATACAGCCATAATCACCTACGACCTTGGGACTTGAAAAATTTTTGAGCTCCCCCTCCTATCATCTATAGCTCAAAGATTCCAGTTATACTAGTATGAAGCTAGTACAATAAAGGAGGACTTCTAGCTTATATTAAAGATAATACAGATTGCTAGGCATATACTAGTATAAAGCTACTATACTACAAGGAGGGGTCCCAGCTATACTGAAGATGATAGAAATTGCTAGGCATATTAATTTTCCAGTACATACTGTTTTTACTACGCACTTTTTCATTAAACAAAAATTATTTTCCTACTGTAAAACTTGTAAAACAGGTTCCCTGCATCCCTTCATTCAACCTTGTTAAAGAACCCGTGAATTTTTTTTTGTGGAAAGTGCTTATTGAGGTCCCCAAAACAACATATCAAAAGTCACACCCCCTAGGTGCGTCATTTTGGGACGTTGAAGCCCCCTAAAATCGGTTTTTTGAAAATAACTCTGGAAATATTGGTCCTAGGAAAAAGTTTTTCAAACAAAAAATATCCTTCATAAAATTTCCTATAAAATAGTGTACTCACATTTGAGTGTAGGTCAAATACTCACTTCATAACGGCCGCTCAAAGTTACGCTCATTTCAAATTTTCAAAAATTTTGTATTTCTTTATACACGTAACACGTCCTACAATACCCAAAGGACAGTGTATGATGAAAATAAATGTTCCTTAGATCCCCTCTAGTCTCCCAGAATATGAGATACCTGTATGATTTGGTGCGCAGCTGATAGAAGCCGCTTAAAGTTATGCTCACCTCAATTTTTCAAAGAAACCAATAATTATACCAAACAAAGCCATACTCCAGAGAGTAAGGCAAGCAGTAAATTTGATATTTATTTCTGTGGCCATATCAAACTTACTCCTCGCTTTATTCTCTTGAGTATCTGACCATAACTTGGCAAATAGTATTAATTCCATTCAATCCACTATAACTTCTAGCCCAGGAAACATAGTCTCGGAATAAGGGAAAAATTCAGGGCAAATTAGAGGCTGACTGACTGTCCTGTGCAGCTCTTGCATGCTGACAAACATTTCAAACCCAACACACAGTAATACAGGTATCTATTCATGAAAACTGTTCATCTAATTAGATGATATATTACCTTGTATTAATATAATTACAATTTCTACAACAAGTGCACTGTGAGGTAACACAGCCTTTTTTAGAATTGAACGTAGCGGAACTCATTCAGCTTCGTGTAGGTCGGATTGGTGTACAGAGTCGTGAATATCTCCATTCCTGCAAGCTCCAAGTGCTCGTGTGGTCTATTCCTCTGCAGGAGAACTTCGGCTGAGTTTTGTAGCGCTCTACTCTGCAGCAATTCTCCTCTTATTGTACCCACCAGAGGTAGAGTCGCATCCGACAAAGGCATGTGCCACTAAACAAAAGTAGCTGCGGGGGATACTGCAGCTGTTGTTGGAGCGATAATGACTAGAGTAGAACGCATCTTTTTGTGCACATGTACTCTTCCCGAATTACGTTCATTTCAAAGACGGACTTAAGATCACTCTGCCTTACCATTGGAGCGTCCGTCTAACACATCCGAAGAGTGTATACCCAAATCCAGATGTGGGAACAGAAAACGAAAAGCGCTACATTGGGAACGGAACACACAACACAATGTGTACCCGGTTCTGAGCGCAGAGCCTCTCATACCCGGAGTACTCCATAAGATTATTTTGCGGATGCAAGAAAGGCTCAGTGCAGTGCACTTGTTGTAGAAATTGTATTTATATTATTGAAGTGATTATTCGGAGGTACAGTACCGCCACAGAAGAAATTATTCGGAGGTACCGTTTTACGTGATCCAAGTGAATTCATAATGGTTGTGATTAAGGTATTCTGTACTACAAAAGGCTAAAGGCGCGGCAACTAGGATGAGATAAGCTGTCCATTGACGATGATGGTTACTTGAAAAATTAGGTGAAAATGAGAAGAAGATCTACCTCTGCACCTATACAAAGTGTGACTGTACTTGCCATTGCCAGAACCAATGTCCTCGTCGTCAGAGAGAAGGAACACTATCCTAGTCTTGACTCGTCTCTTTTCCACTCTCGCTACCATAAAAATAGGGATCACTAGTCACTACTCCTCCTAGTTCCTCGGGCAAATCTGCCTCCTGAAGAGCACACAGCCAGAGTTCAAACAATAGACAGCCGACAAAAATATAACATCATATTTCTTGTGTGCCTCAGAATTGTTACCCTTGTTTCAAGCCATGGCGCAGACCAATTCCACGGATATTTGGACGCAATGAAAACAGTCGGAGAGATGGTGGGATTGAGGACCAGTTGAAGTTTGTATTCCTACGAGAAAACATAGGTCAAAACGAGCAGGACACTGAGCAAGAGCCTAAAGAAGTAAATGATGAAACAAAGGACCACTCTGTTCCACCTCCCCACGATGATGATGCCAAAGATAGCAGACTTGTGAATCTCAAATTCCCCCTCCCCCCCCCCAAAAAAAAAAAACTTACAGCTCACGGAAGGCCGACACGGAGCAAGCGTCAATTGTGTTCGTTCAATAAGTCCCAGGCAGACATAGACCCATCAGTTGGAAGTAAAAATACGCGAAAATGGAAAAATGTTGATGAATGATGAAGGCAATGATACATCAAAGAAGAAGAGGAAACAAGTTTCCCTTAACTGGTGCCCTATTTGCGATGTATAAGTAATCAAAAGCGACTCATGTGTCACCTCAACAACTTGTCTAGGCCTAATCATTGAACACTGGTACTACCTACTTCAACATGATACGTGTCTGGAGGGCACCTGATGTATTTATTGGTCCAATGATACCTGTATTAGTGTGTGTTGGGTTTGAAATGTTAGGTAGATACCATCCAATATTTTTGGAGAAGGATTTTGTTCGGTTAAAATTTTTCTGTATGAGGCTTATTTTCTGAGAAAACTCAGAAAAAACTGAATTTGGCTGACGCTCGAGTCACCCCCCTCCCAAAAGAAAAAAAAGGTCAGGAGGAATAGGCGGGCAAACTTTTCACGACGCACTTCAGGAGACCCTATACTGTATAGGAAATACTTCAGAAGAGAAACCTTTCGGCCGAATTTTTACCTCATTCAGAGGTACGTTGCCTGGGTATACCGGATTCTTTGAAAAATTGAGATGAGCATAACTTTAAGCGGCTTCTATCAGCTGCGCACCAAATCATACAGGTATCTCATATTCTGGGAGACTAGAGGGGATCTGAGGAACATTTATTTTTATCATACATACACTGTCCTTTGGGTATCGTAGGACGTGTTACGTGTATAAAGAAATACGAAATTTTCGAAAATTTGAAATGAGCGTAACTTTGAGTGGCCGTTATGAGGTGAGTATTTGACCTACACTCAAATGTGAGTACACTGTTTTATAGGAAATTTTATGAAGAATATTTTTTGTTTGAAAAACTTTTTCCTAGGACCATAATTTCCAGAGTTATTTTCAAAAAACCGATTTTAGGGGGCTTTAACGTCCCAAAAAAGGTGGAGCTGACGCACATAGGGGGTGTGGCTTTTGATATGTTGTTTTGGGGACCTCAATAAGCACTTTCCACAAAAAAAAAAGCTTCTCTCCCCCAAAATGTTTTAAAATTTCCTTTATCGCCTGTACTAAAAGACTGCTCAACATGATCGATGGTTCTCCCCGTTCCTCTATCTCATTCATGAAATTTTGACGCAACCCACTCCATGAACTGCGGGCGTTTGCCATCTTCCTTAATAATATCGCTTTTCCGTCATCTTATGATTTCAAACAGACGTTCTAGATTGAAGTACATCTAAGATGCCCGAGCAAATGACAATAGAACTCGATAAATTACTCCTCGATCGCTCTTCGGTAATAAAAGATCAACAAAGAAAAGCAAGTACGAAAAACGAAAAAGGGCGCCAGAAATACGAATCAGAAAATACAAAAGCACCGCATGAATAAATTTGGGCGCGGTATAACGAATCACGATAATTTATAAAGTAGGTGAACGAATAATTATGACGCAAGCGAGCCAAAAATTACTCATGACTAAGACAAAATGATACGAAAGTTCGCAATCGTAGGATTAAAAACCGAAAATTTCACGTCATCACGAAGATCAAGATGACCTTCAAAACTGGAAATTAGAATTCGTCTCGATCGTCTTTGAAGCAAAATCTGACGGAGGACATAGCCGACCGTTGATCAATCACCTCATACCATGGTTTTCATTGTAGACAGATTTAAAGGTTTGACAACTTTTAAAATTTCTAGAAGTCGATCTACTTTCTTTATCAAACGGAAAATGGCAAGTAATGATCCCCAACGTGACAGACTATCGCGACGATATATTCATAACGAAGTTCGTATCCATTTGCACGTAAACCTAACAAGTTACGAATGAACTTGAACTTGACCTCGAATGAAAAGAAACTCGAAGCCCGACCCCGACAGGTAGCGATTGTAAATGATAATTTCAACGTTATATACTGTTACAGCGGCGCAAATTCTACATTGTGAGTCTGCGTCGACCACATTACAGTGGACTTGCAACAGCTTTTCTTGAACGAAATCAATGACTCTATCGATTGAAAGCAGGCTTAAACGAATGTACAGTATAACTCAACAAACACATTAGAGTTCGACCGAATGAAATTTAAACCTCATAATATAATGTAACGTGTACACGATAGTTTACGACTGAATTTCTGAAAATTAATGACATTATTCGATACTTACAATGAATATTTCAGACCATCGTCTAATTCCATAATCGCAGCTTGATTACCGCATCGATAACAATAATTCGGAGCAGAAAATATTGTAACTACATTTTTATCGTGACACCTACAAATACGAAAAAGATTGATGAAGAAAGTATGTAAAAATATCGTTCTTTATTTTGTGTCTTCACACTCACCAATTGTAACCTTCCATAACCAATTGATGCGCTCGTGATACTAAAGTTAAACCGTTTGAATGATTGAACGTTTCAGATATATCCTGGCCGAAAGTGTAACCAGCACCACGCGGAGAAATACCCCAACCTCCTCGGTCATCGGGATCTGACCAAAGTAAATCACACATAGGACCCTGAAAGACAATCGAGAAGCAAATATCGTTTTTATCGAATGGAATCTTATCGCGATGTCTAATTTTGGGAAAATATCACGTACTTCGTGAGGTACTTCTTGTAAACGATCCAATGCTCTAATATGATCCAAGGTATCTATTGAAGGCGATAAGCCTCCATGCAAACAGAATATCTGTCCATCGACTAAAGCGGTCAGTGGTAAAAAATCGAATAAATCGGTGAAATATTTCCATACGCTAGCGTTGCCGTACTTTCTTAAACATTCGTCATAGAAACCATATACTTGAGTAATTTGCCTCGATTCGTGATTTCCTCTCAATATGGTTATTCGTTCTCTATATCTGACCTGTGAAACAATAAGTACAAGCGTAATAATAATACTATGTTTGAATTCCCACATCATTAATACGGAATCTAACTCACTTTCAATGCAACCAATAAAGTTACTGTTTCCACCGAATAATAACCACGATCAACATAATCACCCATGAATAGGTAATTTGTGTCTGGTGATTTTCCGCCAATACGGAACAATTCCATCAGGTCGTGAAACTGTCCGTGGACGTCGCCACATACCGTCACAGGACATTTTACTTCTTGAACATTTGATTCTTTAGATAAAATTTCCTTCGCCTGTAATACAACAGAGTAGCAGTCAGAATGATGAACGTAAATAAAAATACCATGACGTAGAGAAATAGTCTATCGAAAGTTTCCTCACACATCACTAGCGATGACTAATCCACTCATAATATTTATTTAGAACGATAAGCCAAAACGCGATGAGCGATGTTAAAGGAAACGTTTGCAGAACTGTACGAAATAAATGCGAAAATGAAAAGAGACCAAGCTCACGAGAAGTCATTAATATTTATGCCGAAAATATACTAACACACCATAAGAAATTATATAAGAGATAACATATTATAGCGTCAGCGATTTGTAAAAATTATTCGAGGTCCGATAGAGAAATGACTCCGGAAATTCATAATTCGATAGCGCGGGTCACTTAGTATTAAAGTGAAAATGAATCAAAACTCATACCTTGTCGCACAATATTTTAACTTGACTTTCGGTTAATTGTTTGCATTCGTTCAGTTGTTCAATCCATTGGTCTAATTCTTTCAAGTTTGTTGGTTTCGGAACTTGTTCTTCCATTTTATAAATTGAAGCTTAAGGGTAATTAATTAAATTACTTTACAATAAAAACATAGGAATGTTTTCAGATGATAGATACAATTAAATACAATCGACGGACCAAACCGTTTTCGAATATTAAACAAATAACACACCAATGCTATCAAAATGGCCGTATGGATTGCAAAGAATGAACCGTATTGTTGAGCCACAGAAAAAAAATCGTAGAATTTTTCTTTGGCTTCGCACTACTCGCGTGTCGACGTGTCACGAGGATGTCGTCAGTCCCTCGTCACAATCTTTCAAGGTCATCAGGGCTCGTATTTGTATCGTCCGCTTGGATCGTTTAGATCGCCAAACAAACGTTGCGCTCATGCGTTGTGAATCTGATTCTGACTGTGACGGCTCATCTTATGAAAATTCCTTTTCTTTCCTAAATCGGCTAACGGACATTTTGGACAAACTCAAAATTTTTCACAAATAATTTTTCATGGTCCACAGTTATAGGTCAGATCTATCTATGCATATGATTACAGTAACACATTCAATTTCCTCTTCTATTCTCTTGGAAATATTCTTCTAAAAAAATAAAATGGTGTGTAAAGATTGCTCGCGAGCTAGCCTTGTGTAAAAATTAAAATTGTCCACGAGCACGTGAGTATCTGAAAATTGATTATTTAGGATGTTTGGAAATTATTCTTTGGTATTTAATGATAAAGTAATATGGAAATCCGAATCACTCTTCATTTTAGATAATTTTGAATTTTTTCAAATAGGCCTAGCATTATAGAAAGCGTTCTGTCAGCCAAATCAAAATTGAAAATTCATCTATAGCTGTCATGCGGGAACTGAAGTATTTAGGTAATATTTTGTTCAGGTTCAAGTTTTTGACACAATTAAATAATATTTTTTTTCAAAGATATTTATTCCATCATTCCCCACCATAAGAAAAAGAATATGATAATTACTTTGTTGTGATGTTCAATCTATTTTTGTTAGATATAACCTCCTCCAAAGTGAGCTAGAATGAGACAGTCAGTGTTTACTCCCACATTATTTTCTCAACGTTCACAAATGTCCTCAAAGCAGAATACTGTACTGAAAAGGAATTTACCCAGCTGATATTATTTAAATCATAGCGCACAACAAACGTCCCGTCGCTACAGGGTTCCAGCGTAAAGTAGATAGAAAAGTACGATCTTCTTTGGCTTTTTGTTTGGACATTGAGACAAAAGACTCATCCTATCTGTGCGAGCAAGCATAGATGTCTGATACTCCCTTGAGTTTGTATCCAAAAAATGTGGTAACATTTCACTCTTACTTTTCCGTAAAGTACCAATTGAAAATAACTTTCGAACCAGGACTCGCCACTCAAGTTGTGTAAGCAACGAAGTCGAAATATTGAATTATTTTAGATCTTAATGTTGAGAAGCTCAAGAAAGTACTGAAATAAAATAAAGAAGGCATTCCAAAAGATTATAAATGGATTTCTCTGCACCGATACGTACATATACACGATTTCATATTCAGACTTGATAATAATAAATAGGCATGAAAAATGGTAACATTTTCAAGAAACTTTCCCTCTCCCAAATTGAAATTTTGAATGAAAGTAGGAATATTCCTCTCGCGCCACAAAACATACTATCTTGTACTGTAGCCGTAACTCCGAGCTGTGTGATCGGCAATCAAAAATAATTGTATATCAGTCGGTCCACCGTATATTTCGGTAATTCGAGCGTCCCTAAAAAATAGAAGAAATCGAAATTCTGTTAGCTACGTCGATTTAAATCAGGTTGATACAGTATATTCTTTAGCCCCAACAATGACAAGAAAATTAATCTAAAAAATGAAACATACCTATAATGACGTTCAGCTGGCATATCAGACACATATCCCATACCGCCTAGAATCTGTATACAATTATGCGATATTGCAGTCGCCGCTTCAGATGCCACTAATTTAGCAACAGAGGCCTCCTGCGGGATCAGAATTATGTTTGAATTCACCTTTTACTAAACAAATCCACAAATTACATTTAAACCGTACCTTCACATATTGCACTCCCTTA
This sequence comes from Aspidiotus destructor, assembly GCA_035079395.1. Taxonomy (NCBI): domain Eukaryota; kingdom Metazoa; phylum Arthropoda; class Insecta; order Hemiptera; family Diaspididae; genus Aspidiotus; species Aspidiotus destructor. The sequence continues at coordinate 11,300,703 of JAVHKZ010000007.1, forward strand.
TCCCGAGCACCAGCTGCTACTAACGTAAGTGCTTTCGCAGCTTCTAATTGCGAGACCATTCGAGCTATTCGGTGCTAAAATTCACAAACACACAGCCTCATTCACTTCGCTGTTCGTTCGAGATTTTGAGACAACGAGAATAAATTTTCTATCAACCTGTACAGCTTGTAATTTCAAAATTGGACTACCAAACGCTGTTCTTTTACTCGCGTATTCTATGGCAAGATCTAAGGAGGCTTCAGCAATTCCTACAGCTTGAGCGGCAATACCAATTCTTGCGCAGTCTATAAATGAGGAATATTCTGGATTTGAGAGATGCTTCGTCTTTACAAAAATCGAAAAATTTGAAACCCCGTCAGGAATTTTCTTAGAAAGAATCTCGGAAAAGGAAATGAGATTTTACACAAATTCCTGGAAATCAAAGTCCAGATACTTACTCAAAGCTGACATGGCAATCTTGAAACCCTCATTCTCTTTGCCAAGTAGATACTCTTTACCAACTTTCACATTCTCCAGATATACGTTACACGTTGAGCTTGCTCGAATTCCCAATTTTTCTTCCTTTTTACCGAGGGATAAACCTAAAGCGAGACAATTCGCAAAAAGTAATAAACTCAGCAAGTTATTCCACACTTTTCATTCGCGTCATTTCAGTACCTTCTGAAGGAATGGGAACGATGAAGGCACTGATTCCGCGATTCTTTCTCGATCGACTCGTCGAAGCTAAAACAATCACTGCTTTTGCTTCGTAACCATTCGTAACCCAGGCTTTCGTACCATTCAATAACCAACCATCTTCGCAAGGGACAGCAGTGGTAAGCATGCCGGCTGCGTCACTACCACTACCTGGAACCCGTCATTATGATACACACGAAGATACCAGACTGTAGAAATTAAAATCATGACGGACCTGGCTCACTCAGTGCAAAACTTCCAACATGTTCTCCGTTTGCAAACGGCGGTAGGAAGTGATTTTTCTGTTCCTCAGTACCGTGTGTACTAATTACATCGGCGAAAAGTGCATTATGAATGCTGATAATAATGCCGGTCCCAGCACAACCGCTGCAACAATACTCGCGAGGTTCGCATCATCGATAAACGTGACTTTATAATGACTTATCTGGGACAGAATACCGAGAGATTTCTTTCACAGCAAATGTAAGAGCGGTCGTATTCAATCCAGCACCACCGTAACGTTCCGGAACTAAAATACCCATCAAACCCAGTGAACCTAACTTTTTAATCTGTAAGAATGAATAAAGGTCTTCAAAATTGAATTCGTGCCCGAGAATTGCTATTTAATGTACAAAATTATACAAACTTGGTCTTCTGGAAAAAGACATTCTTTATCGAGTTTTGAAGCGATAGGTTTCAGTTCCTTTTCAGTTATAACACGACAAGTCGATATCAAATTGGCGTAATCATTCTGGGATGCGGTATCGTTGAAATACCGGACGAATTCTAGAAGAAGGAGATGGTTAATTCTAGCATCTAACGATGATCGTGAAAATATCTCGGAAAAAACTTTACTTCTGGAATGTTGTCTGAACTTTGGCAGCATGATTTGATCACGTAAGTCTCCAAGTGATTCCTATGAGGTCAAAATAAATGCAGAGAGCTTGAGGAGACTGATATTAATATGAAAATCAAAATTTTAAATCTATCAGCTCTGAGGCATAATTCATTGCTGCTCAAAGAGATGATTCAGTTGGATTGGAAACCGATGTATTTACAAAGTGCAGATTCTGTCCTCTAGACGAATGAACCGACAATTGACTATAAGAAATACAGTAATTAAAAGAATTTAATTAATTTAAAACAATCCTTATTTTCAATCAAGTTTTTATGTTTTTATTTTTAGAAGAGGGAAGAGGCTACTTCCAAGTTCCAACGTTCCATATAGATAATGGGTGCCAAGTGATAACTGATGACCGTTACATAAATATAGAGAAATGGCATTATCTCACTCCTTTGATAATACCTGTTCTCCAGATTCATAATGACGATTTTGCTTTTCAACGTAACTAGCGCTGTCGATTCAAATCACTCAAATTATGGAACTTGAAGAATACGTGAGGAACGCGCATGCGCATCGAACTTTTTTCCGTGGCTGTGGGCATGGTTAGATAAGAGAAAATAATATTATTGACGAAAAATCTTACATTTCATTAATTATGCTTGAACTCTCTACCTCCTTGATGTAAAACTAGTGACTATCATAAAAGGCCGATTCATGAACACCATGCTCCAGAAATTGATTCAATGCGGTTGTTCGTTACTAACAGCCACCAATGCCCGAACACAAATCGGTAAAGTAACAAACTACAAGCGTCCTGTTTCTCGGTAAGATGTCATATTTTTTGGATTATTAAACTCTCAAGCCTGTGTTCTATCCTTTGAATGATGTGCCCCACTCTTCAGCCTGAATGCTGGTTGAAGTCAGCTTTGTAAAGATTGGAACCGCATCTCGACGGTCTTCGATGTTACGATGTATTCGTTGAGATGAGGTTTTATCTTTTTTCAGGAAGAGCAGCTCAAGAGTAATATTACGTTTATAATTATACGAGAGACATTATTTGCATCTACTTTCCTTTGTGCTTATAGTATCCTCAATTTAACGCAATTTCATGTTTGATTAGATTTTCGTCAGCTCAGTCAGATGGCTACTCTGAAGATACAGAATTGCAATGTGAACCCTTTACGGACTCGTGTGAAACAAAACTTCCAAAGATGCCACTCAAGCCATTCGTAAGATTTGCCACGAAATATAGAAGTATATTTCTGGCAAAATATCCTGGTATCGATGTAATAGGTAAGTGAAATATTGGATAACTATAATTAATGATGACCATTTTTATCTATCGTAACGTGTGCCAATATTTTAGAATTGCAGAAGCGGCTCGCTATGGTTTGGAACGATATGAGTGACGAAAACAGAGCCGAATATTATGATTCTTACGCTAAGGATTCGAGGAACTATTTCATGGACTTGTCCGAGTATAAAACGTGTATGAATGTTGAATATCAGAAATCGTTGGACGAAAAAGTGAAACACGCTGCAAATAAAACCGAAGCTACGCGAAGAAGATTATTGGTGAGGTTTTTCGGTGAAAATATAATTGAGTGTTATTTTTTTTTTGTTTCACTTTAACTGAAACTTCGATTGATTTACTCGCAGAAAAAATATTTCAAAATGCCAAAAAAAGTAGTCAACGCTTATTTCCTCTTCTGTGCCGAGAAATTGAAAGAAAGACGCGAATCATGTTCATCGCGGGAAGAGTCCGCAGTACGTTAATAATTCTTACATGCATATGAGCTTAAATTTTTAATCGAAGGATTGTAACTTATGAATTGATTTCGCAGAAATTTCTGCGTGGATTGAGTCAAACCTGGAGAGCGATGAGCGACAGTGAGAAATCAAAGTATCGTGAACAGTATAAAAGAGAGCTACTAATATACGAATCTCTCATGGTCGATTGGGAGAGGGAAGTCGTCGAAGCTGGATACTCATTTTTGCTGCCTGAGCGCAAACGTTTCGATTTTCAACCTACCAATGTTCGTCATAGGTTTGTTCAGTCATGTAATATTGCTGTCGTATATTTAGTAGCATGCTGTTATGAAATATAATTCCCTTCTTAGGAGAAAAGGTAGACTCGAAATGAATCGATTGGGAGAAACTCCGCTAGAAGAACGTAATCAAGATAAAAAGAGTGAATAAGAAAGCTACGAGGTCTGCAGAAAATGGTGATGATTTACGCTCAACAATGAAGAACCTTGTCGTTGAGTAGAATAATGATATCCGGCTGTGAAATTCTTCTGTCTTTCAAGAAACTATGATGGATGAAATACGGTGAAAAAGAAGATTTTGAGTATTCTATGTGTTTAGAAAGATTGTTGTATCTTTATTTCATTGAAAATAAATGTTTAAAATGAACGGTAACGTTTCGAATTGTTTTAGAATATTATTTTCAATGTTCGTACGTTGCACGATATCTTGCAAACCCTGATCAATGCATGTTGAAATTTTGTTCTGATCCAACGAAAATTTTTCTGTACGAGTTGGTTTCGAGTTGGATTTAACTACATCACCTGAAAAACGGATTAAATTCAGTTTTTCAGTTAGAATCGAATCCTTACTTTTTGCATATTATTTAGAATTCAAGTTTGCCCTAGGAACATTGTAAATCCTTCATTGAAATGCAGAACGTGGAAGCTTTCATTATGAATTCTTTCTTGTATTTTCTACTCTGGTACGAGTAGGTACTGTCTATTCATCTGTAAACAATAATTTTTCTGATGACTTCAAATCGTCTCCTCTCTTTTTCAGGTCTAGGGAAACAGAGATTTTGGCTGCAGGTATGAAAAGTACATTTGCAACATTACCATCATACAATGACTAAAACATGATAGGTATCATTTGCCATAATGTTTATTTTGAATAGTTGTACTTACAAGTGTTTTCTTATAGTTTTTCTGATTAAAGAAGATCCATAAATCAATAGAAAATTAGATTTTTTCTTACGCACTCGTTGGAGAAGAGAGAATCAATAGGTGTAAGATAATTATGTATTATCCTAGATTATTTGTAATTTATCTTTCAAAATTACATAATTAAGAATCATGAGGCTCTAAAATATGTTGTTTACAATTATTTCTCTATTTGTTAGGAAGCCTACCCGCTATAGTTTGATATTTTGGATTTTGTCAATGTGTATCACTTTTTAGACGAGAAAAATTTTTAACTGGAAGCTTATATCACTCACTAGTTTGGAATAATGAGCTGCTTTACAAAATCAATTTGGTTGTTTTCTTGGATGTTTGTTTTTATCAGCATGATACCAAATATTGTCAACGGGTGAATATTTCTTTCTATTGCTGCAGAAATGTTTGTCATCCTTCAGTTCATGCATGCGCTGTTCTCTTTTTAGGCTATCTTCTAGCTTTAGTGCTATGGAACCTATCTTCTTGGATTATGAAGACCTAAGAGATTTTTCAATTCCAGCTCTTCATCCAGTATGTTGTGATAATTTATTATTAGAAAGTTATGTGGTGTGTAAGAATAGGAAAATTGGAAATACATATTATAAGTAAGAGATTAGGCAGAGAGTAGAAAGTGGAAATATTTTAAATGATAGAGAATCAAAGTGGCACTGAAAGTTGATCTTATGGGTTCTAATTTCAACTTTTTACAATTTATGGATGTGGGTCTTTTTTTTTTTTCCAACAAGTGAATGAGACGTTGAGACAGGAATTAGGAAATTAGTCTTTTTTATTTTAAGCATTGGTTTTTATTATGATAATCAATCACCTCTGAATTTTCATTTTTCAAAAGAGTAACCAGTAGATGAGAAAATTTGGATGATGTGGTAAAAACATTGATAAATTGTTTGCTAGAAACTTCTCTCATGTTCCAGATGTTGTATATTTATAGCAAGCACTCCCCTGCAGTATATCTGCGTAGATGCATCATCATTAACAATCATTAATTGTAATACGCAAGCATTATTGATGGCCTTGGCATCGAGCTTTATTCTTCCTATCACTTATCGAATCATTGAAAAAGTGGGGATGTAAAGTGAACATAATGTGTGGGGCAAGATAAAACCATGTTGGCCAGTTCCTGCAAACTATAGAAGGGATGACTGTAACTTGGCTAATATGAAAGTCAGTTAATTTATATATTGGCTGTGTTAGCGTACAGCAATTGCCAATGTAAATTATCTACATTTTACATACATTTTATGAAGTATTATTTAATTTATAGATATTTTAGATTGGCTATTGCAATGCTATTTGTAGCCAACATCATGCATTCTGCACAAACACTTGCGCTAATTGCGGCAGTAAGTTTTGTTTCCAATTCTTTGCTCAATTGTTTTTTACCACCTCCTGCAATCTGATTGTCACCACAACACTCATATTTGGTGTAGCATATTATGTATGTAGGTACTTGTATTGCATTTGATATGATCTGAAATCATAAATAATAAGTCAACTTTATGCCTTTCCACATGTCAATAAAGTTCATCACCCATACATCACATCAACTGATAACAGAGTAAAAATGTGACAATTTCTGAGAAAACCTGGCTTAGGGTGAAAGAAAAAACTGACCGCCATATTTTGACGTACCTGGATCAAATTCTTATAACGCAGAATCAAAATATGGAGGTCAATTTTTTCTTCACCCTAAGCCCAGTTTTCTCAGAAATTGTCTCAAATGCAGTCCAGCAGCTTTCAGCAAAATATCAATTCCCATCCATCATACATCAGTATTCCAAAATGAAGAATAAATAAGCAATAAAAAGGTTATATTTGTAATCCAGGAGCTATCCAGTACTTGAGAATCAACTTTTCATTCCTTATTTAATTATTCCTTGTTTTGAAGTACTGATGTATGATCAAATGTTACCAATGCTATTCTTATGGGAATTGATTACTCACTGGAAGAAATTAGCGTGATATTGTCTTCAAATATTGTATTGCAACATCACTGGTGATGAACTTTATGAGTTTTGATCTTATATTTTTGCAGGAACAGAAATACTCCAACATAAATCTAGCACTTTTAGAAACAAAAGTTGAACTATTGATTACAATTTATTGAGTATGCCTTGCTTGTTTTCTGAAATAGATTTGATTATGTGCGTCAAGTTGCTTGCTGCAACTCTTCCTAATATTGTTATAGAAATCAGGCTACATCATTGAGATCAGAACAGATTTGCGTCACACATATCAAAACAATTGGAAGCTCAAATTGGGCCAAATTCCACGCAATGGAAGTGAATACAAAAAATACAGAGCATGCTGAAACACTGGTGCTGAATTTTTCATTTGGAGAAAAACAGAAGATCTTATTCAATATTGTCGACGTGGATGAGGGTTTGGAGAAGAGGAAAGAGGGAGCTTTTATTTACAAAGAAGGATACGCTGAGTGCATTCTTGGAGAACTAATGGTTCTTGGCAAAGTTGGTATTGAATTACTCTAGCTAGATTATTTTGACATCAACTTGGGCATATGTAGGCCTAATTGTATAGATTTTTTAGCTAATACTGCACTGAGATTTTTGGTGCATACTTTTGTAACTGCAAACCTCCTTACATATTTTGTCTATTTTCCTGGGGGGAAGTGTAGCAATTTAAAATTCTGATGTCTTTTAGCAGTGGTGGCTTACCCTAGAAGCACGGGAAGCACGTGCTTCCAACGGCAAATTTTTGAGGGCGGCAAATTGAACATAAAAGACTTGGGGAAATGAATGATGCGTTCAAAAAATAGAAAGTTAGAAAATTTCTGGAGGAGCGGCATACTAAAAAGTGCTTTGAGGCGGCAATGCCTAATCTGTCACTTAGGGATTGATAGGTCACCAAAATTACTCACAGACTCAACACTACAAAAAATAGTCACGCCTGTTTATTCTTACAGAAAACTATGCCACTCAAGAGGTATAACTCAGAAATCCGAAAAGAAATAATTACAGATATTGAGATTACAGTGACTGTTCAAAGAGTGATCGCAAATCACGACGAAATAATGTTTGAATTAAGCGGGAAGAATGTTCATGAAGAAGGATCTGAACATCCACACTTGAATCCGTTCATAGAAATTTATAAACGTGAAGAAAACGCGCATCAGTTGCTTTACAAGACTGAAGTAAATATTTGTTGAGGTCCTGCTTCAGTAATTGAGGAGGGTTCTGGCAAAAGGGCGTCCGTCCCATAAGAAATACATTGAGCGGACGCCCTTCCACCTGACACGTCCTCAAGTGTAGTTCGCAGTTGGTGTCATTCAACTTTGCTATGTAAATTAGGTAGTAAAGGATCAATCAGATCCGCTATGGAAAGGAATTCGTTTACCTCTTCAATTCATCTTTTGCGAGGACTGCGGCCGAGTTCTCAAATTCCTCTGCTGGAATTGGATTGAGAAGAAGAGAGAGCGTGACCTGGTAGGAGAGTTTGAAATTTCTTTGGATAAAATGAAAATACCGAATGTGAACGAAAACGAATACACTTTGAGGAATCCGACAAACTTGGTAAAGTAGATTATTTACTTCACCTTCTCCCTCCCCCTGTACAAAAAGAGATCATTTTACATTCTTTAGATTTCTCATAAATTGATATTCCTTACTTGAATTAGGTATATTTGCAGGATGAAAGCGCGGGACAAATAAAAATGATTTCCAAGTTAATTAAAATTCCATCATTTGCCGAATTTCTCCGAGGAGGTTTGCAACTACATTGTACTATTGCCGTTGACCTTACAAGTAGGTACCTACAAATTTCCATCAATGATAAATCATCAAATGCGCTTATATTAATTATTGACCGTATGAAGGGTAACATTAGCTTCAGGTTTGGATGATCCGAGAGAATCATTTGAAATGAGGAATCAATACGAAAAAGCCATGATTGCAGTCTTAAGCATACTGGAAGATTACAATTCAGAAAAGATGTTTCTATTTATTGGCTTTGACGGAGGAGGAACTTTCTTCGATACTTCTTTTCATTTTGAAGAATGTGATGGACTCGGTGGTGGGTCGGCCTACTCTAAAAGCTGTATCAATATAATTCCATACTGACTGATGCACATTAATACCTATATTTTACTCAATAATTATACCTAGGTGTTCTAGAAAAGTACGAGTATTATAGGACTTCGACTTCGTCAACTGGTCCAACAGATTTTGCGCCAGTAATTGAAAATTTCGTACAAATGGTTGAAAAAAGTCACCAAAAAAATGATTACTTCATTTTGTTGATCATAACTCGTGGAGAAGTATCTAACATCCAAAAAACAGAAATTGTAAGAACGCAGCTAATTGTGTTACTAATCAGAGAGAAAACCGATTCTATATTAAGCAAAAGGATAAAGGATAGGTATTCCCTTCACTCAATTGGAAAAATCAATGCTCATGACCGATTCCCCCTTGCCCGCCTTTGAGGCTCACTCTTCTTTTCCTATATTATTTTTAGAGACGGAGCTCTCTATCTTCTAAAAGAGTAGCGTTTTTCATTTGTGAAATAATATTAACGGATTTTTTCAGCTTCTCAATAAGGTGGCTTTACTACCCATATCCATTATCATAGTGGGTATTGGAGATTCAGATTTCTTGAATATGGTAAAATTAGACGGCGATTATATTCCAAACTCGAGGTACACGTCGTCAAATTTTCGTGACAGTGTGCAGTTTGTACCGTTCACCGAATATTCTAAAGTTTCAACGGATCATTTTGCTAAGGAAGCTTTGGCTGAAGTGCCTGCGCAAGTGGTCGGGTACATGCAAAGATATAATTATAAGCCTGATTTTCCGCTTTCTGAGTGACTGGTCATCCATTTCTATCTTCGTTGCCCTACAAACGCTTTTCAATTGGATGGGGCACGTATTCTATATTATTTTACACCATACTGAGTTGTTATCTCTTACAGATGTGTCTATATTTATTTAGTTTTTGTGATCAAATACGCGAAATGTGAAAACGACTGAATCAATCTTTGCCTCGCTTCATTTCGATTGTTATACTGTTACACTTTTTGGCTTCTAAGAGACATCGTACCAGAGATGACTATAGAGGCGTCTGTAAAGAAAATCTGTGGTAGGAATTATGCATTCACGTTCCCCAGGAAAAATCATTGCCATATGGTAGCCTGAATTTTACCAATTGACTGTCAAACTCCATTATGGTAAAGGTTAATGAGATTGCCATTTGGTACACTTTCTGTCAATGAGCGTTGACAGAAGCTTGCCATGACCCATTTACAAGCATTGGCTACATATGGTAGCCAAATGGCTAACAGGTATTTTTCCTGGCGGGACGCACCGTCTGTTTTGCCGGAAAGCGGGCGAGACTTTGGGAGACATCCGTATCCAACTTTTGTAACGTCATCAATGACCTTGAATCAATATAATGTCATGGGAAATGTTGAGCTCCGATCCTATAAACAGGAGATTTGTAGCAAATTTGAGTTATGGATCTGAAAATTTCGAATCATAAGCCTATAAGCTAGTCTATAACTATGGAGTCCTAGGCTAAATAATCCAGGTCTGAGTTATGATTCCTCTTGTTCATACTGTAGAGACTTCGAAAACGTCAGCGTCCGACGCTCATGACCCTAATTTTGGAACTAGGACAAATTTTGAGATCTAATCCTTCATAAAGGGGGTATCCTGAGAAAATTGGAAATGAGGACCTCCATAGAGGTGGGGTCAGAAGAAAGTTGAGGCTCTGTAACTTTGCTTTAGCTTACTCCTGAGAGCCAGAAAGCTAGATTACAATTAAAATAATCTGGTCCCAGACAATTATTTCAAGACTAATTTCCAACAGGGTGCCTGTTCTGTGGAAAGTTTTTCTAAAATTTTGCTGTGTGCCGCGTGACGTCCAGCCAAAACAAAAATGGCTCAAGTCCAACTTCATTGGCGAAAATTGTTCAAATCCATCTCCTATCGTATATAGCTCGGAGGTCTTTCTGAGACCCCTGCTTATCACTTTATTATTGTTCGTCAGTCGAAATTTTTCTGAATCCAATCTTTGAGCTATGTATAATACGAGAGGTACTTGAAAAAGATTTTCTGGCGTAGCCAAATTAATAAAGATCATGTTTCATGTCTTCTACAAGGAAGCATGCTTCGCTCGTTCGCCCTCTTTGTTGTCTAGTATAAGCCGACTTTAGAATATTTTTGGCTAATGGCTTTTGGAAGGCTCAAGTCTGCTCTAGGCTGATAGCTTTTGGTCAATTCCTTTCTTAGTCTAGTATAAGTCTACTTTAGGGTATTTTAGGCTAATTGCTTTCGGGGACTCACTAGCTCCGCTCGTTCGTCCTCTTCGCATGGTCTAATATAAGTCTACTTTACAGTATTTTGGGCTAATTGCTTTTGGGGACTCACTCGCTCCGCTCGATGGTCTAGTATGAGGCAATGTCGCCAACCGACGCGAAAACTCACTGAGAGGTCTCGTAATACACGCGTCATATGGAGCGCGGCATATTTTTTAAAATATCTCGCAAACGACGCTTTTAATCGAAAAATTGAAGGGAATGAAATTTGTTAGTTATCTAATTTCCTGTCTGAAAAAAACATTTTTTTATTTTTTTATTATTTGGGGGAGGAGGGAGAGGGTAGTACTCGCAAATTTTTCAATTGGGGTAGCGGTAGGGTGAGGTGAGCGTAAAGACATGAAACATGTGAAAAATTTGAATCGTGATGTTACAGGATCAAAAATCAACATTTTTCTAGGTCCCACCTCATGGCCGTCTCAAAGGAAGGCCGGAACATGCAGATCTGGCAACAGCTAAGTAGGCCGACCGGTTTACATGTAAATTAATGCAAAATTTTGCAGATTGAGTTTAATACATTTTCTAATAGAGAATTTAATGGCCTACAATTTTTGTTCTCTTCAACCAAATTCAACAGGTACTCACTGATTCTCAAAAAACCACTTTTTTCCCATAAGAGCACATGTAAAAGTCGGCCTACTCTCACTCCGGCCTTCCTTTGAGACGGCCATGCCCACCTCCGACTTATTATTGATAAGAGGGGGACTTGCACCAATGTTGCCAATGTGGAACTTCTACTATATTACGTCATAGGATTCAAAGTCGAAATTTTTTCAAGTCTCTTTACCATCATATATTCGTCGAAAACAATTGACGAAAAACTTCTAGAACTGATTTACTCTGAAAAAGAATGTGAATAACTTTTAAGCTGTGTACGATCGGGAGAGACTTGGAAAAATTTCAACCTCTGTGCTATTTGATGGGACAGAGGCGTGGAAAAATTTCGACATTCGATTGTGTGATGTCACGATCTGATAACATCAAAATAGCCTAAATTACACCTTGGCAAAAATAGTCGAAATCCTCCTTCTATTCTATTGCTTGAGAAATAACGACATTTTACCGAATGTGTGTGTGTGTGTGTGTCGATTTTTCGTTCGCCCGTTCGCTGTCATAAGTGGTCTTCGTACGTCGTTGTATCGAGATAAAACTTTCCACTTTCGCTTTCCTATCAGTTTATCCTAGTTCAAACCTGTCCTGTAAATCAAACTTCTCCGTTACTTACCCTTCTCTTGCTATTTCGATTATGCGAAAGACAAGATCGACTTAGAGGGAGAAAAATTGGCTTGTGTTGGTCTCAACGATGGGTTTCGTCGGTGATTCTGGCGGGAGTTCGATTTTTTCCTTCGGCAGATACGGGTGCTGATTTTCGATAAGTTTCTGGGTCAAAAAACGTGGAAATGATTGTGCTCACCGAAAATTTTATTAAAAATTCGAATGCGGCACATAAAATTTATATTTTTCGAAATTTATATTTTATCGTGATCGGTGTGCCTTAAGTTTGATTTGAGAGCTCCTAAATTTTCGGACATTTGAAACGATGACCGATCTTTTGAACTGCTGTCGATCCAGCCTTCTCGGAAAATCGCGTTTCAGACTGTATCTTGATTTCGTGCTCCGGATACAGTATAATTGTTTTTGAGGTTCGAGAGAGTCATATTTTGAACCGGCCGCCGTCGATTCCATGTGGGTATACGAGTGATTTTTTCAATCGAGTAGCGAGCACATACCATCTCTTTTTCCATCTACATCGAATAAATCAGCACGTGACGAGTATTCGACTGCGACCGATAGCTGTATCATCAACGAAATTTCAAGTTTGCTATCTTGCACCTATTTATCTTCTTATCAACTGGTTTACAATTCGTTTCGACTGAATAGACGAATCGTTATCTATTCTAGTCGGCATTGTTAGTTTTAGTTTTCGGAATTAGAAGGCAGGGCAAAGTAAATACGTGGAACATGTCGGCAGTTTCTCGTAAACTGGCCTGGCCTTGGTATAAATAAAGTGTGGTTCGCCTTTGCTTGATATTTTGGAGGTTTGACGGCGTTAGGATACTTCAGCACTAAAGGCTTGATTATCGACTGCGGTCCGTGTTTGACGTGAGTGCCGAGATGGATTTTTGCTTCAAAAATTTCATTTTAGTCACGTCTGCGATAATAAAACTCCATTATATATTTTGACGGTAGACCTAAGTCCAACTCTAGTACTCCTAGTCCGTATGTACGAATGATATAAATCACAGCCTCCTAGAATTACAAGCCGTGAACGAGGACAGGCAACGCCGCAACTTCTCGTTCACGTAGACTGATTTGTAACACAGCATTATATGGAGAATTCGCGTTTTCTTTCAATTACCTGGTATTATCTCATGAAATATGCTATTTATGAGAAAATTGAAGAGAATTAAAATTGTTCTGCGTAATGTTATCTTTCAGAAAAACAGATTTTCATTAAAATTTATCGACAACTAGGGTACATTTGTACATCTTTAAAACCACCCGCTCATAGTGCTATAGTCGAAGTGAACGTTTTTCTTCAATCATTTCATGTTATCTCATAAAATATGCCGTTAATGAGAAAACTGAAGAGAATTAAAATTGTTTTGCATAAAATTTTCAGTCTGAAAAAAACGATTTTTATACTAATTTATTCAGAACTAGAGTACATTTCTACATTGTTAGAATGACGCACTTTCTTCGATCTTTTGAATGACGTGTTATATTCGGAAAATGAGTAAAAAGTATTCATTGCCAAAAAGAAGACTAGCGAAACCGTGAGTTATAGTTCAGGCTTGAGCAGGCCCGTCGCGTCGAGAGCTCCAGTCGGGTCCGGGGCAAGGAACACCCCCCCAAAAAAAAAAAAAAAGTTCACCTCCTTTCCTTGTAAACAGGGCTATGGCTTAAAATCCCCAGTTGCTCCCTCCTCTCATCAGGCCTGGCTTCGTGGACCGAGTACGACTAGAATTAGCATGACATGAGATGAAATGCCTCGCATAATCACAAGTTGCAGATGTTCCAGAATATTGCTCAAGCTTTTTTCTCTCACAAAAAGGTCTTAATATTTTGCTGAGGCTCAATGTTTGGATTCTCAAGATTCTACCGAACTGTGAACCCTTGAGAAACTGGAAATAGATTAAATGAGAATAACGAGAAAACTAGTTCGTACTTTCGAGAACAAAATAGAATTGGGAAAGAGATTAATTTCTGAGGCTCAACAACAAACCACAAGAGTGAAGTCAGTCTGCGTCCGCACTTTTGAGCTTTCTACAGCGATTTTGTATGACAAGGCCATTTTTGTATTGTTTTGATCCAATGATGAATTCGTCTTTGGGGCTCGAGCTATAAATCCTTAGGAACCTGAAAATAGAATTATTTCTGAGTCTCAACTTCAAGAAATCAAGGGTATTTCATACCTGATGTGTTCAATTTCCTCTAGAGGTTTGGTCTCGCAAGAAGATTCTTGTCTCTCAGTTATCAAGAAAAAGTTTTGAATACTGTAGGCTTTCCTGAGGTGTGTAGACTTTGTGCAGGCCCGCCGAGGGCTCCAGTCGGGTTTGGGACAAGGAACACAGCGGGATCCTCAAAAATATTTGTTTACCCCTCCTCTTGTAAACCGGGCCCGGTCATAAAGTCCCCAGTTTCCCCCTCCTCTCTTCAGGCCTGGGCTTGAGAATATGAGTGAAAGAGTAAGTTTCAATTTAAAAAATTATATCACGACTGACACAGACGAACCAGAAAGTAGAATAAGAAAACAATATTCAATGGGAAATAGACAACTCACAAGTTTTAGTCCAGCATTAGAGTAAGTGAGGAACTTTCACTTCCAAAAATAATATCAAAACCTGCACTAATAATCAGTACATTTGAGAAAGTAACTTGAAAAAGCAATATTCAACGGCAAATAGACGACTCACAAATTATAGTAGTGTATGCTTAAAAATTAAGTAACTGAGTAATTTTCATTTCCATAAGTATCAACAAAACGTGCATTAATTATAAATTTGAGAAAGTAACTTCAGAGAAAAATATTCAATGGCAAAGAGACGACTCACAAATTCTTCTTCACGACCAAAATTATAGAACATAAAAGCAGCAAAAGCGGCTATATTATCAATTGAACTTGAAAATTTCACTGATGAGATACAACATCAACAATCAATCATAAACAAAAGTTGAAATAACGGCTTTCATTTTCCTGGAGAAACACTAATCCGATAGGAAATTTTATGGAGAACAATTTTATTTATTTCCAACTTTTTGATAAATGCAATATTTGTCGAGTTATGATGCAATTTGTGAGAAAATTCGTGAATTCTCCATAAGACTACATGTTAACAATCAGCCTACGTGCACAGCGTTGCCAAGGAACCCTACTTCACGGCTTGTAATTCTAGGAGGCTGTGTATAAATGGTATGTTGAAATTTCAAGGCGTAGATGTCTGAAGAATGAGCGAGGTAGGACCAAAACATCTGATCCACAGTCGACTAGGAACATGTATAACGTAAATTTGTCTTGTATGAATACCGCGGCAAAACTTTTGACAAAATACTAGTTGGCCGCACAAACAGCTTCGATTATTAGTTTTCCGACGACTTCTTGTTGAATTGACAACCTGGTGAACGAAAATTATATGAACAAACGCCGTTTTTTACAAAAGGTCGGTATCACTAAACCTAAGTAAAATTACAATGAATTAAAGATAAAGTAAAAAGGCTAGTAACTAGAATGACGATAGTTTTGCAAAGACCTATTCGATAGCGATAATATAACCTGCAGGCATTTTTGTGAGCAAGATGGAACAAATCGAACCCACTAAAACCTTTCCCTTTACATTAATCTCAACCGCACATAGCACTTCGACCTGTTGAATCGGTAACGAATAAGGCCTTGACAACGATGGTTTGAAAATTATCTACTCGGGCTCAGACTTTGAAGTTAGTGATTACCAAATTTTAGCACAATGACATTGCTGCCACTGCAGCACGTTAATCCTGAAGCATAATTTTAGTAGGAGTCGAAGCTCATACGAGGTTCCATAAATACAGTATAGTACAGTTAGCATTCATTGTACTATATCAAAAGTTTCTCTGACCCCCCCCCCCCCTCCCCCTATTCACTTGAAATAATCTAAACTGGAATTATACTACACCAAGGAGTTGAAATGTTTCAAAGTAGACTTATGCGAGTGAGCTCCGTAAAAGCTACTTGCTGGACCAGTGCTTCTTAACCTTTTTGAATTGGCGAACCACTCTGAAGGGACAAAAGTTTCTGCGGACCCTTACATTTTTTTCTATTCAGAAGTTGACTTGGTTTATAAAGTGTACAACAAAACATTTCCGATTTCGCGGTAATTCAATAGTTCTGAAATTTTTATTCTATTTCATCTAATTAAATTCTGACTTTTTTAGAAGTCTCGCGGACCACTTTCGGGTGCCTCGCGGATCGCAGGTTCAAAACCACTGTACTAGACCAAGGATGGGGGCGAACAAGCGGAGCGAGTGAGCTACTCAAAAGCTATCAACTTGAAATATTCTAAACTGGACTCATAGTAGAGCAAAGAAGAGGGCGAACGAGCTCCTCCAAAGCCAGTAGCTTGAAATGCTTTAAAGTAGGCTTATACCAACCCAAGGAGTGAACTACCCAGCCAAAAGCTATTAGCTCAAAATACCCAAAGCACTGACCTCACACCTTGATTCCGAAATTTCCGTCCGTGCGTCCATTTGGCCTCTCTTTGTGTACTAATGTATAACTAGCCTTATACTGAGAAGGCTCAATATACAATACACGAGTTTTCATAATACATGGTCATCCTTCATTATACTAGATCTGAAGTGGCTCTAGAAGGGGGGGGGGATTGTCATTCTACAACTGAGGCGACTAGATCTCCCTTTGACTACTTAAGAACAGATACTAAATAAGTTCAGACGTATTGTAGAGTTTTCAACGTTGTATCTTGAGTGAGCGTTTATTCAAATACCATGCCAATAAGAAATCATTCAGGTATGATGTTCCTCATTTTCAAAAATGTTCACTGGTTCTTACCATTCTTCTAAAATATAAAAAAACATTTCTTCAAAGCGAAATTATGCCCTGACATTCAGTCATTTTACTGTATTTTGAAATGTTCAAAATGAATCCTAGTATCAAAAGTTCGTTCGAATCATTATATCTAATGACGATAACACGAATTCTTTTGACGTACCAAAGAGAGGAATGCTATACGCTTTATTTCTTATTTTTCACATGATAGACCTTTAATCATGGTTACAAAATAATATGTACTACCGAATAAAATTATAATGACATGAAACATGCGCATGATCTTTATTTATTTGGCTCTGGCAGAAATTTTTTTTCCTCCGTTTGTGACAGTTATCTATAATTTATTCGTATGAAGATTTCTTTTTTTTTACATTTTTCCTGTGACACTTCTTGATCTTTTTTTTTCTATTTATTTATAAGTGACTGTTTGACATTCTCAAATTCCGCAATTGGCTAATGTGTTCGAATTAGCCAATCATCAGCGTTGTATGCGGATATCACAAATATTGATTCAATAGCTTTACCAAACAATTCATTTTACGCAATTCTCGTAGCTTATAAGTGGCTGCGTTACGGTCGAGTCGTGAGAGAGACGCATGAAAATACCAGAAGGAGGAGTCGGGATACTCCTGTTCGCATCATTTAGCCTATCACGGTGACCCTCTCTCAAAGGTATATGGGATGTTTTTGAATTAGTGCTTACATACGTTGTCTAGACTACTTGTATGCCGCATTAATACGAATAAAATGTAGGAATTATGGGCTGAAAATATGTTCGGTAATATTTTTACAAGTTTTTGCTCTATGAAATTTATCCTTGATCAGCTTTCATCTTGAATCACGTAAAACTTGTGAATGATAATTAAAAATGGTGATAAATTCCACCACTTTTTGCCATTTGTGACCATCAAAAGAAAAACTTGTCTTCTTTTTCTTTGGATTCCCTTTCCCCATCAACCGCTGAATAATTCATATTTTTGATTGAAAGAGTTTTTAGTTCATAATTTTCCTCATTTCTCAAGCTCTGAACAGAATTTTGGGATCGTCAAATCGGTGAATTTCTAACAATCGTCTGCGGCTTGGAGAATTGAGGGAGTTTATGAACTCATTTTTACGCGGTGAAAATTGAGTGAAATTGTTTTTAGCATTAATATTCATGCGCACTTGATGAAGAAAGATTTATTTTTGTCATTAAAAGAGGTGATCAAGAGTCAATCGCGTGATAAGGGCGAGGAGGGAGATGCTTGTTTAAAATATTGTAGATTTTCATCAGAGGCATAGCCAGGAGGATTTAAGGAAGAGAGAGTGACAAGTGTCCTGCTTTTCAATATATTATTTTACTAGAATTAATACGGTCCGAAACATTACGGTTACACATATTGTAAGATACTCAAAAGAGTAACGAAATAAAAAAAATTGCCAAGTGCTACTGAGTCACATCCATTACTGGCATCGATATGTGGACGACATATTATGTGCATGGACCGGTCCTCAAGAACTCCTTGGTGAGTTTCTTGAATATCTGAATAAAAAATATATCCCTCCATAAAGTTTACTCTAGAAATTGGAGGTTCCTCTATAAATTTTCTGGATCTCAATATCTCTAATAGAGATGGGAACCATGATTTTACTATATTCAGAAAACATACAGTGACCGATACTCTTATCCATGGTTTGTCCTTTTGTCCATTCTCTCATAAGATGGCTGCCTTTAACAGCTACATTCATCGATTGACCAGCATTCCGCTGAGTCAGCCAGCTTTTAATAAGGAACTTGCGACCATTAAGCACTTGGCCTTTGTGAATGGTGTCAACTTGGACATTGACCGTATGGTCCAGAAAAAGCTTACAAGGAGGAGCCTTGATTCTACCTCCTCTCTCCCTCGCGATGCGAGTATTTACAACAATAAAAAATTGCGCTGGATCAGGCTCCCGTATTTGGGTGAATTTTCATCTAAGCTGACTCGGATCCTTCGCCCCTTCGGCTTCAAGCCTGCGTTTTATAATCTCACTACCGTAAGGGGGTTGTATGTCGGGCTTAAGGACCCCATCCCGCGGAGGGAGAGGAGTGGGGTGTACAGACTGACGTGTAGGGATTGTAACAGCGTTTACATAGGCGAGACGAGTCGCCAGCTCAAAATCCGAGTGGAGGAACACCTCAATCCCTTGGAGAAAGGAAAATTGGGTGAGTCTGCCTTTGCGGACCATCTCATCTCCAATGGTCATAGTTTTAATGAGGAGTCAGCCACCCTCCTCCATAGAGAAAACTCTTACCGAAAACGCCTTGCATTGGAGAATATCGAGATAGTACGACATCTGAACAGTGATGATGTTACTGTCCTCAACAGGTATATTCCTGACGAAGGTTTCATTGATTTGATTTACGAGACTGAGTCACCTTCCGAGGGCTAGCTCGTTCTTTCTTGAACTTCGTCTTCGTCGATATCCTGTTTGCATCTCACATTCTGGGTCAGTGGCTTTCTATCTAAGCCCGATGATGGTTCTTTAACCGAAAGATCTCGCGTCTTCCTTTGTTTATCTGCGGTATCTGTAAATTTTTTTATTTCGTTACTCTTTTGAGTATCTTACAATATTATTTTACATTACCTGTACGTTGAGTGATATAGGGAGGATTTATTTCTTAATCCTCTTCTAGCTATGCCACAAATTTTATCTGCATAGACAATAGTTATTTTTGCCATCTTTCAAATTCTCTGACTCTCTTTCTTCGCCTTATCCTCTCTTAAACATCTATACACCATGAATTTACTCATTCAACGAATCCATTTAAACAGATTTAACACGAAGTCTCATGTAAGGTCACATCTTTTGGTTTCACATTGCACTGTATATATATATTATGTATGTCATGGTAAAAGATGTAAATTTATAAAAACATGGTCTACTAACGTCTTTTTGAAAACCGATCGAGCTTCCTTTAATTCTTTGAAGACTAAATTTTCGTCAGCCTTTACGTTTTCCAAATCAAAGGTAGGGTACCGTTTAAAACTTTCAATCCATAATTATTCGGCGAGTATTGCGTCTCCAGTTTTTTAATCAGTTTCTCTTAATAGTACTCATTGAGCTCTTTACAACGGTGTATATAAGTCCAAAATTTCAAACATGTCGCTTCATGGTTTCAATAAGACGAAATTAGATCAAAATTGCGAAAATAGGTATTCTGTCTCTGTGATGACGCGGGTCGGGCGGGCGTCGTCATTCACTTGTACGATGCCTTGGAAATGACGATAACTGTGAAAATCAACGGACATGTACGTTAAAGGCAGGGAAATATCGTGAACACCAATTTTGTTACATAACAATTTGCTTGGGAATTCTAGTAAATCGGAGATATAATTCAAGTTGAACCGGGCTTTATCATGATTTCCCGATACATTTTGGGAAATCTTGGCATCTTGGGCAATTTTGATAACAATAAAACTGAATCTGTTTCTGCAGAGAGAAATGTAAGTCTTATGTTGCACAGAAAAACGTAAAGGTGTCATTGTAAACTTGAAAAATTTCAAATCATTTCAAATTACGGTACTCGTTCTCGACCAATCTCACTCCTTTGATTGATCTGGCAGTCTTCGAATCTTCCAGAATCCGGTAGAACTTTATTGGTTACGGACTACCGGGTTAAGTGCTTGTGAATTCGAAAAACAAACCCTGATACCATGGTTCGTACTTACAAAGAAAATGTTCCACTGAAAGGAACCATACCTAGAAAAATTTCAAAATTCTTCAGTTTTGTCGTCATATTCATTATCACAAGACTTACGGTAACGGTGTAGTATGCGCTCTACAAATTTTATGTGATCTACTGGACATGTGCTACTGGTATAGTATGCGCTCTACCGGTGGTATGCGCACTCGTAAAGCGTGTAAGCCTCTTAGCGTTACCCAGAAGACACCACGAGGAGGCTACCTTACATGTCTTCCAGAAAATTATCGACTTCTGCGTTTTTGTCCTCACTGTCTGGCTGCATGTTACCATTCAACAAACTTCCGCGGTTATATTTTTGTTGACCTGCAAAACGTGACTCGTCGATCTGAATCGGATTCTCCGCTGTTTCCACCATTTGCGGCTTTTTGGATGTAATACTGTCACAGACTTCACAACACATATTAAACCAATCGGTGACAGTATTTTTGGCTCTCCCAGTCTGTTCTAAGACTGTAGTGAGGGGCATCTCATTGGAGAAAAGGTACACAAGCTCTATGATTTCACACAAAGCTAACTTGCAATCCATTTGACCATTAAGGTCCGTAGAAGAAAAACTGATTCCCAGTTCTTACTGATCATGAGATCTGACATCCGCGTTTGGTACAACGGAAAATGGGTGTCCATTCACCCTTTTGATTTTTCCGCCTCTTCTCTACCATCTCGGTTCCACAAATGTGGCATGGTTCCTGGGCATCAGCGTCACCCAACAATAAACGTTCCTGAAGAAATTGTACACATACTGACTCCGAACTTATAACTTTACAATAGAATTCTTTCAACAACATTATTAACTCTATTAACATGTAAGCTGACTTCAACGTCTGTCTACAACACTGACGGCCTATTTACGTTAATTTGTAGCATAATTCATGTACGAGTTGCAACGCAGTGTATGGTGTCGCGAAGAGCGAGTTTAGGCTCATCGTATTTGCGGCGCTCCCTAGGCAACTCATTCACAAAACAGTATCCGTTGGGACAAGTATCATCTTATTCTTAATACTGTTAATCCAGTAACTTCAAAGTGCACTCTGAAACATATGGTAGATTACAGAAATTCCCGTAGAACGCATACTACACCACAGTTAAACCTGTAGAGCCTATACTACACCGGCACCAGACTTACTTGAGTGGCACTCGGAAGTGCAAAGTCGGTTTGCAGCTCGGCATTTGCATTTATTATTGTGATATCCTGTTTTGCAGTGACATCGTACATATCCTTGCTGCCCCGAGACACTATTCATCATGGCAGCTGCCTCTTCGTAAAGAAGTCTCCTTTGCTGATGTGCTAACATATAAAAAACAAGAGAAAATAGACCGCCAGAGTTTCTACTTCATTTGATAAGCCTCGAGCTCAGACAATACAGTATAATGCAATAGCTCGCGCGTCCTTTCCCGAACTGTACTGGGAAACGTCGATCAGCTGAGGATATGATGATAATCTGAAGGTGTATCGACATCGCCCATCCGGCAATGTGAATCACGTTATCTCCCAATCATTAACATTGAGGACCAAAGACGTGCTTCTATAGTACGCGGTCTACCAACAATTTGTGAATATCACAAGTAAAGTTATCGGTAAACGGTACCCACGCCCACGTCTTGAAGGAAAGATATAAAGAGATCATTATATTGTTCTTGCGGAGAAATTTCCAGCAGTAATGGTTGAGAAGAGACTGGAACCACGAGCGCTCGATGCCCTGGGTATGAGCACCACTACCAGGATCAACAAAATTCTGTTGGTGATTAACCGTATTGTGTTCAAACCCAAGGGACAATGAACGTCGATAGGCTGCCCACCCGTCGGAATGTAACAGGACCCGGGCGCACATAGGGATCAGGGTGTTCTTATCTTGACGTTGCACCCAGAAGTATCGGCAATCGTTTCCGTTCTTCAAACCAAACACCCAGGAACCATCAACACGAGCATCATGGTTCCTCTGATTTACGACATCCGCGTCTTCGTACTTACTCATAAACTTCATCACAGGTTAGTTGAATTTTTGTAAATTGTTACCTCGATTCTTTCCTTGTGGTAGACCGCACAGTATAACCCTTGCTTTCTGGGTAGACCGCATACTATACAGTAGCACCGAACATCATTTCCCCGGAATTATCGTTTCGTCCCCAATTTACATCTTGTATACCGTAACATATAATTCGGAGTTCGAGATAATTCTGAGTTCTTGATATCTTACATAGCTCAGTGGTTAGAATTCTTCTTCAAGTCTCTCCTCCTCCCTCTCTCAGCCTATACTAATAGAGTTCAAAAGTCATAATTTTTGCTGTCTTCTCAAAGCTACTTAAAAATTGATACGTATCGGTATAGCATCGTTGAAAGAAAAATTAAGAAAGTTTGGTGGTCATTTATCAATCGTGAAATTTGAATTAGGAAGTAATTCAGTGAGTGTGGATTCGATAAAGTTTTTATTTCAAAAGTATATATTTTGAAACATATGTGAACTGAAAAAGAAGCGTGTCCTTGGAAAAGTAGGTAACTCGAGTAATTCAGCAGTCTCATTTTTTTAGAAGAGTATAATAAACGAAATTCCCAACTACAACAAGCAAAACGTGTCGAAGAAGTTCATCTCAGTTACAGATTTTCAATTTTTCGTTCAAAAAATATTCATTCGAAGTGGATTTCTCTATTTTAATTTCTTGATAATGGGTTACCGGTAGCATTCATTAGCACATTTTGCCATAACCCAAATAAATATACGTCAATGAGTAGAAGAAAGAGCAAATAGAATGAAAGTAGCATACTCACGCCAGCTGTGTTTTCAACTTTGTGTGTTCGTTGAAAAGCTGCGCCACGTTCGTATTCATCAATAGGAATCTATACGTTCAGAATGACGTTCGTATAGTCAAAATCTTATTTTGACATGTTTCATGTCTTTTCTCTACCCCCTAAATCTCGAAAGTGCGTCTGGGCGTCCGGGCATCCACATGGATGACCGTAAATTTTTGACGTCGAACCTCAGCCTTACTTTTGGTTCCGGAATTTGCGTCCGGGCGTCTGTACAGTTCTCTAGTGTAGAAAATGGTATTATACTATCATAAAGATGTAGATGAACTAGGCGAGGACCTCCCTTTGTATTATACGACTTTTATACTAGCTTTATAATAATAATAATAATAATGAGCCTTTATTTCGGTAGATTAATACAACATTGTATGGTATTACCTAAATTAGTAATGCCTACCGAACGCCCTTTCCTGGGCATAGGCCTCCCCAACCCTTCTCCAAGCATCTCTATTTTTCGCTGTCCTACTCCATAGTACTCCTAATTTTTGATCTATTTCGTCCCGCCACCTTCTTTACGGTCTTCCTTTTTTTCTTTTATTTCCATAAGGTACCCATTCTGTAACCACTTTGCTCCATCTTTTTTCTTCCATTCTCGCTACATGTCCTGCGTACTTTATTTTCATTTTCCTTAAGGTTGTTAGAATGTGCTTTATACTGGGATTATACATTCCGCTTAGACTTATACTAGACGAAGCAGAAGGACAAACTTGACTACGTCTCTCTTTGATCTATATGTAGTAAACTGTAACTCACTAGATTCACCTGTATACTGTATCGTTTCTTTAGCCTCCTTTATACCAAGCTACAGAATGAAAGCTTAAGAGCAGACCAAGAAGTGGGCCCACACCTGGCTGCTATAGTGGGTTTAGCTTTCATCATATAGACTTAATATACAGTATACTAGTATACTAAGCCAAGGGAGCTCTTGGAAGCTAATCGCCATAGGCTCATACTGGACCATGAAGACTGTGAATTAGCCCAAAAGCTATTGGCTTGAATTCTAAGGGACACTCATACTATACCAATGAGAAGGTGGACGACTCAATGAGTATCTTACAACTCGTAGTGGTAATAGTGAGAAATCTGACCTCGGTGATTTTTACAAAGTGAAATGATTCGAGGCGAAAGGTTGGATAAACAGATCCGCACATTGTCCTCTACTGCTGTCTCCGTGAGCCTCTGTCTTTTTTTAGTTTTTACGTTTACTAGAGCCGAAACCCCTTGCTCACACAGCCATGAGGTTGGGAACTGAAGTAAGATGTTCAGTGCTTTCTTCGATAGTATGGGATACTCTTTCTGGAGAGAAATCCAGAAGGACGCCAGGGGGACATCACTGAATTTAGTTTGCAGCGTGCGGTCATTTTTCAGTTCGATAGCTGTTTTCTGGAGATCGAAGTCCAAACTCTGCCACACTGAATTGGAAAAAGGGTTGCGTATCCAATCATACTGCGTGGTATCCAAATCGGGAAAGTAACTGGCGCAAGCCGTCTGTAAAGTCTGTAATTGATTTTTCATGGCTTGTAAGAGGTCAGGGTTCGTATTTTCTTCTTTGGAGAAAAGTGGAAACATTGTTGAATTTCCTTCTTCCAGTTGAGTCTGCCAAAGAGTAAGTTTCTCTCGAAAAGCACACAGTTTGTCTGTGGCTCCCAAGATTGTATCTGCAGGCCCTTGTAAAGAGACATTAGGTAACAATGTTAAGGTGTCCAAATATATCAGCCAAGTACGCCATCGCCAGCTTCGCTTTCCAATCATTGTCAGCAAAGAGGTCTGCATATTATTCATTATCCTCAGCCATAAGAAATAAGATAACTTCTTCCTTCAATTCGTACAGTCGCGCCAACACCTTCCCTCTGGATAGCCATCCTACCTCCGTATGGTACAAGAGACACCTGAAGTCGCTTTCCATTCATTCGCAGATCGCAGCGAAAGTTCGACTCTTCAGTGGTCTCCCTTTTATATAGTTGACCACATGTACAGCATCCTACAAGGTCGCCTGGAAGTCTTGACACATAGTTTTTGTCATAAGTGCTTCTCTGTGGAGGAAACAGTGTGTTGAGATGATGAGTGTTCGCTTATTTTTGTATCTACCTCGCGTCACCCCAGGCAGTGGCTCGCATCACCCAGGTTGGGAATCACTTTACTAGACTGAAGAGGGGGCGAACAAGCCGAGCAAATGGGCTACCCAAAAGCTATTAGCTTGAAATATTCCCACTTACACAGTCATACTGACATTCAACAACAATATACTGAGAAAGGAAAGACGTGAAACATGATCTTTATTCATTTGGCTCTGCCAGAAAATTTTATCTATACTTCCTCACCGCATATGACGATTTACCGGTAACGGATTAAAATCTTCCGGAAAAGAAGCGTAGAAAACAAAATAAAATTGTTCTTAAGTGCGTCCGCAGAGATGAACTTTGAGTACATGAAACATGATCTTCATTTATTTGGCTCTGGTAGAAAATTTTTCATTTCCGATTTCTGGGTTTATATAAATATTACACTTACATCAGCGATATTTTTTCGCAAGTCGCAACTGCTCGGAAATATTCATTGAATATATCGTTTTTTGGTCGATCTGGTCCATTGGGAAGAGCTTAGTCCATCTTGGATCCATATGATTACAAGATATAATTCTCGTATAATTTCCTCTAATCAGGTGTCTTTACAATTGACTCGCAATTTCCAAGAAGGAGTTTTAAAAGTCATCAATGAAAGTCTAGTGTAACCGCAATTATATATAAAAAGTCATCAGTCATAAGGAGGTGGACTCACCCTCACAAAATATATAATATGGGATTTTAACTATGTTATTTCCAATGTCATACGTGTCCTAAGGCAACTCATTGTATTTATTTTGTTGTTTTTTTTTTCTTCAAATTTGTAGACAATATTTCTGTATTTGATACACCTGTCAATTAGTAGTAGAACATATGCTAAACGCATTCATCACCGTCATCTTTATAAATCACCCTGTATAACAACTTTTCACTTCCTTTTACTCTGAAAATTATGGAGAACGATTTCATATTTGTTATTTACTCGTATTAAACGTTCCGAGTAGGGTAATTCGCGTAATGGGTCGGGCTTGCGCAGCCAATGAACGGATACAACATGAATCAAAATATCCGCCTTATTCGTCAACAAAACTTGTAACCTGCTGAGATTACATCGAGCGACGTACACGTCGTCGTTTCAACAGTTCATGGCTAATTAGCCCTTCGATAAGTCGTTATTATGCTTTCTATCTACAATATACGAGTTTGGTGCGAACGTAAGCATGTTTCTCTTTCATATAAATCGCTTAGTGTCGGTTATGTGAATAACTTTTCGTGAGGCGATTGATGGTTAAGTGCGATGAAGTGATACTGTGTTTCGCGTCGAATGAATTTAAATTTTCAATCTGACCTAACTTTTAAGTTGCGTTCACCCGAAAATTTCTATTCGAGAATGAGGAACTCGAGCTTTCCTTAATAAGACTATGAACGATGTAGAATTACAGAAGTCTTCGAGTAAGTCTCCGTTAGACCTTAAAACTAGTTCGCGGTTAGCGCCTTCAGAGAATATGCCAACTTCCGCCACGCCGACTCAGCGAGCGGCATCTTTTGCCATTCAAGAAATCCTAGGATTGTCGGCTTCCGATTCGGCGAATCATCAGCCGCGAAATCCGACCGTACCCGCTTCGACGACGTCTCCCACGATACCAAATTTCGAACAGCATCAACATGAGATGTCGATGGCGGCTGTAAATGCGAGCAGGATGTACTTCAATGCGGCATTTTTGCCTCATAATATGAATCCATTGACTGCAGGTAAGATCTAAAACTCTTCAATACATATATAATTTTAATAATTATAATGTTTCTTAATCGCGATGCGCTACGGATGCACATTTTTGTGTCTTAAGCTCAACCTATGTCTGTCGCGAGATTTCGAAACTAAAAACAGAAGAGTGATCGTAAGCGCTACTTGATCGATATTTCAATTCCAGATAATTTTTTAAATTAGACTCTGAACCTTTAAAATCAAAAACATTCTGTGAGATGGCAAAAAATATAGATCGCGTTTCAGGTCTACGAGGAGAGCCCGCGGCGAATGAGAGTTTCTCCAGTAAATACGAGGTACATTCACTGAATTCAGATCCATTTGAGTACCTATATTGGTGACAACTTGAAATTCTATTCCGTCTCTAAAATTGGTATAAGCTTCCGTCTTTTCAGGACTGTAGTTTGGGGAAAGGAGAATGAGGCCTAATTTGTCCGTCTCATAATGCCACAAATTCTGTAAGTAGGACGGAGATTTAGTAGTCGAAAATTTTATATAAAATTACGTAATTTGATTTCTTAGAAATGCTGTGGCAAAATGTACCGCGATCTAAGAAAGGCTGAGAAACACTTTCTCAAGATATATATTCGCATCAGTGTCATATAACATTGAGAGATTCAGAATTCCGATGGGAGACAAATAATTCTATGTACTTGAATTTAGTATCCGTTTTAGACATCGGATGTAGTACCAAAACGTCGTAACTGTTTTAAAATTTATCATCCGTTGACCGTATGAGAGTACTTGAAAAGGTGTTCCTCGAGGTAGGCCAGCCTGAGGTTTGTGAATTGTCTGGTTTGCTGCGGATTACAAAGGAGTAGAGAAAAGGAGTGAGCGACTTTGATTTTTTGGGACGTCAAAAGGTAGGCCAAGAAACTTCTAGCTAGGCCTTGCGTACCCGGCCTCTTCCCTGAAGTCGTCATCGCTCAAGTTAAAAAATGTATTATACCCAAAATTCTTGAGGTATGGTGTTCTTGATAGTATCGGAGGACACTTCTTCGCAGTTTCTAAAAATGAAAATTTTCACTGATTCTCAATTTCATTCTCGATGCATAGCTAAGGCTTGGTCTTTGCGAGGGTAGATCACTTCAGACAACAATAACTTTTGAGGAGAGCCTATATTGTTTATATCCTTCAAAAATTGTAACAAAGTATCTTAAAGAATTCGGGTCCTTTGAAAGCGGAAAAACATAGAAAAACTTCAATGGATTTTGGATGGATTTCAGTGTGTGGTATCGCAATATATATTTAAGAGTCGGTACGGAATTATTCCAAACTGTAGGGCAAAATAGACCGATAAACTGAGATTTGGTCTGAGCTGGGGTCATTTTGTGCCGCTTATCAAAAAAATTGATTACGAGTTGTAATATTGCAATGATTCAGGACAATTTTCAAAGTGCGGCTACAAAAGTAGAGAACGGTAAAAATTACATAAAGATTTACCGTGAAAGTTCTTGCGAACCCTCTGATACATTGACCTCTGCAGAAAGATGTTGCCTAAGAAAAATATTACTGGGTATACCTCCTCCAGTATGTAAAACCATAACTTACAAAATCGAATTATAGTAATAAATATGGTTTCCAAAAGAAAAAAGTCATTAGTCACCAACTTGTGGTAATTGAGAGAAACAAGAAACCTGTTTTCTAAATGAGTTACTCGCATTATTTTGATAAATCACTTCTACGTTGGAAACAAACTTCCTCAATATGAGGCTTGAAGATCAAAATCGCTCTCGAGTAAATCAGAAATTGTAATTTTTTCAAGTCCTAGGCTTACTATTCCCGTATCCTGCATAATATTATAACTCCGAGGTTGAAATTCTCTCAAGTCCTTCTCATCGAAGTCCTGGTATAGGTTTTCGCTAACACGCCGACTATTCTCTGTACTTCCTTCACTGAGCAGCTCAGAATAACTGCGTCATCAGCATACGGTAACTCGGAGATGAATTTGGCTCCAAGTCAGGCAAGGTTGTGTAGCCCATCATCCGAACGGTAATACCATGATCTTGAAGTTTATGGCCCACGCTGATGAAGAACACGGTCATGTGGGCGATGAAGAGTGCGGGGGAGGGCATTGCACATCCCTGGCTCATCCCGTTGGCAATTTCAAATCCTTTGGTAACATTTTTCCTTACTATCACCTTTACCTTATTATTTGAGTGAAAGTCGGCTATTATATTCACCAATTCTGATGGGCATCCAAATTTTTTCAATGTCTGCCATAGCGCATGCCTGCTAATGATGTCGAAGGCTCTTCTGAGGTCTACAAATATCGCATTAAGTGAGGAGTGGTACTCTCTAGTTTCTTCCTGGATCTGGCGAAGGGTGAAAATCATATCGATGGTGCTCTTGCTAAGGTGGAAGCTCACCTGTGACCCCGGCAGGTGGGCCTCTTGGGTGGTGAGCAGCCGGTTCATGATTATCCTCGCGAGTATATTTCTAGTTACACACAACAAGGAGATCTCACGATAGTTAGTGCATGCGGCTCGGTCCCCCATTCACTATTGTTGCGCCTTTATGGTCCATAGGTATCTCCCGTCTTCCCATATTTCACATGTAAAGAAAACTCTTGGCTTTGCCTGCACAAACTTTATTAGGAACACTAAAACGATCACTACCGACACCAGCAAATTTTGAAATTTTGAAATTTATTTGTCCTAGGTTTTGTTTGCAAAGTCTCAAATCATTCAAAATATCTGAAATATACACCCTCATCTGGCTACTCTATCAAATCGACTTGTAGTTCAATCAATACGGTATGATCGTGTATTTCGAGATAATAACTGTAAAAAGAGGGAATTTTTATAGCCTTCCACTCGTTTTGGATATTTTGTTGGGTCAAAATTTCACAATAAATGCAGAACGTATTCCCAAAGTTAAATTTAAATTTGGTCGTCATTTTCGACTTCAGCTTAACAGCGGCTGAATATTTCTAAAAATATGGCTTCATTAATCTTACTGTTTCTAGATCAGGACATGAAACTGTTGGCGCTAATTTCTTCCACACTTTATCGATCCTTTTGATGATTTCTTCGAAATTTTCCAAAGATTGCTCCAATTCGTCGTATTTCGTTCGCAGATTTTCCACCGCTTCATACTTTCCTAAATGGTCTAAACCATGACGAACATCGCGACAATTTCCTACGACAATGTCAACATCTTTTTGCAGGGGTGGCAATCCAACAGAGTCGTCTGTTTTTATAAATTCAGACGACTCAAATTTAGAGACCCGTGAATTCAGAGCCTTTTTTGGAGTCCGAAAAGTCGGTTCATAACAAAGTTCGTGCAGGCAAAGCCAAGTTCCTACATGTATTATTCTGTCCTTGCATGAATAAAATTCCGTCTTGTTTGAGTTCCCATATTTTGCAAAATAGTTTATACAGAGCTCTTATGAGTTTTCCGCCACACTGTTTGTAAATTTCTGAAGGTAGGTCGTCTTTGCCAGGAGCTTTGCCGTTGTTTAGTTTGTTAACAGCCTGTCCCACCTCCTCATGCGTAGGACATCCGGCCAGCTTGTATTCTCGGGGTATTGAGGCAGCCTTTCCATTACTTCCGGGTTTACCGAGGGTGACTGGTTAAGTAAGCTGCAAAAGTATCTCTTCCATCTTTCTGTTATCTCTGCTTCTTGTTCGCATAGAATGTCCTGTTCGTCTTTCACTAGAGAGATAGTACTATGTGCGAGGCCATAGATGGCATTCACAGCCTTGTAGAATGCTCCGTAGTTGCGATTTTCAGCTAGTTTATGAATTTCGGCTGCTTTCTCTTGGAACCATTTATTTTTCAGCTGCCGTGTAGTACGCTGCACATCTCCATTGGCCGTTCTGTTTTCCTGTCGTTTAGTCTTCCCAAGGCTCTGTCGTGGCACAGCTTCTTGATTTTTAGGCCCCCAGGCGTTCTCCAGTAGCCATTTTATTGTTAACCATTTGAGGACGGTGAGACGATCGATGGGAGTTAAGTCGTAAATTTTCTGGATCAATGTCGCCATTTCTGCGGAAATAAACGAAAATCTTTCCATCAGCATTATAAACGTAGAGGTTGAAACAAAAATTGAATAGTTTTCTTTCAGAAAAATAACGAATTTTGAACATACCTCATAATTTATAATATGATACAATAACACTTACCTTCTTCAAACTTAAGATCGTTCGGAATCCTATTGTACAAGCCCGTGACTATATATTCTTTGAGTTCAGTCAACAATTTGGAATCGCACTACTCCATCATTTTTGTTGAACCGTCTGGGTTCTGTTTTTTGAGAATGAGCCCAAATTTTTTTCCAATGCTTGCTTCAGACACTTTTTTATTGCCTACCAGACCTTCTCGACGGGGTCCTCGTTGACCGTTTGTGGTGCATTCAGGGCTTTGGTCACCTCCTGTTCGTATATGGTATAGGTTTTGCGGTCCTGGAGTTTTGGAATATTAAATCTGTGTGCTGAGATGTTCGTTAATGTCAATACGGCCATGTAAATGGAATGGACAGAATGAATACTGACACGCTTAGCAATCTGCATCATCTGTACTACACCTCAGTACATACCAGGGTGATTGCATTCACATGTCCACTTTAGAATGTCTCAAATAAATACTTTTTGGAGGCATAATTCAGTATGACTCTACTTCAAAATATTCCAAGCTAATAGCTTCAAGGGGGCTCAAGCGCTCCGCTCGTTAGTCCTCGTCCTTGTTCTGCTAATAGTAAAAAATTTCTCTTAAGTACTCTAACATAACCTAACCTAACGAAACATTCTTGAAAGAGAGTGGTACTTGCAGATTTCTGAATCACCTGTATAAAAATTTTTTTCGGGAAAAAAATATACATTTCAGAGTGGGGGGGGGTGGTGGTGGTACTCGCAGCACAGCAGATTTCTGAATCACCTAACACAAGTCCAATGTTTGGGGGAGGGAGGGTGTTGGTACTCACCGTGGTGTATAAGGTGTGACTAAAGACATGAAATATGTCACCAAAACGAACCAACTAGCCTTCGAGCAAAATAAAACGAATCCGAAGTGAAATGGACTGGGTCTGACGAGAATGCATTGAAAAAGACCCAAACAATTGAAAAAAAGTATTAAAAAAAACTCACGGGTTTTTTTAAGGAGTTGAACCAGAGGAGGTAAGGAACCTGTTTTATGCAGTGCCTCCAAGCTATAAATGATAGAAGAGCGTTTTGATTCTAATGGTGTTTGGATCGTTGCATATCTGGCTCATTGAAGGGACTAGGCCAATTGGGAGGTCGGTGTAGCCCCTTCATTTGACCAGATAGACAATGCTTCATGTACCCATTCGCTTGGTCCCTTGAATGAGCCAGATATGAAACGCTTCAAACAATATAAGACTCAGAACGCTCTTCTGAAGTACCCCATAGAGAAGTTCCTTGCCTCTCCTCGTTTAAATCCGTTAGAGAACTCGTGAATCTTTTCAACAGCGCTTAACAAGGGCTGGAAGGAAACGTTTTATGGAACATATTCAAGCAATATGTGATAAATTTTCAAGCTATATGTATAGGCTTATAGCGTTTGATGCGTTGTATATCTGGCTCATTGCAGGGTCTGAGCCAATTGGTGTATGAAGCATTGCATATCTAGTCCCTTAAAAGGGCTATTGCAATCCTCAGGACCACATGAGAAATGGACCAAAAAAAGGACCGAACGAAGGAAGGACCAGAAATAGGACGAAAATTTTCAAAAAGGCTCATATTTGGTCTTTTCTAACAAGGAATTTGTTTTATCGGAGGTAGGAAGGAAGTTGGAAAACGGCAGAGCAATTTCCAAGTCTCCCTCCTATCATAGCTTGAAGGTTGGTGTAGACCCTTCATTTAAATAAATATGCCATCGTACCCCAATTTACGGAGCTCCTTCAAAAAGCTGGATATGCAACGCTTCAAATACCATAAGACTCGGAACGCTTTTCCAAGGTACCCCTTGAAACAGGATCCCTGCCTCTCCTCGTTTGACTCCGTTGAAGAACCCGTGAAGTTCGACCATATTACACATTCAAAAATTTCTTGTGCTCGCAAATACGTTTCCAGTACTTCAAATTGCATACTTATTCGCCTACATATCATCAATTTGTTAGATGGGTGTTGCTGGATTGCATACTCATTTTCATTCTTGAGCAGTTTGCCATAAGATCAACTTTAGAAACACGACCAACTTGATAATAAGTAGGCGAATAAGTATGCAATTTGGGGTATTAGAAAAGCCCTATGATTTTTTGTGCTTTGCGCCCAAAGGCTGTAGCAAATTTTTTGGCCAAGCCTAGTAAATAAAGATCACGCTTCACATTGTCTACTATAATGCATTCAGGTCTCCGCTCGTTCGCCTTCATCATTAACCGAGTATAAGTCTAGACTGTCTAGGTTCCCGCAGTAAACGAGCGGCTTAACCTAGCATAAGTCTAGTGTACCGTATGTTGGGCTGAATGGTTCCCGGACAAACCTGAATGAGTCAATATAGGCTCAATTAGTTGTAACATAAAACTAGCCGTGAGCACACAGACTGTCTAGTACTGGTTTAGTACTAGTACAGATTTATCAACCTAGTATAGATGCACTAGCAACGTATAATTCAACTTTAAAAGAACCCTAGTAAAAGCTAGAATTAGAAAAGCTGGAGATTAAAGTTAGAGGTCATAAGGCATCTCAGGTGGCTGAATTGCCCTGTCCTTATAGGAGTAGGCTAGATTCGTCCTCGTAGCCGGTATTGGAGCACCAGAACTAACTAGTTGTTTGTCAAACATACATCATCCTCTGATTCAGAATAAGAAGTCTTAAGTGTTTGGATCGAGTACTTCGAAAATCTGGTATTGACATTGATAGAAATTTTACAACAGACTTTACACCCTTGTTCGACTAAAATGTTCGCAGGCGCTTTCTAAGAACAGACCCGTAGACTGTTATTTCTAACAACGCGAACTGAGAATTTACGAACTGAGGCCCTAATTTTGAGAACTACTACTGTTATTTTGCGTCATTTTACAATTTTCTCAGAAACTGTTCCCGTTCCTTCCAACCTACTGAGTTGAATTCTGATCGCCATTTTCTGTAAACGTATGCAGAGGGGAGTTGATAAAACATCATCACCTTATTCTCAAATTGATAAGACTGAGATTTTAAAATGCATTCACTACCGAGTTGAACGACGGAGGATCGAACATTATTATCAGATCCGAGACAAGTAAGGGTGAATTGAGAGGGCACCGGTTATACTTTACCTAAGCTGTACTGTAGTCAAGTTTCCTCCTTCTCCAAAAAAATAAGAGTACTCAGGTGAGAGGCGGTAGGATTCATTTTACCGTCTTTATTTCGATGTATGCTAAATATATATGCTCCAATCATGATTAAGAAATTAAAAGAACTCAACAGATGAACTACTTGGATCACTCGATTCTATATGTGTTCTGATCAAGGCCAAGATTCCGTTACACACAGGTCAATTTTTGAAAGGTTGAGAGCGTTTATTTACGAAAAAGGAAGAAAGGAATTTGAATAAGTCAAAATCAAGGGCTAAATATCATCAAGAGTACAGGAATAGGAAATTTTCTGACCACATATCACCCGAATATGAGCGTGATTCCGTCTCAGCAATAAGACAAATTATACATATAACAGCCGACAATAAAAATAGATATTTGATACCGCGATAATAGAATAATAACTATTGTATCGGTTGACATGATTGACTTGTCAAAAAGCATATTCAAGAGAGGAAACGAGATTGTAAAAGGTGCGAGAATGGCTTGGTATATTTGTAGAAAAGGAATGTAGGTACAGGACGTTTCAAGTAGTACACGGCATAGAGAGACGACCGATGTTATTACGATGATCGAACAATTGTCATTTAATTTTTGGTAGGGCCTATATCTTTCACGTACAATACGTATGGGGACACAGAATGAAAATAATTCTTGCCAACCGCTTATACAAGAGAGTCGCTGTTTTGATACTTTCCTCTAAGAAGGTTTGACACTTTTATATAATCGTTCGAATTGTCTCCTTTGAAAAATACAAAAGACTATGTGAGTCCTGTACTCGTACCCTGCACCTGTTAAATATGAAAACATTATTTTTTCGAAGTACTTTCTATAGTTTTTAAACGTTCATATTAATACATTCTCGTTCTCTCCCCATCGGACCATTTCACTTTATAGTAACCAATATCAAGTAGGATATGGGTGGGTAGTAAATGTTGCGCATCGATATCAATTTTGGACGGTATTGCTTCGTAAAAAGTTCATTTAATTTTCAATCATTTCTCATTCAACGAGTAGCTCAATTTCTAACACCTATAGTTTTCAAGGACAAAATCGTAATTCTGCAGAAAGAGAAAGCGAGTCCAGGGTAGCCTAGTTCTCTCCTCCTCTCTCATCAGAGCTAGTGAGGCTTGATCCTAACGCAAATCAATTATTAAATCCGATTAAACCCTAGTGGAAAAATTAGCTTCCGGAATATTCCAGTCGAATATGCCTCGAATCCAATCTATAGAGACCACATTATGGACAACTCAGTATTGTAGTTCACTCATTTGAAGTAAATTATCTGCATGGAGAGCGGAGCAAGGGATGAAGTGAACCAGAAAATGTAGCTCGAATCGAAAAATTTTCGATTCTACTTGAAAAATTACTAGGTAAAATGAGTCTGAATTAATGCAAACGTTACAATAAAGAGTGTGATTTTGACGCGGGTAATGAAACGAAGAATTAAGTAATGTGTAATAGAGGAGTGCTGCAGCACGTTTATCAAAAAAAACAATACATCACCTTCTACCGAAAATTTGTTCTAAAGCCAGCACATATGAATGAGACTCGATGATACAGAAGAATGACGACAGCGTCTTTCTATTACTGTTGATGTCAGGGGTATTATACGGAAACGTACAAGTATAGTCATAAATACAGTACAGTAATCGTTGGTTTTTCTGCTTTCAGAGACCCTTTACACAGCCTTGCTACACTGTACTATACGTGTATAAATAATACGTGTGTAGTGCGCACCAAAATGTTGTATTTGTGACGGGTTACTCGCGAGATTTAAGACGAAAGAGAGAAAAAAAAAGAGAATAAAACGAGGGTTGCTTTTCAAAAGGAACATTGTCCCCCTCTGCTCGATTTCTGGTGACGATAGTCGCGGAGAGATTTTTGCATGTGTGAGACTATAAGTTGATACGTGTACGTGCGTATTTTGCGAGATTATAATGCTGATAGAGAGAAAACGAGCTCAGCACTAAAGGTTTTTAGAGTGCGATGCAGAGCGATCGATGGAGAAAACTCCAAAATCTAGTACATGTATAAATTTACGTAAGTATAATTCGAAATGTTCGAAAGTGAAGTTTGACTACAAATATAAACAACTCATTTTTGTGACGAAAACACGACGGCACATGATTCCATCAGAAACAGAAAAACGCTGAAAAGAAATTTCTCAACGCCTAACGGGAAACGGAGCACAATCGCTTTCCACGTAATGATCCATTAATTTATTTTTCGTTTTTTTTGAAGGGTACAAAACCCTCACTGCTGGTTATGCATTTGTTTTGGGGAATCTCTCCATGAAGGATAATAACTTGGAAGATTTGATATAGCTCTATTAGGGAACAACACTCTAAATCCAATTTGTTCCCTATCCTAGCGATTCCGAAAAATTTTGACTTCGAATCATATAAGCGATGTGAACGTGGAACAATCATGGCTGTTTCAGAAGCAGGCCGGAACATGCAGATTTGGCGACAGCTAAGTAGGCTTGTCTCTTAGACCATATAGTAACATAGACTGCCAAAGCAGTACGTAAACGACGTAATCAGTTGTCGGAAGACTGGAGGCAAGAAATAAGGTTTTTGGCTCCAGCGTAGACGTTTCGGTTACCGACGGGATGAGGACAATTATAGACCACGCCCATTGATACGTTTAACGCTGTAGGACCCAAAAACCTTATTTTGTCTCCAGTATTCCGACGTACTTCTTATCATTTTTGGCGGTCTATGTTACTATATGGTCTAAGGCTCGTCTGTACACACTAATACAAGCGCTAGTAGGCCGATTCTATACCACAGTGTGCCTGCATGTTCTTGCCGATTCAAACCAAGGCTGTTCAGCTAAGCCGTTCATCCAAAATTAGCTAGCCGTTAGCTAGTTAATGAAATCACGGTAGCCATTAGCTATTCCAATTAGAACTGCTAGCTGCTAATTCTCTCTCCCCATCCCATCAGAAATCCCCCTCCCTACTTTACGCCGTTAGATTACTTGCTAAGTGTTGAGAAAGAGAACGACATGAAACATGAACTTTATTTATTTTACTCTGCCAGAACATCCTAACTTTTTTGTGTTTTTAAAATTGGAAGTTGGTCCCCTCCATTTTATTGCCCTTCATGTGGCAACGCTGAATACGTCTTCAGAGGTGTGCCAGTCAGAAATCTGTCTGTAATGTAAGATTTCATGACGTCATGAATGACGGACCTACTTTGAAGACGGAAAAATTTCGACCTTTAACCGTCATTACTAGGCTGCTATAGTAGATTCGGCCTTCATTTAATAGGCCTAATCTATAGTATACTTGCCTTATGTTGATTTTGCTCTCTTTTTCCAGAGTTTCGGGGAATTTTGGAGAATTTTGGCGAGTATTTCAGATCCTTTCTGAACCTATCTATAAGATCCTGTAAAAATTTGTTCGTTTCCCGGTAATTGTAAATTGCTCGAAGGTTACAATTTTGCTGAGAACTTAAAGCTAGGAAGTCGGAAGACTCTAGCTCATTTTTCTTGATGAGAGTTTCTTGAATAGCCCCGCCATTCACCGGTGGACCCAAGATATCGGGCATTCTTAGCGATAATTTTAAATAAAACAGGTTCCTAGTTGAAGTTCGACTTTGAAGCTACGGATTTTTGTATGAGGAGTGGGAAATTGAACAATTTCCATCAAGCTATATTCTCTTGGAAAAATTTCAAGCTCTGAACCTTTGTAGAAGAGAA
This sequence comes from Aspidiotus destructor, assembly GCA_035079395.1. Taxonomy (NCBI): domain Eukaryota; kingdom Metazoa; phylum Arthropoda; class Insecta; order Hemiptera; family Diaspididae; genus Aspidiotus; species Aspidiotus destructor. The sequence continues at coordinate 11,338,895 of JAVHKZ010000007.1, forward strand.
ACTAAGAGCTTATTCATGACTCGATCCGGAAAGTAAGAGAAATTTCAAAGTCAGGCAAGGGTTATCAAGTTTGCGCTGATGGGAAAAGAAGCTATTATGGTCCTCGTTGAAAAGTTTTTTTCTTGAAGACTTGAAATGAACTGTGAACTTTATAAAAGCAAAGAGACTTGAATTACAAGCTGCAAGTTTGACAGACCAAAAGATACTCACCCATAAGGTTGATGTCATCATGCCATGACATCACCAGGAGAAAAAATGGCAATGGAGGTAATATTTTTTGAGTTTTTGGCCAAATCATCAAGCATTTCGCAGCTTCTGAGATGTGACATACCTAGAACCTATAAATGATGCGACGTATTCATCGGTAGAAGTTTTCTTCAGTCTTATTTCACCCTTTTGATAGAAACTCACATTCGACGATCGTACGCTAAACCAGGCATCATAAGTGAGTACATACGAACACAATATGTCTGTGTAGGCTCATGGCCCATTGTCTAGAGTTTACACAGGTGTGATAATGAAACGTATATGGGTTGACGAGTGTCGCAATGACACGCAGTAGGCTATAGAAGACTTCAGCGTGAAAACCGACGAAAGACAAAAATTAAATACTAAAACTTAATTAAAGAGGGTAAGTAGCACAAAACGTAATCACTGTGACGACAAGGAACCAGTTTTTTTTTTCTTCTTTCAGTAATGTACGCTGTGAAAATAATAAATAGTGAGAGCTAATTTCGTAATTAGAGTACCTTTTCTCTACACTGTCTTCATTCTTTCCCACTTCTCGTCCTCCGTATCGCGAACATAACGTTTTCTTTCGTTTTCTGTCTTTACCAGACTCCTGGTACCTATAGAAGATTATACCATTGTCAGAGCTGTTAGCTGATGGCAGATTAGATTACTTGGAATAGCGATAAAGGCCAAAAATGTTGTACGACTACTACACAAGCATGCTTGAAATATAGAAAAACGTACGAATTGTGTACACAAACCAAGAATATGGCACTCGAGAGTTTTTTTTCTTAAAGGCAAGGCTGATGTTTCGCAATGTTTATCGTCTTACAATTCTGTTTGTTGGAAATGAAATATTTTTTCAGAGCATACACACCATGAACACGTTCCTAAGATCAGAAGAGAGAGAGAGAGAGAGAATTAAAATCCGCGACACGTCGCACGACCTTAAGCTGCAAGAACGGTGTGTTTCGCCAAACACGTTTGGACCTTGAACAGCGACAATCTAACTCCGGAACTTTTTCTCAACGGCGAATTTAACGGACGAAAAGTTTGAATTTTTGTAGATATGTCCAGTATACTGTAAATGTACTGATCTAACTAGCTTCTGGATCTTAGACTTGTATTCATATTCGTGAGTCCAATGTAGGCTACTAATTTTGATTTGTTCCGCAATCCTGCGACACATGTTGATAAACACAGAAACGTACCCTACCCAACATTCAACAACTTTTATGAACCGAGTTCTGGACCAAAATGTGCCATAAATTTACCGTTATTCGCCAAAATTCTTAATAAAAATTAAGAATCGTTCAAACTTCCATATTTTACTTCATTTAAAAGTGAAGTTGAAGACTGATTCTGGAAAAAATACCTGAATATCTTGCAAGTTGCAATCTGATGACGTTATAGACTGGTCCCTATGACGTCATAGGTCAATCTCTATGACGTCACAACCCAAAGATTACTCCCTGTGACGTCACTATCTAATGACGTCATAAATTCTGTAGGCTCAGTTACGTCTAAACCTAGTAAAAGCCTAGGATACTGATAATTCCAAACTCAAGTTCTTCACCAGCATTGAGCGAAAGTTCAATTTTATTGGGTAGGAAGAAAGACATTAAAAATTGATCTTTATTATACTCGGTCACGTTCTTCCTCCTTCTTCTCTCCTTCATGTAGAAAAAATTCTTTAATCTCATGTTATATTTGTACTTCCTTTTGTCTTTAGAAAACTAAATTAAAGGAGTTTCCCACTAACAAAGATTTACTCTTCATTGAAGCACCAAACCTTTACGTGGGTCACTCTTAGTTTGGCCTTGGTCTTCTCAAACTTGATAAAAACCTCGTTAACCATGTCTGGTGCGTTATTATTGAAATTCATGTTGAGTGAGCTGTAAGTCATTATCATGGCTCCCTCCTTCATGCCTGAATGTTTAGCGGCCCACTATTACTCCATGTGTCCCGGTCCTCGATGATCAGTATAGCCATGCTCAGGCCGGTGTGCTCTTCCACTTGGTCAATCCTACGACTTGGAGACTTTTCTCGGTTCCGCTTTGCTTCAATCTTCCCCAGGACGACCAGTTTCTCCAACTTCTCTCCCTGCCTCCGTACAATGTGGCCAAAGAACTGCATCATCCGCTGGGAGCATATTGTTGACAGTCGTGTTCTCATTTTTAGGGTGTTAAGAATCGAGGCATCGGTTTTCTTCTCCGTCCATGATACGCGCAGCATGCGACGGTATGCCCGCATCTCAAAAGGCATGCATTCTTTTTCGATCTGCCATCTTTATGGTCCATGTGTCGGCCGTGTACAGGAAAACTGGGAGCACCAGCATTCCAAGAGGTTTTATTTTTGTACCCCGGGTGATCGAGCAGTCCTACCATGTTGCCGTTAGTCTTGCAGTTGCGTTCCGGGCCAGGACAGTTTTTCTCCTTATCTCCGCCATCGATCAGCCCTCGCTGTCCACAGTTGATCCCAGGTATACAAAACGACCAACTATTTCGTATTCCGGCGGTGCCATGGTGGTAGCCTCATACCTCTGGAGGGTCAGAAGGGTCAGATTCTCCTTCTTGTAGTCTAACCAGCGCCCTACTATCTGCATACAAGTTTCCAATAAAAGCGATCAAATGTTCGGGTACTTCCATTTCGACAAAAATCCTCCAGAGGTTTTTCCACTTTACTCAGTCGAATAATTTGTTGCAGTCCACAAAGTAGAGGATAAGCGGTGTGTTAAACTACCGGTATTTTTCGATCAGCTACCTCATATTGAGTATCGGATCGCGCGTGCCTTTTTCCTATACAAAGCCAGCCTGTTCTGGTGGGATTAGCTCATCCAGAAAGTGCCTTGGTGGCGGGCAATGTTTTGCCCCGATCAACGACCATGATTTTCGTCTTGGCCCTGTCGATGGGTAGGCCTAGCTTTCCACTTTTCCTTCCACTCGTTTCATCAGGTCATCTACACTTCAAGAATTTGGCCAGCGGAAAGAACAAAAGGCGCCATTTGTCCCTTTTTTCTAGTTCCTGGTTCATTTGAGATGAGACGGGGAAATGTTCCGACCTTGAGATGCCACCAATTAAGTCCATAATGTCTTCCCCGTCATCTTTCCCAATGGTGACATCCCCGCGGTCGATACTTTTCATCAATGCTTGATGGAGAATATCTATTTCAGCATTTCCAGAGCTTTCAGATTTCGATTTCTCTGTCGACGACATCGATGGTGATACCGACGCTGATGACGAGGTCGATGATGTGCTCTTATTTGACGGTGAACCAGCAGACTCATATCTATCTTCGAAAACTTATTTTGCTTCAAGTAGAAGATCGCGCATTTCCTTCCATTTCACATTTCCATTCAGGTACTGTCAATCTAGCTTTCCACTTTTTCTTCCACTCGTTTCATCAGGTCGACCATCTTCGGCATTGTCTAGGCGCATAACGTTATGTCGTCGGCGAACCTTAGACTGCTTACAGTTTTTCCACCGATCTTTACTCCACCGTACCAGCCTTCTAGGGCACGGCGTATGATATATTCGCCGTGTATATTGAATAGCACCGGCGACAAGATGCCACTCTGTCTCACCCCTCTGGCAGGGTCAAAAGGGTCCGATTCTCCTTCTTGTAGTCCAACCATTGTCCTACTATTTGGATTCTATAGTTTCTAATGGGAGCGACCAAATGTTCGGGTGCTTCCATCTCGACAAGGGTCCTCCAGAGGTTTTTCCACTTCACACAGTCGAATGCTTTGTTACAGTCCCCAAAGCAGAGGATAAGCAGAGTGTTAAAATCCCGGCAGTTTTCGATCAGCTGCCTCACTTTGAGTATCGGCTCGCGCCTGCCTCTTCCCTCATTAAAGCCAGACTGCGCTGGTGGTATTTGCTCATCCAGAAAGTGCCTTATTCTCTCGTGAATGACGTGCTGAAGGACTTCGCTTGGGTGTGATATCAGCGTGATCGTCCGGTAGTTTTGACAGCTCACTGGTTTTCCCTTTTTGTGTAGGGGTATACACAGACTGTATACTGGTTTGGTCCAGTCAGATGGCCATGAGCCTTTATCCCAGATTTCCGTACGTGTCTCATGAATCGACAGCTCTTTCTTCAGCGGCCTTGAGCATCTTCCGCAATGATCTTATCTGCACCTGCAACCCGGCCATTCCTTAGTTTTTGTATAGCTTTTGAGATCTCGCCTCTGAGTCTTGGCGCGATGGCGGTTCTTGTTCTCACCGATTCCATCTTCCCGTCTTCATCTTTATTAAGACTTTGACACTATCTTTTCCACCTATCACAAATCTGTTTTTCGTTTGTCAGCACCTCACCATTTTCATCCTCGATCGCCCCCATCAGAGCTTTGAAAGATCTAGTAATCCTGCTGATTGTACGGATCATTTGCTGTTGGTTCGCTGTTTCTGTTATGTGTTTCCACCTCCTCTCAGATGCCCTCAATGTTCCTATTTTTATACTGTCAATAGCTTCTCTGTATCATTGCCGATCATCTTTTGTACTCGGAACTTGCCTGCGCACCTTTCATCTTCTGGTCTCTTCACTTCTCCACTAGATCGACTGTTGAATCCGACATCCATCTTTTGCTTCTTGGGTTTCTCCTCCTGCCTTTCACCACAGCTTCCGTCGCCTCGTTTATCCCCGTTTTTATGTTCATCCATTTCTCTTCCATGAAGCCCGGTACTTCCCATAATCTTGTTCTTATCTACGTAGTTCTTAAAGACATTTAGCTCTTTCTTTGTTTCGATTTGGAACGGTCTTACATTCCTCTTTACGTGCACCACCAGTTAAAGCCGCAGGCGCATGCACAGCACCTTAAGCTTTACGTTTCTAACGCTGGACTTCCATCTTTAGAGCACAATTATTGAAAAAGTTTGACCAGTTTACAATTCTACTTTATTATGTAGAATTATACCCTTGGAAAACTTTCCCAATAATTGTGCTCTCTCCCATTTTGTGCCACTCTAATTTACCTAGGGGCTGGTGACATGGACCCTCTCCGAATCCAAACAATGATGTGAAATCGTTGAAAATTCCAATATACTTTCAAGTCGATTAATTGAAATCACGAAAAAGATTTGTGTGCCAAGGCTGGCAATCAAACATTTCGTGTGCGTTGCACATATAAAATCTGCGGTACATTACAAGCCTAGAGCTACCCATCGAAATATTAAATTCGAGAGGAAGTATAGTGCAAAAGAAGAAAAGCTTGATTCGTAAAAGTATAGTTGAAAAGGTGGAGCCGGGAAGTATGTAGTCAAGTTGATGCGGATGAAAACCGCCGAACGACGAGAGAGAGAACGTAATAGCGTATAATCGACGGAAAGTAAATTCAGTCGTCGACATTGTGATGATAATTGGAAATTGCTGGTTGCGATCGTATCTTTTCAAACCCTCAATTTAACACGCGTTGTCGCCACCGCTGCCAACGACGTTGTAACGTTTATAGAAACACCAACGTCGGAGAACGTTTCGGTATACGTCTTACAACGGTTATGACAGATAATTAAACACCGATGTGACAAACGCAATGTCACCAAGACTACGCGAGCGGTTTGGCCGTTTTATAGCTTTCTCCACCCCTTCGCATTATTACAACTCAAAATTTCATGACACATTTGCACTCAGTGCGATAAGATTCTTTCCATTCTTCAACCTATCAGAAGGAAATGAAAATTGATTTTCACAGGTCTTCGTCTATTATTTTCTTGCTCTCGTATTGATGAAGCAATCAGACTCTCTCTGACAGGTCAATCACAAATTTTGTGTCCGCGTGGCTATCGGTATGTAGGTTCAATGTGAGGGTATTTTGTCGTAGATGAGTTTGCTATACGTTCAACATATAACGTGAAGTGAAACAAGGAACACTATCCTGGAAAAGAGTCTTTGATAATATATCATAATGTACTAGAGAAGTCATTATAGTACCATAGGGTCTTCAAAGAGGATTTGTAAATAATTAATTTCGAATATGATGCGCTGTGGAAGGTTTAATGAGCGATGAGTTCAGGCGAACAAAAGCGAAAAAGCACAAGGACGGTTTGTCCGCGTACGTATATAAAGGACATGGAATGAAAATTTCACATTATATATGCGAAGAAAAACATTATTTTTAATCCTAAACGTCGTATGTGCTCGAGTTCCAAATACAACGTGCGCGTATATCTTATGGCAGCCAAAAGCTTCGTAATTATCATTATAGTCTGAAAATTTAAATTACATTCCTCTTTCCTTTTACCGGTAATTCTTCGTTGTAAATGGGTTTTTTGAATTTTTTATATTTTTAATTCTTCAAAACGAATTCAAACCTACTCGTATATACTCTGATTTGTGGTGCTTTTCTTTCTAATAAATTGAAATTTTCGAGGAAGTAAATATGTGCAGAATGGTTGACGGCTCCTCTATTTTATGAAAATTCAACTATTACTCTAATTTGTGCAAATTGATCTGTAGTTCATACATTGACAATCACATCAGTTTTCTCTGACAGAATTGTTAGATATAGATCACAGGGACTCTAAACCGTCGAAAAATCCTCCCTCTGGGCACTTTTCCTCTCGAATCCACTTGCCACTTTCTTGAGATGTGGAGGTTTTGTCCGCGTCTGCATTTGTGTCCGACTTTCGCAACGTCATCGCTAATCTCCATCTTATTCAAGGAATTTCGCTGAATGTAGACCGCAAATCGACCCAAAATGATTGCGAATCTGCTAAAAATCAACCTCTCTTCTTCACCATTGACTCATCGTCGACGTTGAATTTCAGTCACCCCCCCCTTCCCCCCGGTATTACAGATTGACATCGATTGAAAATGGACTTCACAGTTTTCGCTCGAGTATACGTCTCTCAACGGCAAAATGCTTGCAATCGACTTTGAAATTATTTGTAGATTTTAACTGCACAATTTGATCTACATAGGCCTTTAAAATCGAGTTCAAAAATAAGCGGATATTTAGTATTGGATTTCAATTCCGACTGTAAATCAACGCCGAAGTTGCGTCAATTTGACCATTGCTGCCCTAGATTAGCATAATTAGGATTTCCGAGTAGCAAAGTCACCAAACAGACTTTATAAAGAATAAGATAGACGTCAATTGCAGGAAAGGTCTTATCAGCGTGCATTAGCAGAGAACTGCAAATCGACGCAACAGTGCAATTGATTTCGGGTCGATCTAAGAAGACGACTTGTCGACTTCTAATTCATAACAATTTGAGGTTACCTTTAAGTTGACCACTGTACGTGAGTTAAAATCGACGCAATAGAGCAGTCGATTGATGGTCGGTAACATAAGTCAACTTAAAATCATACGTTAAAATGGAGTCAACATATCGACTCGATATCGAAACAATTTCGACCCAGGCCCTGGAAGGAGCGAGTTCTCGGTCAATTATTGGGTAAACCCTAGCGTTGATATAGAAAATCGACTTCGTCGTTGCGTCAATTTGTCCATTGCTGCACTGGTCTAACATAATTACAATTTTCAATGGCCTTGCATTCAGTCTGCGAGTAGCAAAGTCACAAAACACACCGAACGCTTTAAGGCAGGACTGTAACTTCAGATTGGCGTCAATTAAATTCAGAATTGGAGTTGTAAGATACTCAAAGAGTAACGAAAGCAAAAAAATTGCAAAGACCGTAGATGAACAGAGGAAGACGCGAGATCTTTCGGTTAATAAACCATCATCGGGCAAAGATAGAAAGCCACTAACCCAGATGTGAGATGCAAACAGGATATCGACGAAGACGAAGTTCAAGAAAGAACGAGCTAGCCCTCGGAAGGTGACTCAGTCTCGTAAATCAAATCAATGAAACCTTCGTCAGGAATATACCTGTTGAGGACAGTAACATCATCACTGTTCAGATGCCGCACTATTTCGATATTTTCCAATGCAATGCGTTTAAAGTAAGAGTTTTCACTATGGAGGAGGGTGGCTGACTCCTCCCTGAAACTATGACCATTGGAGATAAGATGGTCCGCAAAGGCAGACTCACCCAATTTTCCTTCCTCCAAGGGCTTGATGTGTTCCTCCACTCGGATTTTGAGCTGGCGACTCGTCTCGCCTATGTAAACGCTGTCACAATCCCTACACGTCAGTCTGTACACCCCACTCCTCTCCCTCCGCGGGATGGGGTCCTTAAGCCTGACAAACAACCCCTTTACGGTAGTAAGATTATAATATGCAGGCCTGAAGCCGAAGGGGCGAAGGATACGAGTCAGCTTGGATGAAAATTCACCCAAATACGGGAGCCTGATCCAGCGCAATTTTTTATTATTATTAAAACTCACATCGTGAGGGAGGAAGGAAGTAGAATCAAGGCTCTTCTTTGTAAACTTCTTACGGACCATACGGTCGATATCCAAGTTGACCTCATTCACAAAAGTCAAGTACTTAATGGTCGCAAGCTTTTTATTAAAAGCTGGCTGACTCTACGGAATGCTGGTCAATCGATGAATGTAGCTGTTAAAAGCAGCCATCTTATGAGAGAATGGACAAAAGGACGAACCATGGACAAGAGTATCGGTCGCCGTATCTTTTCTGAATATTGTAAAATCATGGTTCCCATCTCTATTAGAGATATTGAGATCCAGAAAATTCATAGAGGAACCTCCAATTTCTAGAGTAAACTTTATGGCGGGATACATTTTATTCAGATATTCAAGAAACTCACCAAGGAGTTCTTAAGGACCGGTCCATGCACATAATATATCGTTCACATATCGATGCCAGTAATGGATGTGACTCAGTAGCACTTGGCCCGAGGAAAACAAGTCACCCTCAAATTTGGACGTAAATATCTCAGAAACGAGAGAGCCCAAAGGCGAGCCAATAGGAATACCTACCTCCTCCGAGAATTCATAAAATTTACCGTTAAACTTGCAGAAGTTAGGGGGCCAACAGATGTTAAGGAGGGTGAAAAACTCTTGAAGCTCATCATGAGGAGTATTAAACTTTAAAAGCAAGTGTCCCATGTGCTGTATAGTTGGAGCCTCTGGAATATTACGGAAAAGGCCCACCACGTCAAAAGAACAGAGGATAGTGCCCGGAGGAAGGGCATATTGTTTGAGCCTATGAGCTAGAGAAACTAAATTTTTAGCAGAGAAGGGCGACTCATACTCGATTCGAGTTTTGGACCAGTGATCCAGAAACTTAGCTATAGAGTAAGCTGGGGAGGAGACATAAGGCACGACCGGACGCATAGGGGTTCCCGTCTTGTGTACTTTAGGCAGCCCGTAGAGGAGGGCTTCAAATTCAGAATTCATCTCGATTTTTTTTTTTTTTTCTTTCTGAGGAAAACATTTTTAGGGTCAGACATAACTCAAATCTTGAAGGAAGAAGAAATTACTTACAGAAGAGTGTTGATTTTTAATTTGTGCATTCTCATCGAGGAGAGACATACGAAAATCAGAGCTTGGTGTCGAGAAAAATTACGATAGTCACAGCGACGAAAAAGACTTTCAGGACTTCCAACAATCTTCAAATGATGAGACAAAATTTTGATAGTTTAGTCTTGTGGACATGCTTGGACTAGAAGACCATATTGATCAATAGAATTTTCATCAATATTCAAAATTGGAGGTTTGCTCTCATGAAGAGGAGAATGATAAAGGTAAAAGAACAGATAAAACGCTTGAAATGTAAATGAGTGATTTCGAAAATTTGCTGATTGTTGAGTTAGAAAATTTCGACCAGATTTTGAGGAAGTCTATTGTACAGAAGATGGTAGTTGGAAAAATTTCAATATCGGACTTTAATTTACAAGTTTGAAACATATTTTTGGTAGAACAGTTCCAAGCTCCGAGTATCAAGATGAGCAAAGAGGCTCGCTATTACAGGAATGACGAGCTTCATTGATTTTCGAGTTGTTTTTTTATTTTTTTTTTTTGCGAAGCGACTGGTTCATTGCCGAAGTCTCACTTCGAGTGTACTCAAGGAATGACAAATCTCTCGTTCAATTCATTTTTTGTTTTTTTACACTAACGATGTACGAAGGAAAATTAGCTTTCATTCTCGGCATCTGGTGATTAAAAAAGTATTCAGCGCTACATTATTGAAGGGGAAGAATTATTTTCAATAAAATACCACGGGGAATGGGTAAGTGATTCTTATTAAGTGCTGTGAAAGAAAAAGTTCTCTGTGTGAGTGCACCGGTAGACGACGATCATGTCAATTTTAGTCAGCCCTGTAAGGTGTCATACACCACTACTAAGTACTAATGGGGAGGTTGAAGAAGTAAAATACGCGTAAGAATACGACGCCCGCAAATATCGATTACCTTCAAACAATGCCCCTACCACTCAAACTTTCCCTAATAATTATTTTTAACCAGCCGAGGAAATTTACAGAAGGTGGCTCGCACCGTTTTCACTTTCGTGAATATTTTGCGGCACTAAATACGATACAAAAATAAGAAAATACGCAACGACGTTACACACGTAATTTTGTGTTTTTATTGGTAGCGACCTTTCAATTCGTGTTTTTTTTTCCTCTTATCAATGGGTAGACGTTAGCGAAGTGGATTTTTGAGGCACGTGTACGTCCCTGTATTCATGTTTAGATGAAGACGGGAGGATATTTTTCTCTGATGAAACTTTGAAATGGAAAATACTGATCGCAATTTTCGACGAGACGTCAAAGAATCGAAATCATCATCGCATCAGTAAGCGAAAACCAGGTGATTTTTTGATTTACTGTGACAAAATCTGGATCGATAATGGACTTCCTTATTTCGAGTTGCTTTGAAATTCTCGACAAAAAATGCTTCATACATACAGCTGTGCAATTTATCGGCTGAACGTAGATGAGGAATCGAGAAAATTTCAGCATTTGAAGAAAGGGGAGAATGTCGACCATTTTTACGCTATTCGTTGGCTTTGGTCTCAAAGATCAGAATTTGGTTAAAAACCCCCTTCTACTTTCGTGAAGACGATGACGCATGACGTCACGATTTAGACTTGGACAAGACTCATTTTCTTTGCGAAGCTTTCGAACCCCCTCATTTGTAGAAAGATCAAAATAAAATATAATTTTCAAAATCGCTGGATAGTGCCACCCTCCAGACACAGAAAAATGTATGCCCTAAGGAAGTAAATGGTGGGTTTTCTGACTTTTTCTATTTCTTCACCGAACCCTTTCTCTGATTTCCTATGGGTATTCCAATTTGAAATTTCTAAATGGCCTTCCCCCACCTCCGTCTTGAGACTTGGAAAACTTCATTGTCTAGTATGAGCTGCTCCACTGTCCAGCGTGCTTCTCATCCTCGTCCTCGCTACAGACTGGAAGGGCATCTATTCAATTGTTGAGACTTGACCCTTAAAACCAGGGCTCCAGAATCCAGTATGCTTCACATCCCCGTCCCTGTTAAAAGTGGATCGATTACAAACGAGGCTTAGGCCATACATAGGTAAATAAAAAATTAGAGGCCATTGAAGGTTTGCAATGGCAGCGGTAAAAACGCAACCTCCCGCGCTCGCGATGACGTTGGCGCGAAAATGCCCCCTCAGAAAATGAGTCGGCTGGGCTCCTCTCAGTATACTGCATGCTAGACCTGATATAATGAAGGCTGGAAATTGAAATTTTCCCAAGTCCCTAAAAAAAGGTCAAGGTCAATGTCATTGATGACGTTTGAAAGCATCCCGGCTGGAAGTTGAAATTTTTTCAAGTCCCTAAAGTAGGTCAAGGTCATTGATGACGTCATGCAGTTCACAGAAACTCCCGGACGCGGACGTTTTCTGAGGATGTAATCTCTCTGACAAAATGAATAGCGGGGTTCCCCGCTAAAAACTTCTTCTCAGTCAGAATATAGTACCTATCAGTATTCCCTTGGCTCTGAAATATAGTCAGAGATGACGTCATGGAGTGAACAATTCGTAAGACTTTCGGCGTAGAAACACACCTCATGTGCGAGTGGTGAGGCTACTAGACGCTTTATTGTGTATTGTGTATGAAAGAGGGCTAGGAAAACAGAATTTGTAAAATTTTGAACTTGAGCCATGAGGCTGAAGAAGGCAGCTGGTAGGTGGTGCGGCCTCATAAGGAAGAAGTTGAATAGACTTGGAATCCCGACTCGAAACCTCTTAGGCGTGATATATGAGAGCCCATGGTACTACCTCGATTGCCAGATACCATGGGAATAGGCTGGATTTGTGTCTGGAAAAGGCACCAGAGAGCTAACCTCAATGTCCGTCAAATCAGCGAGAAGTATCGGGAATTCAACGTTCAACATGTCCCTGATGTTATATTTCATAGACTATAACAAGACGTTCAACTGCGTTCAGTGGAACATGCTGTTGTTGAAGGAATGTGAGTGCTGGATCATCTCACTGTGTTGGTACAGAACCTCTACGCGGATGGTACCGCGATCATAGGACTATAAGATATACACTCTCGTAGTTTCGAACCTGAGAAGAATGGAAGACAATTGAGGAAAGAAAGGTAAAACGCGTGCTCGATTTCTGGCCTTTATTGATTTTTCTTGGTATCAGAATTTTGTGGTGGGTGCTTTCGCCTTTGTTCTCTACATCCGGTCTTGGTTTTACTAATCACGTACTGCTGTACGAGTCATTGCCGTCATTGTCCATCGTCGTTTCTCGAACACATCGACCTCAAGGGCAAGAAAACACATACTATGAGACTTCCTCTCTTGGATACAAGATCCTAGTACCAATAACCCTCGCTATTCTTTTGATATTTATCTTGGTATCTGAAGAATACCCCTTTGATCCGTCCCCCATTTTCTTTTCCAGGTTTACCGCAGACATCCTGCAACAGTATAAATACGATGAAGACATTTTTTGTTACCGGACTACCTACGGGCGTTCCACGAAGCCCTTATAGTAATTGCATCACCAAACTAAGGTGGGAGGGTACTCCCTTGGATTTCTCCTCCTCTCTAGTTACACGAGCTGGGCTAACCATCCACCGTGATTTGCTCCACCGCGTCTCCCATAGAAGCGCGGCTCATGTTGTCATGGATCACAGATTGGCTAGTCTTCTCCTGACCTCTCTTCCCGCAATTTTAAAAAAGATGTTGATATTATTTCTCACGTCGCGTCTCCTAACAACATTAATACCGATGTTAAAAAACTAGTTCGCAGAAGAAAAAAAAATATGGTCTTACAAAGAGGCACCTCCGTGCAGAACCCAGCTTACAGTCGAGATATGACGCGATTGGTTCGAGTCTTCTATTTGGTTCAACAATTCCAAAAAATTCAAAAATTGTTCCAGAATCATTGCTACAGGACTGCCTCCTATAGTCTTCATCCCCTTCACCACCTCTTTAACCCCAGAGACTTATATGGTTAGTTGTGGTGACTGTAATGCGATGTACATCGGCCAGACGAATCGTGCCCTTGGGATGCTCAACCCCATGAGTTCACTTTCGCCCGTCACATTCCCTCCACGGGGCCCTCGCCCGCTCTTATGACAGCTTCTCTTCTCCAGAGCTTGTGTACTCATTTTCTGACCAGTTGCGATGGAATGTCAGCATCTCAAAACCGGTCGTCGCAATTCATTATTGAATTCTTACGTGCCGGTAATTTTACTTCAAATTTGGTAGGTTCCCCGCTGAAAATTTACATTTTTAGCGCCAAAAAATCCAGGCTTCGATGAACTTCTTACAATTACATGCCATAAAATAGAAAACCCCATTAGCTAGGAAATGAATTTTTCAATACATTTACAAATACGACAAACTACAGCGCCCTCTAGAAACGTTACGACACTTTATCACGAAGAAAATGACTTGAGATTTTTTGTAGGAAATAGCACGAGGAATATTATAATTCCTTTTCCTTTATGAAAGCTCATTTCTACGTATCACATCGCATAGAACCCAATGTCGGCCCTTCTGAAGCCCTCCCTCTTGTGGCCTAAGCTCCATGTGGATTAATAGAGGCGACAAAGGGTCCTAAAAAGATTCTGCTGCTCTAATTTACATCCGAGACTCTCTTTCTGGATTCATTCTTTGAACTAGAGTGGTCTTCCTGAAATTTCCAACCACCTTCACGGTAAATTCGTCAATATACTCGTAGCTCACTTGATTTTTATCATACCAGAAAGATAAAATCGATCAAACTATCTTACGGGAGGGAGACGCGTTACCAGGCCAAAGTGATAAAGTTGAAAATTTTGAGGTATACAGGACGGGAGGCCAATTCAAAGATACAACTTATCCTCAAACAAAAAAAAAGAGGTGCGAAGTTCTTTTGGATTTAGAGATTTTAAACTTCTGAGTGAATACTCTTAAGAGTTCGTATTTGTCGGGGAGGTCTATGACTCATTAATTCTTTCCGGAATAAATGAATAAAATCATCAATAATGACGATTTATTTATCCGCTTCTGTTCATCAATTAGATGATTTTAAATACCTTTACATTTTGTACCTGTTGAAAACGCTTAATTACATTATCGAATTCACTTACTATACTTTTCTTTTATGTAGTAGCCTATGTGATTGAACGAGTTTTTTAATACTCTTCGAATGATAATGATCGTGCTCACTAAAATTGAAAATGTGACAAATGAAAAGCCTAAATAAATAAATCACGCAAGATTATTCGATCAACGGGATTTCATTCAATTGGTATAGCACTAGCGTAATTTAGTTTCACCTTTCTATAAGGAAACCGATTGACAGAAAGAGGCGTGGTCGCACAATTACTGCCGTTCAGTTTTGACAGCCGGCGAAAAAAGGGAACGTGGACAAGCTGGAATGGAATTGAAATGATTAAATTATGTGCGTTTGATATACTGCGTAGGGTCGAATCGCGTCGATATTCGAGTGGTGTAGACCTAACGTTTACCATCCTCTTGACATGTCGGTTCATTTGGTAAGCGACTAAGGGTGGACTGGCTTCCTCGTTATTATAATCGCACCTTTTGTTGCCACTAGCACAATATTTATAATGTAATATACAGCATCTCTATTTGGGGCTCGTACTTCGCTCAGGTGAACGTATTTCTAGTTACAGTTTGGAACATTTTACACTTTTATTCAGTTGAACGAGTTTTATACTTTCTAATAAATCCTAAGACACTGCATCAGAATGTCGGGAGAAAGAACTTGAATAAATTTGCAACGGAAGGTGAACATAATATTGATGCGTATATTGATATCATTTCTGAGACGGAGGTCTTGAAGAGAATCTTATGCAATCATTTTCTTTTTAATCAAGCCGTTTCGTCATTTGAAGAGCAAGCCTGATGAAAGACTTCCATTTCTTTTGACGTTTCTCATAGTACTCCGTATTCCCATTTGGCCAGTCTGTATCCCATTCTGCCTTACGGATATCTTGGTTCTGCTTCTCTCAGAATATTGTATTCCTATTCATCCGAAGAATCTAGTGTTAATGAGTAAAAATTTTTCGGTACAAAGTCATAGACTAAGAAGTTTTCACAGTTTGCACTGGAACGATGGTAATACGGTATTAGCTTCAACCAATTATGAAGATCTTCTTGAGTTTCGAAATAAGAGCCGGAATATTTTTAGTCAGTCAACAAAGGTTACGCCCTCTCCTCTCCCATTTTCTACAGAATGAAAGGGTATAGGAGAGACTTCAGATAACTTGTCAGTTTATAGAAGAGGTCAACATCTTTCCGCCGATCACCGGAAGTACCAGCGTTTTTATGAGCCGCATCTTTTCAGCCCTGTCTTTCCACACCGGCGCGGCGTGAGCTATGCTGCGACTTCTCGAGCTAGGATTATACTTCTTCTTATTTCCACTGTGCTGCCGCCGTTTACGTCCACAGTCGACTCGAGGTAGACAAAACGTTCCACCTCTTCAAATCCCCGAAGGGCTTTCGACTGCTCTAGGCTGCCGCCTTGATCCACCACCATGATCTTCATTTTGCCTTCATTCAGGGTGAGACCACATTCCTCGCTGTTCATCTCCACGCGATCCAGGAGTTACTTCATTTCCTCTCGTGACGTCGCACATAAGGTTGTGTCGACCGCAAACCGGAGGTTGTTGATGGTGTGTCCTCCCATTTGGATACCTCCAGTCCATCCATCTAGGCCTCTTCTCATGATATATTTGCCGTAGATGTTGGATAGGAAGGCCTTCATCAGCTCTCCGGCCTTCAAATTAGAAAACCTAAACCCGATGTACCTACGGAAACTGTTCTAAATCCTGCGCTGAATCATAAGCTGCGATAAGAAGGTTTTATCAAATCTCTTTCTTCCCCGCTGAACAGAACTCCATTGCTGCACGTTAGAGTAAAACAGGTAACCAAACAGCGGAAAATCCAAAACAAATTTAGGGGGGCTTCAAAAATTTTGCACATTAGGAGCTTTGGCATTTCTTTTCAATGATAAGTGAAGCTTATATTTGTGTGATTTTCGAATGAGGTCCTTGTGACAAAATTAGGAACCTTATTTTCATCCTATTTCGTCATTCTTTCTTCGACTATCTCTTCCTCTCGCAAATATCCTAAAATCTTATAGAACGATGGCAGATATATGCCCTCTAGTCGACTTCGGAAGTTCAGCGCTCACGAGTCTTTGAAAATAATTGTGTTATATTCTTTATTTGCAGTAATCTGTGTCGACTTATACCTCAAATATTACCTTTTTGAATTGTTTTCGATTACTTTAACCTATTTCTTCTACTTATCGTCGTGGAAGTGATTCACAAAATACCGATACAAGTTTTCAGTATTTTTTCTCATTCTTATCCCGGTTCTCATTAAGAATGGTTGAAATTTCGACGCGCTGAAGTTCGTGTGAGATGCATGTCAGACGTGCCAGTTGTCCAGTATTTCGAGATTAATTTGAATTCTATCCAATCATACCCAATTTAGACCTCCCGAAAGCGTGAGAGTGCGTTCAGGTTATGGAAAATTAATAAGGATGACACAACAAAAAGCAAGTTAGTATATTCTTTAATTAACGAACATTTTCTAGTTTTTACCGTTTGAATCATTATCTAGAGTACCGATGTATTGAATTCCAGCACTCACAGATGTTAGCATGGAATCAGCAAATTTTTATTTCGAAATGTTTGTTTGTTCTACACGAAAAATGACTGTTGCAGTTTAAAAAGTATAGGTTTTCTTTGTAGTTATAATAATATTTGTAAATCATGGGAAAGAAAGAAAGGAGAAAACTCGTATACAATTCGTAGTCCGTTTCCTGTCAAAATCGATACGAGTTTCTAATGTCCATTTTTGTTTTCTGTTTCAGGTTTCACACACCTTTCAAAATCCAATACCAAACATTTTACAAATAACTGCATACCAAGTGAGTATTCACAATGAGCAAAACTATATGATTCATGTATTATGGCTCGATCGTTAATCATGCAATATTTTCTAACGGCTTTTGGCTGAAAAGCTGGTACATATTTCGAAATTCATCAACTGTCTCTCGATTTTCCTGAAAATAGACAAAACGAGAGCTTGAACTTGGCTAAGCTGCGCATCCCGGTACTCAGGTGATTTCTAGTTGCCGAAATGTAGCTTTATATTGAACGATCAGGAGAATTGGGACTTTGTGATAATTGTAAAAGATGCCTTTTCCCTAGTTTATGTTCGTCTCCAATATGACTTTCCCAAAGGCTTTTGTAACGGCTGAAAAGCTGAACTGAAATCTTCAATATATGACTTTTCCATAGGCTTTTGTAACGGCTGAAAAGCTGAACTGAACCGCAACCAATCTTTCTTATTTTCGTTAATTCTTTGACAGTTGGCTTAAACTCCTGGAGAGTCAAATAGTTCGGCTTTGAATTTGAACACCCAAGCCGCGCATTTTTCTTTATTTTCGAGAATCAGAAAAGCTAAAACAATGTAGCTTGTTTTGGGATTTGGCTGGTAAAAGTTTAAATAAAGTTCATTTTCAGCAGCTAATGGTCAAAAAAGCTCTATGCGCCAATTCTCAATTGGATTCCGATTCAGTCAGAAGCCAGTCAATCAAGTGTTGAAAGTCAGTCAGTAGTTGATGGATAAGAGCTTTGGTTCAAATGTTTTCGATTTTTACCAATATTTTTCGATATTTTGTCGATATTTCCCGCTGTTTTTCGACTTTTTCGATTTTCTCGATATCTGTTAGTATTTCTATGACGAATCACTTAAAAGCCAATGAAACAACAAAGAAGCTGATGAAAAGTTTAAGCCGTTTTGAAGCTAAAAGCAAGTTTTAAAGCTAATGATGACTAATTCATCACCTCTGTTTTCAGCTTCTCTCTTATCAGTAAAATCTAGCTCATTTATGAACAAAGATCAGTCCACACATAGTCAAAGGATGTATAGTAGTGATGAGCGAAAGTTGATAGTTTTATGACCGATAGTCCCGGCAGTGATCAAGAGAAAAGCTCCTGTCACACTCGTAGGATAGATTCCTTTCTCCTGATTGTTATTTTTCCGAGAAGTCCGTCTAGTGTCCAATGATGGACGCGACTAGGAAGTACCATAAAAACGTGGTGCCACACCCATTGCACAACTGGTACCGCCGTGCTGATCTTAATTCATTGACCTCAGGGGCGAATCCACGGGGGGAGAGGGCGCTGGTGGAATCCCCCCCTCCCACTAAAAATCAGGAAAAAAGTTTGAAACATAATTCTTTTTCTTTTTTGTTCTGATTCTAATTTCTCCTTTTGATTGCTTTATCACGCGAGTTTCAATAATATAGTGTTACACGTCCTTGTGATTTATCTTATTTATAATGATGATGACGAGTAATGATTTTGAAAGCCAAATCCTCTCCATCTTTGAACGTTCTTGGTCAATTTTGGTCAAGTTGGGTCGTTTACTGAATTTTCTGATCATGTGTGGTCATTTTTCATCCCATTCTGCTCGGTTTTTCTAAATTATGAATAATTTTAGCCAATTTGTGTCATTTACGTTTAGCTTATTTCTCTCAATTTTTGCAATTTTCTCTAATTTTTAGTCATTCTTTATCCGATTTTGGTCGCTTTTTTATTTTATAATATTTTAGTTGAGTTTTGGTCGCCCTGATAAACCAGGTTCACCGTTGATATTTGGTCAATGATATCATAGTTGCGACAGATAAGAGCGGAAATTAATTTTCTCGAAGTTTTAGATGTCTTAGAGTATTGTGGGACTAATAAAAAGGTCTAAATTTAGTGGTCTGTTGATATTGCCTAGAGACCGTTTCATGGCATCTCTATTGCCCAGAAATTGATCTATTTTTTCCAATGAAAAGTGGTCTGTGAATGTTGCTGAAATATAGAATTGAACAAACTCTTTTATATCGTCTACATTTCCCAGAAAATGACCAATCTTCTTCATCAAATGTGATGTAATTATCGTGGTCTGTTGACGGTGATTAAATATTGACTATGAAAGACCAGGTTATGTCGTCGAGATTCTCCAGAAATCGACTGTTTCTTTGGGGGGGGGGGGGGGGTCGATTACTGAGGAATTATGACCGATGACTGAGGTTATACTATTTATGGTACCTGAATCACCCACAAATCGACTAATTTTTCAAATCAAAATTTCGTCTCAGTTGATCTAAGTAAATGTAGTTTAAATAATTATGATCAGGCCCTTACCCAGCTATTTTGCCTCCCTGAGCAAAGTTCTTTTGGACGCCTCTAAAAGAGCACGTCAAAAATTTACAAAAAGAAAAACTTCCTTATTTTTGTAATTTTAAATGATAGAAAGTTATTTTTTTGCGAAATTAGAAGTACGAAAGCTTTATTATTTGTATAATATTAAATTATACAGGAACTTGATTTTTCACGCTTTAATTTCTGAAAAACGTTTCAGTACAATTTTGAATTCTAGCTGCTTTACAAAGAGTACGGTACTCTCAATTGCTATGGTTACCAACCCTGTTCACCTCATCTGGGACATTGTCGACCTCAGGTAGTTTTTTATAATTTTCAATTTCGAGAAACTTCGTTCGCCTGAGGCAACAGTTACAGGCACGGTTAACAGGATTCGCAGAGCAATACTGCTATTAGGAGTAAAGTTAGAATTTTGGAGAATGTAATCTAATACATTCCACGTTGTAGTTCCAGGAACAACAACTTCTCGAAGCACTCGCAAGTCCTCAAATAATTCTTTCGCATCGATGTCTGAATCATCGCTAGCAGGTAGTACGGATTCCAAATTTGTACATTCTTTCAGTAGTTGTTCCTCCGTATATCGGTCCTTTCCTCCAATATTGTATAAAAACCGCCACGTCACCACATGTACGGACGTACGAGGGATTTAGGAATCTAGATATTTTGGGTATTGGATTTCTTCGCGCAGCCAAAAAGATAAAGATCATGTCCATGTCTTTTCAAAATTTTGCCCAATCTGATATGTAGTGGATAATGCGAGACAAAAATATTTGAGAGTTCTAGGCTAAGGCTTTAGAGCGGCACACTCGCTTGATCTAGTATACGTCTACTTTGGAATAGTTCAGACTAATGAGCCTTCTTGGTCTAGTGTAAGTCTACTTTAGTTTATTTCAGGCTGATGAGATTACTGGGCCTCACTTCTTGGTCCAATATAAGTCTACTTTATTATATTTCAGGCTGATGAGATTACTGGGCCTCACTCGCTCCGCTCGTTCGTCCCGCTTCTTGATCCAGTATAAGTCTACTTTAGTATATTTCAGGCTACCTATGACGTCACCCAGTGGCGTAGCGAGGACCATTTATGTGGGGGAGGGGGGGTGAATGTGTGGAAGTGCCGACTCGAATTTATGAGAATGCCGACTCAGGCTCAGGGGCGGCAAAAATCAAAGCCGACTGCTCCGCTTTTTGCCGACTGCGATAACTTGTGGGTAGGTGAGACACCCCCTCACGCCCCCCCTCGCTACGCCCCTGACGTCACCGCCTTATGACGTGATCGAACCTATGACGTCACAAGCTAATAGCTTCATAATGGCTCTCAGCGTCTTCTTAGCCTAGTATAAATCTATTCATTATCCTAATGATAAACTACTGCTCCGGACTCGCGAACTTGGACTGGCAGATTTCAGAATCACTCCACTGAGAAGAGCTCGAAATTTTTCTAAGTGCCTTTCGAGAGGGGGGGCCTCGGACTCGCAGATTTCAGAATAACTGCCACAATGAAAATTTGCATAAGGATAAGACCAGAGCAAAGACATGTACATGTCAAAAGTTGAAAACATCATTATGATCCTTGACTTGCTCAAATCTTTCTTCTATAAAACTGATTGCAGAGTCGAGCACCAAGTAGAAACATTCAACTTTGAATTTTTGTTTGAGGTCTTGAAGAGGTTCTTTTCCTCCATTTTTCCGCCCCCTAAAATGTGCCGTCCTGGGCAACCGCCCATTCTGCCATACGGTTGGCACGGGCCTGATTATGATACATAATGCCGGAATTAAGTTGACCGCAAAAATTGGTCACAACCCTCCCCCTTCCCTCCCCTCTCGGTCTGTTGTTTTTGGTCAATAATCATTCAAAATCGTTTCAAAGGGTGCGGCAGAAGTCCGTTTCCGCTGTCTGAATATTGGTGGTACAGTTATAATTACGTATGCCACACTATGAACAGGGTGCGGCAAAAGATAGGGAAAAATTGTAATTCAATTGGAAAAAAAGTAAGGTACAAAACTCTAATTAATTCACTATCATTTTCTTCTTTTTTTTTTAATTGTGCAAATTGGGAAACGAACTTTTGCCGCACCCTTCGGTCAATCTTCATCGTTTTGTGGTCAATTTTGGTCGCGTTTTGGTCGATTTTGGTGATTTATGCTTTTTTTTTTGGTCATAGTTTACTGCATGTTTGTAGATTTTTATTGCACCTTTTTATTGCCTCTTTTATGCTGGATTTACCCTGGTGTTGCCATCATGCCGTCAACATGTTGTCCAACATTTATCCGAATGCAATCGGATAGGAAATGTTGTCAACAAAAATGTTTTCAGCATAGTGTAAATGCGGCTTTAATATTCATACTTCACGTTTGACCCATTTTTATTGCACGGAAATCCCAACTCTAGCCATATATTTACAGCCCGACCTTTCATTTTCTTATTCCTTGTCTTGCAGGTGATGTTGAAAATTCTACTTTGTTTTTTTCGTACAAAATTCTCGTTTATAGGTTAACAAGCTGAACATTATCGTTATTTACAGAAATAAGTCGTGAAAGCGTTTGTATACCTTTTTCGGGAGGGAAAGCTACATCTGTTTCCATTTGTTCGCGCGTGCTAACGTCAGTGGAAATCGCTCACCCAGATGTACATAAATTATACGATTCGAATATAGATAATGTGAATAAATTATCATTTATCGGCTTGTCATGGTAATTGTTCGCACTCGTACTCAGGGGTTGGTAATCAAGTAGCCAGAAAGCAATATTATGGAAGTGGGAAAGTCTTGCAGAATCTTTTCTCAAAGAGACTGAATTCGTCTCAGAGCCTGCGTCTTTGACTGTACCACGATCTACGTAAACGGACTCGTAAACAACTGCAGTAAAACAAAAATGGAAGGTGTGATTTTTCATGATGGCTTCCTTTGTCGCTCAAGTTGTTTGTTGTTTTGCATGCTGAGCGCATATATTTTGTATTGTGTGGCCATAACTTGTGCGCAATAGTCGACGAGTGTGAAAAACAGCTGCGAATTTATGTAAGATGTTTCGTGTTCTCGTAGATCCTTTCATTACGTAATTGACGTGTTTTACCTCGGAGAAGATCGTATGATTATAATACATATGAACGAAGATTTTGGAAGAGGGAAGGAGCGTGGGTAGAGCAAGCATGCCGTCAGTAAGAAACGTACTGGAAGGTGTCTGAAACTTTTATGAGTGAGCAAATTTGACCGAGGGCTAATTAAAGGCACTGTCTGACCGATATATTCCACCGCTTGAATGATTCCAATTCCAGATAATTTCTTAAACTCAACTCTAAACCTGCTCTGAAACCTCTAAAGATCATAAACTTTTTGTGAAGTCGTGAATCATGTCTCCTTACAACTTTGAGAACTAAGAGAGTTCGGAGAAAAGTTCTCTTCCCCCCGTAAAAGAACATCCATTTGCGTACACTGGTAGCAGAAACTTGCAATTCTTCTCAATCCTAGTGGGTCTAAGTTCCCATCTTCTTGAGACCGCAGTTATAGCGGAGAGGAGGACGAGGCCTAATTTTTTCGTCTCCTACGGTCACAAATTCTGGAGTTAGGACGGGAATTAGTCAAAACGTCGAATTTGGGATGAAATTTGGTGTTTTAAACATGCTGTGCCACAGGAAAAAATGTGCCGCGATGTAAGAAAGTTTGAGAAAAACTGTTTTAACACAAGGTATACGACAGTTGAACTGCAGGTAATTCTTCTTTTTTTTGCCAGTAACTTTCATTGTTCCGTCGACTATTGTACTTTGATTCACCATCGATACTCCCTATACCTAAATTGACATATTCTTTTCGCAGTATTTCTTCAATTTTGTTAGTTAAACATATTGAATGTACCACGTTATTGAAACAGGGCAACCAAAATGTTGAAACGATACGAAAAGCGGACTGTTGAATAATGATGAATAATGCCATTAATATCCACCGAATGGATACGTTCTGTTATGAAATTATTAAAAGACTCGTGTTTCCATGCACTAAGTACACAGTGATATAAGTCACAGATGTTACACCATAAGTACTGCGTACGTTAAGTATTTTTTTCGTGTGTAATTTCCGGAATACTGCTACTAGAAGCTATAGTGACAGGTTAAACAAAAAATTGACCCTCGTCGTTTCAGCAAGCGCGAGGTGTTCTGTATCATGAAACACGAGCACAGGAGCCTCTTGAAAATAGTTGATTCGAAACAAGACCGAAGAATAGAAGAGAAATAAAAATAATTGAAAAGGTATGATATTGTGAGAAGAATTCTCGCACAGGTTTAGCAGTAGCCTAGGTTTCATTTATTTATCAAGGCGCCGGACTAGAACTACACTGTGATCAAATAAGAGGTGCCGAAAAAGTTCCTTTCAAGATTTATCAAAAATTCTATACATGCCGAAACATTCGATTTTCTCTTGGAAGAAATTACCGTATAATTTACAAACTCACGAAGAAATTAACAAATTTCAGCCTCAGTCAGTTATTTTTTCTGGGAGCTCTATCCACTCAAATTCCAGGGAGTACAAGCGGTGATATGTACGCAAAGACAAATTTTTATGACAAGAAGTTGCCTCGTATAAACAAGAAAGAAAAATGAAAGTAGCTCTACTTCATTCCAGTGGCCACATCTCTTCGGAATTATTCGTATAAAAAGGGGATAATAACAACAAAAAGTTTCCCTATAAGTACATCAGATCGTGACGTCATTTTCGTCTCGTGATTTTGTCGGAATGGATGCAACCCTGGTAAATTATATATGTTAGGTCTATAGCAGGCTTAGTTCAACGGAGGCCATTGTTGGACTTATAGTGTAGCCTAGTATACTGTATGTTGAATCTGGTATAATATAGGCTAAGGATACCAAGTTCGAAAATTTTCCAAGTGCTCGTTACGTCATTTCCGCGGCGATTTCGTGATGCAAATTTCAGAATGACCCCAGCCTTGAGACCAGAATATTGCTGCCAGCTGAAAGCCGAATTTTTACTCACATGAAAGCCAGATTTAAACCTTCTTAAAGTCTTTCTAAATGTCATTCACGAGAGAATAAGGCACTTTCTGGATGAGCAAATCCCACCAGAGCAGGCTGGCTTTGTAAAAGGAAGAGGCAGGCGCGAGCAGATACTTTATATGAGGCAGATGATCGAGAAATGCCGGGAGTTTAACTCACCGCTCATCCTCTGCTTTGGGGACTATAACAAAGCATTCGACTGAGTAAAGTGGAAAAACTTCTGGAGGATCCTTGTCTACGAAGGGGTGCCCGAACATTTGGTCGCTCTCATTAGAAACTTCAATGCAGATAGTAGGGCGGTGGTTAGGCTACAAGAAAGAGAATCTGACTCTTTTGACTCTGCCAGAGGGGTGAGATAGGGTTGCATCTTGTCGCTGGTGCTATTCAATATACACGGGGATATATCATACGCCGTACCCCAGAAGGCTGGAACGGTGGAGTGAGAATCGGTGGAACAACTGTAAGCAATCTAAGGTTCGCCGACAACAAAGCGCTATGCACCCGAACAATGACGGAGATGGTCGACCTGTTGAAACGAGTGGAAGGGGAGAGAGGAAAGCTAGGCCTAACCGTCAACAGGGCCAATAAGAAAATGATGGTCATTGATCGGGATAAAACATTGCCCGCCACGATGGCACCACCGGAACACAAAATAGTCGATCGTTCTGTCTACCTGGGATCAACTGTGAACAGCGAAAGCGGATCGACGGCGGAGATAAGGAGAAGAATTGTTCTGTCCCAAGACCCGGGGAACCAAACTAAAATTTCTCAGAACGCTGGTGTTTTTTACGCAGCCAAGACATGGACCATCAAAATGTCAGATCGGAAAAGAATTGATGCCTTCGAGATGTGGACATACCGTCGCATGCTGCGCGTATCATGGACGGAGAAGAAAACCAATGCCTCAATTCTTAATACCACGCGACTATCAACAATATGCTTCCAGAGGATGCAGTTCTCTAGCCAAAATTGTACGGAGGCCGAGAGAGAACTTGGAGAAACTGGTCGTCCAGGGAAGGTTGAAGGAAAGCGGAAACGAGGAAGGCTCCAAGTCCTTGGATTGACCAAGTGAAGCAGCATACAGGCCAAAACCTAAGCATGGCTATACGAATCGCCGAGGGCAGGGACACATGGAGAAGCATAGTCGCAGGTGGGCCACCAATCAGGCATAAAGAAGGGAGCCGTAATGATGACTTACACCCCACTCACTCAATATGAGTTTCAATGAGAACGTACCAGACGTGGTTAAGGAGGTTTTTTATTAAGTTTCCGAAGACCGAGGCCACTAAGTGTGACTCACGCGAAGGTTTTGTGCAATAACGAGGAGTAAATCTTTGTTAGCGGGAAACTCCTTATCAGTTTTTCTAGGGACAAAAGAGATTATATGAGATTGTGAGGGAGAGAAATGAAAGTAGAGAAGGAGGATAGGAAAAACCTAGCCGAATAAAGATAATTTTTTAATGTCTTTTTTCCTACCCGAATAAATTGATCTTTCGTTCAATTCTGGTGAAGAATTCGAGTTTGGAATTATCAGTATACTAGGTTTTTATTAGGTTTAGGGCTCGTTTATAATAGACTCATACTCAGTGGCGGATTAGGCTCCTTGCCGCCCACACGTACTCCTTATCAAGCCGCCCTTCCGAGGTAGAAAACATTCGATGGAAAATTAAACTCGAATTGTTTCTTCGTTTTCCGCCTTTTTTGCCGCTCCAAAAAATTTGCCGCCTTAATCTCCACGTTGCTCAGCCTGTTCATAAATCCACCGCTGCTTGTACTAGATTCAACTGAGCCTGTAGAATTTATGATGTCATTAAATTGCAACTTGGGAGATATTCAGGTATTTTTTCCGGAATCAGCGTTCAACTTCACTTTCGAAAGAAGTGCAGTTCTTTGGCCACATTACCCGTTGAACCATGTTGACTCTTAATCGACGTCGATGTGACGTCAAATCGACGTCATTTATTTATTTATTTATTAGCTTTCAATGTACAATAATTTATAATCCTATATTAAATTATTTATGCATAAGTATACTTGTTACCCTTTCGGGTGAAAGCTGACCTCAACCTTGCCCATTCTGGTCGGCATTGCGCAATTTGATGGAACATTTTGTGGGTTAGTAAGGCCTCAAACTCATCAGCCCATCTTATTTTCTGTCTCCCCTTATTTCGTTTTTTGTATCTTAAGAACCAAAACGTTGTTTTCTCTACCCAGCTTTTACCCTCCCTTCTAGCCAAATGTCCCGCCCAATCCCATTTCTTTTGCAAACATTCTTCAACTAGGTTTTTGTTATATTTCAGTATATTTTTTACTTTTTTTGTTCTGATTCTCACGTTTTGCTTTATTCCCAGCAGCCCCTTTTCCATCCTGTTCTGTGTTGTTTGGAGTCTATTTCTATGGTTTTCTTTTAATGCCCAGGTTTGAGCACCGTAGCTCATTGCAGGAATGACACAGGTGTTAAATACTTTCGATTTTATTTTTATTGGTAGGTTTGTTTTGAAAATTCTTTTTAGCATCCAATATTTATTCCAGCCTATTTTTATTCTTCGTTTTACTTCTTTTTCGTGTCTATTTTTAGTGCTAATTGTTTGACCTAGATATATGACGTCTTCCACTATTTTTATTGTTTCGTTTTTGTGTAATTTTACGGCAGTGTTGTCATCATCAGTGTTTGTTATTATATTCGTTTTTTCTATATTTATTTTTAATCCTGCTTCTAGACTTTTTTCATTTAGCTCTTTCAACATTTGAATCAATTCTTTTTTGCTATTTGCTAGTATCACCACATCATCAGCAAACCGAAGATTGTTAAGCCATGCCCCGTTTATATTTATTCCCTTATCCTTCCAGTTGATCTCTCGGAAGATTTCTTCCAGAGCTATATTAAATAGTGTCGAAGATAAAGGGTCACCTTGCCTAACTCCTTTTTTTATTTCAAATTTCTCCCCCTCCTCATCAGTAATTATCATTGCTTTTGCTCTGATATACATTTCTCTTATTATTTCTATTGCATCTTTATTGTATCCCTGATTTCTCATGGCTTGAAATAAATATGAGTGTTTTACATTGTCAAATGCTTTTGTGTAATCAACAAATGCCATATACAGATCCAAGTTGTATTCCTTGCTTTTTTCGATTATTTGATTTATTATATGTAAATTAGTTATTGTTGAGTAACCTGTTCTAAACCCCGCTTGCTCTTCAGGTTGCGTATCGTTGTAGTGTTTTTTGATTCTATCATTAATGACTTTACCAGATGGATACATACTCAAACTTGTAACACAAAGGAGTACCTTGAAAGGTAGCCACAGAAACGAAAAAATTTGCCGGAGCGCTTTCGATTAAAAAACCATTGTCAACGACGACATGAAAGCATCGTGATGACTCGCTAGTTCAATCATGATTTCCTCGGTGGTTCATTGTTTCTAGCCGTTAGATTGTTTAGTTGCTTTCATGTCGTCGTTGACAATGGTTTTTTAATCGAAAGCGCTCCGGCAAATTTTTTCGTTTCTGTGGCTACCTTTCAAGGTACTCCTTTGTGTTACAAGTTTGAGTATGTATCCATCTGGTGTCTTTGGTCATAATTTAGAGAACCGTATTAATTGCATTAATAACGCTGATGAGGCGTTTTTACGGTTCCTTTTCGTGAAGTTTCGTAAACAAAGGTTATCGTTTTCGTCTCACATCTGGTTTCTTAACAAGTGTTTAAAATTTCGTTTAAAACCCAAGTTCGTTAAATTTCGGCTGTTCTCTGACTGTAATGAGACCATCTCAAAATTGGAGAAATTTCTAACCGGTAAGTGGATCCGTACTGAGTTGAGGAGATGGCACGGCAAGCTGAACGTCACTACAAGACTTAACTTGCTGGTCCATTCTAGGCTCTCTGGTCTACTCCACCCGGGTGAGTTGGATTCATTCATTAATTCTGTTAATCTTAAATGCCGTTCTTTTGAGGCTAAATTGAAACGGAAGAAAAATAAGAAAATTTCTTCCCTTCAAAATGTGAATGCCTCCGCTGTCCAGGAAGTGAGAACTGACGCCAGCGATATCCAAAAGTTTCACCCCCGTATTATAAATTATACTAATGTTGAGTTCGAGAGCGATGAGTTAAATCTTTTGGAGAAGGGGTTAAAATTTGGGTTACCACCTCTTAATAATGCTGATACACTAGCTAATGTGGTTGCGGACCTGGAAATAAAAATTGGGCCTGGGGTAAATACCCAGAGGGTTTGTGCCGATTTTATCCGCAACACCCCCCTCCCCCGAATAAATGATCATGCATCCAGGGTGATCAAAGGGATTAAGAGGAAGGTTAGAGAGGAGGGCTTAACCATTACTAAGGCTGACAAAGGTAATGCCATTGTTGTAATGGAGAAGTCCTCCTACGTATCCAAGGTCTACGACGTTCTTAACCAGTGTGGCGCCAAGGAAAATGCCGATTTTAATTTCTCTAGCCATGTTGCTGAGGTCAGAGAGGTAGTCGGTAATTGTGAATTTATTATTAAAACCGACAGGCTTAAAAAGCGGCTTCTTGAGCCTAATCCTGCGCCCCCCCTCCTATACGGGTTGCCGAAAGTTCATAAAAGGGACATCCCAATGCGGCCAGTCGTTTCTTTTGTATCTTCCCCTACTTATTTCCTGGCGAAGTTCTTGGATCGCTGGTTTAAATCTAGAGTAGAATTTGAATCTTCCTACTCTGTAAAGAATTCTGTTTCCTTGGCCGATAAGCTTAAGGATGATATTCTACCGCCAGGTTCCATCCTATGCTCCTTTGATGTGGTGGGTTTATTTCCTAGTATTCCAAAAGTTACGGCCATGAAACACATAGGTGACCTCCTCATCCAATCTAATATCTGCCATGAAGAAGTTGCTGAATTTTTTACTTTACTTAATATTTGTTGGTGCCCTAATTTCTGCAAATTTGATGGTAAATATTTTGAGTTTCCTGATGAGGTAGGCATCCCGATTGGTTCTCCTCTGGGCTCCCTCATCTCGGAGGTTTTCATGTCTAAATTTGAGTTCGACCTCTTTTCCTCTGGTCAGGTGTTCTTAGATTACATTTATTACTGGCACAGGTACGTCGACGATGTGTTGTGTACGTGGACCGGTCCTCAGGATCTTCTCTTGGAGTTCCTCAAGTATCTAAATATTCAATTTCCTTCCATTAAATTTACATTGGAGGTAGGCGGTTCATCCATTAACTTTTTGGACCTTACTATCTCTAATAGAGATGGTGTCCATGAATTTGCCATACATAGAAAAGATACTTCGACCGATATTATGGTCCACGGCAATTCTTTCTGCCCTGTTGCTCACAAATACGCTGGTTTCAATAGTCACATTCATCGATTGACCAGCATTCCATTGGGTCAGCTCGCCTTCCATAATGAGCTTCTGACTATAAAGCACTTGGCCAGAGTGAACGAGGTCCGCTTAGATATTGATCTTATGGTTCGCAGGAAGCTAGCTAGGAAATGCCTTGACTCTACTACCTCCCTCCACCGTAATCCGACGGCTGTTGTCCGGAAGCGGTGGATCAGGCTCCCGTTTTTGGGTAAGTTTTCTTCCCAATTAAGTCGTATCCTCCACCCCTTCGGTTTCCGCCCAGTGTACTACAATCTTAACACTGTAAGGAGTCTTTTTATCAAGCTGAAGGATCCCATCCCTTTGAACGAAAAATGTGGGGTTTATAAATTGGAGTGTAATGATTGCAATGGAGTTTACATAGGTGAGACTAGCCGCCAGCTCAAAATTCGTGTAGATGAGCATATTAAGAAGTGGGAGTTAAATAAAATAGGTCCGTCTGCATTTGCGGACCACCTTTTGGTTAGTGGCCACGGTTATAAAGCGGGATCTGAAACCCTCCTCCATAGAGAGTCCTTGGAATTCAAACGAAAAGCTCTCGAACATATTGAAGTTATTCGCCATTTGAATAACGATAACCTTAACGTGCTCAACAGGTACATACCTGATGGGGGTTTGATTGAGCTAGTTTATGAGAGTGATTCACATCGTGATGACTCGCTAGTTCAATCATGATTTCCTCGGTGGTTCATTGTTTCTAGCCGTTAGATTGTTTAGTTGCTTTCATGTCGTCGTTGACAATGGTTTTTTAATTGAAAGCGCTCCGGCAAATTTTTTCGTTTCTGTGGCTACCTTTCAAGGTACTCCTTTGTGTTACAAGTTTGAGTATGTATCCATCTGGTGTCTTTGGTCATAATTTAGAGAACCGTATTAATTGCATTAATGACTTTGGCAAATACTTTGGATATATTAGAGGTTATACTCAAAGGTCTGTAATTCTCAATTCTGTGTTTATCACCTTTCTTATGAATCAAGATTATTTTGGCTACTTTCCACTTTTCTGGGACTTTTTTAATTTCAAGTACTTTATTAAATAATTGGGTTAATCCCTTTATAAATTCGTCACCTGCATATTTTATTTCTTCGTTTGTGATCCCATCTATCCCTGCTGCTTTATTGTTTTTAAGGTTTTTTACTATTTTCTCAACTTCACACTCTAGGATGACTGGCTCTAGTTCATAAAATTCTTCATTCACTACTTCTGTGGATAAATTTATGTTTAATTCTTCGTTTTCGCTGTATAGGTCTTCATAGAACTTTGTTACCACTCTGTTTATACTTCTCCTTTCGTATATTCTCTCTCCCTCGCTTATCATGTAACTCATCCATTTGTGACCCAGCCTAAGATTTTTGTTAATCTTTTTTATGCTCATCGAATCTTCTAGTATTTTTTCTATCATACTGTCCTCTTTTTCTCTGTAGTGTTCCCTTCTTTTTATTTTTATCATTTTATTTAAGTTTACCAACTCTATCCTGTCTTTTCTTGTGTTTATGTCTTTGTTAATTATTTTTTGCCTATGTTTATATAATTCTTTCAGAGGATTTTCATCCTTCGTCTTTTTTGTCTCTTCTTCCTCGTTTATTTTGCTCGCAGCTTCTTTCAGGGTTCTTACTATCTGTTCATTCCATTCCTCTACATTGTTCTTTAGCCATTTCTTTTCTCTCATTGTTTGACTTACTATCAGTTGATAATTGTTCTTGTATTTTTTTA
Organism: Aspidiotus destructor; assembly: GCA_035079395.1. Lineage (NCBI taxonomy): Eukaryota > Metazoa > Arthropoda > Insecta > Hemiptera > Diaspididae > Aspidiotus > Aspidiotus destructor. The sequence continues at coordinate 11,370,732 of JAVHKZ010000007.1, forward strand.
TTTTTTCGTTCAAGTCTGCTATTTTGGGAAGGTTTTTTCTCCTACCACCAAGCTCTACACACTCTAATTCCAGTAATATCAGTCTATGGTCGGTATCGCAATTGAATTTCTTCAAAGTTCCACAATCCTTAATGCTTTTACTATTTCTGTCCATTAGAACATAATCTATTTGATTTTTTGTTTTCATATTTGGAGATATCCAGGTCCACCTCCTATTATATTTCTTCTTAAACATTGTATTTACGATTTTCAGATGATTCTCATTGCAAAATTCTATCAGACGCTCCCCATTCTCATTCCTTTCTCCATAGTGGTAAGGGCCTATTATCTTTTCTTCCTCTGGTTCACCTTTACCTACTTGACTGTTTAGGTCACCCATAATTATTATTTCATTTTGCTTGTCCATTCTGTTTTTGTTTATTGTATTATTCAGTATTCGATAAAATTCCTCAATTTCTTGAATTTCTGTCCCCATAATAGGTGCGTGAACCTGGATAATTGTGTAGATATATTTACTTATTTCTAATTTTATAGTTGCAATTCTATCACTGACGGCAGTAAACTCTTTAATTTTTTTCTTCAAGTTATTGTTAACTAGAAATCCTACTCCTCTATGACCGTCTGAGTCAGTGTGAAACCATATATTTCCTTCTTTTGTCTCAATTATTGCTTCCTTTCTCCTCCTGACTTCAGCGATTCCTAATATATCTATTTTGTTATTTTTAAATTCTTTTTCTAATTCTAAAAATTTGTGTTCGTCCTTCAACGACCTAACATTAATTGTTCCTAACCTGAGTATTGTTTTTCTTCTCCTTATCTTACTTTTTGATCTATTGGTATCATTTATTATTTTTTTAGTTTTGGTATATAATTTCTCCCTATTCTCATTCCTATATTGTCTGTCATTCCCACTTTTCTCTTTAAATGGTTGAGTTTTCGGCCTTACTTGCCCATGTTGGCCATGCTTACCAGGGCAAGGAGAGGTGCAGCTTACCTATTTTACATTCTTGGTCGCATTCCTAGTAACCATCCGGTTCTTTGCATTCTTCGCTGAGTTGTCTGCTGACATCATTCTATCAAACACTGAACTGCCTTTTGGTCGTTGGTATGTAGATTTCCCGTCTTTATCTTCTGCTTGATCGTTGGTTGGTACTGTTTCGTTGGAACTCCTTTCACCACTGTTCTTTGCGCCTTCACCTTCGATATCTTCGTCAGATAATTCGCTTTCTTGGTTTTTTTGCAACGCTGTTTTTTCTTCATTCTTCCACCCAAGCTTCATTAGGCTCTGTATGTTGACTACTTGTTTTGCTTCCTCACCCTCGCTTCTTCTTACCATTATTTTACTTCCTGAAGTCCACACGTATTTTACAACTTCTTCCCGCTTCAGTTCCAATGCTTCTTTTAGCAATCTAAACTTGAATGGTGTTAGCTGGTGTGTGATGAAGATACCTTTGAGACGATATTGCTTGGATGCGGCAATCAATTCTTCTTTTTTCCATCTGTTTACTAATCTGACTATGACTGGTGGCGGAAAATTTCTGCTTTTTGACGGTAAACGGTGGGTCGTACTGATATCGTTTTTATTCAACTCCGTTTTCAACTTTTTCGCAACATCTATCACCTTCAATATAAGTTCATCTTCCATTTCTTCTTCATTGTACGCTATACCCCTTATTATGACGTTTTCGTGTCTCGAATACTCTTCCGTTTTATGTATTCTGACCCAGAGGTTGTTTATTTCAGTTCTCACTTCATTATTGACTCGCGCTTGGTCTTCCACAACATCTTTGATTTCTTCTCGAATAACTTCAATTTTTTCTTCAAATTTTTCCTCAAATATTTTCGTCATCTCTACCTTTAGTTCCTTCATCAGTTCTTTCACCGTGGAGCGAAATTCTTCTTTGATAATTTCTTTCATTTCTTTCGCATCCATTGTTTTAGCTTTCCGGTGATTTTACTGACAAAAACTTGCGTACGAGTTGATCTGAGTTGAAGAAATTTCTTTATTCGTTGGCACTTTTCACTAGGAAACCGGTTATGATTTGCTTCGTTTATCGCACTTTGAACAATCGACACTTATCGCATGAACATTAAACGCGTGAACACACGACTCTTCACTCGAAAGTAACCGCATATCCTTCCCAATCGACGTCATATCGACCCACTATTTTGATAAGTAATCAACACAAATTCGACGTCGATTTCCAGTCGAAATAGTTCCGGGGTATGTCGACCGTAAATCGACCGCAATTGACTGCAAATCGACGTAAAGTCGACTTGCTGGTTTCCAATGTATGACTCGAAGTCGACGTCGTTAACAAGTTGATTTAAGATGAGCGGTTTTCTAAAACTCAAGATCGACGTCGTTATCAAGTCGATTTTGGGTGGACAGTCTGCTATACTGCTAAAATCGACGTCGTTATTGATTTGATTTGAGGTGGACGGTGGCCTTCGATCCGAATTCGACTTACTATCGACGTCGTTATGAAGTCGATTCTGGGTGAATGGTCTACTATACTGTTCATATTCGTTGTTTTCGATCCAAAATCGACTCCCTATCGTCGTGTCATCAAGTCGATTTGATGTGAACCTTTTTCTACGACTAAAAATTGACCCGCAATCGACGTCGATATGAAGTCGATTTCGTTGCTTGACCGTTTTAACCAGTAGCTTGCTTCTCAAGAATATAGTCGGTTGATTCCTCCTTATAAGTAACTATGAATCCATAACTTATCTGCGAGTAGTGAAATTCCAGAAAAAAAAACGGGTTGATATGGAGTCAAGATCAAGTCAACATCATTAAACGAAGCTCAAATTTTTTGTAGACTAAGAGAATTTACGTCGATTTTAAGTCAATTCCGAGTGAACTTCCTCAGTTCCGTGATCGACCGAGAATAGACTCCTTATTAACTGTCAAGTCTACGTTATTTGACAAAGTTCACATTTTTTGTTGACCAAAAATCGACGTCGATTTCGAGTTGACCTTTTCAGATTTTTTATCGATCAGGAGTCGATTCAATTTCGACGCCGACAATGAGTCTACCTCCAGTCGATTTTTGGTCAACATTAGAGTCAAACTAAATTGACTCAAAATCGACTTCGATTCTAAGTCGATTTCGAGTCAACAATGAGAAAATCGGCTAAATGTTGCCGTCGACATCGGGTGCACAAATTGTTCACATTTTTGGTAGCCTGAGAGTCGACGTCGAAATAAAGTCGACATGATATTGAACAAAATGTTATCTAAGTCGACGATATTTCCACTTCAAATCGACGTACTTAAGCTGTCGATTTACCTTCAAAATCGACCGTAATATTATGGCCTTCAGTAAAGAAATCGATTTGACATCGAATTACAGTCGATTTGGAGTCAACACTGCCTATGACTCGAAATCGACCCTAAATCGACGTTCGACATGGTTCAACAGGTTGTACAGGCAAGGAGAGAACTAAGAGAAACTGGTCGTCCAGGGGAAGGTTGAAGGAAAGCGGAAACGAGAAAGGTCTCCAAGTTCTTGGATTGACCAAGGGGAATAGCACCCAGACCGAAGTCTGAGTATGATTGCCGAGGACCGGTACACATGGAGGGGCATAGTCGCAGATCAGCCGCCAAACCTTCATGGCTCCCTTAGATCAGTCGGTGATCACTTCGAAATTTTCCAAGTCTCTTAAGATATGTCAGCCGTCGTTCTACCATTAAGTCGAGAATTTTCTGTTTCCTATCGCACCATTCAGCCCAGGACAGAAAAATTTGCCGCAAATTTTCACTTTTGTGACGTGGAAGGCGACGGACACGAACTGCAGAATAGGTACCTTCCACAATTATGACACAGGCCCAATTCTCCTTCTCGTTTTTCTCGGACTTACATTTCTTCATAGCATTGACCATCTAAAAGTCAAATGAATTGAGCCCTGAATTTTGCCAAAAGCCAAATTTTTCAAGGTCGTAAGTCTTTAAGCCAAATACCAGAGCTGAAATGTTTAGCTACCATACCCTGCTTAGAGTTGGTCGGTTTAGCAGCAGTCATGTTTTGATTGGTTTTTATAACTAGCTATTAGCCAGCTAATGAATTCATTATCACCCAAAAGTCAGCCTTTTGCTCCTAACGTTTTCTATTCTTCCCGATATTTTTTAAATATTTCACGATATTTGTAACTGTTTTTTTTTTTGGGGGGGGGGGGGTAGTTCTAAGAAAAATGACGGGCGCCGAGCGCCGTCCGGCAGACTTTAAACTCAGAAAAAGACATTGTCTGACAGACAGTGGGACTTAAAAAAATAAAATTATATCTAACAAATGGTTCGAGAAAGGCATTGTCGTTCTCGTGATCACGTCATGTATACACGTATCTGGCAAACAAAGCTGTGAACCCATTAGGAGCAGACACATAGATATTGTATATTTAGAGGATAATTAAGTAGAGCATTATTACTATATCGTCGTTTTACAGCCCCAAGTTGACTTTAAATACTAATTAGGTTTGGTGTCTAAGCTCACATTCGTTCTAAAAATAATGTAGCAATGTGCACGAATAGTCCGCAACAATTATGGCAAATACGTACGCAGGAATAGATTTCGCATGAACAACATTCATTAGTCTAATAATTGATGAAGAATGGAACGTATGCTCTTGACTTGAAAAAGTTTACAGAATTTTGGGCCTAATCATAATACTAATAGTTAGGAAGTTGTTTTCGAATGTCTCGGCAAGCCGTTTTGGGCATTTTTACCCTAATTTCTTTGATCGAAAATATCATTCAACACAAGCAGGAATGTCTGTTTTCTGGACGCAGTTCTTATACGAACCTAACCCAAACCTGTAATTTCTCATAAGTTTGACGATCCAATTACTCACTCTCAATTGTTACCCCATCTACTCGCTGATCTCCGCCCCTCCTTGAGAAGCTCTCTCTATCATTTCAATATCTTCTTTCATCCTGAACGCTTATCCTGTGTGTTCTCTGATTAATACCACGCCATAAGACTCTTATTCACCTAATTCCTCAAATCAGCGCATTCTTCTACTCTTGCAATCTCTATCATCCCCTTCTACACCAGTCTGGTTCCTGTACATCAACTTTTCAGAGCATGACGCGATTGTCTTCGCCGTCAAAGACTCCCTTCTATTCCACACAATTTTTGACCCTGTTTTTACCCTTGCCTCTGACCGTAGAAACTATTATACTGGTCCCTGATACTTGACTCCAGCATGCAAACAAACTTCAAGCAATCAAAAGCAAAGCAACCTTTTGAACTTCATCTGCTCAAGATAACCGTCACAAAGAAATCCTTCTCTTCCGCCTCAGAATTGGTCACACGCGTCCCACCCACTCCTATCTTTTTTCATGTCTATTCTCTCTTCCTTTCTTCTTGTAAATATTGCCAATATGATAATATTCATGCAACATTTCGTCACCCCATCTCGTGCACGCTCTTGGAAATATCCGTCTCTCTCACTCTGTTCCTCCACGTCTTCCACCTGCTCTTTGCAACGATTCCAATATGGTCACGAACTCTCGCCACTGTTTGCGTTTCACTTACTTTCATCCTCTACTGTAGTCTGTGATCCTTTCCCAATACCCACCTCAGTACCGTCAGCTACTGAAAACTAGACTAACTTATGACGCCATCCCGGGTCCAAGCCAGACAAGCACAACTAGGATGACCCTCTTTCCTCCTCTCTAGTATTTTATTCCAAACGTCCATAGATTCATACTCGTGCATGATACGGTATTGCATTAGAGAAATTCTTTATTGGAGGGAGAAGGAGATTTAGGAAACTTTTCGACTTGCGCTTATGCATTGTGCTATAATTTCAAAGTCAACATTGCGAAAATTGTGTTTCCGAGAGGAACAGAGGCTTCGACTTGATTCAATAAGTTGCAAAAAATTTCTAAGGACTCCCTGGGTTCTTTACAAAGAAGAGGGATGTGATTTTGATTCTGTCTTTGAGTCGGCTGTTCTCAGGAACCTAGTTTGAAAACATGCAAAGATTTTCAAATTCGCCTCCAGCTGTGGTGGACGTGCCTGTGACCTTGCTCTGGCGAGACTTGAAAAAATTCTTCCTCCAACACTGATGAAGTCTTCACATTGGCGTTATGAAGTAATAGTGGTTCTGACGTAGTTTCATAAGCCATCGAGTGGAGAGAGTTGTATCAAATTACGCAGTCGTACGGCATACAAATGTGTGCATACTGTCCTTGGGATTTCTTATACCAATGTGTGCTGTTTGTTTTTCTTAAGGAACCAGCAATTCATTCCCTTTTACTAATTCTTAACGAGATAACGAAGTGCGGTCTTACTCGCGGCTAGCGATCTATGAGACAAATATCTTCCTGACAGAGAGGCATTGGAATGGAAATTTCCTCTGCTTTTCTTCATTTCAACCGAGTTGGATGTAACTTTTTCTGTATTATCGAGTTCGATATGTATGAATCTTTCATTTTCTTTGCGGGAGATTTAATTGCCTAAACCAGCAGACCATCATTAGTTCTTCATACGTGCACATGAACGAGAACTGTATGACGTGGTGGCTGGTCTGGAGCACCTAGTTTTTCAATCTTCAAAATGAAGGAGAAAAATTTGAGTCCTCATATTTCATCGCAGCTAAATAAATTCCACAAGATACATAGTAAAATATACGCGGGGTCTGAAACAAAACAAACAAAGACGGATGAAAAAACACGAAAGAAAGAAAGAATAAGCCCGAGTTATACGACTGAAGTGAAGTATGAGATCATGATGTAAGCTTCATCGTTACAATGTATTGTAATAGGTAAACCGTGCCTACATTACAGCGAGGAGGGTTGAAAATCTTTTGAAACGTATGGGCTGGCGTTGTATACAGCACAGGTCATTAACGAGGCGGGATTTACTTTACTTGTTTCGTATCCTTTGAAAAAAGGCAGGTTTCACAGTCAAGTTGCTTTGATTGACGTTTAGATAAAAGCGTTCTTTGATAATTGGAGGCCATTACTGATCTTCCGTCGATACAAACAAATGAATGAGATCTTTTACAGTTTAGTACCTCCTTTATTTCAATACCTTCTATAGTATTCGCACAGTAATTGCTGTTTACTTTTAGTGCGCGACTTATTCTACATCCGCCCATGCTCGGGTACTTGTTTATTCATCATGGTCAGACTTTTTCATTCTGTATACGTATACGCGCGCTTTCCGAGTATGGCGTAGAGCAAGACTGTATTTTATATCGGAGCTATACAGACGTTGCTATGGACCGCATGAGTTCGTGATACGTGAATGTAGTGAGGATCATTTGTGCATCTCGTTTTATGAAACACTGTGGTTGGATATTGCTTATAAATGTACAAAAGTCCCCCCAACAGTTACTTGGCCGAAACAAGAGACCACTCTCGCAATCATACCTTCAAGTTTGGCAAAGCGAAGAAGCACAAAAGAACAACGAAATTGAATTTAGTTGCACTACGCGCCCCGAATCCACCCCGTATCATGATTTCGGTATAAATACGCACCAAAACCCGTCATATGTCAGTGATCTGAGCCGCAAAAGATTTGATGATATCAGGAGAGTGACGAGCCAAAGAACAAGGTTGATTTCAAATCGGCTATTCCGACCAAAAGTCGCTTCAGTCGTTCTAGTTCCGTCTAATATCGACCACAGATCGACTGCTCGACTCATCATCAACATCAAAATGGACACGACTCCGAGCAGTATATTATTTCGATGTCTTGGTTCGATTATGCCTCAATCATCGGAAAAAATTTGTAATCGACGTTGAAATTTTGTACACTTCAAGTGCCCTATTTGATGGGACGAGATTGAAAAATGAGTGAGCTCTACGACATGCACATCGAAATCAATATCGACTCCAGATTGACGTCCCAGAAAACTCGAAATCGAATCTTTATTGACGCAACAGAGCGGTTAATTTCTGCCCGATATAAGGGAGGTTGCGAAGCTCGTCTGAAAAAAGTTTACAAAAACAATTATGTAACAGATGAAATGAGAATAACGAGGAACACATGGGCACGTAACGATGGAAATTTATTAAACTACCGAGTACGGCACAATAAAATTTTTTAGGTCGAAATTTTTTGAATAAAATGTCAAATTTTTCGAATGATTTGTAGTTGAATATTTTGATGGTCGAAAACACAGAATTAATTTTAAATATACATATATTATAATAAAATAAACGAAAAATAATGAAGTGCGAAGCAATTATACAAGGTAATTTAACAAGCGCGACCGGTTTTGATACGTCTGGCGTATCATATCACGTGCCCATGTGTTCCTCGTTAGTCTCATCTACAATGGTTCGTACTCTCGAGGACAAAATAGAGTTAACAGATGAAATTTATCATTTAAATCTGCAAAATGAGGCCTTTCTAACGGGTGTTCATCATGTGACTGAAAGCTGAGCGAGATCGTCGAACACGAGTACAATCAGTTACGCGTCGATGCACAAGTGAAGAAATCTTCAATGAGGACTATATTAAGAAGCTCGCATTCGTGATGCCGTTTCTTCCTTTCGAGCGACGTGAAGTGGTCTCAATGTGAAGGATAGTTTTGCAGTTCGGCCGGTGTGGGACTCTTCCAACAAGTGTTTGGAGAACACGAATTTTGTTATATGGTCGCTAATCCTGGTGTAGAAAGATTTACCAGCATAGATATACCAGTCTCACCAACATACACTACAAGACATACCACAGCATATACACTACACTCTCAGATAAGGGAGGGGACGAATCTTTCCCATAAGGGAGTAGTTTTTGAGTTTAGACGAGAGGTAGAAGAAAGGAATCCTCTTAATGGTCCGCAAGACATCACTTATTTTAGAGGACGGTAGATGTGGGAGACCAGAGCCGCAATCTTATGAAAGGAAGGGCAATAGGAAGAACCTCCGACAAGGATGTCATGTCAGTGGTAGGAGCCTTCTTGTAGATCCCTATTTCGAAAGTGACTTGAAATCAACGCAATAGAACAGTTCATTTTAGGTTGAAAAATTTAGAGTAGTCGACTCAAAATTGACTCCTGATTGATGTTTATTTGAGGCCAATTGAGATTTGATCAAAGCACATGACCAGAAAACTGGAAAATGGGCTTGAAATTGGCGTAACGGAGCAAAAATTTGGAGAAGTCGATTAGAAGTCAACCAGCCTATATTTACCCCCCCCCCCCTCCTTCAAGTACTACAAAGCGACTTGAAATCAATGCAGCAGAGCAGTTCATTTCAGGTTGATACACAAATTTGGAGTAATCGACTTGAAATTGACTCCTGCTTAACGTTGATTTGAAATCGATTTAGAGTATACAAGTATCAACGCACGTTGCCAGAAAACTGGAAATAGGCTTGGAAACAATATGCAACAGAGCAAGAAGCAGATTTGGAATCGATTCCAAGCTGACGTTGATTTGAAGTTAACCATGCAGCTCTGGCTATAGAGGGCTGGTAACTCGTCTTGGGGAGTTTAGCCGTCCTGCCTCCCTGGATTCGAGACTGCGCTCGATAAAAATAACATTATACGAAAGATACAAGCGATTATTCTACTCAATCAGGTTTGCAAAATGAAAATCAATAGACTTAAAACCTCTTCCAATAGACCAAAAAACTCTTCCCTTATTAATTGAATATCAATGACATCGATTTCGAAAAAAAAATTGTCATTCAAGTATCGTCGGAGAAAGAAAAAAACATCACTGATGCGTGATTCAACATTGTTGAAATTCAGGGAGAATAGGATCTTAATATTTCTCTTGTTCATGATAACTTTTAATTTCTTTGTTACAGATCTCACCCATCTAAGTCAAGAGAATAATAAAGAGTTCAACTCTGACCATTTAGATTCTCTCAGTCCGGGGAAGAAAAAAAAGAGAAGACGTCATCGGTAAATTTGAGCATTAAATTAAATTTTCAATTTCCGATATACATATAATTTACATGCGTAGAATAATTTTACTAGCAGTAGTGTGAATATGTGAGGAAATCATCGAAAATATGCATTCATCTTCTACTGAGGTTGTGACTCGTGCAACACTTTTCAACATTTGGCAAATAAGACCCGTTGGAAAGTTTTAGAAAAATTTCAAGCGAGAAGAAGAAGTTGCAACGTCTTATGTGTATTTCCCAAAATTAATCGAGCAGAAAAGTGTTTCTCAATGGAATAAAAGAAACGCACAGTGGAAGCCCTCATTATTTGACGCACACGAAACAAGTCGAAACACTCAGGAATTTTTCTCATTCAGGTCTTCAGATCGAAGATGTTCTTAAACCTTGAGAAAATTACAAAACTTCTTGAAAATTGTGACTGAGAAATGGAGCCCAAATTCTTCGCACACAAAAATTCATTCAAAACTAGAAGAAACTTCGTACTCAACCTCCATTTCTTTAGAATATTAATTCGTCTTCTGATGAAGGTTATCACCTCAATTTATTTGTCTCAGCATTCTCGCAGGTGTTAACTTTCTGAAACCGAGCTCGGTCTTCCTCTGTAAGGAAGAGGGGTGGGGGGAGGAGGGATTGGAAGGAATAAACTGCTCGATCTTTCTAAATCTAGGTTACAATTGATAGTTAATACTTAGTCTGTAAAATGAAGTATAGAATTCTAATACGAGTAGATTCGATATTTGTGATTTCCAGGACAATTTTTTCTAGTTACCAGTTGGAAAAACTCGAAAACGCTTTCAAAGAAGCTCACTATCCAGATGTTTGTGCCAGAGAAATGCTTTCGATGGACACAGATTTACCGGAGGATAGAATTCAGGTTGGAAATTAAATTTAATACGTCGCGTTTGAAGTCTCACTCGTAGAGCTAAGAAGTCGACGAATATGAATTTTCTAGAACGCCTTTTTGCGTTTGCTACTGCAATTGTTTCAAAAGTTTTGGGATTGAGGGATTGAGTCGTAGACGATGTAGGTATAAACGCCCACTCACTTCAATTGGTTGGAAAAGAAGATATTTCCCTGGTAAAATTATGGTAAAGCTTGCTGATTGTGTGTAAAGTCGTACTTTACCGTCATGTGTTTAGGAAATCTATGGTTTTGTCTGTCATTCATCTTTCCTTCCAGTTGCCTAAGGGCTAGTTGTACAATCAGAAAACGTGAGATCTCGTGACCGTTGTACCGCGGATCAAGAGATTTGACTGGCCGATCAACGGGTTGAGCTGCAGTTCAACGAGCTGAACGACGATTGTACAACTGGCCCTAATTTGGCCACGAGTAGATCATCTTGAGTGTGCAGAAATAATTTAGTTAGCTTGGTGGGATCATAGGAAATAGTACAAAAAAAAAAAAACAGACTTTATAATATAAAAAGATATTTGTTCATTTGTCTGCTTTTTGTCGAAAAATAGAGGGCGATTCCATCTCTATTCTCGAAGTTGTATCGAAATTCCAGTATGAACCTGGTGTAGGCGAACTTATTAGAAGTATTTCTGTAGTTTACCAATGTGATTTTTAAGGCTCCTCCCCGCCCAGCCTATGTAAAGAGTATCGTTGAAACCGGTATACATCAATCTTTTTGAAAGAAGAAAGAAGATTTTCGCAGCAGGAGATAAGCTTTTCCGAGAGTATGAAGTTTTTCGATGACCTCACCTTCCCTGAAGTCAAGTCAAAAATGTGAGCGTTACATGTAAACTGTACGGCATGTTCGTATCTGCTTTCGCGGGAGGAGGGGGGAGGGGATCGGCGTCTGACCGAAGCCGCCTAATGTGCGAAGTTTCTCATCGTTTCGTGGGAAAGAGGAGCCGATACTAAAAAGCTAGGCCTCTCTCTTATGTACTCAACGTGAAAGATTGGCAAAAGGCTCTTTACCTAAATCAAAATGGGAAAATATGCGCGAATACGCTTTGTGGTTGGCCTCTGGAGGGAATGTCATCAAAGGACTTGCGTCTACTGTTGTATGCTCGCGGGAAGAGGTCGGTGAATGCCCCGTATCAATGCAGGCAAATGTGCAGAAGTTCTTGTTGTTTTACGCGATGGAGAGAAAGTTATCGAGAAACTCACTTCCGGTTGTCAATTGGCGGTGAGCGATCGACGAATGTCTCGTGTTTTATTGATGCGGGAAAACATGAAAAATTCTCGTTGTGTCGACCGCCAAAGGAAATGATACCAAGACGCTGTATGCTTTCTGATGTGGATTACGATCGAAGCGGGCAAATGTGCGAGAACTGTTCCATGTTGAGAGTGTTACCCAGAAAATTGTTCTCTGTTGTGAGTTCACGGTGAGAGATTAGCTAAGGCTTCTGGAAGCAGGCAAAAGTGCTGATTTGTTTGTTGTTTGGGGAGGGTGCTGCCAAGAGGATGGTACTTTATCATGAGCTGGCGGTGAGAGGTCGGGTAAAGTCCGTTGTATGATGAAAGCGGGAAACTGTATTTGTACAAGAGGTGCTCGTTCTTTCAAACGATGGCTTCTGTGGTGTGCTTGCGGTGAGAGATTAGCTAAAGTTCCATTTCATCAATGTGGACAAATGTGCGGAAATTTTCTTTATGTCGATGGGTTGTAAAGAAACGTTAGTGGGGAGAGAGGGTATTTGTCCACGGTCCTAGCAGAGTTACTGGAGTTACTCTCATTAAAAGCTGTAAGATTTATTTCTCTTTGTCTTTTGTGGTTCAGAAGATCTGCTTTTTTATTTTGAGTGTACTCGTTTATGTTTGAGTTACTTAGCTTTTCGCTCCTATTACTGTCCCAGTCCCAGTCTCAATCTCTAGTTTAATAGTACATGAAAGAATAATATATGAGAGGCTAAATTCTAGTGTAGGCCTAGCATATCGAAGGCTAATTCTCAGTACACGCCTAATCTGCCAAAGGGGTGTATTCGCAGATTTCTCAACCATCCTGCCTGCAGCCTAGTACAAAATTGTATATCAAAAGCTAATTCCTAGTACGCCTAGCTCGAAAATCAAGCTACACTCGCAAATTCCAGAATCACCCACGGGATATAAATTCGGGAAATTGGGAGGGAGAAAGGGAGCGGGTGTGTACTCACATATTTTCCAATTGGGGTACGTTGAGACTGAAGACATGAAACACGTCAATATAGGGTGCGCCAAAAAGATGTTAACAGTCAACCCGGGAACTCCACGAAATTGTTGCGGAGCCCTCCCGGAGTTTTTTGTTCAACTGTCAACATCTTTTTGGCGCACCCTGAATACCTAGCTCGAGCATAAAATCTTTTTCAATTTGCACGTAGGGGTCGAGGTCATTGATGACGTCAGAAAGACAAAATTATCTATCAAAAATTGTGACGATCTTTCACGAGTAGTCATGACCACAATAATATAATTTTTTCCTCTCTCTGTCTACAGGTGTGGTTCCAAAATCGTCGCGCTAAATGGAGGAAAACGGAAAAATGCTGGGGTCGAAGTACAATAATGGCTGAATACGGACTGTACGGTGCTATGGTCAGGCATTCGTTACCACTTCCAGAAACTATTATTAAAAGTGCCAAAGATAATGAGGGAGTTGCACCTTGGCTTCTCGGTAAGTTGAGTATAGTAATTATGTGATGAGAGGCGCCATGATCCGCCCCCATACTCAGAGGGAGTCTATCTCATCCATAATAATTAATTATTATGGCTACAATGTGGAAACTAGGCTCTATATGCAAAGGAGGTTTGAATATGCCAACCGGCCTAAGTGCCAAATGTTTCTTAAGATGTGACTTGTCCCGAACTTTTAGCGTAGGCGCGAAAATCAGTCGGAGAAACGAAGTTATTTGCATTTACCCGAGTACACCCATCCCACTTATTGGTTTTTTGACATCTAAGAATTTTTCTCTTGTCTGGGGTCTTCAATAGAGAAGATTTCTTCAAAAATTTCCAAAAGTTCACCTTATATAGATCCCGACTTGTGGAGCGAATGAGAGATCTTTCCAAAGGGTCATTCCAATTTTTTAAAAATTTCTAGAACAAAATTTTGCGTACTGTTTCGGGTATTTTTAACGCTTCCTATGTTTCCATTCGATCTCTCAAGTTCTTCCTTTATGTACTTTCCTGGAAAAAAACTCCGGAAAAAAATTTCATAATTATGAGCCAAATATGTAGGTATCTACCAAAATACATAAATTTTACTACATTTTTCCAAAGTACCTCCACATTCTCAAAAGTGCAACTTCTTGTACTGCTCTAAAAAATACTTTGAAAATGTTTTTCGGCTACATTGTTCAAAATTTTACTGAAGAGCAAATCGAGAAGAAACTTTACAAATACCCGGAAAAACTTCTAGACGCCATTAAAATTCACTTTTTAACATAAAACTCATTCCACATTTTCACCAAAGATATGGATTAAAAAAAAAAAAAACTTTTTCCACCCCATTTCTGGATGTAAGAGCGGTAAAATGCTGGAACTTTTGAAAAAATATTCTTCAGAATTATATAAAATTTAGCTCCATAGCCGTCTCACTCTTCGAACCTGGCTTGGTCCTCTCTTCTAACCCGTCAACCTAAAAATAATAAACGCGAAAGAGTGAAAAAGAAAATGTACTCGTAAATTTTCATAACATGAAGTACCTTTATGGATAAAAAAAGATAAAATTAAATACAAAAACGTCGCCGCTATGGAAATTTAGAAAACTGTTCGAAGTGGTTATCGAAAATGGTTTGACAGAAGGTATCAAGTGGTTGACGACAATAGAGGGAAAAAAATCGTAGGTGAGAAAAACTACTAAAAAAATTATTATATAATCAGAATGGCGGATATAATCTGACAATGGTGTGTAGTTTGTATAAAGAGGGATGTACTTTGTAAGTATCGATGGAAGGGCGTTTCACGTGCATCATGAGACCGAGGGTGCATTAATTTATTCCATCGAACATTGCATTGCCGAGTAATTCGTCGTGCGTTCACGTAGTGATCGTATCGCCGGACAAAAAAAGAAAGGAAACAATTTTATGATTCGAATTCTAATTGAATATGATCTGTTTCTTTCAGGTATGCATCGTAAATCGCAAGAAACTTTCGATCAGCCGAAAGACAACGACACCAGCGTTAGTCTTCAAACTGAAAAGCAAACAGTCGACGAAAATGACGATGATAGAACGGACGAGGAAACAGAAAGCGACGAAACAGACGACGACAACACTTCCAGTCTAAACGACAAGACTGAAGAATCTTGTATCCCTAAGTCTGCTAAGATTGGAAACGATGAAAGAAAAACTTCGGACGAAGGAGTCAGCAGCGATGAAGACAGCGAAAGTACCCCTAGAAAGGAAACATCCAGAAAAAGACTCAAGTCTGTCGAGCGTTATTGCAATAGGCCTAGTTCACCACGTGAAAAAGACTCGCAAGAGGAGATACATTCGAGGATTCGGCACGAATTACAAACTCAAATGGAGCACCATGCGGCGGTGATGCAGCTGGCTGCTAGTACGAGATGTGATTCGGAAGAGTATCGCAATAGCAGCATAGCTTGTCTTCGAGCTAAGGCGCAGGAGCACAGCGCTAAAATATTCAACTGGTCGGCAGACGCGCTGATGTTGATGAACAGTAATCCAGTGGCTGCTGCTGCATTTTTCCACAGATCTTCTCTAAGTGCTGAACTAGCATCACAGTACGATAAGAATGCCAACAATATAGCTAATTTAAGCAATTATTACCCGATAATGGGTCACCAGACCGACATGACCTCGAGTGATATAGTGACGTCTAATTCGTCGACAGTTTACTAGGTGAGTTTGTGATGGCACCTAGATGATCTAGATGATAGTTCTTGTCTGAGGGGCTATTGAAAAGGTATCGTTAGATGATTTTGAATGATTAGACCACTGTTACAGAATACTACTTCTGTTTGAGAGAGGAGGATAGGACAGGGTTCTTTGAAACTAGAAGGCATTATGGATAGGAATGGAGCAGGAGAGTATTAGAAGAGAGGATTAGGTACTGAAGCTCCCCTAAACTTGAAAAATCGATTCATGTATAGAGAAAATAGGCTGGAAAATAAAATTGGGATGCAATTGCAGAGGAAAATCTGTAAACTTTGCTGTGGGAAATGGCTAGTCTTTTGAGTAGGACGCATTAGGTTTGGTCGAGAGTTGGAAATTTTCCATTTCCCTCCTCTATAACCCCTCATCATCATCATAAAATATAGCTCAACAGTTGAAAATTTTTCCAGATCCTCTCCCACCATATACGTATCTCCCTATCATCAAATACCGGGTTGACCAAAATAATTTTACCAGTTGAAAGGGAGTTTGCACTAAATTTGGTCTAGCATATGAACGGTTAGATGTATGTCTTGAAATATACGAAATTTGTAACTCAATTTCATTTTAAATTTGCGCCTCTATCCGATTTTCTACAACTTTTTTGAACCGAGTTATGGACCAAAATGTGCAAGATAGCCAATATTCTGAAAAATTAGAAATAATTGTTTGAACCCCTGTATTTGATCCAGTGCTGCTAGATGATGGTATCAAAAATCCGTGTCCGCCATTTTTTGTAAGACCTAAAAACAGATTTTTACGGATTTTGATCAATTCATTAATAACAATCAGGAGAAAGGTATCTCTCATAAATATAGCTGAGGTACTCTTTCCTTGATCGGCTCAATATTACAGAACATTCAAGTGTCAGCATGAAAAGTATCTCTTGTACTAGTGTTTTAAGGTACCTTTCTCTTGATCGCAAGAAATCCATATTGTACATAAAATCTAAACAAAACGAAAAACCCGTAACATTTTTCACGTTTGAGGACCAAAAATCCGTAGATCTGGCATCCCAGTCCAAAAGAGAAATTTAACGTTAATTCCAAAAAAATACCTGAATATCTCGCAAGTTGCAATCTGATGACGTCATAAATCAGTACAATCTAATGAAGGAATAAATTAGTTTCTAGGATACCACGATTCTATGACGTCATAAATCCAACCCTATGACTTCACAATCTGATAACGTCTCAAATCAGTCACTGTGACATTACAATCTAAACATTTTATAAAACAATCCCTGCTTTACTTGATTTAAAAATACCTAGATATCTTCCAAATTGCAATCTGATGAAGTCATAGAGAAGATCTTATATTGTCACAACTGATGACATCGTGATCATGATCCAATAATTCATTGAGAAGTCTTTGTGACATCACAATCTGATGACGTCATAGATCAATCTATGTGACGTCACAATAGGGCTGGAACATTACTTTGTTAAAAGTTGGAAGTTGGATTTTGAAAGTGATTTACAGTCATTATTCTCGACTTGTAAGGTGGAAGTCAGAAGCTCAGAAATGGGGAGTAAGAAGTGGAAGTTTGATGTAAACTAATAAATTACACTACGCAACAAAAAAAAAAAAAAAAAAATTGAAAACCACATGAACAAAATAATACGATTCTACAAGTATTTTCGACGCTGATCACGATGCCGTTGTCCGTTTTTCAAAATTTGGCCCGGTTTTTGAGGAATGATCAAATCAAATTCCCGCGATTCATTGCGACGCGCGGTGTATGTTACCCAGCTATCAAATTTTGCGAGAGCGGTAACATACACTGCGCGTCGCAAGAATCGCGGGAATTTGATTTGATCATTCCTCAAAAACCGGGCCAAATTTTGAAAAACGGACAACGGCATTGTGATCAGCGTCGAAAATACTTGTAGAATCGTATTATTTTGTTCATGTGGTTTTTCATTTTTTTTTTTTTTTTTTTTTTTGCGTAGTGAATTTTTAAGAAGAGAAACTGTTATGTGGTGCCCAGTGAAACCGCAGATAAATTCCTCTAATAATTTTGTTAACTGTAAAGGACTTCTGATCAACTTCTAATTTGGACTCGACAGCGGAGTGGCGGGCATCTAGTGGAAGTTGTCCAAACTAGAGAACCTAAGTAGGATTTTTGAGGTGTGTTGGGAACTATCAATAGACTATCGATAGTTCTTGGAAAAAACTATCGGGAAAAATAATAGTTCTGTAACGGTAATTGTATCGTCGATAGTTTGAAAATTTCTTTTGTTTTTACCAAAATCACAAAATTGGTGGGAATTTACTGATAACTCATTTGAAAGAGAGAAGGAACCAGAATGTCAAATAATCGACCGTTCACTGTTCTGCCGTCCAAAGTTAAATTGTCGTATACGCAAGACCAACGATCCCCGAAACTGGGTATTTCGAGCATTTGTTGCGTATGTGTTAGTGACGAAGGTTCGTGTGTGTTAGTGATGAAGATTCGTATTCACACGCTACTACTATGATGATCGAATGCATATACGACAATTTTTTTGTCGTATATGCAATGTGAAGTGCCGTATCTGAGAATTGAGAGCTTGTTGAAGGATTTGATAAATATAATTGAATTCTACGTTAAAAACTAACATTAAAGAGCTACATAGAGTGATCTGATTTTCTTCCGAACATATTTTTCAATCTAGTTTGATACTTTTCCCTGATCGTTGTTCTTGCATATACGACAATTCAACTTTGGACGGCAGAGTTGCGCTAGTTCAATCCATTAAAATCAGTTAGGCGGTACCAGTTGTGCACCAGGTGTGGCACCCAATTTTAACTGGGAATCTGTTTTATCGGGGAGAAGGGGGGGGGGGGTCTCCCTGAAAATTTATGGTATTTCCTAGTTGCATCCATCATCTGGTAACACTGATATATATGCCTTGTCGGACTTTTTGGAAAAATTGATCAGGGGAAAGGTATCCATCCTACAAGCAGTATAGGTACTTTTCTCCTGATTGATGCTTTTCATTCAAACCATCAGCTGTATCAATAGTTTGAGTCATCAATAGCATCTATAGTACCTTGAAAAAAATATTGGGACTACCGATAGCATGAAACTATCGACTATCAACCATCACTCCTATGAAGGGAGGTTATCAGAGTTAGGATATTATTTTTCAACTTGACATAAGAATTTTCATAATTATATTAGGAATTATTTGAAAATAAATTCCCTTCACTAGAAAGTAATGCGGAAGTTTTGTTTTTGAAAGTCGATATTATGAGAGTGAAAAAGGCATTTGAAAGTTTTTTTCCTGCAGCAAACAATCATTGTTATTATTGTAACACTGATAAAACCAAATTAAGGTGCGACACTAGCGCGCCTCTGCTCTGTCAAGTCCGAATTTCACAAATTATTGACAGATTTCCGATAAGTGATTTGAAAACAAAAAATATATGTTTTTCCTGAAAGTTTTTCTCTTTGTTCGATACATGTTTATATCCTTCAAAACACGTTTTTGTTTTTGAGGCGCGGATCCAGACCATCATTTTAGGAGGGGGGGGGGAGATTTTTTTCCAAGGTTTTCTTATAGTCGCGTCATAGGTATTTTATAAGAGGTATTTATTGTTCGTTGTTGTTAAATATTGTTTTTCTTGATTTTTAGGGGAGGAAATTTCCCCCATTTCCCTTCCCCCGTGGATCCACGCCTGTTTTTCCTCAAAAATATCTTTGTTTCCCTCCAAGTTGGAAGCTCAGAAGTTAGAAGTTGGAAGTGGAAGCTGAAAAGAAAATGTTTTTGGCAGTTGGAGGGGAAGTTTATTTCAGAGATCAGTTTCTGTGATGTCATAATCTGATGTCGTCATAGATAGGTTTCTGTGCCCTCACAATTTGATGACGTCATAGGATAAAAAAACCCATTCTATGGAGGGGGGAACTTCCGTACGCCATGCGCGTCTTGTAGTGTACACAGAAAAAAATCCAAATCGGCGAAAACGGTTGTAAGTCCAACACCCTCAAAAGTCAAGTGGTAAAAATAGTCCGAGTCCGAAGAAGGTCGAAGTCACCCTTCTATCATATACGGTCTATACTGCCACATCCTAGGCCAGCCGAGATCTGTTCACGTGCGCGAATGCACCCATGGACCCTACCTAGACCACGTCAATAATGATATTTTTTTCTTCTTTTATAGGATTCCTCATGGTGCCGTTCTGGTCAAGGTGTGGAAATTTGAAAACATACGAGGCTAAATTAAGTGTTTACAAGCTCTAATTTCCAGCTCAAATCATTACTTACAATCAAATTTTACCAGCAAAGTTCAGTTAGCAGATCGCTTCTTTTTCCCACTATGCACTGTGCGATTGGATCCTGTTCATGAATGTACGGTCAAGCGTTTGAATTCTTGTTATTAACTATTTTTATTAATTAAGGTACCTAAGGTTGTTCATGTAATTTATAAAAGGAATGTTATCCAATCATGTCTGTACCACTCCTCCTTTCTTCCTCTCGTTCAAAATCGTTGTGCAATAATCTCTTTTGAAGCTTCTAGGAGGGACTTTGGATTCAACATTCCGACACTGAATATTTTGGCAAACAAGAATGATATGTCATCTAAGTACTTTAGTATAGCTAACTCATCTAGATGAAAATTATGTTCATGATGGATCAGTTTTGTGAAATGTTTTTCAGAATTTATCTGATCGTGTGAACTTTGTACATTTATTAAATCGTTATAAAATGTTTAATAGAATGACATTTAGAACACCTATTTTTTTGTAATGAAATGATGTGCAATAGAGTTATTCAATTAATAATTTTTTCATGCATTCATTTCTTTGTACGGAGTCTGACATATTGTAGTTCGGAAGTACGCTAAAAATACGTACAATATTTGGTGCATGTTCTTCGAAACTACAGTTCTTCGTGCTCTGTTGGGACTCGAAAAAATTTCGAGCTCTGAGTTTAGTATACCTTACTAGTGTTTTGAGCTCCTTCTAAGTCCGCTAGTCCAAGATTTTGACGCGTTGAAGACATAATGGGATGGATGGGAACCTTACTTACTTTCAGGAGAAAAATCAAGTCATCTCACATACAAAGGGCATGTAAAAGAAAGGAGTCTATGTCCCTAGCCCTCTAGATCGAATTTTGAGGTCACAGTAGGCTGATCCGTTTGTGCTATTTGTGCAGTCGAGTTTTTCGTCCTCATCTCCTTCTCCAGCTTCAACCGTTTGAGGTGGCTGTAAACAGAAGACCTCGCCCCGCTCGCACCTAATTTCTGGCCAAAAAGCAGGCTAAATCGTGGGTGCTACGTTTTTGCTGTCAAGTTTGTCGATTTCGTTAATTCTCGTATTTCCCTTCAATCCTTGAGGGAAGTGCGATGGAATCGTTTCTGCTACGTTCTTTTGCTAGAAAACCTACTATCCCTTTCGTGGGGGAGAGGGGTAAAGTTTCTGCGAGCGCATCCGAGGGTGATGGCGTCATCAACCTCACGTTACAAAACTTGCAGAAAGGTGAACTTGGAACCTGAAAGCGGAGCGGCGTCCAGTACGTTGTAAGCCTATGAAGAACGACGGCTTCTAAACGAAGTTGAACAAAGAACGCGGAGAACATGTTTTGTGGTAGAATTGGTTTCGGCATTCAGAATTATAATCAAAATCTTGGAGAATCTGAAATTTTCCTGAGTCTGTTGTGTCATGATATAATATGTAGTCTGAAAAAATGAAATTAACATGACTCAACTGTCGAAATTTTTCCAAATCCCCCTTCTATCATATACCATAGTGAAGGACTTGAAAACATTTTACTGACCTATGACGTCATCAGGTTCTGAAATAGCATGGTTGAAAATTGAAGTTTTCCAAGTCCGACCTACGAACTATATGATAAAGGGGATTTGGACCAGTACTGCCAGATGATACTTCCAAAAATCCGTATCCGCCATTTTATGAAAGACCCAAAAACAGATTTCTGAGGATCTTGGATGATTTATTAATAACAATCAGGAGAAAGGTATCTCTGATAAAAGTAGCTGAGGCATTTTTCCCGTAACGAATCAATATTACGGATGCAGTATCAACCCAGAACGAGCAGGAGAAAAGTATCTCTCGTTCTGGTGTCTAAGTTACCTTTTCCTTGATCGCAAGAAATCCGTATTGTACTTTAAATCTATAGAAAAGAAAAATCCGTATCTTTTTCAAGGACCAAAAATCCGTAAATCTGGCAACTTAGATTTAGACCATTTTTGTCAAGGTGCAACTTGGACTAATTTGAGGTCATCAGATCGTGATGGCACAGGCTCCTAAGTTGAAATTTTGACATGTTTCATTCCTTTTCTGACACCTGGTGCACTGCTGAAAATTTGCGAGTACCACCCCCCTCCCCCTCCCTCTATTAATGGACTTGGAAAATTTTTGTCAACCTGGGAGGATGAAATAAAATGAAAATGAAATTTAAATAAAATTTAAAAAAAAAAATTAAATTAAATTAAAATGAAAATAAAATAAAATAAAAATAAAATATATTTAAAAATAAAATAAAATAAAAATAAAATATATTTAAAAATAAAATAAAATAAAATAAAATGAAAATAAAATAAAAAAATAGAAATAAATAAAATAAAATAAAAATCAAATTTAAAAAAAAATAATAAAATAAAATTAAATTAAATTAAATAAAAATTAAATTAAATAAAAATTAAATTAAATAAAAATTAAATTAAATAAAAATTAAATTTAAAAAAAAGTAATAAAATAAAATAAAATAAAATAAAAATAAAATAAAATAAAAATTAAATTAAATTAAATTAAATTGAATTAAAATAAAAATAAAATAAAATAATAATAAAATAAAATGAAAATAAAATTAATTTAAAAATACTTTTCCCGTGCGTGTGCAAATTTATACCCGCGACTGATTCAGAAATTTGCGAGTACCACCTCGTCTCACTTCCTAGCGTGCGCGTGCTAATTTATACCCTCGACGACCAAGAAGCGGGACAAACGAGCGGAGTGAGTGAGTCCCAGTAACCTCATCAGCTTGAAATATACTAAAGTGGACTTGTACTTAAGATCGTGACGTTACGGAATCCGAAGTTGAAATTTATCCAAATCTCACCCCCGTCTACGGGTATATGATAGGAGGGGGACTTGACCATTTTTGTCGAAGTGTAACTTGAACCATTTCGACGTCATCAGTTCGTGACGTCACGGATTTTCAAAATTTCACCTCTGAGCTATATGATAGGAAGGAGACTTGGACCATTTTTAGGTTGAAATTTTATTCTATTGATTTTTTTTGAACCGTAACATTTTTGTTTTGGCCAAACCTCATATGGCGCACAGTAATATTTTCGAAAAACTCACCTTAGAACAGGTTCTCTGCTGAAATTTCGACTTCAAGCTGTACATGATAAGAGAGCGACCTGGAAAAATACCGACTTTCAAGAAAAAGTTCCGTGCCAGCAAACGCGAGAGCACTTGCTTCCAATTTCTGGTACCTCTTAGGCACTTGCAGGTTCCCCGCTCAAGTGCAAAAAAAATGACATCTAAATTTTTTTGGTACCCTGGCCCTCCATCTGTTATCTTCTGCACGGTAAGAGATCGTCCGAGGTCCCGTGTCTGGTCAGAAAGGGCAAATATGCAAAGTTTTTCCTCACTTCAGGCGATAAGGGGAATTTTATCGAGAAGCTCTCTTTCTGTTGCTCTTTTGCGATGAAGGATCAACTACAGCCGTCCCTTTGATTGAAGAGAGTAAACGAGTGGGAATTCTCGTAGTGCTAGAAAGCTTCATTCGTGACAGGGAAGGGCAGTACACGGAAATTCTCAAAGTTATAGGCAGGAGACTGTAAATCAAGTAAGACGTCTAGCAAAACGAGTATTGCTAAAAATTTGCTCTGTTCGAAATCTTGCCCTCTTAGGTTTTGAACACAGCTATGGAGCTGATTTTTTCCACATGTGTGTATATATTTCAAGAGACCAGCTTCCTAATAGATTCATATTATTCGTACTCTAGCTTTGCACGATCATACGCCGGGCTGTAATCGATCACTCGCCGCGAGTCTACAACGGAGAACGAGCTTTTCGATAGCATTCCCTTTATCGTCTATTGCACAACCAGGTTTCGTACACTTGCCCCAGACTGATCAAACTCCGAATGTAAATTCTATTCGTATTTCTAATTTTTTTTTTTTTAACTTTGGCACCTGATCATACGAAGATACCAAATACATACGTGTATACTCACTAAAAAGAATCTTAATTTAATGCGTTCATCTTGTGCTGATGAAGTACCGCTACGATTTTTGAACCATTGTTTCTAAAAATTGAAAGATTGCTAATCAGTATTGTTGCAAAAGATACAATTACAGTTTTTCAAGAGTTACGATAGTACAACGTGTGGATCTTATAACTATGGATTACAAAGGACGACCATCTTTCACTTTTTCGATTGTTTCCGTCATCGCTTTGCTATATGAAGCGGAAGCGATGCTCAAATGTGAAGAATGCGCAGTCACTATAAGTGAGTTGAATAATAAACTACAAAATTTCTTTCATCGTTTGTGCCATATATTTTTAGCCTCGATGCACGAATTGGTTCGGAGTTTCCTGCTAAACGTTGAGCACTGAATAGTAAAAATTTTCATTAGAAATTGCATATTTTCTATGCTGGGATATTGCAATGAGAATTGGGTTGACTGATAGAATATTCTTTCAAAACATAATGGAAAGATTGCTTTTTTCGGAGGGATGTGAGAGAAATTGCGAAATGACGAAGGCCCGAATGCATTCCACTTTTATAGGGTTTTGATGTGGAGGGTCAAAAAAAAGAAGTCCCAGAAGTTTGGCAGAATTGCGTGACTGGATTTTAAAATTTTGAAGAAGCAATGGCTGAAGTGGGGAAGGGTGTAGGAAGTCTTTTCTTGAAAATAACTGAAAAGCTTTTATTGGGAGAGAATTCGAAGGCGTTTTCGTAGCTCCAGATATCATGTTTTAATTATATCCGCCATGATTCCGATGAAGAAAACTGTACTCATCGTGAAAGACTCTGACAGCACGCCCCTGATCCTGAATTACGACGAAAGAGGAGAAAGGTTGGAATATCTCCTCACACAGTTAGCCCAATGAACTTTATCTAAAGTACAAAGGGTAATTTGATCTGCTCTAAGAATTCGGCAAAGTCAAAGAGTTTTCACTAACGAATGTATTTTGTTGTGTTTTTATAGCGGGGAAAATATACGATGAAGGTTTGACGGGGGAAAAATTCACAATGAGCGAATCTCTTTGCGAAGAAGCTTGTGAACTATACGATAAAGAGTATAAAAGCTACACAAATAATTTTTTTGTGTACTATCTCGATGGTTGGTATCCTCAAACTGAGGAAGTAAACTTGGAACGATGTTCCATAAAAGGAGAGCAAAGAGGAATTTATATTCTACTAGACAGTTCTCAATACATAGCCATTTACGATTAGAATGGGTACTTGCTACAATTTGTTTCTTACGTCGTACATTTTAATGTTCCATTTAAAAAAAATCAAAATTATTTTATCAGTGTTCGAAGATTAGACTATAAGCTAGGTAAATAAACTAAAAATAATATCAATAGATTGTAAACTGTGCTTAAAGTAATAAATTTTTCTTGACTCTTTGTCGAAAATTTTCTTCAAGAAAATGACAACTGTCGATGAGTGACATATCCAAATTACTTGCCGACAGACCCCTTCTCTCTGTCGAATTTCAGTCTCTGAAGTATTCTGAACTCAAGTTGTTGTTGTACATTTATCACAATGATGTCGGAGCGCAGATTTTACTAGGTTTTGACCCTGCTTTTCTCATTCACAGATTTTTAATTTTCTACTATATCGTTTTAGTCTGGTTGAAGACGTTTATAGCATTTTTAATTCCGGTCATAAGTGGGGCAATGATAGAGCAAAAAAGAGAAAAACCTAAGCGCTCCTAGCGGAATTTTTTGAGAACTAGAAGCAAGTTGAATAATTGTTAGTCAACCTGTTTATTTGACGATTTTTAACCGGTTTACTGGTGTTAATGATCCTCAAATACCCGTTTAACCGGTATTTGGAAATAACCAATAAGCGTCCATTACTAGTCCATGCTATTTGTCGGTTCATGTTCCAAAGGTACAAAAAATAACGAAAACATTCAAGCCACAATCATGGGCGATAGAGAATGAAGACAAAAACCTAGTCACGGACTACTAAATAGCGGGAAGGTGGAACCAATACTGTCGAAAAATATACGACAACCAGCATGAGAGAGCGGAAAGAGTGCCAGTTACAGCACAAAGGGAACCCGGAGTGCTGCGGGACGAGATACAAAAGGCAATAAATGAACTATAGAGTGGCAAAGCCCCAGGCGCGGATACCATCCCTGCAGAAATGATAGAAGCAACAGGTGAGACGGGCATTGACATAATACACCTAATCTGCAATGATATATCGGACAGTGGCGTCTAGCCTGAAGACTGGACGGAGTTGATATTCATTCCAATTCACGAAAAAGGCAGCACCAGAATCTGCGGACACGACAGAACGATCACATTGGTGCCTTACGTCAGTAAAGTGATGTTGGGCGTGATATATGAGAAGCTCCGGTACTACCTTGATTGCCAGATACCAAGGGAACAGGCTGGATTTGTGCCTGGAAAAGGCACCAGAGAGCTAATCCTCAATGTCCGTCAAATCATTGAGAAGTATTGGGAATTCAACATTCAACATAGACTATACTGCGTTCAGTGGAACACGCTGGGTGTTGAAGGAAATAAGAGTTCCCGGAATACCTCACTGTGCTGGTACAGAACCTCTACACGGATGGTACCGCAATCGTTAGACTATGCACTCTTGTAGTTTCAAACTTGAGAAGGGTGTGAGACAAAGATGTCTCTTGTCACCAGTCCTATTCAACATCTAAGGCGAATACATCATGAGAAGAAGCCTAGATGGATGGACTGGAGGTATCCGAATGGGAAGACACACCATCACCAACCTCTGGTTTGCGGACGACACCGCCTTGTGTACGACGTCACGAGAGGAAATTAAACAACTCCTGGATCGCGTAAAGATGAACAGCGAGGAAAGTGGTCTCACCTTGAATACAGGCAAAACGAAGATTATGGTGGAGGATTGGAGTAGCAGCCTAGAACGGTCAGATGCCTCTCGGGGATTTGCGAAACGTGGACCATCAAGGCTGAGAACCGGAGGCGGATATACGTATTAGAAATGTGGATCTATCGGCGAATAGTTCGCATATCTTGGACGGAGAAGAGGACCGATGTGTCAATACTCAAGGAGCTGGACGTGTGGAACCAACTGTCGGCCGCACACTCCAGTTCTTCGGACATATTGAGAGAAGACCTGGTGATAACTTGGAGAAGCTGGTGGTGCAGAGAAAGGCAGAGGGAAAACGCTCGCGATGGAAATTGCTGAAGAGATGGACGGCCTAGATGGAGGAAGCAACCGAAAGATTGATCCAGCTGCTGACCTGACAGGTGGAGGACAGAGAGGTATGGAGCAAAATAGTAGAGGAAGTCGGAGGATGGGTCATGAGTGAAGGACATCTGATGAGTGACAATGAGATTCACAATTAGCAAGATCTGAGTTTGATCCCAAGCTACAGAAAGATGTTAACCTCTTCTAGAAATTGACTAGTTATCAGAAGTCTTTCTTATGCCATTTGTTTCTGTAGAAAAATTGGAGAGAAGAGGATGTAACCTTTGTTGACTGACTAAAAGTGCTCCGGCTCTTATTTTGAAACTGGTAAAATGAAGATCATGATGGAGGATCGAGGCGGCAACCTAGAGCAGTTGAATGCCCTTCGGGGATTAGAAGAGATGCAACGTTTTGTCTACCTCGAGTCGACTGTGGACGTAAATGGCGGCAACACAGTGAAAATAAGAAGAAGAATATTCCTTGCCCGGGAAGTCGCAGTGAAGCTCACGCCGGTGTGGATAGACAGAGCTGTAACCAGGGATACGAAGATGCGGCTCTTGAAAACGCTGGTACTCCCGATGTTCCTGTATGGGTGCGAAACGTGGACCATCAAGGCTGAGGACCGGAGAGGGATGGACGCATTAGAAATGTGGATCTATCGGCGAATACTTCGCAGAGGACCGATGTGTCAATACTCGAGGAACTGGACGGTCGGCCACGTGCAACCGCCGGATACTCCAGTTCTTTGGACATTTTGAGAGAAGACCTAGCGATAACTTGGAGAAGCTGGTGGTGCAGGGAAAGGAAGAGGGAAAACGCTCGAGAGGGAGATTGCCGAAGAAGTGGACGGACCAGATGAAGAAAGCAACCGGAAAAGTAATCCAGCAGCTCACCAGACGGGCGGAGGTCAGAGAGGCATAGAGCGAAAAGATGAGTCACCAACACTCGGGCATGAGTGAAGGACGTATGATGATGATGGAGTATAGCTTTTGATCTACGTATAATAGATACACCGAGCATTGGCCATATAAGCGTATGTTGACTGTTGATGCGAGGACATGATAAGAAAATAAGGATCACTGGATCTTATTTACATTTTTTTAGATGTGACGGGTAGATGCACAAAGGAGTGAAACGCACTATACAGCGCTCCTTTTTCCTCAGTGAACCGTACTGCCTATAGAATACTTACCAACGTGCTCATTCTATCCATTATATGGTCTAAGAGTATAACCTGTCACATTATAGAGATAAGGATAAGCGCGTACTCTCACTGCAGTGAAATGCTGCTGCAAAATATGCTGAACATACTGAAGCATCTCAAGATTGTTGCAACCCTAGCGGAATTCCGTATCAAGTATCATATTTCAAGAGACACGATTTTCATTTTGTGTCTTTACCTTTGGAGCATGTTTAGCTAGCTGAAAGCTAAATCCAGGAGCCGAAAACTAGCCGTATTTTGGAAGAAAAAGCTAAAGCTAAAATCTAGCCATAATGCCCATATTGGTGTCTTAATCTGAAAAGAACAATATTTTGGCTACCTTTCAGCTTGAAAAAGATTAGATAATTTTCTACTTTTTTTTTTTGAACTTATGCGTTGAACTGCTGAGCATTTCATTTTCAATATTTTAAGAAGAATCATTTTCAAAGTTTTGATCGACAATCGGTAGAAATAGCTTTATGTATTCGACTTCGAGTTTAATAAAATATACTGCCAAAGTGAACGAATAAAATAATAGTGTATTCCAGAGAGAATAAATACATCTCTAAAACGGGGTCCTTCATGGAGCCGGACTCATGAAAATTACACTTATAAAATATAGTACTGCATATCTGATCATTGGAGAATAACATAAGTGAAGACGAGCGTATTCCTCCAAATCTTCGCTCTTAACAATCTTCAACATTCTCAAGAATAAGGCAAGGTTTATTTGTCGTACATATCGACTTTTGATTGAGAGCGAGGTGCCTTGAGTTTTTCCAAATTTTTCAATACCAAGTCGTGTAGTGCGGTGTAATTGTTTCGAATTCTTCGTAAATTTCCCTTCAACCGGTAATACTGTCTGTTGTCGTACTCATCCACTGCTTTACGATAATCTTCCACGTGAGGATACTTTGCGACCTAAAATACGTATCCAAAATTAGAATTGGGTACTTCGAGAACGAAGTTCTGACGCAATCTAAAATTCATTATTTTGGCAGAAGGTCCCCCTTCGTCTATGGGCAACTGCCTACTGGTTTTTGTTGTGGAAACATGGCCAGAGTGTTAGCTTGCGAGTTCACGTGTAGTTTAGAATAATGTTTTACATTGTTTCAAATAGAATTACATGAGACATTAATACTACTGGGGCCATCTCGCATCAATGATTTGGTAGGGCAGCTGAATCTTATTGAAGCAGAATTGTCCACTTTTTCGCTTATTTGTGTGAGCAGCATGAAGAGGTTTCATAAAGGATGGAATTGAATTTGCATACTTTAGCAACTGTCTCAGCTCTTTCGACATGGTATTTGGAAAGCAATCCGACAATTGAATCTCCACTATTTCCAGCCTCTTCAACTTTCTCTAACACGTCTTCTTGTATTGAAACACCAAAGTTGTTACCATCTTCAATTTTGGGGATCATACATCTTATCCACAATTCGATCTGAAAACCAAAGATGATGTGAAAATTCTATATTAGTACTATCGCAGGTCATCATGAGTAAAACCAGCACGCAGGGATGCACCGTAGTGAGAGATTTGGATTGGTTTTCACCCAAGAGCGCAGTCGAATTTTTTGAAGTATGATGGCCTCGTAACGATTTACGTCCTCCATAACTCGAGGAAAGAAATTGACGTCCTTGGAGGCTCCAATGGGAGAGAATTGGAGCAGGTGAAGTCGTTCTTTATTTTGACATGTTTGGCTCATTAGGGAGGGGGAGTGATAGTCCCGTTGGAAGAGATGGGAGTAGGTGAAGCGTATGTGGCCTATTCAAAGTTGAAGATCTCTGAAAAGAAGACCAGGAAAGTAGTTTCGATTTAACGAATGTGAATTTAATGTTTGCGAGATGAACATGCAATAGTGTTGTTGCTTGTGGTCTAAAACTGAGAAATGTCTGTTGTACGTGATTACAGCTCGATCGACTGCATCATGTTCACTGGAAATATGATGTAAAAAAGTGAGGGTTGATAGTTTGAGCTAGAATCTTCGTACGAAAGATGTTCGTGTTATAGTGATCTGGAAAAGAGTAGATAGAAGAAACTGAATTTGCGGTTTGTGGAGTTGTGAAAGTTGAAACACGATTACACTTGGATGAAATTCACTGCATTCTTTTTTTCTGGAAGAAGAAAAGAGGGTCACAAAAAGTGTGCTAATTTTGAAATTGGGTCACCATCCACAAAAGTTTGAGAACCGCTGCTCTAATTAACCTGGAAAACTAAGTGCTGAAATCGTTTTTGACTGATAATTCTTGCTCTAGAAATGGGTGACAAAGCGACAGAGAATAATCTGATCACGATAGACTTTCTGTGTGATTATAAGCTCGTTTTCTTTGAACCATTGTACTGAATCTCCAGCACGGAATTTGTTAATCAGCTTTCTTACTTGTTCGCAGTCTTCAAGAAGCTGTCCTGCCAATAACGAGACCTTGTCATTTAATTCCGACATCTTTTTATTTGAGGGCGCCATACCGTTAGCGAACTTGTACACTTTTGCGCAGCAATCCGTACTGACCTCCACCTCTACAGCGTTATTAGGTTTCTTTTCTTTTAGTCTGTTTTGAAAAACCAAAAGCTCAGGAAAATAAGATGTTATCAAGAATATTGCTGAGGTCTCTTAATGAATAAGATACTGGAACTTACTCATTTTCACTCACTGCAGGATCTGAAATGGGAATATTTATGTCTTCATGCAAATTGGCGCTATTTTCTTCTCTGTATTGTGGTTGTCTCAGGAGGTTGTTTAGGTAGCTAATCTTTTTTGGAAATTCTGTCAATATCAAAGTTTCACCCTAGCGACAGTAAAATTATTATTTTCACGATCATTTAGATAGTGTCCTCTCTTCTAGCAAAACAGTTTCAAAAAGCCATTGCAAATGTTGCAATGACAGTGGGGAACCCGCAACTCCCAATGATCTGCGGGAAATATGAATATCTATCATATACTGCTCGAGGGTAAACATTTTTCAAAATGCGGTAATCTAATTTACAACAACTTTTGGACGCAATAGGGTCCCTGTAGTACAGGCGATAAATGACGAATAGAAACATTTTGGGGGCCAAAAGTGAATTATGACGAAAAAGGTTGGGATAGGTGTCCGAAAAAACATGTTAAAAATCACCCCCCCCCCCCCCCCCTAGAAGCTGTGCTAACCGTTCTGTGGCACGTTTTAGCCCATCAATATCGATTATTTGCGAATATTTCAAAAAGTTCGAGTCCTCGGAGAAAATGTTTCGAACAAAAGATGTTTCTCGTGAAATTTTCTTTCAAATGGTGTATCTGAAGTTGGGTATAGTCTAAACCGTTGGCCTACAATTATCCTTAAAAGTAATCAAATAACAAAAATCTAATAAAATACTAACAGAATTTTGCAAATATCATAAAATTTTGAACTAAACTTCTTGTGCAATGTTCCACGGGGTGAAATAGTTTCAACTATCAAATTAGGGGTGACCCACAAGGAGTGTGCCCCTTCCCTCCAAAAAATTACAATTCAAAAGAGAAAAGTTTTCTGGAAAAATTGAAGCTAAGCTCCATAGAAGAGGAATCCTAAAATTTTTCCTCAGATTCACTCATTTAAAGAAGCATGACAGGCGTTCTGAAAGAACCCTTGTGTGTAGTGGGTTCCCCATTCTAAACTTCCCTGTCCGAGGGCGTAGAAGAGGACCACCAGCATTCTAATGCCCGGAATGCTCAAGTTTCTTCAGGTGAACCTCGAGCGCTGCAAACTTGCGCAGAACCTTCTCCGGCAGTTTGTAGCTGATAAGGGGACGCACGTTGTCATTGCCAGCAAAAAGTACAACGTTGCAGAAGATCAAGATGGTACATAAACCGTACTGGCTTAGCGACCATTGCTGTTTACCCAGAGTGCCCAATTGCTCCGGGACAGTTCGAAAGCGGGCAGGGGTATGTTGCCTTAAAGATGGCCGACATGATTGTCTACAGTTGCTACTTCTCTCCAAATTGCCCATTCCCGGAGTTTGAGGACTTCTTAAGCAAGCTGGAAGAAAGCTTGTCCAGAAGGCGAGGTGATAAGTTCATTGTGGCAGGCGATTTCAATGCCTGGTCAGAGGAATGGTGTTCTGACCGAACTGACTTCCGTGGGTATGCCTTGGGGGAGTGGATTGTCTACAATCGACTGGAAACGATCAACGTAGGCAACACTCCTACCCAAGTTCACCAAGGATACGGGTCCGTCATTGATGTCACCTTTGCTTCAGAGAGCCTGGCCTGAAGAAAAGAGGGCTGTGCAGTACTGGACGAGGAGCTTTCTGGAAGCGATCATCGGTATATCAACTTCTCCATCCACCGGGAAGTTGAGGACGCTGCTCTACAAAAGCTGGTAAGAAAATGGGCAGTTAGGAAGCTGAATAGCGACAATCTAAAGGCTAGCTACCTTGCTCTCACATGGTACCAAGGAGAAGAGTAAGAAGAGAACGTGGAGGTGGCAGCAGAGAGGATGATTAGGACTGTCACCCAAGCATGTTATGCAGACATGCCCAGGCAAGGTCCACCAAAGAAGAGGAGAGCCGTTTACTGGTGGACCAACCAGATTGCCGAACTAAGAAAAGAATGCAACCTTCAGCCTCGGATATAAGAGCGCAATAAAGGCCGCGAAGGGGCGCGGGCGGTGGAACCTGAATACCAGCTGGCTCGCAAAAGGCTGAAGAAGGCCATCAAAGATAGCAAGAGTGCTGCATGGCAAGAGTTGTGTGAGATGGCAGAGGACGACTCGTTTGAAAAGCCTTACAAGATGGTGCTGAAGAAGCTAAAGAGCTTCTCAGCAAGGAGCCAATTGCCGAATGTAGTGGGTCAAATCACTGACGGCTTGTTCCCATAGCACCCACCACCGATGGTAATGTTACCAACAGTAGAAGAGGATGGTATATCTTCCTAGATACCGAGGAGGTGGATGCAGCAGTCAATAGACTGTGGGATATCTTTTGGAAGGCTCTGGGTCCGGATGAGATTCCAAATTCAGTCTGGAGCGCCTTACACTCAGTTGACCTGACACTGCTTGTTGATACATTCAATGCGGCAGTTGTTGGGGAAAGCCAGGCTAGCGCTGATTGATAAGAAGAATAAACCACCTGGCCTGCCATCCTCTTATAGTCCACTCTATCTGCTAGACCGTTAGAATAGTAGTTGCCAGGGAGACGCGAACCTGCTATCATTCCGAGGTCTTCCTGTTTGTTCTACACTCACCAACCGTTCACGTTATTCATACCGGGTGCTTGTCATGCTTCTTTAAAAGAGTGAATCTGAGGAGAAATTTTGCGAGAGGAATTCATATTTCTTTATTTCCAATGAAGCTTAGCTTCAATTTTTGACATGTTTCATGTCTTTGCTCGGGTCTTATCCGTATGGAAATTTTCATTGTGGCAGTGATTCTCAAATCTGTGAGTCCGAGTTCGCGAGTCCAAGCCTCCCCCTCCCCCCTCGATAGGCACTTGGAAAAATTTCGAGGTGTTCTCAGGAATGATTCTGAAATCTGCGAGTCCGAGTTCGGGAGTTTGAAGCAGTAGTTTATCCTAATATAATGAATAGATTTATACTAGGCTAAGAAGACGCTGAGAGCCATTATGAAGCTATTAGCTTGTGACGTCATAGGTCGGTGACGTTATAGGTTGGTGACGTTATAGTTCGGTGACGTCATAAGTCGTGAATTCTGGTCCGCTTACAACATTTGAAACATACTGAAACAGGACGAACGAGCGGAGCGAGTGAGACCCAGTAATCTCATCAGCCTGAAATATACTGAAGTAGACTTACACTAGACCAAGAAGCCTCATTAGCCTAAAATATTACAAAGTAGACTTATACTAGATCAAGCGAGTGTGCCGCTCTAAAGCCTTAGCCTAGAACTCTCAAATATTTTTATCTCGCATTATCCACTACATATCAGATTGGGCAAAATTTTGAAAAGACATGAAACATGATCTTATCTTTTTGGCTGCGCAAAGAAATCCAATACCCAAGATATCTAGATTGACTCTATGAGTCTTATGGTGTCTTTTTGACATGTTTCATGTCTTTACTCTGCCCTGATCCCTAATTTGAAATTTCAGCAATTTTTCTCTTTTGAATTATAATTTTTTTGGGGGAGGGGGCACACTTCTTTTGGTTAATATATTATATTATTATTATTGTTAGTATTATTATCTCTTACTCGCTTTATTACGTCCCTTTTGAAAGATTCGGTCTGAAAAAAAAAAAAAAAAAGAAAAGCAAAGATTGAATTTTCAACGATATTTATATTTACAACTTCTCAATAAAAACCGTACAGAGGATGATCACACAAATAGTAAGCAATCCAAGTATGTACCCAACGAGATTAAACAGATTGCTAAGCGTATTAGTATTAATCCTGTATATTAATAGGAAACCTCTTTGTCTAAGAGAAGTGGGGAGGGGGGTATTCCGGACAAAATGATGTCGTCCGGTGTCCACCGTCCACCGTCCGACCTCAGAGGTCAAAAATTTCCAAGTCCTCTCCACTCACATATAGCTTGGAGATCGGAAATTTTCCTGTCTCACTCCTAACATGAACTAGCATAAAACTAGTATAATACAAGAAGGAGTCCTTACGTTAGGCATTAGCTTATTACAATACTCTAGTCCACTCAACAGCAAAATACTTGTACCTATATTCAGAAAGAGGAAGAGGTAAAACATTTATTTGGCTCCGCTGGAACATACCTATTCTTAATAGTCAATTTTCTCTCGGGCACTGTAACGGAATAATACGCATGCAATCTCGTTAAACCCTTTGACGTTCGCGTTGTTCCGTTATAACGCCCCAGAGAAAAAAGGATGGGAAACCCTTATTCGGCTCATGGCGCACTATTCAAAAAATTTCGATAAAATAAGTTTTTTTTACGTCTCAGTTTAGATTCACCGAATGTGGTACATGCGTTTCAGGGAGGCAAGGAAGGGCTTTGGCCATTCTTATCTCGTTACACTCATTTACATCATACATTTTTACTAGTTCGGCTAGTTTTTGATACATACTTCTTCCAAACTGAAATCAACCTTCTTATGATTACTTCCATCTGGTTGTGCTAGTCTGGAAAACATATCAATAATTTAAAATATCTTTGAACGACTCTGACAATTAGTAAATATCATTTTTATATTTACCCTTTGATTATAACATTTGAAATGAAAATCGAGAAAATATGAATGAATGTTGTGATTTCCATTATTTTCAAAAAAAGGTTCAATTCGCACTTCGATAAGAATATGGAGAGAAAATTAGTGACTGACGGGGAAAAAAATTACTTTCCACCGTATCATACATTTGTTACTTGCGTAAAATACAGACTTTGTTTTCAGCTGAGTGAATATTGAAATAAATAGGTAGAACGGAGTTTTAAAAATATAAAATATTACGCTCTACTCCAGATTTCAATTTTGCTCACTAATCCCGATAGTCAGTCTTGAGATCACGAGACACTTGACGACGGAAATTTTCTCCATTAAAAACATTATAAAACTTTGCGTTCAGCGAAAAACCTGCTCTTGACAATTTTTCTTCCAGTTGAACGGTTCAGCGACGCGACGTTTTTTTGCGCCGAAACGAAATTCGCTACTTTTAATTAGCTGGGAACCCGCTATCCCTATTGTTGTGAGGAAATTTCCCCGAGCGCGAGCGCGTCCGACTTTGATGACGCCATCATTTCGAAACATTTTCGATCATCGAGCTATACTTATAGATGAGGAAGAACTTGAAAACCGATCTTGGGGAGGACGTCATCAATTTGTGACGTCATCAATCCAAGTTGAAAGAATTTTCTAGTCTAGATACTGTAGGAATTCGTTGAGGTTACATTATTACGTAGTTAGCTGCTTGTCTTCCTATTTCAGCTTGAAAAAGATAAGATTATTTTCTACATTTTGACATGTTCCATGTCTTTTCTGACACCCTGCCTATACACTAGCAAAAATTTGGGAGTACACCTCCCCCCTCCCCCCCTAATAATGGACTTGGAAAATTTTGTGTATTGCCTGGGAGGTCATTGAGAAATCTGCGAGTACCCTCTTCCGAAAAAAAAGAAAAAAATTAAATAAAAATATAATAAAAAATAAAATAAAATAAAATAATATGAAAATAAAATTAAAAATAAAATAGAATAAAAAAATAAAATAAATAAAATATAAATAAAATCAAAAATAATTCTGAAATGAAATTAAAAAAAAAATACCTGGAGGCGACTGAGAAATCTGCGAGTACCCCCCTCTTTCGAAAAAAAAGAAAAAATTGAATAAAAATAAAATAAAAAATATAAAATAAAAAATATAAAAAAATAAAATAAAATAAAATGGAATAAAATATAAATGAAATCAAAAATAATTCCGAAAAAAAATAATAATAATAAATAGAAATTAAAATAAAAATAAATATAAAAAATACCTCTGAGGTGATTGAGAAATCTGCGAGTACCATCCTTCCTTCTTTTTTCGAAAATAAATAATAATAATAATAATAAGGTACTTATGGATGCAAAGAGCAGCTGATCATAGATCAGGTGGTGAAGGAGCAGCCCAGGAAAAAAGGGAGAAATCTCACCACAACATATGTGGATTACCAAAAGGCTTTTGACTCCGTCCCACACGACTGGCTCATAAAAATTTTGAAAATATATAGAATACATCCTCAACTCATTGATTGGCTCCAAAAGGCTCAAGAGAAATGGACAACTACCATACATGTGAAAATGAAAAATACAGTTTATTCTACCCAGCCAATACGTATCCAACGAGGTATTTTCCAAGGTGATGCCCTGAGCTCCCTATGGTTTTGCCTAGCACTCAATCCTCCAAGTGTCCCTCCTCCTTCTCCCTAGGTAGACTTATACTAGACCAAGGAGCGGGACGAACGAGCGGAGCGAGTGAGTCCCAGAAAGCAGTCAGCCTAAAATACTCAAAAGTAGACTTATACTAAAACAAGAAGCTGGGAATTTCGGAAATTTTTGAAGTATGAAGAGCCAAAGACGACTGCCGAAAAGACATGGAACATGATCTTTATATTTTTGGCAACGCCAAGAAATCCTTCTTTTTTTTTTTGAACTCATGCGTTGAACTGCTAAGCATTTTATTTTCAATATCTCAAGAAGAATCATTCTCAAAGTTTTGATCGACAATAGACAGAAAGAGCTTCATGTATTCGAGTTTAATAAAATATACTGCAAAAGTGAACGAATAAAATATAGAGTATTCCGGAGAGAATGAAGACATCTCTAGAACGGGGTCCTTTATGGAGAAAAACTCATGAAAATTACACTTATAAAATATAGTACTGCATTTATCTGATCAGTGAAGAATAACATAAGTGAAGACGAGCGTATTCCTTCATATCTTCGCTCTTAAAAATCTTCAACATTGAAAAAAATGTGATTGGCACAAATAAGGCAAAGTTTATTTGTCGTACATATCGACTTTCGATTGAGAGCGAGGTGCCTCAAGTTTTTCCAAATTTTTCAATACCAAATCGTGCAGTGCGGTGTAATTGTTTCGAATTCTGCGTAAAGTCGCCTTCAACCGGTAATACTGTCTGTTGTCGTATTCATCCACTGCTTTACGATAATCTTCCACGTGAGGATACTTTGCAACCTAAAATACGTATCCAAAATTAGAATTGGGTACTTCGAGTATGAAGTTCTGACGCAATCTAAAATTCATTATTTTTGCAGAAGGTGGGCAACTGCCTACTGGTTTTTGTTGTGGAAACATGGCCAGAGTGTTAGCTTGCGAGTTCACGTGTAGTGTAGAATAATGTTTTACATTGTTTCAAATAGAATTACATGAGACATTAATACTACTGGGGCCATCTCGCATCAATGATTTGGTAGGGCAGGTGAATCTTATCGAAGCAGAATTGTCCACTTTTTCGCTTATTTGTGTGAGCAGCATGAAGAAGTTTCATAAAGGATGGAATTGAATTTGCGTACTTTAGCAACTATCTCAGCTCTTTCGACATGGTATTTGGAAAGCAATCCGACAATTGAATCTCCACTATTTCCAGCCTCTTCAACTTTCTCTAACACGTCTTCTTGTATTGAAACACCAAAGTTGTTACCATCTTCAATTTTGGGGATCATACATCTTATCCACAATTCGATCTGAAAACCAAAGATGACGCGAAAATTTTCTATTTTTAGTACTATCGCAAGTCATCATGAGTGACACAAGCACGTAAGGACCTTAGTGAGAGATTTGGATTGGCTTTCACCCGAGAGCGCAGTCGAATTTTTCGAAGTATCGATTTACGTCCTCCATACCTCGAGGAAGGGAATTGACGTCCTTGGAGGCTCCAATGGGAGAGAATTGGAGGCAGGTGAAGTCGTTCTTTATTTTGACATGTTTGGCTCATTAGGGAGGGGGAGTGATAGTCCCGTTGGATGAGATGGGAGTAGGTGAAGCGTATGTGGCCTATTCAAAATTGAAGATCTCTGAAAAGAAGATCAGGGAATTAGTTTCGATTCAACGAATGCAAATTTAATGTTTGCGAGATGAACATGCAATAGTGTTGTTGCTTGTGGTCTAAAACTGAGAAATGTCTGTTGTACGTGATTACAGCTCGATCGACTGCATCATGTTCACAGGAAATATGATGTAAAAAAGTGAGGGTTGGTAGTTTGAGCTAGAATCTTCGTACGAAAGAGTTCGCGTTATAGTGATCTGGAAAAGAGTAGATAGGAGAAACTGAATTTGCAGTTTGTGGAGTTGTGAAAGTTGAAACACGATTACACTTGGATGAAATTCACTGCATTCTTTTTTTCTGGAAGAAGAAAAGAGGGTCACTAAAAGTGTGCCAATTTTGAAATTGGGTCACCATCCACAAAAGTTTGAGAACCGCTGCTCTAATTAACCCGGAAAACTAAGTGCTGAAATCGTTTTTGACTGATAATTCTTGCTCTAGAAATGGGTGACAAAGCGACAGAGAATACCTAATCTTATCACGATAGACTTTTTCTGTGTGATTATAAGCTCGTTTTCTTTGAACCATTGTACTGAATCCCCAGCACGGAACTTGTTAATAAGCTTTCTTACTTGTTCACAGTCTTCAAGAAGCTGTCCTGCCAATAAGGAGACCGTGTCATTTAATTCCGACATTTTTTTATTTGAGGGTGCCATACCATTAGCGAACTTGTACACTTTTGCGCAGCAATCCGAACTGACCTCCACCTCTACAGCGTTATTAGGTTTCTTTTCTTTTAGTCTGTTTTGAAAAACCAAAAGCTCAGGAAAATAAGATGCTATCAAGAATATTGCTGAGGTCTCTCAATGAATAAGATACTGGAACTTACTCATTTTCACTCACTGCAGGATCTGGAATGGGAATATTTATGTCTTCATGCAAATTGGCGCTATTTTCTTCTCTATATTGTGGTTGTCTCAGGAGATTGTTTAGGTAGCTAATCTTTCTTGGAAACTCTGTCAATATCAAAGTCTCACCCTAGCAGCAACAGTAAAATTATTATTTTTACGATTATTTAGATACTTAGTGTCCTCTGTCCTATCATAACAGTTTCAAAAAACCATTGCAAATGTTGCAATGACAGCGGGAATTCCGCGACTCTCAATGCCCGGCGGGAAATATGAATTTCTATCATATATTGCTTCAGGTATAGAACAATTGTAACCTAATGTACATTGGGTTAATAATGTCAAAACTTTTGGACGCGGTAGGACCCCTTCTTAAACTCCATTCCCATCATCTCAGAAATCAAATTTTTTCGAAGTCCGTCTCCTATCATATATATAGGTCGAGAGTTGACCTTTTTTCCAAGTTTCCTCCTATCATATATAGTCGGATGAAGATTTTTCTGAGTTCCTTTCCATCATCAAGTCTCATTTCCCTCCTATCATATAAAGTTTGGGGGCTGAAATTTGTCCAAATCCAAAAGTGATGACGTCACGAGTCGAACGCGCTCGCGCTCGTTTTCTGTAAATGACCCTTCAACAAAAGAGATAGCGGATCCATCGCTGAAATACTGATCTGGATTATTGGTTCAAATGACATCGTTTCTCTATATTCACCCAATCCTTCCTCCTTGACAAATCCTTAACGAGACGAATACGTTCTTTTAAATTACGGTCAGGGAGAGTAAATAAATGCAAAAACTCGTAGAAGAAACTATGCGACGAGCGCTTTCGGTTGAATAACCATTTTCAGGGACGAAATGAAAGCAACTGACAAGACGGAGGAGAAAATTAAGATTGGTCAAACGAGAAATCACGGTGTGAATCATATACAAGTTCAATGCAGTCATCTTCCAGAATGTACGTGTTAAGGACAGTAATTCCATCGATGTTGAGATGACGAATTATCGTTCGAGAGCTTTTCGTTTACGTTTGGAATTCTCCTTACGGAGGAGCTTTTCGAATCACTTACGGAAACTGTGGCCACTGTTGATTAAATGATCGGCAAAGGCTGGTTCCCTTAAGTTTTGCTTATCCCAATGCTTCAAATGCTCAGCTACTCTCAGCTTCATCTGACGGCTGGTCTCACCATTATAAAAACCCATACAATCCCTACACTCCATCTTATAGACGCCGCTCCTCTCATCAACTGGTATGAGATCCTTCAACCTTATTAAATTGTTCTTCTTACAAACAACACGGGCGGTGAGCCTGACCCAATTGGAGGGAGAACTTCCCCAAGAAAGAAAGACTAATCCAGCGCATACGACGATCACTGATCGTGTCACGAGGGAGGGAGGTGGTGGAATCAAGAATTGTCCGAGTAGTTTTCCTCCGAACCATCACGTCCACGTCGACATTAACCCTATCCACTCTAACCAGGTGTTTTATAGCTAATAATTCTTTTTCAAAAGCAGATTGACTCAAAGGAATACGAGTCAATCTGTGAACTAAGCTATTAAAAGCAGCTAACTTATGAGCAACAGGACAGAAAGACGCTCCGACCTCCGTCGTAGTATCTTTCCCATAAATTCCAAACTCATGGACACCCGAACTTATAGAGATCGATAAGTCCAAAAAGTTGATGGAAGATCGCCTCACTTCTCAAGTAAATTTTATGGAAGGGTAGCAGGAATTGAGATACGTACTTCAGAAACTCAACAAGGAGATCTGGAGGACCAGTCCGAGCGCACAGGACATCATCCACCTACCTTTGCCAATAATGAATGTGACTCAGTGACACCTGGTTCGAGGAAAAGAGATCAAGTTCAAACTTGAACATGAAAATTTCAGAAATGAGGGAGCCTAGAAGAGATCCAATAGGATCCCTTCTTCATCCGAGAACTCAAAAAACTCTTGAAACTTACAAAAGTTAGGGCATTAACAAATATTCAAGAGATCAAAGAATTCCTGGAGTTCATTGTGAGGAATATTGGCCTCGACAAGTAGCTCGCCCATACGCTGCATGGTAACAGCTTTAGGATTATTCGGGAACAAGCCAACCACATCGAAAGAACAGATGGTTGTTTCCGGGGGAGTCTTATATCCTTCAGAACATCCGCCAAAGAGGCCGAGTTCAAGACTGAATGAGGAGATTCGAAACTGACGCACGATTTGAACCAACGGTCCAAAGTAGGTAGGAGAGGAAACAAATGAAATCACAGGTCGCATTGGGGTATTAATTAGTCTTACGCACTTTAAGCAACCCGTTGAATAGAGGAGGTGTTGGGTGCGTTTTTTCATCGCGGGAGTTTTGATAATAGGCTCACACTCGTTGATGACTCTCCTAACTTCTTCAACATGCTTAGAGATACTGAAATCCTCGCTCTCTGTAGCACCACATTGCTGGAGCACTTCACGGACCTTAGACGCGTGAACAGATTTCTCCATCACCACAACTGCATTCCCCTTGTCAGCCTTTGTGACTATTAAATCTTCCTCCTTGATCTTTCGCTTTATACCTTGGATCATTCCTCCTACTTTATTACTCATGCGAGGAGGGGGTTATTGCGGACAACTTCAGCTCAAACTTTTTGGGTATAATCACCAGGACCAATTTGCACAGCGAGATCCGCAAAAATATATGCCAAGGTTTCCTCATTCATGAGGGGAGGTAAACTCAATTTCAATCCTTTCTCAAGGAAGGCTGTTTCATCTCTATTTTAAACACTATCTGACTGTTATTTATGAGGGGAGGATGAAATTCCTGAATAACAACACCGTCACTATCCCCCTCCTTAGCCATATCATCCTGTTCACTCATTAAGGAGGTCACCTTTCTATTTTTCTTCTCACTCAAAAGCCTCCCAAACTTACGACACTTTTCGTTTACTTCCCTCATAAACTGATCGAACTCGTCACGTCAGGAGGAAGCACACTGGTGAGTCTCGAGTGGACTAAAAGGTTTAATCTAGTCGTGATATTATATTTACCATGCCACCTGCGTACCGTATCTCCATTCTTATCCACTTCACTCTCATACAGTTTTCCAATTTCTTAGTCGTAATTCAATTCCTAAAACCGATGCTCATTATATTATATTACATTATTATTGTTAGTATTATTATCTCTTACTCGCTTTATTACGTCCCTTTTGAAAGATTCGGTCTGAAAAAAAAAAAAACAAGAAAAGATTGAATTCTCAATGATATTTAATTTCGAAATCTTCGTATGTTGGGTACATGCATATTTTAGATAATGATCACCATTCACAGAAACAAATAGGAAGCAATCCATGTGTGTACCCAACGAGATTAAACAGATTGCTAAGCGTATTAGTTTTAATCCTGTATATTACAAGGAATCCTCTATTATCAGAGTGAAGGGGGGAGGGGTGGATTCGGGAAAAAATGATGTTGTCCGGTGTCCGCCGTCCAAGGTCCGACCTCTCTCGGGCACTGTAGCGGAATAATACGCATGCAATCTGGTTAAACCCTTTGACGTTCGCGTTGTTCCGTTATAACGCCCCAGAGAAAAAAGGATGGGAAACCCTTATTCGGCTCATGGCGCACCATTCGAAAAATTCCGAAAAAATAAGTTCACTCACAAACTAGATTCACCAAATATGGTACATGCGTTTCAGGAAGGCACAAGGAAGGGCTTTGGCCATTCTTATCTTGTTAAACTCATTTACATCATTCATTTTTACTAGTTCGGCTAGTTTTAGATACATACTTCTTCCAAACTGGAATCGACCTTCTTATGATTACTTCCATCTGGTTGTGCTAGTCTGGAAAACATATCAATAATTTAAAATATCTTTGAACGACTCTGACAATTAGTAAATATCATTTTTATATTTACCCTTTGATTATAACATTTGAAATGAAAATCGAGAAAATATGAATGAATGTTGTGATTTCCATTATTTTCAAAAAAAGGTTCAATTCGCACTTCGATAAGAATTTGGAGAGAAAATTAGTGATTGACGAGGAAAAAAATTACTTTCCACCGCGTATCATACAATTTTTATTTGCGTAAAATACAGACTTTGTTTTCAGCTGAGTGAATATTGAACAAGTAGGTAGAAGAAGTTTCAGAAAATCAAATATTACGCTCTGCTTCAGATTTTATTTTTATACTGCTCATTAATCCCGATAGTCAGTCTTGAGACCACGAGACGCTTGACGACGGCAATTTTCTTCAATTAAAAACATTATTAAACTTTGCGTACCTGCT
Source organism: Aspidiotus destructor (assembly GCA_035079395.1). Lineage (NCBI taxonomy): Eukaryota > Metazoa > Arthropoda > Insecta > Hemiptera > Diaspididae > Aspidiotus > Aspidiotus destructor. The sequence continues at coordinate 11,414,613 of JAVHKZ010000007.1, forward strand.
CTTGACAGTTTTTCTCTCAGTCGGACGCTTCAGCGCAGGAACAAAATTCGCTTCTTTTATTTCGCTGGGAACCCACTATCCTTTGTTGTCGAGAGGAAATTTCCCCAAGCAAGAACGCATCAGACTTTGATGACGTCATCATTTCGAAACAATTTTGACCATCGAACTATACTTATAGATGAGGAGGAACTTGAAAACTGGTCTTGGGGAGGACATTATCAACTTGTGACATCATCAATCCAAGTTGAAAGAGTTTGGCTAATCTAGATACTATGAAAATTCGTTTCTAGGTTACATTATCACGTTGTCAGTTGCTCGTCTTCACTTCATTTTCGAGGTATTCTCAACAACGAATTCAGTTCGGTTTTTCGTTTTTCGCTATATCGCATCACGTTTTTGAGTAATCACGTAAAAAATTGACCCAATGTTTTATATTCTAATTGATTAATGCCTATTAATGTAAAAAATTAGATGAAGAAGTTCAATAATTCCTTTGAAGTAATTATCTTCTCCTCTTTCTTCATGGAATAAATTTATTTCCAAAGCTTCAAAATATCTATTCATAAAATATGTGTACATGAAGTCGATGCAATTATAATTCAAGTTCAGAAAAATATACAACAAAAGTTAATAATTAAAATATTGAAGCGAGAGCGTACGACATTTCTTTTCTAAAACTATGGAGCCCAGCTCAGACTTACGAAAATTATATGTACCTACTTATAAATAGGTATAGGACTATACCAAGTTGATTAACGGAAGACAAGCGCATTTTTCCAAACTTCTGAAAATTCTGAAAAAAAAGTGATTCTGAGAAACAAGGCAAGGTTTATTATTCGTAAAAATTGCTTCTAGATGAAGAACGAGGTTTCTTGAGTTTTTCTAAATTTTTTAACACCAAATCGCGTAGTAACGAATAAGCGTTTCGAATTTTGCGCAAATTTGTCCATAGCCAGAAATACTGTTTCTCGTCATGCTCATTCACGGCTTTACGATAATCTTCTATATGAGGATACTTCGCAATCTGAAATACAGAGTACATAAAATTCCTGCAGAATCTGTTTGAAGATGATCCCAGCGACTGACATCAAGGTGCAAATTCGAACAAAAAAGAAACTGATTTTTCAAGAAGGGCGAGTATGAACTCTTTGTAGGAACGGTCTAATGGAATGGATATACCACTGATAGTGGTTCCTAGTGGTGTGAGTTGAAGTATGTAGATGTACCTTTCTACTGAATAAGCTACATTCTCACAACACTATACGTGTGCTATCTCTTTGGTTCAGTGAAAAAACCCCCCACAAATTTTGATTTCTTGTAACTATAAAAGAAGAAAGAAAGAAAGAAAGACCCTGTGCAAATGCCCTCACTTCCCGTCCCTAAAATCACAAATACGAAGAATCGTCTTCATCAAAATGGCTTCACAACACCTCTGCTCTGCACGGACGTTCTAAACTTCCAAACGCGTTTCTTGAGCTTTGCTTTTTGTTGAAAAAAGGCGTCAATAGGCCTCGAATAGAGAAAGAGATGACATAGTTATTTTGGAATGATGATTGGGTCACATAACTGGTTCTTGGTGCAGCCAAGGTATCATAAGGGCACATGTAATGATTTCCTCCATCATGTACACGACCAAGTTTCCACCTGGTGGCTATGCGCTTACATTCAAGTTCTGCATCATTTTTCCACTTGAAATCGTTGTTTTTGAGAGATTTAAGAAGAAGGCAAGCGAGGAACCGAACCCAAATCTCTAAGTGATAATTGTTACTTGATTTATCAATCCTTCATCTTCCATAAATTTTTTCCTATTGAAGCAAAATTTGATAGATTTGCGTTTGCTTACTTCTGCCACTATCCTAGATCGATCGATAAAATATTTAGAAAGCAATGTAAAAATTGAAGTCGCTTCATCTGCAACCGATTGAATTTTCTCTAGCACTTCTTCTTGAATCGAAACGCCAAAATTATTGCCATCTTCAATTTTGGGGATCATGAATGCTACCCATAATTCAATCTGAAAACCGCAAATATGTAACGAAAATAATTTATTTATTACTTATTATAAATCAATCTCGGTGCAGTGACATGCTCAACAAAAATCATATTTTTCAGGAGAGCGATTTGAATATTTCTGTGCCTTTATAATAATGTGCTCGGTTTGCTACTTGAAATTATTCAAAGATTGGGAGATGAGACTTGCCTACTCTAAAGAACTTATCCCCTCCACCTCCCACCCACCCACCCAAAAAAAGAACATATGATTTAGTTTTTCAGTTTTGAAAGCATTTTTGTCACCAACACTAAATTTGGCATCATCAAATTACTTGAACGACAATTCTACCGAATGGGTCTTTTGTTTAAGCCCACTGTATTCAAGCAACCATATTTTTACTAAGCACGTTTTTTTGAAAAATATTATTTCACGCATTTGTGCATTGATTGAGATGGCAAAATTATATTTTCAGCTCCTTCCTCACAATTTTCGAGGTTACGGTCGGACATATTTAGAAAAACTCCACGATACTCAAAAAGTAACCTGGAAGTAGTTTACAATAACCGCAGATCTTTCCTGCGGTTATTGTAAACTACTTCCAGTTTATTCTTTGAGTATCGTGGAGTTTTTCTAAATACCTAATGATTGTCCTTATGCTACTTGACCCGTTTTAGCCCTGACTCATTTTTCATAAAGTTTATTCTTGAGCACATTGTGTACATATGTCATCTTTTATGACTGAAGTTCTTTTTTCTATTCTTTTCTACGTCATGATGATCTAGCTTTCTTCAAGCAGGTGCTCACGAGATTCATTCACGCGAAAATAGGCTTCCTTACTTGATCACTGTCTTCGAGGAGCTGTTTTGCTAATAACTTCACCGTGTCGGTTAGTTCCGATATTCTTCTATTCGAGTGCGCCATGCCAGTAGCGAACGTGTAAACTTTTGCAGTGCAATCTATACTGACGATCTCCACGTTTATGGCCCGTTTAAGTTTCTTTTCTTGTGGTCTGATTTGTATCACGTATACGATTAGAAGAATAGCAGGTTATCAAAACTGTCAACATAAGCTAAGAAGATCTCGAAATAAATAACTCGTATACTTGCACTTACTCATCATCATTCACTATAGGATCCGGAACGGGAATATTTATATCTTGATGCAAATTGACTGGATTAACCTCTTTCCATTCTGGTTGTCTCAGTAGATTGTTTAGGTAGTTGATCTTTTTCGGAAATTCTGTCAATATCAACGTCTCACCCTAAGGACAATAACAAAATTCTTCTCAAGTACTTAGATACGAGTAGAATTAAGGTAGAGACAAAAAAGTTATACTTTTGTACATAACTTTTATTTTTATTCACAAAATGAGGAAATATGTAGTACAAATATTATTTAATCTTCGATCAATTTATCTTAGGGCCTATGCATTATTATTTTGTGTAATAATGCAAAACTCTAGTCTGAATTATGTCAAAAGATGATTCATGATTATGCAAAATTAAACATTCTTCAGCATATTTCTTTTTCCGAATCCCAACAATTTGACGCCCTAGGAAACCTTTATTCGAGAGATAGTTTCCTTCGCCCCCCCCCACCCCAAATTAGCATGGGATTTTATGAACAACGCATAATTCAATGCGCTTAGACCAACCATGCCCCAAGTCTGTCTGGTAAACGCTCTACGTGTAAAACTGGTCTTGATGTAAGACCCATTTAAGGCGGAGGATTTTGGTTATAATGTTTGAAAAAAGGATTTTAGAAGTTGATGATGACGATTCAAAGCACGCACAATAAATTCTATCTATGAAATACATACATTTCATTTATCATGGCCGAACCTTAACCATCCCTCACAATCACACAGAGACACTGTCAGACGATTTTTCCTCCAATCGTAACCTATTCAACCTTCTACACCAAGCACCTTTGCCGAGCTCATAGCCCTGGAGGCAGGCTGCTAGCAGCTTGGAAATAAAATAGTATAAAAAGAAAACATAGGTACATACAAACGCAATAAATTTATATAGGTATTAGATTATCATTATTATGTATCATCGTCGCTATTTTTTATCGCTTACTTGTTTTATGATTTCTTTTTTAAAGGATTCGGCCTGGAAAAAAAAGTTTCTCATAAAATTTAATTTTAAACCCGAGTGAAGACTGTGCAAGTAAATGACCTCCTTCGGGCGCGTAGAAATACTTATATGCAATCTGTGCTCACCTCAATTCCAATAGAATAATTCGAGTGAGAAGAAAAATCGTGAGGTCCGCAATGGTGGTCCGAGTCAACACGCTCAAAGTAAGACAATATTATTGGAGGAAAAGAGATGGTACCCTTTACAGATACAACAAGCACTATTCCCTACACCTCCTTCGATTCCTATTGCTTAGCTTACAATGTGTTCACTCCTCTTCCCCTGATGATTGCTTGGTCTTTGGAACTTTTGCTAGTGAAATTCGATGTCTGCGAGACTCTAAAGTGAGTCAAGGTCATTGGTTTCTAAATTAGGTCACTGCATCTGAATCACAGTGTACAGTAAATTTTCGTCATGTTTGTGGTTTGAATAAAATTGAATAATATGGATATTGGGAAATAGAAACATCATGTGGATTGAAACAACTGACTTATGAGTTCAAGTGTTCATCAATTTTTCGTTCATATTTTATTTCATTTTAATTTAGGCCCAACACTGCAGTCAAAATACACACGTCACTGTCACTATTTGAGTACATTAGTAATAAATTGATATTTGCGCGGAAATTCTCGTCATAAGAGGCTTGTGATATTAGGAAGTCCAACGTATTCATAAAAATCAGGCAAATGAGTATGCAATATGGAACGCTGGAAAAGCTTTATACTGTATATTAAACTTTGTTTTGTTCGTTAGTATAGGTCTAGTCAGCCCCCCTTCCTAGTCTAGTATGTATATTAGGCCTATATAAGCCTTATTTAGGCCTAGTACAATGAAGGCTTCAGCCTAGTATAGGTCTAGTATATGAGGTCATTTGGCCGGACGGATGGACAGACGCACGCAAATTTCGAAATCAGTGTAGGGATCAGGATTTCAAAATTTTCAAATGCCCAAGGTCATTTGTCCGGACGGACAGACAGACGCACGCAAATTTCGAAATCAGGGTAAAAAAGTGGAAACGATGAGGTCGGAGGAACTAGAAGTGGTCGACGTCAAGAAATGGAGCTTATTGAACAACATAATTACCGGTATCTTTTATTTCGATGCGCGTTTTACTCCGTATTATGCAGGAGAGTCAAGCTCATTGGTTGGCAGTCGCGGGCATACAGCCTTCTCTTTTTCCACCACCCTCTCCCCCTAAGAAAAGGAGCCCCGACTAACTCTTTCTATCGTAATCAGTGAAGTAGCCAGAATTCAAAAAAGGGATAGATGGCTTCATTTTTTCTTAAGCAAATTTTACATCACAAATTGTCACATCTTGTAACTTATTTTGATTTCTTTTTGCGCTACATGATTAGGTATTTACACACATACTTCTTCCAAACTAGAATCGACCTTCATACGATTATCTCCATCTCGTTGAGCTAGCCTGGAAAACATACCAATCATTAAGAATACCGTCAAAAGGTTCTAACATATCGTACGTATACGTGACCTCTTTATTTACCTTCCAATGATACAACTTGAGATAAAAAGCAAACAAATATGAAAAACTATTGTGAATTCCATTTTGAAAAAGTTCAACCAACTTTTAGAAGAGAATGAAAAGAAAATGAGATGTAAGAAAGAAATACGTATGTTTTCCAATCCCATAATCAATAATCGCGAAAATTTCGAGACAGCTTCACTCGGTCCACAACTGAGTAAATATAGAAACAAGTTCGCATAGAATGAGTTTGGTTTTACACTCTTGTGATTTTATTGCTTGGATCTTGGTAAATCTCGAGATCAAATTTTTTAAGGTCCTTTCCTGATTATATTTATATGTACAAGCTGCAAAATCTGCATTTTACCTAGTCCCGAAGATGAGGTAGAGCTTCCCAACCGAGCTGGATGTTTTTCCGTTATAACTCATACAAACCAGGCTCCATTTCAATAATTATTAATGTCAGGTCAGGTCGATACCATCTTTCGTAATGTTTTGTAAGAATTGTGCATCAGAGCGTACCTATAAGAAGAGAAATGTAAGTACCTAGGTTGGCGTGTTGAAATGGATGAATCAAAGAAAATTCAGGCATAACTACACTATTTTACGATTTGAAGATAGTGACCAGCAATTCCATATTGTTATAACTCAAAAATATGGGAATAAAATGTTACCATAACTTGATATTTGCTTGACCTGAGAAAACTGAATAAACTCACATTAAAGTATTGGTAATGTCATGAGAAAGAAAGTAGATTCAGCTTGCAAGTACGCGTAGGTACGAGAGTACATGTTCGTGTTTTTGAACATAACAAATGCAAAATTTTCCATTAAAAATGTGTATTTGAATAATTTTGTTCAACATGAATTTTATGACGAAGTGTGGGGCTTATAACTTGTTTTCGATTTCGTTTTTAATTATCACCCTAAATTCTGTTGAAGGGTAGGCCTACGTACTCTATTTAGAGTTATCTTACGACACTTGTACGCTTAGACCAGGAATTAACCTTTGAGGTAATTTTTAGATTCCTTAATGATAAAGAAGAAGATACATCTGCTACAAATAAATCAAAAACTACCAACGTGAGTACACTTTCAGATATCTTTTATGTAATGGCCTTAGTTTTGGTAAATTGAAAGTTTGCAAAACTGAAAATAAGATGGTACATATTTTCTATTGTTTGTTTCTCATAGACGCCGTCTTTCATCGAGGATATAAAAACACGAGTGAGTATTTCAATATTGATGATTCAAGCAGGGTCGTAGCGAGGGGGGTCGTAGGAGTCAGACACCCTCACGAGTAAGCTCAGTCAGCAAACTGGAGAAATAGCAATTCTCGAAATTACGAACTAATTCAAATCTGAGCACGAGTCGTCATCTTCATACATTCACCCCCCCCCTCTTCCTCCCATATGAATAGTTTTCGCTATGCGCTTGCGTCAAATGCTTGGTTCTGAAAAAACATTTATTCCCGTGGTAAGTCTCTGTTCTTCAAACCTAATCCTGGAGCAATGGCTCAAATGATCTTCTTACTTTTAGGGCGAGAATATACTAACGAAAGAACTTCCAGACAGACTAGCCGAAATAATTGAATTACTCGAACAACCAGAATGGAAGGAACAAAATATGGTCAATGTACACGCCGATTTAAATATTCCTATCCCGGATCCTCCAACTGGAGATGGGTATGGGCTTGACTCTGTTTGTACAGCTAATTCTTTAGGTCAGTAATGATGTACTCATATGTATTTCTTTCGCATTCAAGGGACAGACAGAAACCTGGTTCCTACACAAGTGGTAAAGCCAAAGTGTACCTGTTCAGCAATGGAATGGCACCTTCGAATGATAAAATGATGAATATTACAAAAAAAGTGAAAGCACTAGCAGCGCAACTGCTCAAAGATACGAAAGTTGTGAGAAAGTTTTATCAATTTTTGGTATCTTCTTGGCCAACGTTTTATTTGTTGATACGGCGCATATTTTTCACTGATCAGCTTTGATAAAATGAATTTTTTGAGCTAGGAAGAAAGAAGAGGCCACTTTTCCCCGCATTGAGAAATAGTTTCCTTGATTCGACCCTGGAGGTGATGGAAAGAACTGGTTTAGGGATTGTATCTGCGAGCGCCTTCAATTAGTATGTCCTGTTAGCATCAACACTTACAAATCCAAATAGTTCAAAAGGTAGTGAAGTTAAGGGGCTGAATATGCATGTTAGTGCACAACTCGTCACCCAAGGGTGTAGCCTTATTCTACATTTAATTTCTTCCTGATTCCTCACTTCTATCTCTGCGATATAATAAATGTTGAATGTACAATATTCACCGTTGGTACTTTTTTCGGGATTTAATATTTCCTCTCATCTCGCTGTATAACCTACGTCTCGAGTTATTCAAAAGCATATATGAATCGGAAACACATCTTCCCTTCTATTACAGCTGAGATTATGGATAAACTTTATGGTACCGAAAATCGAAGATGGTGGTAATTTCGGAGTCTCAGTGCAAGCTGAGGTGATCAGGGATATTAAAATCGCCAAACAATTAGCAGTGGCTCTTTACGCCAAGGTTTCGGGTTATCATGGTGAACGAGCTGATATAATTTCCAAAGTAAGACGTCATGCAACATGTTTTGGACTAAGTAATTTCATCACACAACTAATAAAATGACAATAAATCAAAACAAAAAGCTCTCCACAGGCAATGAAGGAGATGATTGATAGGAGAGAGGTAACATGTAAACATCAAAATACGAAGGGCGATTTAACATTGAGAGGAAACCATGACGATACTGATTACAACTAGCAAAAATTATTGGCATTGGAGCCCCGTCTCTTCTTTTTAAGAGTGTAAGGGCCTCGAATATACGGATCCGAAGTACGAGGGAAAAGATTTTCTCATTACACAATGGATCTTTGGATTCACGTACAGTTAGTCGACTGCAAAATAGTTTTTAATTGGTCGAACAGCAAGTGTGCTTGAAGAAAAAAGAAATACCTCGTCCTTACTTTGATACACTTTGGTACCTCCAAAGGCTTCATTTCATTATCCAATGCGCAAGATAAGTGAAAGCTCGAAGCTGACCTTGCTCACTACTCATGCGGCCTCTTTAGTTGACTACTTTCATTCAGGCACAGAGTGAATCTGTTCTTCGGGGACCTCATGATCAGAATTTCTCAAAGTGCCCTTCCTCTCATGAACCCTTCGGGAATACGCATACGTGGTACATATCAAGCTGGGTAATCGGTTTTTTTCATACTCCTCCTCCCATCTCCCTCGGAGACTTTTATCAACATTTTTCAAAGTCTCTATTCCAATGATCGGTCTCCTCTACTGAAGTACCATTTTTGATGCATATAATAGTTCGATGCTCGAGATTTTCTGAGTCACTAGATTAGACTAGAGCACCGCCCTCTCAAAATTTCAAAATGTCGAAAGAATCGCGGAAATTTCGTTGAAATGCTTGAGAAGTTTTCAGGGTAGAGGAAGGAAAATATGCAATAAGATGAAAGTACAGAGGTGGGAGCAAGTTAGGAGGAGGAGGAAGAAAATAAGAAACGGGGGTGAAGAGAAGGATGAGAAAAGGTTGAAGAGAGATGAAGAAATATAGGAGAAGGCTAAGGAGAAATTGCGATGCATTTTGCGCCCTAGATGAACTCAACAATATTATTTTCCCTGTTTTCTTTCTTTAACTTTTTACTCGAGCAATAGTTCTGCGACCAAATAAGAGCGACCACCTTGCCAAAACCCGGACCGATGTTGAACTTTGCAAGGTATGCGGTAATGATAGTTTATCAAGTCACAGGTTTTACATTCACAGGTTCTTTAACGGAAGTGAATGAGGGGAGGTAGAAAGCCTGTTTTATGGGGTATTTTGGAAGCAGTGCTGCCAGATCCATTGCTGCCAGATGATACCATCGGAAATCCGTACCCGCCATTTCTTCTAAGAACAAATTTTTACGGACTTTCACTCATTTATCAATAACGATCAGAAGAAAGGTATTTCTCAGATCAGTAACTGAAGTACTTTTCCCTTGATCGACTCAATGTTACAGAAAACTGCGGTATAAACTTATAACGATCAGGAGAAAAGTATCCGTCGTATGAGTCACTAAGGTACTTTTACCTTCAGCACGAAAAATCCGTATTTTACCCAAAATCCGTGGAAAAATTTTTATTCTTTTCGAGGAAAGAAAATCCATACATCTGGTAGCACTGGCCACATCTACGGATTTTTAGTGCTTAAAAAAATACAATTTTATGTGAAATACGGATTTCTTGTGTTCAAGGGAAAAGTACCTCGGTCATTCCTATGAGGAATGCTTTTTCTCTTGATCGTAATGGGCAGATATTGCAGCCCCTCATCATGTTGATTCGATCAAGGGAAAAGCACCTCACTTACTGATCTGAGAAATACCTTTCTCCCGATCGTTATTGATGAATGAGTCTTAGTTTTTAGAAAAAATGAGAGATACGTTTCTCCTGATTGTTGTTGTTGAATCAGTCAGAATCCGTAGAAATCCGTTTTCCGGTCTTAGAAGAAATGGTGCGTGCAGATTTTTGGAAATATCATCCGGCAGCAGTGTTTGGAAGGGCATTTTCTGAGTCTCATGGTGTTTGAAGCGTTGCATATCTGGCTAATTGAAGGGGTGGTTTTTGAAACATTGCATATCTGGCACATTGAAGGGGCCTAGTCAATTGGTGTATGAAGCTGTGCGTATCGAATTACTGAGAGGAACCATTTTCACCAGGTTCCTAGTATTACATGCCAGTAATATATGATGGGAGGGGTCTTGGAAAATTTTCAGCCTCTGAGATTCGCCGGTGAACGGCGGACGTTTTTTCCAAAGCCTCCCCCCCTCCCTCGATAAAACATATTATCTGTTAAAACCGCTCTATAACCATGACATTCTACGATATTTTTCAGATTGCAAAGTTTCCTCACGTAGAAGATTATCGCAAAGCTGTGGATGAGTTCGACGAGACTCAGTTTTTCTTTCTGAATTTAAGTCTGATTGAAGTCCGTGACAATTACGCCAGATTATACGATCTTTTGGTAAAAAATAAGGAAAAATTGATGAAACCTCGTTCTTCAACAGGCAACGAATTGGTTTACTGAAGTTGAATATTTTCCAACTTCACATCACTGTCAAGTAAAAAAGCAAGACGTGTAATAAAGAAGATTATTTTCAAAAAGTTTAGTTTTGAATTAGCCTATACTCACACTGGGTAATTCTAGCTTTCCATTTCTCAAGCAAGGAGCGCCTGGCCTCCTGCTTAACCCGTAGAGTCTCTTCGTTGGTCGTCGTTGTCTTCTTTGCTCCGAAAACCAACGCTTTCTCCTCAGCAAGGTGACCGATTGGAGGTGAACGTGCTCATTCGCGAAGAGCCTCCGTTGAGACAATGCGGTAGGCACTAACATACCTCAGTGCAGCTCTTCGCTAGATCTTATCCATCTCCCTTCTTCGGTGAAGTATTTTCATTAAGTCAGCCCATACTGGGGCACCATAGAATTGACGAGGTGTTACTTATCATGATCTTTCTTCTGGCTTCTCTCGGTCCGCCTAGGTTCTTCATCAGGTGGCTTAGGTATACAACTACCCTGCTCGCCTTCTTCGCTGCCATCCGGAAATGGTGCCTGAAGTTCAGCGTTGAGTCAAGACCTTCCTTCTTTGTCTCGATCTCCACATATCTTGCGGGCAAAAGGTGGGTTGACTGAATTTCCGACGGGTCGTGAATTGCAAGTTTTAGTCTGGTCAAATCGATCCAGCGCGTCACTACCTTCAGGGCCCGGTATACTCTGCTCTTCACCGCTAAAATCGTTCCGGTAGTGCTTACCATCAGTGTGTCAACCGCATAGCAGATAAGCTTGACTCCTGGCGGCAGCTTCACCACGACAGCGGCCCGAGGACTGACCCCTGCGGTATCCCACAAGTAACCAAACGCTTCACTATGTAAACGTACAAAGATATGGGCGGAGATACTTGACACCTAAACTGAATGATAGTATTATACCTAGAACTCTAATTACCTGTGCTGATAACTGCTGATTGGTTCACGACATCTAAACGACCCCTGTAAAATTAAAAATGGTTGAGCACTCTTCCCGTCGCTATACATAAACTAATCTAAAGTTAACGACAAGCAGAACCACCAAAAACTACAGTGAGAGCGTTGGTGGAAACACAGTACTTGACTGACCAACATGATTCATAAGAAGATCCTACCACCAACGTACATCTCTTCTTCCGATCTATTTTCTGCACAAGTCCAGTCCGAAGCAGGATCCTCCCACTACCACGAAAGCAGAGGTTGGCCGGCCTCTACTAACGATTTGTGAGCCAGACCCCCGACACTATACAGTGGCCACGCCACAGTGTCGACTACCTTCCACAAGATCCAGTAGCGCCTCTTATCAACTGCCAAAACGCCCTCACGGCGCGGCCTTCACTTCATCAACGTCAACAATATACAACATTGTCACTTCCCCCAGCCAACGCTCGAAAGGGATCCACATCAACAGAAATTACAGCCACCTCCACATCTTGATCAGTCCGTTAATACAACCGACCCTGATCACGACCAGTCCGTTAATACAACCGACCCTGGTCCCTGAGGCTTAACCAGTCCGTTAATACAACCGACCCTGGTTGCTGTAACTTCAGACACCAACACTCGGACTTGTGCAATCTCATCAAGCAAAACGCAGCTACAGCTGCCTCACTGGCCTGACCAGTCCCTTCCTGGTCGCCGCCACTTCAATAAGGAAAAACATACTTTTCCCTAACTAATCCATGTACCATAAATACTCGTACTGCAATTTCTACCATTAAACAGTAGCTACGAATATCTTTATCGTATTCTATACGTACATAGACTTGAATAATACTACAATAAAAGAATTGTGCTTAGTGAACCAACTCACCAAAGGGAATATCCAAAATTCACACAACACCAGAACTACACTCACAAACGCGCTTGATCGAGAATATACCGCACAGTACCAAAAAGTCTATAATTATAACGTATAGGGAATGACCGCAATATTATACTTAAACGTCGCGAACTCGTATCAGAGACCTTCACTAACTCAACACAGTAGCACAAATGCGCTGATTGATTTCCGTTCATCGAGAGCAGTCTAAAATCTACCCACGCAAAGTGGATGACGTGTCCTCATGACCACGTTCCAGCAGCAGTTTTTTCTACACGTATTTTAGTTAATGAGCTGTAGAATGTTTCAAGGAGTACGAAATACAATGGTAAAATTCGCGACTGCAACCAACTCGCTGGTTATCAGAAATATTGATGACTCCAGATGTTTCCTACAACGTTGCTATCGCTGCTCTCGAGCACATACTTTTACATAAAATGCTACATTAAAACTTACCATGTTTTATATACACTATTTACAACTATATCAGCAGACGTTTCTGCTTGGATTTCTCAACAGCCAAGATAGGTGCTGATTGTCCTGAGTAGGTATGCCGGCACTTCTGCGTCCACGAGGGCTTTCAGTATCCTCGAGTTGAACGCATTTCTTAAGTCGAGGCTAACGGCTGCGCAAAACTGTCGCATAACTATTACTGACTCGGTTATCCTCTTCCGCCGGATCCCGCATCTGATGTACAGCAACCAGTTTGAAAACCGTACTGACCACTAGAGATTATATTTCTTTCCTTCAGATATTTCTCAAGTCGATTAGCTATCAGTTTCTCTAGAATTTTTCCAACATTGTCCAACAGGCAAAGTGTTCGATAAGAGGATGGTAGCCCAGGTGGTTTTCTTTCATTGTACAGAGAACAGTCCCAAAGAACTGCCGCATTGAATGTATCCGGGCCCGGAACCTTCCAATACTTTCCCCGTAGTCTATTGACTGCTGCATCCATTTCCTCGGTATCTAGGAGAAATATATCATCCTCTTCTACTATTGGTAGCGTTATCATTGGTGGTGGCTGCTGTGGGTCAATGACAATATCCGGCTCTATTCGGCTCATTCCTGAGAGGCTCTTTAGCTTCTTCAACACAATCTTCTATGGCTTGCCAAATGGACCTTCCTCTGCCATTTCACGCAGCTTTTTCCAGGCAGAACTCTTGCTGTCTTTAATGGCACGGGGCAACCGACAGATTAAACTTTAAGAGCAGCAAACTTTTGAGCGACTGGGTGAAAAGATTTGCTGTAATATTGATCAAAGTATCAAAGTATGTTTCCTGTAAATGGTCAAGTCATGGACGCCGTCTCTATTGGAGGTCGTCAAGTCCAAGTAATTAACAAGGTAAATTTCATCGAAGGGCACTGCTTGTTTAAATACTTGAGAAACTCCAAAAGGAGATCTCGGGGACCAGTCCACGTACACAACACATTGTCAATGTACCTGTGCAACACCTGGCCATAAGAGAAAAGACCGAGTTCAAATTTAGACATACAGATTCCCGAGATGAGGGAACCCAAGAGAAAACCGATGGAGATACTAAGCCCAGTACTCGGTAAGGTTTTTAAGACTCATTTTGTGGAAGAAAGTCAATTCCAAAATAATCAATATTTTGACTTTGACTGTTGATCTGGGTACTTATAAACAAAATTTTATACAATTTCCATCTATTCCTCATATTGAAGTGCAAGACTTTACGATTACTCACTCAATGTTTGCTCAGCCGTATTGTATGAGTGTTCAACAAACTCAGGTATTCAATCTAAATCATTCTCATTGTCACAAGAAAAAAAAATCAAGGTAGATTCAGCTCACTATGAAAGTTCATAACGACCAAGTGTCTTTAAAAATTAAATTTCTTTTCTTAAATCCTGACTAGCTCTGACATCTTGAGATAAGAAAAGTGAAATGAAATCGGCATTAACTGATTGGTCTCGAAAACTTCATTTACTACTGTTTCTAGTTTTCCTGTGGAATTCTGTTGACGGGTATGCGAAAGATTATACAACAATCATTACCTATGTCACCATCCTCCTACGCGACTACAATTCGATTTAAATTTTCAGATTTCCCAAAAGTAAAGAGGAAGGAAATGAATCAAAAGTCAATAGCGTAAGTAACCAATCGTATTTGGATACTTTTTTTCGGTCCAGAAATTCTACGTAGTTTTAAAGGGAATAGGAGAAGGTCGGTTAAAGAGGTGAGAGGAGGAAGAGTCTCTCAGTCAATCAAGCACAAGTTGATCAAGACCTGAATGATGTTATCCACTTATGACAATCTGCAATATCTAGTAGCGTATGCGTCTAGGGGTCAGGGGAAGGGGTAGAGAAATTCTTCTTGAACCTTTCTGGGGGCAAGATTTTACCATATTTTCCCTCCGAAGATATTGGAATAAACATATTTCTAAGCAAAACGTGTTTCTTTTTCACAGGTGCAGTATTTTATATATAACATGAAAACTCGAGTGAGTATCTTACCATATTTGCATTTTAGAGGCCCTGTTCTCAAATCTCTACGCACTGAATTTTCAAAAGTAGTGATGATAAATAAAAGCTATGCTCTCCTTAGGGCGAAAATACATTGACGATAGAACTTCCGAAGAGGATCGGCGAACTATGCGACTTGCTTGACAAGCCAGAATGGAATGAAGAAAATATGGATAATTTACACGAAGATTCAAATATTCCGATTCCGGATCCTGCTGCGAATAAGTAGACCTAATTTCGTTCAGGTTATTTTTCTGCTCTGCGACTAATTATAAAAATTCGTAATTGCGTTTCAGGGGCACACAGTCAGACATTTATTCAGGCGGCGATGCCAAAGTTTACACATTCAGTACCGGAATGGCACCTTCGAATAACAAAATGATTGAATTCGTTCAAAAAACGAGAACAATAGTAAACCAGATGTTCAATGATTTAAACACTGTAAGGACGTGTAATGAATCGAAACTACCTACAGCACGAATTTTATTTCGATATTGAAAATTGAATTTCTAATTGGCGTTTCCAAAAGTCTAAATTTTTCTGAGTCTTCCTCCAGTGATATTTTGTTGTTTGATGTATTCAAAATTTTTCCAAAGCCAACACTTCTGGAACTCGAAAGTTGAAATTTTCTGAAGTTCAACCTTTTTAATGATTTAGATTTTTTTCAATCCTCCTCATAGTACGTATTATAGCTCGATAATTCAAATCTCTTCAAGTCCCGTTCCCAACATCAAAAAAGCGGGAAAAAGGGAGTGCAATGTGGAAAATTTATTCTCAGGGTCTAGTAAGATCAATACTCGTCGAATTGTGGACGGCGGGACGCTGAATTTTCAATACAGAACCGAGAACAGGTTTTCTGTTGAAATCAAAATTGCTTGATCCCCCCCTCTTCAGTATTTCTCTATAATTCTTCGACCCTCCATTAAACTTTGTAATATCATGCAATATCATTTCCGTTGAATTATATACGCGCATCTTTCTTTCTTTTCAGTTAAGATTATGGATAAATTTTATGATTCCAAAAATCGAAGATGGTGGTAATTTCGGCTTCTTAGTGCAGAAGGAGATAGTAAGTGACATTGGATCGGTGGAAAAACAAACAATGGTACTTTTCCTCAAGGTTTCGCAGTATCATGATAAACGAGCGGACATCATTTCAAAAGTAAGTCATGCATGTTTCACATTACATATTGTTGTGCAATGTAATTAGAGTAATTAAAACCATGATCTTTCTGATCACGAAGGCAGCCGCGCCACACTGTCCCCTCATTAGTCCTAGCCAGGCAACTAACTGATTCCAATGGACAACTTTTGGTCCGGTATACCACGTCGTTGATCCTCTCCAATACTGTACATGGGCCCTCCCATTTGCTTTGAAGTTTTGAGCCTTTTCTTCCTCTGGGGGTTGCATAGCCAGACTTTTCCACCTAGCTTGAAAAGTTCTTCTATAGCGCCAATATCAGACTGAGCTTTCATCCTTCCTCTGGCGGTTTCTAAGTTGCCTCAGACTAGTTCATGGAATTTCTCGAGTTGCCCCTGGAGATTCATCAAATCTTGTGGTTTGTGAGAAGGCGCTCTAAACTCCAGACCATATGGTGACCGTAGCTCGCATTTAAAAATAATCTTTGCCGGAGTTTCCTTTGAAGACCCTTGTACTGATGGTTGATATGCCAGGAGAAAAAACGGGTATCCATACGCTCCAGTCATGTTGTCCTTCATCGATGATTTTGGCTAGAAACTTTTCCACAGTATGCTTAGATTTTTTGACCATGCCATCAGACTAAGGGTGGAGAGGTAGACCTAATATTCTTGCAACCTCTCTGAATACTTTTGATTCCAAATTTCGATCTTGATCAGTATGCAGCTCCATAGGGGTACTCCAAAATGCGTTATCCAATGTTCTACCAATGCATTTGCGACAGTTGTTGCCTCTTGGTTGGGAGTGGCATAATATTGAATTGTCATGAACCTCCAGGTGTAGAGGACGCAGTCTCTTTCTTAGGTCCAAGCCTGCTCTTGATGGAATCATGGCTTAGCTTGTGAATTTTCCCCAGAAGGGTACGTGGGCGTTCTTGGACTAACATTTATGAGGATGGTGTACATTAAAATAAGCTGTATCCACTAGCTCAGAGGGGCTCACTCTCATCTATTCTCGGGATCACAAATTCCGCTCGTAGAATTTCCAATAGTCTCCATTATACAAGGCCTGAAAGTAAATACTACCCCCCTTTCTCTTATACTAGGCCTCCATGCTTGTAGATTTCGGAATTGGGGTACTACTCCTAAACGTCCATTACACTGGGCCAAACAGTTTACAAAATCATGCTAGGCCTATTGTTAGCCTTCATAAACTAGGTCTAATATAGGCCTGACGTACAGCAGTATAAAAGCCTATACTAAAGCACAATTACAGATTACAATGATGAGGGTAGGTGAATTGAACTCGTTGATGACGTCTCCTACTGATGACGACACAATTGAAGGGGCCTGTGAGCAGAGCCGGCAAACTGAGCAAGCCGAAAAGTTTTAGCTCGCTCTAATAGAAATTTTCTAAAAATCGATTCCCGATATGTCGCAAACGCGACATATGCGTTAGAGGAAACGTCGGCTATGCCTGTGGGTCACGTCTGATCACGTCATAATATAGTATACAAAATTATTAGGGGATATTGTAAACTCGCAAATTTGGAATAAAGGGTTAGGATTCAAGGAACTTCAGGAAAGACGCATGAAATTTGTCAATAAAAAGAGAGAGAGAGAGACACTATTGTACTGTACAAACTGGATTGCGCTGTATTTTCAATTCAGCATCAATCTCGGAAATCTTTTAAACCCTGCAATGTTTTTCAGATTGCAAAGTTTCCGCACATAGAAGATTATCGTAAAGCTGTGAATGAGTACGACGAAGAACAATATTTCTTCCTGTGGATTAACCTTTCCGAAATTCGTACCAATTACGCAGCCTTATATGATTCTCTGATGAAAAATAAAGAAAAATTGACAAAGCCTCGATCTGAAACTGGCGAATCTATGTTCCAGGCTTGATGCTTTTCTCCTTTTTTGCCTCGACATCTATCTGTAACGAAATGATTGTGAATTTTTTCATTATTTCCATTCAATTATTGTTCATATTTAGAAAACGTTTCGCGTAATTTTCTTCATCATTATGATTGAGAAGCGATTATAATAATGTCAATGATGAGCTTAGGATTAATTCGGACTGGGGAGGAAAGCGTCGTTCATACTAGAAAAATTCGAGAGTACGATACAGCAAAGACGTGGCACAAGCAATTTAGCCTGTTTCTAAAAATGCAGTAGGTCAGTGCCTGGCACATGTTTACAGCTCCTTCATGAGGTTAGAGGGGAAGGAGACCATCCAGCACAAACGAAAAACTCTACGGCAGAATCCAACGCAAACGTAGTACAAACTAATCCATTTGCTCACGCCCCAAAAATCGAAAGGAGGGCTAAGGACATGGACCTGAAGGTAATGTCTGTCGGAAAATGTATAATTTTGATGGAGCGTCGGTGAACATACACTAAGAGATACCGTAGGTGTTTTCTCCAATATTTCTTTCAACGCCAAATGTGACAGAATCGTAAAAGCTCCTTGTGCAAAACGCGCCTCTGATAATGCCTACTGCAAAGTTGAATATTCTATTCGCACGTCGGACTTTCATCACTGACCTTCATGATCACTCGTAGATACAAAATAGTCTTATTCAAAATCGCCGTTTTACACATAGAGCTTTTACCATTCCGACCTATCCTGTGGTTTCGCAAAACACAGATATTTAATGCGGGCAAAATGCATTATTTTGACACCAAAAATGATGGACACCGACGAATCCGGTCTCAGTGATGACGAGTTACGCGTATGCCATCTTTAATAGGTCTTACATGCTATTTCTCTTGCTCAATGTATTTACAAATCTGACAAACTTCAGCGCGCTCTAGCGAGTGATTGAACCTTTTCAATAGAAATTATTTTCTCGGCCCACCTGTAGGCGAGTTATTGCACAAAACCTGATTCCGTCCCCTTTGGGCCTGTCTCCTGGTGTTTTCGAGGAAAGATTCGCGAGAATAAGTCCTTTATAATCACACAGAGAGAAAAATTCACTTTCTGGCTTCATTGAGACGCTGCTGCTATGCTTTTACGGTATTTTATTGCCAATCCGTCATTTGCTGAAAATCAGAAAAAAAACCCTGAAGAGCTTATCTGCTCTCTTTTGGTATCGCAGCTGTGGAAATTTCCAACGTACCTTCAACTCAATATTGGTTCTTCAAGGCGCTATAGAATGAAGATAAGATTTTCGACGTTGAAGTTCTGGATTTTTAATTTAATTTTTTCAAGTACGGTATAGTTCACAACATACACAGTCCACTTAGAAGTTTTACTAACCATATTTTACTCGTACCTATTTTTGTAATCATAATCGAAAACAAAATAATGAAAACAAAAAAAAACAAATTCCATATTGTTTCATATCGATACGATGTAACGATAATAGAAAATTCAAGATCTGTACACGGAATCGCCCGATGAAGGACGAGGTTTCACTAATTTTTCTTTATTTTTGACCAACACATCGTATAATACGGCGTAGCTCGCACGAATTTCGTCGATATTTACTTGCACGAGGAAATAATAGTCTTCGTCAAACTCATCGACAGCCTTACGATAATCCTCTACGTGAGGGAACTTCGCAATCTGTAAAATAGAGTAGTTTGCCGGATCAGTAAGTATTTAGATTTACTGTACTCAAAACACGTAGTAGAACTGTGAAAAATCATAAGTGATGTGCTTTGCATGAATTGTAGTAGATTTCAAAAACAAAAGAACAAAAAACTTGAGTAGGTGCCTATGGAAGGGCCTCTTATTGAGTCTCATGGTGTTTGAAGAGTTGCATATCTGGTTCATTGAACGGACCGTGTTTGGAGCATTGCATACCTGGCTCAGTGAAGGGGCGAATCCAATTGGTGTGTGATACATACATTGAATATCTAGTTACTTGAAGGAGCTATTTTAGTCACGCTATAAACACCTAACCGACCTTCAAACTGTAAATATGATTAAACTAGAAAAACTAGAAAAAAATTACAGTTTCCGTATAACTTTATTAATTTTGCTGAACGCTTTCGGCTTACGCCATCATCATGAGCAATAATAAACTAAACTAAAATACAAAGGTAAGTTTCATCTTGATCGCGGTAGAGGTTCGCCGACAACTTACAAGTCGGTAGTTGTATAATGCGGTGATGTCATGAAAACTTTGGTTATGATTAGATCTTCACTCTTCACACGATTTAACACGTCATATCGGTGGCACGCGTCGTATTTCGCTATCTCGACGGATTCAAGAGCCTTTCTTCGAATTTTCTTTTTCTCAACATGCAGCACCTTCTCCCCTTTAGCTAAGTGATTTTCCTCTAATAGATGGCGTGCGAACGTCGACTTCAGGGGGTTCTCATTATCGTAGGCATCGACGTGGTCCGTAAGGCGAGTTCGGAAAGATCTCCCGCATTCTCCGATGTAGACTGCCGGACAGTCTCTGCATTCTAGGAGGTAGACACCGCATTTTGATAAGGAGGGGAGACTGTCTTTACTATTAGACAATAACCTACCAACTTGGAGGTATGGGTAGAAGACTGGCTTCAGACTGTTTGCCCTGAGGAGGCTAGCCAAAATATCGGTGAGTGGGGGGAGGTACGGAAGAGGGACTATCTCAGTCCTTTTGGTGCTAGTTGTGGGGTCGTGTAAGGTCGAAGCACGACCGAGGATGTTCTTGAGAAGCTTCTTCCTTATCATCCCACCGATATCGTCCGCCCTCGTCCTAAATCTGGTGTAAGTTTACTTTGAAATAATATTCCAAGCTAATAGCTTTTAGGGGGCGAACGAGCGGAAGCTAATAGCCAGCAGGTGCACTTGATCCGCTCTTTCGCCCCCCCCCCTCCTTGGTCTAGTATAAGTCCAGTTTAAGACTAGTAAAATCCTAAGGGGGGGTCTCGTACATCTATTATAATTCTAGTTTAAGACTGCTAAAATCCTGGTAAGTCTTTAGTCAACCCTTAGTTCAAAGCCAGGTATAGGAAGAGCCTAGTGCTCAGACCTACAAACTTCTTAGAATTCAAATAAGAAATACAATTTATAGGGTGCCGAAGTCTGCTTGTTAGTATAAACTGACTAGATCCATTTATGCAGTTAACTGTATTTTTGATGATTGGACCACGCCCATAAGCCTAGTCTAAGACTAGTGTAAAATCCTAGGGAGAAAGGGGGGGGGGTCTTCTCCGTTCTATTACAGATCTAATTTAGGACTGGTAAAAAGCTAGTATGAAGCTAGCATAAAAACTGGATAAGGTGATTTCACAAATCTGGGAATCACCCACGGAGTAACGAGGATGAAGAGGGTGGGGGCACTCAGAAAATTTTAAATTAGGGGTCAGGGCAAAGGAAAGAAAAAAAAAGAGAGAGCGAGAGGGAGAGGGAGAGAGAATGATTAAGGGGTATTGGATTTCTTGGCGCAGCCAAAAAGATAGAGATCATGTTTCATGTCTTTTCAAAATTCTGCCCAATCAGATATGTCGTGGATAATGCGAGACAAAAATATTTTAGGATTCTAGGCGAAGGCTTTAGAGCGGCACACTCGCTTGATTTGTCTCGCTTCTTGGTCCTCTACAAGTCTACTTTAGTATATTTCAGGCTGATGAGATTGCTGGGCCTCACTCGCTCTGCTCGTTCGTCCCGCTTTAGTATGTTTCAGATGTTGTAAGCGGACCAGGATTAAGGACTTACGACGTCACCGACTTATGACGTCACCGACCTATGACGTCACCGAACCTATGATGTCACCGACCTATAACGTCATCAACTTATGACGATATCGACTTACAACGTCACTAAAATTAAGACGTCACCGACTTATGACGCCATCGACTTATGACGTCACCGAACCAATGACGTCACCAAACCTATGACGTCACCGACTTATGACGTCACCGACTTATGACGATACCGACTTACAACGTCACCGAACTTATGACGTCACCGAACCTATGACGTCACCGAACCTATGACGTCACTGAACTTGAGACGTTACAAGCTAATAGCTTCATAATGACTCTCAGCGTTTTCTTAGCCTAGTAAAAATCTAGCCTACGCCTTTTCATTGTATTAGGATACGCTAGAAACTACAGAGGGGGGGGGGCTCGGACTCGCAAACTCGCAGATTTGAGAATCACTGTCACAATGAAAATCCCCATAAGGATAAGACCAGAGCAAAGACATGAAACATGTCAAAAACTTTTCGACCTCTGCCAGACACCGGACGGCGGACATTTTCTCCGGAAAGACCTCCCAATAAAATATAAGCCAGGACCCATCCTTGTAGTATAGTAGCTTTATACTAGTATATAATTAAGTAGGAGGGGACTTGGAAAAAAAAATGACCTCAAGGTAGAGGGAATAGGAAAGGGTCTTAGGAAAATTTTGATATTTGAGCAATAGTAATAAGAGGGAGAAGCCAAAAATTTTCAAAGTCCCAAGGTCATAATTAGGTAAGGACCCTCAAGGTAAAGGGGGTAGGAAAGGGACTTGGAAAATTTTAATCTTTGAGCTATAGATGGTAGGAGGGGAAGCTCAAAAATTTTCTAAGTCTCAAGTTCATAGTTAGATAAGGAAGTTGCCTCCCGGACGCCGGACACTTTTTCCGGAAAGACCCCCTGATAAAACAGGTTCCCTGTTAACAGGTTACCTGTTGATGAAAGTACATATTTGCGTGTACTTCAACAGGAAACCTGTTTTATCGGTGGGTTTTCCGGGGAAAAAGTCCATCGTCCGCCATCCGGCCGGCCCGCAAAGCTCATAGGTCGAACATTTCCTAGAACCCTCCTACATGTATAGCTTGGATATAACCTGAAATTTAAAGTAGACTCCGAGTAACTAGATATGTAGGCCTAATGCTTCATACACCAATTGATTCACCCCTTCAATGAGCCGAATATGCAGCGCTTCAAACATCGCATAAGACTCGGTTGGCTATTCTACCGTATCAAACCTATAGCTTGGAGATTATTCCAAGTTCAGAAAACCTCATGAAACAGGTTCCCTATCTCCCCTCGTTAAACTCCATCGAAGAACCCATGAATTTTTATCTCCTCTTCCCTTCGATAGTAATCGAATAATTTTGCAACAAAAACAGAGAAAAAATTGACGAAGATCATTCTTATGAATACGGTATGCCAATTTCAAGGTTCTCGAAGTAAGAAATGTACCGAGTTGACGATCTTCTCCATTTGCAACCCTTTATTTCTCTTTTATTGCACATTTTTCGATTCTTTTTGACTTGTCATTGGGATTTATCCGTAGGATATAGGGCAAATGTGATCCAACTTCCACAATCTAGGACTTCGATGACTTACTTTCGAAAGTATATCAGCTCGTTTAATACAATATTGCGAAATCTTTATAAAAAGTACCGCCGCTTGCTCTTGAACAGATTCGATTTTGTTTATGATTTCCTTTTGTATAGAAACACCGAAATTATTGCCGTCTTCAATCTTTGGAACCATGAAGGTTATCCATGATCTTAGCTAGGAGAAAAAAAAAAGGAAGATACGTTTATTTGTACCATTGTGTCACTCAAAAAGGAGGCTGACCATACCTTAAGATAGAGATATGGAGAAGTATCAAGAAAAATTGAAGCAGACTAAATGAGGAATTTGGATTTTAGTTTCTCGTCCACTTCATACACATGCAAATCTCTTTCCTCATACTCAACTTAACGATCGAAGTTGTTCCTTGTTTCTCTCGGAAATTTCCCCAGTTCCCTGTCTGGTCGAGTTTTGTAAAGTTTCCTTCTGATTATTGTTCTCTAAAGCAGGCCTGTCCAACCTGCGGCCCGCGAAAGAATTTCAGATACGTAATAAAAAACTCATGATTTCATAATCAAAAATGTACAATGAAATCGTTTTTAAATATAGGTACACGATTTATGGCCCGCGAAAATTTCAGAAGAAACGCTTGCGGCCCACGAATCGTAAAAAGATGGGCAGGCCTGCTTTAAGGTAAATCAGAGGCCCTGCTCTTTTTCGAATGATGATCAGAGATGACGTTTTTTCCTAATAATCTTCACACTGCAGGACAGTTCCTCTGTTAATCTTCTCGTGTTGCTCATCCACCAACCTTAAATCTCGACCTGATGCAAGGACTGCTTTTGAAGCGCAGCAAAAGCGCAGTCACCATTGCGTCAAAACTGCGCTTTCCATTCTGATTGGTTGAATTTTTGGTCACAATTGCAAAAACGTGCGTCAGAATTGCGTTACTTTTAAACTACATCTCAAATTTTACAGATCGGGATATAAAGAGACCGAAGGTGTAAATTTTCTGTGGCCTACTTTTTGTACTTATAATCCGCGTGGTCGGAATTTTTCCAAGTCTCCGAAGTACAGTAGTTGAAATTTGTACTTCGTTCAACCACAAATTCCTGGAAGGATGAAGAACTTTCCTCTCCGATTAATCCTTCGTGAAACAAACGACTGGACGAATTTTTACTTTCGAGCTAATAGTGATGTTACCAGTTTGATGGGAGTTTGGGTTAAATCGGTGCAACTTTAGTATGCGGTCTACCGCGAAAATCCGGTCAGATTTCATTTTAGTGTGCGGACTACCTGAAAATTGTAAAGAGGTATGCGGCCTACCGTAATTGAGAAAGACGAACAGTACCATGTTCACATAAATTTGGAATTATATTCATGCATACATAAGTAGCAACCACCAGGATGTTGTCACACATGCGAATAAAAATTTTACAAGCTATCACGAGGATATTGTCAGACATGTAAATTGAACGTTGATCATCGGTAGACAGTCCAAATACCGCGCAGAAATGCTAAGAAGAGGTCGTCGTCGTGTTTACTCATCGCGTGCCAACACACATGGTCAAGATGTGATTATAAGTGTTGTTCCGGTAATCCCCGCATTTTCTTCAGTATTTTAATTTTGGCATCAAGCCAAGATCGCTCGATACCCTGTGTGTGAGCACCAGAGTCAGGGTCCACAAAATTCTCCTGGTGATTCACTGTCTTCTGTTGGAAGCCGAGAGAGTTGAGGCACCTATAAGCCGGCCATTCATCAGAGTGAATAACTGACCCTGTTGCACATTCACGTTGAATGATGGGAATGAGGGTGGCTTTGTCGCGGCGTTTCACCCAAAAGTGATGGTTTATGTCTCCTCATTTTGCCTACACACATTCTGAACTATTACTCATAGGTGACTGGCAGGAAATTCCCTGCACGATATTTCAACCTGAGAAGTAATGCAGTTATCAAAATAATCTGTTCACCTTATTTTACCATACATACGATAACACGTTCTGTACGGTAGACCGCATATTATATACTGGTAGACTACATTTTACACGAAAATCGGGTAGACCGCATACTAAAGTTGCACCGTTAAATCTGTCGTAGCGCGAAAACGCAAGACGTATAGTTTGGATGTACGAAATTTGTATCTCAATTTCATCTTTAATTTGAGCCACGTCCTAAGCTTCTACGACTTTTCTGAGCCGAGTTATGGACAAAAAATTGCCGAAATTTTGCTCCAAAGTGGATTGTTAAGAAAAAGTTTTTGGAATGAGAAATTGCGTGATTTCTCAAATTTTTTCTCGCATCTGCAACAAAATTAAGCGCGGAGCCCGAAAAAAACAGGTTGGATGACTTGACAATGCACGGAAATGACTGAATGGGGCCAAGAAAAGACGAAATTTCACAAAATTGAAAATGCGATCATTTTCGACATTTTTCTCGAATTCTCGATGAAATTTTGTGCTGAGTCCGAAAAAAATAGTGGAATGACTCGACTAAGCACCAAAATGATCAAATAATGAGCCCAATGAGAATAATTTACTGAAAAATGGATTCAGTCTTGGCCAAAGGAGAGTAAAAATTTCCCCCACATTCAAATTGGAGGATTCTCAAATCCGCGGGTGTACAACAGAAAGCGAGCTCTTTAGTAGTGTATCATTCCTTCTAGCGGCCGACACAATCCTTTGCATCAATGACGGGGCCTCCTCGAATCTTTCACCGCGAGAGTACAACGGAAAGCCAGCTTCCCTGTAACTTTCGCCTCGCACAGCGTGAACTAATCGAAAATTGTGCACGTCTACCCTGCTCGATCAGAGACGGTACCTCTTTCAATCTCTCACCGCTAGTGTACAACAGAAAGCGAGCTTCTACGTAACCTTTGCCTCACGACGTGAACCAACGGAAAATCCTCCATATTTGCCCTCCTTCATCAAAGACGGGGCCTCGTTCGATCACTCACCGCGGATGTACAACAGAAAGCGAGCTTCTTGGGATCATTCCTTGTAGCAGCCAACACACCGCGAATTTCTGCACATTTGCCCTCCTTCATAAATGACGGGGCCTCCTTCAATCTCTCAACGGGAGTGTACAACAGAGTATCATTCATTCTACTGGCCGACGTACCGCAAATTTCTGCCATTCTGCTCTCTTTGATCAGAGACGGGGCTTCCTTTGACCTCTCACCGTGGATCTACTACCAAATGCTAGCTCACATCCAAATAGATACTTCATAAGGTCATTTGGGTGATTATTTTCGAACTCAGCGCTCACGCAATTTTTTATGAGGGAGGACTTTGACCTTTTTTGGGCCATAAATCCATTACCGAAGCTTCGTAGGGTCATCTGGGTGATTTTTTCGAACTTGGCGCCAAATTTCATTAAAGAATTGTACAAAATTTTGAAGATCATCCAATTTTTTTCTTCGGGAGGATTTTGACCCTTTTTTGGGCTGTGCGTCCATTTTGAGCTTCGTAGGGTCATTTTAGTGATTTTTCCGGGCTAATTGCCAAATTTCACCAGAGAATCAAATAAAATTGGCAATTTTCTGATTTGGGGAAATTTTAAACCTTTTTGGACCCATTAACCCACTTTGATGCTTTGCATTATTTTGTGACTAGTTTTTTCGTTTTCCCCGTGAAATTTCACGTAGGGAATATCAGTTTGATTCTTGAAATGTTCGAAATTCAGTTCAATACTTTAAATCAATCAATTTTTGAGCCCTATTTTGGAAACCTTTACAAATTGGTTAAACTCGGCTCAGAAAAGTCGTAAAAACTTCAGGTGTGGCTCGAATTAAAGATAAAATTGAGATACAAATTTCGTACATTCGAACTATCGTGACCTGGTTCCAAGAAAGGGACTTTAGCGTCCAAATATCAAGATGGAGATAAGGGTCTTCCACAAGACGCAAAAAGACCCGTAACTCCAGCTTGATATTTGTACGCTCAAGTCCCTTCCTTGGAACCAGGTATAACGTCCAAAGTTTCGCGTTTTCGCGCTACGACAGATTTAGCTTAAACTTCCATCTAACTGTAACATTATTTTGCCTCACCCTAGGCCTATATAGAACTCTTCCTTCGCTTTCTAACATAAATCCCATGATGACGTCATGCCTCCTTTCAGGTAATTCTTTGTTCTCCTGAATCCTTCATTTTTCCAATACGATTGTACTAATTGTACAAGAATACCTCATAAACGCCCTATCATTGAAATTTTTCAACATTTTCTGTGAAACTCACAATGTACGAATCTTTGACCATCTGTATGACCGTTGCTTTCGTCTTCTGTACAAATTTAATAATTTTGTCATTTGAAGGTGCCATCCCCGTACTGAACGAGTACACCTTGGCATTACTAGATTCATCATTGTCCGTCGTTGTACCCCTTGAACACGGTCACGAAATGAATTAGGTATGCAATTGGTGAATGAAATTTAAAGAAAAAGTAGCGATACTAATTGTACAGATTAATGCCTACTCGCTTGTTTTCGTGTGATCCGGAATAGGTATGTTTGAATCTTTGTGTAAATTGTCCATATTTTCTTCATTCCATTCTGGTAGTTCAAGTAGTTCGGAAAGTTGTATTATTCTGTTTGGAACATCTATCATCAATTTATAGTGACCCTGATAAGAAAATGATTTTCATTACCTACCTATTACATATTTATCTTTACTGTTTGCAATAATTCATCAACGGTGAAGAACATTTTTCCGAATTTAATTTATAGGTAAGTCAATTTTTTAGGTTCTTATTGGATAAGTACTCACTTGTTTTTTCATACTATCTATGAAAGATTCCGCCTATTACAAGAAAAAAAAAAAAAAAAAAAAAGAAAAAGAAATTTATCAATTCATTCCCAAAATTAGTTGGAAAAAGTTTAAACCTTCTTGACAACGGAAATAAATTCCAAAATATTTTTTCTCTCTGAAATGTGTACTTACGCGATTGAGTTTTGAATCGTTTGTTGTGGATGTACCAACTTCTGTCTTTCGAGGGAATCTGAAAAGTGAGTCAAAATAACATAGATATTTTTTTCTTTCGAACTCAACGACGACTGATCAAAAATTATTAGCAGCAAGAAGAAAGTATTAAAAATGGATATTGAGAAAAACAATAGTTATATGAAGGATGTGAGCCTGTATGGAATTTAAGTTACTAGAGGGGAAGACGTGTGAAAAAGTTGTGGCCGATTATATCGTATCGTAACGCAATTATAATAATTCGATCTTGACTCTTAGGTCTACTTAGTCATACCTACCCATTCACAGAACTCAATACAAAGACTAAAAACGTTAATGAAGAAAGTTCATAACACCAACGATTTGCTTTCGAGTTCATTTATGTTTTAATTTTCGAATTAAATTTCAAAACCTAAAGATATGAAAAATTTAGAAAAATAAGTACTAATTCGAGTAAAGATTCTGAAAAACATTCGCTTTATCAATTCAAATGTATACGTGTGCCTGGATTATACGCTGAATCCACCTTGATTTTTTTCTTTATTCTCTTTTTTTTTTGTAACATTGCAAATGACTCAAGGACATATATTTACTGTATCTGTTTTTCTGCAATACTGCTGAGCAAATATCAAGCAATCACAAAGTTTTCTGCTTGAATTTTTGAAATGATTCAATGTCTCGAAGGTCGAGTAGATTAATTCATAGTTTCGGTTGAGATAATCGAGATGACATGGTTGGTTATATGTATGAAAACTTACGCATAGCTTTCACTCGAAATTTAAATCATGTGTTGTTCTCGCAGGCTTTTAGTACCTATTTCCTTTTAAACTTATGAGAAATATAAAAAGGTATCGAACACTGTACAGTCTACTTAAATTTAAATCGTCTACCAATATTTCCATTCGAAGTTTTATCATAATTTGCTGAAATGGTGACGTCTAGGTAAGTTTTTTTCTGTCGGTAGACGAGATTGCTAGTTTTTTTCAACATTCACACCATAGAAGATACCGTTCCAAATACCAAAATTATGTCAACTGTTCCAAATATTACAAAAAAAGTTTTGGAGCGAAGACATCCACACATCCTCTTTAAAGAAAATATTGAGCAAAATATTATAAGGGAAGAAAAAAAAAATGAACATTCTTGTCACTTTTTTTCATGTAAACAGCGTTCATCCAGAATTCTTTTCGTTTTTTATGATAAACAGTTTAGAAATGCTAATGCCAATCTTCTTAAATCTTCGGTTGATTTTACTGATCTTCATAAAATACTTCGTGAACAAGGAATTTTTGCAAGAGTAAGTTACTTCTGGAAAAAACTTTGAAAATTTTCATAATTACATGGCTCCAATTTGAAGGAAACAAAAAAATTGATCATCGCCTGAAAAAAATCTAAATTTCCTCTCTGGGAACAATTCAAACGAATTTTGAGCCTACTGAAAAAAAAAAAAAAAAAAAAAAAAAGAGAAGTAGGCCTGAATCCTGATACACTCACATAATACTTAGTTCACTGTATTGTTTGGATTCAGCTCAGAGTTGAAAATCGTTCAACTACCTAGGTATTCTTTGTTGGTCGTCAGTATAAGAAGTATTTACTCGGTCTTGATACTCGGTCACCTCTTTCAATTTTTAATTGTTGATTTCTTGTCCTGCTTCGTCAGAAGAGAAGAGAGCACCTCGATCGAACATAGTAAAATCCGATTCTTTTTTTTTTTGAGCGAAGAACTGAATGTTATTCTAAGTTCTTGCAGACAGTGTCACAGTAATATTTTGAATGCGCGATCTTTACCAACAAAGATCCCCTTCAGTCACATTGAAAATCCCTTTCGAATCATATCTTACATGTGTATTACGGAAAATCAAGGTATGATGAATTCCTTCCAGAAAATAAGATATGTAACGTCTCTCCCTGTCGATAGAATGACTGAATCTAATCTTAAGTTCCTGCAGATAGTGTCACGATAGTATTTTGGATACGATCTTCATGAAAAAAAGAAGTTGGTATGAGCTAGATTTACTTTAGTCCGTTTGGGAATCAATTTCAAATCCGTAGCTTGTAAAATAAAGATAAAAAAATGGAACTTTTCTCAAGTGTTGACCTGTGGAACTTCTAAACAATAACATTTTTCCTTTGGAATACGTATACCTCTCTCTAGATTTCTTCAATTGTTGAGAAATTAAGTGGCTTCTCATCAATGTATCAAGGGATTATTTGTAAAAAAAAAAAAAAAAAAGTACTTAATCTCTAATTATTTCTCATTTTACTGCTTTAGAAGGGAATAGAATCAGAATCGATATGATAGGTATTTTCCGGATCACCATACGGCACATAATTATTGTAATGCGAGATTGAATAATGCGGCTGATGTGTTCTTGAATACCTAATGATAATTTTTCGACATGTTCATGTCTTTGCTCTGGTCTTATCCTCATGGAAATTTTCATTGTGGCAGTGATTCTCAAATCTGCGAGTCCGAGTTCGCAAGTCCAAGGGGCCCCCCCTCCCCCACGAAAGGCACTTAAAAAAATTTCGAGGTTTTCTCAGGGAAGTGATTCTGAAATGTGCGAGTCCGAGTTTGCAAGTCCGAGTTCGCGAGTGCAAAGCAGTAGTTTATCCTAATAAGTATAATAAATAGATTTATACTAGGCTAACACCAAGAAGCCATAAAGCAAAGGTGTGCCAGTTTCTTCCTAGCGTCACCCTGATATTTGTTTATTTGATCAAATACAATTTAAAAAAAAAAAAAAAAAAAAAAAAAGCATGCCGCTGAGAGCCATTATGAAGCTATTAGCCTGTGACGTCCAGAGCATTGCAGCTGAAACATAAAGCTTCATCTTTTGGCTTAAACCTTGGACATTGAAAAATATAGTTTTGGCTTTGGCTTTTGACTTTGGTAATACCTAAAAAATACAGCTGACTTTCGGCTTTTGGCTCTAGCTTTCGGCTGTTCTGATGAAACACACCGGCTTTTGACTTAAACTTACGACCTTGAAAAATATAGCTTCGGCTTTGGCTTTCAGCTTGGAAAAAACATAAATAATACAGCTGCGGCTTTCAGCTTTAGCTTTCGGCTTTTGGCTGGCTGCAATGCTCTGGTGACGTCATAAGTCATGAATTCTGGTCCGCTTACAACATCTGAACAGAGTTGGAAAGCTAGCTGAAAGCTGAAAGTTTAAAGCCAAAAGCCGAAAAATTTTTTGAGACAAAAGCCAAAAGCCAAAAGCTTTTTTATTCAGCTTTTTTACGTTTTCACGGTCCCTTGACTCTTGTTCAGGACCTGCCCATAAAAAGACGGAAAAAGTTGAAAGCTGAAAGCTAAAAGCTGAAAGCCGGAGGAGGTTTGACCCAAAAAGTTGAAAGACAAAAGCCGATAAAAAAAATAAGGTGAAAGCCAAAAGCCAAAAGTTTGTTCGAAGGTTAACAGCTAAAGCCGAAAGCAAAAGTTTTATCTTTTGGCTTTCCAACTCTGCATCTGAAACATACTGAAGCGAGGCGAACGAGCGGAGCGAGTGAGGCCCAGTAATCTCATCAGCCTGAAATATACTAAAGTAGACTTACACTAGACCAAAGAGGCTCATTAGCCTAAAATATTACAAAGTAGACTTATACTAGATCATCAAGCGAGTGCAGTGCCGCTCCAAAGCCTTAGCCTAGAACTAGTCTCAAATATTTTTGTCTCGCATTATCCACTGCATATCAGATTGGGCAAAATCTTGAAAACGAAAAGACAGATTGGGAGGGGAGTGTCTTTCTTTTGAATAATAATACTTTCATTTGATGTTTCTTTTTGTCAATTCATCAACGTAAAAATTTCCTTTAATTTTTGCGTAAATGCCTTCTTCCCCGTCGTTTTGGCCGAATTTTCCGCGTAATTCGATAACAAAGAAAATATTGGGAAAAAAGCAATTCGATTCGGCTAGGGTTGACTAGAAGAATGAATCGATAAATTGGACTAAAATATCAATGAAATTTAGAAAATCGTTGCGATTGAACTTTTAATAACCAATAATGAAATAAAAATATTGATATTTTTATTTTAAAAATTAATAAAATTACGTATAATATAATAATTATTAATAATTATTAAATTTATTAAATTAAAATTTATTCATAAATTATTCTTAAATATTAAGCTTAACATTAATCTAAAATTTGAAAAAATTATTATTATATAAGTATAATCACATTACTACAGAAACGCATAAGTTTATTTATATGTGACCGAGATAAACTTATGCAATTCTGTAAAGATTTTCTTTAATTTATCTAGGTTAACCTAAATTTTTTTCAACACATAATTATGGTAAAGTACGATTTTTCCCACGGGTTCCATCACTTTTTGAGGAAAATATCTTCCAGGTGCAAGCGATTAAAATGGAATCATTATATCATTTCTCGTGCATCAAGTAAATGTCGACAAAATTCGTGCCAACTACGCTATATGATTTTCTAGTCATAAATAGAGAAAAATTATATTGGAACCTCGTTCTACCTACATGCTGCGGATGATTCAATGCATGAGTCTTGATGAATATTTTTATTCTATCTTACATCGCTACAAAACAGTACGCAGAATTCGTTTTTTTGTAATATTTTGATTTTGATTATGATTTTTAAAACGTACGAATGAGTAGGGTTAGTAATGATGTTGAGGACTAGTGTACGTATATGAAGTAATAAAATTATAAGTCTTGAACTTCATCAAAGAGAATTTTTTCTTCATTCTTAATTCTTCGATTTCCAGAGCTCTAATTTAAAAATCTCATTTACTCTCTTCAGAAATAAACCGACTATATCTTTTCCTTAATGATATCATAAAAAGATATCAGTTACATCGATTCACAGAATAATATGCAAACCTACTTGGTTGGTAATCAAATACTCAAGTACCGCGACCGGTCACATTTTTATCTTCGATTCTCGCGCTTAAAATCACATATTACAAGTTGTTGAATGAAAATTTTTTCTCAAAAGCTTTCTGTCACTCATCTTTATCAATATCTGTAGATGTAGGTTCCATGTTTCGATGCTCTTTATTAACTGTCTGTATTTATTTCGATAAGTCGTTCAAAGAGCTATCGCACCTAAAATATACCTATGCAGCGAAATTTAAGTTCACCTCAGATTCATTCAGATTTTTTTTTAATACTCTATACCGGTACGAGACCTGTTCTTGTAACGAAAGATGAAGAAAGAACTTCGGATATTGCATAGAATGAGAGATTAGGTGTCGGATTTTTCATCCGTAAGCTTACATAAGTACATCATAAGATAGTCACGATTTCAGCCCAGATTTTCGTAGGTAAGTACAAGGAGAACAATAAGTCCGATTTCTTATTAGTTTTATTGCTTGGGATCATTCTTGGTAAATCACAAGTTCAAGGTCATGTAATAGAAATGATCAAAATTGGTAATAATTAAGGAAAATCTTCATTTAACGATGGACTACGAGACGTTCGAAGCGTTGCGTGCTTGTGCGTAATAACGTAACGAGAGATCTTCAATTCATGTCGTCTACGTCACAGTAGGATGTCAGATAGCGCGCGATGATTTTCGTGATAACGCTAGCGGTTAACTATTCAAGATTACATTCGGATTCGGAATCGGAAACGAGTTTTACGTTTTGCCCATAATGTTGTACCTATACGGACCTGTGAAGAATTTCAAGAGAACAGAACATTCCAGCCATAATTGCTGTAATTTCTCTTTTTCGTCGCTGCTCGCCAGTCGCGATGATCGGCAGATCACTATCCCTTCTCCGCGTTACTCACCGTCGATGAGAAACTGTTTGACGGAATCACCGCCTGTCCGAGTCCGAGAATAGTGCATTATTGTGTACGGTAATATTCAGTAGTTATTGTTAGTTACGTTCTCACAATTGATTTACGAACATTAGAATATCTGAATTTCATAGCCATGTAAAAACTGTAGTCTCATACACCACCGTAATCCAATTTTCAGTTGGAAACCAGAAACTGAGCGGCAGCATTATGTCGACCGAACAAGATATCAATTTTGTATTAAAATCGCTTCTAGCTGGAGGTAAGATTCCAAATTTTGATTTTTCCGTTGAATCTCTCGATTCTTTTCTTCTACCTAATTTTTCCGTTCGTTTCAGGTGTTGCTGGAATGTGCTCCAAAACCACGGTAGCTCCGTTGGATCGAATTAAAATCTTATTGCAAGCGCATAACGAACATTACAAAAATTTTGGTGAGTGGTCGAATACAGTCGAAAATTAGAAAGCTGTCATTTATTGTATGCTTTCAAAAACTCGTTAACATTTGTTCGTGACCATAATAATTGTTTTTACAGGTGTTATTTCCGGATTGAAAGAAATCGTGAAAAGAGAATCGTTCTTCGCCTTGTATAAAGGGAATACGGCGCAAATGGTACGAATATTTCCCTATGCGGCTTTGCAATTCACGTCATTCGAAATATACAAAAGTGTAAGCATTTGTTTCTTCAGTCAGTTTATTGAAAAATGTTATGTACTTTAGCCCTGGGCAAAGAGAAATGAATGACAATGTGTTACAGCTATTTGCTGCTAGTTTAGGAAGCGATTCTCATATCGGGAAATTCCTTAGTGGTTCTATAGCCGGTGTGACAGCAGCATCCTTGACTTATCCTCTTGATACGATTAGAGCTAGACTGGCTTTTCAAGTCACAGGTCATGACGTTTACAACGGTATTGCTCACACGGCAGTTACGATCTTCAAAACTGTGCGTATTTAAGGGTTGCCCCTTTTTATTTATTTATCATCTCTCTAAAATAAACTTTCTATTTTAGGAAGGAGGCTTTCGAGCACTATACCGAGGTATAGCGCCAACTCTTTGTGGAATGTTTCCGTATGCTGGTTTTAATTTTTATACTTTCGAAATGCTAAAATTTTGTTGTGTGAAGTACGCCCCACAATGGACTTGCACGAATAACTCCATCAGTTCAGGTAGGAACCGTTTATAAAAAATCTCGAATAGCTAGCCATTTGTTCTTCAGGGCAAACGATTTCTTTGTAGGTAACTTAGTGTTAACAATCCCATCGAAACTTATGTGTGGAGGCCTCGCTGGAGCGATCGCTCAAAGCTTTTCATATCCTTTGGACGTGACACGTAGAAGAATGCAGCTCGCGATGATGGACCCACAAACTCATAAATTCGGGTAAGTTCAAGACTTCCATTGAAACAAGATATATTTGATGTAAAATTAAATACCCGCGATGTATTCCAGGAAAGGCATGGTATCCACTCTTGTAGAGATCTATCAAACCAACGGTGTCGTAAATGGTCTGTATCGGGGTATGAGCTCGAATTATTTACGAGCCGTACCGATGGTCGCAGTCTCCTTTTCCGTGTACGAATTGATGAAGCAAGCGTTAAATTTAGATACGAGTATAAAGATTTCGACGTCGTAAGTTACTTGAATCCGTTGTGGAAAAAAGAAGCTCTCTTCACGCTAGAATATCGTATTTAAAAAACGTTCATCCGGACGGTTACCATGTTCTTTATTCTTTCACGTACGTTGTTTGTGATATGACTTGCAAATAAGTATTCCTTAATTTGCATTTAAAAAGCCCTCTTTAGAACTGAATGGAATATTTTACTTTTCTGTTAATTTTAATATTTAAATTTGAATATCATACCAGTTGTTACCTAATTTTATGATTTTTTTAAATCGAGTTTTCAATTTTATTCTATGAATTGATACGTCCTTTCATTGTTTTCGTAGCAGACATGTATACTTCGTGATAAGAATGGTTTTCTAATTTTATATCGTACCACAATATGCTCAACTTATGACATACTGTACTGGATTACTTAAAAGTTCAAAGAGATTGTTTAGGATGTACTTACTATGTACCAAAAATTTGTATTTATGTGAGTTGGATATATTTCTTACGCGAACGTATATCAAAATGAATTTTTGTGGAAGGAACTTATTTATTGTTGTTCAAAATTCGAGGCGTGTTAGGCTCTCCGAAAATAATTTTGTATCGATGAAAAATAAGTTGCTAACTCACTTGATAGATCAAATTTCGATACTAATAATGGTAACAAAATGTTACGAGAAACTTGAGATATCTGTAGTATGGAAAAATTAACTTTGTGTTCGAGTAAAGATATTACATTACTAAAATTTCTCAAGTACACCAATGCCGAACAATTGTGAATATTATAAATGCTCAGCATTCGTTTTACAATTATATCCTGACAATTTTTCGATGATGAGAGTTCCTCGTTAAATCTAATCAATTTTTTAGTCGGCGATTCTAGCGAGTAAGATATTCAATCAACAATAAGTAATAGAGGAACGACACCGTGCATTAAGATGAAGTCCCTGTGAGATTTTCTACCTCGTCAATTGTTCGGAAAAGCTTCAGTGCCTTGAAATGGAATTTAGTAGAATACGAGGGGCTACAAAACTCAAAACAGAAATTTTTCAATGATTAAAAGTCCTTTTTTTCAAGAAATTTCCGTCTACTTTCGATATTTCTGTAGATACGAGAACTTTATTTCATTTCAACACTTTTCTTTAGTTTATTGCAATTGCTATTCAAAGCCGATTTTCACTCATGATCATGATTTTCATGAATTGTCTACTGAAGTTTCTCAGGTATCTCCTCTAGATTTTCAATGAAGTATCGTAAAATGGTGTTTTTCTAACATTTCTAGAGCTATATTTGCCCATTTCAATGTTCAGAGAGGTCAATTTTCAGCTACGCACAAAAAAAAATACCGTTTTTTTACTTAATAGATACGATTTTTGTCATCACAATATTTTTGTAGTACTCGAAATAATTACAGTACGATAAAAAATTTTAAACAATAATGAAAATGAATTTATTAATTAGTGAAATACACTGGGTGAAATCGAATTTCGTACAATAAAAGTTTATATCACACTTGAAAAGACTCTAGTTTTGAAATTTTCCTTGAAAGGATACAATAATGCATACATACTATAGATATTATAAATATCACATTTTGCCAGTCATCACGTAAAAGCCAAACACTCCACGAAATTAGGAATAGCATAGCCGCAACAGCCCAACTCTTCGACGCTCTAAACTTGACTTGATAAATTAGCAAAAATATCTGTAAGGTAAACAGCAGCCACAATGAGCTCGAATTCGACAAATTCCGAGCGAAGAAAAAGTAAAATTACATACTTGTAGGTATCTACATGCGGCATCTAGCAGAAAGACGCTGCCATGTCGTAATTCATCGTTCACGTCTCCCTGTAAAAGGAATAGACGCCGGTATATTACTACTTGTACTCTCGATTAATTAAATAGTAAGTAAAAAAAAACCGACATTCACCTCGTAGGTTGATTCATGTATCATAGCGATAGCTCTGAATAGTGAAACAGTGCCCAACATTATTTGCAAACCCATAGTCATAAAAGCGAATAAACTAAGATCTTCGAACTTCATTCTGAATGGTCCTGGTTACGATCAACATTAATTACATTGAATCAGAGTCTCAACATATGAAATCTCACAGAAGTATTAATAACGACTAACCCTTAAATGTTATTTTATAATCATGTTTATCTTTCGGAGGATCAATTTCGTTGACACTTATCGAGTACGGCGGCCGGAGCTTCATTTCTAAATTCAATTCCGACAAATTGATACGTGTCGTCAAGCTCTGCGGCTTGTTGTACCTCTGACATGTCTTGTGAATGAAGTTATCTGCAACGTGTGACCAGGAAATAAACAAACGATAAACTGTGCTGACGACGCACGCTGTACGCGCAGAAGCGGTACTCACCAAATTGCAATAAAC
This sequence comes from Aspidiotus destructor, assembly GCA_035079395.1. NCBI lineage: Eukaryota > Metazoa > Arthropoda > Insecta > Hemiptera > Diaspididae > Aspidiotus > Aspidiotus destructor. The sequence continues at coordinate 11,452,752 of JAVHKZ010000007.1, forward strand.
TGTAAGGACGTACAACGTTCTCAATTTTCGATTGATCGTAAACGGAGACAAATTCTTTCATTAATTCGTTCAGAAAACTGAATGCTAATACAGATGGATAGGACGATGCACACAATACCATAAGCGTCACACCAAGATACGAAATTAAACTGCGGACGAAAACAATGTTATCTATTCGTGTTTTCAATTTTGAAAGAATCTCTTATGCACTTACTATATGGAATGCGAAGATAGTTTTAGAACGCATCTTTCCGGAAATTGTAGCGCTTTCTTCGACAGGAGTTTCACAAATCGTTTGCATTCTTTCACGTTCTTATTAATCTCATCCGTAAAATCAGTCGTAGCGGACAGCGGCATACCATCCTTCGTCCGTATGATCAGGGCGTAAATGATATTCTGATAAGAATTACAGTGCATTTTGCGATCGAGAGACGAAACTTCGCAAATGAAAGGCTTTTACTCTCAAACATATTGACGAGAAATAAAACAAAACGTCATCGTCAATTTATGATGATACACGCGTTGAAGAAAGATATTATGGTAGAACATTTTTTCGAAACTGGCCGTACTTTCGGACTCTCTTGTTTTCGTTGGGACGAACTCGAACTTCGTAAAGTTACAGGAAGTGATGAATTGAATAATATCTAGTATCTGGCGGTAAGTTCTTACACGTCGATTATTTTGATTCCTTTCAACTGTATCGACGAAAAGGACTATCGATAATACTTCCGATATTATTTGCACGGCGACTTGTCTGGACAACACTGGAACGTGAATCACGCAAACCAATAATAGTGAATCGATACTATCGATGAGCGCTATCGATAGTCAATTTCTTTGCGGATGAATTCATCAGTGTTACCAATAATAGAAGGAAAACCGTGCGGCATGGAACACAGAGGAGGGAATGATGCGCTCGATCGACGCTCGATGTTCGCGTTACTTCGGGGGTGGATGCGGTGCTCTTCCGAAGGATCACGTCGCGTCGAACAAGAGCGTTATTTTTACCGCGATCCTGGCGATACTTCGATTTCTGAACATCGACCACACTGCAACGGCAACTGACAGGCAACCATGATTGTTTGTTGTGAAGTCCGAATAGAAAAAACTCGAAAAGCGAAAATAATCTTCGAAACGCGAAAACGCCATTTTGGTGGTGTAGTTCGTCTGTGAAATGAAAGCTTCTTGTTCGAAAATAAAGATAATTTAGTATTAAGAGAAAACGTATATTGATCACGATGCAACACTAATATAAAACTTATTATTTTTACATTCATTAATTTTAATGCGCAACCTGGAACGGTACTTGGTCGTTTCATCAGCAGTCGTCGGTTAAATTTCATTGAATAATTGATTCACCTTGATCGAAACGCCACTTAACGACTATACGTGAGTAATAATGTCAATTATTATGTGTAGTAGAATATTCTAGATAATTTATATGGTATCTTTTTCCTTATTCTCTCGTTTTCAAAATTCTTCATCGTTATATGTGCGAACGAGTTCGTTCGTTCACTTCCAGTATGTACGCATGATTCGAGCCATCCCAAATTCTTCGATTTTTATTTTACCCGCTCGCACTGCTATTGATAGTAAAAGTTTACGTGAGAGGTACATTTCAACGAAAACTTGTTATCGAATTCATACCAGAATTTAAAGCGACAATAATTATCAATAAACGAGAAGGTGTATTTTTCAGTCAGTTTTCTAGCACCCGGTAAACGATATTCTATCAAGTTTCGTATCGAGCTTCAAGTTTCTCAATTATTAGTATTTTCATAAGGGCGCGAAAAATCTCTAACCTTTCATTCCTTTCTGTTTTTACAGATTTACCTCGCATTTGTTGACCGTAACTTGTCATGGAAGTGCTCTATCTCCATCATTGGACCTGTAGGATCGGTGATGAAGGACTGCTGTATTTTGCGGAAGCTAGTAATGGTTAATACTTGCGTATAAGTTTTAATTTACCGTCTCAGTATCAATAGTCGTTCAATATGCGAGAGCAAAGTACCAATATCAGCCAGTCAACCTGGCAAACATGGATCATGGACGCGATTCGTAAAATCAGGACTCAGAAGCAACGTCCGTCCGATGAACGCGTTCTATGCACGATTCGACAACACCATAATGTGGATAACGACGAGTTCCTAGTCCAGATGGAGAAATGTGTTAATGATGGCCTGGTTCTCAAAGTGATCAACAAAGGAAAAGTTTCGTATAAGGATCCTGCACGTCTAGCCTCACGCAAACTGACCATATCGAATGATTTAGATCTGACGAAGGCGGTGATCAAAACGATCCGTGAGATTAGAGATGCGAGTGGCTGCACGTTGAAGGAGATCGAAAAATATTTAACTGAATCGCGAGTGCTGAATCTCGGTACGCACATCGATTTTAGCACGTATCTGAAATCTACGCTCAAAGTTGCGGCCGCTAGAGGACTAATTTTGCAGGACGGCAAATTATATCGAGTGCCGGAAAAGAAAGAAGGTAAACGGCCTGGTCGGAAGAAGAAAAAGACCGAAGAAGCAGACTCACCGAAAGTAAGTACTGTGTAACATGTGTGCTCACGTACGATAGACGAAGAATGTTCTAAAAGAGCACTGAATGTCTGTCGCTCGCTTTGTGGCATTTCCCGCTCTTTTCTACCATGTAAAAAGATTGGCTGAAATTTTCACCCTCCTGTTTTATGTCTCCTTCCTAAATTCACGTGATCGAAACAGGCGTGTCTGATCGATAATGAAATCCGATGGAAAAGTTTCGGATAATTTTTCATTTTGTTTATTTACGCCTTATACCACTGATAGTGGAACACGTGTTAATCGCGCTCGTGTTTGCTTGTATGTGTCTAGAAAACAGCGTTGAAAGTGTGTACCGAATGTTTGGTTCCTATAAAAGAATTAAACGGCGAACCTCAGGAGTCGAGTTCGTGTCCTAAGTGCGGAACGTTTTTGCATTTATCTTGTGTTACCGGGCAGTTCGCTGCTGAATTTCAAGTACTCATCGGGAAAGGAAATCGATGGTATTGCGAACAATGTTTCACCTGTAGTGAGTGCCGTGAAGATCGAGACGAGGTAAGAAAAAACGTTATTTATATTATGTAATCGATTTTGCTTGTTTTTGAAAATTTAGGTTTGATGCAAAGGAATCTAAAGACGTTCTTGTGGTTAAAAGTTGAGAAAATTTGATACTGTGTCTTGTGCGTTGTTTACTTCGACATGAAGAGAAAGGAAGTTCGCCGGAGTTCTTCATTTCTTTCATGATTGATAGTGGAAATTTTTTGCATTATTCTTTCTCCTGTTGAAGAAGAGCTTTGACGCTTTCAAATAGAGTTTCGCTTCTTTCTTCGATGAAATCCGGACTAGGAATCACTTTTTGTTACGTTTTCTTAAACTAGGTCGTTTGTTTGGTGGAATTTTATTCGTCCGTGTAACACCTGGGATATGTACAGTTGTTCACTGAATTGGATTATATGTTATCAATTGTGAACGCGTTGCTATACTTCAGTCGAATATTTCCGCGTACTTTTTAGAGCGAGAAGTCACTTTTAGTGAGACCATACACCGATAAATGGGCTGAATTTAGGTGTAGTATCTCTAATTTATCGGAGCAATCAGAGATTGCTCTTGATAATCTTTGAAGGCGAATGTGCGATGGTATCGCTAAGAACAAGAACCATCAAGTTGACTGATTTAAAATCTAAACTGTAAACAGACCTACCGGCAATTTTTTCGGTGCAAATTCCGAAACAAAAGTTTTTTTGGTTTATGGTTTACGAAGCTACTAAGCGCGTCTTTAAGTCAAGATTCTGGAGTTGGTGTAAGCCTTGAAAAGTTCTTCGCTAGAATCAAATTATTCATTCAGCCGCACTTTATAGTCTATGTGACATCTTTTGCGAGCGTTTACCTGTGTTATCATTGTCTCAATAATTACTCGACCTTTTTCTTCAATAATCGACTTTGTTCTTCGAATCTCTTCTTATTTCTCCAAACAGAGAAAGAAGATGGAAAATATAGTGTCGAAGTGGCAGACATTTGTAATATCATGAGATATAGCAATGATGTTGACTTTTATTTTCACAGCTTCCATTGATACGAAGACAAGGATATTATGAGTAAAAGTAGTGGAAACGAAAGCAGGTTTATTGTTTTTGACATCGAGTCTCTGAGACGGAATGAGTGGTTGTAACCTCTTGATGGAGTAATGAAAAGATGAGCATGAAATGGAAAAAGTGGAACTTGTATGGACCAAGTCTTGACTACGTTTGGAGACAAAATTGAGCATTTGGTAAGAGCAACGTAAAGTTGGCGAGGATCGAACCATGTTGATTGTGTGTAACAAAGAAGAGAATTTTGATTGGTTGATAACGTCGGCGAAACGATCCAGTGTTTTGAGAATGGTCGAAATTCGAAATCTTGGATCGTACTATAGGAAGAATTCAAATGAGGGTCTTAAGGAGCCATAATAAAGAGGTAGATCATCTTTAAAGAATGGAAAAATCTCCACCTACGTTTTCGATACACGATTGTTCCAATAGAAAAAAAGGTTATACCCTACACTCAATACTTTTAGGAATGTCTCTACGCTCGTGAAGTTTATCTTTTTCCTCTACCTTCTTGGAATTAGGAATCACATATCCCTTCAGTTGAATTTCATAATATTGGTTCATTTTGATTTATCACGTACTGGTCTTGATTGAAGTTCATCTTTTTTTTCGGAATTAGGAATCTGGTATCCGTTCAGTTTGAATTTCATAACGTTAGTTCATTTTGATTTATCACGTGCTGGTCTTGATTATCATTGCTCGATACGAACTGCTTGTATTAAAGGTGATCTTTGTTCTTCCGATTGATATTCTGTAGGAAGTGGAATTCGAAACACATTCTCTCCACACCCTGGTCCTGTAAGCGTGGGCGCTTAGGCTACTTCTCTATTTGATCTCGGTAGAACAGTCGTGAGTTATAAGGACAAAGGTAATGCCGTTTTGTGGTTCGAAGTCTTGCTCTTTATGCAATCTACTACGAATCACGGGGAACTCTACGAGAATTCGATACTGAATTATTTTATCGCCGCTCATTTACTCCGTGTTATAATTGTGGTATCTTGTTTCAAAAACGAATAACGTGAGAGTGATTTATTCGTGAATAATATTCTCTAATTCATCAAGATGTTTGTGTTTCCAGGCGTACCTGTTGAATTGCTTCACTTGTGAACGGTGCTATCATATGTTGTGTTTGAACCCTCCTGTCGAAAAGAAACCTAAATTGCCATGGAGGTGTTCGTATTGTTTACAAAGTCACGAAAGTGGCGAATCCTCCGCATCCGACGCGAATAGACTATCGACAGCCAAATCACCTGTGTCAACATATCAGTTGGATCTGAAAGAGCGTCGTAAAGAAATGAAGAAGAAGAGGTAATTTTTCTTTAATATATCACCAATACCATATTTTTATTATTAGGGAAATATTATCCGTTTCACGAGTTATATATTATGAAGTACAAAGGCACTAGACAACATGTGATTTAAAAAAACGACTTTTCGACGCACAAGCGTCATGTTCAGGTGGACAAACAGAAACAAACTCGTTCGTCGACCTGAGGATGACGATTGGGCGCCAAAAAGTCATCGTTTTTTCAACTTTATAGAAAAGAAAGTGGTGCCTGGTGCCTTTGAACTGCCTAACAATTAGCGACAAGGGACCGTTTTCCTGGTGACGTCAGAATCGTACATCATGTGACCTACTCGGCCCACGGACCTTCTGACTCTCATAAGAAAAGCACGGGGTGCAAAGATCACTCAGTGCTGTGTTTACCTATACTCACAAGATGCCCGTGCATAGGGCGGCAAATTTTCAAAATTCCTTTTTTTTTTCTTTTTTGACATGTTTCATGTCTCTTTTGACCCCCTATACACTATTGAAAATTCGCGAGTGCAACCCCCTCCTCCTCCTCCTCCTCCTAATAATGGACTTAGAAAATTTTCGTGAATTACCTGGGAGGTTACTGAGAAATCTGCGAGTACCATCTTTTGAGTAAAAATCAAAATTAAATTAAATTAAAATTAAATTAAAAATACCTAGGAGATCATTGAGAAATCTGCGAGTACCACTTTTTGAGTAAAAATAAGAATAAATTACAATAAAATAAATTAAATTGAAATAAAATTAAAAATACCTCCTCCTCCCCCCCCCCCCTTAATAATGGACTCGGAAAATTTTTGTGAATTATCAGGGAGGTCATTGAGAAATCTGCGAGTACCATCCTTTTTCGAAAAAAAAAAAAAAAAAATTAAGTAGAAATAAGAATTAAATTAAATTAAATTAAAATAAAATTGAGTAAATTGAGTAAAAATAAAAATTAAATTGAATTAAATTGAAATCAAATTGAGTAAAAATAAAATTAAATTAAATTAAAATAAAATTGAGTAAAAATAAAATTGAATTAAATTAAATTAAAATGGAATTGAGTAAAAATAAAAATTAAATAAAGATTTAATTGAAATAAAATTGAGTAAAAATAAAAATAAAATTAAATAAAATTAAAATAAAATTGAGTCAACATAAAAATAAAATAAAATGAAATTGAAATAAAATTGAGTAAAAATGAAAATGAAATAAAATTGAAATAAAATTGAGTAAAAATAAAAATAAAATTGAATTAAATAAAATAAAATTAAAATTGAATTAAAAATACCTTCCCCCCTTCTCCCTCATAATGGACTTGAGAAATTTCCATGAATTACCAGGGAGGTCATTGAGAAATCTGTGAGTACCATCCTTTTTCGAAAAAAAAAAAAGAGAAAAAATTAAGTAAAAATAAGAATTAAATTAAATTAAATTAAAATAAAATTGAGTAAATTGAGTAAAAATAAAAATTAAATTGAATTAAATTGAAATAAAATTGAGTAAAAATAAAATAAAATGAAATTGAAATAAAATTGAGTAAAAATGAAAATGAAATAAAATTGAAATAAAATTGAGTAAAAATAAAAATAAAATTGTATTAAATAAAATAAAATTGAAATTGAATTAAAAATACCTTCCCCCCTCCTCCCTCATAATGGACATGAGAAATTTCCATGAATTACCAGGGAGGTCATTGAGAAATCTGTGAGTACCATCCTTTTTCGAAAAAAAGAAGAAAAAATTGAGTGTAAATGAAAATAAAATTGAATAAAATTAAATTGAAATAAAATTGAGTAAAAATGAAAATAAATTGGAATAAAATTGAAATTAAATTAAAAATACCTCCTCCCCCCCCTCATAATGGACTTAAGGATTTCCGTGAATTACCTGGGCGATTATTGAGAAATCTGGGAGTACCATCCTTTTTCAAAAAAAAAAAAAGAAGAAAGAAATTGAATAAAAATAAAATAAAAAATGATATAAAATTAAATTAAAAGTAAAAATATATACCTGGGAGGTTTTTAAGAAATCTAGGAGGACCACCCTCTTTCGAAAAAAAAGAGAGAAAAAGTTGAGTAAAAATAAAACAAAAAATTAAATAAAATAGAATAATATAAAAATAAAATTGAAGATAAAAATATATACCTGGGAGGTCATTGAGAAATCTACAAGTACCACCCTCTCTCTTGAAAAAAAAAAAGAAAGAAAAAATGAAATGAAATGAAAATAAAAAATAAAAATACCTGGAAGGTGATTAAGAAATCTGCGAGTACCACCCTCTTTCGAAAAATAAATAAATAAATAAAAATCAAATAAAAATGAAGTTGAATGAAAATAAAATTAATTAAAAATAAAATAAAATGAAAATGAAATTATAAATAAGAAAATATACGTGGGAGGTCATTGAGAAATCTGCGAGTACCATTCTCTTTCAAAAGAAAAAAAAGAAAAAAAGCTCACGCAGTGGCGTAAGCATAACCGACTTTTCTTGAAGTTTTGAAATTTCATTCATATGAATCTCTCTCAAATAATTCAGCGGAACAAAAATAATAATAAACGGGAATATGAGTCAGGCGCGAGAATTATAGAATATACGCGGCTATCTATTCAATACCATGGCTTACGCGCAACACGTATCTAATAAAAGTTGACTTTGTCGATCATACATTAAACTTCTCACAGCCAATAGTGATGCATTAGCTTTGCGGACGAAAGAACTCTAATTGAGGACTCTTATACGTACTTATATTTCGAGAATTACTCAACAATTACTCATCCATTAAATATAATAAATTACAAAACAATGACTTTGGATACACTTTGACGTAATGCAATAATTATGAAGATGATAAGATGAATATCTTCCGAGAAATAACAGTAAGAAATTAGAAGAAAATTGAGAATTACTCAACTACTCATTCAATCTAAAAAAAAAAAAAACGCGTTTGCAGAACTTATTTGGGAAGCCTGAAATAGGCGGCAAATTGCATCTGGCGTAGAGCGCAAAATGTGTAAATCCGGCCCTGAGATCACTGTGTTACTAATTGTGAATAAACGATTTCTTAGTATCCAGAGCCGTATAAATAAGTTCTAGGAACCCGTATAAAGTAATCATTTTGATTATAACCAAAATTCATCGTAGGGTCATCTTTCATTTACAAATACCTGATGATCTTTGCTCCGTTTGTTATTCTTATGGGAGTCAACAGATTTAAGAGGCTTGTAAACCCCAGAACAGGTACTCTGGCCAATCGTTATCAACCATATGACGTCAAAGGAAAACAGTCTGTTCGCTCGATTTAATGCTGAGAATTTTTGTAGTGGGGCGTACCGTAAAACTTGTTCGTTACCCCTCTCAAGCGTAGCAAACAAGAATACTTACTTTGTGAACAATCTAAAAGTAGCATTGAATTTTAACTAAGAATTTTTCAATAAATTGTCCCACCGATCAGAAATCCGAATTTTAACGAAGAATTTTTCATGAAATTGTCGTACCGGTCAGAAATCCGTGTTGCACCTTGCATGACTGTTAAAAGAGCGACAATTTTCTCACATCTCGTGATTTCCAAAACTTCTTCAAAAGCTTCGATTCAATCAATCAAAAAGCATATTACAACTATATTTTTTTTTGTATATTTTTACAGAATGGCTGCAAGACTCGAGCACAGCAACAGGCGGAAGAGTTCAAAAGTGAACGTTGGCGTGCCAGAGAGCAGTTCGGAGGATGGTAATGATTCCTCTCCTAACTCCCCTCTCTCTCCACCTATGCCTCCTGTGGGTGGCTTTCGCGACGAAACCATCTCCAAGGAGAAGCAGAAGTTCTTTAGGCTTAATTCATTTTACTGTAGTAAAGGAGGCAGCGGCGGAGGTAACAGGGGGCGAGAAAGGTGTAAGGTAGAGGGGAGACCAGCACGTTACAGTAGTACGAGTAGTTCTAGTAGTAGCTCCGAGTCTGACAGTAGCAGCAGTAGCAGTAGTAGCAGCAGTAGCAGCAGCAGCGGCAGCAGCGACTCTGAATTAGAGGATAGCGATTCTAATCCTACGAAAAATAAACCGCGGCAATCTAGTGTACCAAAAACGCCGAATTCGAGATTGTGGTCGCCGACTACTCCTCGTGCTGGCGATCCTTCGAACTGTGAGAAAGCGGCTGAGAAGAAAGACACGGCGAAGAGCAACGACAGCGATAGCGCCAAAAAGGAGGCGCCTTTCAGCTCGTTGGGTGCGCGCGGCAGTCACCTTCTCAGTTTCGAAGAATTAGCTAAACAGGCCAAAGTTAAATGTAAATCGGAAGTAGAGTTACCAATTTCTAAAAAATCGTCAGATACCAGTTGGCTTCGTAAGCTAAAGTCGACCGAGACGAATGACCGAGGCGCGGCGCGCTGCACATTTCCTTCGGCTGGGCCGACGAAAGCAAAGTGTGGTAGCGCTGTCGCCAAACGTGTTGTTGTCGCCGGCGATGATAAAAATGTTCGAGAACATGGTGGCCGTACGTCGAATTCGTGGCACGCACTAATCAAGCCTAGCAGCAGTAGTATTCCTTCCCAGAAATCGAACATTTTTTCCCCTAAACCTGTTATCGCATCGTCGATACTCGAATCCGCTAAAAAAGACGAGGAAAAAGAGGAAGAATTGTGGGGGTTTGCGGCGGCGGCAGCTAGAAAGAAGGTGAAGCCCGTATTACGTCTCGATAAGGAAGGCGTTTCGAGTTTTCCTTCTTGTAATTTATTTCTGCCGCTAGCCTGGAATAAAAATCCATTGAAGAATGGGACGAATACCGAGGCGCCGTATTCGACTCTCGCTTCAAATACCGTTGCCACGAGGTCAGATACGAAAGTCGTACCCGACATTTCGCGACCGCATAAATTGTGCATAAATAGCGAGCCAGGCGCTTGTGATACTAAGTTACCATTGTCGTTGAGTCCGTCTAAGTTGGTGAAGACGGCCGTTCTATCCAAACAGTACGAACACGTTCGTAGAAACATGTTGACCACCAATTCTTCTTCGTTTCTCTATATCAACAAGCTGGGCGATATAGTGCCCAGCGATAAAGAATCGATTAAAAAAAAGTTAATTGCGGAAGCCACTAAGACTCACCATTTTCAGGTTTGCAGGCATCTTAACCATCTCTCTGCGCGACCTGTCTCTGTGCCGCCATCGAGGCCGTACAATCAATCGGGTAAGAGATACACCTCCTACCTAATAGAATTCAAAAAAAAGTGTACCTTTCGGTTTCCTCACACACCTCGCAAATTCTCATATTTAGTTACTAATGAACGTTGTTTCCTTTAATACTGCTGCTGCTTGAATTTCGTTCGTCGGTTTCAAATTATATTGTGGAAAAAGAAAAAATAATAAAAAAATGAAAATAGAAAAAAATCAAAAGAAAAGTCATTTTTGAACGCCTAACGAGTGTACTTTCGTATATTTGGTAACACTTTTTTCGATGGTGCACTGATTTTTATTTTGCGCGGTTTTTCTTTTTTATTTCTGTAAATTTTAATTTTCCAATTTTACGCACGAAATAGGATGACTTAATTTTATTATCATAACTACTACTACTACTCTACTATGTTAGCAACATTTTCCCTTGTATTTTTTTTTAATCAACGGGAAGTGTGAAATCTACGATCGAGCAGTTACGTATGCAATATTCGAGGCGTGTACAGATGATCCTCCCTTGTAATTTGTAGTCGGTGAAGCTGGTTGTGGTTGTGTTGGACAGTAATTTAGAAGCTTATTGAAGGGTGCTGGAAGTAATGCGGGAATAAAGAAAGTGTTGATGGAAATGAGTTGGATTTATGATTTTTTTTTTGTTTCTTTTCTTTTTCAAATACTGTATTAGCTTATTTCACTAACACTCTGATTATTGTATCGTATCATTAACGCCATTTGTTTCTCTTTTTTTTTTCTCTCTGTTTTTTGTCCGCAATGTTCAGTCTTGAATAGCATGAGTAAGTTATTAGCGGCTGACTTACCTCCTGGTGTAACTCATAAAGATATTGATATCTTCAGAGAAGCTCAGAGGAAAGCAAAAGCTGTGAGTCGTACATACAGTCCGTTTTGTGTGACAAATTTTGCGTCGCTGTCTCGATTTACTAAATTATGGTTTATTTTTCGTTTAGACGACCGATGCTTTGCTAGAAGAGACCGCTATTGAAACGATGGCAGCGTCCGTCGGTTGTGATCCGATGATGGAGCCACGATGCCCGGCTGGTATCGAATTCGGAAAATGGGAAATCAAAACGTGGTATTCGTCTCCGTTTCCGCAGGAGTATGCTAGGTTAGTTTTATACTGAATAACTCTGAATCACGAGGACTGCTGATGGAAAAATTGTGAATGAGCGTGTCGAAAGCTGGTATTTGTCTCATATTTAGAAAAATTTGCTATGCGAAGGAATGGACGATTATCTTCCATGCATCTCGTGAAGTTTTTCTTCTTTGTGAACCAATGTAATGAAACCTGGTCAGCCTACATCATTGACACCAATACTAGACCAGAGCCCGCCCTCATTTATGGATGTTATAAGCAGAAGAAGAATACTTTGGCGGATGATTTTGGGAGGGGAAATCAACGAATTTTTTGAAATTTGACGAGGAAGAATAGCTCTTCCGCTTTCCATCGAATTTATTTTTTGTCTCTTCTCAGGGGTATTCCTCTCAGAAATACGCCGCTGAAAATGAAGTTTATCAAACTGACGCCCTCTTTCTTCTCCTTTGCCTTCTCATTCGAACGAACATATTCGTGGCCCAAAATATACCCAGTATTTCACCACCACTCACTTACCCGTACATTTTTGTGAAAAGAAGAAAGCGTCCATCAATTTATTGGCGCTCCTGGCGTTCAGTATTCTATTCTCCAGCTTTTTTTCCCGCTGTCTGTTTCGTTGGAGAGGGTCTCCTCAGAAATAGGCCGCAAGTGCGTGGTCGACTTTTGTCACATCATCATTTTTGAGAAAATGTCCTTTATGCTGATGATAGGAGAGGGACTTCCTCTTAGAGCTAGGAATGGGACTTGGAAAAAAATTCGACCTTTCTTGGACGTTAACTATTTATACCGCTGGAACTGGTGGGAGGGTGGACTTGGTCCATTTTTGCCGATTTGGATTTTCTGCTGGTTACCCCGCGGTGAATGGCAAATTTTAAAGGGGGAAGGAGGGGGGGGGGGTTGAATTTAAGGAAAATTCTGGGCGCCAACCGGCAGACTTGAGATTTGGAAAAGAGGGTTGTCCGGCAAAACATGGTACTTGGAAAAATCTTGACCTCCGAGCTATCTATGGTGGGAGGGGGACTCGGAAAAATTTTGATTCTGGAGCTATAAGTGACAGGAGAAAATTTGTACCTCTGTACTCTAGCGGAGGGGCACTTGAAAAAATTTTGACCTTCGGGCTATCAGTGATGGGGGGGGGGAGAGTTGTAAAATTATTCAAAATTTCCCTCCGCTCATAGATCCGTGCTGAAATTTTGACTTCCAAGCTAGAGATTGTTTTATGACGTCATTAGTTCGTGATGTCCCAGAGACTGGTTTATGACGTCATCACATTGTGCTGTTGTGGAGACAGATTTCATCAGATCGTGATGTCATAAGACTTAATTTAGGTTTCATTCATTGACTATGCACGTACCAGACAAATACTCGCATTGTTGAAAAAGTTGTCACTATGCTGGATACTGACACCAGAGTGTGCTGCGTGTTATCCAGCAGAAAGAAATAGACAAAACATCTTTCCCTCTCTCTTACACCAACGTCTAAGCACGCAGCACTTTCTGGTATCAGCAAGCCTGGGGAGCCGGAGCTAGGAGCTGTAGCCATAATTTGATCTTGAAAAGAACCGAAAACTCCGCTCTTTTGGTCAGCTCCTCAGCTCTTTGGGAGCTGCTCCGCTCTTTCCTTTTCAAGGAGCTCGGGAGCTGCTCTTTAGTCGAAATGCCAAAAAAAAAAAAAAAAAAAAAAGAATCGACAAATTTCAAAATCTTAAGTCCTAAGGCTTGAAGGAAAGAGTAGAGACAACCCAACTAGAGACTCGAAATCAAGCCTGGGGAGCCAGTGATTTCTGGTTCCGGCTCCAACTCTGGCTCCTCTAAAATTGAAGAGAAGGGCGGAGCCAGGAGGCTGGACCTTTGGAGCGAAGGCGGAGCTGAAGCTTTCGATCGTGAGAGCGGAGCGGTGCCAAAGAGCTTGACTTTGGCAGCACAGCTGAAGCTAGCTGAAGCTCTCTGAGCGGAGCCTCAAGGAGAAACAAAAACAAGCAGAGCGGGTGGTCTTTGCTTCAAGCCTTGAGGCTTTAGATTTTGAAATTTGTCGAAGTTTTCCTTTTTTTTTCTTTGTCATTTTGACCGAAGCGCGGCTCCTGAGCTCCTTGAAAAGGAAAGAGCGGAGCAGCTCTCAAAGAGCCGAGGAACTGACCGAAAGAGCAGAGTTTTCGGCTCCTTTTAATATCAAATTATGACTCCAGGTCCTAGCTCCGGCTCCGGCTCCCCAGGCTTGCTCGAAATTGATAATATTAGCTCTGCTTGTTTTTTTGCTCTCCTTGAGGCTCCGCTTAAAAGATTAAGAGCTTCAGCTAGCTCCGGCTCCGCAGCAAAAATCCAGCTCTTTGGCTCCGCTCCGCTCTTTGAGAAACTGGAGCCGGAGCTGGCTCGGAGCCAGCTCTTTTTTTTTCTTCTGGCTCCGCTCTCAAGACCGGGAGCTTCAGATCCGGTTCCGCTCCGCTCTTCGATTTTCGAGGAGCCAGGAGCTGGAGCCGGAGCCAGAAATCAATGGTTCCCCAGGCTTGCGTGTCAGTATTTAACGAAGTGACAACTTTTTTAACAATGCGAGTATTTGTCTGGTTCGTGTATAGTCAATGATGCATTGGACCGTGGTGTTACGGGGACTGGTTTATGTTGTCATCACATCGGGACGTCTTAGAGCCTGATTTATGACGTCATTAGATCGTGGTTAGTCCAGATTTACGGATTTTTGGTCCTTGAAAAGGATATAGAGTTTGCGTAAGATGCGAATTTCTCGTGCTCAGGGAAAAGTACCTTGGACAATTATATGAGAGATACTTTCCTCTTGGTTGTTATGAGCTTATACTGCTCCATAATATTGAGCCGATCAGGAGAAATGTACTTCAGTTACATCTATTGGAGGTACCTTTCTCCTGATCGTTAGTAATAGATTAGGCGAAGTCTGTAGAAATCTGTCTTTATGTCTTACAAAGAATAGCGGGTACGGATTTTTGAAAATATCATCAGGCTGAACTTGCACTGATCCTGGTGTCTCAGGGACTGATTTACAGCGTGATCAGATCGCAACTTGGAAAATAATCGGGTATTTTTTTGGAATCAACCTTGAATTTCGCTTTCAACTCAAGTAACATGCAAAATTTTGAACAATTTTTAATTTTTGGCATATTTTGGTTCATAACTGGGCTGCAAACTCATTTTATTGGTAACATGATTTTGTTGCATTATGTATGATGGGAGAGGTGCTTTAAAAAGTTCCAATTGTCGAGTTATATTGTAATATAATATAATGATGCAAGGATGACTTTAAAAAATCTCGACTCTCGAGCCATACATTATGATGATGACGAGCAATATTGGGATAGGAGAGGGAAAAGGAACATTTTGGGAATTTAATTTTTCTTTTTAATGTAACTTAGAAGACATAAAATGAGATTTTCATCGATTTACTCCCGCCAGAACCTTTTTCAATGTCGGATGAGATCATGAATTTCATGAACTTCTCATCGACAGCTAAATTGATGGAAAACATTTTATTATTTGCTTTCATAAGAATAAAATTTCTACAAGTTTGATAATGATCAGAAGATTCACCTTTACATCTAAGAAATGGGAAAACAGTTTTCTAGTTCTTTTGACTTCATTTAGAATTTATTAATACAAATAAATGAATGTTTTTTTTTTGTTTTTTTGTTGTTTTTTTTTCTTCATAACTCAAATGAACAAAGTTACTGTTTGTTGAGATGTTTGGAGGAGACGCCCTCACAGAAATTTGAAGAATTTATCATGAATTTATGCCTGTCAATTGTGATTGAACCAATTGATTTACAAAAAGTTTCTCAATGAATTTAATATCATTTAGATGATACCAAATATCTTATTTACTTTAGAAATGATATTATTTACTTTCTTAATTAAATTTAATAAAAAAGAATCATTTTAACAAAATAACTTTTATTAAATATCATCCCCATATACCTCATCTTGACTATTCTACTAAGTATTATTTTGTGGAAGTATTCCTAAATAATCATAATTAAATTTGTTCTTTTTTTCTTTCTTTGTAGGTTACCAAAATTATTTTTATGCGAATTCTGTCTGAAGTACACCAAAAGTAAAGCCGTAGTCGAACGACATCAAGGGAAATGTACGTGGAGACATCCACCGGGAACTGAAATATACCGTCGTGATAATTTATCGGTGTTCGAGGTGAGCATTCGTTTTATTCTGTCGCATATTTCAATGCGTATTCATTTGTCCTAATTATGTAATGCAAAATCTCTTTGTTTTTCTCAGGTGGATGGTAACGTCAATAAAATTTACAGTCAAACTTTATGTTTAATCGCGAAATTATTTTTGGATCATAAGACTTTGTACTACGATGTAGAACCTTTTCTATTCTATGTTCTAACACAAAATGATGAAAAAGTGAGAACCGTGTTTATATTCTAGACGTCAGCGCTGATCTTTCTTCTAACTTCTGTTTCGTTTGTTTGTTTGTTACTCGTAGGGCTGTCATCTAGTCGGATATTTTTCGAAGGAGAAACATTGTCAGCAAAAATATAACGTATCCTGTATCATGACCTTACCACAGTATCAAAGACAAGGTTTTGGACGATTTTTAATCGACTTTAGTGAGTATCTTCGTGTGAAACTGGAATCCGATGATCTTTATTCTTTCTTCGTATCGTTCTTCTTTTGAAATTCATGAAGAAGTCTCGTTTTCCAGAAATGGAACAATTGATCAGATTTTTATTCATTAGTCAGCTACCCTGAGGCTATGTAGCTCTGTCTACAAAATTAATTTCAGGATTGTATTAGAAAAAACGTGGGTTTCGCCAGAGCACTGAAGAAGAGGGAATGACAATATCGTGATCATTTTTGAGTGGAAGAGAGGGAACTCTTAACGAGCAAGGGGGTTATGAAAAGTTGTGCTCAGTTATAATGTCTTCTTCATAGCGGTGTGAACAAGTTGGAGGAGATGGTGGGTGTATCTTTGTCTAAAAAGGGTGACTTTCAATTGAAAAAAAATATCGATTTTATTCTCATCAGTCTTAGTAGTGCTGTATTATATTATTTTGTCGTTAATCTTCCTACTTTCCCTGTCGGCATTATAATGAATATATACTTGTTTTCAGGTTACTTACTTTCGAAAAAGGAAGGCAAACCCGGCACTCCGGAGAAGCCATTATCTGATCTCGGTCAAGTTTCCTATCACGCTTACTGGAAATCTGTGATATTGGAGTATTTAGCTGAAAATCGTTCTATGAAACATTTCAATATAGAAGAAGTCAGCTACAAAACTGGTGAGTCACTCTTCAATTTGGGAAAAGATTGCTCTGCTGTGAACATGACCCCGATTTGTTCCCTTGTTTAATCTTCTTTTGTCTTGCATTATTTTTGTCTGAATTCGAATTGACTTTCTCTATCAACTTTTTCAGGCATAATGAGTCACGACATAGCATTTACGCTTAAATCGCTCGGCATGGTACGCCGTGTGGAAGCTTTTGACGATCCGATCGTGGTTGTTGATTGGTCGATGGTGGATGCGGAAGCGAAAAGATCTGCCGCGAGCAAGTCTCGAATCAGAATCGATCCCGAGTGCTTGCGATGGACGCCCTTAATATCACCTATTGTACCGAGACAGGTGAAAGAGAAAGAGGTATGCACTACCTTTATCACAAGTGATACGCACCATCACAAGTTTTCTCATTCGCTCGTGTCAAAATTTCAGGACAATCAACCTGCGCCAGATGTGTCATTTACCTTACCGCAACCCGAACCTGTAAAAGAAAAAGAACCAGAGAAGACTGACGTTATCAACGAGCCTACGACATCTGGGCTAAAGACTATCAAAAAGCGTAAATCTTCGGCGATCGAATCGACGTCAAAAGAATCTCCTGCTGCTCAAGAAACAACAACTCCAGTTGTCAAGAAGAGGAAGAAACGGTAGAAAAAAGATGCTCTTCAAACGCGCTGCACGTTATTCTCTTACAAATTTCTTATTCCTTGTTCGTATTTTCATTACAGATTCTCGGAAGAACCGAAAATCGTTGAAATAGAGCGCAAGCCCGACGTAGAAACGACGCCTGCACCGAAGAAACCGAGATTATCGGTGCCGGTGGAAGATAAAACGCCCAGTAAAACAGTCACCGCGACACCCGATAAAACACCTAATAGGACGCCTGGTAAAAGAGGTCGAAAACCGAAAAGTGAAGTCGTCGTAACTACCAGTGAGAAACGTAAAAAAGGACGTCCGCCAACATTGGTCAAATTCGACAAAGTCGTAGATACTCCTCCGGAACCATCAACATCGAATGATAAAAATGGCGTAGTGCCTTCTACCACTAGAGTATCCGCCAGAAAGTCGACTGATGATGTAAGTATCTCCTCTTCTTACTGTTACGGAGATTTTCGAGTTCCCAAGGAAGGTCAGTGCTGGCCAAGTTCCCTGTCAGAATACTCCACTTCATTGAACAGACAATAATTTGATTTTGAATCTAGCTATTGTTGCGTATAAAATTAACCTGATCATCTTTTTCACTAGACTAAGAAGCCAACGCCGACCATCAAAGCAACGTCGAGGTCATCAAGTGCGTCATTGTCGAGAAAGGACTCAAAATCGATTGAATCACGTGCCGCACCAGCGCTGAAGAAAGAACTTGCAACTCCCGAAGTTCGGACATCGCCGTCGAAGAAAGAACCGACGCTCGCAGAAATACGTGCGTCCTCGAAAAAGGAGTCAGCTACCCCCGAAGTACTCCCGCCCTCTAAAAAACAATCTATCTCCTCTGAGCTACGTACACCGTTACTCGACGAGAGTGGAAGCAACAGGAGATCTAGTCGACGTATAATGCAGAAAACTGCTGAGCTCGCTGCTGGTATGTACTTCATCTACATTATTGCTTGTCATGTTCGAGTCAAATCTTCTAATTCGTGTTGTATGTGTTACAGAAAAAGAAAAGGAAAAAGAAGCGGCAGAAAGTGCGAAGAAGGAGGTGGTTGAAAGTACAAAGAAAGTTCATATCACTGAAAAACTCAAGGAGACTCCGCCTAGCGCCCCAACCAGAAGTCGAAAGAAAGAAACACCAGTGCAAGCGGTCAAATCGAAAGATGTCGTCGTGGCGAAAACGAAAACTCCTCCGACACCTGCGAAGGCAAGTCGACCTGGCAGATCGAAGAAATCGTTCATCCCGCGGAAACGAAGAAAGACTGAAAATAAAGTCTCCGAAAGCAAGGAGTCCGAACACGAAATGGAGGTAGATACGGAAACAACGCTTGTGTCGAATACCAATGAGGAGGTGATTAAAAAGAACGAAAATGAAGACAATCAACAGAATGGTGGAGAAGAAAAAGGCGAAGAGGAAGAAGAGGAGGAAAAGATTGACGAAGAGTCAACAGAAACTGACGACAAAGGTAAAGAAGACGCAGATAAATCGGAAGGTAGCACGGATACACCGGAACCTAGTGTTGAGGAGTCGAAAGATGAAGCAGATGATGACCGAGAGGTTGTAGAAGAGCCAAAGAACGATGTTGACGACCCCAAAGATAATACCGAAATGAGCAACGGTACCGGAGACTCCCAGCAGAACACCGGTGAGGACTCGCAGCGGGATACTGATGGAGATTCAAAACACGAAAATGGCGTTGAGCCGACCACCGAAGTAAAAGAGGTGGAAGGAGATACGACAAATAAAGATGACCATGTGCAGGCTGTGATGAATTGTGACGCTTCAAGTTCCTCGCCGACCCAGCGGCCCGATGAAGATGAAGTGAGTTTTTATTGTTTTGAATTTTTCAACTTTTTTCACTTGTTACTTATTTGCTCGAATTCTTTTCAGGAACGTATCCTCGCCCAAGGAAAAGAGTCGATGATAGCAAAATTATCTTCAACTTCATCAGACTGCGGTCACGATACGGTCACGTTACCTAAGTCCCCACCAGTTTCGCCGTTTATTAAAGAACGCGAAATGGACAATTCGTACAACTGTAGCGATCATTTATTACAAATGTCGACAAGCGCATACTCGCACTCATCCTCCTCGCAGTCGCCATCGTCCCTACCGTCTTCCAGATCAGTGGCGTCACCGCGGCCGTTAACGCCGTCTTCAACCGACTCGCATCTATCGCCACGCGAGAACTGCGAAAAAATGGACGTTGACATCGGTGGTAGTCCAGTGAAGACACCGGTCGCTGTGACACTATCGACAGAAAATGAACCTCCTCTTCCTACTTGTATGATACCAATGGTTCGTCTCACGGACTGCAATGTGAACGGCAAGACGAATGGTTGTGCCACAAATGTGACCAACATGGAAGTGGATAAATCGTCCGCTGATGTGGCAGAGGCACCGAGCTCTTTCGCCGATGTTGTCGCCGCTTCACCGGTACAGTCACTCCCAGTTAGTTCTGAATTGGAAAAAGGCGACTGTGTCGCGAAAAATGTTCAGAAATCTGTGATAGATCTGCCAACTGCGAGTATCGAATCTGAGGTAAAAGTTCGTTGATCGGCAAAACCTAATTTCCGCGAGTAGTTAACGCTTTGTTTGTTGTTATTCTGGCAAAAAGTTTCTTCTGCATGTTGGTTCTCAATTCATGGGTTAGATGGGTGATAATTGTATACTTTTCTTATTAATTTCAACTTTACAAGTACGCTTTCGATTTTTTCTCTCAAATCGTGAGGAAAAGAAATTATTGAAAATGTTCTACGCATTCTTGTACACAGGGCGCCCGCAATGACAAAGTTCTTTTGCATGTATGTTAAATGCGTGGGCACACCGTTGTGGTACTTTTCTCTGTCTGTCTGTCTTGTAATGGATGATTTGGATTGGTAGTATTATTTTGAGAACAATGACTATGCCATATGTTGGATTGGTAGTGGGTGTTTCTATTTACAAGTAGAAAATGTAATCGCGATATGTAAGTCACTACTACTTCTTTAATACCATCTAGGCTTCCTGCGCTGGCTGGTTCTATTCCGGTCGTATTACACTAATTTAGTAGCATCTTTTTTTAAAAAAAATGTATTGAGAATGATGGATGTTTTGGAATTGAAAATTTCTCTCATTCTCGATTGTTGTACGGATAATGGGAAAATTTTTAATGTTATTTGTTTCCATCGTTCTAGTTTTCATTTTTGTTACTTTTTCTATGTTCTCCTTTTCTCCTCGTGAATCATTTACTATGTGGTCTCCTTTGATAGACTGTCGTTGTTGTCAATGGTGGTGGGTTTAGTTTCTTATATCGGGACCCGCTTTCTGTAGAGGTGGACCGGTTGATTACCCTTGGTAATAGAAACATTTGTCTGGCTTCTATGACATGTGTATTTTGAAAACCTGTTGGAAAAGGAACCTCATATAGAAAATAATTAGAAATGGAAATTTGTATCTTACATTTTGTGTGTTGATAATATGTACTTTGTAATTACCCCAAGCCTTGTGATTCAATCTTCAACTCCCTTTTTGGAGTATCAATCATCATTTACCTGCTTTTTTGAAGGACAAACGTACTTTTCCGAATCATTTGAAGAAGGGAATATTGACGAACAGACAGAGACAGAGAATAGGGTCAGGGACGCTAGAAAAAACGTCTATGAGGGGGAAGAGAATATCAAGGTGGTAGTTGACTTCAACTTCTTATTTATTGTAATGAAAAGGGGAGAGGATGGGAGCTTTCTCCAAACGTTTGAAGCGTGATTTCAGAAGAATACCGAATGTGTTTTGTGAGGCTTTCCCAGTGCTTCAAATTGCATAATTATTCGCCTACGTGTTATCAGTCTGGTAATATTTCTTGAAATTGATCTTAGGTGTTGCTAGGTTGCATAGGGAGTTTGTCATAAGATTAATGTTGCAAATGCCGCCAGGTGGATGAAATCTAGGAGGATAAATATGCGATATGAAGTACTGAAAAAGTTTTATTACACTACACAACAAAATAAAAAAATTGAAAAATGCAAGAACGAGATAATACAATTCTAGTAGTATTTTCGACGCTGATCACGATGCCGTTGTCCGTTTCTCGAAATTGGCTCCGGTTTTCGAGAAATGATCAAATCAAATTCCCGCGATTCGTTGCGACGCGCAGTGTATGTTACCCAGCTATCGAATTTCGCGAGTACGGGAACATACACTGCGCGTCGCAACGAATCGCGGGAATTTGATTTGATCATTTCTCGAAAACCGGAGCCAATTTCGAGAAACGGACAACGGCATCGTGATCAGCGTCAAAAATACTTCTAGAATCGTATTATCTCGTTCTTGCATTTTTCAATTTTTTTATTTTGTTGTGTAGTGTTATCAGAGATCTAGAAAATTCCGACTGGGTAGCCACCATAATACCGCGCCATGATTTACCATTAGGTCTCTTCTTCCATATATTGCATGCTAGTTTGCCTGATTCTTATTGTAGTATACTTGGTTCACATTGGTCTCATGGTAAGAGAATAGCATATCTATTCCCCTGCCATAAGACCAATGTGAACCAAGTACCATTACAATAAGAATCAGGCAAACAAGTTAACAATTTCATGTAGGGATACCCTATGAGGCGTTGTGTGTGTTATTGTGGTAGTTTGTTGTTTACATTACAAAACCAGGACGCGATTGTAGCGCGCCAGTGGCTGCCGATCTGAATGACCTCATGATTGTCTATTTTTTCAAATACTTGAGTGTATCTGTAGGAAAATATGTTTGGATCTCTCTGGGAACTTTTTTTTTGAGAACGAGCAGGAGTTGAAATGTTTCTATGCTTCCCCTGGTATTCAGATTTTTCAAATATTGGCATTTTGTAGTTGAGAGATGCACGTACAAAATTACACAATTATTCCAGGTGCGTTTCCTCCCATTGTAGTGAAGTGCTGTGTTAACTGGAATTCTGACATTGGGGATTGAGAATTGATATTTGGCTTGCAGCTCAGATTAGGTTTTGATTTTTTATGAAAGCATGAGATTTTAGCGGATAAAATTTATGGCAGAAGAAATTTTAGTTACAAATATTTTGTGAATCGCTGTAAGTTGTGCACCTTCATGTTATTGGATTCTTGTTGAGTTTGATGACAGTACAAATTTGAGTGTTACATTCAAGAGAATTGTGTTTGGGTCAAAGCCAATTTATATGCCATTTTGTGAATCACTGTAAGTTGTGCACCTTCATATTATCTGGTCCTTGTTGAGTTTGATGACAGTACAAATTTGAGTGTTAGATTCAAGAGAATTGTGGTTTGGTTAAAGCCAATTTAGATGCCATTTTGTGAATCACTGTAAGTTGTGCACCTTCATATTATCTGATTCTTGTTGAGTTTGATGACAGTACAAATTTAAGTGTTAGATTCAAGAGAATTGTGGTTGGGTTAAAGCCAATTTAGATGCCATTTTGTGAATCACTGTAAGTTGTGCACCTTCATATTATCTGGTCCTTGTTGAGTTTGATGGCAGTACAAATTTGAGTGTTAGATTCAAGAGAATTGTGGTTTGGTTAAAGCCAATTTAGATGCCATTTTGTGAATCACTGTAAGTTGTGCACCTTCATATTATCTGATTCTTGTTGAGTTTGATGACAGTACAAATTTAAGTGTTAGATTCAAGAGAATTGTGGTTTGGTTAAAGCCAATTTAGATGCCATAGTACGCAGACATTGGATTCAGATAGGAATAGAATGTTTGAGGAATTTCCAAGAACTTCTGGCACAAGCAGTGAGGTCATCTCTTGTGAAAAGTTGGGAAAACGTGGCCCCTTGAATGAGGTTGAAGAACCGAACAAATTTTTTTTGAACTGTAAACTAAATTCTGATTGGAAAAGTTTTTTGCAATGTTCGATGTTGTGAAATGTTTTTGAACCTTTGTATATCACTGAGATCTCATTGTTACCATCTGCCCAATTTCTCTCTTTCACTGTGGATTTTCATCACAAGTAACTCGTTGACTGATTCTTTGCATTCTCAACTGCGTCAAGACTAAGGATCATTTTCTGGAGCAATGCTGCCAGATCTACGGATTTTTGTTCCTCAAAATAGATACGGATTTTCCTATGGATTTTGTGTGAAGTATAGAATTTTTGTGCTCAAGGTAAGAGTACTTTAGTTACATGCATGAGAGATACTTTTCTCCTGATCGTTGTGAGCTGATGCCGCAGTTTCTCGGAACATTGAGTTGATCAAGGGAAAAGTACCTCGGTTGGTTCTATGAGAGATACCTTTCTCCTGATCGTTATTAGTAGACAAGTGAAAGTCGGTAAAAATTTGTTTTTAGGTCTTGGAAAAAATGGCGTTACGGATTTCTGCTAATATCATCTGGCACTTCGAACATAGAGATACATAGAATGCACGTTTTGGTTGACGCTCACATGTACCTTGGCTTACTACTTTGGCTCGTTACTGTGTTAAAGTAATGGGAAGAAAATAGTGAGCCGAAGCAAAATAAGGAGCCAAGTACATTACACGCATTCCATGTATCTCTATGTTCGAAGATCTGGCAACACTGTTCTGGAGAGCATCGAGCTCAGTGCTGCCAGATGATATTTTCACAAATCCGTGTCCGCCATTTTTTCTACACTTGGAGACAGATTTCTACCAATCTATCAATTGCGATCGGGAGAAAGGTATTTTTCACATAACCCAGCCCCCACGAGAAAAGTATCTCTCATATGAGTGACTAACGTACTTTTCTCTTGCGCACAAGAAATCCGCATTTTACTTTAAATCTGAACAAAAATTATGACTATCAAAAATCTGTAGATTTGACAGTACTGATTGAGCTCACTTTGTTCAATATTTTCCTTGTACAATTCTTCTCAAACGATTGAGTATTCTTCAGTTTTCTACCTCAAACATTTCCTGTGCTACTCATTTTTGATATATCATAGTCAACTTACAGGATAAAGCCCACAAATTATTGAAATTCTCTCAAAACTCTCTCATAGAATTTCTTTCAAATAAGTTTCTTCTTGGTTGACGGCTTCCCTCTTCTTCCCCTGTGTTGTATGCGTTTAAGATTGTTTGAACGGTGGCATTTTGCTTATTAATTCAAACAAGATTTTACATAATATGTAGGAATAGTAGAAAAATTCTAAAAAATAAACAGAGTGAGAAATTTTCTTCATAAGTTCCTTGTGTACCCTTTTCAACGTTCATCCACCGTCTGTGCCTTCCTCGTTTAATGAGTAACTTGATGCTAAATTTACGCTATTTTGTGCTTTTTGGTCTGCAGTAATTAGTGCTACCAGATAAATCAATCAAAAGTTACTCACGTCGTCTCGTTTCTGTTTTTCAGCATCCAAGACAGGAAGAACAACTGAAAAAACTAGAAGAACAAACGAGGCAGCAACGATCGTCACCATGTCGAGAGCCACAGCAACAATTGTCCCCATGTCGAGAACCGCAACCAATTAGACAGCAGCAACGATCGTCACCGTGTCGAGAACTACAACAATCAAGGTATCAACGATCACCACCATGCCCAGAGCCACAGCAGCGGCAGGAAGCGCCTTGTCACAATGTCCCTGCGTCTCCGTCGCCTCAACAATCACAACAACAACAACCGGTCACTGCCGTTAAGAATAAGCGTCGCGAATCAACGAACGCAGGCCAGCAACCTACGTGCGTGCCAGTGGAACGAAATGTGGTTCGACCTCCATCGCAACCACACCAACAAACCCAACAACATCTGCAGCAACAGCAACAACAACAATTCCAACAACAACATCATCAGCAGCCACAAACATCCCCATTATCTCAACAACACCACCATCATAGTCACCACCGTTACGTTCCCCCTCCTAGTCCAGGCGTTCCGGGAAAGCCTATGGCTGGTTCAGTGACACCGGACCGTAGCATGGGAGTATACACACCCGATTCTATTACCAATTCGGTGCATTCTGTTCACGGTCCGTACGGTCAGTACGATATGGATGCGACTGGTCATCTAAACATTGAATCGCCCAATTCAATCTCGTCGAGCGATATGAATTCGCCGGCAACTGTTCCTACGGCGATCGCGGAGCCAACAAGGTCGCCTTCCACTACTATGCAACAAATGTACCTCGACTCCCAACACCAGGCTACTACTTTGGCGTTGCATTCTCACGCGTATTTACAATCGTCACACGTGGCCATGCATCCTTTATCTCAATTACCTCCACCGCCGATCAAGCTGCCTCCCGGTAATAGTGGTAATAGCGTGAGCAGCGGAAATAGTAGCAGTCGAAAGAACGCAAGTAACGTGAATCATCATAACCATCGTAGTAATAAATCGTCGACGAGTCATCAGCATAGTAGTAGTAACAAAAGTAGTGGAATGACCAGCAACTCGGTTCACCATAGAGTAACACCTCCGAGTGTTGACGTCTATGGACTAGGCGTAGCGGCTTCAAACAGCGGTGTAGGAGGTGGGAACATCTCATCTTCGGTGTCGGGGCACAGGCATCATCGATCGACCCCACCGACGGACGTGTACGCGGCGGGCAATGTTACAATGGGTGGTGCACCACCACCTGTGTCCGTGCATCGGTCCACTCCTCCGACCGTGGACCACCAATCGCAGAATCGTCATCATCAGATAGCTTATTCGCATCACCATCCGTCGGTTATTCCACAAAGCGGTTACCTTGGTATGTCTCAAATGGCGCCGAGTTCATATTCACCCGCTTCTGTCTCGCGTCTTCAGCATCGGATGACGCCGTCTGAACCGTCCCCATCGCAGGTACAACAGCGGTTGAGTGGGTCGCCTTGTTCGACGACCGCTGGTTCAGCATCCGCGGCTAGTTTTTACATGCAACCGTCGCCCTTGCATTCGCACATGCACGCGCCGTCCCCAGGATGTTCCACGCCGCCTTCGCCTATGGGTAGCGTCGCCGCAACTCCTACGCGAGCGGTGCAGAACTCGTCGCAAAGTCCGGCGTGCAGCCTCACCAAACTACAGCAACTCACTAACGGGCTGGACGTAGTATCGCCGGGGCATTGCGGTTCGATGGCTCCTGGCTCGCCTATCAATCTGACACCACCGCCGCCTTCGTCACGCTCCAATATGACAACGCCTCCTGTAGCTCATCAACTCATGCAGCAGAATTACAGCAAGTATCTGGCTAATATGCCGTGCTCGGCGGCGGCAGCAGCAGCGGCCGCTGCTGTAGCGTCGTGCGCTCCTCCATCTGGTACGACAAGTTCGTCGAGCAATCATCGCTCGTCCTCGAGGAGCAGTGGCAGCAGCAGTGGCGGTCATCATCACTCGTCCAGTTCGTCGGCGGCGGTGGTTGTGACGCGTTCGGGTAGGAGCTCGAACATGGCAATCAATCCGAATCTGATGCACTATGGGAGCAGTCCGTACGGATATCAAATGGCGGGGCAATCTGGCGCTGGTGCGCCAACGCTAGGTTACATTAACGGCACTCCGGCTGGCTTCATCAATCAAACGCAGTTACCAGTGAGGATGGGAGTGATGAATGTCGGTCAGAATCAGTATTCGCAGGATCCGACGCAGAATACGATGTATCAGGCGTATTACGGTACTCCATTCATGCGTAACGTATGACATTTTCCCGAACGAGGCCACAAGGAAGGCGTCGGTCGCTGGTCATCGCGAAGACGGTTCAATTCCAGACGATGATCCGGCCAAAATACTTCCCAACCCGTAAGACTTGTGCATGCGAGTTTGAAATACGTTTATTATTTTTAAATTTGACTCGTTGAAGACTATCACGCTTGTTTTTGAAATTTTATAATTATGTTATGCTAACTGTAAACAAATTCTTTAACAATCCTAGCTCACGAGTTGCAGTTCAGGAGAGAATTTTCTTCGAAGAATTATCTGTATTTTTGTTAAAATGTATCGTTTTGTCGATAAAATCGGCTTGTGTGGAGAATAATGTTTACCTCGCCATCGTCATCTCTTAATTCTCTTCGTATTTTTCGATATTGTTTAATTATACTATCCTGATTTTAAATATTTACCACTCTTGTTGTACACAAACCTTTCCCGTTCCTCGTCCCCTCCCTTTTGTAAAGGAGAAATTTTCACAGTTTTTTTTTTCAATACTATCGTTATTTATCCTTCCTTCTGTTTCATCGTGTGTTCGTTCAATATTTTGTAGAAAAATTCATAGACAGGGCCGACTGCAGTAAAACTGATGGTATCTTTATTCATAGCTGTGAATTTCTATTATAAACTATCATTATACCTATCAATACGTCGTTAGACTAGATTTTAAACGTTATTAGTCCATTGAGAGCGAAAGTATAATTTCTTCTGATTTATACCTCACCCAGGGAACGAAATACTGTAGATTTACTCTTAAGTGCCTTTTGAAACTTGATTTACGAGAATCTAATTATTTGGTTAGCATTTTTTTTGCATTTCATGTGTGAAATTAAGATTCATTATATGATTGTACATTATAATATTGTATTCAGCGGAGATATGGATTGCCGTGAACAATGACACTTTATTACCCCGTTTTTTTGTTTCTTTTTTCCTTCACTTTTTTTTTTTTTCATTGTATTTATTTTTGTGTTTGTTGAATTGAGATGAACTCTTACAGTCCGATTCGTAATTAAATAATATTACTGTATTTTTACTGACGTAGTTCTTTGTTCATTTTTTTGTTTCTTTTCTCCGTCATTTTCGATTCGAAGTTTTAGAGAAGAAGAGTTATTATTGAAATTTAATAATGATTAGTTTTCTCATTACAATATTATTACGTACACACTACTATTATCTTTATTTGTATTGACCGATTTTTTTGTATTCTAATTTCTGTGTATAATGAACTGAAGATCTGATACGTGTGGTAGAGTACATTATGGAATTTACTGAATTTGTTACCTACTGCGCGTATTGCGTGTTTGTACAATTATTGGAATTGAGTATAGAATTTCTTTTTTTTATTTCTTGTTGGTTTTCTTTTCTCGGTTGTGCTCGATATGAGAAATTTGATGGGCTCGAGAACAGACGAGGGCTGTTGAAGGTATCAAAGCTGCCAGAAGTCGCGCTTTGAAAATATGAGTTGAAGGAAAAGAGAGTCGAAGAATGAAAAAAGTAACGCAACACAGAAGCCAACATGTCTCCGTAGCGTTTTACATGCTTGCTTCCTGTATTTTGATGTATTTTATTGATCATATTGGATCGAATCTTGATGTGTCCATCCTGGCCACGATGACATTATTATGGCGAGCCCTCCTCTCCCCCCCCCCGCCTCTTCACCAGTATTCAACAGCTCAATGTAGATTTTTTTGTATGTTAGGCTGACTATAGTTGACAGGCTCATTATTGTTCTAGTACGTTGAACTAAGTGGCTCCCGAAAGCTCACTAGCATTTTGTGTAATACACATATTATACTTTATCTTAGGCTGAGTAGCTTACAGGCTCTTGGTTCCATTTGTTCACCCACATTCTTAGCCTGGATCCTAACCGGGAATCATCTATGCCCTGTGGGGTGTTATTTCAAAAAATTCGTCAAAAATTTTTCAAGTCACCTCATTCTCATATACAGGGTAAGGCAGAATGATGTTACCAGTTGAATAGGGGTTTGCTCTAAATCTGTTCTAGCGCGAGAACGCGGAACGTTAGATCGTTGAGTTATGTGCCACAAATTAGATTAAGTTGCCGCAGGGTGGTCAGTTTCTGGAAAACCGGGAAAAGTCAGGGAATTTGAGTGTTCATGGAAAAATCAGGGAAAAGTCAGGGAATTTTGGCTAAGGTCAGGGATTTTTTTGAGGCTCGCGGCTAAATAATCTGAGATATGAATTTTATTCCCCCCTCCCAAGAAAAAAAAAATCTTTTTTTAACCAAAACGTGGTGGAGATTTTAGTCTGGAAAAACCTGGAAAAGTCGGAGAATTTTTTCTCGGGAGAAAACTGGCCACCCTGTGCCGAAATTCTCAAAAATTAGAAATTGTTTCAACTTCCATATTTTACCTAATTTGAAAGTGAAATTTAACGCTAATTCCGGGAAAAAGCTGATTTTTCAATTTCTTATTTTGAAAATTAGTCAGATTTTGGCACATTTTGGTCCATAACACGACTCAGAGAAGTTGTAGAAAGTTGAGTAGGGGCACAAATCAAAGATAAAATTGAGATGCAAACTTTGTAGATTTGCAGTATGCATCTGTTTTGCGTTTTTGCGCTACAACAGATTTAGCGCAAACTCCCACTCAACTGGTTACATCATTTTACCTCACCCTATACAGCTTGGAAGCTAGTATAATACAAGGAGCCTGATTAAAAATAGCCCCTCCAAGTAATTAGCTATACAATGCTCCACACACCAATTGACTCAGCCCCTTCAATGACCTGGATATGCAATGCTTCAAACATCGCTCCTTCAATGAGCTAGATATGCAACGCTTCAAACATCATGAGACTCAATAAGAGGATCTTCCAAAATACCCCATAAAACAGATTCCCTGCCTCACCTCATTCAAGCTTCCTCCCTATCAGATACACCTTGTGAGAGGACTGGAGAAAATTTCGACTCTCAGGCTGTAATATGTGACCGGACGAGCCCTTGGAAACAAGAGTTGAAATTTTTCCCATTCTCTTGAAAAGTGGAAATTTTTCTACGTCCAAATTTTTCATTTCGGTAGGTCAGTTTTTTCTGGAGGCTGCACGAGACATAATATATTGTGGAAAGAAGACTTCCTTCATTTTTTGGGAAACTGGAAGACTTAAGAAAAATTGGCCCACCCTAATAAATAATTTGGACTTGGTAAAATTTGCACTTTTTAGAGAACTCGAAAAAATTCAATCTTCCAAATCCCTTTCCCATCTTACATTGCTTGGAAGTCGAAATTTCAAGGAAACCTTTCGAAAAATTTGCTGTGATGTGGCCTGAGGCGTCTGGCGAAAACTGACCATGAAATCGAGACGTCACCAGTCGAAAGTCGAAACGAGTTCCATACTGTAATATATGATGGGAGGGGACTCGAAAAAGTTCAACTTTTGAGCCATGTTATTCCCTATAATAGGTACGAAATTTGGAAAAATTTCGATTTTGATCCTGTGACGTCACACCCTGATGACGTCATACGTCGGTAAATGTTTTTCATTAGGATGATAAGGAAGATAATTTCGATTTTTGACGCTGTGACGTCACGTTCTGATGACGTCATAGGTCAGTGAAAGTTTTTGAAATCCCTTGACTCAGAAAAATTTTGAATTTCGACCCTATAATGTCATGATCTGATGACGTTGTAGGTGAGCTATATTATCATGATAGGAAAGGACGTTAAAAAATTTTCATTTTCAACAATGTGACGTCACACTTTGATGACGTCATTGGTCAGTGAAAATTTGTAGATTTGGAAAAATTTATTTGATAAGACAGAAACTTATAGAAATGTTGAGTTTTGACTCTGTGACGTCACACTCTGACGACTTTGTAGGAGAGTAAAATTTTTTCAAGTCTCATGCCATAATAGTGACCATTTACGAGAGAACATACGTCCGTGCCATCAAAGCGATCACGTAAACGGACTTCGCGTATGCGCAACCCTGAACATACGCAAAGTCCGTTTACGTGATCGCTTTGATGGCACGGACGTATGCTCTCTCGTAAATGGTCATTATTGATGGGAGGGAACTTTCAACCTTTGAGCTATATTATTATGATAGGTACCGAACTTAGAAAAGTTCCTATTTTCGACTCTGTGACGTCACATTCTGATGACGTCATTGGTCTGTAGAATTTTTTCAAACATTTTGCCTTAGACAGGAGGGGACTAGGTACGAAAAACTCCAACTTTGGAACCATATTACCATGACAGGAAACGAACTTGAAAAAATTTCGATTTTCGATCGTCCATTGGCACGGTCTGACGACGTCATAGATCAGTGAAATTTTCTGAAGTTCCTCTCTCATCAAATATTATAGCAGAGAACCTTGAAAAAATTTTGATGTGGCAGCTGAGGGACTTGATAGAAATTTCATCTTTCAAGCTGTAATATGTGGCTGGAGTCGAACCTCAAAAAATTTTGAACTTCAAGCTACATACACCACAATAGTTTCTAAGCTGCTGAATTAGGCCAAGGTCACTTATGACGTCATCGACCGCAACAAAAAGCCTTTAACTTTAGTTTACTCATTGTCATTAATCATTTTGAATGAAACGCGTAGATTCTTCCAAGTGTTTACGTTGACCAAGCGCGCCTCTCTTCTGTAATTTTTAAACTTCTTCCTCTTATGTACGTGTGTGTCACCCTATACAGTAGAGAGGGACGCTCCTTTTCAGACTTATCCCGCTGTGGTGTTCTGCACAGGCTTTGTATAATGCAAGCGCAAGTATAGCCCAATATACTGTATGTTGGGCCTACTATAATGAAAGTCGGGAAGATCCTTCATAGACCTTGTATACTAGAGTGGGGAAGGATGAAATTTTTCAAGGTCACTGATGACGTCATCAAGCGTGACGAAAACCGTGATGATTTTTCCAAGAGTAGTTCCAATCTTGAAAGCACATCAATGCTAAAATAAAATTTGGCTTCGAATATTGCTTGGAAGCCAAAACTTTTTAACCCTTTGAACTGAATCAGAGACCTAGCCCTTTTCGGAATCAAACTCCGCTCGGTGGTCGAAGTATTCCAACCATCCCCTCTCATACCTAGAGTTAGATAGTTTGAATAATTAAAATCACCATCTTTAGCTCAGTGGCTGGAATTTTCCCTCTTTTAATAAATCAGAAATTCTTTCATATTCTCGTCGGATCTACACCGCGATTTTCAAAATTCCGGCCAAGTCCCTCTTCTGATACTGTAGTTTGATGGTTGAGACCTCCCCCCCCCCCCCCTCTTCTTCTATGGTTCCAGTTCTACATCCTAATGAAGAAATGGAGGATTGTGGAACAGCCAAAGCTCACTTTCCCTTTCAACTTGTCTATAGCTCGGTGGTCGGCACTTTTTCAATCGCTCTTGCTTTTCTATGAAGCTCAAAAGTCGACATACTAAAAAGCCCAAGTCTTTTTATTTTTATACAAAAATTAGGTATTGATCGCTGCATCGTCAATAGGAAGTTTACGATGCAACCGGAGTCGTAGCTGATGGATAACATTTTTCGTCTTTTAGAATGTGGCTAATCTGTGACAACGTTCCGTTTGGTTTCAGGTGTTCTGGTGGTGAACGTAATTGTAGAATTTTTACGATCAACGGAAAGATATCAATATTTTTGAACGGCTCGACTGTGGCATTGGATTTGAACAGCGGACCGTTGGCGATGAAAAGTGGTCGTAATTCGTCCATCCAATCGTAACCGTGGTCTCCTGCAGAAAATGAAAGAACTTATGTAAAATCGTGAAGTCGAGCTATTTTATTCCACAATAAAATCTTTATTGATTATAATGAAAGATGTTCAATCATGAGAGCGGACGCATAGGATTACTATAACACGGAAGGGAAGGGTTATGAAAAAAAGTGTAAATTTCTGTATGGAGTTTGAAACAGGGAGGCAATCACCAAAATAGGCAAGCGGTTCTGGATTGAAACCCCGCGCCCTAGAAAGAGGAAGTTTGTCGTATCGTGATCTCTTCCTCCCTCCGTAAAAGAAATTATTGTCTAGTCCCTCAATTTGATTCAAGGGGTATCCGTGACTGCCCTTTTGTTCTGATTTCGTACTAATGAAAACTCTCGGTCATTCTCAATTTGTTCTTACGGTATTTCTTTAAACCTTCATTTTTCGTTTGGAAGCTTCACCCATCATTTGTAAACTTGAGAGGGACGGACTTGCCCCTCGTGCTCAAGAAAAATTACATATGCAATGGCAGCGAGGAACCCCTGATATCAGATCAAACCAAGACCAACGGCTCAATTCTTTTGAGTGGAAATTTCTTTTAAGGGGTTTCCCTCTATGTAATGTGACTCAAATTCTTTATGAATCTCTCAAATCTTTGCTTCTGAGTCAATATTTTTCCCAGTCCCTTTTCTCTGATGTGCGTTCCAAACAAATTTGGGATCTTTCTGGGTCTGGATCTCACAGGAATAAGAAATTTGTGATCTTTTTGGATCCGGATCTCAGAGAAAATAGAAATTCAGGATCTTTTTGAATCAGAATCTCGCAGAAAAACAAAATCGTTATCTTTCTGGATCCGGGTCTCACAAAAAAAATATATAGAGGATCCTTTTGAATCAGAATCTCACAGAAAAGCAAAATCGGGATTTCTTTGGATCCGGATCTCACAGAAAAAAATATGGGGGATCTTTCTCGATCTGGATCTGTGACCTAAAAAGTGAAGGATCCGTTTCGGATCTTAGCCAAGGCTGCGATTCAGTGTCTTCACTGCTATCCAGAGGTTTCATTTCTGCAAATTGATGTGATAGTCTGAACTGTTCTGTAAGACTTGACAAATGAAAAACACTTCACCAAACTTGTACTCCCTTAAAGGGTACGACTGATTGTCGTAAATATTTGCTTACCTTTATCTAAATTTCGACCCGGTGTTTGGAAACCATACGAAGGTTCCGCTACCAGCCAGATTTCCGAGGTACGTTTGCTATTCTTCATGTGCCACCGGTCTGGCAACTCATCTTGTCGATAAACTTTGAAAACGTTATTCAGTTTTTCAGCCGCTTGCGTTAGATTATTGTAAATTTCTTTCTCAAAACCTGATAAACCCCAAGAATTAGTAGTTTCAAAAGATCATAAAAGTGCACGTTTGATGCTCGGTGTACTCACCAGCCGAAGGATGTATTTGAATGATGGGTGTTCCCATACACTTAGTGTACCGCTCCGGTTGTATGTACGAATCCAGATCGATGATATTTTTCAAAGGCCTATCGAGCATACCGTGATCGCTGACAAATATTAAATTGACTTTATCGCGTAGATTATGTTCGGTCAATTTTTGCAGAAGGTATTCGGTAACGTTATTCATCTCACGGAGCGTTGCATTGACTTCAGCGGAGTGGGGGCCGTAGTTGTGTGCAGCGGAATCGGGCTCGTCGAAGTACAAAAATACTAAATTTGCTGGATAATTGGGATCTGTTAGGAATTCGATGGTCTTGTCGACCCTTTTGTAGAAAGTCGTATTTTCCGTTTGCACATTATAAACAGGTAACCGTTTCTGGTATTCGACTTGAGTGCTTGGCCAGAAAAGCGTGGCGCTGTAGCGGTCGTCACCGGTAATTTCGTTTAACGTCTGTAAAAATTGACAAAGATTGAATCTAATGAGAGCGCTGAAGCTTATCGAGATGAGTCCTACTAACTACACACGAATTATTCTTGCACGACTTATTCCTCTGTAGTCCAGTCGCGCTTGAAGGTAGGCCTTGGAGTAGGCCAAGATCAGTGCCAGAGGCGCGAAAAGAGGGTCCTTTTATTGGGTTTACTAGGGGGCTAGAAATCCTCTCTTCAATTGAAGCGGTACCGCGCTCGTAGGGGGGTATGTGACCAAGGTAGGTCGCGGATCCTGGCCTATTTTCTATGAGGTATATCAGAGCTTCAATAGGAGATCTATTCTCTGGACTCCCGACTTCTGTCACTTAGTTTGCGTTCACTCGTTACTGGTTTTTAACCAGAAGCGCCACCCAAGCATACGTACGCGTGAACAAGTAAATTAAATTGTGTTATCGCAACAGTGAAACGTACCCACAATGGTATGATATCCTCGTTATAGTGGAAAAACTCGTAGAGATCGCTTTTTCCCATCAGACACTTGAAGTTTTCGTTGAAGTTCTGATTCCCAAACACCCCGAGCACTTCGGGATATAGACCGGTGGCTATGGCGAAGAAATTTGGCGTCGTGATGGTCGGGAACACGTTAGACATAAATTTGGGACGAACGCCCGTTTTTACCAGAGTTTCTAACGCCGGTGTTAATCCTCTGTCAATGTAGTCTGGTCGGAATCCATCCAAAGCGACGAACAGTACGATGGGATGGCGAGAAATAGCGTAACAAGTGGTTGTAAGGCTTAATATACAGTAAAATAACGATTTCATCGAGAACATCTTTCAAAATTACGACTGAACTTTTCCAAGAGCTTTGCGAGCACGTTATGAAAGAATTTTAGTGAACCACATATTGAACACAAGGTGATAGAGGCCTTCACGAGAGTACAACTGTAACATTATTTGTCTGTCATTCGCGTATAAATCATATTCGTGAATGATAATGGCTAATAATTAGAGTCTCTTCCGAGAATTATTGTAGATATTTACCGGATTTTAAATCCTATTCATTTTGGACGAGTTTACATTGTCGAATAGCGGTGGGCGTTTTCGCAAGAAAGATAAAAAAATATCTTCATTAGTCTTTTTTTTTTTTAGCAGATCTCTTCCTACACCTGACGTGTTTAGTGCACGTTTCCTCGCCTATACACGCGCTCTGTTTTTCCTACGTAAAATTTGAGGTGACGAAAAACACGAGAACAAATGATGTCCACTTTTTCATCACGTTGAAATAGAATGATGAATGATACAGTAGTTCGTACTCGTGTATCATTTTTGATGATAAAATTGACTCATATTCGTGGAGAATTTCGTGTCTGGCAGTCTATGGTACCTCACTTTATTCATTGTGGGAAAACAGATGTTTTTTTCTTCTTCTTTCAGACTGACACGAATATTTTCCATCAGTCGGAGACTTTGAGTGAGCAATCAATGGAAATTACATCCTTATTCATAACCTTAGAGATGGGTCAAACCCGGAGGCAAGCGCAGCCCGGTGAATCTGTATAAGCCTCATTTCAATTTTGAAACGTCACTCAAGTTTACTTTGAAGGTTCGAAGAAGAGACTGTCAAAACTAGTCCTACCTCGTTGTATAGTTCTCCTTACCTCCAGGTACACGAGGAACCAACACGCAGGTCGCAATTTAGAAATTGTGTACGAGTTTTTAGTTTCACTCGGATGACGATTTCAAATTTTATCTAGTGGCCACAGTCACTATCTTGGAATCGACCATCTCGACCACCCTCCGCAAAACAATGTCTATTAAAAAGTGATTTCATTTATATTTTGAGGCCTCGCCTGCTTTGTGATGAAATCATGGCCCAGCTTGTGCCAATTAATGTATGAAGCATTGCTTTTAACTGTTCTTCTGATATAGCCGTGGTGTATTGTAAGATAAGAACACTCTAAAGACAGAGGACATTGTCTACATAGCAAAGCCAGTAAACTTCATGAGGGAGAACGTGAAGTCTAGACTTGAAGACCTCGTTCTCAAGCGTTTTGAAGAGGACTTTTAAGACCAATGAGCCAAGAGGAGAGGCTATCGGGACGCCACTGTTTGTAGAAACCCATGAATGAGGTGTTGGAACCGGAAAAATTTGGGGGAAAGGCACATATCAAGGATTGCCACAAACTTGTCAATAATGGAAGTAGGCACTCGCGCATATCAACATTAGTGACGTAATTAGCTGGTGACGTCAAAACCATCCATAATGACTGCCGGTGACGTCATCAGCTGTGGCTCTCTCTCTTCCTTACTTCTCGGGATCACTCACTTCGCTCTTAAGCCTCCCAACAGTCTCCATCATACTAGACCCAATAGTAATAAAACTCACGAATTCTCTGACGGAGTTGAACGAGTGAAGTTAAGGAACTTGTTCTATGGGGTACCTCCAAGCTATATATGAGAGGAGGGGGACTTGAAAAAATCTCCAAACTGTATGCATGTGATAGAAAGGCGTTCCGAGTCTTATGATGTTTGAAGCGTTGTATATCTGGCTCATTGAAGGGACTACCCGATCCAATTGGTGTATGAAGCATTGCATATCTAATTACTTTGAAGGGGCTATTTTGACTGTCAGGCTACATACACTGACCACCGATGATTGGAAGGGGAAAATTAAACGAATGCGTTCTTCTATAAATTACAGTCCATAATAATCAAAGGAAATACTCAAAAAATAGAGTAAAAGAATGCAGAAAGCAGCAGAAAAAACTATGCGACAAGTGCATTCGGTTGAATAACCATCTTCAGGCAGAAAATTAAAGCAACTGACAAGACGGAGGTGACAATTAAGATTGGTCGAACGAGAAATCACGGTGTGAATCAAGTTCGATCAAGTCATCTTCCGGAATGTACGTGTTAAGGACAGTAATTCCATCGCTGTTGAGATGACAAATTATTTCTATATGTTCGAGGGCTTTTCGCTTACGTTTGGAATTCTCCTCATGGAGGAGCTTTTCGGATCCCTTACAGTAACTGTGACCACTGTTAATTAAATGATCGGCAAAGGCTGATTCCCCCAAGTTTCGCTTCTCCCAATGCTTCAAATGCTCATCTACTCTCAGCTTCATCTGACGGCTGGTCTCACCAATATAGAAACTCCTACAATCCCTACACTCCATGTTATAGACGCCGCTTCTCTTATAAACTGGTATGAGATCCTTCAACTTTACAAACAACCCTTCACAGTGACAGGGTTGTAATAAGCTGGTCTAAAACCGAACGGGCGGAGAGCCCGACCCAATTGGAGGGAGAAATTCTCCAAGGAAAGGAGACTAATCCAGCGCTTACGACGATCACTGATCGTGTCACAAGGGAGGGTGGTGCTGGAATCAAGAATTCTCCGAGTAATTTTCCTCCGAACCATCACGTCCACGTCGACATTAACCCTGTTCACTCTGGCCAGGTGTTTTATAGTTGATAGTTCTTTTTCAAAAGCAGATTGACTCAAAGGAATACGAGTCAATCTGTGAACTAAGCTATTAAAAGATGCTAACTTATGAGCAACAGGACAGAAAGAGGCTCCGTGCACCAGGACCTCCGTCGTAGTATCTTTCCTATAAATTCCAAACTCATGGACACCCGAACTTATAGAAATAGATAAAATTAAAAAGTTAATGGAAGATCGTCCCACTTCCAAAGTAAATTTTATGGAAGGGTAGCAGGAATTGAGATACCTCAGAAACTCAACAAGGAGATCTGGAGGACTAGTCCAAGCGCCCAGGACATCATCCACGTACCTGTACCAATAGTGAATGTGACTCAGTAACACTTGGTTTGAGGCAAAGAGATCAAGTTCAAACTTGTACATGAAAATTTCAGAAATGAGGGAGCCAAGAGGAGATTCAATAGGGATCCCTACTTCATCGGGGAACTCAAACAACTTCCCTTCGAACTTACAATAGTTAGGACACTAACAAATATTCAGGAGATCGAAGAATTCCTGGCGTTCTGGCCTTGACGAGTAGCTCGCCCATACGCTGCATGGTAACGGTTTTGGGAATATTCGAGAACAAGCCAACCACATCGAAAGAACAGATGGTTATTTCCGGGGGAAGTCTTGTGTCCTTTAGAACATCCGCCAAAGAGGCCGAGTTCAAGACTGAATATGAGGAGATTCGAAAGTGGCGCACGACTTGAACCAACGGTCCAAAAACTTGGCAAGGAAGTAAGTAGGAGAAGTAACAAATGAAACCACAGGTCGTATCTGGGTATTAGTCTTATGCACTTTAGGCAACCCGTAAAGGAGGCGGGGGGGGAGGGGGGTTAGGAACAAGGAGGGCTTTTTTCATTGCTGGAATTTTGATAATAGTCTCACAGTTGTTGATGTCGCTCCTAACTTCTTTAACATGCTTAGGGAAACTGAAATTCTCGATATGAAACATCAAGAGCGTAAATTTCTCTTTTCCATGGAAAAACAATGAATCATATGTATGTCTTTGACCGTTCTATCAATTAATAGATCTTGACTAGCACGGCGGCGCGCCTACGGCGCCCCTATCACGTTTCCTTTTTACGGCTGTCTGAAAAACTGTTCTACTGTAGAATATTTTGTAAAAAAGTTTTCCTTTGATAGATTATTTGGCACCTTTTTCAAAATATGAACGTATTATTATTTTTTTTTTTCATTAACAGACAGAAGAAGTAAAAAATTTTTAATAAATCATTTGTAAATAAAATCTTTATGGAAAGAACGTAAATGAAAGTCAATAACCTCAGTGAATTATCCAGATAATTTTGCTCTGGATATTGAAGATATTGAAGGAAAAAGAAATAAAAATTCCCTAGATAACTTTCCTTTAGATTTTAATGCAAACACAAAGTTTTCACAGCTAAATTTGAGTATGGTAGGCTATATGAGACAAAGAGAGTAATTTAATTCTGGGGTTCAATCTTATTCAGGATTCACACTTTTTTTTTCCAGTTATTTGTTTTTGTGTTTTTTATCTCATCATACTCGTACAATCTGATGAGTTTTTTTCAAGTTTTTTTTTCTTTATCAATTTTCTTCAATTTTACACTCTTTCTCTCTTGTTCTTCCATACAATAGTTTTCTTTGTCGTTCTACATGTCTTCCGAGTTGTTCTCTTCAGTTGTTCTCTTTGTCAGTATCATGCTCTTCCATTTCTCCCTCTCTTCCTCTCCCTCTTCTCTAATCTTCTAACTCATCTCCTCTTACTATTTATAATGGTAATAATTAATTCTGTGCACCGTCTTCCTTCTCTGATCTGCAATTCAAAATGGAAGAAAAACGTTTTGATTCTAAGATTAGTCGATTCATTTCCCCCTTTCTCTTTCTGTTTTTCTCGACATAAGGTTGTCTTTGAAATCTTGTTTTTGTTAGAGGTTAACAGTGCTCTTAATGGCATTCCTCTCTTAAATCTCAAGCCACAATTAGTTTTATGATTTATCTTTTTTACATGCAAATAAACCAACTTCTTTCTTTGATCTCGACTTGATTGTGTCCTAGTTTTCAAAATTTTTTTCCTCCATGTAGCTCACTTGAAACAAACTTTCTCAAGGCCTTCCATATATTCTTTGGGGTTCACTTATCTCCAACTAACAGTTATTCTTGACATTGAGTCCTGATTTCTGTAATTCGCTATTCTATAGGGATCATTCCATTGAATCCTGATGATGTTAGATCCTCCCAGTTTATGTTATGTATCAACTACCTAATTTAAATTAGGATTCAATGAGGAACTTGTTCTATGAGGGTAAGGACTCTCGCCATTTGCCCAGAATGATGGTTGAAGTTTTCCAAGTCCTCCTCCTGTCATATTATCTCAAAAGTTAAAATTTCCCTCTCTCACCCTATATAGCTTGAAAGTTCCACAGTTACCCTCTCGTCATAATAGTATGGCTCCATGCACAA
The DNA here is from genome assembly GCA_035079395.1 of Aspidiotus destructor. Classification (NCBI taxonomy): domain Eukaryota; kingdom Metazoa; phylum Arthropoda; class Insecta; order Hemiptera; family Diaspididae; genus Aspidiotus; species Aspidiotus destructor. The sequence goes on from JAVHKZ010000007.1 coordinate 11,493,401, forward strand.
AATTTTCAGTTTTTTTTCTTTTCATGGTTCATTTAAATTTTTTAACACCCTTCTTTCATACATAGCTCAGAAGTCTAAAATTTTCAAGTCCCTCCGATCATATTTAGCTCAATTTTTGAAATTTTATTGAATCCAAAACTTTTAATGAGTGAACTTTTCGGGACTCCAATTTTGAATACAATTCTCAATATTGAAAGCAATCTGTCCGATGGAGAAGTATCTGTGAATTATTTGTTCAACTTTGTCAAGAGAGCCATTGTTTTTTAAAATCTTCTATTAAACTTATCTTGGTTGAATTATAGAAATCTGACCAAACGCTTCATTACAATCTCGATTCAATCCACATCCCTGCAGAATCGCACCCCCTATCTTTCCAGAATTTCTCATATTTTCTTCATTTTACACCCTTTCTCTCTTATTCCTCCATACAATCTTATTTTTACTTTTCTTTGTCGTTCTCTGAGTCTTCCAACTTGTTCTCTTCAGTGATTCACCTTGTCAGTATCATGCTCTTCCATTTCTCCCTCTCATCCTCTCCTTCTTCTTCAGTCTTCTGCATCTATCTCCTCTAATTATTCATACATGGTAATTAATTCTAGATGTCGTCCTTCTCTAATCTGCAAATTAAGAGAAGAAAATTGTTTCAATTTGATTCATTTTCTCCCCCCCCCCTCCTTCTTTCTCCTTTTCTCTAGATTAAGATTGTTTTTGAAATTTAGTATTTGTTATAGGTTTACTTTTGTAGGTTATTACTGTTTTTTCAATCTCTACGCATGATTAGTTCTATGATCTCTCTTTCTTTCATACAAACCAACTAATTCCTCCTTCTGTTCTCGAGTTGATTGCGTTCAGATTTTGAAAATCCCTTCCTTTATCTAGCTCAATTGGAACAAACTTCCTTCAATTTATTCCTTAGGGTTCATTCATCTACAACTAACAGTTATTCTTGACGTCGAGTCCTGATTTCTATAAATCTCTTTCCTAGCCTGTAATCTTGTCAACTACCTAATTTAAATTAAGGTTTAATAGGAAACCTATTCTATGGGGAGGTGGGAGGGAGGATTTTTGAAAATTTTGGCGTCTCATCATCTATCAAAAATGATGGTTGAAATTTATCCAAATCATAATTATATAACTCGGAAGTCCAAATTTTTCTATGTTCTACTCGTATCATATGTACATAGCTTGAAAGCTGAAAAGTTTTCTAATCTACCCTCTCATCATAATTATAGATATACCTCAATCTCGCATCAATTCGACACAACATTTTTCCAATTACAACTCCTCTGATGTTCATATATTTTCCGCAATTTCCTCTCCTGTCATATACAGCTAGATGCTTGATATTTGGAATGTTTTCAATACATCTTCTTGGTGGTTGAAAATTTTCCTCGCCTCCCTAGGAATCATATATACCTCGAATATCTAAATTTTTCCAAGTCTCTCCTGCAATAGTTGGCTCAATTTTTAAAATTTTGAGTCCGACTTCTTTGATGGTTCAGCCTTCTGGAACTCGAATCAAAACCAATCCGTCCCATAGAAGAAGATCTGTGAATTCCATTTTTAACTTCGTTAAGAAAGCCATTGTTTTTTACAATTTTCAATGGAACTCTTTTTAGTTTAATAATGGAAATCTGACCAAAAGTTTCATTACAATCTTCATTCAATCCACATCCCTGCAGAATCGCACCCCCTATTTTTCCTAATTATATTTCTTGATCATTCCCAACTCACCCATTCTCATCTTTTCCTGAGTCTCACCGTTGTGTAAATCTAATCATTAGGCAGATAATCTGACAACCTTATCACCTTTATTCATATCCTGCTTTCCAAAATTAAGAATACTTCCTACAATGTAACCTAAGTCATATCCCCTGCCTTGTGTAATTACTCCCAAACAGTTTCTAACCCTTTCAACTACTTGCCTTACTCAATTACTTCAATTAATTTGTACTTATCCGGTCTTTGTCTCCAGACTAAAAATTGAAGCCTCTCCACCTGTCTCGACTCCTCCTTTCGATTATCTTCCCTACTTCATGATCTTATTCTTTGCTTCTCACTCCATTTCTTATTCTTATTTTTAAAGCACGCAGGTAGCCTATTTTTAGTAACGGTTTGTATTATTATTTTTTTTTGTATTATTTATTTTTTTTTGTCTTTCTATTTTGATTTTACCTATTTCTTATAAAATCCTCCAGTAACTATCTCTGGATAGGTATAAATTCTATTGATTCTCAAGCTCCTAAGGCGCTAGAGGTATTCTCGCTCAATGTAAACAAACATCGCAGGATGTTCCCATCTGAGAAAATGAAAATGAAGTGGTATCTACGTACGTGTAAATTCCACTTCATTTTTCTGGGAACATCCCTTCCACAATGTTTGTTTACATTGAGCGAGAATACTTCTAGCGCCTTAAGGATCCAATAGATAAGAAAATACTTTATAGAAAAGAATTTTTCTTCAATTGTTCGTAGCAAAAATACAAAATATTCAGTTTTAGCCAAATTGTTATAAGGTATCTCCGTGCTGAGGCATGAAGGGTCGCAATTACGGTGTGGGATTACTTCTTATGAATTGCTAAGTAATTTAATTCCACCAATATAAATACAGTGATACGATACGTGTAAATTTGGCATATATAGTAATAGAGTACACGTAATATTTGGTTTATTTGGTTCTAGCTATATTTTAGCTAAATTGTATCGGGTAAATTAGGTATGAATCGCGGTGAGGAAACGGGAACGCTTTTACAGTTGCGTTCTAGGGAACATCAATCAATATACCTAACTTTAGCCTAAATTTCACAATTCTTGAACAACAAAAAAAATCATTTGCCAGGCATTTGAAGATTGCGGTAGCGATTTTTTATTGAATACGAAAGAAAAACGCATTCTTAAAACTGATAAGACATTATAGCTATTTTTCAGCTATTTTTTCGGAAGATGGGTATCGAGATTGAAGAGCGGCGAAGAAAACGTTACAACTCGCGTATTTTACCTAGCAAAATTAAATAATTTTTTAGCTATTTTTTAGCTAATTGTTTACAAAATCAGGCAACGGGCATGAGTCGCAAGGGAGTGCACAGTAATACGGTTTTTAGTATAATAGATAGATAGATGGTACATTACTAGCTAGCTGATGCTTTGATGGACTCACCCCACCAGCATAATTCTAGTATACTCCGTTTTAGGCTACACTTCTAGCCTAGTTTAGTCCAATGTAGAGGCTAACTAGCTAGCGACAAACGTAAGAATTTCCATGTCCGTTAAGTAGGTCAAGGTCATTGATAACTTCCTCGTCTCGCGTCTTCCGTCTCCAAACTAACCCTCAGACCAAAAACATGAATGTGTTTACGCCCAGAGGCCTTTCTGTACTTCACGTTGTGTCACTTTTGGGAAGCCAGGAACTGTTCTCCTCCTACTTCGGAATTTGAACAACTTTTGTTTGTGTTTATTTTTGATAGTCACCGTTTCACCTTGATACTCTGTCAGTGTTTCGAGAAAAGGTTTCAAGATCATTTTTTGTAAACAACCAGGGAGACAATTCGAAAGAGTGAGGTCCTACACCAGCTTCCTTTCTTCTCTCCAAGTCCCACACTGGAGGTCGAAATTTTAACACTGAACCTTGATCCTATGAGGGTCGTCTGAAGAATTTTTGTCTTCAATGTGGCAGGCTACTTCCACCAGTAAATTTGATGACCTTGACCTATATTGCAAGCTTGAAAAATTTTGACTTCGAACTCGACCTATTTATCTATGTTAGAATAAGACCAAATCATCGAAAGGAAAACAATTCCTAACGACCTTGACTTACTTCAAGGGTTTGAAAAGATTTGTTACTCAGCAGTCGACTGCGATTCGGCCATCAGAGAAGAGAAGAGAGGCTGTGACGAGACATTAACCTCTCCTCCTACCCCAAATTTGAAATTTGTCCCAAGTCTTCAATGTAGGTCAATGCGCATGCCAGTGCTTCAACTTATATCGTTCGTGCTTACTGTGAAGTCGGCTGCTTTTCAGTTTTTTGCCTTCAATTATTGCGACGTCTCTTCCGTTGCCCTCCCGTCTTCACACTGTTGGAACGAAGTATAATGGACGAGAGTTGAAGCACTAACATATTATACAAATTCCTGAGCAGTTTCTTGAGGAATGATTTGACGCCTGCTCTCTCACCATCTATACACTTCTCACAGAGTTTTTCCGGGGCAGTTCATATTAGAGGCTAGCGTCACCACGGGCTCCATATCTAAGCAATCCATGTACTGTATTTAGCCAACTAGTAGCGTCACGCACCCCTCTCCCTTCTCCCGCTTCATCTCAATATCATATCAAATACCTACCACTCCTCCTTTCACTTGATGTCAGATTTTTTAATTACACAAAGAATATGAAAAAAATCCTCCCTACTCTTCCTTTTTCACGTTTTCGGGCCGTGTTTGTAAATGAATGTACAATTTTCTCATTCTGATGTAATATCTACGTTTACTATACTCGGTATCAAATTCTTTCGCAATGTTGATAACTATCTTTTGTTCATGACCTTATTTTCGCGTATCAGTACTCTTTTTTTGATGTTCCGAATCAACACCTGAAAAAACGTGAGAGAATTCATCTTGACCACCTATTTGCTACCGTCGAAAGAGAAAAAAAAATGCATTCGCTCTATATTGTGTTAAAAACCTTTCTATTAGTATTTAGTCTGTGTTTAATTACCCGAGTAAATTGCGAAGGTGGTTTGACAGCGTCGACCCACGAATACAATGAAACATTGGAGCGGCTACTATATCGGGGAAATCCTCAAAAAAAATACAGATTCTGGCCTCCTCCTGTTGACGATTCAGACTTTGACGAGTCCAAGCCACTTCCATCGACGAATCGTCCAAAACCGCATTTGGAAAAGTTTCTTAATGAGTGTTGAGTATACGTTTGTGTTGTTTTTGAGACCAACTTTGTAACTTTTTTTTGAACTGCTTTATGAACGCGGCCCTCATTCGCAAAAATTCGATACAGATCGAGTTGAAGTGAGTTCTGTGCTTCACTGGAAACGCTATAATAAAACTTGATAAATCTGAGTTTAGTGTTTTCTTTTTAACAAAAACAAACAATTCATGTGTTGTCAGTCATTCTTTGTCACCGGCACCAAGAGTACGAAATCGTAATGATAGAAACGCTAATGCTTGAAATAAAATTATGCGTCTTGATACAGAGTTACATATTACATTCTACACAGAGGAAGCTTTCTCATGACTGTTCCTAGGGAAAGTTTCAAGAAACACGCTTGAACAGTTCTGAAAATTTAGATGATGACAGTTTTTAGTTGGGTACGCCTAGCCTTACAAGTGAGTTCCAAAATTCGAGGATTGCTCGATGAGTGACGCTCCGATTGAGCCGTATTGTACCTATTTTTGTGCGCTGCTACTTTCCGAAAATACTTTCGAATCGAATTCTGAACTGGAAACCAGGTTTATGGTCATTGTTATGCCATATCGAAATACAGCTATATCGTGTTTATGAATTTCGAAGAGGGTAGATCGTACCCTCGAGGACAAAATAGAATTGAAGAGGGTAGATTTCTAGCCAAACGAAGGATGTTTTCCGACTGTCATGCAACGTTCAATGTTCCTCAACTACTGACGTCATTTAGCTACGAGAGTAATTTTACCTCAATTCCACATTTGTACCCTCGTATTACCTCCATTTTTTCCGCTTAGGATTAAGCTTCGGCGGCTGAAAGAGCGGATGATAAGCTTTAAAAAAAGAACAAATCCTGCACTTCTGAATAGAAGTATGGAAAGAGGACAGCCTTACTAGACGGTGATCTCCTCAAAAAATTGAAATATGGAACGAAATAATGCAGATATGGCAATAATATTTGAGTTCTTGAATTTCCCGTATTTCCTTGATTGATTGACTGATCGAAAGTTTCCAGTAACAGGTTTCCTTGACTTCCTAACTTTGTAACGCCTGCGTAAAACCAATTTACGTTTAACGCCGGATTTCTACCTTTTCTTAACGGGAGACCTGCTATCTGTTTTTTTGAAGGGAAGAGGGGTCATCCTCCGAAAACGGACTTGCGCGGATGACTTTTATAACGTCATCATTTTCGAGAGAGAAAAAATACGTACGGGTTCGTTAAAGGAGTTCAACGAGGGGAGGCAGGAAACCTGTTTCATGGGATACCTTAAAGCTAAGGAGAGGACTTGTAAAAATCTTCTTGCTATAAATGATAGAAGGGCGTTTTGAGTCTTATGGTGTTTGAAGCGTTGCATATCCGGACCAATCGGTATATAAAGTGTTGTATATCTAGTTACCTGAATCGGTTATTTCTAACTTTCAGGCTATATACACCGACCTTTGAGCCATATACATATGATACGAGAACGGGACTTGGAAATTTTTCAACCATCGAGCTTTGCCGGCTGGCCAAATGGTAGACGTCCCCGGTTCCCTGTTAAAATGTTCTTGATGGTGATGATAGGGGGGGGGGGGGTTCAGAAGAATTTCGACCTTTCTTGGACATGGACTACTTCGACCACTGGAACTTGGGGGAGGGAGAGTTGTTGCTGGACTTGAACCATTGCGGCCAATTTGGATTTTTCTAGACACCACACGTGCAAGGCAAATTTATCGAAATCCGACCCTCCCCCCCTTCATAGAATAGGCCTCTGTTTCCGGGTAAAATTTTCACTTTTGAGCTAAGGATTGTTCTATTGCATGACGTCATTACATTGTAACGTCACGAGGACTGATTCATGACGTCATCAGATCTAGTGACAAGCGACTATGGATTATCACCAGGGGATTCTGCTCGGAGGTCGAAAAATTTCCAAATCTCTCTCCAATCATACACTGCTCAAAGGTAGGTGTAACCCCTTTATTTCACTAGATACACATTGTCAGTCCCTTCAATGAGCCAGATATGTAATGCTTCAAATACTATCAGAACGCTTTTCCAGGGTATTATAAAATTCACGGATTCTTTATGGGATTATTGAAACTCATATTGAGTGGAAAAAGGTGTAAGTAGAGCGTTTAAAATTGAAAAAGTCTTTTCAAGTGTACAATTCTACTTTAATAGTTGCTTTTACAAAAGTACTTTCGGGTGTTATCCCATCATCGGTTGTGTCGCAACTGAAGAAAAGGCCTTAAACAAGAGTTTTTATAGTATAACACTGTGATCTTATTGGCTGTAACAATGCTGTGCTGTGATTGGTTCACTCAGAGACTTATTCTTACACTATTTAGACAATGCGTTTCTATTGGCTAAAACATGCTGCTTAGTGCTTAGTGATTGGTTCTCATTCTAAAGCTAAATACGGTGTTCCTAATGGTTAACTGGTTTCCTGTCATCTTATTGGTCAACTCTGTTCTTCTTCTCTCGTCCAATCACCAGGCCGAATAATTTTTCGCTGTCGAATGTGACTACATTGTTCAAGAGGAAGACTTTCTTCCTCTTGGCTTTTGCAATCTCCATTTGCTCCCAGAATTTTCTTCTTTTCAAGCGATTCTCTACACGTATGATTTCAAATATCCCATCTCCATTGTGGTGTTCCTCATTACAGTGTTTGCCAAACAGTGATTTGCCATCTTCTTTCTCTTTTGACTTTTCGTGCTCCTTCTTTCTGATCTCAAACTTTCTCCCAGTCTCACCAATGTATATGCCCTCGCACTGGTCACAACTGAGCTTGTAAACTCCACTCGTCCTTGGCTTCCGTCTGGTCGTTGCTAATTCTTTTCACCATGGGTAAGTTATTCTGGATACCCACATTTACTTCATAGCCATTGAACGCCTTTATCACTTTATTTGTATACTTTCCTATGTATCGTATTGATCCGGAGTACTTTCTCACCGTGCTCTCATGGGTTCCCTTTTTATTTTCCATTTTCCTAAAGATTGCCTCCACCACACCACTACGGTAGCCATTGGTTTTTGCGATCTGCTTTACTACCTCTATTTCTTTCCTCTTCTCTTCATTGTTCTTTAGTACAGAAATAGCTCGATGGCAGTAGTTCTGAATTGCCGCTAGCTTGTGCTTAGGGTGGTGGTATAGGAGTCATTTGGGATGATGGTGTCCGTGTGCGTTGGCTTCCTGTAGATTTTGTACTCTATCCTATTACTATCCAAATTGAGTGTAAGGTCCAAATAGTTGATGGTCTCATTGCCTTTTTCCACTGTGAATTTGATGCTGTCATTCATCGCATTCATTTCCAAAAGCAACAAGTCCACCTGTCTGTTAATGCCTGTCCACACAATCAGGATATCATCTACATATCTGGCCCAGTGCTTGATTGAGTTTCTGAACTTGCTGCCCTTCAATATCTTGTTTTCCATGTCGTTCATGAATATCTCTGCCAGGATTGGTGACAACGGTGATCCCATCGCAAGTCCCCTCTCCTGGTTCTAGAATTTGTTATTGAAGCGGCAGTAGTTCTGGCTCAAGATCTCTTCCACTGTATTGGCGTACTTTAGTCCATCAGGATTCCCATGATATTTATTCTTTTTGAGTAAAGTGAGAAGTTCCTCCTTCGGTATGGTTCCAAACATGTTAGTCACATCAAAGGATATCAGCTTGTCGTTACTCTTGATTTCCAACTTGTCCAGTTGCTCCATCAATTCTCCGTTGTTTCTGATGCTCTTTCTCGTAGCAAACTGGTAGTTTTCTTTCAAGAATGTGGCTACAATCTTTGCTATCTTGTAGCAGGGTGATTGGATGCTGTTGACCAGAGGTCTCATTGGACGGTTTGCTTTGTGGAGTTTTACAAGCCCCTTGAGTCTTGGTGCTACCGGGTTCATTTCAAGCGTCCTGCCATTATCAGATACATTGTTCCGTTTCAACACAGCTTTCAGGTCCTCTTGGTATTTCTGTGTTGGGTCCTTTGTCAGCTCTTTGTATCCATTGGCTGCAATGTACGACTCCACTTTTTGGGTGTAGTCATCCTTATCCATCAACACTACCGTGCTGCCTTTGTCCGCCTTCGTCAAAATCAGGTTGTTCTGTCGGATCTTCTTTTGGAGATCTGCGACCTTCCTCTGCATTACTTGCGTTCTGACATCGGTTCGGCACAGATTCTCTTTAATGTCCAACAGTACTTTCCCAATTCTGGTTCGAGCTTCTTGCCTCACATCGTATTTCATGGTTTGGATTACTTGTTCGCAGCTAATGGCCATACTTTCAAGCTGGCGCTGGTTCAGCCTTTCTGGTTTCACGTATTTAATGCCTTTGTCCAGCAGTCTTTTTTCTTCCACCGTGAAAGTAACGCTTGAAAGGTTCTCGGTTCTGGGAGCAAATTTGTGCGTAGCTGTTTCGGTCTCTCTTTTCCTTCTTTCTTCCGGGTCAATTCAGCAAGCTTCTTCTTAGTCTGTTTTGTTTGGGCATCCACTCGTTTATCCACGTAGCCTTCTCCTTTTTAGTCATCTCCTCTTCTAGCAACAAGTTCTTCAAATTCCAGAGGGTGGAGTGAGTTGACCAAATGGAAATGTTCATCATACAATAAACCATTCAAAGTGGTGATTTTCCTGCAGAGTTCATTTATTTCGTTCTTTACCCTCAGTTTTTCGGCTTGTATTTTAGTGCGTTTTGCTGCTGCGCTGTTCCCTGGTAGCTTGATAGTCGCATACTTGGGAATAATGCCTCGTCTCAGGCATTCGCTGTTAAACCAAATCTTCACATGCGTCACTCTTAGTTTGGCCTTAATCTTCAGAAATTTAAAAACCTCGTGAACCATGTCTGGTGCGTTATTATTGAAACTCATATTGAGTGGAAAAAGGTGTAAGTAGAGCGTTTAAAATTGAAAAAGTCTTTTCAAGTGTACAATTCTACTTTAATAGTTGCTTTTACAAAAGTACTTTCGGGTGTTATCCCATCATCAGTTGTGTCGCAATGGAGATTGCAAAAGCCAAGAGGACAATGTAGTCACATTCGACAGCGAAAAATTATTTGGCCTGGTGATTGGACGAGAGAAGAAGAACAGAGTTGACCAATAAGATGGCAAGAAACCAGTTAACCATTAGGAACACCGTATTTAGCTTTAGAATGAGAACCAATCACTAAGCACTAAGCAGCATGTTTTAGCCAATAGAAACGCATTGTCTAAATAGTGTAAGAATAAGTCTCTGAGTGAACCAATCACAGCACAGCATTGTTACAGCCAATAAGATCACAGTGTTATACTATAAAAACTCTTGTTTAAGGCCTTTTCTTCAGTTGCGACACAACTGATGATGGGATAACACCCGAAAGTACTTTTGTAAAAGCAACTATTAAAGTAGAATTGTACATTTGAAAAGACTTCTTCAATTCTTTATGGGAGTTGAACAAAGGAAGGCAGGGAACATGTTGTAGGCTAGGGGGCAGAGCCGGAGCTAAAAGAGCCGAAAGAGCGGCTCCGCTCCTCAATTTTTGTCATTTAGGAGGTTAGGGCTCGCTTCACTCCGTAGTTTGCGAGGCTGGGACAGAGCTGGCTCCGGCTCATTCAACTGGCTCCGCACCCTTGGTTTTAGGGGATACCTTAAAAGAGCGTACTGAGTCGTATAATGTTTGAAGCATTGCATACATTGAAGGAGCTAGGTCAATTGGTGTGTAAAGCATTGAATATCTAGTTAACTGAAGGGGCTATACCGACTTCCAAGCCATATATCATAGGAGGGGAACATAGAAAATTTTTGATCTCCGAGCTTTGCCGGACGGCAAATGGAAGATGGCAGACGTTTTTCCCGCCCCCTCCCCTCAGCACCTCAAGTTGAACATTTCTGTATAACATTTCTGAAGATTGAAAAAATTGGTCGAAAACTGGAGGTTTGAGAAACTTTTTGCAAAGTCTTGTGCAATCGTTCCTTAAAAGGATTACCCATGCACGCCCGATAAGTGTCGCGTAGTGACCGCTGGTATGCTAAACCTTGCAAGGTATTTGGAGATTGGATATGCACAGCGACGGACTTAGCTTTCGCGAGGACACAAGCACACTCACGCGCTGACCTTTTTCTAGCGGGGAACCCGCTATTCTGTTAGGGAGATTACATCCTCAGAAAACGTCCACGTCTGAAAGTTTCTGTGAACTGCGTGACGTGAAGTGTGGCGCTTTATGACGCCAGCAATGGAAGAAATTCAACTTCCAGTCTTCATTATACCAGGCCTAGTATTGTTAGGGGGATTACATCTTCAGAAAACGTCCGCGCCCGGGAGTTTCTGTGAACTGTGTGACGTGGGGCGCTTTATGACCTCATCAATGACCTTGGCCTACTTTAGGGACTTGGAAAAATTTCAATTTTCTCTGGACGTATGACGCTTTATGACGTCATCAATGACCTTGACCAACTTTAGGGACTTTGAAAAATTTCAATTTCCACCGGGAGTTTCTATGAACTGCGTGACGTGACGTGACGTGTGCCGCTTTATGAGGTCAACAATAACCTCGACCTTGACCTACTTTAGGGACTTGAAAAAACTTCAAATTCAAGCCGGGATGCTTTATGAAGTCATCAATAACATTGACCTTGACCTACTTTAGGGGCTTGGAAAAATTTCAATTTCCAACTGTCATTATATCAGGCCTAGCATGCAGTACACTGAAAAGAGCCCAGCCAATTCATTTTCTCAAGGCAAACCTGCAATGGCATCAAATTTTTTTCTTTTTTTTCCCCTTTTCTTTTTATTTATTCAAAAAATTTTTCACGCGCGGACACAAGCAGTTGCTTGTGATGAATGTGCCTTAATCCACCGCTTGATATGCAACTTATTGAACACCCCTTCCGGGTTCGTCAACGGGCCCAACCCTAAAGAACCCGTGAATTTTTGAGAATTTAGACAAATTGATCAACTTTTAACACAGTTTGGTCGACTGAGAAAAAGAGTGATGGAAAGTTGAGTAGGGGCGCAAATTAACTAAAAAGATAAATTGAGTACAAATTTGTAGATCTGAAGCAGCATACATCTAGCGTTCTGCGTTTTTACGCCACAACAGATTTGGTGCAAAGTCTCATTCACCTGGGGTACATCATTTTGGTTTACCCAGCATTTGACAATATCGGGAGCTCTTTATGATAGAGGAGGTACTTCAACCATTGAACTAGAGGGGAGTTAGACTCTTGATATGATAGGAGAGAGAATTGGAAAATTTCTAATTCTCGATCAGACCTAACGTGTGTCTACACTTGAAAATATCCGTTTCCCATGGAACTGCGCTGCTTGCGAACTCCCCACTGCCATTGTACAGTTTGCTATGGCGACTAATATTTTTTCATCATGCTCCCCGGAGATTTGTGGAGCTTTATCTTCCTCCAGGAAACACCTTCAGTCTTGATTTTTGTTTGGAAATTGAACTGTGATATACATCAGAAGAAGGAATTACAAAATTTTGAACCCATACGGTACAATGTAGAGATACACACAGTTGATGCAGAGTTCTGCAAGGGCTGCAAGGATCTTAAGATGCTTCAGTCTATGTCTACCTATCCACATCCTGCAAGTTGTAGTACCAATTTTTGAGTCAAATCTCGACTTTCCGCGTTGATTCCTGATTTTTTAACAATTTTGAGAAAAGTATGGTAGCGCGTTGCTATGAGACTCTCTCTAACTTGCAACGCAATCTAGGTATACGTTACGGAATTATCACAAACTTTAGCCATTTTGTGGAGTATGTGGCAACTGAGCCTTGGAATCTGTGCTTGCGTACGTGCTTTTCAGTGTCGCTATACCGTTGGACACAAAGTCGATAGTCTTTCCTCTTTCGATGTACAAACTGTCGATGTAAAATCGTACTTCTTTATTCGATATTCGAGAAACTAATTTTCTTATCATGAAGAGTGTTGTGGTGTACGAGCACATACTGAGTTCTGTTCGCGTTTATAATTGAATGTGGGATTCGTTTCGAGAGAGGAAACTAATTGAATAAGCCGGCTGCAGTTCAAAAACACATCACAATACCCTGACAAGTTCAGCTTTAGTCAGTTCATGGCCATCGTTTTACGTGTTACGAATGCTCGTTCTTATCTTTTGAACATTAGTTCGGGAAATATTTACGATGCCGGTAAGCTATAGATATCAAATTGTCTTTTAATTATTTATTTTTTTCTTTATTAATTTTGAACCTACCATTTTCCTTTGCAGAAATTTGACTTTAAAGGTATAATAGCCACGGCCTTTACACCATTTAATGATGACAAGTGAGTAATTTTATAACATTCAAATTCCTTTTTTATTTCTATCTCTTTTATTTGCGATGTATTTTTTTTTTTTTTGCAGAGAACAAAGCTTGAATGTATCGGTCGTTCCAAAGATCGCTAATTATTTTAAAGACCATGATTTTACCTGTGTTTTAAGTAAGCGAGCAATTTTCCATACTATTGTCATTTTTTTTTTTTTTTTTATTACTGTTATCTACAATTCGCTGCTGCACCTGAATTTCTTGTTATCTCCGTACGTATGTGTGATGATGTAGGTACCTACTTATAGATGACAACTTCTTGCAGCAATCAAAGATACAATTTCTTATTACAAAGTATTACACGTTGCGTTGATGATGTTTAGAATGTAAATAACATTTTTTAAAATCAATTTCACAATAGTCAATGGGACTTACGGCGAGGGCATGGCGATGACGACTGACGAGAGGATACAAGTGGCAAACGCTTGGGCGGAGGCGGTGAAAGAAACAAAACAGCAACTCTTCATCCAAATCGGTGGGACAAATTTGCAAGACGCAAGAAAGCTCGTAATAAAATCTATAACTTTATCTTTGAAACAAAAAAAAAATTAAATTATAAAAATGTTTTAAAAACTCACGCAGGCTAGGCACGCTGAAAGCATAAAAGCAAGTGCTCTGCTTTGTCTGCCCGAGCTTTATTACAAACCAAAAACAGTAGAGGATCTGATCGACTACCTGATGGAGATCGGCCAGGCCGCGCCAGACACACCACTTTTCTACTATCACTCTCCCTTGGCCACTGGTGTTACGCGTAGGTCTATCATATTTTTCTTGATACGTGTTGAAAAATTCTTTAGAATGTACTTTTCTCCAAGTGCCAATGGATGAGCTTTTATCGAAGATAGAGGACCGGGTGCCTTCGTTCGCCGGTATGAAATTTGCCGTCGCATACCTGGATGATTTGTCGCGTGCCATGCGATGCACCGGAGATAGATTCAAAATTATCATGGCTACCAATCACGTGAGTGCGAAAACTAATTCATTTGTGCTAAATCAATTTCAATAGTTGTTCTTGCCTTCGCTGAGGATAAAACGCTTCGTTGTATTTCCTCCTGCGGTTTTTTAATTTGTTACTCGTCAGAGTATCACCCCCTTTTTCATAATAAATAGCTGTAATTTAGAGTCCAGGCCCGTCGAGAGCTCTAGTCGGGTCCGGGACAAGGAACACAGTGAGCTCTCCCCTCCTCCCCTTGTAAACCGTACCCCTAAAAGAGCAGGGCCCGGGGACAAAATCCCCAGTTGCCCACTCCTCTCGTCGCAGGCCTGTTAGAGCCTTCTATCAATCCGGTTTCAATGATATCTTGAGAGCTTAATTCTTTTACCACAGAATTTACCGCTGTATGTGGAAATGGGAATCGATACGTTCATGCCAACCGCCGTTAATGTTGATCCCAGAATTGTTAACAAGATTTATTCATTGGCGATTGCGGGACATCGCGAGGAGGCTTCAAAACTCCAGAGACAATTTTCGACGCGTATTGACCACTTAGCAGCGTTGAATAAAGGTTGATACCCATATGTTTACATTTATTTATTTTTTAATTTATCGTACCAGTGTTTCAATCGATTGTAACGATTCTGCAGGTAACGCTGCTCCGCCCATAAAAGCGATGACCGCATATTTAACAGGTATCAAATTGGGACCGGCGAGAAAACCTTTAAAATCCTTTGAAACGCCGGAAGAACGCGCTAAAATCATTGCCTTAGTTGATGATTAGAGTGTGTTAAACGTAATAATGAATAGCAAGTTGGGTTAATTATTGCCACAAATAAATCATTCCTTATTTTTTTAATTTGCTTGCACAATTTCTTTGGATCGACTTTCTAAGAAATTGAAAAATCTACCGCTTGCAAATGTTGAAAAAGATTGAGTTTTTGACTGCTTATGAAATTCTTCTCTAAAAAAGTAATGATATATCTGCCTCGACTTCTTGACAAGATTGAATATTCTCTATCACAACAATTCATAACATGTTTTGTTGTTGATCAATTTTAACAAGACTATAGGCTAAAAGGATTCGTGAGGTAGGTATGCAATGGACTGATTTCCCGGTGGCGTTTATATGAAAAATTTACATTTGCAAGCTGCTACCCCGATGTTCCTGTGTAACTGTATACGATCTTACAGACTGTGACAAATATTAGACAAACCTTTCAATTTTCAAAGGTTGAGCTTTTGCGATTTTTAAAAAAATATATATAATTAACGATTATCATTTGTGTTGTGAAACATCTCGATAATATGAACAATAGAGCCTGTACACTCAGATTATATAAATAGTATCTACAGACCCATCAGATATGGGTACCTTTTTGCTGAACAAGATGAAAATGGTGACGTCACAGGAAATCAGTCCATTACATTCACCGCACTATTGATTACTATTCGGACTTGACAGTGGAAGAGTTGTAAGGAAGCTTGGCCCAAGAAGGTAATTGTGTTATTGAACCACCATACTTCCTTACGGCGAAAACAAAATTTTCAACTTGTTGGAAATTCAAGATAGCGATACTATTGAGTTAATAATCATCAAGACCTCTGGCGCCGTTTAGTCCAGGAAGATTAGACTTCAGTCTGCACATGAATCTAATCATAGATTTTTCCTCTGGAATATCTCTGAAATGACTCCCTCATGAATATACTAAAAGTCCACAGCGATTTCGGTGGAGGTTCGTCCCCCATTGAGCTTCAAAGGCCCTAAAATTCAGTTTTTTGCAAAAAAAACTCCTACAAAAAACGTTATTGGAGAAAATGTTCGAAACAAAAGTTGTTTCTGATTAAATTTTACATAAAAAAGGTCTTTTGTAAAATTTTTGCAGAGTTGAAAATAACGCCGCTAGCGCGCGCTGAAGTTCGCACATCTTGTTCATAATTATTCACATTGTTCAGCGAATTAACGTCCAAACATAGCGAGTTAACTCATTATTCTTCTAATAACGTTTTCAAACAACATCAAACAAAAGTATTATTATAAAATCTTCTGGTGGAGCCAAATAGAAATAGATCATGTTTCATGTCAAGCCCAGTATAGAACTATACAGGGTGCGCCAAAAAGATGTTAACAATTAAATGGGAATTTGGACTAGATTTGTTGTAGTGCAAAAACGCGAAACGTTACATGTATAGGTACTTCAAATGTACAAAATTTGTATCTCATTTTTATCTACAATTTGAGCCATATCCGAAGTTTCTACGACTTTTCTGAGCCGAGTTATCGACCAAAATGTGCCAAAAATTGACTAATTTGCAAAAATGTTTGATATAAAATATTAAAAAATCTTCCACTTTCAAGCGTCCGATGGGTATTCAAGTATTTGTTTTTAGGAATCAGCGTTAAATTTTCTATTTGAAATCAGATAGAACGTGGAAATTGGAACAATTTTCAATTTTGGCTACTGAATGAATTTTTGGCACATTTTGGTCTATAACTTGGCTCAGAAAAGTCGTAGCAACTTTGGATATGGCTCAAATTGTAGATAAAAATGAGATACAAATTTCGCACATTTGCATTATACATCCATCGTTTTGCGTTTTGGTGTTACAACAAATTTAGTTCAAATTCCCATTCAACTGTAAACATCTTTTTGGCGCACCCTATATAATCAAGCAGCCTAGTCTGAAACCTGCTCATTCGCGATGGTCAAATTTCATGCAACTCATAGACTCAGAGTACAAACAGAAATCCTATATGTCTTCAGGCGTTAACAAAGAAATTCAAAGTAAAGTTCACTCATATCAATCTCGATTATATCGATATACCAATCTCTATTATATCGATCTATTAATCTCGATTATATTAATTACTGATCCGTATTGTATCAAAATCTTGATAATATTGATATATAAATCTCGATAGTATCGATACATCAATCTCAATAATATCGATGTATCAATCTCGATTATATCGCTGTATGAATCTCAATTATATTGATTACTGATCCGTATTGTATCAAAATCTCGATAATATTGATATATCGATCTCAATTACATCGATATATCAATCTCGATTATATCGCAATATTAATCTCGATTATATTGATTACTGATCCGTATTGTATTGAAATCTCGATTATATCGACATATCAATCTCGATTATGTCGATGTATTAGTCTCGATTATATTGATTACTGATCCGTATTGTATCAAAATCTCGATAATATTGATATATAAATCTCGGTTATATCGATTACTGATCTCGATTGTATCAAAATATTGATTCTATATTTGGCTTCAACAACTAGTATACTGTCTATTAGGTCTAGTATAATGAAGGCTCGAAGCTAGAATATAGCGATCATAAAGCTAGTACTCAAACCTAGTGTACAGTATGAACGGGGCAAGATGAACTCGCAAATTTTCGAATCACCCACGGAGAGACGAGGGTGAAGGGGGGCTCTCGGAAAATTTCAAACTAGGGTCAGGTCAGAGTAGAGACATGAAACATGTCAAAAATAATACCATAGTACCAAGTATTAGACGTAATTAACACTATAAAATCATTTTTAAAAAAAAGAAATACGCGGTATTCATATTGGATGGGCATGTGATATGATCAAATTACTCTACAAGGTAGGAAGTAATGCGGTGGAGGCTATTCAGTGAAGATGAGGCTGGATAGGCTGAAAAGCAATGATAATTACTCCTGTGCTCCATGGATAGAATGTGCTAAATGATAACCCAACGCTAAGGAGTTGCCTGACATCTGAAACAGAGGACACTTGACAAGACCAGTGAATGTAGAGTCCAGTACCTAATAAAAGGACCCAGTCTGGGAAAGTCAATACATTTACTGCTTGCTGGGGAACAGCCTGAACTGGATATTGTAGCATACTCGACGACAATCCTACCCTCACCTGAACGCCCTACCACTCGACTGCAAATCAAAACCAGAGAGCAGCAGCCCATGATAGGGCAAACAGCTTGATCCAAAATAGATCTAGGACTCGAGTCCCAAAATAAGCATATTGTCTCCAAGTAGGTGAGATAGGTAGGAAAACTAAAGAGTATATCCCCCCCAACCCTTCATGATATTACTTTTATACACCCCAATCCTACACAAAGATGAGACCTCCCTGTAGGAACAAAACGCAACATTTTAGTCTTAAAAGAATCCCTCCACATTTACTCATACCCACAGACAAGACAAGCATCCTAGAGTCACGGCTGATGATAACATAGTTTATCAATCTATCATAAAGGAAGAAAAGAGATTTAGTATATACAGTATTACAAGAGTATGCGGGCAACACGCGGAGGTGGTTAAATTTTCAAATTTTGGAATTAGGAGCCAGGATTTAGAATACTTCTGGAAAGATATGAAACATGACAAAAACTTACCGCGAATTTAAGTTTCTGATGCCAAAACACCTCTACATTGATATGTATCTCATGTTCCAATTCACTTTTAGTTCTCACTTCCTCCTCACCCTCTGTACCGACTCAGAGAGAAGAATAATTGCAAATATGACTTCAAATTCGAAATTCTGGTGACAAACTACATGATAATGACTATCATTTAAATATTATTTTCAACATTTTAGTTTTGGTCGCCAAAAATTCAATTCTACCCCAAAGTGCAATCTGTATCATATACTGTACCTCAGTACACATACCAGTTGCACTTTTGTCTTCCCTTTTTCATTTCATCCATATAGGTAATCCTCTTCGTCCATCATAATCAGCCACTTACTCATTTTCCATATCAATTTTATAATTCTTTTACTTTTTTTTTCCTTCACAGTATTACAATATTATAATTTTTCTATGAATATTTTTTATACGTGATTACTTGACTGTGCATGTAAATTTATTTTTATTCATTTTCTTTTGTCCAATATAAACTATATCAACTATTATTTGTTTATATATTCTGGCTGGGCTAATGGCCCTCGAGCAGCTCAAACTCTGATCCAATCATAAATAATGTGGACAGTAAGGAGCGGGTTATAAAGCTCTCGCAGAAGTCACGATAAAGCGCTTATCAGTAATCAACGTTACCGAACAGAATTTATTAAAGAATATCAGGATATACAATCGTTATCTTCTCATTTGTATTCTCAATGGTATCCCAACTATTTACATCGTTTCTTGAGCCACACACTGGTGTAGTAAACATGGATTTGCGATATCATAGCTCTTGTTCGATGTATTTCTATACAAGGCTTAATTTTTTTATAATTACGACTTTTTCGAGTTACATGTTCGACCAAACAATCAGTTGATTAATAAAAATGGTTAGAATATCTATTTTTCTACTGACCATATTCCTATATTTCGATAAACTGACCCATAGTTGGTTTTTATCGACAACTGACGCCGGTAAGTGGCTCCATTTCCATTTTTCAACTATAACTTAAAAGACAGCTTTTCCCCAGCGTTCCCGACACTTAAAATCTTACGGGGAATGGCTACAAGGTAACTGGTAAGATACTTCAGTATAGGCAAACAATTTACTAAAATAATTCTTCTCTTACAGATTTGGAAGAGAGGGAAACGACGACAAAAAAAGCTAAAAGTAGTACCTCTAGGATCGCCAACAAAACCTACGATGCGATTGAAGAAGCGCGTGAAAGAGCATGCGACGCGGCCGAAGCATGGCGTGATGTAGCCGAGGTAGCTGTGGAAACG
This sequence comes from Aspidiotus destructor, assembly GCA_035079395.1. NCBI lineage: Eukaryota > Metazoa > Arthropoda > Insecta > Hemiptera > Diaspididae > Aspidiotus > Aspidiotus destructor. The sequence continues at coordinate 11,513,228 of JAVHKZ010000007.1, forward strand.
GCAAAGAAAGCTATCTTTGCCGCGATTCGGGCCGGTCGTCGAATAAATAAACATCGAATTTCAACTGCCTTCCAGCGATCAGAATCGTTACGGAATAAAACTAAGGCTGCGTATCAAGCGATACGCGACAAAGCTGAAGAGGCCTTCCAGGTAGCGCGACGAGAGAATGAAGCAGCGCGCGAATTATCGCGTCAAGACGTCAATTCCTCGGTTCAGATCACCCTTCAAGTTGCTGAAAAGGCTCGACGTACGGCAGAGGCGGCGCGTCAGGCTGCCGAAGCTACGTACGAAGCTGCTGAAGCGATGATCAAAGCGGCCAAATTAGCACTACCAGAAGAAAATATCACCCTAGATGCGGATATTGGAACCACAGTTGGAGTTGAGGAAACAAAAAGCAGTACCAAAGAGAAGAAGAGGAAGGGAAAAGGTAAGAAGATGTCGCAAGAGGAGGGCGAAGAAAAGGAGAAGAAAAAACGTGGAAAAAAGAAAAAATCGCGGGATTCCGATGAAGATGAGTCCGTTGTTGGAGCAATCAAGACGAAGACGAAACGCGAAAAAAAGAAAATGATGGAAGTGGAATGGACAGGAAAGCAGCCGAGCTTGTTTGACTAAATTTGTTTACATGTATATTGTGGTTCTTTCATTCTCCGTAGGCTGACGTCAATTGTTTCAGCTCTTATGGTTAGATTGATTCCAGGTATGTTGCTAAGGAAGTTGTAGGAAATTCGTTCTCAGTGGATTGTTTTAAGGAGAGGATTGATACCTTTGAGCTTGAATCAACATTTAGAAGAGCCAATTGGTCCTAGTAAATTTTTTAATGACTAGGTGAAAAACTATGGCCAACACTGATTTTGAAAAAGAATGGTTAGTACCTGAATAAAAGCATACATTTTTGTTACAAAGTATAATTTGTTGGGTAACGCAGCCCTCTAGAACGCAAGATTAAGTAAGTCTTTGAATGTTGAGTCTCGTGCATTTGAAGTTTTAAACGGGGACGATTGGTTTGACGATGTACATCCACTAGACATTCCATAAAAAGAGGTGCCAAGGGAAGAATTCGTTGAATAAAAAAGTTCGCTATAATTCATCATAACTGAGTCTATAATATGTATTTGCGAGTGTGCTCGAGACATGGTGGTCGTAGCAACAGAGAACAAGAGCTCATTCAAAAAGTGCGCGCTAGGTAACATGGAATTTAAAAAGAGAGACTCGGAAAATGTACGAAGACGGCATACGCAGTACTTTCAATATTTATTTTTTATAAAATGTTTACTGAGACAAAAATATTTGAACGTCAGTCCTTCAAAATTGATGAAATAGTTTACAACCTTACCAAATAATTTGAAAGTACTACAACATTATAAACAGAAAAAGAAGAAATTTATTCGCCTGTCATCATCTCCATGAATTCTGAAAAAGAAAAAATTTCATAATCCATAAATTAACATTGTCTTACGGAATAATATTTTTTCTCGATAACGCAAATATTTGGAACGCTGGAAATTATTTTTTGTACTACTCGTGTGAAAATATGAGAGAACACGATATCAAGTATACAGAATAGTAACTTGTCGAAATTACCAAAATTGTACGTGGAAGAGGTTGAATTTTACCCAATTACCAAAATAAAAATCCTTTCTTCTAAAATAACTTTGACGAACTTTGACGAAGGGCCATCCTTTACCAAAGTTTACTTAATGGGTCGCTAAAATTTTACTTAGTCACAAAGTGATCGATTATGACTTACATACAGTATGGGTCCAAAAAAGACTTGAGGTCGATTGGAATTCAATAAATGATAATCATTTGAAAATTTATCTTATTCCATTTTCGCAAAACACCTTTTCCCCAACAACCTCGACTCTCCCGGGGATCACAATTTGTCGAAAGGATAGCGGATATTTTTTCAAAATAGCCTCCCTTGCAGCTCACTGGTTCTCTTTCCTTGACTACGTTCATTGAGGTAATCAAAAAACTTTTTTTATGGGCAGGTGGTATGGCGATTTACGGTCGATATTTACTCGATTTTTGGTCAACAATGCACTGTAAGTATGGAACGAGAAACTTCAACTTTGTTGAGTTGGCTGAAACTTTAACCCCCCCCCCCCTCCCTCCTTCTCCTAGAAGCGTATCAATTTTTTTGAGGTCGAAGGCTTATCCCTTTACGTTCTCCTGGACCCAACCATCGAGCGTATTAAAGCAGCAGTCTCCCCTTCTCTGGAAGCGGATTTCACCTTCCTTCTTCAGAGCTGCCTCTCCCCTAATGTCTGCCAGGTTAAGCACATGGTTTACAAACTGCCTCAAAACATTGGTATATTCATCGACCCACCGTTGAGGTCACTTATTGTGGAAGGGCTAAAATCTAAAATTTTTAGTTCTAATCATCCCTTCTCAAACACATCGCCCTTTAGCGAAGTTATGTTGATCACGTATTCTGTGTTTGGAGTGGGCTTGGTGCCCTAGTCTATGACTTCCTTGACTTCATAAACAGTCTCTACCAGTGCTGCCTGATAATACTTTCAAAAATCCGCATCCACCATTTTTTCTAAGACCTGAAAACAGATTTTGGACTTTCACCGATCTTTATCAATAACGATCAGGAAAAAAGCATCTTATTTCTTTTCCGTTGATCGACTTAATGTTAGTGAAGACTGCGGTGTCAGCCTACAGCGATAAGGAGAAAAGTATCTCCCATAACACTGTCTGAGGTACTTTTCTCTTGAGCACGAAAAATTTTCGTTCACGCGAAATCCGTGGAAAAATCCATATTTTCTTCGAAGACCAAAAATCCGTAGATCTGGCAGCACTGGTCTCTACCCTTCTATTGAGTTCACGATTGATTACGGTTGCAGTAAAATCAACTTTCTCGACCTCCAGATGACTAAGTAGAATAGAATTACCTTTAAAATTTACCGTCATCCCACCGCTGCTGACATCACCATTCATGGGACTTCGTTTTGCCCACTATCCCATCATTCTTTTTTACACTTCATCCTCCCAGGTTGAAATAAGAACTCGCCTCTATCCAGCATATTGCTAAAGTCGACCAGATAAACCTGGTCATCGCATCCCTTGTCGATTGAAAATATACTCCAATCTACAACCACCTCTAGTATTCCCGAGGAGAGGAAACGGATTAAGAACCTGGTCCCTCTTCTTTACTTTCCTCCCCTCACCTTTGCTATCACCGGTATTCTTAAGAGTGTTAATATGAGGCCAGTCTATTACCCTTACCTCCAAATTTGTAGGTTATTGTCCAAAGGGAAAGACACGATTCACCCAGGAATGTACCTCCTAGGATTCCGTGACTGTCTCGCTGTATATATCGGTGAATGCGCCCCCCCCTCTCTAAAAAAAAGTGCGAATCAACAACTATATTCTGGCTCATTGCAGAGGCTAGGCCAACTGGTGTATGAAGCATTGCATGGCTAGTTACCTGAAGGGGCTACACCGATCTCCGAGCTACACAGGGTACGCCAAAAAGATGTTAACAGTACAACGAAAAACCCCGGGAGGACTCCGCGACAATTTTGTGGAGTTCTCCGGTTGACTGTTGACATCTTTTTGGCGCACCCCATATATTATGATAAGAGCGGACTTGGAAAATTTACGACCTTTGCCCAGTGCTGCCAGATATTTTCAAAAACTCACGAGTTTTTTAATGGAGTTGAATGAGGGGAGGGAGGGAACCTGTTTTATGAGTCTTATGGTGTTGGAAAAGTTGTATATCTGGCTCATTAGAGGGGCTAGGCCAATTTGTGTTCGAGTATTGCATATCTAGTTATTCAAAGGAGCTGTTTTAATCAGGCTATCGGCGCTGCAAGATGATACGTAGAGGACTTGGAATTTATTGAAGGGGTAGTGTTTGAAGCATTGCATATCTGGCTCCTTGAAGGGGCTAAGCAAATTGGTGCATGAAGCGTTGCATATTCAGTTACTTGGGGGAGCTGTTTTGATCAGGCTATACTCACCAACTTCCAAGCTATACATATGATAGGAAGAGGACTTGAAATACAGTATACTGGACTAGAACCCCTCCTAGCATTATCCTAGTGAATTTTTTGTGAGACCTAAAAACAGATTTCTACGGATTTTGATTGATCCATTAATAACAATCAGGAGAAAGGTATCTCTCATAAACGTGGCTAAGGTACTTTTCCCTCGATCAGCTCAATATTACGGAACATTGCCTTTTCAGCCTATAACGAGCAGAAGAAAAGTATCTCTCGTACTAGAATTTAAGGTACATTTCCCTTGATCGCAAGAAATCCATATTATACGTAATGTATAAAAAGATCCGAGCTATAGGTGATAGGAAGGGACTTGAAACCCCAGACGGCAGATGGCGGACGCTTTCTTAAGAAAGCCCCTTTGATAAAACAGGTTCCCTGCTGAAATCCGTATTCGCCATTTTTTCCAAGACCTGAAGACGAGCTTTTACCAATTTATCAAAAACGATCAGTAGAAAGGTATCTCTTATACAAGCAACTGAGATATGTTTCCCTTGATCGATACCGCGGTATGAAACTACATCGATCAGGAGAAAAGTATCTCTCACACCATTGCACAAAGTACTCTTCTCTTGAGCCCGAGAAATACGTATTCCACGCAAAACCCGTAGAATGAACTATATCTCCTTCAAAGACCAGAAATCCGTAGATCTGGCATCCTAGCATTATCCTAGCTTTGATCTAGTATAAATAAATACGGTATATAATATGATATGAGAGGCACTTGGAAAAAATTTTCCGAGCTATAGGTGATAGGAAGGGCAAGTCCCAAGGTCATGTTACCACCCCAGACGGCAGATGACGGACGCTTTTTCAAAAACGACCCCCAATAAAACAGGTTCCCTGCTAAAATCCAGTCGCCATTTTTTCTAAGACCTGAAGACGAACTTTTACGAATTTATCAAGAACAATCAGGAGAAAGGTATCTCTTATACAGGTAACTGAGATACGTTTCCCTTGATCGATACCGCGGTATGAAACTACATCGATCAGGAGAAAAGTATCTCTCTTATTACTGTACAAAGTACTTTTCCCTTGAGCATGAGAGATGCTTATTTCACGCAGAACCTGTAGAGTAAACTACGTCTTCTTCAAAGACCAGCAATCCGTAGATCTGGTAGCACTGCTTTTGTCGGCCGGTCAAACGGCGGACGTCTTTTTCGTCCCCCCATAAAGCAGGTTCCTTGTTGAAGAAGCCAAGTGTATGAAAATTCTCATGGTGCTGAATGGTGGGAGAGATTTGCGAGCCCCTGGTTTTATCGATGCGCGCAAATGTAGGGAGCTTTTTTTTCAACGATGGAAGGAGCGTTACTGAAAATATCATCCCTCTCGCGTGCCTGCGGTCAGAGATCAACGACGGCCCCGTGTTCGAACGGTTCGGGCAAACTTGCTTTTTTTGAACCCAACATATGGAATGTATGCAGCGGGGAAATGAGAGATGTACGAAATTCAATATTTCTTGAACACTAGTTTATACAAAATTGGCTCATGAGTTGAACGCAAAATTGTGCTCGTTTAGATCACGATATTTTACTTAGATGAAAGAATGGAACCACTCAACTAGCTTGAACACTCCTCCAAAATATGCATTGTATCTCAAATCGATTGGATCATCAGCTATTCTGTATTACATAATATTAGACATTCTTATGAGACCACGTGATTTGCAAACGTAGCGAGGGCAATGACGAAGCCATTCTCGTACCACCTCGCGACGCGATAGTGCGTATTGCCCCGCTCAGCACGCTGAAAAAGTTGATAGCGAGAATTTCGATATTTTGGTACGTTTTTAAAGTCCCACCATAGATTGTTCTACATTCATCTTGAAAGAGGTGATCTAAGAAAATGGGACGCTTCTTTTCATCACTTTTTTCATAAATTCTCTGCCCGCCTGCCTTTTTGCCATTTCTCTTTCACTTCGCGGTTTCGTGAAGGAGAAAGCCCACATCAGCGAGCTAACACGCCTCAATAACGTCTCCATCAATATCGACAAAGCTATTTCTGGAAAATCCATCAAACGCGCTATTCAATTTATCATCTCCTCTTAGCGTACCCATTCTCTTCGCCCCTCCCCTACTGAGTTCGTCTGCCCTTTCTCGGCCGTAATTCTTATAAAATGGCCCGTAGGACTTGAATCCTATGAGTACTGCTATGCATTTTACCCTCTTTTTACTGTAGGGCACTCCTGAAACTATGTCATTCCTGTGTAGATACTGGGACAGTTCTTACAGGCTATCCTAGAAAACCCTCCTCTCTCAACCCTTACAAATTAATCTCCCTCAAAAGTGTGGTGGAGTTTATCGCGCCAGCTGCACAGCTCTAACAGGTTCTGTTGTATGCATAGGCCAAACTGGTCACACCCAGCGCGAAAGGTCCTCCGAACATCGCTCTGCTTTCCGTCGTCAACTTCGGCTGTTGCCAAACACTGCAACCATCTCTTTGATTCTGCTAACTTCAAGCTTGTTCATAAAGCTACCGAAGGCCGCCCCGAACAGATTCGAAGAAGTCGAAATAATTGCCGCTGTTCCCTTCGCAGGCGATTCTCTCATTAACGTCGCGCATTTCACTCTTATTAATCTGTTCATTGTTCATATGTATAATCATGTTTCAACTTTTAAAAATGATCTCATCCTTTTCTCTTCTTTCGTTGCACTTTTGCCCACCGTCTGCTTGTTATTATAATTTGTAAACTTTTTCGTCATTCACCTGATGATGTGTCGCGAAGCCGGCACGAAACATATGTAGTTTTGTTATGTGATCGTACTCTAGGAAAAATGATGGGTCGTCTGCATTGAGTCTAAGACCGAGGTGTATAAACATTCTCCTTCTATGAAATATCGTGTTCTACCTTCATAGGATGAAGTGTCAGTGTCCTGATAGCCGTTTAAAATAAATGAATAAATTTTATTATATTGCTCACGTGTATACATACCATCAAAATCAACAGTCCCTGAGCCGTCAGTATCGATTTCAGCAATTATACCATCGAGATCGTCGGACGTTAATTTATCGTCAAGCGCTGCCAATATCTCTCGTAACGTGGCTGTTGTTATGTAACCGTTTCCTGAGCACAAAATTAAAAGATATACACTTTAAGCATTTTGCATGCGTACAGAAACAAATTCTTCACGTTGGCGAGCGGTAGCGTGGAGAGGAGCACTGCGGAAGAGAGATAAGAAGAGTTTCACGGACAAGTAGATGTACCGCGAAGAGGCTTTCTTGTATTTTCATTTTTAATTTTTGTTCTACGTTTCCGAGCTATTTCAAAAATTTCGTTAATAAAGCGCGAGCCGCCTGCCAGCTCGCGAAGAATGACACGAACGAGGAAGGAACGCGAAGACGAAGTCGCGCTACTGCACCGAGCGGCGGTAGCCTCCCGTGCGTACACAATAAGCTGCTCCGGCGAGGTGATAAATGAAAATTTTACACGAGAATAGATCAAAGCCGGCGAATATTTTATTTGCCGGCTCGAAAACAAAATGATGCGTAAATTTTAGAAATAAATTAACCGTATCGTCTACTCGACAAACGCGTCGTTATCTCGAGCCGCGTAGCCTACATTGTAATTTATGACACCGTCTAGCCAAAATACTAACTATAGGTGCTACTAAAAATCTTAATTATTTAGCCTTCGTATTTATAGGAGAGACAAAAGAGAAAGCCATCGTACCGAGTGGGGGCGTTTATTATTTTATTTACTTTTTTCCTTATCGCTAATGTCTCAACTTGGATAATAAAATCGAAAAGCGAAAGAAATATTGTTTTCAAGATATCATCGGCTATTCTTCTCATAACTTAGGATAGGTATGTTTAAGTAAAATGACGAATAATGCTACGGTATGTAAGGTGTTGAGTAGATATTTTTGTCGCGGTGCCAATGTAAGGTCGTCAAATTCTTAGATAACAATTACTACATACATGCAATTATTGAAAATATTTGAGAATTTGGCGCTTATTAAGGTTGGAAGATCTACTTACTCGCAGAAAGCTTTAAAAGAATTTGCGAGAGAAAAATGAACTGACAAAGAGAAACGGAAAGATAGAGAAAGACATAGTGAATCGGAAATGACCTAAAGTGTCGGCAACGTAATAGCATCCAAGCGTTAATAGTTATACGACCATTAATAACACTCGACTATAATGGCTGATGATCTTACACTAACGGCCCTCTGCAATTTTTTTTTTTTCAGAAATACCAAAAATTAAGAAATCTAGACTGTTTATGAGAAAAGCATTCAGCCTTATTTTCCTGTACAACAGGTAGGAAAATATGATATGCACTTCCTAATACTGGAATAGCTCAAGCCGTTTATCTGACTTCAAATGTTTTCTGCTGTTTTGTAATTAGTTACTCGTTAGAGTATCAACCTCTTCAAATCGACTCACGTTGATCGAAATTGCGATCGAAAATGATGGTATTTCAGAAGCTGGAATTCATTGTATCTTAGCTTTAAAAATTGTGCGCATCATCATCGCCGTTCAACCATTGCAACTTTCTAATGACGCAGGCGTAGTTAAGAAGAGTAGGTCGGAATGGAGCTGAGGCTTGGATCCTTTTATGAATTCGTTTGCGAAATTTACTGAAAAACATTGCAGAAAAAGGCTTTTCAGAACTAATCTTGGAAAAAACGTCACGGAAAACCGTCGCGATTTTCCTCACGCTTGATGAGTTGACCAAGAACTTTAAAAAATTTCGACCTTTCCTACTTCAGTACACTGGGCTTGAACTAGTTCTCTCTCGTGCGAGCGAGTAAACTCGTAAGCGAATCAACCCAACATAATTATTGAACAAGGCTTATACTAGAAATACTAGGTACTAGCTCCATACTATGGCTGAAGCCTTTTACTAGCTTTATACTAGGATTATACTAGTCTTGGAATACTCTAAATGGGACGAGAAAGGGGCGGACGAGTGGAGAGAATGAGCCCCCAAAAGTCACTAGCTGCTAAAATAGACTTGAAATGATCTTTATCCATTTGGCTATGCCGGAAAACTTTTTAGCGGCGAACCCGCTATCCATTTTGTTAGGGGGATAACATCCTCAGAAAACGCCCGCGTCCAGGAGTTTCTGTGAACTGCGTGACGTGACGTGTGGTGCTTTATGACGTCATCAATGACCTTGACCTACTTTAGAGACCTTGAGAACTTTCAATTTCTACCAGGAGTTTCTGTGAGCTGCGTGATGTGACGTGACGTGTGACGATTTATGACGTCACCAATGACCTTGACCTACTTTAGGGACTGGAAAATTTTCAACTTACAGCCAGGATGCTTTATGACGTCATCAATGACCTTGACCTTGACCTATTCACCAGGAGTTTCTTCAAACTGCGTGACGTGACGTGTGACGCTTTATGACGTCATCAATGACCTTGACCTACTTTAGAGACTTTAAGAACTTTCAATTTCCACCAGGAGTTTCTGTGAACTGCGTGACATGACGTGACGTGTGATGCTTTATGACGTCATCAATGACCTTGACCTACTTTAGAGACTTTGAGAACTTTCAATTTCCACCAGGAGTTTCTGTGAACTGCGTGACATGACGTGACGTGTGGTGCTTTATGACGTCATCAATGACCTTGACCTACTTTAGAGACTTTGAGAACTTTCAACTTCCACCAGGAGTTCCTGTAAACTGCATGATGTGACTTGACGTGTGACGCTTTATGACGTCTTCAATGACCTTGACCTTGACCTATTCACCAGGAGTTTCTCTAAACTGCGTGACGTGACGTGACAGCTGCTAAAATAGACTTCAAATGACCTTTATTCATTTGGCTATGCCGGAAAACTTTTTAGCGGGGAACCCGCTATCCATTTTGTTAGTGGGGATTAGATCCTCAGAAAACGCCCGCATCCGGGAGTTTCTGTGAACTGCGTGACGTGACGTGTGACGCATTATGACGTCATCTAGACCTTGACTTACTTTGGGGGCTTGGAAAGATTTCAATTTCCACCGCGAGTTTCTGTGAACTGCGTGACCTAACGTGACGTGTGACGCTTTATGACGTCATCAATGACCTTGACCTACTTTAGTGACTTGACGAAATTTCAATTTCCAGCCTGGATGCTTTATGACATCATCATAATATAATTATTATAATAAATAATTTTTAAAAATGATATTAAACCTAACAAATCTCATAAAAAAATCATTATTATTAAATTTAATCTAGAAATTAATATAATTATTGTACAAATAAACATTATAATTAAATAAGAATGATTAATATTATTGACCTTAACCTAGACCTACTTTAGGGATGGAAAGATTTTAATTTCCACCAGGAGTTTCTGTGAACTGCATGACGTGACGTGACGTGTGACAATTGTTGACATCATCAATGACCTTGACCTACTTTAATGACCTTGACCTACTTTAGGGACTTGAAGGAAATTTCAATTTCCAGCCGGGATGCTTTATGACATCATCAATGACCTTGACCTTGACCTACTCTAGGGACTTGGAAAGATTTCAATTTCCACCAGGAGTTTCTGTGAACTGCGTGACATGACATGACGTGTGACGCTTTATGACATCATCAATGGCCTTGACCTACTTTAGGGATGGAAAAATTTCAATTTGCAGATGGGATGCTTTATAATGTCATCAATGACCTTGACCTTGACCTATTTTAGGGATTTGAGAACAATTCAATTTCCAGCCTTCATTATATCAGGCCTAGCATGCAGTATACTGAGAAGAGCCTAGCTAACTCATTTTCTGAGGGGACATTTTCGCACCAACGTGATCGCAAGCGCGGGAGGTTCCCAATTCCCCACTGCTATTGCAAACCTGTAATGCGACATCGACCTGAAGTCAATTTCGAGTCAATTTTCCAAATTTTTTATCGACCTAAAATTGATTGCCCTGTTGCAGTGGCGTAACTAGGGGGAGGAGGGGGGGTCGTTCAAACCTTTCCAAAGTCTATGAGTGCTTTGTAATTTCCAAGACTCACTATATATATTTTTCATTCTTTTTCACCCCCCCCCCTCAAGAAATTTTTAGTTACGCCACTGCTCTGTTGGGTTGATTCCAAATCAATTTGTAGTTGTCTAGGAATGTACGCTGGTCGACTTGAAATCGACGTCGATCAAGAGTCGAAGTGCAGTCACCCCTATACAAAATTTCGCGGTCGATTACAGGTATTTTTCTGATGAGTGACGTATGATCGAACGAAAATCAATCAAAATCGACTATTGGACTTGCCTGAGGGTCCACCATCCCTCGTATGACTTTTCAATTACTTCATACAGATACTTTAGATTTTCCAACGTGAAAATATCTTGTAAAAAAAACTATTATTCTAATGGACATAGTTTCCTCACCTTCTTTGTCATATAATCTGAATGCTTCTCTTAGTTCTTCTTCCATGGCATCAGAATCGTCTTCTTCCAGAAAATGAGAAGCAATTGCACAAAATCCGTCGAAATTAACCTTGCCCACTTCTGTCAAAGTCAATTAAAAAATTATTGTAGGCTTCTCATAGGAGTTTTAAAAGGTGATCATTCTCAGCTTTTCCGCCATATTTCTATACATTTATCAGAGGTTCTGAACGTTTTCATGTTCTTTTGGGTTTACATCGGATGTCAACTGCTCTTCCCTAAAGGATTCTGATTTAGTAACAAAAAAACGATGTAAACAAGTCTATCTTACCATCTGGATCATTTTCATTTATGAGGTCTCTTAATTCGGTGTCGTCGAATATTTGGCCCATAGTATTCAGGATGGTGCTGATCTTGGCAGTTTCAATGAAACCAGACTTGGTCGTGTCGAACATTTGAAATGCTTTCCGCATGACTACAAACACAAGAAAAATTTCATCCGTAATAATCGCTGGCTTGACGCTCTTTTAATTATACTCGGATGAACTATACACCCCTAGTATTTCTTGTTCATCGAAAATATTTTCTATTAGAATTAAATTGTTCACCAGATAAATTCCCAGTCTACAACTGCCACCTATTGGAAGCTCATATACTATTTTTTGTTTTCAATTCTTTTTTTCGCAATTTCACTGAATTTCTCCTTCACCTTGAATAGAAACCTTATTGAATCATACTTTGCAGAGTCACTCTTTACGCACCAAACATTAGATTGGTTTGTACATAAGACAAAGGAGTGTGAGAGAGAAAATTTACGAGTTCTTTGACGGAGTTGAACGATGGGAGGGGGGGAACCTGTTTCATAGAGTACCTTACAAGAGGATTCTGAGTCTTATGATTCTTGAAGCATTGTATATCTGGCTCATTGAAGGGGCTACGGCGATTGGAGTATGAAAAATTGAGTGTCCAGTTACTTGAAGGGGCTACACCGATCTCCGAGCTACATTATGATAGGAGGGAGACTTGGGAAATTTTCGAGCTTTGCCGGCCGGCGCCGGCCGGACGGTGGACGAAGAACGTTTCTAACAGGTAACCTGTTTTATCGGGGGATCTGGCCGTCTGTCAAACCTCAGAGGTCGGAAATTCTCTCAGTCCCCCTCCTACCAAATATATTAGTATGAAGCTAGTATAATGCGAGAAGGAGTCCTGGCCTAGTTCAAGTCAATGTTGGGCATTAGCTTATCATAATACTGCAGTATACTTCTTCCAAGTCCCCCCTCCTATCATGTACAGGTATATCTTGGAGGTCGGTGATTAAAATAGCTCCTTCGAGTAACTAGATATGCAATGCTTTGTACACCAATTGGCCTAGCCCATCCAGTCATTCAGGTATGCAACGCTTCAAACATCATAAGACTCAGTGAGGCCATTCTAAAATACCCCATAAAACAGGTTTCCTGCCTCCCCTCGTGCAACTCCGTTAAGGCACCCTTGAGTTTTTCTCACATCCCCTCCCCCTCCCGATAAAACAGGGAACCTGTTGAAGATTACGCAAGTGCTCTCTACAAAGCAAAATTTGGTTGGGTATTCAAGACCAAGGAGTGTGAGAGAGAAAGAAATATCACATATACTCTATACAGACCAAATATTGGACCAAAAATGGAGTGAAAAGAGAGGAGAAGTAGGACAAGGAGTGTGAAATGTTCACACGTTTTTTGTCTTCCAAAAAAAATGTATGTTTGTATCACGCTTTTTATTTACTAATCATATTATATGGCAGGAGGAGGACTTGAAAAATTTTCTCAGTCCAAAAGTTTTTTCCGAGTCCCCCCCCCCCCTCTTCCCTCCCATCATGCATAGCTTAGAAGTAACCTACCCTAATGAATAAGGGGAAGAAATTGGAAAATTTAGCTATTATGATAGGAATTGGACGTGTAAACATTTCAACTTCAAGCTTAGATGACGAAATATTTCTAGAAAAATTTTGATTTCGAGCTATCCTGATAAAGAAGTGGGAAAAATTTCGACTTTCAGCTTTCAAGCCATGTATGATAGGATTTCAGCTCGGAAAAGTTTCGACTTTAAGCTCAGAAGTCGAAATTTCTCAAGTCTCTCTCCTATCATATTAATTTTCAACCAATTCACCCTACAGAACAAATTTTTTGCGCTCTTCGTATTGATTTTTGAGCGGGAAACTCTCTATCGCTTTGCGCGTACATCCTACAAGAACTTTGCGTCTGTGTCCTTCAGTCGTCCGTTCTAATGATGAAAAAATTTTAAGCTCTGAACCCTTGCATTGAGAATTTCAAACTATATCAACCCCTATTGAGAATGAGTTCGAGGGAGGTACCAGCACGAAGGAGTGACGTCAGGGCATTAAAGAATTGCAAGGGAGTCTGTCAAGACCTATGAATTAATAAGAGGGTTTTCCTGCGTGCGAAGGTCGTAAATTGAGCCTTTATTTTTTGTTTTTGCGTCTAATTTGTGGAAAATTGTACGAAGGAGAAGAACTTGAAGTCATTATGACTTGACGTTATCCGGGTTTGACGAGAGGGAGTGAAAGGAACAAAATGATGTGATTTCTGATGTAGAAATGAGACGAATTGTACTGGGAAAACATTCCAAATAAATAAAATATAAGGTTCATGTTCGGAGAAGAAAAAGAAGAGCGGGAGGGAAACTCAAAGGCGAGCCCATTCAAAAATAATACAATTTGAAATTGACCATGTTCAAGCCAAATTTCTTGCCCATAGGCTTCTCATTTCTATCTTACATAGTCAGGTTAGTCAAAACAAATTATTCTTTTCATGGAGGTTATAAGCATTCCAGAGGTCATCTGAAAGCTCTATTCGGACTCAAGTTTTCTTCCGTACCGATAGCCTAATTTACGAGCTCCGTCCACTCTATTTGATATAAAGAGACGCCAATATTTGTTTCTTACTTGGTCCTTCCCTAAAATTGAAATTCTATAAATTTTCTGCAGAATATTCACCTTAATAGATTGTGCCGTCCTTCTGCGATACCGGTCAAATAAATGACTTCCTTATGAAATTCGCGTGTTTTCATTTCTTTACTAAAATGAATCGTGGAAACCCCTTCAACTCTCCTAAATTAATTTCTTCGCCTCGCTTACATGAAACATTTTCGATAGGTGAGCAATCCCTTAAATTTAACCTTGAATGTTTACTGTCGCGGTAAAGTCAATTCCTCTTTGTTCGTTTCGGACTATCTGAGAGCTCTTTTGCTATTCTCAATATTCCCTTTCCAATTTGCACGAGTAAAATTACTGAATCGGAAAACCAAAATGAATAAATTTATGTAAGGTACAACATTTGACACACTTACTTTGCATTTTTTGGTCGTCGTCATCCTGGAACACCGAAACAAATTAATATTCTCAAATTGAATGCTAATCAAACTTACTACCAATAATCTTATCTTATTTAAAAAAAATCAAATCGTAAAAACACGACAGTTTAACGGTAACGTACCATTTTGACGTTTAAAATTTACGAACAGCACAGAAAAAGTCGAAACAAAAAATATGAATTTCTTTCCTCGTTTATCACAACGTCGATATAAAGACTGCACGATTTTATGGGATGTGTCAAATATTGTCTCGGGTGGTGGCGATACGCTTTTATACTTTCTCACTTATGTTCGCATTCCTTGTTTATTTCAGGTAGACCGAGTGTGAAAAGACAAGAGAAGCGCGCGAGAGAAAAAAATTGAAATAGGAACGCAAATTGGCAAGAGTGGACCAAACGAAGTTCACCTCTTATTATTATTATTTCTGTATAATCTTTCGTTTATATTTTTGTGTACGCTCTATCGAAGATAGGATACACCCGAAATTGACTGGATGAGCAATATTCGGCCATTGTACACAAAGTATGACTATACATCATAGTACACAAGTACGATATGACGCAGCCTATCTCGTGTAATAAATTAAAAATAGAAAAAAAAAATATAGGTGAAGAGTATCACCCGGGATATCTTTTACGCGGTTGATCTTCACACTTTTTACCGAATTTTTTGTTTATATTCCGTCTCACCACAGTGAAATGTCCAATACTTTTGAGGCACCGGCGAACCATCGATTGAATACGTGCCAGGTATTATACATATTTACATCGATGACATTTTTTTCAGTTAGCTTAGTTGAAGGCTGGATATTTCTTTTCGATATCGAAAAATACCAGGATGATAATTTTATTGATTTTAGCGATTCTCGAAGAAGAAAAAATAAGTTGATTAAATCACAGAGCATTTTCCATACTTACTAGCGAGATAAATACTTGTTTTTTGGATATTCGTGCTGATATTTTTTCCCTCTCGCGCCGAATTCGAGTATTATTTTTCAATATCCTTGTTTAGTGATTGATATCGAGACATTTTTCATATTGCTCAATATTTCAAGATAGCTAAAATGAAAAATTGTCAAAATGAAGAGACCATATACAAATGAAAGTGCTAGTTACTATCAAGTTCATGTTAATTTTTATTCCGGAATCGAGAGTCATTATCTTTAGTAATACAGTAATAATTAATTCTGAGATTGGGAAAAAAACTCACAACCTATTTCGTTAGCTTTTCGGGGTTACCTTCATTAAGTATGTTAATCGAGGCATATAGTTCTTTGTTTAAGATTAAACTTTATTCCTTACCTCATTGGGAGTTCAAACTTGAAAGACCATTTTTTCCAATATTTTACCCATCAAATACAGTTTCATATATTCGAAATTTGTGGAAGTCCTTCTTCATCATAAATAGCTCGACACCCAACATCCAAAAAATCAAGTTAACTCTGTTTTAAGCCTTCAATATCGAAGACCTCTCATCATACATAGCTTCAAACTCCCTCTCCCCCTCTCTCCCTGAAAATGTTCAGAAAAAAAATCAAGGGTTCTTCAACGAAGTTAAATGAGGGAGTATCACCAGAGCGCCCTGGATTATGACAAATGATTGCCTCCCTCCAATGCTTTCTTATGCTCCTAAACCCTAATCTTGAGCTGGCGACTAGTCTCTCCGATATAAACACTCTTATACAATCATTACATTCTAACCTACACGCTCCACTCTTCTCATCTTCAGGAATTCGATCTTTCAACCTAACAAATAACCCTTTAACAGTGACGGGGTTATAAAACGCAGGTCGAAATCCGAGAGGGTGAAGGGCCCGGCCTAATTGAAGGGAGAACTTCCCAAAAAATGGGAGCCTAATCCAACGAAATTTCTCACGGCTGATAATACGTGGGAGGGAGGTAGTGGTGTCGAGGCATTTCCAAGTAATTTTCCTACGCACCAATGCGTCAATATCCAAGTGAATCTCATTAACTCTAGCTGAATGTTTTAAGGTGAGTAACTCCTTCTTGAAAGCAGTTTGGGTCAACGGAAATTCAGTAAGTCTATGGACTAAACTGTTAAAAGCAGCATGTTTATGGGCAACAGAGCAGAATGACGACCCGTGGACTAAAACATCGGTCGACGTATCTTTTCTAAACACTCCAAACTCGTGGACCCCGTCTCTTTTGGAGACAGTAAGATCCAAAAAGTTAATGAAGGCGCCTCCCACTTTCACAGTGAACTTCACGGAAGGGTATAGCTTATTAAGATACGTGAGAAACCCCAAGCAGAGCTCTCGGGGACCAGTCCACGTACATAGCTCGTCATCTACATACCTGCGCCAGTGAAGGATGTTATTTAAAAGAGGATGACCAGAAGAAAAGAGATCGGATTCGAACTTAGACATGAACACCTCAGAGATTAGGGAACCTAAAGGCAAACCTATAGGAATACCCACCTCCTCTGAAAACTCATAAAATTCACCATTAAACTTGCAAAAATTAGGAGTCCAAAACAACCTCAAAAGATCAAAAAATTCACTCAACTCTTCGCGAGGAGTATTGAGATTCACCAGGAGCTCACCCATCCGCGCCTTTTTTTTTGTTATATGGATAGCCGTAACTTCCTTTAGAAACGCAGATGCTGCGTATTTGAGATTTTTATTCTTGAGATCTGAAGCTTACGAAGAATGGTAAGTTCTCTTCTCTAAGGAGGGTGAAGAACGGAATCCTTGAGGAAGAGGTCAGTGGTGAGAATATTGTTCAGAATTTTCAACCTAGGGTTCTTAATTACTCAGCGAGGAGGAATCTTACCTCCTTGAGAAAGGTCTGAAATTTGCTCTTCCTCCTCCTAGGAATAGTGAGGCCCTCGCTAATGTGGTTGCGGACTTGGCTATAAAGATAGGACCCGATCCAAAAGAAGTGCGCTGAGATAATCCGCAACACCCCCCTTCCCCGTATGAACAGCAACGTGAGTGGAGTGATCAAGGGATTGCAGAAGAAGGTAAGGGAGGAGGGACTTGTTATCACTCAGGCCGATAAAGGTAATTCTTTAGTTGTGATGGAGAAGTCTTCTTATGTTTCCAAGATGTATGATGTGCTTCAGCAGTGTGGGGCAAAAGTGAATGACAGCTTCATTTTTCCAAAACATGTCCAGGAAGTTCGGGATGTTGTTAATGGGTGTACTGTCATCATTATAAGAGTGAGCGAATGAAGAAAGCCATTCTTAATCCTAACCCTACTCCCCCCCCCTTTTCTACGCATTACCTAAGGTCCATAAAGTAAGTATGCCCATGAGGCCGTTACTGAATTTCCGTTGAGGTAAACTGCTTTCAAGAAGGAGTTACTCACCTTAAAACATTTAGCAAGAGTTAATGAGATCCACTTGGATATTGACCCATTGGTGCGTAGGAAAATTACTAGGAAATGCCTCAACAACACCACCTCCCTCCCACGTACTATTAACCGTGAGAAATTTCGTTGGATTAGGCTCCCATTTTTGGGGAAGTTCTCTCTTCAATTAGGCCGGGCCCTTCGCCCTTTCGGATTTGGACCTGCGTTTTATAATCCCGTCACTGTTAAAGGGTTATTTGTTAGGTTGAAAGATTGAATTCCTGAAGATGAGAAGAATGGAGTGTATAGGTTAGAATGTAATGATTGTAAGAGTGTTTATATCGGAGAGACTAGTCGCCAGCTCAAGATTAGGGTTGAGGAGCATAAGAAAGCCTGGGAGGATAGTAAAATGGGGAAGTCAGCATTCGCTGACCACCTTATTGCTGATGAAGAGGATTTTGCTTTCGAATGTACTCTTCCTTCTATAGATTATTGCTGATGGGCACAGCTTCCGACAGGGATCCGAGGTGCTCCTCCACAAAGAAAGTTCTGATTTCAAGCGTATTGCCTTGGAGCATATCGAAATCATTCTTCATAAGAACACTGGTGGTCTCGTTTTGTTGAACAGGTACATACTGGACGAAGATCTGATCGAACTTCCCGATGAGTAGTAGTTTCTTCTTTGTTTTTCGTCTTTCCTCGAGGTTGGTTTCGGTCTTTCAAGTCAGTTGCGTTCTTGTCTTTCGCTGATGATGACTTCTTAGTCGATATAGATCTTGTAAGGTTTTTAGTATTTTTCTGCGGTTTTTTGCATTTAGTTACTTCTTTTTTTTAGGAGTATTGCCTTTTTTTGTAATTGATAATCACTCGGAACACGCATTCATAACACCCATGCAAGAAACCTTATTCCCCAAGACGCGTGCATGGACAATGTGGGCTCTTTTCTCATTGTAGGACATAGGTTAAATCTCTGGAAAAAATGAACAGGCAATTTTGGCCGATATTGGTACGCCTGATTTGCAATTTCACAATTTAAACCCTAGAAAATCTGGCAACCTTGAATTTGCCGTAACAATTAAAACCGTTTGACCGAAATGTTGAAACGGTTATAACGGTTACGGTCAATCAAGTTTTCTTGAAAACTGTTACGGTCATAACGGTTCACGGAAAAAATTTCATTTCGGTTATTGGTTATAACAGTTATATAACACTGTTATATTTCAAGCCCTATTTTCGATGAAACGTATGACCTCTAAAAAAGATTCAATCATGGACAAAAGACAAAGTTGCTTCGAAGTAAGAAATTCTTTTTCAGAGTATTAGATAATACTTATTAACGAAAAAATTGGCGCGTAGTTGGAAACACTGCACAATTTCAGTAGCGCGAAGTAAAATGAAGAAAGCGCGTACATTCGTCCGCCCGCCCGCGTTCCCTCTCTACCTCCTTTGCATTTCTTCATACTCTGCTGTCACACAACATTAAGCATCTGTGATAAACGCTACGACGTAATACGAAGGCGAACTGGTCACACTGCTTGATCTGACACGCGTTTTGATGTAATACAAAGGCAAACTGGTCACACTGCTCGATCTGACACGCGTTTACGACTGCCGAGTATCGCGCGGAACACGCACACATACACACACATACAAGCCAACTTTAAAGCTTTATTACAGCCTTTAAAATAAAGTTACTGCAAATTTAATTCGTAAACAACATGCTCTGGTGTGCTATCTATATTATGTCCGCATTTCAGCGCAAAATATGCAGCGAGAGCTGAGAACATCGGCCCCGCTTGAAACTCAACTTGCAATTATATATTAGATATATGTTTATATGTACAGTTATTGCAAGAAATGTTAAGTCCCCCCCCCCTGCTGCTGTGGAAGTTTTGTTGGCAGGAATGTATAAGTGACTGCCGCAGTGGCAGGAGGAAAGACAAGCAAAATGTATACAAGTTAGGTCGAGACAAATGATGTAATTAAATTTAATTCATTAGATTTACAGTCATTGCCCCTCACTGAGCACTAACATTGTATACTCAGTGAAGGGTTAATAGGAAATAAACTTCCCCCACCTCGGAAGTGCAGATTGGGTGGCCCAATAATCCTCTCTTCCAATTTTTCGTCCTCCTCCATGGACAAGTCGACCAAGGGCTTCCGCCAAATAATTACTCTCCTCCTTCTCGGCAAGTCCAATACTCCGTCAAGAGAAGCCATTTCCCCCCTAACTTGTAATATAAGCTGGTGGAAAATGAGAGGGTGACCAATTTAAACAGTAGGAAGGCCCTTGGGAACTTCGACTCCCCCCAAAATATCTTCAAAATGGCCTGATGAAGGTGTTGAAAACAGATTCAGGATGCATCATGCATGAGTCATCTCTCAGTCGTTGGGGTTTGTGACTATGAATCATGACTGTCTTCAAAAAATGAATCAATTACAGCTTACGTCAAGTGCAGTTTGGGGAGAGAGGGGAAGTTATTGGATGTCACTGTCGATAAATTTTGAAAGTATCAGAAATTGGCCGAGCAAATTGTTGGAACGTAGAAAATAAGAGCTGATAATTGAAATAGAAAATGAAGTCGAGTTTCACTAAAAAAAAAACATTGTAATGACGTCTACTAGATCCCAAGGTTCATTCTGTCCTGCGTAAATAATACTTGATTTTTCAGAGCGTCAGTTTGGCGATTCAATTCTTCGCATTCGATAGAACGAAGAAACTCTAGTTTGTCTTGATCTCAAGAAAATTCTAGGTCGTTATCATACGCCACCTTCCCTCGACTCGAATTTTCTGGCTTTTGTCTCACATCCCTGATTTGGATCCAGAGGGAGAATAACAAAGTTTCAAATTGGTGCATGAAAGGCACTACTCAGAGAGAGGGAATGGTTGACAGTTTAAATTCATGGCAGGCTTGAGCAATCTGAAGCTCGTGAGCCATATGCGGTCGATAAGGGGTGCTTGTACGGCCCGTGGAGAGGAAAATAAAACTTGAGCAAAACATATTTCTATGATGAATCACAACCTACGGGAATCGAAATACAACCAAGGTAGATAGTCACATAATTTGACTGAAAAAAAGAATTTATTCAACGAGATTTCTGCGTTTGAGTGACAGTACTCCAAGTAGTATTATCTGGTAGAAAAGTTGTGACCTTTAACTCAAATGCAGCATAAAGGTACTCGTCAGTCAGATTCCTATGCGATATTTTGAATGCTGTAATCATCGAGAAAGTGTGCTCACATAGAGAGGTGGAACTGCCTTCCTGCACTCCTGGATGTGGATAAGGCATAGGTTTCGAGTAGGTATAGGCCATAGCGTGGTTCTGCATTTGCTCATAGTCTATCTTCTTCTTCATGACGGCGGCTGCTAATGTAGACACTTAGAGAAGCTTCTTGATTGGTTATCTCCTTCTTTGTTTCGAATACCACCGCTCTCTTCTCAGCAATAAGGTCTGTCAGTGGTGAACGGGCTAATACGCAAAGAGCCTCCTCAGCAGAGCTCTTTTTTGAACATTGAGCATCTCTCTCCTTCTGTAAGGTATTCATGTTGAGTCGGCTTTTACTCGGGCTCGCATATAGGAAGATTGCCAGGGTGGTGCTCATCATGATCTTCCGTCTTGCTTCACTTGGCCCTCTCACACTAGTCTTTTACCGATGAAGGACCTATGATGAACGGAAAATCGACGATGTTGACATCAGTGAGTACGATGGACAAGGTGGTACTCATCATGATCCTCTTCCTTGCGTCCCTTAGCCCTACCAGGTTCCTCATGTGAACCCTTCGGTACACATCTACCCTACCCGGCTTCCTTTTACGCTGAGCGGTGCTCATCATGATCGTTCTTCTTGCTTCTCTTGGCCTTCCCAGGTTCCTCATCAGGTGGCTTAGGTATGCATCTACCATTCCTGCCTATTTCGCTGTCATCAAGAAATGGTGCCTGAAGCTTAGCGTTGAGTCAAACCAGATGCCAAGGTAATTCATCACATTTTTGGTCTTGATTTCCACTCATTCCAGGCAAAAGGTGGGTGGACTGAACTTCCGAAGGGTCGTGAATAATATGGTCTCCCTTTTACTTGCTACAAGGTCTAGTCCAGCTGACTCCATCCAACGCGTCACTTCCTCTGGGGCCCGGTTTGCCTGCTGTGCACCGCTACAATTGTCTCACCAGGGCATACTACCAGTGTTTCATCTCTGCATGTTGAATAAGCTCAACACCCGGTCGCAGTTTCATTTTTTAGAAACCGTTGAATGCAACTCACTACAGGAGTGGCCATAGGACCACTTCTCCATGAGGGCATCCAATATTCTCTCTCACAGAATTGAGATGTCCAGGCTGAGGGCTGCGCAGAACTGACCTCTTGCTATTGCTAACTTGGTTATCTTCTTCAGCCCAATTCCAGCATCTGATGTTCAGTGTACAATCTGAAGACCGTCCTAGCTACTAGAGATTTTGAAGTTTATTGAATTTCCAGAGTGCAAACCATGGATAGACGTTGGATGGTACAACGCTGACGCGTAAATAAGAATTTGTAAACGTATATTTTCGGGTATATTTTTGTTTACCGGTTGCTATCTCATGAATACCTGACGGGAGCTACTTTTTGAAGAGGTAATCATTTACAGTTTTCAGATGCTCAGCCTATTGGAACTGTAGTCTAAATGATGGAGTAAGAAAATTTGTTCCGAATAATTTTTATAGTGTATAAGTTTTCTGC
This sequence comes from Aspidiotus destructor, assembly GCA_035079395.1. Lineage (NCBI taxonomy): Eukaryota > Metazoa > Arthropoda > Insecta > Hemiptera > Diaspididae > Aspidiotus > Aspidiotus destructor. The sequence continues at coordinate 11,535,965 of JAVHKZ010000007.1, forward strand.
AGAAGTCTTCATTTCCGTGTTACAGGCAAAAAACATGAAAATTTTTGAAAATTGAGCACTTCTCGTGAACTTTTGAGGCCAAAAAATAGGCCTAGGGTGATGTTAGAATATGGTATCTTATGTAGAATTTCACGAGGAATAATTTTGGACTGAAAAATTTTTTTCTATCGCTTCAACTTTTCGAGATATTGACAAAAAACCAAATTTGGGGGGCTAAAACGTGCCACAGAAAATTTTGCACAAGGTTTAGGGGGTGAGATTTTTGATATGTCGTTCCCAGCACCTGACTCTACAATTTTCATCAATCACTGCTTCCCCCCCCCCCCAAAAAAAAGTAAACTTCGGTATTCTTTTTCACTCTATCGCCTATACTACTCATTTGAATTCCATTTTTTTTTTTGTATTTGTATATATGTACATATTTTTCTCTTTTTCAAATACCGCGCCTAGATCGTAACATTATCGTTTATCGTGATTTTCGAATTATGTATTCATCATTTTATTATCATCATTCTATACGAGCTCCGCTCTAAAGGGGGGAGAATTGTGGCGGCAACACTGATCAACATTGACAAACATTGTGCAGCGCTGATAAAGTCAATCAGTCAATAAATACGTATCATCGATAGTAGAAAACGTGTTGGAAAACGTGTACTGTGTTTTATTTACAAGACCGCCACAACCTTATCGCAGCAAGATTGGACGGATGAAATTGCATCGTGTTGCGTACAATTTTACGTGTAGATACCTACGAATATATTTTTCATCCCATTTTTATCAGTGCGTGGTGAAGTAACCGTTAAAATTCTCGCGATCATTTTTCTCTCTCAAAATGCACATACTAATAGTCGAAAGTGTGGCGACCGATTTCGGTAAAGTGGTGTTTGATAAGGTTAAAGAAGCTCTGAAACGTCAATTTCGCGTCATCGTCTGTAAGAACCTGCACGAGGCGAAGATGATCCTGAAGACGAACATTTCCCTGTGCTCGTTGATCATTTCCAGATTTGAGAGAAGTGAATCGTCAAGTTTGACCGAGTCCGATCTAGTAGATTATCTGAGCAAGAGACAGCCAGGCGTGCCGTCATTTTATTTGATTGAGAGCACTGAAATTGAGGTGGACCCTGAACTCTTGACGAATATCAACGAAATCCTTTTCATTTGTCAGGACGGTGCAGATTTTATCATCGGAAGAATCGTTCACTTTGCCAAAACACACATGAAAAATTTATTACCAAAGTTCACGGACGATATACTCACGTTTTCAAACGTGCATGAATACTCATGGACTATACCGGGTCACCAAGGAATTGGCATGAAGAAAAGTCCAGTTGGTGAAGCTTTCGTCGATTTTATCGGAGAAAACGTCTTCAAAATGGATTTGAATAGTTCGAGATCTCAGTTGGGGTCTTTGTTGGGCCATAATGGGTCGTTCTCGCAATCGGAAGAAGATATTGCCGAAATTTTTGGATCACATTTATCGTATTCTGGAGTAGTTGGAGGCTCCGGATCAAACAGAACAGTAATGCAGTATTGCGTGAAAGAAAACGATCTCGTTGTCGTTGATCGCAATTGCCACAAATCCATCGTACAGGGTCTAATATTGACGGGAGCGAGAGCAAAATTTTTGATTCCGACTAGGAACAAGTTCGGTATGGCTGGTCCCTTCAAATTCTCTGACTTGGTCGAAATGACCTCAGACCCAATAGCGTATTTTGTAATGACAAATTGTACTTTCGATGGAATCTGTTACTATGCGAAGAAAGCTGAAAGTGTTCTATCCAACGTCAAGTACGTTCATTATGACGAAGCTTGGTTTTCTTATGCAAGGTTTCACCCTATATTTGAGGACGCGTATGCCATGCGAGGAGATCCGAACAATTATAAAGGCGAACCAACAATATTTGCGACGCAATCTTCACACAAAATGTTGAATGCTTTTGGACAAGGATCGTACATCCACGTTCGGAATGGTGCTGCCAAAGTAGATCTTGACGAGTTCGATCAAACCTTTATGATGCACACAACTACGTCTCCTTCATGCATTCTCGCTGCCTCAAACGATGTTTGTGCAAATATGATGAAAGGTAAAATGGGAACTTTGCTGATGAAAGAGTCTCTTCTCGAGGCTATCCATTTCAGAAAGACCCTTTCAAGACTTTATGTTCATTACAAAAATAACAATGATTGGTTCTTCAAGCCTTGGAATGTCGATCAGATAGATGGTACATTATTCCACGAGATACCTACCGAGTCTCTAGTCAAGGACCAAAAGAATTGGATTTTGAGCCCAAACGATAATTGGCATGGGTTTCCAGACTTGGAAGAATCGTGGTGTATGTTGGATCCACTCAAAGTTACTATAATAACGATGATCGAAGGTGCCTGCATTCCAGCTCCTATAATTGCTGTTTGGCTGGCTAGCAAAGGAGTTACAATTTGTCGCAACACGGAATTCACAATCATGATTTTGTTTTCCTTGGGAGTGACTAAAGGAAAATGGCTCACTCTAGTGCAGTATCTTACCCAATTTAAAAAGTGTTATGACGGTAACTATCCCTTACGCAGAGTATTACCCGAATTTGTAGCAAAATACAAGAAATATGAAAAAGATGGACTGAAAGATTTGGGAGATAAGATGAACGCTTTCTTGAAAGATCCAGATCAAGACAACGATATAGGCAAACTCCTGAATGGAGCTTTCGAGCACTTCCCGAAGAGCGTAATGACTCCTCGGGAAGCTTTCCAAAAACTCACTGTTAATTCCGAGTACGTCTCACTCAATGAGCTTTCCAATCGCATTTCGGTTACATCCATTATTCCATTTCCACCCGGAATTCCGTTGGTAATTTCTGGCGATAGATTCGGGGATCAATCGTCGTTCATCGTGAGATACTTGAAGGCACTCGAACGTTGGGACGAGGAATTCCCCGCATTTGAGCACGACACGACTGGAATTAAGAGGGTTGGTACTAAATACCACGTTTGTGTTGTAAAAGAATAGGACTGCGTTTTGGGGTGATTTTATGTTGTATTAAATTTAGATACTCGGTTTGTTCATAGTTTGAATTCAATAAATGCTTCAACATTGTAGAGGATTTAATGCGTGTTTAAAGCCTGGTAGAATAATTACCCCGTGTTTTCCCAACCTGAAGTGAAATTAATACTCATTCCCGGCCGTGTGCCGGTCGTCTCATTTCTCTTGAATAATTTTTCTCTCCCTTTTTTGAAAAATATTCTTAGTATTATATAAGGATCAGTATCCAAGAAGACTTGAAGCGAAAACTAAAACCGGATTGACTTATTTCGACAGGGAATCTGTTAAGAGGCTGGGAAGAAGATGTTTTTTTTGTATTTCTAAGAGGCACCAAAAGTGACTGTTAGAAGGAAAAACCTGCAACCTAATGAGCTGCTCGGGATTGCCTTCACTTATGTTGTTAATTGAGGCAAACAGGGAACCTGTTTTATGGGAGTCATGAGTGTGCAGGATTAACCTCGTTAATCTTATTTAATGAAGCTTGAACTTTGTTCCTCACCACCCTTTGAAATTTTTTCAAGTCCTCTCTCATACAATATAGCGAGTTCGAAAATTTTCTGTCCCCCTTTTATCATATATACTGGTATAAGCCAGTGTAATACGAAGAGAGGTCCTAGCCTAGTTCATGTCCAATACACTGTATGTTAGGCATTAGCTTATTATAATACTGTGCTTTTTGATAGTATTATACTTTCTTCAAATTCCCCTCAGATCATATATAGAGTTTGGAGGTCGGTGTGTATGGCCTGATTGAAGTAGCTCCAACATATAACTGGATATAAAACAGGTTCCCTGCCTACCTTCACTTGACTGCGTTAAAGAACCGCCGAGTTTTTTCCAAGTCCACCTATTCTGTCCCCTCCTATCATATAAAATAAGGACTTCTAGCCTAGTTCAAATCCAATATACTGCACGTTGGCTTAGCCCCATTAGAGAGCCAGATATGCAACGCTTCAAACATCATGAGACTCGGAGAAAGTTTCTCCGAAATACCTCATGAAACGAGTTCTTTACCTGCTCTAATTTAACGCATTAGCTTATTATAATACTTTAGTTTTTGATAGAATTATACTTCTTCATGTCCTCTTCCTATCATGTATACAGCTTGCGAGTCGGGGTTTTCGGCCCGATTAAAGTAGCTCCTTCAAGTAATTGGGTATGCAATGCTTCATACACCATTTTTTTTAGTCCCTTCAATGAGCCAGATGTACAACGCTTCAAACACCGCTTCAAACACCAAGACCCCTCTACCCGGTGTGCAAGATGCCGTCACAGTTGGGAGCAGAGGAGAATTGTGACGCTTGTGACCGTAGTTTGTGACGGCAATCACCCATTTAAAAAGCACAGTAATCCCTCTTTGTGACCCCAACTGAGACGCAAATGTGCGCTGATGATGATACCGTGGTAGTATCAAAACGCGTTTGAAAATAAACCTTTTCTTACAAAAATGGAGAAATAAGCCGTTTTGACATGTTTCATGTCTTTTCTCTACCCCCTAAATCTGGAAAATGTGTCCGGGCGTTTGGGCGTCCGGCCGTGACTTCGGGACTTGGAAAATTTTCAACGTCGAATCTCAGCCCTACCCCTGATTCCGGAATTCGCGTCCGGGCGTTTAAATGGTAAGTCTGAAAGTCTGATAAAAAGTTTAAAAAATGTAATAGTACTCTTGATGGGTGTGAACTTGAATCTAGCTACCTGAACTTAAATGAACCTAGAGAGTCTAAATTTAATTAGGTAATAGCTGATATCCTAGTAGTTTAGTGTGTAACTATGCGCATCTTGATAATTTTTAGGAAGAGAAGATTCAAATTAACGTAATGTAACAATAATAGATACGATCCGAACGTTGATTGGCAATATCATTTCCGTGATACCTGTGATTATCGAGATGAAAAACGTCGCGTCATACTGGAAGAAATGCTTGTTCATACTCTGGTGGCAGATCTCGACGGCGCGGCGTTCTTTATCTCGTTCTTGTAGGTATAAGTACTTGTTCTGATCAGCGTTCAGCGCCTAGTTCCTTGACCACAAATAACAATTCACATTCTGGAGAAAAATCAGTGCCATTTACCCAAAAATATACGTATGAACAACGAGAAAAACTAGCAAAAATGACGCCAGAAGAAATGTGAAAGATGCAACAAGTGCGGAGAATATTTCCACAGAGCTCAAGATTGTACTAATAAAGGTAGGCTCTGTTTTGTCTTGATGTTAAAGAGACAATCCCTTCTTTGAATGGAATCTCTCTCAAACGGTAACGTGTTGTCCCTTGTTCTCCTGATGTTTGAGAGATAATCCCTTCTTTGGATGGATTCCCTCTCAAACAGAAACGTGTTCTAGAAGCCTGGTTGCCTCTAGCCCTCGATCATATATCTCTGAAGGAAAGTTATACCCCTAGAAAACTCTGCGACTAGAATCGCGGGAGGGGTGTCAGATTATAACACACCCTAGTGGTTAACGCGTGTACTAATATTCGCGATATCTCAAGTCTCCGAGTTTGGCAACCCTGCTATACCGACATGTGAACCTCGTGTGAGTGAGAAACTGTTGAAGGGTTCATTCGAGTTCACGACACAGAATGGCGGTTGAGGTGGTTGACTCTAGTTAAGAAGTTAATGACAGTATGGAATCTCTTTCTCTGTCTGCCATTGGTGCGGCGTCTTGCGGTCAGTTCCCCGAAGAGCAGATGTATGGGTATTCTTTGATCCAGTATCTGGTATAAGTGCCCTAGTCGCTCTATAGAGTCGCATGAGGCCATTTCCAGCACAGGTACGTTAGATGTATAATCCGACCACTTAATGTTTAGAATTGAACGTAATTGACTCTGATGAAATTTCTCGAGCGCCCTGACCTGCGCTCTGTACGGTGTCCAGCTCTCGCTACCATATAAGAGTGTGGGTATTACTGAAGCGTGGTATACTCGAATTTTTGTACGCTTTTTGAGGTCTCTGTTATCTAACACTCTTTTCTTAAGTTTATATACGGCACTAGAGGCTTTGCGTATGCGTTGGCTTATCTCTGCGTTTAGTCCGCCATTACTCGCTACTATTCTCCCAAGGTAGCAGAACTCAACAGTCTTTTCTATTTCCGCTCTGTCAAATTCTGTCCCTGGGTGCGCTTTTTGTGAGAGGTTTTGTTTTCTTCACGCTTATCTCCATTCCAATAAGTTCATAGGCCTGGACAAACGTATCCGTTATGCTTTGCACTTCCTTTTCTATGTCAATGTGCTAGAAATACCAGGTCATCCGCGTACTGGAGTTCTGTGATAAAGTGACAGGCCACCTTTTGGCTTTTCATCTTGCTGGAGGTTGAATAGTCCTCCTTCATATCTGTAGTCAATGCTGATGCCTCTGTTGAGTAGCGTCCTGTCCACCAGGGTCAACATTGCCGTCATGGCAGTGGGACTGCAAAACATCCCTGCCATAAATCGCAAGTCACTGGAAAGCCGTCCTTTAGATCACCAGCTAGGCATCCGAGTCGACGAAGAGCTGTCCAAAGCGCCTTTTTCTGCACCATGTCGAATGCCCGTTTTAGACCTATGAAGACGGCGCAAGCTGCGAGTTATGCTCCCTCACCTTCTCCTGTATCTGTCGTACCGTAAACATCTTGTCCACTGTCCCTCAACCTGGGCAAAACTCTGCCTGCGACTCTGGAAAAGACGCTTATAATATGGCCTGCAGGCAGGTTGTGATGATTCTGGTCAGGATTTTCCCAGCGCCAGGGTATTCAGCAAAGATATGCCTCGTTATAGTTTGTGCAGTCTGCCCTATTACTCTTTCTCTTATATTTGTTAACAATAGTGGCGTCCTGGACATCCTTTGGTACTATTTCTTGTTTCCATATTCTCCCTAGTCTCCTTTCCATCACCTACAGCTCGGAGGTAGAAATTTTTTAACTCGCCTCCCTACCACCTATAGCTCGAAGGTCGAAATTTTTCCAAGTCCCACTTTCTGCCAGAAAAAGCTTTTTTTTGAGTCGCAAGTATGCTGTGCTGGACTGCACCCTCCATAGGCCTACTCTTTTTCATCTATTTTCGGTCCTAGCCAGGCTGAATAAGTATCAAAACTTATTCCAGATCGCTAATATCTTGATACAGTATTTCTAGCCCCACTCAGTAACTACCTACGTACAGTGATACCTACCTATATTATTAATTGTATAATATTTTGATATTATTTTGTGCGATATTGACTTGATTGGACGTGTGATTTAGCCTAATTTTGTTCTCAAGGTACCTGTTTATAGTATGTTAATTCTTCTGTATGTTGTATGATATAGGTATCTTATAGGCCTAATGAATGTATCGGTCTCAAGACAGAATAAATCGCCTCCACCGAGAACGTATTTGAAATTTAAAATTCAGAAGTTTTAGACATAATCGAAGAATGATTTACTCGTGAATTACGGTAGGATTTGGGTCGAAAGAAAAATTAAATTTTAAATCAGTTAATTACCGAATAATCTTTCTTCTTGGAAGATTACCTATCAATTGTTTTCTTCCTCAGGATAACTCCGCGCAGTAACGAAAAAGAGAAAAGTTTTATTTGAGTTTCACACAACAGTCAATTGAATGAAAAAATGACACACAGTTGAAAAACAGTACATATTTTTCAGGATAAATCCGCTTTCAGTCTAAAACGTATGAGATATAAAGTCGTAAGTATAACTTGAGATAATATCAATTGTTCGGAGTAATAATCGCATAGTGATAACGCTTAAAAGATGAAGAATTGTTATCTAAGTACCTCCTAGATAATCATATTTGATGCGTATAAAAATAAAAATAATGAAATTCCAGTTAAAGTTTCTATGAAATTCAAAACCTATAGAATTCTATAACGACGCGTACATCTCAGACTTTTTATATATTACTCGTATAGCGAATTCGAAGAATTTCCGAAAGTTATAATAATTCTAGCGGTTTAATGCGAACAACGCTGACACGTTCCTATTCTTTAGGCACGGATATAAAAGAAATTCTTTGCCGTTAGCTATCAGCGGATGCAGCTTATAATATGACACTAGATCATCTGTAAAGAAGGTTGGAAGTAACGAAATTTTATTATTATGTTGTTTATGAAAATAAAAATCAGGGCTCACCATATTATACTTACTCAGCGAGTGGTGATTAATCGTGTCGTTAGCGACTAATTGATAATAATTGCCATGTGAAGTATCGACTGAATAGTGTTTTATTCCTTGACTCGTTTTGCATGAGATCGTATAGCTCCATAAACGTTCTGCAATTCGTACCAAGAATGTGCCCTCTTTTTCGTCAGTCAACGTATCTTCGGCTTCTTTACGCGAGACCAAACCTGGAATTTATAAAATTCTTTACTTAGATTTCAAGTTCACAGGTTAATGTGTAGTAGACCACAGAGAGAGTGTTTCTACTTTTCCAAAAAGTTAGAGTAGCTCACTACACACTTCAGCTCTTTCATTTTGCAGCCGATCATTGATATAATTGTCCTACTACTGATCATTCTCAAAATTCAATATAATGGGAAGCAGAGATGGCAAAATTACGTCACTGGTAGCATGACAGTATTTACCACCGAGTATTGCAGCCAAAAATTTCAGCATCAGCTTTCGGCTTACACTTACAACCTTGGAAAATATAGCTTATTGAAAAATTCAGCTGGCTTTTGGCCTAATTTGGCTGGCCTAATATACGAGCTGATATTTGGCTGATCGATGTCATGCAAGATTGAGTGCACATCAGAAGAAACGATCAGGAGAATTCAGGCTTTGTCACATTGGTGAGAGATACCTATTCTCCAGCTTGTGTTTATATTGTTAAACCGCTGTGTATCTATCTGTGACTAGAGGATAAGAGATATTTCTGCAGGTGGAGCCAAATAAATAAAGATCATGTTTCAGATCTTTCTCTTTCTCAATACAATTATTTTGCTATTGAGTGTCAGTCTGGCCGTGTACATGGAATGTAGTGAACAAACGCGGATACGCTTAGCTATCTGTATTATCTGTGCTATATACCTCAGTACACCTACCAGGGTGGTTGCACTATTCATTTATTCTAGTATAAATCCAGTTTAGAATCTTTCAAATTAGTTTCTTAAAGAGAGCATGGTCTGTTATAGTCTACTTTAGAATGTTTCAAGCCAATAGCTTTTGGGTAGCTCACTCGCTTCGCTCGTTCACCCAATGCTTCAAACACCGCGCCTTCAATGAGCCAGATATTCAACGCTTCAAACACCACAGGACTCGTAAAACAGGTTCCCTGCCTTTCCTCACTTAACTGCGTTGAAGAATCCATAGGCTTTTTCCAAGTCTACCTATTCTAAGCCCCCTCCTATCATATATACTAGTATGAAGCTAGTATAATACAATAAGGACTCCTAGCCCAATTCAATGTACTGCATGTAGGCTTAGCCTCATAAGTGAGCCAGATATGCGATGCTTCAAACACCATGAGACTCAGAGAAGGTTTATTGTGGTCGCTGTATATAGCCTGATCAAAATAGCTCCTTCGAGTAAATTGATATGCAATGCTTCATACACCAATTGACATAGCCCCTTCAATAAACGAGATATGCAATGCTTCAAACACCCTCCCCTCCACCTCCGATGAGTCAAATATGCAACGCTCCAAACACCATAAAACAGAGGGCATTACTTTTCCAAGTACTCCTAATATTGTAAAGACAGCAGTGCGGAAAGATCTAAGGATTTCTGGTCCTACGAATTTTGCACAGAATACGGATTTTCTGTGTCCAAGGAAAAAGTACCTTAGCCACAATTACAAGATATACTTTTCTCCTGATCGCTGCAGGCTGACATTGTAGTCTTTACCAACATCGAGTCAAAATATCTCAGTTGCAGGTATGAGAGATCTTTCTCCTGATCGTTGGTGATGAATCAGCCAAAATCTACTTTCAGGTCTTGGAAAAAATGGCGGATACGGATTTTTGAAAATATTAATAGGCAGCGCTTGTATGCAGCTTGGAAGCAGTGTTGCCAGATGATTTTTGCAAAAATCCACATCCCTTATCTTTTCTACCCTTAAAAACAGATTTTTCTCGATCTACCAATAACGATCAGGAGAAAGGTATCTCTCTCTTCGGCAGCTCAGGTACTTTTCCCTTGATCGACTCAATGTTGCAGAGGATCGCAGTATCAGCTTATAACGATCAGGAGAAAAATACCTCTCGTAAAGTGACTGAGGTATTTTTTCCTTGAGCACAAGAAATCCGCATTTTACGCAAAAATCCAAAAAATAATTTCGAGGAGCAGAAATCCGTAGATCTGGCAGCACTGAAGTCGGTGTTTAGGGCTTGATTAGAATGGTAGCTTCTTCAATTAACTGGTTATGCAACGCTTCATACACCAATTGGCTTAGCCGTTCAGTTAGCCAGATATGCAATGTTTAAACATCGCCCCTTCAATGAGTCAGATATGCAGGACTTCGAACACCATGAGACTCAGAAAAGGCCCTTTCTAAAATATCTGATAAAACAGGTTCTCTGCGCGCCTCCCCTCCTCCTGCTATCACCTAGCTATAGCTCGAAGGTCGAAATTTTTCCACGTTCCACTTTCTACCAGACAGTGCCTTTTTCTGAATCTCAATCCGGTCCGGTGCCCGGCATTTGGCTTTGCCCCCCCGCTCCTCCCCTTCACCCCCTCATGAAATAGATTTCCTGTTAGAACAGAGTCAAGGAGTCGAACCAACTTGTAGGAGAGAGAAAAAATAAAAGCGACTACAGGGTGTTTTTCTCTTTCTTTTTCAGATGTGTCAATGACTATCCTAGTCAAAAGCGCTATGGCGTGTAAGTAAAGAACATCATTTTGATTCATACTATTCAAAAATCATTAAATATTGCTGAAATTTTTTTGCAGGACTCCTAAAACTTCCAGTGAACGCCTACAAGCGTTGCAGGGCTCCACCGAGCACTATTTAAGAAGCGATGCTAGACATCCAGGGGTGCCGTGGAAAAAGATCCTCAGGAAAATATTTTGGAAGGCCGATTTATTATGTTTTTTTTTTTGCCTGTTTGGTCGTCAGGTTCCCATAACAACTTAGAGGAGTACACGACACTGCTGGTGGATTTTAGACGCTATTGAGCATCAGAAAAGTAAGAAGCTGACAACCGTTCTTTTTTACATTGAATTTTTCGGTACCTTTACTTCAACATAATTATACGGTAATATTAGGTTTTCCCATTTCTGTTCCAGAAGTGCCCAGCATTCATCAATTCCGGCAATGTCGACTGTAGTTTTTCTCATGCCCATTGTGAGAACAGTCGAAAAGATAAGTTATAAAGTTACCATTCTTCCGGGAAAATGTAATTTTAAGGTCATGAATTTCAAAAGGTGCACAAATTTTGGCCTACAACCTTTCACGTCTTTCGATGCAACAGTTTGTTCTCTTCCCTTAAATCTATGTGTGGTAGCATTCAGAGACTCAGCCCGAGATATCAAAACGCGGATACCTACCGTGAAACCAATCGGTAGCTTTATCATTGCTTAGAAGACCAGCTTTTTTCGGCAACTCTTTCGTTCTGTACCAATTTAAAATGGCTTCGTTGTTCGGAGGCTTGAGAATATTCTTCCTAATATCATCGATGCTAGAGTTTCTGGCCATACTAGAGCTGAACAAAAAAAATATAGATACAATGAAACGTTATTATATACAATAAGCATCTTGAATTTAGGCAAAGTTCAAATATCGCGCATATCACGGCGACGAAGAGCGTTTTGTAAAATTGATACAGCCCTTAAGCTTCTTATTTATAATTTCAGAATATGGTCTTCACTCTCAGCAGGGCACTCCGAGACCCTTAAATATGAAGGGGAAGAGTGAAAAATGTAAAGTGCCGAATCGTCCAGAATGATGATGCTATAGTCAACTTTTTTCGTTTGCAAAATTAATTTTTACGAAACAAATAATACAAATCACAAATTCTTTACGACTGTGGTGACAGTTTCTTTCCCTATTCGGAGCGTCCCTGAGTAGTTACCAGTTTTTTGAAAATGTATTTAGCAAAAATTCGAGAGTCGTAACGTGATCTATTGTAAAAGATGAAAAATTTGCGTAAGTTCTCTCTCGCTTCCGCTCTTCTGGCATTTTTTCATTTTATTGGTTCTTGAAAAACATTTAGGATTTGAAGACAGACCTTTGAAATTTTCAAGGTATTCTTGAGAACATTGTCCAAGGAATTCGACGTCCTTGTGGAAGCTTACAAAGTTTTGTACTTACTTTTGATTATTAATCTTATTTTGTTTTTCCACCAGCAAGACTCGACGGTGTTCCTCTCGAGCTAATCGCGCTATCTTCCTGATTCTCATTTCTGTTTCATTGGCAATTTTTTCTGTAAATAAAAAATGAATTTATAGAATTCACGAGATCATCCTTCGAGCACTCTTATCGTAACGTAGATTTTAGCGAGTTGAAGAAAAATCTATCAAGATACAATGATTTTTCAAAAGAATGACCTAGGAAAAAACTTCGAGTGTTGTTCCTAGTGGTTCATCTGTAGCAGAAAACTCGAAGAATTATTATGATCCTATTTTCTTATTATTACATAATTATTTTTCGAGTAAGGATATAAATAGCAAGATAGTTTCGAATAATACTTGTTGAAAAACAAGAAATAAACTTGGCGGGGCTGCGACCTATCTGTAGGTTAATCTTGGATGATCAAATTTGTTTTATGGTAATTATAAAACTTTGTTTTCCGAGACCGAAAGTTTGTACTTTAATTGAAAGAAATCAGAATCGTCCTAGCTTTAAATCGTGACGCGCAAACTAAAAAATATTCAAACAAAAAATTTCGAAATTTTTCAAATTTTTCCTTGTTTTGAATTTCGGTTTAGTTTCGTCTTTCACAAACTCCAAATTGTTTTTCTCGAGTTTTTTTTTTTCAATAATTCGTCACCCACCTTGGTATGAACACGAGGCTAGAAATAACGGAGGGAAAATTCTCTCGATTGAAACGATTAGCGAATTTCTGTCGAGCTTGTTTCAGTTTTCCGTCATATCTCGTACACCTTCTACCGCTCATAAAACATAATCAAGGTCACGGAGTACAAATCAATGCTAGACCTATAATGGTTACATTTTGTTTGTAAAAATGCACCGCAAATAACCTACATCTCGAGCCATTTTTTTTTTAATCGAAATGTTTTTTCCTCGTATCATGCGGGTAATTAATTATAATTTTTGAAAAAATACTTCGTACGATGTACGTCGTCCTCTCGAAGCCTGAAATTCATTAAGCAGAATTGCGAAATCTGATGGACGCTTGACAATTGCACCCGGCTTTCTTATTGTCTTGGCAGAGAGCAATGCAGAGGCGTTGACATCGTGAGCGTTTTCACCTCGACCTTCGTTAAAAAATCGCGTCAATCAATCTGTTGTTATTTATCACTTCGAGGAAACGACGAAAGCTTCCGTTCGAAGTTTTACGCTCCATACGCTATCGCCACCTTAATGGAAATTCGGTTTTGAATTTTCCTCGATAAAAATTAGTCCGTGAACTTTGTTTTGCAGACTCTTCTTCATAAATATTCACGCCTTCGATGGTCGTCGTATTAGTAACGACTTGAAATTCATTCTCACACTCCGAGTGCCGCGAGTTAATATAAATGCAGACAATGTAAATGTACGGAATTTTCCTCGTATATTCTCATCCATTGTCCACGTTTAATATTATTATTTCTCTCTCTAATTAGATGCTACAGCACGATCCTATTTTCGATAACGACTACTATCCAAAAAATAGTTTCTTCGATTGTTTTAAATGTAATAGATTCGACAATCACAAAAGAATTTTAAGAATGCAGACACACATAGCTCGGAATCTTTGTCGTGAAACACCAAAAATAAGTAAATTAGGAAGATCGAGTGCAGGTGGTTTGAACGAAGACACGTAATTATATTGTCGTGATTCAACATAAGCATAGATAAGCGAAAGAAGAAACGACTTCCTCCTTTACGAAGTTGAATTAGGAATGCAGGAAACCTGTTCTGTGGGACAAATTTGCTTTCAATAGCCTATTGAGAATTGGAGTCTAAATTTTATCCGAGTTCTCTTACTGTCATTTACAGCTGAAAAGTTGAAATTTTTCCGAGTTCTTCCCATCATACAGAACTCAAAAGTCAAAAATTTTTCAAGTCCTCTTTCTGTCCTACGCAGCTCGAGAGTTGACATTTCGTTCTCTATGGTCGAATTATACTTACAAAATGTGGAAAAAGTGAGAAGGATTTCTTGGCGTTGCCAAAAATATAAAGATCATGATCCATGTCTTTTCGCCAGTCTTCTTAAGCTCTTTATCGTTCAAAAATATCCACACCCCGCTCGTTTGTCCCGCTTCATGGTCCAGTACATGTCTATTTTAGTATATTTCAAGCTGATGAGATTACTGGGACTCACTAGCTCCGCTCGTTCGTCCCGCTTCTTGGTCCAGTACAAGTCCACTTTAATATATTTCAAGCTGATGAGATTACTCTGATTTGTGGATGACCTCCCAGGTGATTCGGGGGGGGGGGCAGGGGGAAGGTTTATTTTATTTTATTTTATTTTAATTTAATTTAATTTAATTTAATTTAATTTAATTCAATTTAATTTAATTTAATTTAATTTAATTTAATTTAATTTAATTTAATTTAATTTAATTTAATTTAATTTAATTTAATTTAATTTAATTTAATTTAATTTAATTTAATTCAATTTTTATTTTATTTTTACCCAGGGGGTGGTAATCGCAGATTTGTGGATGACCTCCCAGGTGATTCGGAGGGAGGCAGGGGGGAAGGTTTATTATATTTTATTTTATTTCATTTTAATTTAATTTTATTTAATTTTATTTTAATTTAATTTTTTTTATTTCATTTTTACCCAGGGGTTGGTACTCGCAGATTTCAGGATAACCTCCCAGGTGATTCACAAAAAATTTTCCAAGTCCATTCATAGGGGGAGGGGGGAGGAGGGGGTTGGTACTCGCAAATTTTCAGAAGTGTATAGGGTGTCAAAAAAGACATGATGACCTCCCAGGTATTCAATATAATTTTATTTCATTTTAATTTAATTTAATTTAATTTAATTTAATTCAATTTAATTTAATTTTACTTTATTTTATTTTCATTTAATTTTATTTTGTTTTATTTAATTTAATTTAAATTTGATTTAATTTATTATGATTTTAATTTAATTTAATTTGAATTTAATTTAAATTTAATTTAATTTAATTTTATTCAATTTTATTTAATTTTTATTTAATTTTTATTTTATTTTTACCCAGAGGGTGGTACTCGCAGATTTCTGAATGACCTCCCAGGTGATTCGAGGTTCATTTTATTTTATTTCATTTTTTTTTATTTCATTTTAATTTTTTTAAATTTCATTTTAATTTAATTTAATTCAATTTTTATTTTATTTTTATTTTATTTTTACCCAGAGGGTGGTACTCGCAGATTTCTGAATGACCTCCCAAGTGATTCGAGGTTCATTTTTTTAAAATTTAATTTAATTTAATTTTTATTTTTAATTTTTATTTAATTTTTACAGGGAACCTGTTTTATCAGGGGGTCTTTCAAGCAAAAGTGTCCGGCGTCCGGGAGGCAACTTCCTTACCCAACTATGACCTTGAGAATGACCTTGAGAATGACCTTGGGACTTGTAAAATTTTTGACCTCCCCCTCTTTTCATCCCGTCTACCCCCCCCCAACTCCCCTCCTATTTATTTCATTTTCTTCTATTTCATTTTAATTTTTTTTTATTTCATTTTAATTTTATTTTATTTCATTTTAATTTTATTTTATTTCATTTTAATTTTATTTTATTCTATTTTATTTTATTTTATTTTATTTTATTTTATTTTATTTTTACCCAGAGGGTGGTACTCGCAGATTTCTGAATGACCTCCCAGGTGATTCGAGGTTTATTTTATTTTAATTTAATTCAATTTTAATTTAATTTAATTTAATTTTAATTTAATTTAATTTTAATTTAATTTAATTTTAATTTAATTTAATTCAATTTAATTTTAATTTAATTTAATTTTAATTTAATTCAATTTAATTTAATTTTAATTTAATTTAATTTAATTTTAATTTAATTTAATTTAATTTTAATTTAATTTATTTTATTTTTATTTTATTTTTACCCAGGGGGTGGTACTCGCAGATTTCTGGATAACCTCACAGGTAATTCACGAAAAATTTTATAAGTCCATTAATAGGGTGAGGGGGGGGGGTGGTATTCGCAAATTTTTGGAAGTGTATAGGGTGTCAAAAAAGACATGAAACATGTAAAAAAAAAAGGAATGTTCTGACGGAGCCAAATAGATAAAGATCATGCTTCATGTCTTTCTCTTTCTCTGTATACAGTACAATTATTTTGCTGTTGAAGGTCAGTATGCGCTTGTACAATGGCGTACATACGAGAGGGGGAGGGTCATCCAAAACCTCAAACTATGATTTTAATTTTTACCTATGAAATACACGCATCGCGCAACCACTTCCCATTAGCTGATACATGTACCCCCTCGAAAAAATTTATAAGTACGCTACTGGGCTTATAAGTGGAATATATACAGAATGTATACTGATACGCTTAGCATCATCTGTACTACACTTTAATACTCACTAGGGTGGTTACACTTCTTGGCTCGTCTAGTATATGTCCAGTTCAGAATATTTCAAGCGAATAGCTTTTGGAAAGCTCCTTGGTCTGGTGTAAGTCTACTTTAGAAAATTTTAAGCTAATAACTTTTGGGGAGCTCTCTCCTTGGGTTAGTGTTCGTCCAGTTTTGAATATTTTTAACTGATACTTTTTGAAGAGCTCGATAGCCACACTTGTTCGCTCTCCTCCTTGGTCTAGTACGACTACGTCGGAATATTTCAGGCTGATAGCTTTTGAGAAGCTCACTCGGTGTAGTATGCACTGCTGCCAGATGATATTCTTTCTAAGATCCAAAAACGGATTTCTACGGACTTTCACTGACCTAACAATAACGATCAGGAGAAAAGTACCTCTCATATTCGTGACTGAGGTACTTTTTCCTCGATCGAATCAATATAATTTGTTGAAAAATACCTCTCTATCTTATTCTTTCTCTGTCCTTGTTCTCATTTCACTCTAATTTATCATTTCCTTAGAATTTGGATTTTATTGCAGTTCACTTGAAATCAGTAAATCAATACAACAAAACTTGTCTTACTGAAACATAATGGAAGACTGTGATATCAGCCTGTAACTACCATGAGAGAAGTATGCTTTCGGACAAAAAGGAAGAGAGGGTGAATTGTTTGAAAATCTATTCTTCTTTTTCCTGACGGCGGACATTTTTTCCGAGAGACCCCCCGGTAGAACAGGTTCTCTGTTAAAATCTTCAGCTCGAAAGTTAAAATTTCAGCAGGGTACCTATTCTATGAGGGGGGGGGGAGATGTTGGAACATTTTCAAAGTCCAACACCTCCAAGTTCCAGCGGTAAAAAAGTCCAAGAAAGGCCGAACTTCTTTCAAGCTCCTCTTCTATCACGCAAAGCGTGCAAATCAAAATCTTTCTAAGCCTCTCTCCTATCATCATCATCAAGGACATTTTTTCGAAAATTATGACGTCACAGAAGTCGCTTGCGCTTGCGCCCATTTCCTGAGAAGGCCCTCTTCCCTCCAACAAGACAGATAGCGTGTTTCTCATTAAAAACATTCACAGCCAAAGTCTAATCCTCGCATTTCCCACGTTACCTACTTTGGCCTCACTTATACCGGCAATAATATACAAACTATGTCAACTATTTAAAAAAACTAACAATCCTTCCTACCGCTACTTACACTTTTCAATGGCCCTAGTCTTCTATTTGCGGACGAAGATTAGACCGAAAAAAGTTTCGCGAGATTTTTCCTCGCGATTTAAAGCACCTATACGTTTGGCTACAGAAATCAATTTTTGCGTAAATTTTTATCTCATTTACGTAATTCTATTCGATAAGATATCCAATAAATAATTTATGCAGTATATCATTGCGAAATTAATTACGTTGTTCTCTCCAAAGTTGTTCGTGCTGTATTTCATTGGGTGAACTCGACTCGCTGTTTCTTCGGCTGCCAGCGTTGTTGGTATTATCACAATTGTTGTTGTTCATATTGCCATTATGATTCGTTACTAACGTTTTGTTCGTCGTTTTTGGATCATCTTGGGTCACACGTTTCTCCCATTCCGCCACTTGTCTGGCTACTTTCGGCACCTGCGAATATTTAGACGACACGTATAACAGATGATCACGAATTAGTATTGATGGTACATAGACCGCTGAGTTGCTGTTGATAGACATTAGTTTACAGGAAATGCACGTAGGCTATACCTACATTTCTGAGCGTAATGCGTCAACAGAGGTTAGTAATTTCATTTCGCGCCGTGTAATATCCACACGTCATCAATACGCAGAAAAAAGGAGACAAATGAGATGTCGAGGTGATAAGTAACAAGATGCAGTACACGAAGAGAAAAAGTGTGTAATTCCTATGAAGATATACGTTACAACCTTGGTACGTGCTTAGGAACGGGAAATTCTATCTACATAACGTACGAAATTCTTACATTACCGCAATTAGTCAGTGTTCATACGTGCCTTCTCGCCTAAGTCACACCCCTTGTAAAAATCTTTGTAAAAAGAGAATGTAAAACAGGCTTGGAATGCGATTTAGAAAAGGAGTAGTTTATGGAATGTACCTTTGAGACTTTGGGTCTAAGAAAGGAGAGCATACTGTTGAAATTAATCTTGGTAAAGTTTTAAAAGCTAGTTTATCAGGGGGTAGGAGGTAGTCCAATCATACTCTTTGAACCATATCGACTCCCAATCGACCTACTATCTTCATTGAAAGTCAACTCAAGATTGATATCCGCCCAATTTTGACGGCAAATCGATCCTAAGTAACTGGAAGTCGACACAAAAACGACTTTCCCTCCTACCATCATACACGTTGAAATTGAGCGTTATCAACCTGATTGATGACGACCGAAAATAGAGATCTTCATCCATTGACAACAGATTTTCCATCGATGCCCTCATTCGGTCGATTGTGGTTGACCAGCTTACATATCCGGAGAACTACAATTTCACTGGTAATTGACTTAACAGAGCAGTCCATTCAAGTTTGATAGAAAGATTTGGAGAAGTCGACTCAAAGTCGACTCTAGATTGATGTTGATTTGAAGTCGATCAACATACATTCCATACAAACTGAAATTCGACCCTTAATCGACGCTGTTTGCATGACTTTCAATGAAGTAAATCTTGGTTCATTCAACGTCCAGCCTTGATCAAAAGTTGATTTTCAATCGACAATCGACTCGATTAAATTTCACATAAAATTTGCCAGCTTCAGTATTCACTAACGATGGCTTTGGTGATCGCCTTGTCAAGAAGTCTCTATCTTACGAGGCATGAGCAAAGATTTGTAATCCCCTTCTCGCTCAATTTAGAACGCTATCCCGTGGTCTCGGTGGAGCGAAGTGGGGAAGAGAGTATGGAATTAGAAGAAGGAAGAAGAGGAAAGGAAAAGAAAGGAAAACGAAAGAAATTGAGAAATTTTTTTTGAATTAGGTCAAGGTCGCGCGACCCAGGCACAGTCCAGAAATCGAATATTTTATGGTTTCACCTTGCTTTCCCTTTCCTCTGAAAATTCCTCCTTCTCTTCTCTCTCCTAAAAAGTTTCCTGGCTACGCTATCTTTTCTATTTTTAAAATAGGTACGACGGAGTTCTGGTGAATCAATAATTACAAACATCGCAATAGTAAATAATTCAAGCACCAGGTCAAATAAAGAATGACTCGAGTACAGAGTAAAGTTCAAAAAAAAGAGACATAACTTAAGCAGACATGTTTGTATTTCATTGATTATACCATGTGCAGTTTATAAACAGTCAACGGACTTGATTTAATGGGAAATAATGGACACGATATGATGAGCGTCGCTACGCCCGAATTGTGCAGGTTTCACGTTACTGGGTAGAATGAGAGCAATATAATTTTCTGCATGATGAACGACACAGACATCATTCCTCGAAATTCAACGAACCGTGTACGATTTTTAAGTGGGAGTTTTAAACGCCGATTTGCGGCCCATTCATGCTCGAAAAGATTCCTCATAATGATGGGCAAAATATAGAGGACTCGAACGCTCCACGCCTTCTTGAGTCGTTCATTGATTTGTTCAGTTTCAAGTGTTTGAATTTTTCTACCTCGTACTGCGATCTCGCAGCGTGGATTGAATCGCACATGAAAATACCCACGCCGAAGTACTTCTTTCTATTTTCAACTTTATGGCAGGACATACTGATAGGGGTGTCACACTCTTGAAGTCTATGCCAATGAGACTCATCAGTAATGCAGATTTTATATCGACGAGATTTGACAACGTGTGGGATCCTTGACCCTATTTCAAGATTTGTGGGTCATGCATCTTGACTGAGTCCTCTCGTCATTTTTGTGATAGAGCCTACCCACGTACAAGAGCTTTGATCTTACCCTGTACTCGAGGAATTTGTCTCTGCACGAGATTCTTACCCTTCACGAGAAGTGAACTAATCGTCCTCAAATTATTGATCCATAATACTAGATCTTACTTTGTTCAACGACAACTCCTTCAGTGCTCCTCTTTTGTCCGTAAAGTTCAGGATAACAGAAGGCGATAGGTTTTTGTTGTTGGCGACGACGTTAACGTATTTTGAAAATCTATTGGCAGTAGGGGTTTCGTCGGTATTGAGATCAATGCAGCGACCATCTTTGATCGTTAATCTATAATGAGAACATAGTAAAAACATCAATAATAAAAGAAGCGACGTCCGCTCGCGCAAATTTATATCGTCACCCGTACCTTAATTCTTTTTGCTCGTAATCTTGATCGTTCGAAGTGGTATCTTTTTCGTTTGCGTCAATCACATCGTCTTCGATAGGCCTGTGGATCACACTGACAACAGGTTCTCCGCTGTCGTCACACAACCATTTCACAGACTTTCCTCCTAAATAAAAACAGAACGTTCCAAATGATCGTATCGATATAGGTATATACCGTGATGAGCTAATTATTGAAATTTTACAACCTGACTAAAGGTTTTTTAAATAGACTCGTTCGAGAACCTAGTTTTCTAGTATTGCTATACATTCGCCTATAATTGACTGGTTCAAGGGTTCGAAAGTAAGTACAGTAATTACGTCCATCAGATTTTTATCAACTTTTGCAAAATTTTTATCGATATTATTTAACTAGTCGTAGAACCATACCGATAACTATAGAAAGTCATGTGATTTGGCAATCTTCCCAACTGGAAATGAATGCCCTCGAGTCATTAGCCTACCAATCAGTTTATTTACTTCCAGATCGCTTAGTTATACTTGCAGATATTGTAGACTACTGGAAATAGAAGATTTATGCTGTATTGGAATCATTCAAAAATCACGAGTGCTTTCTACATCAAGAACTGCTAAAAAATAAGATAAAAACTTTAGACGATCTTTGAGAGAAGATCTGTGGCAATGAAGCGCGCACTTTGTAAACAAATTGTCGAAAGTTAAATCCATCGTTGGTTGTTGGGGGGAGGAGGGAGGGGGAGTGCGACCAACCCGTCCTACGTAGTTACATAAAGATAATATGTAGGGTGAATTGGCCATAACTAGATCGTTAGTGCAGTGGTGTCGCGAAGATTATACTTCGGGAGGATTGGGAAAAATGATAAGTTCGGTATCTAGCGAGCTGTTCTTGACAAGGATTCTCTTACTTGGAAGCGAGAAGAGGGGAGGATTTTATTTTAAAAATATCCCCCATTCATTTTTGAGAGAGAAAGGCCTGTGACCATCTCAGAGAAGTGAGTGACAACTTTTTGAAAAATCTCGCGGGTTCTTCAACGGAGTTAAATGAGGGGAGGCAGGGAACCTGTTTTATGAGTCTTCTGGTATTTGAAACGTTGTATATCTGGCTCATTGAAGGGACTAAGCCAGTTGGTGAATGGAGTATTGCATATGTAGTCACTTGAAGAAACTACATATTTTAATCGGGCTATCAGTGCTGCCAGATCTACGGAGTTTCAATCCCCGAAAATTAGGATTTTTCTACGGATTTTGCGTAAATTGCGGAATTCTTGGGCTCGAGGGAAAAGTACCGCAGTCGCTTGTATGAGAAAGACTTTTCTCCGGGTCATTACAGGCTAATACTGCTCTTCTGTAACTTTGCGTCGTTCAAAGGAAAAGTACCTCAGTTCAGACTATGAGAGATACCATTCTCATGATCGTTATTGAGAAATCATTCACCAACATACAGTTTACTGGACTTGAACTTTGCCTCCCGGACGGCAGACTTTTTGGCGGGGAACCCGCTATCCGGATTACATCCTCAGAAAACGACCGCGTCCGGGAGTTTCCGTGAACTGCGTGACGTGACGTGACATGACATGACATGACATGACGTGACGTGACGTTACATGAACTGCGGCGCTTTATGACGTAATCAATGACCTTGACCTACTTTAAGGACATGGAGAAATTTCAACTTCCAGCCAGGATGCTCTGTGACGTCATCAATGACCTTGACCTACTTTAGGGACGGGAAAATTTTAATTTCCAGCCTTCATTATATCAGGCCTAGCATGCAGTATACTGAGTACTGAGAAGAGCCCAGCTAACTCATTTTCTGAAGGGGACATTTTTGCGCCAACGTGATCGCAAGCGCGGGATGTTGCGGGTTCCCCGCTGCCATTGCAAACCTGAAATGGCCTTTAATTTTTTCCAGGAAACCCTCCGATAAAACAGGTTCCCTGTAGACATGATCACGAGAATCTGCGTGTTTCTCAAGTGCTCATTTTCAGCGCCTAGTTCCAAAATTCACGAGTTCTTTGACGGAGTTGAACGAGAGGAGGCAGGAAACCCTTTTCATTGGGTATTTTGGAAGAGCCCTCTGAGCTATGGTGTTTGAAACGTTGCAGCCCGGGTACATAGGGGGGGGGGCTTTGAATCTTTGCATATCTGGTTCCTTGAAGGGGCTAATCCAATTGGTGTATTTGGTGTATGCAGCATGGCATATTTAGTTACTTGAAGGAGCTGTTATAATCAGGCTATATACATCGACCTTCAAGTTAAACATGTAAAAATCTAAGATGAGAATATGCTTGCATATTCTTGCCCACTGGCACTCGCTGATAAAGTAGACAGCTTAAGAAGAAAGTTTAAAATGATATTCGAGTGTCAGTTAATTTTTCTATTTTGAGTCACGATCGGCGTTACTTTACGTTAACGAACACGCGATTCTCACATACATACAGCAGGAAGGGGACTTGAAATACAAAATATTGGACTTGAACTAGGCTGGTATCCCTCCTTGTTTTATACCACCTTTATACTGGTATGTATATTATAGCAAGGCTGCTAGATGATATTTTGAAAAATCCGTGTCCATCATTTTTTCGAAGACATTACAATAAAGATCTACGGACTTAGATCATTTATCAAGAACAATTAGGAGAAAGGTATCTCTCATAGTATTGACTAAGGTACTTTTCCCTAGATCGACTCGATGTGACTGGAGACAGGCGGTATCGCCTTTAATGACCAGGAGAAAAGTATCTCTCAAGTGAGTGTCTAACGTATTTTTCCCCTGAGCACAAAAGTATTATTAGACCTAATATAATGGAGACGGTTGGGAGGCTTACAAACGGAGTAAGGGCCATTTTACCAGAGTGCTAATCCTTGTTTAAGTCGCCAAAGAATATTGATTAATTTTAATTATTGATTATTAATCAATGATAATTTTTTTATTATTTTAATATTATTTTATAATAGTTATATTAATATTTTAAGTTTTCTATTCGTTAGTACAAAAATCAATATAATGTACAAATTAGTTTTATTTGAGCTATTATTCAATTTTTATCTTATGATATTTTATTAATTTTAATATTGATATTTTTTATTGTAATTATATTTAGATTTAATATTGATAATTTTATAATTTATCAAAAATATTCAAGTTTTCAATGTATAAATTTATTTTTTTTTTTGAATAGAATATTTAGATATAATTTTTTTTTAATAATTTAACAATTTTAATAATATTTTTTTTATAATAATTTCTTAGAATTATATAATTTGATAGGTATTTTTGTTAATATTTTTATGAATTCGAATATTTATCATTCGTTTTCGTTATGATTTAATAATAAAAGTTATATGACAACAAATATATAATATATTTTTTTCATTTTTATAATTATTATTCATTTATTAATTTGTATTTAATGATTTTATTAATTATTATTTCTTGAAAATAAATTTTAAAAAATAAATAAGTTTATTTACAATTATAATATAAGGTTTTTTTGATGGTTTTGAACCAATAAGAGAAATTAAAATTATAATTAAAATATAAATAAAAAAATTTTTAATTATTATGTATTCATTATTAAACATTTTTGATTTGTTTAAATTTGGTAGAGAAAATAAAATTATAATTGATTTTATTGTTATTAAAAATCCTGATAATTTATTATCAATTGAACGTGAAATTGAATAAAAAATAAAAAATATCATTCTGGTTTAATATGATTAGGAGTTTTAAATAATAATGTTTGAATAAAATTATCTGGATTATTCATTTTTAACGTTCAAGTTATATTAATCATTAAAAAAATATTAAAAAAATTGATAATATCAATATAATTATCTTTAAAAATAAATAATAGGTTTAAATTAATTTGATCAATATTATTATTTAAATTTAAAGGATTTGAAGATATGTTAATATGAAGAATGATACGATGAATAAAAGATAATATTAAGTATAATTAATATTGCTGAAATAAAATGAACTGAAAAAAATCGATAATGACCATTAAATTTAAGATTTCTTAGTGAAATTTATCTTTTTACCGGTGGTTGAACACCTTGGAATTGAAAAACAAAAATCATCTAGTGGAGGGTAAGCTCTCACCCCGACATAGTCAATCTTTGCTCTTCCCCTCTCCCCTAACGCCTCCTTTTCTATCTATCTCATACATTGATATCAATGAGTGAAGGAGGAGATGAACCACCCTCCCTTGAATCCCCTACCACTTTACTAAGCTCCTGCTTGCTAAACTGCTGGAAATTTATAAAATTGAATTCTTAAATTTGAATTGTTCTGTGTTCCACAATGCTTCGTATTTGTGTCATAAGAAAATAAAAATGAATCACTTCGTTAGAATTTCTGCAAAATTAACCACGCGTTTCACGTGTTGATCGGAGTAACTTTACTGAGCTGACTGAGGATTTTCTCCGTATTACATGGGCAACCTCTTTTTTCCTACTAGGTATGAGGATCATTGTCCACTAATCTTTTGTTAAGTGCTCGTTTAAATTTCGCGATAAATGTCAACGTACTCGTTGTTCTCTTCGCAATCATTCCGCCGACAAGGAGACTACGCGATAAGTATACCTTGCTTTTGTAAGTTTTCACTAACCTATGTGTTTGATACGCGGCGTTTGATTTTTCATGGCTTCTGTTTCTCTTTGATCCCATTCTCTCCATCTTCTAATCTGTTCTCCTCGCATGCGGCAGAACAGTTTTTCTTTCTCAAAATCTTCGAGACCATCCAGCAGTTCCGGATCAATACGCATCTCCTTCAGCACATGTTGCAACATCGTGTGACGCTGTATATCGTTTACCTGATGAAGAACAAAAACAAAAAAAAATTAATACAAATAAGTGGCTATTATCGAGTACATACAATATTATATGCGCAACGAGTCGTGACTGATTTTCTAGCTGGCACGTCGTCGATATCTAGACGCCTGAAAAACCTGGAATCAGTCAACACGCGAAGGTACAACTCTATGAAGCGTGTATAGGTAACTGTCCCCATTATTTCAAACGTTTACGGCGCGAAATTCGAATCTCACTTCGGTATTAAAAAAATACCGACGTGATAGTTAAATAATGATGATGATAATAATGGCCATTGTTTTCTAAACTACAAAGGAAATCTGGCACGAATAACGTCATCGTCGCTTATTCGTATATAAAAAATATTATATTCGTTTATTTCTGTACCGAGAAGTGCAGAATTTACGTGAGTGGGTGGATATTGTAGTCTACGTGCACGCGGATTACCGCCATCAGCAACGGGTTTCTGCAAGAAATATGAATGATGGAACTGCAGTCGAGCACAAAGGAGATAAACAATGGCGCGATGGAAAAATGAAAAAAATTGCTGATAAATTTTGATTAGAGAGGAGTGTAATGTCATTGGATGTGTACGTGAATTTATCGTGTTTTTGTTTAGCGACGTCGTCAAAATATTAACTCGATACGGTCAGGTTCCTTGATTTTTTTTATCATTCGATGAAAAAATCGATTGCATCACTAAACAAAACGCTTTATATAATTTACAAGAGTTTCGATCTTCCAATCACGAAAATGTATCAGCGTTGACTCGATTTTATGGAGGCCTGCAAATAAAACGTGCATCAAACGCTCGGGCTCTTGCTAAGTACTTGAAGGGCGAGAGAGCAAAAGAAAGAACGAACAATTTAGTCTGTAGCCATTAACACATATACGGTAGAAATACGCTGAATTATTGATATTGCAAGTACCTCATAAGTTTACGAAGGACAAATTTTTATTATCAATAAAATGCCTCTGTACATAATGGTGGAAAACTGTACGCAGTCATACGATCTTGGCGAATATGCGGACATGCTCTACAGCTTTAGATGTTAGTAAAACTTCTGCTGTGATTTGTTTCTCTCATTCTGTCCTTTCGGTCTTAAATGTTAAAAAAATCTCGATGAGGAAGCGTTTCAAAAAAGAGGTCCAAGTCTGTTTGAAGGGAAGGCATTTGGGGGGCTTCCGTCGAATTGTGGTTTTGACGGGAGTCTTCTTATCTTAGGGGCTTGAAAACATTTTGATCTTTGAGCAATATACGAGAGGGTGGGAGCTTTAAAAACATAGATCAGGGTTAGAAGTGAGGAAAGTTTTGATCTTCAAGCTACGTACAGGAGGGGAAGGGATTCTGACCACTGAGATGAAAAAAACGACGGCTCCCTTAACGAAGTTGAACGCGGATCGCAGGCAGCACTGTCGCCAGACTTTTTGGGGCCTAAAGCAAAATGTCCACAAGAGTCTTTTTTCAATTTAGACAATTTACCTAATTATTTTTTCTTCTCGCCGACGCGAGGCCTGAAGCGGTAATACCTACTCGCCACACCCCTGGTCCTGGCGACAGCCCTGCTCAAGCCTTAGTTTGAGACTCGAGACTACACTCGTTACTGACACTCGAGATTGAGACTCGCATTTGAGATACGAGCTTGAGGCTCGAGAATGGGACTCGAGAGCGAAACTTGAGACTAAGACTCGTGCCTGAGACTCAAGACTGATACTAGAGACTGAGACTCGAGCTTGCGAAACAAGGCTGAGACTCGGGACCGAGACTAAAACTGACACTCGAGACTTGAACTCGAATTTGAGGCTCGAGGAGACTGACACTCGAGACTGAAACTCGAGACTAGAACCAAGCTAGGAACTAGAGACCGAGACTTGAGATTAAAACTCGACCTCGAGGCTCGAGAGCCTAAGACTCGCGCTTGAGACTTGAGACTTGAGACTGACACTCGGGACCGAGACACAAGCCTGAGACTTCAGACTGATACTAGAAACTGTGACTTGAGCTTGCGACTCAAGCTTGAGAATCGAGGCTGAGATTCGCGACTGAGACTGGAGCTTGATACTTGAGACAGAGACTCGAACTTGAGACTCAAGACTGACACTCGAGACTGAAACTCGAGCTTGAGACTCGAGACTAGAACCAAGCTTGGAACTAGAGACCGAGACTTGAGACTTGAGACTGACACTCGAGACTTAGACTCAAGACTGATACTAGAAACTGTGACTTGAGCTTGCGAATCAAGTTTGAGAATCCAGGCTGAGACTCGAGACTGAGACTCGAGCTTGCGAAACAAGGGAGACTCGAGACTGAGACTCGGGACCGAGACTCAAGACTGACACTCGAGACTTAGACTTGAGTTTGAGGCTCGAGGAGACCGAGACTCAGGACTGACGTGAGACTGAGACTCGAACTTGAGACTCAAGACCGACACTTGAGACTGAAACTCGACCTCGAGGCTCGAGACTGACTTTTGAGCCTAAGACTCGCGCTTGAGACTTGAGACTGAAACTCAAGACTGAGACTCAAGACTGGTACTATAAACTGTGATTTACGCTTGCGACTCAAGCTTGAGAATCGAGGCTGAGACTTGAGACTGACACTCGAGACCGAGACTCAAGCCTGAGACTTTAGACTGATACTAGAAACTGTGACTTGAGCTTGCGACTCAAGCTTGAGAATCGAGGCCGAGACTCAAGCCTGAGACTTCAGACTGATACTAGAAACTGTGACTCGAGCTCGAGAATCGAGGCTGAGACTCGAGACTTAAACTGGAGCTTGAAACTTGAGCCTGAGACTCAAGACTGAGACTCGAGTTGACGACTCGAGCTGACGACTCGAGCTTGAGAATTGAGGCTGAGATTCGAGACTCGAGCTCAATGCCGTCGCCAGACTTTTTGAGACCTAAAGCAAAATTTTCACAAGAGGCTTTCTTACAATTTATACAATTTTGATTTTTTTCTCCTCGCAGGCGCGAGGCCTACAGTAGCGCGAGGCCTGAAGCGCTAATACCTACTCGCCACCCCCTGACGACGGCCCTGATCGAGGGGAACCTGTTCTATGACTCAAATTCGTATTGGTATTGAAAATTGAGAGTACCCTGGCTCGTATGTCAAAATCAGTTTTCGCTGGACATCGAAGGGCGCACGGCGAATTTTTCGAGACATGAAACTCGCATTTGAGACACGAGCTTAAGGCTCGAGACTGAGACTCGAGAGTGACACCCGTGGCTGAAACTCAAGACTGACACTTGAGCTTGAGGCTCGAGACTGGAACTCGAGAGTGACACTCGTGACTGAGACTCGATACTGATACTAGAGACTGAGACTCGAGCTAGCGAAACAAGGCTGAGACTCGAGACTTAGACTCGAATTCGTTCTCAGGAGGAATCACGTCGACTTCAAATTGACTTCTAATCGACTCGGAATCGGAGTCAACCGCAAGTCGTTGCGATATGCCTGAACGTCGACTCAAAATCGAAACTTTTTTGCACAATCGACTTATCGTCAATGTCAAAATTGAGTCACCTCGTATTACTGAGACTCGGGACCGAGACTCAAGACTGACACTGGAGACTTAGACTCGAGTTCGAAGCTTGAGGAGACTGAGACTCGGGACTGATACTTGAGACTGAGACTCGAACTTGAGACTCAAGAATACTCAAATTGCTCATGTTTTGTCAAGCTACAAGATTTCATTGCGCGAGAAGGTACACCTACCTGTCGCAATGAAGCGCGAAAACTAAACGTGAGTATTGCACAATAATGAGAGGTGCTGTTTCAATATTGCAGAGTTTGGAATTTGAAATTGATGGTGGGTATGGTTCATCCACTTGGGAAAATTTTGGCCCTCCCACATGAATGAGGGGGGGGGGGATTTTGACCGAAGAGATAGATGTGGGAGAAGAGGGGCTTGTAAGGATTTTGACTTGGGAACTCGAGATTGAAAATTTTCTGTGAGCAATCTTATCGAATGTCTCGGTAAATTCAACCCCAACTGCAAGATGCGTTATCGCTTTCCGGTGCTCATATAACCAGAGGTCCGTGGAGAATGGTTTTATTACAAACTACAAACTTGATGTTTGTCATGAATCAAGTATTTCAATAAGGGTGTTGTTCACCTGGTGATTCACCTAGGAAGAATTTGAAGTAATCACTCGATACGAAGATAGGCCTAATTTTCTGGTGACCAACGTTTTCTTCTGACACATAACAAAATATCGGGCCGATAGAATTGTGAGAAAGAAAGAGCTGAATAGGAGGATACCCCAATCGTTTTCGTCTCAATGATAAGGAACGTACTCATACTACGAATAAAATCAAATTCTTCGAATACCATATAGAATGCTCGAAACGTTCCCAATTATTGAATTTTCATAGAAATTGTCATTAGGTCCATCGTTAAGAATAAATAAATTGAAGAGATAAACACTCGGTTGTATTCGTCGTCAACAATGCAATAGAGCAACGCATAATGAATGAGATAATTGAGTTAAAAGAGAGGACAATGAAGATCGGCGTGCCGAGAAGAATATTTGTTTGTGTAATGTAAACTCTGTTAATTCTAAGCATCGATCTCATTCTTCGATCTCATTCCACTATCTTATAATTACATTCACGAATGCTTAAAAGGTATTACGCAACAGGCTATTATCGCTATTCCTCAAACCTTGCACGCCGCATATTTCCACAGTATAGGTACTTGAGATTATAATGCATCAAATTCGGGGGAAACCGCAGCTATTGAAACCATTATCATAAACTCAAATATTTTCCGCAAGTCACTATTGTTATTATTGTTGTCGTCTGCCTGTCTGGTTAGGTGCGCCTGGGGGGAAAGGGGAGCAGGAAAATGTACCGGTGCTCTCGCTTCTACGTATCATTAAAAACCATAACCTAGCTACATCTTCTCTATGGCATCTCATGTTGCCACGGTCGACAACTCTACGGCTGGATGTTTTCGATTATAATGAAACTGACGTGTTTTGCCCGCGTGATTTTTGTTTTCCGGTGAAAGCAGAGTAGAAAATTAGACGACGGACGCGGTCTCGTCTTCTCGTCGTGTCGTACATGTGCATCTGTAATTCGAATTTTTCGGACACGGTTACGACGCTGAAAAAAAGGAAAAGTTTCAGAGCGTTATATTATGTATACGTATACTGTTGCACTCTGCACGAGTACGCTATTCGTTAATTTATTTATGTCATCGTTTATTAGCGCATGTTAAACGAGCTAGACGACTAGGGAAGAAGATTGATTATACACCGTTTTAGTATTTACGATGCACTATTTTAATCCGCTCCGAAGAGGAAACAATACAGCGCGCCGCAACGTGTAGCAAATTAAAGCGAGTATTTGAAGAACGACGTCAGACTTGGCAGGAATGAGTGTGTAAGAGAGCGAAGATCACTCTCGCTTTCATGCACTTTCTTTGGTCGGCTTTTACCCAATTTCCAGCTTATTTCAACAGACCAAGTTATTGTTACATCATTTGTTGTCAACTCCCTTCCAACAAGGCACGCGCAAACACTCTTTGAAAACCCTTGATTATCGGTTTTTGATCTACCTATCGCGTTAATGATGCTCGTAAGAAATACACCGGAACGTTTCGATCATAGGTTCAATTTGATCATCATCACTGAGCTATTTCGCACAGACAGTACTGTCTGTAGGTGAATCTGTCGCCTGGGAAACGCTCTCAAATGTGTTAATATGTTTTCTCATTGGTCGTCCTATTCCTCTTTTCCGTGTTGGTGTGTATTCCCACACTTTCCTTGGTGATCGGTCAATTGGCATGCTTATCATGTGTTCTTTCCACCTTTTTCGGCAGTCTTTGATTCACTTTGTTACTGGCTCAACTCCTAGATCCTTCATTACTTCGGTATCTTTCTTTTTGTCCGTTTTGGTGTATACTGCGGTCTGTCTCATAAACTTCATCTCAGCTGTCTCCGCGTTGTGTCCTTTCTTGGTGTCCATGCTTCGCTACCATGTAGCAGTGTTGGCCAAGCTAATAATGTTGTATGCTCGAAGTTGTGTTTTGTTTCTGGCCTAACACTGTTCGGCCGTAGGGCTCTGTTTAGAGCTCCGGTAATCTGAAGGAATTTTGATATCTTTCCATCGACATCTATCTCGCCTTTGTACGATATTTCGTAACCTAGGCGTTTGAAGGAGTTCTCTTGTCCTAAGCCTTGGTTTTTGCACACAAACTGGCTCTTTTCCTTTGAAAGCCATAACCTTCGACTTTTTTGCGCATATATTCACTCCATTCTTCAAACTGACTTGAAATTGACCCAATAATAGAGTACCTAGTCAATTTTAGGTCAATAGAAAAATTTGGAGAAGTCTACTTTGAATCAACCGGCGTACATTCGAGAGAGCTACGAATTGGTTCATTTAAATTTGACGGGCGTACATTATCAGAGAACCACAAATTGATTTGACATTGCCCTAACAAAGTTCTTGATTTCAGGTTAGTAGAATAATTTGGAACAGTTGCTTTGAAATTGCCTCTAGATTGAAGTTAATTTGATATTGATTTGAAGACGACCAGTGTACACTACCAGTGAATTACAACTAGACTTGATGGAAGAAACCCGACAGAGCAGTCGATTTTAAATCGATGTAAAAATTTGGGAAACTGGACGTGAAATCAACTCCACATTGATAGGGGTTTGAAATTGATTTTATGGTCAACCGCGAACTGTAGCGCCCTGCGTCGTAGGTGAACTCGCAAATACTTTATGCAGCCACCTGTGCATATTGACATGGCTGGCCTAACTATCCTTGAGGTCTATCCTCCAATAGGTGGAAATCCACCGCTTCAGAACTAAAAATTGACTTGAAAATTGACCTAACAGAGCAGACAATTTCAGATTGACAGAAAAGCCTCAAAATCAACTCCATATTGAAGTCTGTTTGAGGTCCATTTGAAGTCAGAAGTAAAAGTTGACTAGGATTTGACGCAATGGAGGTCAATGAATGGATTCAGAGGATTTGTTTCAAGGTCAACCTGGAATTTACGCGACAAATGAAACAAAAAGTGAGAAGGATTTCTTGGCGTTGCCAAAAATATAAAGATCATGTTTCATGTCTTTTCGCCAGTCTTCTTAAGCTCTTCATCGTTAAAAAATATCCAAACTTTCCAACTTCTTGTTCTAGTATAAGTCAACTTTGAACTCGCTCCGCTCGTTTATCCCGCTTCTTGGTCCAGTACAAGTCCACTTTAATGTATTTTAAGCTGATGAGGTTACTGGGACTCACTCGCTCCGCTAGTTTGTTCCGCTTCCTGGTCCAGTACATCCTTATTTTAGTATATTTCAAGCTGATGAGATTACTGGGACTCACTCGCTCCGCTCGTTCGTCCCGCTTCTTGGTCCAGTACAAGTCCACTTTAATATATTTCAAGCTTATGAGGTTACAGGGACTCACTCGCTCTTTTAATTTAATTTAATTTAATTTTATTTTATTTTATTTTCATTTTATTTTTACCCAGGGGGTGGTGTTCGCAGATTTCCGGATAAACTCCTAGGTAATTGACAAAAAATTTTCTAAGTCTATTAATAGGGGGAGAAGGGGGGGGAGGAGGGGGTTGGTACTCGCAAGATTTCAGAAGTGTATAGGGTGTCAAAAAAGATATAATGACCTCCCACGTATTTAATTTAATTTAATTTTATTTTCATTTAAGTTTATTTTATTTTATTTTTACTCAGGGGGTGGTACTTGCAGATTTCTGGATGACCTCCCAGGTGATTCGAGGTTTATTATTTGAATTTAATTTGATTTAATTTGATTTAACTTAATTTAATTTAATTTAATTTAACTTAATTTAACTTAATTTAATTTATTTTAATTTAATTTTAATTTAATTTAATTTGATTTAATTCAATTTTAATTTTAATTTAATTTAATTCTATTTTATTTTATTTTAATTTTATTTTATTCCAATTTAATTTAATTTGATTTAATTTAATTTAATTTAATTTTATTTTATTTTATTTTATTTAATTTTATTTTATTTTATTTTTATTTCATTTTTACCCAGGGGGTGATACTCGCAGATTTCTGGATGACCTCCCAGGTGATTCGAGGTTTATTATTTTAATTTAATTTAATTTAATTTATTTTAATTTAATTTTAATTTTAATTTTATTTTATTTTATTTTATTTGAATTTAATTTTATTCCAATTTTATTTTATTTTATTTTTATTTCATTTTTACCCAGGGGGTGATACTCGCAGATTTCTAGATGACCTCCCAGGTGATTCGAGGTTTATTTTATTTTATTTTATTTTAATTTTATTTAATCTAATTTTTTTTATTTTATTTCATTTTTACCCAGGGGGTGGTACTCACAGATTTCTGGATGACCTCCCAGGTGGTTCGAGGTTTATTTTATTTTATTTTATTTCAATTTTGATTTAATTAAATTTTATTTTAATTCAATTTAATTTTATTTAATTTTATTTTAATTGAATTGAATTGAATTTAATTTTAATTTAATTTAATTTAATTTAATTCAATTTAATTTAATTTAATTTAATTTTAATTTAATCTAATTCAATTTTATCTTATTTTATTTTATTTTATTTTATTTTATTTTATTTTATTTTATTTTATTTTATTTTATTTTAATTTTGATGTAATTAAATTTTATTTTGATTTTGATTTAATTAAATTTTATTTTATTTTAATTTAATTTTAATTCTAATTTAATTTTAATTTTAATTTAATTTAATTTAATTTAAATTTAATTTAATTTAAATTTAATTTTATTTAATTTTATTTTTATTTAATTTTATTTTAATTTAATTTTAATATTTAAATTTAATTTTTATTTTATTTTTACTCAGGGGGTGGTACTCGCAGATTTCCAAAAAATTTTCCAAGTCCATAAATAGGGGGAGGGGGGAAGGGGGGTGGGCTGGCACTCGCAAATTTTCGGAAGTTCATAGGGTGTCAAAAAGGACATGAAACATGTCAAAATTGACCTCATATCAACGTGGACATATGAGGTCCAATGCTGTTGCAACCAAGTCTTTGAAAGAAGTAAATTCTCGGTCGACTTGTGACCAATTGTTGGTCAACGCTGGGTGACGACCAAAAATTAATATGATTTTTCTACCAACAGGGACTACAATGGAGGGCATCGGAAAAATTGTATTCTGAATCCATTAATTAGGGATGTTTGTAAAATTATTCAAAAACGATAAGCGGGCCATAATCAACAAAAATTTTTCGTTCAAGAAATCTCTTCCCGAGAATTCAACTTCTTGAAATATACGTGCTACAAAAACAATAGCACAGCTCTCTGGGAGCAGGATTTTCAATTTGTTACTTGCGGCAGTTGACCAGACTCAAAATCTGCTGTCGACCTCCAGGATGTCTGTATTCATGATTTATCGCCTATACTATCGGCTCGACGTAAATTAAAATCACAAAGAATTGAAAACTTGAACAAGTTGTAAGTCTCAACGTTTGAACTCCGGGGTGAAAGTTCAAACGGAAGACAAACGAATTGAAAATTGTACAGCGCAAAATTCTATTCTAGTACAGTTGTGGTTGACTGATTCATTCTCTCAAGATATTAAAAAAACATATAGTTTTCTCTACGATTCATCATCATAATTATACCAATGTGACGCAGTCGATTACTCAATTAGCCACCAAAGGTGTGATTAACCCCGAAAGATTGAAATTCAAATTATGCAGTCAAAATGTCGTGTATTTTATTCATTCAATAGACTTTGTAGGTAATGTATGGACATACTATAGAGGTATAGGTGTAATGGTAGTAGTTACGCAAAAACGCTTACGAAAAGTAATTACTTTAGAATGATGGGCTATCGCACCAACAGCTCCTAATTTGCATAATAACAAGGAGACGCACTCGTATATTGTGTGCATTCCAATATTTTCGGCCGTGAACGACTTTCATTACTTTCGATTCTCGTATTGTTTGTTTAATCGTGCGGTTAATTGATGAGAACGCTTATCTTTTCAACTATATACCGGGATATTTTCGTTTCCTCTTGTTTATCACAGACTAGAGTAGAGGATAGACTGAACAATTAGAACAGGAAACGGATGTATTTGAGATAGTAACCACACCGAACCGATCAAGGTTTGATGTGTTTGATTCCTATATTTTTCTGCTGTAAATAAACTATTTCGAGGAACAACCGTACGAATGAGCTTGAAAAGATGCAAACTGGAAGATATAAAATTGGTTCCATCTGTAGAGCATCTGTCGAACAGAGAGACAGGCCACCTCATAGTCAGTACTTCGTAACATTCTTCCCGCTTCTGTCTTTGGTTCCTAGTTTAGTGAATCACATGGTGTAAATGAAAATACGGGAGGGAAAGGCTCTCGCTTTGGCATTATGCGAAATTGCCCCTTAGACAGTCTTCCACTAAAGTGACTGTGAAGCAATTGCTTCGTAAATGTCTCGTAGAGCAATGCCCGAATGTACGCTCGACTTACATCATTCTACTAATAAAGAGCCTTCAATTCCAACTTCTTATAGTGTGACATAGTTGTGCCCATTGTCTGCAGACCTCGAAGTGTGCCATACATCTCATTCAGAAACTCCTACTCTCCTATAGTGAGAAGATTTAGCAGACTCGTCAAATTGGCTCGACAGCCACTTATTACCTACCCAAGGTTATAAGTATTGTAAAG
The DNA here is from genome assembly GCA_035079395.1 of Aspidiotus destructor. NCBI lineage: Eukaryota > Metazoa > Arthropoda > Insecta > Hemiptera > Diaspididae > Aspidiotus > Aspidiotus destructor. The sequence goes on from JAVHKZ010000007.1 coordinate 11,572,325, forward strand.
ACCTCAATACAGTTCACACGACTTAGAAATTCGGTGCTTTTCTTTGACACAATACATAATCGATTCTTTGTTGTGCCCCAGAGTCGATTCTACGACAAATTTTTCTCCGTTAGCAATCTTCAATTTCGGTTGCGCACTCAATTTCGCACGCGTGCGACGTAATGCGAGGTCCACGTACACGGAAATCGATGTAATAACTTCATTACGAACGTGTGTAAGTTGCAGCTAAAAATTGATCGCTTGATTAATCGCTCTATTATTAATTATAACACTATATAGAATGGGAGGAAATAGCTATTACATTGTTGTCGCCAACATTATAGCGCAGGGCCGATTGGCGAATCGTTGAGGTGAAACAAACGCCACCGTTAGAGGTGTGAAAAAATCGCATCGAAATAAACATTTTAAAGAAGTATCGCGATTTTAATTTAGCCGGGGAAAAAATTAAATAAATCGAAAAGGTTAGACATACCACTATGAAATTAGGCGTGTTATTGTGAGTTGACTATATAGATGATAGGCAATAGGAGCGTGGTCTTTTTTATTCTCGCGATGATGTAACGTTGTCATAAAACCTCAATCGCGTGAGATAATTTTTACGTTCTGTACTTGCATGATGAAGTGTCAATCAACTACCCAAATGGTGTACGTTCTAGTATTTGAATTGTAGGCGTCATACGTAAGGCACAACAATGTTCTTGTCGTCTTTTCACAACAACTACCTTCATTAGTTCCACCTGACAACTAATTCGTATGAGACTATGTTTGGCCTCTAGGACACATTCAAATTTTACGAGTCATTTTCATGCGAATGAATTGCACATAAAGGAATAAAGGAGACGAATTTTATCACTCGGTGTTCCATCAAGGTGATCAGATTTTCTTGGGAGAACCTCAAGTTGTGAAACGTGAAATTGTAGCGTAGGTCAAAGACGACAGATCGACAGTTATACTCCCTCAGCAAATGAGGGAAAGGTAAGAGATATTGATTAACGAGTATAAATTATATCTTGTGGCTTGCTTCGGACCGGAAGGTCGCTGGTTCAAATCCCAAGGGAAAGAGCTTACATTTGAGCGCCTATTAAGGTGGGAATTTAGAAAAATATCCCACCACGACCTATTATCCTTTCAATACTGCATTTCCATTCTCCTCCACAATCTGGAGGGTTAGTTTCAATAATTCTATTCAGACTTCATTCTTTGCCCTGCTTCCTCATATATGCAAATCTGAGTAATCCATTGAGAATTCCCATTCTAATTTTTATGGTACCGGTAAGTAGAATTTTGAAACAGAAAATATCACTTGTGAGGACTGCTGAACCAACAAAAAAAGTGTGGCTCACTCGGTTCTGCTAAAATGATTGGTGCAGATGATCATCCCAGGTTAGCTGAGTGTTACCACTACTATCAAGATCGTCTGCTGACTGGTTATGCATCAACTGGTTTTGTGGACGACCAGGCTGATGCCCGCAATAAGTATAATCATGGTGCAAGAGTTGATGGGGGTTTTGTCTTCTAAAAAGCTCTAACCGTCGTTGTATTGTCGTGTTTTTTGTCTCTAGAACACGATGATGACTAGCCAGCACTGTAAGTTTCTGACACGAGACAACCAACCAGCAGGTGCATTACGTTGATCCTACAATAAGAGTTCATACATAGACAATTGAACGCTTCTAACCAAATACGGACGAGAACATCTCGAGTAAGAAGAGAGGAGGTTTTCTTCCCCTACTTCAAAGCCATCTCGACCAGTATTACTAACTTATGGTGGAAGGATGAAACAGCTCTATTTGTTGCATTTTGAGTTAATGTGAGAGATACACCCACCTCATGGCTTCTACTTGGAACCATTGGTGTCCGGATTGGGTATGCACCGTATACTCTCGCGAAATTTTTGCATAACTTGGGGTATGTGGCGAACACTCTCAAGAACCCAATATTCTTATTATGGCGGGGGGAAGGGGGGATTAGTGTAAAATTAAGAATTATGGGAAGTATGGGGGACATTGACGTGTACTCTCAAAAATTTCCTTCAGGACACTACTGCTTAAAACTTTTGCAAGGTATTCCTGGAAAACTTGGAAACCCAAACGAGCGTAGTAGTGCTGGAAAAGTTGAATTGACATACAGTACCAATTGACGTCGATTAGAATTCGACCAGAAGACATTTTCAGAAAACTGAAAATGGACTCACAATTGACCCCACAGAGCATTTGGTTTTAGAACAATGTAAGAATTTGGATAAGTTGGATTGAAGTCGACCACTTGAGGTTGATTTGAAGTTGACCAGCAGATATTTCAGCGGGGAACCCGCTATCCATTTTGTTAGGAGGATTACATCCTCAGAAAACGTCCGCGTCCGGGAGTTTCTGTGAACTGCGTGACGCTTTATGACGTCATCAATGACCTTGACCTGCTTTAGGGACTTGAAAAAGTCTCGATTTTCAGCCGCCATGCTTTATGACGTCATCAATGACATTGACCTTGACCTACTTCGGGGACTTGAGAAAATTTCAATTTCCAGCCTTCATTATATCAGGTCTAGCAAGCAGTATACTGAGAAGAGCCCAGCCAACTCATTTTCTGAGAGGACATTTTCGCGCCATCGTCATCGCGAGCGCGGGAGGTTACGGGTTCCCCACTGCCATTGCAAACCTGCAATGGCCTCTAATTTTCCGTCTCACAATTGACCCAATAGAGCAGTCAGTTTTAGACCGACGTAAGAATTTGGGAAAATTAGATTGAAATGGACTCTCAATTGACGTCAATTTGAGGTCAATATGAAGTCAACCAACGGACAAACCAAGAAAACTGAAAATCAAATTGCAATTGACCCGACAAAGCGATAGGTTTTAGACTAACAAATAAACTTGGAAAAAGTGAATTGAAATGGTCTTCAGATTAACGTCAACTTGAAGTCAACCAGTAGTTATTCCCAGAAAACTGAAAATCAAAACGCAGTTCACTCAACAGAGCCGTCGGTATTTGACTTGACAGAAGAATTCTGAAAGTTGAATTGAAACGGACTACCAAAATGACACCAATTCTGGTTCAATTGGAAGTCGAACAGCAGATATTTCTGGAAAACTGAGAATCAACTTGCAACTAACGTTTAACAGAGGAGTCGATCTTGGGCCAGCAGAAGAATTAGGAAAAGTTGCATTGAAATCATCTGATGAGACATTTCCAAAAAACTGAAAGTCAACTCGCAATTAATGCCACAAATGCAGTCGATCAACGAAAGAATTTGGAAAAGATGAATTAAAATTGACTCCCAAGTGACGTCAATTCGAGGTCAATCTGAAGTTAACCTGAGGGCATTCCCAGAAAACTGAAAATTGACTTGTAATTAACTCGCGGGTTGGACTAAAAACTGAATTTGAAAAAGTTCAATTGAAGTGCACTTCAGTTTGACGCCAATTTGAGATCAATCTAAAGTCAACCAACCGACATCCCTCAAAAACTGAAAATCAGCTTGCAATTGACCCAACATAGAAGTTTCTTTTAGACCAATGGAAGAATCAAGAAAAGTTGAATTGGAACGCACCCCAAATTGACGTCAATTTGAGGTCAATCTGAAGTCAACCAACAGAAATTCCTAGAAGACTGAAAATTGACCTGCAATTGACCCAAAAGGGTAGTCAGTTTTGAACCAAAGCAACAATTTGGAAAAAGTGGACTTGAATTGACTCTGAATTGGCGTTAATTTAAGGTTTATCTGAAGTTGAGCTGAAGACATTCGAATTGATTTCCAATTAACTCATTAGAGTGGTTGGTTTTGGACCGACAAATAAGTTTGGAAACGCTTCATTGAAACGCTTCCAGATTGACGTCAATTTGAGGTCAATCTGAAGTCAACCAATGGACATTCCCAGGCGCGGATTTAGCCATACATTTTGGGAGGGGATATTCCATTGTCTGAAATTTTTTTCCTCGCTTTGTTCTAAAAACATGGCCTATTTGCGTTATTTCAGCCTGTTTTTGGAGGTTTGGGGAGGGATATATCCCCCATATCCCCCCCGTAAATCCGCGCCTGCATTCCTTAAAAACTGAAAATCAACATGCATTTGACCCAACATAGTAGTTTGTTTCAGACTGATGGAAGAATTTGGAAAAGTTGAATTGAAACGCATCCCAAATTGACGTCAATCTGAGGTTAATCTGAAGTCAACCAACAAAAATTCCTAGAAGTGAAAATTGACCTGCAATTGACCCAAAAGGGCAATTAGTCTTAGACCAATGGAAGAATTTGGAAAAGTTGAATCAAAATGCGCTCCAGTTTGATGTCAACTTGAGGTCAATTCGAAATTGACCCATGTACAAATTACCAGCTAATTATCAATTGAGAAATTGATTCCAGATTGACGATTCAAAGTCAACCAGCCATAGATTACCAAAGAACCACATATGGACTCAAGACAGACCCAGCAGAGCGTCGACTACGGGTTTGTTGGTAGGAAAATTTGGAACAGTTGGCTTGAAATTGATTGTAGCTGTCAGTAGATCTGAGGTCAAACTAAATTCAACTAGTCTAAATTACCGCAGAACTAAAATCAGACTTGAAATTACCCGACCAGAGTGGTCAATTTGGGTAACTTGAATTGAAATAAACTCCTGATCAACGTGGATTCCAGGTTAATTAGCACTAGCCAGCCTACATTATTAAGCCAAGTGCAGTACATTATTGTGTTTGAAGCGTTGCATGTCTGGCTCTTTGAAGGGGCTACCCTGATCTCCAAGATATATCAGAAAATTTTCAACCTCCGAGCTTTGCCAGCCGGTAGACTTTTTTTTCCGATCCCCCCCCCCTCCTCGATTTGGAGTCAATCAGGCAATCCCTAGTGAGGACTTGAAGAAATTTCAACTTTTGAGCTGCGTACGTGCGAGGGTGGGTGGTTTAGAGGGGAGCTTAAAAGCATTTCCGATAATCAAGCTTCAAAGAGAAACTTCAGCCAAATAATTGACTACCAAAACTGAAATCGATATAAGTCCTCTGTAAAACAGGACGGACGTGACCGAGACGAGAATATGGATCTCATTGAGCTAAAAAATTGTTTCTCCTTACTGCCCCACGTGAAAGAGCGTGAAAAATTACGTAAAGAACAATAAAGAGGAAAATCAATTTTTGCCCCTCTACCCATCCTCGATCACAAGTTTCCTGCACGTAGACCCCTTCTCGTAATTTCACTCTACTGTTTCTCTAACAATAATTTCTGCTCTCTGCGATAAGTTTTGAAGAAACAAGATTTGCTCTGACTACCTGTCACCCTCATACTACTTTTCACTGTGATCTCGATTGCCAACTGACGTCCTAATCGAGCTAATTATAACCATGTAATAAAGTATCACCAACATCATATTTTGATTTCAATGAAACCTAATTACCTGATTTCATATGAACTCTGTACTTGATTATGAAAGTTGAGATGAAAGATCATAGTTTCACTCCAACTTATTTTATTCGTTTGGAACATGAATTTACCTTACTGCACTGTAAATTAAAGAAAGTGAGGACTCATCTTTCCTCATGTGTACAGTCAGATCGATGGCACTCCGCATGTCTGCTTTCATAGCTTCTCTCCAGCGTCCGTTATTATACTGGACAGCCAGCAATTCTGAATATTCTACTTTATCCAGCAAGGAAAATCGTTTTTAAAAATTATTCATTCGTACTCTAAACCGTCAATTTGATTTTTATTTTTGTCGTAAAAACTACGATACAGATTGGTGTTGGCGAAACTTCGGTAATAAAAAAAATATAGCCGTTCGTCGAGACACGCGATACTGAGATTTCTGATATCTAGGTACCTCTAGAAGCACCTGACTCGAGTCAAATATCGCAGTAATACCGGTACACGAATTGCTAATTAACTGAATTGGCGTACAAAATTCTTTCCGCGGTGAGTTAAGTCTCGCAGTCGTACGTACAGTCCATCTTGGCTTAATAAACGTAGAATGACCGTTTTTCCATGCATTTTTCTTTCTCACCTCGTGATAATAATTATCTTTGTTTTTTATTACACCAATTTTGTTACATACGGTACCGTAAGCGAGGTTATAATCTATACGAAACCATAATATTAGAAGGAATTTTTCGGTGTACTCGACTAGGTATATGTACGAAATGAGGCTCGAGAAAATTAATTAAATTCCGTAGCGATATCCACGTAAAGGATAACGTCGAGGTATTATGTGCAAAAAAATTTCAAAGATTAGAGAAAAATTTCCGTCACGTAATTCGTTGATAGTAAAACCAGGTAGTATGAAATGGCACGCGAACAAAAGACAAACGCACGATAAGAATACAAAGAAATATCGAAGATGAAAATCTCGGCGAGGTACGAAAGGTCGGTCTAGAACAAGATATTTGTATCTTATTCTGCAGCCAGTGATGTGCTGGCTCACTTTTTTTAGGTCACGGGTCGGGAATCAGCTCGTCGAGTCCCCGAAAACTCTCATGGTCCAACTTCTAAGAAGTTCTCGTGTGCTCCATGAAAACTTTCACGGGTCTTTTTTGACCAGGGATCTCCGGCCGCCCGGCTGGGCCAGCACGACACCATTAGAAGTTGAATCCTGGAAATATTATTGAATCTGTGATTAAATTCACTGGAAGAGGTCAGTTCATAGTGAACTCTATGATCTTCTCCAAAGGGTAATTTAAAAATTTTTCTATTTCATGCCCTCCTGATCAGAAGCTAGAGAGCGCAAATCTTCATTATGGAACAGTTTGTGCTTCAAATTGATACAAACATTTTGACGATAACTAACATATTTCTGGTATTCCACACACCTCTAGCCCCTGGATTGACAGTATCAAGATATATTTGTATCTAGCGGCACGTTTTATCGTTTAGTTTACAAAAATTTGAGATTTCCCTCTAGCTCGATATAAAATACAACGAAGACGAAAATAAACATAACAGTGCAATAATAGACACTTCGGGTTTCTTATATTTAATTCCACTCATTTTTTAAATAGACATAATGTTTCTTTTCCTGTTACTATGTCGGCTAAAAGTAAGCATTGTATGTGAGTACCTCCACTCGTACAATCTATCAGTACTCGTACACTTTACAAAGTGATTGTTATCGCGCTTAGAACTCGGGTGTTTACACAGAGTACTCCTGCCATGGCTGCATCTAAGCTTAGTCAGTCACAATGGAGATATGCCTTGCTTGATCGAGGTCACGGTCTGTACGATATATGTGTATACCTAATAAAAAAAAAGTATAATATTATACGTTCGCAGTATTTACTGTCTACTCATAGACGATCTCGACAAAAGGGCGTATAAAGAAATGATTGTAAACGCTGTCACGCTACGGTTGCGTCGTCGATGACGTATGGTCGAATAAAAATATTTATTAATAATACAACGTTCTCCAATACCCATGCAGTAGAAAGCGAGTAAGATGTAACTACAAATCGAGGAAGTCTTCGAGAGTGGTACCTCGTACCTATAGTCGAAATTAGTGACGCACATTTGAATGATATCTAGGATAGGAACGTCGATTCCCCTCGTACGAAGACGAGAGATCACTTCTTAGCCTGATATGGTATGCAAATAAGAAAGATTTGTCCATGACGGGTAAAATGTTGCAAACGTGTAAGCATTACCCAGAAGACAACACGAGGAGGTCGATTTGCACGTCCTCCAAAAGTCCTGCTCACTCGAAAGACTTTTGGGGTGCATGTGGCCAGCCCCTTCGTCTCATGACTCGGAACTACTCCAAATCAGTCATGTCGTTTCAACTGTGCTAAAAGAGAGAAGTAAGTTTTCCAGGAAGCTCGTTGTAGGTATGCTTTTTGCGGTGAGGAATCAAGTCATAGTCCTTGTTGAGATCCAAACACATTCTCGTTGTGCACGACAAGAATATGAATTCACTCTGAAACATTGTCTCGTATGTAACATGGGCAAAATCAGCCCTGAGTCCCGATTCACATCAATGAGGGCAAGAAGCCAAATTTTGAAAGTGAATCTACCTAGAAACTATTTTCCACAGTAGATTCAGAACAAGGAATTAATTTCCCTCAGGCTCATTTTCAAGAGAGCAAATTTCTTGTCATGCCCGAGGAAAAGGAATTTCAGATATCTCATTAGACTCACGCAGTCTTTCGCCTAGAACAACAAGAATTTCTGTATACCATTCCTTCCTCATTTGAATTTGGGGAGAGGCTGATTTCTTGCCACAACTTCACAGCGGAAGAGGACCTTTTCTCCTTTTGTAAAACTAATTTCCGCACATTTTTCAATTTCGACCGGCCGCGGAGCCTTGGCCAACTTCTCGACGGAAGCTCTGAACAAAAAACGCCTCCCTCCCGTGGTAATATTACTTCCATTGCCTAGAATGACGAAAACTTTCGTAAATTTGTCTATTTTGAACCGACCTTGACCGATTTCTTCATACGAGCCCTCAAAAAGAGACGAGCTTCTTGTTAACCATCCTCGAGGACAACGAGGATTTCTTCAAATCGGCCGCTCCAATTAGATACAGAATCTCAGCTGATCTCTCACCATGACAATTGAAGAGCAAAAGTACCAATTCAAACTTACAACATATCCACTGAGTCCAAATTGAGTCATGCGTGTTCAAAGCCACTATGGGATCTCGGAAATTTCAGAATCAGGCTTAGAGACATGGTAGATGAGCGCTGCCAGATGATATTTTCTAAAATTTGTATCCAACATACTTCCTGAGACCTTGAAACGGATTTCCACGGACTTTTATTGATTCATCAATAAAGATCAAGAGAAAGATATCTCTTATGCATTTGACATGGGTACTTTTTCCTGGAGCGGAAGTAAGCCGTACTTAACGCAAAATCCGTTTTTTTTTTTTTTGAGGACCAAAAGTCCGTAGATCTGGCAGGATCATCAGCTGATGACGTCATAGTTGAAGATGATATCATAGTCTATTATAAAGGAAAAGTAGGTATACAGGATCATTGAGGGGTGGATGGGGGGGGGGATTGCGGGGTTGATGAGAACTCGCGAATTCTGGGATCAGGAGCCAGGATTCAGGACTCGTGGGACTCGCAGATTTTTAGAATCATTTCTAGGGTCCTTTCCGGGGGGTGGGAGGAGGAGCAATTCGTAGGGTTGGTGTGAGCTCACAAATTAACAAAGAACCTGTTTCATTGGGATGGGAGTCGAAAAAAATATCCACCGGCTGGCAAAGCTCGGAGTTTGACAATTTTCTGAGGCCCCCTCCTATCACATATACCTTGGAGATCGGTGTAGCCCCTTCAGTGAGCCATATATGCAACGCTTCAAACACCATAAGACTCAGATTGCCTACAGATTGGAGATTTTCCCAAATCCGTATTATATATTGCTTGGAGGTATCCAACAGATTCCCTGCATCCCCTCGTCTGACTCCGTTAAGGAACCCGTGTTCTGAGTCCCTCGCCTATCATAAACAGGATGGGGCAGAAAGATGTTACCAGTCAACCGGGGAACTCCGCGAAATTCTCGCCGAATCCTCGCAGAGTTTTTCGTTCAAGTGGTAACATCTTTCTGCCCCACCCTGTATAACTCGGAGATCGGTTTAGCCCCTTCAATCAATAAGATATGCAATGCTCCATACACCAAATTGCTTACCTCCTTCAATGCACCAGTTATGCAACGCTTCATACACCATAAGACTGAGCCCCTTAAGACAGGTTCCCTGTCTCCTCTTGTTCGATTAGGTTAAAGAACCCGCGAATTTATGGAAATAGGGGCTAAGATTCAGGAAACTTCTCACTCAATTCAGTTTTCTGTCAGCTCCACTCTGTTCCAAATTACACTTCTATTCGTATTGTCGGGCATTTCAACTTCTTTTTGTGAAAAAAACCATTCTGATCTCATTATTTTACATTTTTATTTCAGAGTTTCAACCAAAACAGAATATCAAGAAAGAAACAGAGCATCAAACACCTCACTGGTAAGTTCGTGTAGTTTCATCGTAGGGCAAAATAATTGCACTCTTCAACCTCCGAATTTTCATTGTAATTTGTGCGTCAATTCCGAAGACCTTTGAGCTTCAAAGTACTTTAAGACATTGAAGACCTACTTGGTGTTACCTCTGGACCTTATTTGTAAGTACGAGTAGATACGGTTGAATTAAATTAACCAAAGGGGAAAAGCTCGCGCGTGATTTCTACTTTACAGGGTATTCTCGAATCGCCCTAAATCGGATGAAAATTCCATCCAACTAAACTGTGCAGCGTCTATTTCAGTGAAAAATCAGCCAATCAGTCATTATCTGAAGTCCATCATTTCGAAGGCTACATCACATGGAAGAAGAGTACCTGTCAGTAGCCTTTGGTAAACCGATTACAATTTAAAGCAAATTGTGAAGTACTCATTTAAGAACTCGATCAAATCAGGTCCCTAGCTAAGGAAATAGAAGTGAAAGGGGCTACTGATCGCCTCCCTTTTCTAACCAAAAGTACAACTCTAGCGAGGGAAAATCAATGTTGAGCTGAAAAAAGAAGAAAAGAGGGTGAGGAGTCTTTGGCCTCTCCAAACTTTCCTGGAGTCTTTACTACAAATTGTGCCGGAATCAAACTTATACTCACGTTATACTAGAAATTTTTTGATCTTATCAATCGACTATCACATTTAAACATTTTTATGATTTATCTAACTACGCTAAACTCATCTATACAAGAAATTTATTACTCACGGTTTTCGGTGAATCTTGCGACACTACACAAGCACTCCACTCAACAGAGGATCGCGAACTTCTAACTTCAATTCTCGATATCACACTAAGCCTGATCGAGCTATCAACTTTCATAGAATGATATCAATTTATCGTCAGTTTGACGTGGTCTGACTATCTTTTCAATAAACACATCATTCGAACATCATATGCAAGAAAACAAGGTCTTCGTAGCGTTTCACAACATCACGACAGAATTGGAGATAAAATGCCATAAAATAAGGGAGTCCCTATTGAAGTCTGACTTTTCCTCAATCTCTAGATCGTTGAAGAATTCGATACCTAAGTCGATAGACTAAAAAACCTGGAAAAGTCTCGCGAAACTTCAAAGGTGATCGAAAAATTTTCCTCTGCCAAGGTTTGATAATGAAGCCGTTCGAGAGCGACGATCGATTGTTCTTTGAGAGACTGGAATCTCAATTTATTTTTTCAGAGCTAGAAATTCAGGCCATCAAATCGAGACTACTTGCGCGTATTTATGTGTAATTTGATATGACGTTAATAATTCCGATAAAATTTCCTCGTGCGTCCTGTTTTCGCATAGATTAAATATGATTAACGAATTGCATGGCATAAACATACTCCGTGTTTCCTGTAGATATGGAAACGATCCGGATCGCGTCGCGTGCTGATTGATAATTTTCGTATCATATACTTTTCACAGTGTAGGTGTTTTTATAAAATGCTAAAAATTGTCAATGATTTGGAAAGAATAGAATAATAATTACTCGTATTTTGTATAGAATCAGTAAGAAATCGTACGTCAACGATGAATGGCTTTTCAAAATACGTGGCACATCATTACGTATTCATCATCTCTTCACCTTCGAACATATTGTCTTATCATCTGACATGTGCTCGTACAATTTCCTTGAAATGAAAGCACGAGCTCAAAGATGAGCGAGGAGAGAGAGACTTGAAAAAATTTCAATCTTTGAGCTATAGATATATGAGGCTGTAGAGTAGGCAGATGAGAGTGGGCAGGAGGCCCTGAAGTATTTCACATAACTCTATTGAATGGTCTCTTCTGTCCACAAAAAATGATTATTTGGCCTCAACCTCTACCCAAGAAACACGGTGAAATCAGCAGAGGAACTCTAAGGAATTTCTATTAGAAAGAAAATGGGAGGAACGGTTGACCTGACAAGGAACGTGTCTTCACCATTTCGCTCAAGTATGGAGAGGATAGGTAGCTGACTTTGAAGAAGATGAGAAAAGGGATGTGACGTCATCGAAGCAAGACGTTATCACAACATGTCATCTTTAGGAGGTAGCGCTATCAGAGTATGACGTTGATAGGAGGAAATCAGAAAAGTCTAGATTGAAGAGCCAGAGAAAGAGATTACTTATTGACTTTGAGAAATCACTCTGAGCAACCTCCTAGTCCTCCAATATTGTGGACGCCTCCAATACCCTCTACAATATTACGCCACTGCTTTTGAGCTAACACCCCCCCTCCCCATCCTGACACAAAACCTTACAAACCTTGGAAAGATTCCGATCCATAAGCAATGTTCGGAAGGGAAAATGAGTAAATCGTGATCCCAAGTGAATTTATTAATTTCAAAACGTTGAAACATCACCCAAGTCTGAGCTGCCCCAGAAACGAAATAGTCCTCTTCACAACTATGAACGCTCAACCAAAGTTATAACAGGAGTGGTTCGTTCATAGAAACACACCGGCTGTCTTCAACTGGTAGACTACCGCTACCTCGCTATTCGAGCGAAATGTTCCTCACGAATCCGAGTTATCCGACTTCTCATAAAAACACTTGGGTATACACGAAAAAAGAAATATCATTGTGTTTATCTCTTGTAAATCTTTCATTATTATGTAGGACTCCTTCGATTCATTCTACGAAGGAAGTATTTCATTGTAGTGACTCTTATTTCCAGTCGTTTGAAATAACGATGACAGGAAATCTTATTGTGACATCATTGATTTTCGTGGCCTCGAGTAAACTTCAGTTTATTTACTGCAGTCCTACCTCCAGTTCATTGGAAGAAGAAGTTGGTACCCCATCAAAAAAAGCAAAAACTTCCCTCGAAATTGAAACACCAAATGAAACTCTCAGTAAGTCAAATGTTTTTGGAACATTAAAAAAGTTATAGAGAACTCTAAAACAACGAGTGAAGATTCAATTGATGTTAATGAAAATCGGAGAGATTAATTTGAGAAAAATGACGCCTCATATATTTGTAAAGTCGCCTTGAAAGATTTTCTCCGAGGAGTCTTCCAATTCTGTAACTTCAAAAGGTTTAAAGAAAAGTTTAACATCTGTTAATAGATGCCTTCATATCCAAATTCAACGCATTGAATTCCGCCATTGATCAGTTCATCGTAAAGTACCAAACCGAGAATCAAGTGACGATAATAGTTAATCGGAATAATCTGGAAGAAACATGGGGATTGGGAGAAGACGCAGACTCCAAAAGAAGAACACTTATGTTGAAATTTTCATTCCAAAAAGATGGTCAATACTTTTTTTCTTCAGTATTCATCCAGATACCTTATTTCGGACCAAGTTACGTGATCGAACAAAAATTAGCATTGCACGAGAAACAAATTTATATGTATGAACAGGTTCTCCCACTTATGTACACATCCTGGAAAAGTGAAAAACTGACGCCGAATTTTTACGTTTATAGACCAGAGAGTAAAATCTTGATTGTAGAAAATCCATATCAGAGCAAATTCTACAAATCGAAGAGGGTATTCAATTTTCAGGAATGTAGAGTAATATTTAAGTCATTAGCTCAGTTCCACGCATTGTCCACTATACATCTGAATGATGTTTACCCTGATTTAGACGCACTAACGATTACGGATAGAGCTCCTATAATGACGAGCGCAGCGGAAACTACCTCGGTATTTGACAAATTTAAGAAATTTGCATTCTCGCAGTTATCTTCAGATGAGATAAAAGAAGAAATTGAAAACATTGCAGCAAATTATCGATTTTTAGTAAACGCAGCACATTTACCCAATCTTAATGGACTCAATGTTATCCTACTTGGAAATCCTGGTTGGGCAAATGTATTTCTACAGAATGATAACGAGAATAACGTCGTCAATTGTAAATTCGTTGACTTCCGCTTTTCTCGTCGAGGTTCGCCAGCCTTTGATTTACTCCACCTTCTCATAAGTAGTACTGAATGGGATGTATACTTTAAACATCGCGAAACGCTTTTCGAATTATACATTGAAGAATTCATGAAAACTTCAGAAGAGATGGGTGTGAACAGGCAAAATCCTTACAGATTAGAAGATCTTCGGATGGACATGAAGAAATACAAATCTTATTTCATTGGTCAGATTATTAGAAATCCTCCCTCTTGGTGGATGAGTATTCTCCCCAACCCTTTGATCACAGACATTCACGAGCGTTGTTTTCGGTCAAATGCGTACATCTCGAATCTCAAAATGTGGATTGAATCATTATAAATTTACTTATAAACCGCGTTCATTTTCTCAGTAAGTTGCATCAGGTTCGTGTCTCGAACCATTATTTTGCAGTATCGGTCTCTCAAAGAAGCGGTAAAGCTATTATAGTGGAGAAACCACGATTACTTTTGTTTGAGGTTCATAATTGCCGTCATTGTACTCAGGATTTGAAAAATTCTCCAGCCGGGTATGAGGAGAACACAGTCTTTGTTGCTACGTGTTCCAAATGTGCTTTAGAATGTTGTCTCCCATAAGAAAAATCAAAATCCAAAAAATTGTGCTCATCCGACCGCTCATATGGACTGTAGAGCCACTTGACTGTATCTCAGGCAAAAATAATCGCATAGCGATGAAACTTGGAGACACTTTGGAAGAATGGTACATGAAAACAAAATCATATTTCCCTCAGTTTCTATAGCAATAACAAAACATCAAACTCATTTTCAACTGAACAAATCAAGAGGTGGGCATCTGGGGATTTATTCATTTGATGTGCCATGTCTTCAAGCACATTATACTTCAGTGCCATAGTCTTCAAAGAGATGGAACATTCCCAAAAAATCAATATTTGGTGTATTTCTATAATTTTTCCATCAATAGCGGGGTAAGCTACGATTGCTACGGCAACAGACCGCGGGGAATCAATAGTCAGTGTCGTGGATGAATAATATGCAGTACTGACATTCATTTTTTTTAACTTTAATATGTCCATTCTTCTTTTTTGTCGAGTTGTAGCGGTACCAACTGTCTTGGTGGCCCGCTCTTATCAAAGGAGTCCGTAGAAATCCGTTTTCCGGCCTTGAAAAAAATGGTGGATACGGATTTTTGAAAATATCATCTGGCAGCTGTGATTTCAAGCTAATAGCTTTTGAGGGCTCACTCGCGGCTTTTTTGGTCCTGTATAAGTTTAGTCCGCCAGCTTTCAAGGGCTCCCTCACTCCGCTCGTTCTCCTCCTCCTTGGTTTATCATGGTGTATATTAGGCCTTTATGATGAAAGCTAAACCCACTATAGCAGCCTGGTTTGGGCCTACCTCTTGGTCTGCTTTTGAGCCTTGATTTTATTGGACCTGATATACTGTATATTAGGTTTATAGTAGCTCAGTTAGTTTAGCGTGGTTTTAGCCCAGTAAAAAGGAGCCCTGAAAAGGAATTCAGTGTACAGGATTCCTAGACCCAGTATAAAGCTAGTACGTTAGTTTACTATGGAACGAAGAGATCTAGCACGGACGCACGCACATTTTCAAAAAAATTTAAGAACTCTTTAACGGAGTTAAATGAAGGGAGGCAGGGGTATTTTGGAAGTGCCTTTTCTAAGTCTCATGGTGTTTGGAGCGTTGCATATGTGGCTTATTGAAGGGGCAGAACCAACATACTGTACGTTGGACTTGAACTAGGCTAGGACATCTGGCTTTATACTAGTATATATGATAGGAAGGGACTTGGGAAATTTTCGACCCGTTTTTTCCGGTAGACCCCCAATAAAACAGATTCTTGTTAATATTGACAGGTTTCATGCCTTTGCTCTGACCTCTACCCTATTGTCAAAATTTTCGTGCGTCCGTCCGTCTGGGCATTACCTTCCATAGCAGACTAATTTGGGCAAATTTTGATGAAGGTTAATTTACTGTATAATGAAAGAATAACCAAAACTCAAAACCATACAAGGTTTACTTGCAGATTTCCAAATCACCGACGTTAGTTTACCCCCCTTTTTTGTCTAGTATAAGTCTAGTTCAAGACTAGTACAGTCCTGGTATAAAGCCAGTATAAAACTACATAGTATAATACAAGAAAGGTCATTCAAATATTTATAGGATATAAATTAATTTTTATTATTAATAAAATAAATGAACAAAAAAATCATTAATTTAAAATTTATAATGAATGAATTGTTTAAAATTACAATTGATAAAAAATTTATAGAAATAATTATGTCAAAATAAAAAATTAAATTAAATTGATTAATATTTTAATTAATATTGAAGAAATATTAAATATAAATATTTCTACAAAAATTCAAATTATGTAATAATCACTTGAATTGATAATAAAATTGAATATAACAAATAAATTTAAATTGTTTATTGAAATTTTTAATTATAAAATAGATTATTAACAATAATTTAATTAATTAAGATATAAATTTATTATTAAAATTTTTAAGGAAATTGATTCATAATTGATTTAAAAAATTAATACTTTATTACAAGTTACTTGGAAAAAAAAATTCAATTAATAATATAATATAAATAGTATTAATAAAATAATATATTTAAAATAAATTTTTGATAAATTTAATAAAAAATTAAATCAATTTTTATAGAATATTTATAATTAATTATTATATCGTGCAAGCTTAAGTGGTTAAACAGTACTAATAAATTTATAAAAATAAATGTTGAAATATTAAAATTTTATTATTTTAGATGAAATTTTTTAATAAAATTATGAAAAAAATTGAATAAAATAAAATAAATTTATGTCGAAATAAAGGATTAGATACCCTTAAAATTTATTAAAATTAAATAATATTAAAGATTGATGAAAATTAATTAATTTGGCGGTATAAAATTTCAATATAAAAGTTTAAACTTCAAAATATTAATTTTGGAGCATAAAGAAAATTTTTATATTAATTAATTTAATTTAAACATAAAATGAATGATAAATATTTTGATAATATATTTAACAAAATTTCACCTAGTTTGTTAAATTTTTGCAAGTCTCAAGGTCATCCGTGCGGGCTCCTGGACGCATAAAGGGATGGAGAAAAGACATAAAACATATTATCAAATAGTGAATTTGGTGCGTCTTATTCAGCCCGAACATTCACTATTGATTCCCCGCGGTCTAACGCGGTAGCAGTCATAGCTTACCCTGCTATCAATGAAAAAAATCATAAAAAATTTAACAAAAATGTTAGGAAGCTTCATTTCATTGAGGACTGAAGTATGTTGTGCTCGAAGGAATGGCGCATGAAACGGATAAATATGCCTAGGTATCTACTCTCTGATTTGTTTTGTTGAATAAGTTCAACGTTTTGTTATTGCTAGAAACCAGGGAGAATACAGGGTCCGGCAAAATGATGTGAACAGTGAATCGGGGAACTCAACGAAATTGTCGCGGAGTCCTTTCGGATTTTTTTTGTTCAGCTGTTCACATCATTTTGACAGGCCCTATATGAATGTCTCCTCATTGCCTGTAGGGAGTGTAACTTGTATGGTTATTAAAACAAAAGAAAATGGCAAGACTTACTCACCTATGAGTCGGTCACTGTGCAGTAAATTTGCACAAAAGTGCTTGAACAACCGAAACCAGTTGCATCAATCCTATTATACAATGATTGGTAATTTTCATTGCGTTTTTGATACTTTGTATGAAAAGTCACATTCTGAGTCCCAATTTAGGATCAATATCCAATTCTCATGCCTTATACAATTGTCATAAGTTTTCAAAGCCTTTAAATAAAAGTTATAACCAACGCAGTTTGTTTCCAGAGAGATGTCTGACAACAATCTACAACATGATGTATTTTTCTCAAGAAATTGCTTCCACACAGATTTGTATTATTACCGTTTGCGGAAAACACTTGGGTATACACAAAAAACATTATTATGCGTATGTAGTAAACTTTTGATTCACTTGTAGCAGCAAATATTCCATTATAAAGACCCTCATTTGCGTCGTTGGACATAGAGATGAGAGGAAATCTTATCGTGACCTCGTCGATTTTTGTGATCTCATGTGTGGTTCATTTTATTCACTGTGGCCCTACATCTGGCTCCCTGGAGGAAGAGCCGGGGCCCCCATCAAAGTCTGCAAGAATTTCTTTAGAAATTGAAACCCCAAATGAAACTCTGAGTAAGTCTACAAAGTTTTGCGTACAGAATTAATATCGCGAGAATTGTGACGGTAATGAGAGAGGAGTGCAAGTCAGTGAAGTCAGAGAGATTTGACGGGAGAAAACTGGAAGAAGCAAAACTAAATCAGTTTGTTCTGATGTATGGAACTTTGTTAATAGATACCTTTATATCCAAATTCAACGGATTGAATTTGGCCATTGATGAATTCATCAAAAAATATCAATCTGAGAATCAAGTTAACGTAGTAGTTGACCGGAACAACGTAGAAGAGACATGGGGATTGGCAGAAGACGGTTACTCCAAAAAAAGAACGCTCATGTTGAAATTTTCTTTTCAAAGAAATGGTCAATACTTTTTTTCTTCAGTCTTCATCCAGATACCTTCTTTCGGACCATATTATGCCAGCGAACAAAAATTATCACTTTTTGAGAAACAAATCTATATGTATGAAAAAGTTCTACCGCTTATGTACAGATCCTGGAATCGTGAAAAATTGTGGCCAAATTTCTACGTTTACAGACCGGAGAGTCAAATTATGATCGTAGAGAATCCATATCAGAGCAAATTCTACAAATCAAAGAGGGTGTTCAATTTTCAGGAATGTAAAGTAATATTCAAGTCTTTAGCTCAGTTCCACGCTTTGTCCACTTTACATTTGAATGAAGTACACGCTGATTTGGATGCTCTTACGGTTACAGACAGAGCCCCTTTGATCATCCGCGAAGCGGAAACTACCTCGGTATTTGACAAATTTAAGAAATTTGCATTTCCTCTGTTATCATCAGAGATAAAGGAAGAAATTGAAAACATTGCAGCAAATTATCGATTTTTAGTAAACGCAGCACATTTACCCAATCTTAATGGACAAAATGTTATCCTACTTGGAAATCCTGGTATGGCGAATATATTCCTGCAGAATGATAACGAAAATAACGTTGTGAAGTGCAAATTCGTCGATTTTTGCGATTCCCGACGAGGTTCGCCAGCGTTTGATTTAATCCACGTCCTCATTAGTAGTGCTGAAGTGGACATATACCCCAAACATCGAGAGACTCTTTTTAAATTGTATATTGAAGAATTTGTGAAAATTCTGGAAGAGATGGGGGTCATTACTGCAAATCATTACAAATTAGAAGATCTTCAGGCGGACGCGAAGAAATACAGATCGTATTTCATCGGTCAAATCATTAGAAATCCACCTTCTTCGTGGATAAATCTTCTGACCTTCCCTTTTACTTCGGACGTTCACGAGCGTGGCTTCAGGTCAAATGCGTTCATTTCAAATCTCAAAATGTGGTTGGAATTATTATGAAAGAGCGGTGCTGTACTTCCAATTGATTCACCAAGCAAACCATGCATAAAATCTCTTATAGAGTATTCATTTTGTGACTGAGCTATTGCTTACGTTTAGTTTTTCTCTCGAACCACGATTTTGTGGTATCTTTTTCTCAACAAGGCGGCAGTACTGTCGTACCAAACAAACTGCTCTTTTGTTGAGGGTACATAATTACCTTCATTCAACTCGGTACTTGGAAAACTTACAAATTGCAAGTCAGAAATCTACTAGAGAACAAACTAAGCGAGTTCGTCGCTTACTCCATTCTTGTGTGCGGCGTGCGCTACTTTTCAGATCACCTGACGTTGCGTGCACAACAATGTTTTTCTCATACTCAATGCGCATGCGTGTTTCCTCTCTACCTAGAGAACAAAACGTGACTTTGCGCCTACAACAAAGTGCGCGATGTGAACTAAAGCGAAATAAAAAGTTTTCGTGGCACTCTATGATGTTATCAATAACATAAATTTACTCTTGGGACATGAAAAATGTTGCTGGAGTAAGCCTGTCTTCTAGCCAAAGTATAAGTACTATACTGAGATGTATATTTCCAACTCTTGTTTAGAATATTGTGACTTAGGACATGGTGTCAGTATATTATTGCGTTTGTGACATTTTGTGTGAGCAGTCACTTTAGATTGAAACCAGCCGCAATTACTTGAATGAAGTCCCATGGCCTTAACGACTAATCAGTTATCATGACCCTTACTATAGTTATAAGCATCCTAGAAGGTAATGAAATACTTAGGCATTTGGTCTGACTCAAGGCTGAGATTCAGGCACCATTTCCGGGTGACAGTAGAAAAGGCGGGCAGGGTGGTACATTACCTTAGCCACCTGATGAGGAACCTAGGAGGACCGAGAGAAACAAGAAAAAGGATTGTGAAATTGAAAGCAAGAATTACCCAGTGTGAGCTGAATAAATGGACGACCCGCTGCACTTTCATTTGACGCAGGTGTTAAGCAGTCATGGATGCTTGAACAAGTACTTTCATGAAAAGTTTAGGGAAGTTGAGCAGGCGACGTGTTCATTTTGCGACGAAAGACGGTATGATGGACTACGGCACACCTTCCTTAATTGTGAGTTAGTCGATATCTTCAAAAGATTGGAGTCGATGAAGCGCTTACACCGAGTAGCCTAGTAGCCATCCTGCTAGTTTCCGAAAAATCGTCGGCTGGTGTCTGCATCTGCAGCCACAGTCATGAAGAAGAAGATGGGCCTGGAATGGAACAGGCAAATGCAGAACCACGCTATGGCCTGCTCGACACCTGTGCACCCCCCACATAGAGACGTGCAGGAAGAAGAGGAAGATCAATTGAGGCTGCAGAAAGAGAAGAAGAAAAAAAGCTAATGACTTTGGGGGGGGGGTTCGCTCGCGTTTTGGAGAAGTTTGTTCTTAATGTTGTAAGCAGACCAGGATTGACAACTGGTGACGTCACCGACTTATGACGTCACTGAATGTATGACGTCACTGAACGTATGACGTCACCGAACTTATGACGTCACCGAACTTATGACGTCACCGAACGTATTCGACGTCACAAGCTAATAGCTTCATAATGGGTCTCAACGTTTTCTTAGCCTAGTGTAAATCTAGCCTACGCCTTTTCATTATATTAGGATAAGCTAGAAACTACAGAGGGGGGGGGGAGAAGCCTCGGACTCGCGAACTCGGACTCGCAGATTTCAGAATCACTGCCACAGTGAAAATTCACATGAGGATGAGACCAGTGCGAAGACATGAAACATGTCAAAACTCCAAAAGCAACCTGCTGTATCCAAGGTGGTGTGTTCTCAAGTTTTGAGTGCCTCGGAGACTGCAGCTTGGCGATTTTTAAGAGGAAGGGATTCTGCAAGGAGATTTTTCCAACATTGAAGTCATACCCAGAAGTGCCGCTTTTGGTGTCGAAGGAAAGAAAATTAATGCATACGCAACCAGCACCCACTCCACCTTGGAAGACGGGTGGCGTTACACATGCTACAAATACAAAAGCAAACACAACGATGATTTGGGCACATTTACCTGCTTCGACTAGGAAGGCGATCTTCAGCCTATTTCAACAGAGGACGACGGTTGGAGGGCAAGGGTACCAGTACAAATGTAAAACAGACGATTCAGCAGGGCTGCGAGATGATATTTTCAAGAATCCGTATCCGCCATTTTTTGTAAGATCTGAAAACGGATTTCTACGGACTTCGACCGGTCTATTAATAACGAGCAGGAGAAAGGTATCTCTCATAAGAGTAACTGAGGTACTTTTCCCTTGATCGTTTCAATGTTGCGGAAGACTGCAGTATCGGCCCATAACGATCAGGAGAAAGGTATCTCTCATAGGGATGTCTAAAGTTCGTGTCCCTTGAACGCAAAAAATCCGTTATAATTATTTCTCGAGGACCGAATATCCGTAGTTCTGGCAGCACTGCGATTCAGCCTGGTTTCAGACTAAAAAGCGAGTCCTAAATATTTAAAGCCCGATAACTATAGAGCAGTTTGTTAGAGAGACATCTGATTGTGATCCACAACAGAATGTATTTTCCTCTAGAAATACTGATAGAATAGGACAGATTATTTGAACGAATTCTTCAAACAAATTCGGGTTATCACCGTTTGATGCAGACACTTGGGTATACACGCAAGAACATCATAAAAGTTTTCATTTATTTGTCGCACCTAATGAAGTGAACACCTATTCCACTGCAAAGACTCTTTCTGTGCGTCGTTAGGAAAAATTATGAGAGGAAAACTCCTGGTGACCTTATTTAGTCTTGTGATCTCTTGTGACTGTGGCCCTACGTCCGATTCCCTAGAAGAACTGGGTCCTCCACCAAAGTATGCAAAAACTTCTCTAGAAATTGAAACGTCAAATGGAACCTTGAGTAAGTTTATGAATTTTTTGCGTACAGAATTCTAATCACCAGAATTTCTACATACGGAGTGAGAGGAGTAAATGAAATGAGAAAAATGCAACAAGCAAAATTGAAACATTTTTCACGAAGATTGAACAAGGTGCAATGTTCGACAATTTGTTAATAGATGCCTCTATGCCCAAATTTAACGGATTGAATTCGACCATTGATGAATTCATCGAATAATATCAATCCGAGAATGAAGTGACTATAGTAGTTGACCGGAACAACGTGGAAGAAACAGAAGGATTTTCAGAGGACGGTTCCTCAAAAACGCTCTTGTTGAAATTTCATTTTCAAAGGAATGATCAATATTTTTATTCTTCAGTCTTTATCTACATTACTATTTCGGACCAAATTATACTACGGACCAAAAATTACTACTTTTTAAGAAACAAGTCCATACGTGTGAAAAAGTTCTACCACTTATGTACAAATCCTGGAATCGATCTTCTACATCGATAGACTGGAGAATCAAATCCTATTGTAGAGAATCCATATCAAGGCAAATTCTTTCAGCGGGGTCGAAACCGCTACCCATTTTGTTTGGCGGATTACATCCTCAGAAAAAGTCCGCGTCCGGAAGCTTCTTTGACGAGACGTGACGTGACGTGACATCGTCAATGACCTTGACCTACTTTAGGGACTTGGGAAAAATTTCATCTTCCAGCCTTCATTATATTAGGCCTAGAATACAGTATACTGAGAAGAGCCCCGCCAACTCATTTGTTGAGGGGGCATTTTCGCGCCAACGTGATCGCGGGTGCGTTCAACTTATTACGTCATAATTTTCAAGACTTGGAAACGAGGCTATATAATTATGGACCCTAATAAGCAAAACTTGACCAAGCGACATGACAACGATCTGGGGAATAGGAGAATCTCCACTTATGGTGAATGAACCTTTTTGCTAGATCTCCAGATCGTTATCATGTCGCTTGGTAGAGTTTTGCTTATTAGGGTCCATATCAGCCCCATTCAACTCGGTTTGAATTAGACCAAGGAATTGCAGCTTTTTCTATGGATCGGAACTTATTAGAGGATAAGGAGCCTCAGAAATCTGCCAGGCGAAGAAATTTTTTCTAGCCATAAAGGCTGATCTATAAAGATAGATGTTTTCCAAAACCCAAGATTCTTGGATAGGTTGTACCTCAAAATTGGGTTCTCCCCGCTGGCCTGCCGTTGTATCTGGTCTATTGTCACATAAAGTTCGGTGCTAGTTTTGTCGAAGTGTTTAGAAGACGAAGTGGGGTGTCTTCAGTCGCAAATTCAACACTGAAAGTGGAACAGAGTGTTGTTGGAAGTGAATTAAAAATAAAAAAGAACGTAGGCTATTATTGGGAGATACAATGCATTATTTAAGATACACTTTCTATTACATCGTATCCATTAGTTTCATCCATACTTTGAGCATCGCTACAAACGGTTTTGACCCGAATACACGATCGTAAAACTCGGGATTGGTGCGGTTGGTAAGATAGTTGATCCAATGAATAGGAGGGTATCGAATGACCTGACTAATAAAATAGTTTTTGTATTTGCGGATGTCGGCTGAAAGTTCTTCCATGCTGTACGAATTCTCATCACTCGCGCCGATCTCTTCCAACGTTCTTCCCAATTCATTAATATAAAGTTCACAAAGCGCCTTCCCATTCTGAGCGAATATTTTGAATTCAGCGCTGGTGATGAGAAAGTTGATCAAATCAAGCGCTGGTGAACCTCGACGAGAATTACGAAAATCGTTGAACTTGCACTTCGTCGCTCTATTTTCTTCATCGTTCTGAAGAAATATTGTTGCCCAGGTTAGATTCCCATGAACGATGACGTTGAATTTGCCTAAATTTGGCAAATACGCCCAGTTTACTAGAAATCGATAATTAACGGCGATTTTGTCGAATTCTTTTTTCAAGCCTTCTGAAAGGAATACGAACGCGTATTGTCTGAACTTTTCAAACGTTGAATCAGTATCCGTATCGCCGGCGGGTATGAATGCCCTGTCAGTGACTGTGAGAGAGTCCAAACCCGGGTACACGTCATCTATGTGCAAGGTAGACAATGCGTGGAACTGAGCCAAACATTTGATCACCACCTTACACTCCTGAAGATTGAACTGTCTCATGGAATTATTGTAAAATTCACTTTGGTATAAGTTTTCTAGAATTACTATGTGAGACTTTGGCATATGGACGTAAAAATTTGGCCACAGTTTTCCGTGCGTCCAAGAATTGTACATTTTGGATAAAACTTCTTTGTACATGTATTCTTCTTTATCGTGAAGCATTAATTCTGTCGCGTTATTTGAGTTGAAGAAATTTCCTTGGATGAGAACCGAGCTGTGAGTATCCTGATCGTTTGTTTTGAAAGAAAATCTCAGGAGAAGCGCTCTTCCTACCGAATCTCCTTCTCCTCCTACTTCTTCCATTTTGTGTCGATCAACTGATATTTTTACTAGATGTTGCAACTCGTATTGTTCAATAAATTTATCAATGGCCAAACTTAATGCGTTCCACTTGGATATAAAAGTATCTGTGGGCAAGGGTTAAGGATATCATAGACTGAGGAATTTAGTCTCTGGTATTCTAATTATCTCTAGAAAGTTGTAAATTATACGCGAGATCTAATTCTCTAGCGTTGCAGCTTATTGAGAATTCCCCTGTGAATGATTGTCTTCTGAAGCTGGAAGCAAAGCAGTGCTTAGCTCCATAGTATGTAAACGCTATAGTGTGAAAATTCTCAGAAATAGAATGAGCTCACAGAAAGACTATTTTGAAATGTTTGAAAGCTATTCTTGGTCGAGTGAAATTTATCCAGCAAGTGGGAAAGGGAAAAATCGGTAGAATACGACAAACAGATTTTCAGAAGTTGTATAAAATGCTAATTTGTGGTGATTTCTAAATTTAGAATTCAGAGTGATACCTCTTCAGTTACACTTAGAGGTATGGCCGCTTTGAGGATTTTGAGCTGGTTGAACAATCTACGAGTTTGACGTTCTCAAAGATTCTCAACCAAAAGGGAGTTGATTTGTGAACGCTCTCTTTTTGATTAAAGGATGAGGATAAGTGCGGATATTTACAAGCCTAATGTATTGTGTTCCTCGGACCCTCTCATTCACGAGGTGGAACTTGCGTTTGAAGACGAATTATGACGATCCCATCTTAAGGCCTGGTAGCGTAGTGTTCATCGCTCTCTGCTCGGGCAAAGAAATTTTTCGAAGTAATTCCTCTGCTATCCTAAATTAATCCTTACATGATATTATTTGAATCGCAGGAAATGGGGAAAAAAAGGGTATCGCTAAAGCACTAAAAACTCACTATTAGTAAGTCATAGCCACAACAGTTAGTCTCGTCTGCCTTCAATATAAATAACCAAATTAGAATCGTACCACTCTCGATACTATGTCATCAACTTACATATAGGATCAACTGACGGAGTCGGAGGAAAATTTTCACTGTTCGAGGTGGAACCGAGTTTTTCCTCCGAAGACTCACGAGTAAGGGGGCCATGAACCAACTGAACTACATTTGCGATCACAAAAATTGATGAAGTTACTAGGAGAATTTTCTTCACCATTTTAGATGACGGAATATATACGAATATTCAGGCTGATAAGCACGAGGGAAAAATTTCATCGTGAGGATGAAACAATCAGAACTTTTTTTCTTTGTATTTGTGTGTGTATTCATTGAACAAAGATATAATATTTGAATTCAGGTTGGAAATCTGTTCAAATACATACCGGATTTTTATTTGACAAAATAACTACATGTACCGTCGGCGTCATGGTTGAAGTTGGAAGCCTCACAAGCGAGACATTACTTAAAACATATGTAGTTGTTGATTTTTGAGTTATGAATTTGAGGATCAACTTCTTATAATGGCAATATTTTCAATAACGTGAGTTCTATTTAAAGGTGCCTATTCAAATTATTCATCAACATCTATAAATACATTCATAAAATCTCACACTGCATTGTAGTGTAGAGAGTGGAAGTTATGTATTTCAAGTTGGAAAGCTCACATGCGGCCTAGAATGTAATAATGGAGTGACCCGCAGTCACTTGCGTGCTAAGTCAATAAACACCAACGCTACAACACTCAGTTACTCATTTACTTGTCACTCGGAATATTGTCTGCGAGTTTAGTGCAACCTATCTGTTGACGCTAGCGCTCTCTAGTGAGCTGCCGTACAAAGTTGAATTGACGTATATCCGAATCGACGATCCGGGAAGAAGTTTTATTTCCTTAAAATAAGATTAATACGGCTAATTGAGATGTGAATATGCGTTCTTGAAACAATTTTTCAATGAGAAATCCATTTATCACCCTAGTTTTCCGATACAAGCATCCCTTCTTCCAATATTAGCGTTTTTGGGTCATGGTTTGGATATACGTCAAAATTTTGACGTATATCCATCGTTCATTTCAACACAATTTAGAGAAGAGTGTTCATCATACATGAAACAAAGCTCCATTTTCATAGATCTGAATTTTTCCCTGTTATTTCATCAATGAAGTAGTAGTATGTATTATCACAATTCACACACTCGCACCAATCTTCCAAAAGATACAGTTTGCCTAATCGTCGATTTGGATGTACGTCAATTCAACTTTGCACGGCAGTGAGGCAAAAATGTTATGAAAAAAGGACACTATCTTTTTTTTTGCGTTCTATGCTTTTCTTCTTCATTGATAACCTTGTAATCTTGTGCGTTTTTTACACCAAAATGAAGTTTTTTGAAATATAAAACCAAATACTACTACTGACACTATCAACACAAAATGGTCGTGACGGCTTCTCTACTGATTTTATTGTGAGTAATTGTGAGTAAACAAACACTCACACGAACACCCAACGAGCTCGCAGTCAGTAGAGAAGCCGTCAGCTTGTAGGGAGTTACAAACAAAATGATTGTTGATTTTACCTGCTCTCGAGCTCCTTAATGGAAGTTGATGCCGTTTGCTGAATGCAGGGCTGCAAAAAGAAACAAAAAAAAATTTTTTTAGTTTGAAACAAATTTCATGTGCAAAACATGTTTTAAATGATGGTTTTTAATTCCTTAAAACGTGTTTTAAATATTCTAGACATTGCTTAAAACCGTTCTAAATAATTTAATTTTGATTCAAGACACATTTTTGGAGTTTCAGCCATTGCTTTAAACACGTTTCAAATGTTTCAAATATTGATTTCGAACTTGTTTTGAACAATATTATAATCATTTTTTCTTCATTTTTCAAACCTGCAAAAACTGTTGAATACTTGTTTTTTTAGTGGAGCATGATAATGAAAATAAGAAAGAAAAAAACGAAGTTTTTAACGTTTTTCATAACACTAAAAAAGCAAGTTGAAAAAAATTTGTTTGAAACACAATCTTGAATTTTTTGTGTTTTAAACATGTTTTGAACACGTTTTGAACATCTTTTGTATAAAACATTGCAACCCTGGAAATATGCATGTTTCTAATAGATATGAAATCACAAAGAAATTGGTCTACAGGCTGAAGACTGTTCAGCATATGTGTAAGAAACATGCGATGCACCACTTTTCATTTCAAAATGTGGACCCAAAGTCAGTTTTTCTCAATTTTCTCGCAAAATTTGCATTTTTCAGAAAAATGTCAAGAGATCAAAAATGTTCTGCATAAAATTCCCCATAGAAATGGTTCTCATAAAAATTTTCGTAGCGATCATTTTTACGAACTTAGAGAGCTTTGAAAGTAGGGCAAATATGAAGAAAGTGTACTATGCCGCTGTAACGACGCACAGTGTATTTTTTGTCCATTGTGTCACCGTTGGGTACGCATTTGACAGTGACCATGAAGAGGAAGACCTCACTGCATAAGAACGTGGAAATATTACATGAGTGGGTAGTGTGCTTTTGAGAGACACTATTTTGTAAATACATAATAGTTTTGTACAGCTTCAAGTTATTACAATTTCATTTCCTTCTCGAAATTCTTTTCTTTTGAAAATAAGGATGCTAAATTCTATTTTTTCTTCTCATAATTGAGGAAAGGAACACTGTGTGGGCGAGAAATGCACTGTTTGGGTGTGAGTGCAGCGTTGACGCGTACGGCGGTAATGTATTTCAATGTATGTTAACCTGTACAGCGGCATAGTACATTTTCTTCAAATTTGCCCTACTTTCAAAGCTCTCTAAGTTCGTAAAAATGATTGCTACGAAAATTTTTATAAGAACCATTTCTGTGGGGAATTTCATGCAAAATATTTTTGATTTCTTAATATTTTTCTGAAAAATGCGAATTTAGCGAGAAAATTGAGAAAAACTGATTTTGGGTCCACATTTTGACCCCACCGAGGAGAATGGAGTTAGGGGGCATGGGTTTTTTTGGTATTACTTGGGATCATGCTCAAGAACTTCCATCAATAAAAATCTGGGTAGGAATTATTCCCTTACAAAATCCGGATAATGACTGGACAAATTGGGTGTATGGTGAGTTAGCCCTCCTGTACCAAGCAAATTATAGGGCTCTAAAATTGATTGATAAGTAAAACAGGGAATTTGGAGTGTGTTCTACATAGAATTGGTTCCTTCAAAAGTGCGACTCTAGCGCTGCCCAGTCAAAATACTTACAACTCTTGTAATTAGGGTCGGCACACGTTTGCTAGCCAAGCTTTCTCCATCGCTGTCACATTCCAGTTGCTCACAGCACTACGGGAGAGTTCCGTATGTGAATGTGTTTCAAAAAATTTGTGTTAACAGGAAACCTTTCTTATCGTGACAGAAGGGGGGAGGGTCGAAGGAAAAAACTCACAGGTTCTTTAAGGGAGTTAAATGAGAGAAGGCAAGGAACCTGTTTTATGAATCTCATGGTGTTTGAAACGTTGAATATCTGGCTCATTGAAGGGGCTAGGCCAATTCGTGTATGGAGTATTGCATCTCTAGTTACTTGAAGGAACTATTTTAATCAGGCTATCAGTGCTGCCAGATCTACGGATTTTCAATACCTGAAAAAATGTGTTGGACTTAAACTAGGCAAAGACTCCCCTTGTAGCATTCTCGCTTCATACTAGTATATATCATCGGATTTCGACCGCGCTATGAGTGATAGATGGGTGACTTGGGAAGAATTTTGACCTTCAAACTATAGGTGATAGTCCAAGCTATGATGATAGGAGAGGAACTTGAAAAAATTTCAACCTCCAAGCCCAGTAGAACAATTTGGTCCTCCAAGCTATGAGCGATAGGACGAAAATAAAAAAAATTTTCATGTCCCATGGTCATAGTTTAGTTAGGTTGCCTCCCGGACGGCGGACGTTATTTCCGGAAAGACCCCCCGATAAAACAGGTTTCCTGTTAAAACTTCCGCCATACGGCCGGCAGAAGTCAAAAGTTTCCCGAGTCCGCCTCCAATCACCTTAAGCTCGAAGGTCGACATTTTTCCAAGTCCCCCTCCTATCACCCATAGCTCAAAGGTGAAAATTTTTTTCCTATCACTTATAGCTTGGAGGTTGTAATTTTTCCTAATCCAATATACTGTATGGTAGCTTGGCCCCTTCAAAGGACCAGGTATGCAATGTTCAAACGTCGTCCCTTTAATGATCCAGATATGCAACGCTTCAAACACCATGAGACTCAGAATTGGCCCTTCCAATATACTGTATGGTAGCTTGGCCCCTTCAAAGGACCAGGTATGCAATGTTCGAACATCGTCCCTTCAATGAGCCAGATATGCAACGCTTCAAACACCATGAGACTCAGAATTGGCCCTCTCAAAATATCCCACAAAACAGTTTCTTTACCTCTTCTTATCTAACTCTGTTAATGAACCCATGAATTTTTTATCGGAGAGTCAAAACTTCCGCCATCCAGATCCACGAATCCACGATTCAATCTCTACTTGGTTCTGGGTTTAGACTGAAACTTGTATCGAGAGTAAGAATTACCAAAATTATCGTTGGGCCATGAAAGTTTGTTTTGGTTTTACTATCAAAGAGCGATAGAATAATGAATTGTTGAAATTAGTTGAAGGTGAAGCAGAATGAATAAAAGTAAAGAATCAGATTAGAATGAATGAATGATTGCAAAATTTTCATTTCAATTATGAATTCACTGAGTACAAGAAAAATTGAAAAAAATTTCGTGTTCCTTGAGAGTGACACTATCCCTAAATTTACTTCAATAATCAACAAATTAATCAATATATAGGTGAAGTACGAGATAAATACATTAGCCGACCCTCCTAACTCCTTGTGCAACGAGGGGCTTGTTTTTCATTCTTTCAATGATGTGTCAAGAATAAAGATGTAGAGGAAAATTCCGAAAATTTTAGCTTCTAAGCTTTAAGCCGTTGCAGCAAATGAAGCTAGAAGTAAGTTGTTGAAGTTTCTCAAATCCAATCATTTTGTGTATGAAAGATGCTGATGTGTCAGTCAGTGTTATATTGTCGTTTGAAATCAATCTTCCGCGACTCCCTGGAAATGAAGAAGAAGCTGCAGGAAACAGCTCTGACGACTGACAAGACTTTTTAGAAAGCTTGAGAGATCCAAACTTTTCCTGCCTCCGACCAGAGGGAGGGAATTCGGGGACGCTTTTTCTCTCAGCGGGGCTGCAGTTGGGAAGTTTTTCAATAACTTATATTATGACACTTTCACTTCACCATAAAAGAACTTCAGTAAATCCAGACTATAACGTAATAGAAACTGCTAATTCTGCAACAAATTGAATATTTTTGAATGACTTATACATAATTTTTGCCCTAGGTACTTTTGTATCCCAGTGGAACGCACTAAATTTAGCCGTTGATAAATTTATCGAACGGTACGAGTCGCAGAATTCAGTGAAAATAATGGTCGAGCGACATAGCATGGAAGAAATACAGGGAGTCGAAAGACATGGAAATTCGATTGGAAGAACCATGGTATTGAAGTTTTTCTACCAGAGAAATGGTCAAATTGTCAACGACTCGGTTTTAATACAAATACCTTCTTTCGGACGAAATTATGCGATAGAAAAAAAATTAATGCTTCCTGATAAAGAAGCGTACATGTACGAAAAAGTTTTATCTGTAATGTTTGGATTTTGGACGCACGGATCGTTGTCACCGAATTTCTACATTCACACGCCCGAGTCGGGAATATTGATCACAGAAAATTTATATCAGCAGAAGTTCTACAAAAAGTCGCACAAACAATTCAATTTGCCGGAATGTAAAGCGGTGTTCAAGTGTTTGGCTCAGTTTCACGCTTCGTCCGTCATACACCTGGATGACGTTGGTCCAGGCTTGGACTCTGTAACCGTTACTGACCAAGCTAATATCCAAATGAATACGAGGGAAAGGGCTAGAATATTTGAGAAGTTTAGGAAATTTACACTGCCTACTTTTTCGGAGCAGATGAAAAAAGAATTTGAGATGGTAGCTATGAATTATCGATTCGTAGTTAACGCGGCTCATTTGCCCAAATTGGACGGACTTAACGTCATCATCCACGGAAATCTCACCGGCACGAATGTGTTTCTACAGAATGACAACGAGGGTAACGTGATGAGCTGCAAATTTGTCGATTTTCGCTACTCTCGTCGAGGTTCACCGGCGTTTGATTTAATCAATTTTCTCATGAGTAGCGCCCAATTCGACATATTTCCCAAACATCGTGACGCGCTTTTTGAATTATACGTCGAGGAATTCAAGAAAACTCGGCAGAAAATGGGTGTAGATGGTGATGAGAATTTTTACGGCTTAGAGGAACTTCGTGCGGACTTGCGGATGTATAAATTTTATTTTCTTAGTCAAATGATCAGAAATCCTCCTGTTCTATGGTTCAAGTTTTTGACCACCCCTATTTGCCATGATTTGTACGAGCGTTTATTGAGGTCATTGAAGTATATATCAACCGTGAAATCGTGGATGGAATTATTAGGATAGCGCGTGAATCTAAACAATAGAAGGTTATGTCGTTATTCCTACACTCATTCGAATTCTTCTTCAAGCTCAAAATTTCTTCATGAATTTTCTCGAGATTTACCTCCTCTACAAGGGTTTAGCTTTCGAAATTTCACCCATATACTTCCAGCTATACGGTGCAATTCTCCTAAATCCCCTTTTCTAAATTGATTCAGACTCCTCCTTCCCCGGAGGAGTCCAGGACTCAAAGTCATCCAGCCTAATCTTCTAAATCCTATTTCTATATGTAGTGATTTTTCCAGAACCCATCTCTTCTTGTACTTCTAGCCTATTATCAAAATTTCTGCCCCATCTCCTCGCTAACATAACAAGATAGGAAATGTGAAACCCGATGAAATAACTATGTTTAAATTACGATTGTGATTCGATTGTAACTCTTGGATTATTGTATCGTCTTTCTTTCATCCATTAAATAATATTGTAGACTCTTAATGGGTTTGTTCTCTGAATCTGCGGGTACATGATGAATGCTGCCTCGTCGGACGAAACGTTGATAATTGGCGAACACTTAACTCATTACGTGAGTATACGTCGATTGCTTCTGTACGTGCAATCCTCGTAAAGTACTGTTGTAACGATCGTTGTGCTCCTCCTTTTTCTCCTAAATATTTCTTGTCCGTATGTCCATCGAAAGCGGCAATAGCGACAACTTGAGTGAAAAAGCAAAGGTCTCTCTAGTGTAAAGGTTATAAGTTGATTTCTTCGTGTAATAGTCTATTTGAGTTCCGGTGTGAAAAATTTACTGAGGATGAAACGGCTCTCTTACGTAGAAACGAGCACATCTACATTATAATTTGATACTTGTAATTTCGAGTAATTAATGGTAATTACGCGTTAGATAGTTAACGCTAATTCTCGAAAGGGAACAATCGAAGCGTGACTAGCGTTGCTCTTCTTGGTAGTTTTTCAATGAAATATAATACGATGAGGACTACGCAGGTAACCGGAATAGATGTTGTACTTCTAGTGTAATACCGGTAGTCACTGACGTACCTTCGGGGTTTATTTTGAGAAAAACTCGGAAGTCGCTTCAATTGTCCGCTCGATTAAATCGTTGTATACACGAGTGAATTTAGTATCCTTCGTGAGTCAATGACTCGAAGTTCTAAATTCCTAAAGTTGACTAGTGACTTCGCAGAGAATCAAAACACATTGACGCTTAAGAGAATCGCCTAGTAAACTGAAGCTCGTCAAATTATAGACAGACAGGGTACGAATGTCAAAACTGAGGCCAAAATAGTCGGTTGATCTTCTTACGAGATTTCCCGATCATGCAGTACCCACATGTATTGTGAAGGCTAAATCCCCAATATAAATTGAGTTGACATATCTTAAAGATATCTCTCCATGTTTTGTTGCGTCAGCCGCCTGAGGGAATGTTACCGAGAAGCTATAGTTTTCTGGTGTGTGCTCGGTGAGAGATTTGTTGGAGCACACAATTCAATCGATTTGGGTAAATATGTAGCAATTGTGTGAAACAAGAGAGGGAGTCTTAGGAAGTTGGTGTTTACTACAGTCCGGCTTCACTTGAAAAAGAACGAGTGTGTGAAATTCTGGTTGTACTAGCCGGAAAAAAGTCAATTTTACTGAGAAGGTTGTTCTCTTCATTGAACTTGCAGTCCGACTTCAAATCAAAGAGGGCAAGAAAAAACCAATCATCATTGTGCCAGCCAAAGAGAGTATCAGGGCAGTTTGTTCTCGCCGTCAAGTCAAGGCGAAAAATCAAAAACATAACTGCTTCGGATCGAAATGGATGAAAGTTCCAAGATTTTCGTTGAGCTGAGAGGCGGTACATAATTGGGGTAGGTCTTGGCTTAGTTCAGGTACACGTAAAATTATCTAACAAGATCATAGAAATGGGACGGGAAGTCTTGAAATATTTTTATGAACGACCAAAGGTACCTTGGAAGTAGGAGAAATAGGCTCTTGCTAAGTTTTGGAACCCACAAATTGTTTCCTTGGTGACTTTATGTATTTTGGGCCCTGGACTCGTTAACGTACCTCTCAGATTTTTTGAAGGTATCTCAGATATCTCAAAAGATTGAGCCTACAGGGAATCCAATTTCTCATTTTGAGGCTTGGACGATTTTGAATGTCTCTCTTTGGGCTCAGTGCTAATTGTTGAAAGCATTTTTCCATTTTGGAGAAATTCGCACATTCATTCATTCTGGAACTTTGTGGGGTCATTTGGAATCCGCTATCCATTTTGTTAGGGGGATTACATCTTCAGAAAACGTCAAGTCTGCGCCTGGGAGTTTCTATGAACTGCGTGACCTGACCTAACCTGACGTGACATGCCACAAGACGTGCCGTGCCGGGCCGTGCCGTGTCGTGTCGTGATGTGCCGTGTCGTGTCGTGACGTGCCGTGTCGTGTCGTGACGTGCCGTGACAGGACAGGACAGGACAGGACAAGACAGGACAATACAGGGCGTGACAGGATGTGCCGTGTGACAATTTATGATATTATCAAATCACGGACTTTTCGGCGCGACCATTTCGGCGCGACGGTTTTGGCGCGGCTGACATTTCGGCGCGAAGGTTCAAAAATTTTGTAAGTCTGTAATTCAAAACATTGGTCGTCTCCTCCCTTCTAGTTTTCGGTGGCGAATGTAGTTAAAGTTCTCTTTAATTGTTGTCCTCTATGTAATAATCCCACATTGGTCGCAAGGACTCGGCAACGTAGTCTTCGAGCTGCTTGAAACCAACAACAACGTCACATTTTGGCAGATACGCTGACGCGATTATCATCCGGACGTGTAAATTGACAGTGGGATTTCTTTCGTATTCCTTTAGCAATCCACATTCGCGCACTCGATTGTGTATGTTTTGCAACAGGTGAAATGGGCAGCCTCCCACGGAAATTGATGGAAAAGCGCGTTGAATTTCTTTAATGATGGCCATTTCAAAGTCACAATTGAATAATTCTGGAGAATGACAAATAGCTGGTAGAAGAGTGGAGGAGTCACACGCATCGCAGGCGTTATCTATAGGTGCTTTGAAGTACCGACCTTTCATTTCGCTCTGAAAATTTGAAAAAATACCCCGTCGCGCCGAAATGGGGCCTGCGCCGAAACGACCGCGCCGAAAAGTCCGGACACCGATATTATCAATGACCTTGACCTACTTTAGGAACTTTTTAACTTCCAGCCTTCATTATACCAGGCCTAGTATACCGTACACTGAGCAGAGCCCCGTCAACTCATTTGCTGAGAGGGCATTTTTGCGCCAACGGGATCGCAAGCGCATTCAACTTATTATTTCATCATTTTCAAGACTTGGAAATTAGGCTATGGCTATACAGTATATGACGG
Organism: Aspidiotus destructor; assembly: GCA_035079395.1. Lineage (NCBI taxonomy): Eukaryota > Metazoa > Arthropoda > Insecta > Hemiptera > Diaspididae > Aspidiotus > Aspidiotus destructor. The sequence continues at coordinate 11,607,823 of JAVHKZ010000007.1, forward strand.
GAGGAGGACCAGGGAGCCATTGTTCTCAGCTCTAAATTTCATTGAGGATTTGAGAAGAATTCTTGGAGCTCGCGCAATTTCTTATCTTGAAAAAGTTTTGGCCAGCCTCAAGTCTGAGCCTCCAGGAGTCATTTCAAATTTTTTTCTGATTTTGCGCTAAATACTGAGAAATCATGAAAAATTTGAAAGCATACGAAATTTTTGATCCTCCTCAAGCCAAGATTCACTCATCATGAAGCCTCTCATCAGGGTCATTTCAAATTTTTCTTCAGATTCAGCTCCTAATTTTAAAAAGAAATTGAGAAAAGTTTTATCGCGTAAAAAATTTTCCATCTGAGAGGAATTTTGACCCTGCTCAGATCCATTCACTTATCTTGAACCAATCCAGGATCATATTGAATATTTATCCTAATTTAGGGTTAAATGTCACTGAGACATTAAGATAAGTTTCAGAGATCTTCACTTTGAGGAAATTCTGACTTTTATTGGGCCCATTAACCCATTTTGCTGCTTCTCAAAAGTTTTCATTCATTTTTTCCCGACTCCCCACTGAATTTTCAGCGGGGAATCGAGTAAAGTTGGGAAAATTTAACAATTTTTTGCTTTGGGGAAATTTTGAACCTTTTTGGGCCCGTCCATCCATTCAAGAGCTTCGTTGGGTCAATTTAACTTCAGAATTGCAAACAATTTTGAAGATTCAATAATTTTCTATTTTGCGGGAATTTTGACCCTACTTTGGCCCATTAAGCCATCTTGGTGGTGCTCAGTACTGAATTTCACCGGAGAAATAAAATAAAATGAAGGATGCGATTATTCATGTCGCAAATATAAATCCCTTGATGATTAAAAACTTTGGGAATCCCTGCGTCGAATTTTCGGTTCATTTGAGTCCACAACTCGGCTCAGAATAGACGTAGAAACATGAAAAATGAAATTGCGATACAAACTGAAGGTCTCGAATTCGGATCCTGACAAGGTGATCAAAATTTTTCGTTTGAGTTTTCCATTTACAATACCCCTCTCCCCCTCCCGCTCCTCTATATATCCTACAGCAAATGTAGTCCAAATCCCCATTTAACTGTTGGTGAACCCTATAACCGGAATTTTCTCAATCCCACTTCCAAAACCAGAGAAGTGAGAAAAAGAAGAAGAAAAGAAAAAATTTAAACCGGGCCTGGTTAGATTACGGTAGGTCAGTTCTTGCCGGGCGATAAAATGCCAAGTTCTCCATCCTTGGGAAAAGAAACTCGATTTAAACTTTGGATTTGGAGCTAATATACCTATAACTTTCTGTAATAAGAGATATCACGTTCGCGATGACGTCATACATTTCATAAGATTATCAGACGGTGCTTTACCTGAGAGCAGCAAGGCTACCAAATGCTTCAAGCCCTGCACACATAATGAAGAAAAGACGTCGAAAATTTTCGATTTTGAAGCAACATTGGGGCTTGGAGAAATTTTGACCTTCGAAATTGTAGATGAGATGCTAGCCATGAGGCAGCTAGAAAAGGTGTCACGTCATCATGCAGGGCTAAGAAATTTAGAGCTGGAGGCTCTAAAATTCTTTGACCTTTGACCTTTGAGAAACTTTTGATATGTGTTTTGTTTACATCAGAAGAGCTTTTTGGGGAAAAAAATGTTGAGCTGTAAGCCGTATATGAGAATGTAGACTTGGAGGATTCGCTCTATGCCATGTATATCGGGAAAATTTTGACCTCGAAGAGGACTAGGAAAAATGTCAACTTTTGATTCATGTATGAGAGACTTCACGTAGTGCAGTAAGAGCAATTAAGCTTGATTATTGAGGTGGACGTGGAGAAATTCCAACGACATCACATGATATTAAGAAAGAAGTAGGAACACAGAACTATTTGAGTGATATAACCTGTTCTTATTTTAGATCGACAAAATGCTGTGCATTAAGTGTCCTAAAATCTGTCCCCGTCATGAACTAGACTTTGCACATCCAAGAAATTCAAATATTTCATTATCACTGCTTTTCCTATGTAAAGAGAGGAGTTGATAAATTCTAAAAGCGGATCATCAACAGCGGTCGAGAAGAAGTTCTAGCGCCACAGTACTTCATTTGTGTGCAGCAAAAGGAATTTACAAAGGTCGCCAAGCAAGATTCTCATGTTCACTGATTGGCGACTAGTAAAATCAAATACTTCTATGTGGTCATCGTGCAATTAAGCCGTACAATAATCCTTTATTCGTCTCTCTTGTACACTATGCCATACACACACTCTCTCTCTTTTTTGTTGTCTACAATTTCTGTCTGTACTTCAAACTACAGATAGTCACTATGCAATCGTAAAGAAATTACAGTATTGTTGTTAAACAGCTGTATGCTATCACAAGATATTTCTTTAACGACGCATTCCGAGAATACGCTGGCAATTAAACGTAATAAAAGAGTGAAAAAACCAAGTATGATTCGGTATCCGCAGCAGTTGCCGTTCGACAATACTCGTAATTGCTGTGCAGATCTACGAGTATTCACGCAGCTGTATTATTGAAGTTACAGTACGTGTACGTATTGTGGAATAAAATACTGCGAGAAGAACTCAACAAAGGAATAAAAAGAAATTGTATCACGGAGTCTCGTATCTGATCGTGTTTTAACATACGTCATCCGTGTAAATTTTTTTCTATGAGTTAAAATTCTTCAAGTATCATTGACACCTGAAGTCCGGCATGTTGCGACAATTTATGGTACCTACGATTAGACACGAGGTAATAGTGTGAACTGTGTGCAAATGAGAACTTTTAATGTCTTTACAGCCTCTCAAGAGTAGCTCCCAGCAGCGTCGGACTAGTAAGGATGGGATATAACTGACAGTTTCCAGATTGCAGAAACCTCCACTCGAGTTTCAAAGGCCCTAGCGAGGCAGTCCGATGCTGGCCCTCAGCGACATGTGCAGAGTGTGCAGCGCTCATTAGAGGATTTATGAGCATTCCTTGGTTATGTTCGGACACAATGATTGAAAAATCCTCACTAGAACAACACCACATTTCACGCGCCGGTATGATCCGTAAGAAACTGCGTACGAAATTACTTTCACTAGGGTAGTTCATGCGTGAATAGTGGCACTGTTGCATACCGTGATATTTTACGCGGTGCCAAGTGCGTTAAAACAGTTTCATTTCGTTTTTTGTCGACGTATCCTAGTCTACACTATTTGTATTTATCTGGATGTCGCTCTAGTTTGACAAATTTTTTACCGATAAAGTTGAAATTATTCAAGTGCACATACCTACTACGATGCCTAATTTATGAACTAGGTACCGATTACAAAAACATTATATTTTTTTGTGTACCTACATGTAAACATTCACTACCTGTAACGGTATTTATATTTTACATTTTTCGGCGCAGTCAGAGAAGTCGGAATTCCTGAGCGGAACTCGAGACGCATTACGGTAGCTTTCATTTTTCTTTCATGAAAAAATGTTATTTTCTCGGCGATAAGCGCCAACCGTGAACGTTAGGATTTGATATAGGTATTACGCGCGCAATCTTGAATAGGCCTTCTCAAATGGAAACATTGTGAGGTATTCGCGGATAGTGTGTGCAGACTTCGGGTCCATTACTACGACACTAGAATCGACCTCCAATTTTGTGGTATTAAGATTACAATCTATCTAGTAGGCATGCTCTACCAACGAAAATATGTGCTCTACCAGGCAAGGTGTAGCGTTAGTGATCCTTCCGAGAAAAAGTAGACCGTTATGGTCGAGCCTTCTTCTACGTCTAGCAAGAACACAATGCGAAACTGTTTGTGGTTGAAGTCGAGGTGTGATTGCCACATGTGACCGTCACTAAGGATGCAGCACGTGAAAAGATACACGTTTTTCTGCTTCATGAGGCGGATCTTCGCATCTAACCGCAATCGCCAAACACTCTCGATTCTCGGTTTGATTAACTACTCATTCAAAAATACCGTTAAATTTCCTGCATCGTTTCAGGAAACCCGACGCGACGTCAAGTAGCTCACTGGAATGGGAAAACTTTTATTTCTCTACACTCAGGTCTCCTTCCCTTTCACGTCACTATGCCACCATCGTGACCAAGATATATGCATGAAAAGTCGATATGATCGGTAAATCAAAATTAAAAGACGTCGGCCTAGAGTCAAAATGTCGTAACTCCAGTTTACATAATTATTTGCTACAGAAGCCTACATTAACTCTACAGAAGACAGAAAAATGCACTCAACTTGGAGAACAGTATTTTTGTTACCAACCAGGTGCGAAGGACTCGAGAATATTCGAAAGAAGTACTCAAGCCTCAAGCTTACTACTCTGAAGAAAAAATATCACGAAATTGGGAGTTACAACATTCTGACACTAGGCCGAAGGGGAGTCTTCTTTGCGCTAGCCAGGGCAAATGAGCGGAGAGAAGCGAGTGAGATTGTCAGTGTAGGCGAAGCAAGGAGGTGAATGAGATCCATCCGTTAGCTAGCCTCAATCTTCTAGGACAGCTTATTGCTTAGCCTACGACTCATCAGGGTAGTTCATATGTAGGTCAAGGTCAATTGAGATCAGAAGTGTGACGTCAGCTTGAAACCACTGGGCTGAGCCCCTGCTTCCCTTTAGGCTACTCCGATCAATATGCTAGTATATTTTTCAAGTCTCTCTCAAACTCAAAACCAGCAAATTAAATGGAACACAACACTTAAGCTTGAAACTTGGACAAGAATCTAGAAAATGAAGTATGAGGAAAATGTCCGGGAACGATGAGGCTTTAGGGTGAGGCCATTTTCATGAAGACGATTCTTTGTATTCGTTTTAGGGAGCCGCACAAATTTTTTACCCATTTTTTTTTTTTCTCTTTAGGTATGAGAAGTTTGAGGGGGAATTTCAGGGGGCTTTCTTCATTGAACCAAGGTAATCGCGGCACCCCTGCATCATCAGTGATTTTGACCTAACTAAGAGACTTGGAAAAATCTTACTCGTGGTTTAATATGACGTCATCAGTGACCTTGACCTTGGGATAGAAACAATTTGCCCATGGTATAGCATGACGTCATGAGCAACCTTGATGTGATACATTCCAACCAAGGTGTAGTATGACGTCATCAGGGACCTTAATCTAACTAAGGAACTTGAAAATAGCTTACTCGGAGTTGAGTATGATGTCATCAATGACCTTGACCTATTAAGGGCCAAACAATTTACCTAGTTTGACCTTGACCTAATTGAAGAACTTGGAACATTCTACCCAAATTGTATGTCGTCATCAGCGACCTTGATATAATAAATTTTAGCCGAGGCGTAGCATGACGTCATTAGTGACCTTAATTCAGATGAGGGACTTGAAAACAGCTTACTGGGAGTTGAGTATGACGTCATTGGTGACCTTGACCTAATAGATTTTACCCACGACATATCATGACGTCATCTTTACGCGAGGCGTAGTATGACGTCATCAGTGACCTTGAACCAATTAAACTTGGAAATAATTGAGGCACTAATAACCATGAGTTGACTATGGGCATTTTACCCCAGGCATAGTATGACGTCATCAGCAAGTTTGACCTGATGGATTTCACTCCGGGTGTAGTATGATATCATCAGTGACCTTGACCCAACTAAGAAACTTGGAAACATCTTACTTGTGGTTTAATATGACGTTGTAACCTTGACCTAGGGATAGAAACAATTTACCCAACGTATAGTATGACGTCATTAGCAACCTTAATGTGATACATTTTAGCCAAGGTGTAGTATGACGTCATCAGTGACCAAAACCTAACTGAGGGGCTTGAAAATAGCTTACTCGGAGTTGAGTATGACGTCATCAGTGACCAAAACCTAACTGAGGGACTTGAAAATAGCTTACTCAGAATTGAGTATGATGTCATCAATGACCTTGACCTATCAAGGGCCAAACAATTTACCTAGTTTGACCTTGACCTAATTGAAGAACTTGAAACAGTTTACCCAAATTTTATGACGTCATCAGCGACCTTGACGTGATAAATTTTAGCCAAGGCGTAGCATGACGTCATTAGTGACCTTAATTCAACTGAGGGACTTGAAAACAGCTTACTGTATGACGTCAACAGTGACCTTGACCGATCAAGGGATAGAAACAATTTACCTCGTTTGACCTTGACCTGATTAAAGGATGGAACATTTTACTAAAAATATTGTATGACGTCATTAGTGACCTTAATCTAACTGAGGGACTTGAAAACAGCGTACTGGGAGTTGAGTATAACGTCATTGGTGACCTTGACCTATCAAGGGACAGAAACAATTTACCTAGTTAGACCTTGACCTAATTAAAGGATGGAACATATTACCAAAGGTATAGTATGACGTCATCAGTTGAGCTAACTAAGGGACTTGAAAACAGCTTACTGGGAGTTGAGTATAACGTCATTGGTGACCTTGACCTAATTAAAAGAGGGAACCTTTCACCAAAAGTATAGTATGACGTCATCAGCGACCTTGACGTGATAAATTTTAGCCAAGGCATAGTATGACGTCATTATTGACCTTAATCTAAAAAGACTTCAGTCCTACCAGATAAAATGATCAAAAATTCCTACTCACCATTTCTTCTGAGACTTAAAAATATTTCTACAGACTTTTACCTATCCATCAATAGCAAACAGGAGAAAAATACCTCTCATAGGAGTGACTAAGGTACTTTTCCCTTGAGTTTAAGGAATCTGTATTTCACGCAAAATGCCTAGAAAAATCCGTATCCTTTTCGAGGAATAAAAGTCCATAGATCAGGCAGCACTGAGGGACTTGAAAAAGCTTATTAGAAGTTGAGTATGACGTCATGAGTGACCTTGACCTATTAAGGGACAGAAACAATTTACCTAGTATGACCTTGACCTAATTGCGGGAACATTTTATGCAAGACATAGTATGACGTAATCAGTGACCTTGATCTCATAGAGCCTCCATAAATAGAGGAGTGAAATGAGCTAGGTAGTTAGCATGATACCCCCGGTGTACTAACTAGAGTGGCTTTATTGCTTGATTTTTTTACGATGGCCTTGACCTCATTAAGCGACTAGGGAAATATTTACTCAGTGTGTAGACTAAGAAATATCAAGAGAACTTATACATTACAAAGGTGTAATGAGCTACTTAGGCTAATATACAGTACATGAGACCTCAAATATACTACACTAATTTAGATGTATTGAAGACTGCTAAGCGAACGAGCAGAGGCTGCGGATCAAGTAAGGTTTTCCCTTAGTGAACCTCATGGACACTATACTAGGCTGATATTAAGCCAAGAATTACTGGTGGAGAAACGTCACTATGATAAAATCGAGTCAGTATTGATACATTGATTTTCGATAACTCAATATTATAAATTATTCCGGACTCGCAGGGACAAACGAGTAAAGAGAGTGAGCTTGTCAACTCACTAGCCCAATACTTAGTGTACTGGGCCTGAATTAGGGCCACTCCGAAGAGAGGAGAGGCGAACGAGCTCTGAGCGAGTGAAGTCTGAAATGAAGTAGACGTAGGGGATTTGTCATTTACTACCTGGAGTTGTTTCCGGGGAATGTCAACAAGATAAGCCCTGTAGGACCAGAAAACCAACGAACTTGAAGAGATAGGCTAGAAGAACGTTGCAAAAACTCAGCCCTCTTCTCTTAAAATTTCCTTAAGCGGAAATGCCCTAAAAAATTGCCTTTATGACTCATTTTTGACTCATTAAGCTGAACAACAACGTTAAGGGGAAAGGAGCTGAAGGATAGAATATTCTGATAAATCTGTATTGAACAATCCTATGGAAAGTCAGTCATTTTGGTGTCAGACAGAATATAATTTGTGAGCAAATTAACAAGATGAAAGAAGCTAGTGTAGTTTTTGTAATCTTTACTCTATAGTTTTTTAAAATAATGAATTCCGAGTTAAACCCGTTGGTCTCTGCGGATTGCCGGGGAAAACAAGTACAAGACCATCTTCTCAAACCTTCCAAAAGAGCTCAAATTCTGTAAGTACTTGAAGCGAGGAGAAAAATATCCTCCCAAACGTGTACCCCTATAAATCCACGTCTGATTTCTGGGTACATGATGAAGGATTGCTATTGCTAGGACACCTTCCAAGAAAATCTGCGTATAAAAATGAAACTTTAGATGAATATTTACATCGTAATTGGTACAGCCTATACGCGTGTCCACAGATGAAATCCGCGACGACACCGTCAATTAAATTGTTTTGCATCCGTCGAGTATTTAATTCGCTCGAAGCGCTCATGACGCATCAACATAGGTCAAAACGACGCGACGTACCCCAGAACCTCTGTCTGGCGCTCAAGTTTTCATCTTGTATAAGATAATATACACGAGAATGCATAGAAAATCTGGCACTGCGCCGTAATTAATGATTACTTTAAGCGTTTCAATTCGTATGCTGGAAGTACGTGGCGTCGATGTATCTGTACAAGGTAAACTAGTTTTCTTCAACCGTATTCGCAGTAGCACCGATGCACACAGGCTACGTATAGCTGACGATCTCATCTACGACATTGTTTTCTCGCTAAAAATTCACGCTCGATTCTTTCTTCTTCTTTCATTATTACATGTACGTACTCGTGTACCTATCGAGCAGATTTTAGACCGTTCATCCGTGCCCCATTATCCGCAATTATTGATTATTGATTCTAACCATGTCGATCTAGCCAGAGTACATTGCACCGTCTCTCGGCGCAACCGTTCGGACATGTGAAAATGGAAAAATGAAAATGCTGCAGGGTGCTGCAAACGTTTTTAATCCGCGTTACGTGTCGTCTTATTTTTCTCATCTATGTACCACGGAGTCTGTGTGCACTTGTCCGATTATAACTTTATACCTCTCCTGAAATCATGCAGGACGAATTGACGTGCTTGCTCGACAGCATGAAGCGACAATGTCGAATGAAACACGTTATGCAGCTTATTTTTATCTATTCGACAGTAGCTGCAGTCATTGAGGAAGGAAAAATATTACGCTAGCTCTCGGACACGTAGCACGAATGCGAAGGAGAAAAAAAAAAACTTGAAAATTCGCGTGGCTACTCTTCGAGCAACGATTATTTTATTCGATCGTAATATCAGCTGTAATTAGGCGTGCAAAGATGAAACAAAGAACGCGTACACCCAAGTATAGGTAGTTAAGGTCACATCGTTAAATGAATGAATCAGCCGATCAATGTTGATGGCAAATTAGTCAATTACTTAATACGAAACAAACACATCGATGTAATGCGCCCGTTCTTAAAATAGAACACGATTTTATGGAGCCTTACGAAATAAGGAGACGGATAGGAGGACCCAACCAATCTGAGTGGTAGGTTCGTGCATTAGTTCAAGAATCCTCCTTCCGTTATCCCTGACGAGAGAACAATTTATAAAATTATTCGTTTTATTGTTTGCGTTTCTTTCGCTTGATTACTCGCGTAGAAGATCAATATTTACAGAAACGCCGACGGCTCATCATTTGTGAGAGCTGACGAGATGGGAGAGGAAGGTTACCTTCCTCAGGGAGATCGTCGAAAAGGAAAAGATTGTGGGAAAGAATTTTAAAGTGGATCCACTCATAACAGGTTTTCTCTTGGGCCTTATTTCGCTTCTTGAAACTACTTCCACCTGCGGGATGAGCACAGAAAAAACTTGGCAATCGTAGACCACGGGATTCAATTGAAATTTGGTAGTGTTAACCACCATTTTGTTCGCTTACTGTTGGAGACAATTTCATATTTTAGGTGATAAAAGGACGACTTGACACTCGGATTGAGGGCGGGTCTCTCGTGACTAGAGTGATATCATAAGTCGTCGGCAGTGTTCCTCAACCGGCGTGCCGCGGCTCAAACTTAATTTGAAAGTGCCTCGAAATTTTGATCAAAGACGAATATGAACTGAAAAAGGTTGCCATTTTTCTTTTATTTTGTTGGAAAAGAGATCGAAAGCTTTATCGGATCGATACACTCCACTACTTTTCGATTTCAATTCTAGATAATCTCTCAAACTTGACTCCGAACCTGTTTGGAATTCCTTGAAAATCAAAAACTTTCTGAGAGGTGCTAAAAATACAGATCTTATTTCTTGTCTCCTTAAAACTTCTGGAACTAGAAAGCTCGGAGGAGAACGAGAATCTGCGTAAATTGGTGGCAAAACTCCAAATTCCTCCCACTCCCTACGATAGGTCAAAGATCCCGTCTTCTTGGAACTGTAATTTAGGGAGAGGAGGTCATTTGTCTGTCTCGTAGGGCCACAAATTCTGGAATTAGGGAGAGGATAGAGATATAAAAATGTCAAAAATTTTTGGATGAAATTTATTTAGCCCCAGGAAGACGTGTGAGGAAGGTTGAGAAACTGTCATAAGTGGTGTACTTGAACAAAATTGATGATGTATTTCGTTCATCAGTGAAATATAAGCCAAGGACTAGAAAAACGTGAAACTCTTCTCAGCAACAGAACTTGAAACAATTTTGAAAATATATGACCCTAGGGAACATGAAAGGCGAGGTGTGGCCTTCAGTATGTTGCAACTATCTCTCAAAGTTTGGCTTCAGACCGAGGATCTTTTCCTCGTCTTTCTCGATTACGCGAGAATCACTCTGGTGTAGGGCAACGACTTCGTGTCAGCCTCTTTCTTAGGGATGTGAACCACACTACTCTTTTGTTAAGCAACCTGGGTCATGTTTAATGAAAAGAACTCTTTCATTTCGCGGCATATCATCTACTATTACTGAAGTAGCTTCAATAAGGACAGTACCAGAAGGAAGCGCCGCGCGCCGCGAGGATACGAACGTACCCGATGACCCAGTCCACTCGAAATCGACTTCAAGTCGACTTGTTTCGATTATGAGTCGATCTCCGCCCATGTTGACCGTAAGTCGATAGGAAGTCGACTCAAAATCGACCGCTCTTTTTTACTATCGACTTATCGTAGTTGACTCCCCGTATTATGGATTGATATCGACCCAAAGTTACATCGATTTAAAGTCGGTTTCAAGTCGACTTCTCCAAGCTATAAGAGGAAATTATTGAGGGGGGTGGAATGAAACAATATTTTGCCAAAGCACCAGGACCTTCAGTCTGCGCTCAAAAGAATTGGTGAAGTTTGAATTTCAACATTTTTCGATTGGCAGTAAATTTGCCGACTGACCCAAAAGCCTGGGGAGATGTCACTCCCCCCGCGCAACGCCCCTGCTGATTGACTTTGAATCGACCTGGAATTGACGTTGATTTGAACTCGGCTAGCGTGCATTACCAGAAAACTACAAGTGGACTTGACACCGACGCTATAGAGCAGTCGACTTCAGGTCCACTAAAAATTTGGTGAGGTCGACGTCAGAACTATATTGACGCAGTCTAGACCAAGACTTGGAAAGAAGATCGAGTAGCCTCTAACACACTTCACGTTGGATCTTGTTCGTCTCCTTCCTTCTGTAGGCTATCTTCATGGAGTTGGCCTATACTGAGGCGTTATACAGGAGAATCGACAGTGCGATGTTAATGCGGTCTGTGAATTTTCGATGGATATATCTTTTTAGGATGATCCTTCTTCTTGCTTTTTGTTATCAGGAGGTGGAGGTAGATCCCTATCTAGCCCGTCTTTTCCGCTGTCATCCGGAAATGGTGCCTGAAACCTCGGCTCTGAGTTAATCCAGATGCCCAGATACTTCATCACCTTTTTGATCGTGATTTCTATTCATTAAAGGTGGGCGGACTGAACTTGTTATGGGTCGTGAATGATATGGCCTCCGTCGTTCCTACTGCGAGTTCTAGTCTGACCAACTCGCGTCTCTGCCTCCAGACCTGGTTTTTCTTGTTCTTCGTTGCCACTGTTGTTTTGGCAATGCACACCGCCAGTTTGGTTTCTGCATAGCAGATGAGCTCAATGTCTTCCGCGTTGACTTCGCGTAGATTTGGTTTGATTCCACGTAAATCACCTCAGAATTGAGTCAATTTGGAATCAACTTACGTTGTCGACCAAAAATCGACAGCATGCAGATCGAAACAAGGTCTGAATTCAATCTTGATTGTCACCAAAGAATACAAACATATTAAAATAGCTACGCAGTTGAAACGCATAGATGTCAAGGTACTTTCTTGCAAGAGGGAGGGATGAAGTTATCTCATTTTTTATGGACTTCTTTCCCCGCAATTGCAAAATGTAGTTACGTGCAAAAGTTGAACTGTTTTGGGAGAATTGGGGGAATGTATCTTCCGTATGGCCGAAGCTGAGTTGAAACTTGGTAGAATTTTTGAGGACTGGACTCCAATGAATACATCCAAATTCCCTCATCTCATCAGAGTGAACAACTCTGACCCCGCAGTTGGAGGACTACACTGAAAAACGATTTTTGGCTGCATCTCCGTGAATATCTAATTTCCTTGTAAAAAACATTAAGTGAGAAGAGTTGTTGGTACGCTCATTTGGGACCAGTTTTCAAAGATTCCCCCAAATTTTATTTTTGCAGCATTTTTTCCCTCAATTTGTCATTTTTATATCCAAGAAAATCCAAGTTTCCCAAATCAACGTTGGTTTGAGGTCAAGTTAATTCCAAATTGTCTCATGTCGACCAACAGTTGACTAAATCGACTCAAAATCGTTTTTTTTTTTTTTTTACTATCAACTTATCGTCGATGTCAAAATTGAGACAACTCCCTGTATTATAGACTTAGTTTGACCCAACATCGACGTTGATGTCAACATTATTGTATTTCACGAATACACATTGAATATCAAAAGAGGCCAGTAAAAGAAGATCTCTGAAAGAGGTCAATAGAGCCACCAGAGGCGCCGGTACCATTTTCTGAGTCTACGCCCTATCCATAGCCTTCAGCACATAGCACGAGACCCTGTCAAGCCAAGCAACATAGTTGGGCGGCGACAAATATGGATGGACGCAGTAGATGAATACTCCGAGATTAAATCTACTTAAGGAGAAGGTAACTTCACTCCCCTCGCGTTCAAGAGCGGGTGCCTATGACGCACAAGCGCAGAGGTTAGTAATAGAGGAGGAAGATACTGCTGATTGCGGCATAAGGGAAAGATACCTAGACAGAAAACCAAAGTGCTGCCTTGCGGTCAAGGGAAAGGAATCCCAAAGGTTGAGAAAAAAAACGCTTGAAAGCATGAGTGACAGCCTCTCTATCAAGCTATATCCCCTGTAGCTGCTGGTGTTTACATTGGATCAAAGTCTCTTACTCGAAACAAACAAGCGTCAAGCCTCGAACAAATGGATCATACCGGAAACATAGGAGGAGGTGCACCCCTGTATAGAATAAAAACACCAGGTAAGGCCCAAATAAGAAGACTGTTAAAGATATCTGCATCATCTGAGACCGACGCAACGCCGCAGACGGGCCACCAGGCCTGATCGCGCAACTGGAAACGACGACGACCACTATTTATCAACCATTTTGTACACTGCCTTCTTTAAAGTAAGAATTCAGATTATTCGAAATTTTGATAGGCATGATTGAAAATCGACTATAGATCGACATTGATTTGAGGTTGATTTGAAATTAACGAGGGTGCATGCCAGAAAATTATTACAAATCGACCTGAAATCGGCGCAACAGAGCAGTTGATTTAAAGTCGATTGAGGAGTCGACTCAAAATCGACATTAATTTTAGGTCGACAGGAATCTAGGTAGCCTATCGACTCATTTTTGACGTCGACTTCCGATCGATTTCCGGTCGACATTACGCTCAGAATCGTTCTAACTATGGAGGGGGCAAGGGGGACTCGTGTAAAAGTAAAAATCATCATTGGCGTATACTCCCAAAAATTTCCTTCAGGACCCCACTGCCGACATAATAAGTAGAATGTACAGGCAGCATAATTCTATCGGAATCTATTGTCGACCAAAAATGGACGTCAACTCGACCGTCGACCAGAAGGTGTCCCAATAGGGTATAGGGTGTAAACTCTCGCGAAATTTTTGCAAAACTTAGGGTATACAGCGTACGCTCTCAAGAACCTAAAATTCTTACTAAGGTGGGGAGGGGAGATTTGTGTAAAATTAAAAATTATCGGAAGTATAGGGGGACATTGGCCTTTACTCTGAACAATTTTCTTGGGAACACCACTGCCGTTGACATAGTGATAAAAATGTATGAGCAAGAATCCCCTCACCGGAAAAAATTTGAGGTTCTCGCAAGGTTCACGGAGCTGACTTTAGGAACTGCTGGTTTAAATGGTATTTTTCCTTCTCATTTACACCAATACGATATCATTTGTCTACTTTTCTATCAGACTCTAGAAGAAAACAGGGAAATAACATGCAAGATAAGAGAGATGAGATAACAGCATTCCCGGTAAATACGAACTATATCAAATGATTGCAACATATAGGATAGAGTGGGGGCTTCGACAAAGACCTTTGATCGTGGAATGTAAAACACGTCCGTCTTTCTTAATAAAGAGAAAATCTACAGACTCCTCGTCTGGATTTGATATTTAGGGACTGAAAAGAATTTCACATAACATCGCGATATTCTATAAATGGGCAATTGACCTCGTTACTAGCGAATACAGATCGATTTCTGTTTGAATAAATATCTTAGCGTAAAAACGATAGTAAATACCGAAGTCTGCCCCCCGCTTCCTTCTTTGTCAATTAATAGCACTCAAACATTGACACCCTTTTTAAACCAGGATACTACGCGCGCTTAAAAAATCGGTCAACTTTTCAAAACAATGAGTAAAAACCATGTCTACTTATTTATATATCCGAGAACACGAACAAGTTGACATGATTACATTGTACTATCTGACGCTCATTATCACGAGTTCGCGTGAGTCATCGACGTACTATAAGGTGGTACTTATATCCGAGACTACCGTTGATGAACTATTTTCTCTATATGGCCCGAGACGTTGGAGGATTTATGAGGAAATCGTCTATTAATACACTTACCGCTCGACTACGTCAGAATTTTCCTCAATTTGAATAAACGAACCGCAAAATGGTACGTATTTGTTTAGCTATGGTATCAATTAAACTGCACTGTAATCACCGTGTACTCGTGAAAAATACAAAAAACGAACTAACACATCAACACGAATTGGTATCCGATCGAATCACGTGAATTAGCGATTTACCCGCAGACTAGGAATGCCTCGAACAAAAACACGACGACGTCGATTATAATAGAAAAATCGTATCTCCGTAGGTCCGCACCGAACGCGAGCAAAATAAACTGAGTCCCAGAAGCACCCGAGAACGACGCGATCACGTTTCAAGAGGAGGACCGCGAGTGGAGGTAACGTAAGACGTATAATCGCATCAAACGACGAAGTCGCGAGCGTAGACCGTGGAGCGACGGCGAGTAGTAGGGAGACGTTCGCGATCACGTTGCACGTCGATCCTACCGTTTTATCAATGTAGGCCTGTGCGGTACATTAATTAGTAATAAGTCGATAACGTATAGCTCTTAGGAAGTAGTAATGTAAATAAATATTGCTGCTAGCAACCGACTACTGTTGTACAGTACTCGTAATTCGTCGGAGCGCCTAATCCCGGTTCTCTGCGACCGTGCATGTGAGCTGTAATGTAAACATTGAAGAGCTCGAACATGACTAATGTAAATAGAAGAACGAAAAAAAAAACACGGTTACGTCAGTATCTCCGTACTGCTGCATCGACTTATTTTGACTAGTTCGATATTTCGCCAAAAATAATGATTAATTCTGGGGTAAAAAATCCTGATTCGTAACGTCGATGAGACACATACGTCCGCGTGTGATACATTACACAGTAATTTTCTTTTCAAGAGTTCTTGCACATTGTGCTATTAGCTTGATGGTTCATCTCATTTCAGAGTAAACATGCAAATAGGTAAATAAATATTACCATACTATTTGTAGCATCGACGGTAAATCAACTCAACAATAGAATAAGTCACGAAGATGAGAAAATTCGTTTTCGTATCTTCAGTCTTGTCTCTAGAAAATGTTGGAAATGGTTTCCTGATTGGGCAAAGAATGACATAAACAATATGTTATGCGGAGAAGAAGATTTCTTGAATTTTAGTCAGTAGACTCGATGCGATTTTGACGAGGAGGTGATGTTATATCGTTTTTTTTTTTTGTTTTTTTTTTTTTGGAAAAAACGTCCGCCGTACGGATGGCCGCGAAGATTGGAGATCGAAAATTTTCCTAGTCTGCTCTCTGTCATATGCAGCTCGGAGGTCGGTATATTTATTTTGAAAGTAAAAACAGCCCTTTCAAGTAACTAGATATGCAGTGGTTTATACACCAATCGGCTTAGCCCCTACAATGAGCCAAATATGCAACGCCTTAAACACCACAGGACTACGAACACCCTTCTATTATTTCAACAGGGAACATGTTTTATCGGGGGGGGGGGGAGGCTTTCCAGAAGAAACTTCCGCTGGCCGGCCAGCAAACCTCAGAGGTCGCGAACATTTTCCAAGTCCCCTCCTATCCTGTATACCTGAGGTCGAAAATTACCAGGGAACCTGTTTTATCGGGGGATCTCACGAAAAAAACGTCCACCGTCCGCCCGGCCGGCAGAGGTCAAAATTTTTTCAAGTCCCTTTCCTACTACCTATGGTTTGAGGTCGAAAGCCGGCCGGCCGATCTATCATTTACTCCAAGGAAGAGTTCTAGTCTGTGTATGTTGAGTCCACCCCTCCAATGAGCCAGATATGCAACGATTCAAACACCATGAGACTCAGAAAGGCACTTTTAAAATACATCATAAAACAGGTTCCCAGCCTCCCCTCATTTAACTTCATTAAAGAACCCGTAAATTTTTTTAACAGGGAACCTGTTTTATCAGGGGTCGTTCCAGAAAAAGTATTGCAATTCCGTTATTGAATACGCCTGCGCCTTGATAATTATAAAAAAGCTTAAATGACGCCTTCAAATTCATCAAAAAGACAATGACTTTAGGGGTAGGCCTATTGGATTTCTTGGCGCAACCAAAAAGATAAAGATCATGTTTCATGTCTTGTCAAAATTTTGCCCAGTCAGATATGTTGTGGATAATGTGAGACACAAATATTTGAGAGTTTCCGTTCAAGAGATCCTTAAAGTGTCTTTTATGACATCAGCCGACTTTAGAATATTTTAGGCTAAGACTTTAGAGCGGCACACTCGTTTGGTCTAGTATAAGTCTACTTTGGAATATTTCAGACTAATGAGCCTTCTTGGTCTAGTGTTTAGTCTACTTTAGTATATTTCGGGCTGATGAGATTAGGGGGCCTCACTTATTGGCTAGTGTAAGTCTACTTTAGTATATTTCATGTTGTAAGCGGACCATGATTAGCGAATTATGACGTCACCAGCTGATAGCTTCATAATGTCTCTCAAAGTTTTCTTAGCCTAGTATAAATCTAGCCTACGCATTTTCATTATAAGACTAGGATAAGCTAGAAACTACAGAACTCGAAATTTTCCAAGTCTCTATACTATCTAGTAGAGAGGTATACTGTAGAAGAGCCCGGAATTTTTCCGTCCCATACCCTAGTTAGCATACGCCTTGTATATCATTTTATTATTATATTAGGTTAAGCTAAACTACCGAGCCTCGGACTCGGACTCGCAGATTTCAGAATCACTCCTCGAAATTTTTCCAAGTCCCTTTCGAGGGGGGGTCCCGTACTCGCAGATTTTAAGAATCATTGCCACAGTGAAAATTTCCATAAGGATGAGACCAGAGCGAAGACATGAAACATGTCAAAACATTTACAGGCTCTTGCTCAGACCCGCGACTCATGATTTAGGGTTGAAGATTCGAATTTTTTGAGATTATAGGTTATAATTGTTGATGCCTGGAATGACTGAATATTTTGAAGGAGGTAAGTCTCTATACTAGCTAATAGAAGGGTATAGAAGAGCCCGGAATTTTTTCAAGTCCCTGTACTAATAATGGACGAATTTTTACTAGTCCGGGCGCGTTAGGCGTACGCGGACAGAATTCCTCTGTGGGTCCTCAGTAACTAAACGGATGTCGGGTCTCCCGCCAAAACATTGACCATGCGCCGTTCGGGAAACCTCATAGGTCGAAAATTAGTTTCCGTCTCATCATATCGACGGCCTCGTGCACAATTGAGATAACTAACAATTTTATCAAAAATGAGTTTGATACATATTCTTGTAGATTTTTATGCCCTCTATCCGTCTACGCTGATAAAAATTGCAAAAACCAATTTTTAAGCTCACTAGAGGGCAAAAACTGACTGAGCCAAGTGACCAAGCAGCTTTTTCTAATGCATAAATGGTCTAAGTGAAGCCTGTATCAATTGCAACTTCACACTTGGCCCATTTTGCGCGACACAAATCAGCAGCTAGATACCACTCAGCTCAATTACGTAGGATTTAAATGAACCAAGTGACAAGCTTCCTATGCAAAATGAGCTAAGTACCATCTTTCTCTCTGCACAATTGATCCAAGTACAATAATTGGAGACGTCAAATGGGCTAAGTGCATACCCAGTCGCAGTTACAGCCTCTGTGAACCGCGCCGGTTACTTTTTGGAATTTTTTTTTGTGACATACTATTCCTGATACTTGTCAAATTTCAACCCCCCGCTTATTTATGCCTCAAACGTAATTGTGGACGTCTCAGAAGGGCTGAAAAACTGAAAAATTTTCAAAACGCTCTCCTGGAAAAAATGGTTTCTTACAGATATCTCAATTGTGCACGAGGCCGTCGATATATGCTAGTATGAAGCTACTATAATACAAGGAGGGGTCTTAGCTTGGTTCAAATCCTGTTTACTCTATGTTAGGCAGTAGCTTATGAAATTATTATAATACTGTAGTTTTTCATAGTGTTACACTTTTGTAAGTCCCTCTCCTATTTATATGTATGCATGTAAGATTGTAAAATCTTAACAAATCTGGCGATGCTGTGTTTCCACAGAATCAAAACAAAAGTCGAGTTCCCGAAGGAAAGGCAGGTCAGCTGACTGCACTCGGAAGATGATAAGGAAGAAAGAGGAAAGATATTACATAGCCGGAGCTCGAGACTTTAGGTGCGAGTGGAAGAGTAACGCGAGCGACGTAAAAGAACGTTCACGTTCTTACATCTCCGCCGCTGAGAGGAAAAGGATAGGAGTAGACTTTTTTGATACGGCTTACTGCATGGAGTAGGCTTACAGCGCATGCAGGAGTGGAGCGTGGTCCGCGTACCTGCGGGGAGTGGAGTGTATCCGTGTACCCAACTAATGCGGCTTACTGCATGATGTAGACTTACAGCGTGTCATCTACGGAAGAGGAGAGGAGTGGGAAACTCACGTATTTTGTTTCGATTTGTAAGATTGTAAAATCTTAACAAATCTGGCGATGCTGTGTTTCCACAGAATCGAAACAAAAGTCGAGTTCCCGAAGGAAAGGCAGGTCAGCTGACTGCACTCAGAAGATGATAAGGAAGAAAGAGGAAAGATATTATATAGCCGGAGCTCGAGACTTTAGGTGCGAGTGGAAGAGTAACGCAAGCGACGTAAAAGAACGTTCACGTTCTTACATGCATAGCTTGGAGGTCAGTGTATATAGCCTGTTTAATATAGCTCCTTCAAGTAACTTGATATGCAATGCTTTGGCTTAGCCCCTTCAATAAACCAGGTATGCAATTCTCCAAACACCATTCCGTCGATGAGCCAGATATACAATGCTCCAAACACCACAAGACTCGGAGGGCCTTTCATAAATACACAATGAAACAGGTTCCCTGAGGGGTCCTAGCCTTATACCATATTTCAAGTCTCCCCCTATCATATGTGACCTGTGCTTAGGGACCTTATGGTCCACTGGTAGGAACACTATCTCTCTGATTGGGTATCAAATGAGAGAGTTATGAACCTAGTTCTGTGAAAGCCGGACAAGCGACAAGAGAACAGTTTGGAGGAAGAGATCTGTTGTATTCCTACAATAAATATTATTCTATGGATTTTTAACAGGGAACCTTTTTTATCAAGGGGTCTTTTTGGAAAAAGTGTCCGGCGTCCGGGAGGCACTTTCCTTACCTAATTATGACCTTAGGACTTGGAAAATTTTTGAGCTCCCCCTCCTTTTGTCTATAGCTCAAAAATTCCAGTTATACTAGTATGACTAGTATAATAAAGGAGGACTTCTAGCTTATATTAAAGATGATACAGATTGCTAGGCATATTTTTCTCAAGTCCCCTCCTATTCGACTGTTGCTTGACCTGCTCTTTCAATTAGTGTTCCTACCAGTGGACCATAAGGTCCCAATCTTCAGCACAGGTCACAGTTATGTATAGCTTGGAGGTTCGTGTATATAGCCTGATTAAAACAGCTCCTCCAAGTAACTAGATATGCGATGCTTCTAACACCGCCCCTTTAATGAACCAGATATACAAAGCTTCAATTACCATAACCCAGAAGGCTCTTCCAAAACACTTTATAAAACAGATTCCCTGCCTCCCTCGTTCAACTCTGTTGAAGAACTCGTAATTTTTTTCCCAGAGAATCTGCTTTATCGAGGGAGTGAACAAAACCCCCGCTGTAGCTCGGAGGTCGAAAATTCTCCAAGTCACCTTTTATCATATACTGTATAGCTCGGAGGTCGGTGTAGCCATTCAGTTGACTAGATGTGCCTTGTTTCATACTCCAATTGGCTTAGACCTTTCAACAGCCAGACATGCAACGCTTCACACAAAGCTCTTCTAAGGTATCCCATAAAACAGGTTCCCTGCTTTTCCTCGTCTAAATCCGTTAAAGAACGCGTGAATCTTTCAAATTATGGCCGGTCATGCCTTCTTTTGGTAACCCAGTTAGATTGGACGTGAGCATGAATCTCTCTCATCAAATTCGTTGATTAAGGCAAGCAGGAACCTGTTTTACGGGAAGGTGACAGTCGGTCATAATTCCGATGGTCAATTATGATCAAAATTTTTAACAGGACCACAATGGAGAGTATCTCAAATCAGAATGTTTTCTAGTCTTTCTCCAAAAATTTGCATACCGCTCGATTGACGTATATTTAGAAGATCGCAACTGTGCATTTTTACCGATGACATTATTTTTTTGAGAAGAAAGGAGAAAGGGAATAGCTAGAGTAGCTTGAAACATTGTAATACGTGCTGAAAATTTATTCTCAGAAACTATCGAGTCATTTACACAATATTACAAAAGACATATTTTATTGAACTTTGGGTACAAGACTTTGAAAGAAAAGTTGTCTCAAAGTTCAGCTGGAACGTCTATTTGAAATGTAACGGACAGAAAATAGAACATGCATCCGTCAGTCACTTAAACGAGAGTGAGATTGACGTAAGCACCGCCTACTGTCATTGTTTAATACTTGCCTCTTGGACTATCAGGGCTTGTTATGCCACCACTTCTCCCCTTATTTATATGAATTCAGTACGTGTTTTTATGTTCTTAGTTTTTATTTTCTGATTTTGTCAAAAAATTTCCCGTATTTCTAAATTGAATGGTTGTGATCTGTGACTTAACAGTGATTATATTTATTACATTTTCGGTGTCTTCTGCTTTTACTCATCTTCGCTGCTATGCAACCGCTGGGTATTTCAATGTACAAAGGGAGTGGTCTAGTGTTGTTGTATGAGTCTATGGTTGGTGGAGAAGAACAGAGGTACACAATTTTCCTCTAAACTATAATTCTTCGAACTCTTATTTGGAGGTGCTGGTTTCCGTTGTTTCATTGACGTAAGTTAGTACTAATCATTGCGACTGCCAACGAGTAAGCAAGACGAAAAACTTTCGGTAACATTGCAACATTGATGTAAAATAGGCCTACGGCTTTGAAAATTGCGGGACGTTGCACTTGTGTCAAAAATATATAAATGATCTTGCGACGTCTTGGAGGCAGAGAATACCAAGGAAAATTGTAGATTTGGTTAGTGATTTCTTCAGTCTGCAAAATGAAGAAGGAAAAACCAAAAACAAATTAGGCTTCATTTTCATAAACATTGTTCACAACATGTAGGTATTCATTGTAAGTTTACCATATTATTCAAGTCAGTTCCAACTTTGCAATGAAAATACACAATTAATGCACTGAAATAAAATCCGGCTAGATGTTTCATTTGTATTGCAAATTTCAGATGTGTCTGAGGAAGAATAAGTTGGTTAATGCCACAAAAATAAATGAAGGCGTATGTCAAGCTCTGCTCGCTCATGTAATCCTATGACATCCGAAAAACATCCTCCCTTTTAACTTTTATCTCTCTTTAACTTCTTTCATTTTGTGTTGTATTTTCATTTTTGGTGAGCAAGGAAACACAAACAAACAAAGTGATACATACCACGGAAAGCAGATAATGAAATCGAGTTGTAGATACCAGAAAAGTCAGAGGCACAGAAAATGAAGTGAAAATCTGGATAAACGGACGTATTGAATGAACTACTCTGAAATTATAAGAATTCTCTTAACAAACAAGGTTTTTCGAGACATGCACTACAAAGAATTAATGGGAAGATACCTGCGCAAAGTTTGATATTCCTTGATGAAAAGTATTGAATCTCTGTCTAACTCATTGAGAACTCCTGAATCAGTAGAATATAACCCAAGCTCAACCTTGTGCTTAAGCTTGGTTCTCTGTATCCTTCCGCAGAGATCAAGACCTGTTTTTCTTAGTTCACAAGCAATCATGTTAATGAACAGCATTTCATTAAGGAAGAAAATTGCATTAAAGGAGATGAGGAAAAGCTCTAGAAAATAAACTGCACAATATTCACCAAATGTGTGGATACAATCTCTGTATGGTATTGCAATCAAATGGTAATCCATATTTCCAAAGGAAATGTTTTCTTTCTTGCTGAATAGAATACTCAGAAACGGAATAATATTGTGTAAAATTGCACTAAAAAGCATTGACCCCGCAATTGAAAAATTCTCATTAGTCGTGATTGGTGTAGGCTTGAGAGCCATAGGTTTGTATTGATGCTTGAAGAGAACTTTTTCCTTTCTTGTATTTATGAAATTTAATATCTCTTCAATCTCATGATGCAGATAAAATATGATGGAGGGAACACATATTATCAAACCGATCCCATTTACAGGCATGACTAGAGCCAAAGAAGTTTTAATTAAGGTACGAGTATTATATGATTCAACTGACATAAGGCACCCAATCACCCATACTATGTTTATGAGCACAATTAAAATTTGAATTAAAAAATAAAAGTATTTCACACGTTTTGAAATTTCATTGGAGGCGTATACTCCACCAGCAAAAAAATAAAACCAGTAAATTATTGGACGACCGCGCCACATCTTTCATACTAATTTCACCTTCATCCTTGTTTTCTTGAAAGTCACGTACTGAATACTTCTATTTTCTACTTATCAAAACGTATTGGGAAGTTGTTTGTCATATTCCTTTTTGATGAAAATAAAATTTGAATTGCTAATGTGGTATTTTTCTCAAGAATATAAATGTCTTTTTATATAATTTACAAGACTGAGAAAAAGTATAGCATTGTATCACTTTGTCGAAAATGATCATCAAAAATTCTTTCTATTTCTTTGTTTGGATTAAAACTTTTAATTAGAAGTTTGAAAAATAAATATGGTAAGTAATTGAAGAGTTGATTAAAGAAAGTGGAAAAGCTATATACGGTAATTGGGGCGGGTAGCTAAACTTTTTTCAATTTGATACGCAATAAAAAGGAAGTCTAAATTATCAACAACAAACCAACATAAAGGGGAGATAGCACAACGTCATCAATGACCTCGACCTTAGTCATAGACCTTCAAAAATTATTACAAGCTGGAAGGAGGCTTGGCATTAGGAACTTGAGTCGTTTACTTCATAGGCGCCGACTTTTCAAAATGTCCGTGGGTTAGTACCTAGGCAAAAAATTTTTCCGCGCTAACGCGCAAAATATTTTGCACCCTGCGCGCACCCCCCCTTGTTTTGTGGTTTTTCTCCGCGGGTTAATTCACCCACGTACTTTTTCTCCGTGGGTTACTACTAACCCACACACCCACGTAAGTCGGCGCCTATGCACAGTAATATTTCAAGAGTGAATGTATTTCAAGGAAGGGGGCAGATTTAAATAGTTTTTCTTTACACTCATGCGATAACGCGGTTTATCCTACTCAATTTACAAGAACAAAGCGCTTCGTTTTGTACGCAAAACAACGCTGCGTGAATATGCGTTGCGGTGGTGTCAATATCAGTACTGCACATGCGCGAACGGGCCTGGGTGAGATATGAATATACGCGGGCAACAAAACTACTACGCTTTTTGCTTTTTCATCGTGTAAAGAAAAACGTTATGTGCAACACGGTCGAAAAAGCGATTTCTCAACTCAGTGCGAATATTGACCCTCGCCTCTGGCTCGTGACGCTAACTTCCCACTCGTTGAGAAATCGCTCATTTTTCTCCCTTGTTGCACAAATAGCAATCATTGGTTTTAAACAACGTTCAAATCTTTTTTTTTTCTTTTTACTTTTCTAACCCTGAAAAAATCATTTTTAGTAAAGCATGGTTCCTAATGAAAATAAGGAAGAAAAAAGGTTTTCAATATGTTTTATTGTACTGCAAACACGAGTTTAAAAAAGTGAGAAGGATTTCTTGGCTTTGCCAAAAATATGAAGATCATGTTTCATGTCTTTTCGCCAGTCTTCTTAAGCTCTTCATCGTTCAAAAATATCCAAACTTTCCAATTTCTTCTTCTAGTATAAGTCAACTTTGGGAGTATTTTAGGCTGACTGCTTCCTGGGACAAACGAGCGGACTGGGCCTTACTCGCCCCGCTCGTTTGTCCCGCTTCATGGTCCAGTACATGTCTATTTTAGTATATTTCAAGCTGATGAGATTACTGGGACTCACTCGCTCCGCTCGTTCGTCCCGCTTCTTGGTCCAGTACAAGTTCACTTTAATATATTTCAAGCTGATGAGGTTACTGGGACTCACTCGCTTAGAATTAATACGGTCCGTAACGTTACGGCTTGACATATTGTATGATACTCCAAGGAGTAACGAAAGAAAAATTACAAAGACCGCAAGCTGCCCGATGATGGTTGTTAAACCGAAAGATCTCGCATATTCTTGTTCATATCTGCGGTCTTTGTAATTTTTCTTTTGTTACTCCTTAGAGTATCATACAACACTCACTCGCTTATTTTATTTTATTTTAATTTAATTTAATTTAATTAATTTATTTTAATTTAATTTAATTTATTTTAATTTTATTTTATTTAATTTTATTTAATTTTATTTAATTTAATTTAATTTAATCTAATTTTATTTTATTTTTATTTTATTTTATTTCAATTTAATTTAATTTCATTTCATTTCATTTCATTCCATTTTTATTTCATTTTTACCCGGGGGGTGGTACTCGCAGATTTCTGGATGACCTCCCAGGTGATTCAAGGTTTATTTTTCATTTCATTTTATTTTAATTTTATTTTATTCAATTTTGTTTTATTTTATTTTATTTTATTTTATTTTAATTCATTTTATTTTATTTTATTTTATTTTATTTTATTTTATTTTATTTTATTTTATTTTATTTTATTTTAATTTAATTTATTTTATTTTAATTTTATTTAATTTTATTTATTTAATTTCATTTCATTTCATTTCATTTTTACCCAGGGGGTGGTACTCGCAGATTTCTGGATGACCTCCCTGGTGATTCGAGGTTTATTTTATTTCATTTTATTTTAATTTTGTTTTATTCAATTTAATTTAATTCAATTCAATTTAATTTAATTCAATTTAATTTAATTTTAATTTAATTTAATTCAATTTTGTTTTATTTTATTTTATTTTAATTTAATTTATTTTATTTTAATTTAATTTAATTTATTTTAATTTAATTTAATTTAATTTATTTTATTTAATTTCATTTAATTTCATTTTTATTTCATTTTTACCCAGGGGGTGGTACTCGCAGATTTCTGGATGACCTTCGTTCAATTTAATTTTATTTAATTTTATTTTATTTTATTTAACTTTATTTAATTTAATATTAATTTTATTTTATTTTATTTTATTTTATTCTATTTTTATTTTATTTTATTTTATTTAATTCTATTTCTACCCAGGGGGTGGTACTCGCATATTTCTGGATAACCTCCCAGGTAATTCACATAAAATTTCATGTCCATTAATAGTGGGAGAGGGGGGGGGGGGGTGGTACTCGCAAATTTTCGGAAGTGCATAGGGTGTCAAAAAAGACATGAAACACGTCAACAAAAGTTTACAGGCTCTTGCTCAGGGAGCAAAGAGTTGCGGTGGATTCGCGACTTGTGGCGTACGGTTGAAGATTTTTAGTTTTCGTAGAATGTAGGCGTATATTTTTTATGCCTGGAATATGCCTGGAATCATTGTAGAATATCAAAGAGCAAATATGAAGAAATATGAAAGGAATATGTAGAAAATATGAAGGAAATAGAAATCACGAATTTCTTCAAGTCCCATAGAGGGCTATAGAAGTGCCAGAATTAGAATTTCTTCAAGTCCGAGCGTCAAGAGTCAAAAGGGTTACAAATTTTTTCATAGACGGCTATAGAGAACCATAGATTTTTCCAAGTCCTAGCGTTAAGATTCCTCTGAGAATTTTCGAACATAACTAATTTTTAGGATTTCCGATCGTCGTCCTGGGAAGAACACATTTTTGAAAAAATATATGCCGTCTGATGCCTACCTCTCAAGAATCAAATTTTCCTGGACTATCGGGGGTTGCTATGCAACCCCTAGGTGACGTTTTTGATTGGGAATTTGGGAGCCTTGGTATTGTCATATATGTCTGTGGTGATATGGAAACGCATAATTTTGTCCTAAAACTTAATTTCTCAAGCTCTCATTATAAGGTGCTGGTTTCCGTTATTTCATTGACGTACGCTAGTGCTAACCATAGCGACTGCTAACGAGTAAGCGAGGCGATAAACTTTCGGTACCATTGCAACATTGATATAAAAAAGACCTAAGGCTTTGCAAATTATAGGACGTTGCACTTGCGTTAGAAATATATAAATCATCTTGCGACGTCTTGGAGGCAGAGAATACCAAGGAAAATTGTAGATTTGGTAAGCGATTTCTTCAGTCTGCAAAATGAAGAAGGAAAAAATGAAAACAAATTAGGCTTTATTGCTTAAAAATGGTCCACAAAATCTATTTATTAAAAGTTTACCATATCATTCAAGTCAGTTCCAACTTTGCAATGACGATAGACAAGTACACCACTGAAATAAAACCCGACTAGATGTTTCATACGTAGTGCAAATTTCAGTTGTGTCTGAGGAAGAATAAGTTGATTAATGCCACAATAGAAAATGAAGGCGTATGTCGAGCTCTACTTGCTCATGTGATCCTATGCATGGCCGTCTTGTCTCAAAGGAAGGCCGGAACATGTAGATCTGGCAACGGCTGAGTAGGCCGACCGTTTACACGTAAATTAATGCAAAATTGTACAAATTAAGTTTAATACATTTTCTGATAGAGAATTTAAGGACCTACAATTTTTGTTCTCTTCAATTTTTCACCAAATTCAACGTGTACTCACTGATTCTCAAAAAACCACTTTTTCTCCATAAGAGCACTTGTAAAAGTCGGCCTACTCTCACAGCGTTGCCGTTCTGTGCACGTTCCGGCCTTCCTTTGAGACGGTCATGTCCTATGTCATGCGGGAGACATTCTCGCTTTATCTCCCTCCCAGCCACTTCATTTGTATTTTCACTCTTCAGATATAAACAAAGCAAATGATACGCACTGTGGATAGTAGATTATGGAAACGAGTTGTAGACACGAAAAAAGTCAAGGGCACACAAAATGAAGTGAAAATCTGGATGAATGGACGTATCAATTGAACCACTCTGAAAATAAGAATATTAGGCTAATGTTTTTTTTTCTTTTTTCAATCAAACAAGTCTTTTTGAGACATGCACTACAAAGAACTGATGGGAAGATACCTGCGCAAAGTTTGATATTCCTTAATGAACAATATTGAATCTCTGTCTAGCTCACTGAGAACTCTTTGATCAGCAGAATATAATCCAAGCTTATCCACGTACGTGCGCCTGGTTCTCTGGATTCTTCCGCAGAGATCGCGAGCTGTTTTTTGTAGTTCATAAGCAATCATGTTAATGAAAAGCATTTCATTAATGAAGAAAGTCGCAATGATGAAGAGGAGTAAAAACTCAAGAAAATAGACTGCACAATAGTCACGAAATGAGTCGATACGATCTCTGTACAGTATTGCAGTCAAATGATAATCCATATTTCCAAAGGAAATGAATTCTTTGTTGCTAAATAGAACGTTTAGAAACGGAATAATATGGTGTAAAGCTGCGCTACAAATCATCGATCCCGCAATTGCGAAATTCTCCTTAGTTATAATTGGTGCAGGCTCGAGAGCAATAGGTTGGTATAGATTCTTGAAGAGAATTTTTTCCCTTCTTGTATTTATGAAATCTAATACTTCTTCAAGCTCATGACGCTGATAAAATATGACGGAGGGAACAAATATGAGTAAACCGATCCCATTCAAAGGCATGACTAAAGCGAAAGCAGTTTTAATCAAGACATTGTAGGATTCAACTGACATGAAGCACCCAATTACCCATACTATGTTTGTGAGCAAAATTACGATGTGAATTAAGAAATAAATGTGTTTTAGAGGTTTTGAGAATTCATCGGACGCGTACACTCCACCAGCAAAAAAATAGAACCAGTAAATTATTGGACGATTGCGCCACATTTTTCAAACCAAATTCAGCGTCATCTTCGTTTTCTTAAAAGACACTTACTGAATACTATTTTCTAGTTATCAAAACATGTTAGGAAAATAGTGAAGGGTCACGTGCTTGTGTTTTGTATTTTTGATGAAAATGTGATTAAAATTCTTTAGGTCTCTAATATTTGTAAAAACTTTCCATAAAAAAAAAACAACACGATATAGGAAATTTCCTCCATTGCTTTGTTTGGAATAAAACTTTCAATTAAGAGTTCGAAAAATAGTTATGGTGATTAAAGAATTAGTTCAAGAAAGCTGTATCATTGGGGCGGGTACCTACTCTTACTTCAATGTGACACGCAATGAAAACAAAGTCTAAATTGTCAACAACAATCCAACGTGAAGAGGAGACATCAAATCGTCATCAATGACCTTGACCTAACTCATAGACTAAGAAAAATTATAAGCTGGAAGAAGGCTCAACCATAGGAAGTGGAGTCATAAGAGAACTTTTTCAACGATGGTGGTTAGATACTCATGGAGTAGGACAAAACGCCCCTTCTTTCTTCGTTCTGAAAAATCAATTTTTCTTCAAGTCTCTCTTTCATGACTGCTGAAAAATATTTTAACTTGTCTTAAAAAATCTCTACAAAACAATCTTTGCAACAGAATTTTGTTCTTCAATACTGAAGAAAAATTTACAGGTTCTTCACCGGAGCTAAATGAGGGGAGGCAGGAAGCCTGTTTTATGAGGTCTTTGGGAAGGCCCTCTTCCAAGTTCCATGGTGTTTGAAACGTTGCATATCTGGCTCATTGAAGGGGTGGTGTTTGAACATTGCATATCTGGTTCACTGAAGAGGGTGAGCCAACATACAGTATATTGGAGCTGAACTAGACTAAGACGCCTCTTGTATTATACTACCTTCGTACTAGTATATAGGGTGGGGCAGAAAGATGTTACCAGTCAACCGGGCAACTCCACGAAATTCTCGCGGAATCCTCGCGGAGTTTTTCGTTCAAGTGGTAACATCTTTCTGCCCCACCCTCTACATGATAGGAGAAGAACTTGAAAAAATTCCGATCGAGACTAGAAAAATTTTTGATCTCTGAGGATCACCAGAAGTTTTTCCAGGAT
This sequence comes from Aspidiotus destructor, assembly GCA_035079395.1. NCBI lineage: Eukaryota > Metazoa > Arthropoda > Insecta > Hemiptera > Diaspididae > Aspidiotus > Aspidiotus destructor. Next base: position 11,637,591 of record JAVHKZ010000007.1, read on the forward strand.
CCCCCCCCCCGGGCTCACTTGATAAAAAAAGTGTCCTGCCAAAATTACTGTCTTCTTTTCCCATTTAGTATGTTATCTCTCAGAACGGGCATTAAAGAAATTGTCAGTAAGTTTTGGTTCATTTGTGGGTAAGAAGCCAGTTGAATCTGTCGAGTAGAAATCACTGACAAACCCGAATAATCTCTTCAATTGGACCTCAAAAATTTCCCAATAAGAAACGTGCAGGGTGAAATCGCTTTTGATGTTTCTCAAAACTTACGTTGAGGAGAAATTAGTGCCAACAAATAAGAAAGCCCGAATACTTTTTGCAATTCTAATTGGTCAAGTGTAAGCATTAATTTTTCACACACGTGATCCAACTCCAGAAAAACACTAACCAGAACCCTGTCTCCTTCGAAAACTGCGAGCTGGCGGCGCCCATTTGAACGGGATCCCAGTCGAGTGAATGGCTATCCTTTATACGAAAATAAAAGGTTTTTGTTTCAATTTAACTAATAAATGAATGAAGTACAGAAATTCCTAACAAAGGAGAGCTGCGCCTTTCAATTTTGTTTTTCATGAAGCAGTAAGTACCACCATCTGAACCGAAAGATACCAAGAGTTATGGTCGTCCCTGCAAGAGCTTCCGAGAAAAATCCAAACGCACGCAAATTCAAAAGGCTACCAGATTTATTAAGTCAATGAGATAGACAAGTGTGAAAACAGTATTTTTACACGGCAAATGTTTTTGTTTTAGGTTTAAGTCACTCAACACCGGAATTTATGATGGCAATTTATTGAATACAAGTATGGAGATCAGCAGATCAGGGTCGTTGTCAGACTCAAATGAAGATTAGAAATAGTATTAGAACAATTTTTCTGTTATATAACTTCGTATCTCCTTTCTCGGATTAATAATTACTTTGATGATGAAATTTGTGTACCTATATAATCCATAATTCCGTTTTTTAAAAGGATTCATTCTAAAATACTGTTGAAATGACTTCTTTGCCACTAAGGAAGCCCCAAGTCTGAATTACAACTCTAGATTTTGTTCTATGCATTAAAATGAGCCTAAAGTCGAAAAACACCGATAGCAAATATTATGAATATTTGGCCTAAATATCGTCTAACATGGGCATAGAGGGAGAAGAGGGTGTTGAATTGAAAATTTAACCTTGAAGTCGTGTTCTACGCCCCTGAAAGCCGATCTATAAAAAATTTCAGATTACTGGTAAGTTACTAAATTTTTATTTTTTTTTGAGCTATTTGACTACTCTCTGGGTCATCAGCTCGCGAAGAAGTATTGTAGGTTGTTGGAGGAGTGGGAAGTAGTAGGTAAAGCGTAAGTATTGGAGAGAGTTGATAACTAATTCTGAGTTGGTGCATAAGGAGGAAGATAAGGAGGAAGAGACGTTGAAAGTTAGTCGTTAGTTTTGTAGAGCTGGACATGAGAATAGGGGTTGTACTGTGACGTAATCCGTTTGACAGTAATTGCAAGATGGAGGGAAGAGATTTAGTAGTAGGTGAGAATGAGTTAGTCGGGTGAGGCCAATTCTAATGCGGGAGAGAATGATTTCTTTATGACGGCAATTTCTGTTTGAGGAGGACCAAGAGGTAGGTGAGGTTTTTATACATCGGAGTTTGTTGTGCGGTAGGAGGGTCAAAGACGATGTTAAGTACCTATTCAAAATTAGGGAACGGTAATAGTTTTTTAGATCATATGATGGAGAAGAAGATGGCTCTGTAATCTTTGGTCGGTGGGTGGCTCCCTTGGCTGCACGGTCAACCTCGTCAGGTCCAGCGAGACCGATGTGGCCAGAGATCCAGATGAAAATTATACTTGTTTTGATGGAAGCACGAGTTTCAAGAAAAGGAGGCCGAGCTATTGGAGAGGGATTTAGGAATCTAGATATTTTGGGTATTGGATTTCTTCGCGCAGCCAAAAAGATAAAGATCATGTCCCTGTCTTTTCAAAATTTTGCCCAATCTGATATTGTAGTGGATAATGCGAGACAAGAATATTTGAGAGTTCTAGACTAAGGCTTTAGAGCGGCACACTCGCTTGATCTAGTATAAGTCTACTTTGTAATATTTTAGGCTAATGAGCCTTCTTGGTCTAGTGTAAGTCTACTTTAGTATATTTCCGGCTGATGAGAGTACTGGGCCTCACTCGCTTCGCTGGTTCGTCCCGCTTCTTGGTCCATATTTAAGGCTGATGAGATTACTAGGCCTCACTCGCTCCGATCGTTCGTCCCGCTTAAGTATGTTTCAGATGTTGTAAGCGGACCAGAATTCACGACTTATGATGTCACCGCCTTATGACGTCACCGAACCTATGACGTCACAAGCTAATAGCTTCATAATGGCTCTCAGCGTCTTCTTAGCCGAGTATAAATCTATTCATTATATTAGGATAAACTACTGCTTCGGACTCGCAGATTTCAGAATCACTCCCCTGAGAAAGCCTCAAAATTTTTCTAAGTGCCGTTCAAGGGGGTGGGGGGGGGGGGGCTCACTCACTCGGACTCGCAGATTTCAGAATCACCGCCACAATGAAAATTTTCACAAGGATAAGACCAGAGCAAAGACATGTGCATGTCAATAATGCGAATGCGTTGAATAGATGTCTTGTATGGTTAAGAGTAAAGGAAGAGAATCAGTTAGTAAGATGTAATTGTGTCGTGGGGGACGTTGCGTTAGTTTCAAAAGGCAGGAGTGTATAGCACCAAGTTCAGCAGTAAATACTAAAGCTAAGTTACAGAGTCGTTTAGCGGTAATGGAACTGTGGATAGAGAATGCACTAGCAGTTTTAGATTGAGATTTGGAGCCGTCAGTGAAGCAGGATTTGGGTATTCTGCGATAATTTCTTTTGGCACGCTAGAAGATCGAATTATCCCACTGTGCGCTGGATAAAGATTTTATTACATACTTTAATGGAAAGTTGACAGTCTAGTGTTATTATGTCAGAACATGAATTTGCTGTAAATCATAACTTTTTGAGCTGTCGTTATGAGATGCTAGTTTCCATTGTTTCATTGACGGATGCTAGTACTAATCACAGCGATTGCTAACGAGTAAGCTAGACGAAAAACTTTCGGTAACATTGCAACATTGATGTAGAATAAATCTAATAAATCCATGACTTTAAAAATTATAGGACGTTGCACTTGCGTTAAAAATATGTAAAGCATTTTGCGACGTCTTGGAGGCAGAGAGTACCAAGGGAAATTGTAGATTTGGTAAGTGATTTCTTCAGTCTGCAAAATGAAGAAAGGAAACAAATCAATTCTCATTTCATAAAAAGTGTGCACAAAATCTTTTTGTTGTAAATTTACCATACCTATCATTCAAGTCAGTTCCAACCTTGCAATGACAATACACATGCACAACACTGAAATAAAATCCGACTAGATGTTTCATATGTACTGCAAGTTTCAGGTCTGTCTGTGGAAAAATAAGTTGATTAATGCCAAAAAAGAGAATAAAGGCGCACATCAAGCACCGTTCGCTCATGTGATCCTATGCCATGCAAAAAACACCCTCTTTTCCTCTCCCTACAACATACCTCATGTTGTATTTTCACTCTTTGCACATAAAAAAAAGAGAAACAAAGAAAATGATACATACTGCGGATAGTAGGTTATGAAATCGAGTTGTAGATACAAAAAAAGTCAAAGGCACAGCAAATGAAATGAAAATCTGGATAAATGGGCGTATCAAATGAACCACTCTGAAAGTAAGAATGGAAGGTTTTTTTTTTTTCTATCAAACAAGTCTCTTTGAGACATGCACTACAAAGAATTGATGAGAAGATCACTGTCAAACTCACCTGCGTAAAATTTGATATTCCTCGATGAACAATATTATATCCTTGTTAAACTCATTGAGAAGTTCTGAATTTCTTGAATATAGGCCAAATTGAAGCTCGTACTTAAGCCTGATTTTATGGATTCGTCCGCAAAGGTCGAGAGCTATTTTTCTTAGTTCGCAAGCAATCATGTTAATGAAGAGCGTTTCATTAAGGGAGAAAATAGTAATGATGGAGAGGAGTAAAATCTCAAAAAAATAGACAGCACAATATTTAGTAAATGTGTCGATACAATCTCTGCACAGCACTGCAATCAAATGATAGTCCATATTTCCAAAGGAAATGTATTCTTTGTTGCTAAATAGAATACTCAGAAACGGTATAATATTGTGTAAAGTTGCACTGCAAATCATCAATCCCGCAATTAAGAAATTTTCGTTAGTTTTAATTGCTGTAGGCTTAAGAGCAATGGGTTTGTATCGACTCTTAAAGGTAATTTTACCCCGTCTTGTATTTATGAAGTGTAATACTTCTTCAATCTCACGATGCAGATAAAATATGACGGAAGGAATGAATATGAATATAGCGATCCCATTTAAAGGTAAGACTAGAGCGAGAGAAGTTTTAATTAAGACACGAGTATTATATGATTCAACTGACATAAGGCATCCAATCACCCATACAATGTTTGTGAGCACAATTGCGATGTGAATTATAAAGTAGAAGTATTTGATGAGTTTTGAAAATTCATTGGACGCGTATATTCCTTCAGCAAAGAAATAGAACCAGTAAATAATTGGACGACCGCGCCACATATTTCGAACTAATTTCTCCCTGATTCTCCTTTTCTTGAAAGTCACTTACTGAATACTATTTCCTAGTTATTAAAACGCATTGGGAATATAATGATAGGGTCATTTACTTGTTGGTTGAATTTTTGATGAAGATTAAATTTAATTTTTTAACGTCGTATTTTACTCTAAAATATAGGTGTCTGTTTATAAGAATGCATATTAATTCAGACAAAACGTATACCTATTATTTTATCACTTTGTAAAAACTTTTCATCAAAAAAACAACAAGCTACTTATCAGAAATTCTTTCCATGGCTTTGTTTCGTTTAAAACTTTCAAGTAGGAGGTTGAAAATATACATGGTACCTAATTAAATTCTAATTGGGGTGGTATCTACACTTATTTCAATACGACATACGATGAAAACAAAGTTTAAATTTTAAAAGGAAGAAACAGAGGCTTTTTCCGCAATATTGTTTTATTTTTTAACGACGTTCGACCAGAGGTCTTTATTGAGCTACCAAAAATAGTGCGAAAAAAGCTTATGTTTCTTCCTTTTCAAATTTACATCTCCTTGCATGTAAAAAATGTTCTTCACAGTTTAAATCGTCAACAACAATCCATTGTAAGCAAGAGATAGCATAACGTCATCGATGACCTCGACCAGCAAACATTGTTGAAGAGAGAGGAAGGACTTTGAATGTTTTTCACTCTTGAACAATCAATAAAATCCCTAGAGGGATATTCCGATCATTGAGCTAGGTCTATGAACTCCGAGGAAGACTTAGGATAATGTGAACCGTTGAACCCTATACCACAGGGGTGATGGAAAGGGTTCCAACCTACTTTCAAACTTTGAAAAATTTCTGCACCTATACTTATTATGAAGAGCAAATCGAGACATAAAAAGAGCGAGAGATCTGATCTTTTTTAAAACTTTGAAAAGTTAGGTTTCAGGATTGTATATGTAAGCTCACTTTACCCAAAAAATCTACTTTATAATGGAGACGCCTGGGTTTTGTCTCGGAGGACTGAAAGGATTTTGATCTTCCAGTTTTAATAATTTGAGATTGTGGTTCCATGGAATTTTTCAGTCAAACGTAAAATTGAACATCAACAATTTTTCCAAGTCTTTCCTCTTCCAATAGAACAAATACTGATGAGAGAGAGACCAAACGCCCTTTCTTTTCTCATTCTCAAAAAAAGGTTTGATTTTTTTCAAGTCTTGCTTTCACAATTATAATCATGAGTGTTGAGGAATATGAGTTGGTCTTTTTTATATACCTTGAATGAAATAACATTGACTAGCAAATGCGCGTCGATCCTTGAAGTGTAAAAAGCCGAAGAAAACAAATTGGCGAGCAGCATTTTGCAAGATTTTCATACACCTACTTCACAGGACAACGTTCCTATATGGAAATGAAACATTTTTACAGTTTCCACAACTGATGCATTTTATTTAAACCTAAATCAAAAAGAAGTTACAAAATTCAATTGATTAAAGAATTTTGGTTTATAAATATGTAATTAGGGAATTTTTGATAATTTTTGGTACAATTTTATTTGTGTTCTTATCCAATGAATAATTATAAATTATAATAGTAAAATTCTTACAAAGTACGTCAGTGTACTACATCCACAACCAGCAAGGGTGCAAAAGAAAAATGTATTTTTTTAATTTTAAAATTTTAAAACAGATTTTATGTATGAAATATATTTTGAATGATGGATTTTAATTCCTTGTTTAAAACGTGTTTTAAATTTTTATATTGATTTAAATTTTTTTTTATTAAAATTTTTATTAAATTAAATTGAATATAAATTTAAATTTACAATACTAATTATAAAAAATTTAAAAAATTTGGTTAATTTTAAAATTTTAAATACTTATTTAAATTATTGACTTAAAAAAATATTTTTCATTACCCCAATAAAATTTTAAAAAATTATATTAATTAATAAATAAAATTTTTAAGGTCTTTTTGTCTTTAATAAATATTAAATTATTTTTAATTCATCAATATTTATATTAAATACTAATTTAATTTTAATAATTAGAATTATTATAATAAAAAAATATTATTAAAATTAATTAAATATGATTTTGTAAATCATAAAAAATATTAATTGAAATTCTTATGAATTCGAATATTCATTATTCCTTTTCGTTATGATTTAATAATAAAAATTATATGAAAATAAATATTTTTTTTTCTTAAATTTAATAATAATATTGATCCAATTACTGTAATTTAAATCCATTATTTATTTTTTTAAGATATATTAATGTTATTAATTTTTTTATATTATTTTAATAATTAATATAATCTATATTTATTTTAAATATAAATTTTAATTCAAAAATTAAATTTAAAAAAATTTAATTAGATTAAAATGAAAATATTTTCGGTAAAAACATCCACAAATTTAAATTTAATATGAAATATTGGATCATTAATTATGATAACAATATTTATTCAAATTATAATTGGATTTTTTATTTCAATAAAAAGTTTAAAGTAAATGAAAAATGATGTGAAAAAATATTTATTAAATTATTTGATAATATTAAATGAAAAATTAAATTATAAAATATATACTTAATTTGAATCATTTTTTGAATTAAATTTAATGATTTCTGTTATTATATATAAATTTTTTATTCATCAATTATAATTTATACATTGTTTAAAACCATTTTAAATAATTTAATTATGGTTTGTGAGACTCATTTTGGGAGTTTCAACAATTGTTTTGAACACGTTTCAGATGTTTTCAATATTGCTTTTAAACATGGTTTGAAATAACATTCCAATATATAATTTTTTTTTCTACGATTCCAACCCTGAAAAAATTAGCATGGTACTCAAAATGAGGAAAAAAACAAAATTTACAATATTTTTCATTTCACTGAAAAAAATAAGTTTAAAAGAAGAAAATAACACTTTTTAAACGTCTTTCCGCTTAAAACACAATCTTGACTTCTTTGTGTTTTAAAAATCCATTTGTTTAAAACATGACAATCCTGACTTCTAGAGTATTGCGGCCAGCTGACAGCTCAAAGCCAAATGTTTACTGATGAGAGCAAAGCTGGAACCTCGCTTTCTTTTACTTAATTCCTACCTAGCCACTAGCGGAAAGAAGCTAAATGTGACCTGTTATAAGAAAAGAGCCATTTGCAGCAAAACACACATTGAGGAGAGCGCAAACAAAAAGCAGTTGTTTGCTGCTAAGAACCCTTCTCTTGAAAGAGGGTGTTGAAGCTATAATGGCTTTGTCCTGGAACAAATCACACATTTTTAAGCTGTTTTTCAGTTTTCCTGAAACCCGCAAAATAGGAAAGTGCGCTTTGCTTGAGTGTTCAAATTTCATGTTCAATTGCTCTACTCTCTAGGCCAGACTTCCTTTATCAAAAAATTGACGAAGACAAGAAAGATTGCTATTGGTTCAGTTTGGCTGATCAGTCGTTCAGAATAGAAGCCTGTAGTGCAGTCATACAATGGAGATGAACTCAAACTGCAGGATAGGTATCCTCTGCCGACCGCCACTAAAATAATATTATTGTTGGGCCAAAAATCAGGTGAATAAAATAGAAGTCAATTGAATTTTTCTAGAAGCCAAAATCCACATTTCTTAGGGTTGTAAGTTCAAACCATAAGCTGATACTAAAATTTCTGTTGCAATACCCTGTGGTCACGTTGTACAAAAAAAAATTAACTTTGCTAACAGCTCATAGAGTGCGCGACTTCTTTATTGATTCTGCCATCCAGTAATTCTCGTGGTGGTCTAGTGAAATTTCACTAGAAATAACATTTTTTTCAAAGATGGGTATTTTCCAACATTATGCATTTGAAAGGTTTTTGGTATGTTTCATATCATTACTCTGCCCTGACCCCTAATTTGAAATTTTCCGAGTGCCTCCCTTCACCCTACTTCGCACGTGCTTCCCCTCTCCCCTTTATGTCTTGTTACTCTGTGAGAAATCTGAGAATTCACCCCGCTCAGTCTATATACTAAGTTTATACTAGCTTCATTTTGGGATTAGACGGAGACCTCCCCCCTCCCCTTCTCCCGTACATTAGTATACTGTATAAAAGAAGCTTATCAATTCCTGTTTTACTGTAGTTCAATAGACCATGTCCCCAAATAGCTATTAGCTTGAAATATTCTAAACTGGACTTATACTAGACCAGGGAGGGAAACGAACGAGTGGAGTGGGTGAGCTACTCAAAAGCTATATTAGCTTAGAACACCCAAAGGCTATTAGCTTAAAATATCCTGAAATAGATTTATACCAGGATTTTGAGAAAGAGAAAGACATGAAATATGATATTTATTTGGCTCCGCCTTAACATTTTTTGATTCCTCCCTTAAGGGGGAAACGCATCACCCTGATGGCTGTAGACTCTTTAGGGTTCATTAGGGTGTCAATATAAACACATTTTTGAAAAAACAAGTTATGTCGGATTCTCGCCTCTTTTGCATTTGATTTTTTTGGACCGTCAGAGGCTGCTATGCTACCGCTAGATGAAGTTTTTAATTGGGAAGTTGGTGGTCTAGTGTGGAGAAAAAGTGAAAATGTACAATTTTGTCCTAAATCTTAATTTTTCAAGTTCTCGTGGTTTCATTGACGTATGCTAGTACTAATCATTGCGAGTGCCACCGAATAAGATAGACGAAACACTTTTGGTAACATTGCAACATTGATATAAAATAGATCTACGGCTTTGAAAATTATAGGACGTTGTACTTGCGTCAAAAATATATAAACCATTTTGCGACGTCTGGGAGGCAGAGAATACCACGGAAAGTTGTAGATTTGATAGGTGATTTCTTCAGTCTGCAAAATGTAGAAGGGAAAAAAGAAAACAAACTATACTTTATTTCATGAAAATTATCCACAAACTCTATTCATTGTAAATTTACCATGTCATTCAGGTCAGTTCCAACTTTGCAATGACGGTATACATGTACAACGCTGAAGTAAAAGCCGACTAGATTTTTCATTTGTACTGCAAATTTCAGATTTGTCTGAGGAGGAAAAAGTTAGTTAATGCCACAAAAGAGAATGAAGGCGTGCGTGAAGTTCTGCTCGTTCATGTGATCATATGCCATGCAAAAAACACCCTCTCTTCCTCACCCTAAAACCTTTTTATTTTGTATTTTCTCATATAAAGCAACAGAAACAAATGAAATGATACATACCGCGGATAGTAGGCTATGAAATCGAGTTGTAGCTACCAAAAAAACTATAGGAATAGCAAATGAAGTCAAAATCTGTATGAATGAACGTATTGAATGAACCACTCTGGAAAAATAGGAATAATTTTTCAATTAAACACGTCTTTTTGAAAGATGCAGTCTTTTTGAGTGATCCCCTACCAATGTGAAGACAATGAACACCGTCAAACTCACCTATGCAAAATTTGATATTCCTTGATGAATAATATCAAATCCCTGTTAAACTCATTGAGAAGTCTTGGATTGCTGGAATATAAACCAAGCCTAACCTCGTACTCAAGCCTGATTCTCTGGATCCTTCCGCAATGATCGAGAGCTATTTTTCTTAGCTCACAAGCAATCATATTAATGAAGAGCATTTCATTAAGGAAGAAAGTCGTAGTGATGGAGACGAGTAAAATCTCTAGAAAATAGACTGCACAATATTTACCAAACGTGTCAATACGATCTCTGTACAGTATTGCAGTCGTATGATAATCCATATTTCCATAGGAAATGTTTCCTTTGTTGCTAAATAGAATACTCAGAAACGGAATAATATGGCATAAAAATCCACTGCAAATCATGGATCCCGCAATCGAGAAATTTTCGTTAGTTCTGACTGGGGTAGGCTCAAGAGCAATAGGTTGGTATAGATTCTCAAAGAGAATTTCTTCTCTCGCTGTAATTATGAAATCTAATATTTCTTCAATCTCACGATGCAGATAAAATATGACGGAAGGAATGAATATGAATATAGCGATCCCATTTAAAGGTAAGACTAGAGCGAGAGAAGTTTTAATTAAGACACGAGTATTATATGATTCAACTGACATAAGGCATCCAATCACCCATACAATGTTTGTGAGCACAATTGCGATGTGAATTATAAAGTAGAAGTATTTGATGAGTTTTGAAAATTCATTGGACGCGTATATTCCTCCAGCGAAAAAGTACAACCAATAAATTATTGGACGATCGCGCCACATTTCTCGAACTAAATTCACCGGCATTCTTGTTTCCTTCGAAGTCATTTACTGAATACTATTTTCAAGGGTCATCTAGTTGTATTTTGGATTCTCGAAGAAAATCAAATTAAAATTCTTAATGGGGTATTTTTTCTGTAATAGGTATCTGTTTGTTCATAAGAAAAAAAGTGTAGCATTGTACCACTTTAAGAAAACTTTTCATAAAAAAAACAGCACGATACAAAAAATTCTTTCCATCGCTTTGTTTGGATTAAAACTTTCAACTAAGAGTTTGAAAGGTAAATATGGTAGTTTAAGTAATTAAAGAATTGAATAAAGAAGAGAAACTGTTCATGAGGAGGGGGGGGGGTGGTGAATACCTACACCTATTTCAATATGAAACGCAATAAAAACAGTTAGAGGAGAGGGCGTGATGTTATCAATGACCTTGACCTGACAAGTAATCACATAATTTTTTTATGAAATATCTTCAACATTTAAAAAAGAACACAATTTTTTTCTTCTTTCTTCTTTTGATATTATAATGTGGAATTGAAAACACAAAAATGACGTCCCTCCATCCCCAACCTATTCAAGTTTCTACATCAAGCTTCAACTATATACCTCTTATGGACTAAGCTCAGACGACGTTTACCGTGGAAAGATAAATGAAGGGAAATAAGTTGCGGAGGACTCAGAATAGGCGACGCGGTTGATTGCGGAGGGTGGAGAAGCTGTTACTCTTTCGCGCGTTCACCTGCACGGGCAAAACTCAGTCCGTAAGAGGTATACTGTATAGTCAAAGACATCAAGCCAACTTCCTCTCGTGCATCCGAACTTAATTTTACCGAGGCTACCGAGCTCACAGCCCTGAAGGCAGGCTGCCAGCAGCTTGTAAATTAAGAAAAATTGGACTGTGTTTTGGGGTGGGGTACAGACTTGGAATTGAGCTACGGTATGCATGAACGCCCTGTGGGAGAATTCCGACCACCAAGCCAGGTCTATGAACTCCAACGCGACGCAGACTTAGAATAATGTAAACCTTTGAGCCCTATATGACAGGGGTAGTGGGATGGGCTCCAAACTGCTTTGAAATTTTGTAGAATCTATGCACTTATTACCTAAATTATATTTTATTATATGAACAGCGAATTAAAACACAAAAAGATCGAGAGATTTTATCCAGTTTGGGTAGCATACATGAACGAGGGAGTCTTCATATCAATTGAAATAAGCTAGCAAATGTGCACCGACCCTAAAAAGTCCCTGAAAAATTCAACACAGGCTGAAAGAAAAAAAGCTAGCAAGCAGTATTTTGCTAGATTTTTTGACGCCTACTTCGCAGGAAACCCGTTTTGACATTGTTTTATGTCTTTGCTTTGACCATACCCACATTTAAAAATTTGGGTGCTCTTGCGTGCGTGCGTGCAGACGACCTTGGGACTTCTGATTTTTTTTCTCTGAGCTCCGCCTAAATTTTGTTGGAAATGTGCGTGCGTATGTGTGTGCGTTTTCTTTGATCAGTGCAGTAAGCTACTGGTATACTAGGCTTATACTAGCTTCATACTAGGTCTAGGAATTTACTATAATATACCAAGTCCAGAGCTATACTAGGCTCCATTATACCATAGGCTTATTCCAAGAGGTGGCTTCTAAGTAAACCACTGGTCTAAAAATACTAGCTTTATACTAGGGCTGAAGCCTTTATAATACAAGGTTTTCGACTAGCTTTATACTAGGATTATACTAGTCATGAAATATTCTTCGCCGAACCTAACCCTTTATGAGACACTGGCGGCCCCCAAAAGCTATACTAGTTTTATTCTAGCTTAATATACTAGGATTAAATTAAATTAGTCTTGAACTAGACTTATACTGGGACGAGGAGTGAGCGCTCCAAAGCCACTAGCTAGGTACTAAGAAAGACATGAAACGTGATCTTCATTCATTTGGCTGTGCCAGAAAATTTTGACATGTTCATGTCTTTGCTCTGATCTTATCCTTATGGAAATTTTCATTGTGGCAGTGATTCTCAAATCTGCGAGTCCGAGTTTGCGAGTCCGAGGCCCACCCTCCCCATCCCTCCCCATCGAAAGGCACTTAGAAAAAGTTCGAGGTTTTCTCAGGGGAGTGATTCTGAAGAGATGCTGAGAGCCATTATGAAGCTATTAGTTTGTGACGTCATAGGTTTGGCGACGTCATAGGTCGGTGACGTCATAAGTCGGTGACGTCATAAGTTGTGAATTCTGGTCCGCTTACAGCATCTGAAACATACTGAGGCCCAGTAATCTCATCAGCCTGAAATATACTGAGGTAGAATTGATGCGAGATTGCAAGGTACGGCTATCCATAATACGAAAAAAGACGATACTTCTAAAAAAGAAAAGAAGTAACTCAATACAAAAACCGCAGAAAAAATGCTAAAAACCTTTCAGAGGAGGTGGGTATTCCTATAGGTTCGCCTTTAGGTTCCCTAATCTCTGAAGTGTTCATGTCTAAGTTTGAATCAGATTTCTTCTCTTCTGGCCATCCTCTTTTAAATACATCTTCTACTGGCGCAGGTATGTAGATGACGTGCTATGTACGTGGACTGGTCCCCGAGAGCTCTGCTTGGAGCTTTTCACGTATCTTAATAAGCTATAGCCTTCCGTGAAGTTCACTGTAGAAGTGGGAGGCGCCTCCATTAACTTTTTGGATCTTACTATCTCCCACAAAGACGGGGTCCACGAGTTTGGAGTGTTTAGAAAAGATACGTTGACCGATGTTTTAGTCCACGGGTCGTCATTCTGCTCTGTTGCCCATCAACATGCTGCTTTCAACAGTTTATTCCATATGCTTACTGAATTCCCGTTGAGCCAAACTGCTTTCAAGAAGGAGTTACTCACCTTAAAACATTTAGCTAGAGTTAATGAGATTCACTTGGATATTGACGCTTTGGTGCGAAGGAAAATTACTACGAAATGTCTCGACACCACTACCTCCCTCCCACGTACTATCAGCCGTGAGAAATTTCGCTGGATTAGGCTCCCATTTTTGGGGAAGTTCTCTCTTCAAATAGACCGGGCCCTTCGCCCTTTCGGTTTTCGACCTGCGTTTTATAACCCCGTCACTATTAAAGGGTTATTTGTTAGGTTGAAAGATCGAATTCCTGAAGATGAGAAGAGTGGAGTGTATAAGTTAGAATGTAATGATTGTATGAGCGTTTACATCGGAGAGACTAGTCGCCAGCTTAAGATTAGGGTTGGGGAGCATGAGAAAGCCTGGGAGGATAGTAGAGTGGGGAAGTCAGCTTTCGCTGACCACCTTCTTGCTTTTGCACAGCTTCCGAAAGGGATCCGAGGTGCTTCTCCACAAAGAACGTTCTGTTTTCAAGCGTACCGCCTTGGAGCATATTGAAATCATTCGTCATAAAAACACTCGTGGTCTCGTTTTGTTGAACAGGTACATACCGGACGAAGATCTGATCGAGCTTGTTTATGATTCACAATCTGATGAGTAGTTCTCTTCTTTAGTTTTCGTCTTTTCTCGAGGTTGGTTTCGGTCTTTCAAGTCAGTTGCGCGTTCTTGTCTTTCGCTGATGATGACTTCTTAGTCGATAGATCTTCGAAGGTTTTTAGCATTTTTCTGCGGTTTTTGTATTGAGTTACTTCTTTTCTTTTTTAGAAGTATCGCCTTTTTTCGTATACTGAGGTAGACTTATACTGGACCAAGAAGCGGGACGAACGAGTGGAGAGAGTGAGGCCCAGTAATCTCATCAGCTTGAAATATACTAAAGTAGACTTATACTGGACCAAGAAGGCTCATTAGCCTAAGATATTGCAAAGTAGACTTATACTAGATCAAGCGAGTGTGCCGCTCTAAAGCCTGAGCCTAGAACTCTCAAATATTTTAATTGTCTCGCATTATCCACTACATATTAGATTGGGTAAAATTTTGAAAAGACATGGAACATGATCTTTATCTTTTTGGCTGCGCGAAGAAATCCAATACCCAAAATATCTAGATTGACTCGGGCTCGTCTTTACGGGCTTCCAGAGATACACAAAATAGGGCCCACCATGCGCCCGGTAGTATATAGCTTTTTTTTTTTATTATTTTTGATCTATCTATCAAAATTTTTATTTGTTTTTCAGACAATGAAAATTTCGAGTGGTGCAAGAAAAAATTACACAACCGATGAAATAGTGAACCTTGTTGCTGTGGACGCAGAAAAATTCTTCTCATACTTGACGTCATTCTCATTCTCGTTTGCTGTAGAACTTTTCCTGTGCGTTTATTTACTGTGGGACATTTTGCAGTTTTTATAAGCTGATGTACATTTCAAAGCTAAGTCAAAAAGAAGGTACGCGAATCAATTAATTAAAGAATTTTAATTTATAAATAATTAGGAGATTAACATATTTTCATAGTTTTTGACCTAATTTATTTGTAGGTATTCAGATCTTATGAATAATACTAGGTATTATAAATTAAATTAGTAGTGAATTTCTTATGTGGTATGTCAGTAACATTATACCAACATCCAGCAAGGTTTCTTTTTCAACCCTGGAACATTCATTTTTAGTGAAGCCTAATAATGAAAATTGGAAAGAATGAACAAGGTTTTCAAAGAAAATAAGTTTCAATAATATTAGGTATATTTCCTTTTGAAATACAATCTTTATTTATTGTGATTTAAAAATATTTTAAACTTATTTTAAACATCAAAACATTGCAACCCTCACATCCAAAGTATTGCAGCCAGCTGAGAGCCAAATGTAAATTTTTCCTGATAAGAGCAAAGCTGAAAGCCAATTTTATTCTAACTTTTTTAAGCCAAAAGCTGGAATGAGCCCATTTTTTCGTAAGTTGGGGGAATTTCTCATAATTACAAGACATCTTAATGGTAGAATAAGGAATTTGTGACACATCATAGAACCTGATGATGTGTCGCTGCGACACGACACAAAACCAGTTGTGTTCAAATGAAAATTTTTTGACGTGACTGTATTTTCCACATTTTACCCATTTTTTCAGTTGTTTTCCATCACTTCCAATTCATGCAAAATAAGAAAATGCACCCAATTTCAACTTTTACTGCTCCACTCTCTTGGCCAGATTTTCTTTGCCAAAGAATATTGACAAAAATAAATAGATTGGTTCTAGTCTAGCTCAGCTATTCAGCCTTTCAGCCTAGGAGCCTGTAGTGCTGTCATCCAATGTAGATGAACGAAAACTTGAAGAAGAGGTACCTTCTGCAACTCACATATTGATCAGAAAAATCAGCTGAATTCACCGTAAGACAGCTGAAGTTTTTCAAAAGCTAAAAGCCAGAGTTTCCGAAGTTGTATGTACCCACCAAAAGCTGAAAATTAATTTTTCGGCTGCAATACTCTGTGGCCACATCATTCAAAAAGACTAACTGTGCTAATAGCTCATGTAGTGCGCGACTTCTTCATTCTTTGATACTGACTTCCATTTAACAATACAAGATTTTTCTGATGGTCACAAAGATTTCTCGAGGAATGACTTTTATTTGAAACTTTTTTCTTGAATACCTCACAAGATAGAACATTTTTAGAAGGTTTTTGCCCCTTTCTTAGAGGAAAATGCATCACCTTGACTGCAGTGTAGAATTTCAGTATGTGCATTAGGGTGTCAATCTGAACACCTTTGGAAAAAACAAATTCTGACTAACACTTGCCTGTTTTGCATGTAATTCTCCTAGGCTATGATAGGCAATATGCGACCACTAGGTGAAATTTTTAATTAGGACGTTGGGCGTGTAATGTTGTCTTATATGTCTGTGTAGAAAATATGGAAATGCACAATTTTTCCTAACGCATGCGAGTTATTTTTCAAGCTCTCATTGTGAGGTGCTGGTTTCCGCTGTTTCATTGACGTTTGCTAGTACTAATCATTGCGACTGCCACCGAGTAAGATAAACGAAACACTTTTGGTAACATTGCAACATTGATATAAAATAGATCTAAGGCTTTGAAAATTATCGGACGTTGCACTTGCGTCAAAAATGTATGAACCATTTTGCGATGTCTTGGAGGTAGAGCATACCACGGAAAGTTGTAGAGTTGGTAAGTGATTTCTTTAGTCTGCAAAATGAAGACATGGGAAAAAAGAAAACAAACCATATTATGCTTTATTTCATGAAAATTGCCCACAAAATCTATTTATTGAGAGTTTACCATATCATTCAAGTCAGTTCCAACTTTGCAATGACGATATACATGTACAGCACCGAAGAGAAATCCGACTAGATTTTTCATTTGTATTGCAAATTTGAGGTGTGTCTGAGGAAGAATAAGTTACTTAATATTACTAATGAATATATTGCATTATTGGGAGGCCATATCAAACTCTGTGTACTACCTATACATATTAGAAACCATGCGAAAAACGCCTTCTCTTCCTCTCATCTCTCTTGTTTTGTTCATTTTGTGTTGTGTCTTCACTCTACTCTAATCCGCACCCACTCGATAACGAATTCAATTTGCGGACGTAATTCATATCACATTGGGTGCTTTGAGTGCAAAACCGTTCGTCTAATCATTCAATTTTTAGAGGCCATTCACAGATTTGCAAAACCCTCTTATTTAACATCAAAATTATTAGAAATCTGATATCACAAAGAGATAGGCTTAGGAAGATGGACCAGGAATGAAATAGGCAAATGCAGAACTACGCTATGGCCTAGTTAACACCTGTGTACCATCAACACCCAGATTTGCAAGAAGAAGAGGTCGACGATCTTCCCTGAAGATAGAAGAAGATGAAGAAACCCCAACATCAATTTACTATATCTTGAGGTGATGTTGTTGGTGTGTTCTTGTGTTTTCTGCGTGTCAGGGGGGCGCTGCAGCTTGGCGGTTGCCTAGCAGAAGAGGGGGTTTCACCAAGGAGATTCTTCCAACACTGAAGTTATACCCGAAAGGGTCGATCCCGGTATTGGAAGAAACAAAATCAAATACATAAGCAACCCGCACCCACTTCACCATGGAGAACAGGGCGGCGCTGCACATGCGACATAAGCGATCACAAAGAGACAAAGCTGATTATTGTCAAATAAGAGAGGATATATGGAGCGAGGGAGATCGAGAGAGTAGGTGTGGAATATGTCGTCTTTGGTAGGAGAAAACCCGCTTTCTTTAGATGGGGCCTACAGATAAGAAAGTTCCTCACATATAAGAAAAAAGAAGCAAAGCAAATGATACATACCGCGGATAGTATGCTATGAAAATGAGTCGTGGTCACGAAAAAAACAAAAGGCACGGAAAATGAAGTGATAATCTGGATGAATGGACGTATTGAATAAATGACTCTAAATGTAAGAATAGAAACGGGTTTTCAATTAACAGATGCACAATAAAGTACAAAGTGAAGGACACCTTCAAACTTACCTACGCAAAATTTGATATTCCTTGACGAAACTTATTACATTCCTGTTAAACTCATTGAGAACTCTTGGATTAGTAGAATATGAACCAAGCTTAACGTCGTACTTAAGCTTGGTTCTCTGGAGCCTTCCGCAGAAATCAAGAAATATTTTTCTTAGTTCACAAGCAATCATGTTAACAAAGAGCATCTCATTGAGGAAGAACGTCGTAGTAATGGAGAGGAGCAAAAACTCAAGAAAATAGACTGCACAATATTTACCAAACGTGTTAATACGATCTTTGTACAGTATCTCAGTTAAATGATAATAATCCACATTTCCGAAGGAAATGTCATCTTTGCAGCTGAATAGAGTACTCAGAAACGGAAAAATCTGGTGTAAAACTGCACCACAAATCATCCATCTCGCGATTGATAAATTTTCGTTAGTTGTAATTGGTGTAGGCTCGAGAGCAATTGGTTCGTATCGACTCTCCAAGAGAATCTTTTCCTTTTTGGTACTTATGAAGTCTAGTATTTCATCAATCTTATGATGCAGATGAAATATGATGGAAGGAACAAATATAAATAAAGCGATTCCATTTAAAGGTATGGCTAAAGCGAAGAGAGTTCTAATTAGGATATTATATGATTCAACTGACATAAGGCACCCAATCACCCATACAATGTTTGTGAGCACAATTACGATGTGAGTTACAAAATAGTAATATTTGACGCGTTTTGAAAATTCATCGGACGCGTATATTCCACCAACCAAAAAGTACGACCAGTAAATTATTGGACGACCGCGCCAAATTTCTCGAACTGATTTCACCGTCATCTTCGTTTTCTTCAAAGTCGTTTACTGAATACTATTTCCTAATTATCAACCCATGCCTTAGTGAAAGAGTCGTCGAGTTGTTTGTCGTATTTTTGATGAAAACCAAATTGAAATTTCTAACGTTGCGTATTTTCCCTAAAATATAGACGTCCTTTCATATACCTAATGTATATTAATTTAGAAAATGTATAGCATTGAATCACTTCGCAAAAACTTTTCATCAAAAAAGAAACGCGATATAAGAAATTCGTTCCACCGCTTTGTTTGGATTTTGAAAGGTGAATAGGCCTATGGTGATTAAAGAACTAATTACAGAAAGTAGAAAAGATGTATATAATTATTGGGGTGGGTACCAACACTTATTTCAAGATGACACGCAATAAAAACGGGGTTTAAATTGTCAACAAAAATCCAACGTGTAGAAAGATGGCATGTTGTCATCAATGACCTTGACCTAATTCATTGCTTTTGACATGAGGATGTCGAATCATCCAAGAATTATTACAACGGGGAACGTGCTTTGAGGAGAGAACAGAATTAGAACGTTTTTTACTTTTGAGCTAGGTACCAATGAACAAAATCCTTAAAGCAGAATTCCGACCATCGAGCTAGGTCTTGGAACACCAAAGAAGATTTAGAGTAATGTAAACCCCTGAGCCCTACACCACGGGAGTGGTGGGAAGGGCCACAACCTATTTTGAAACTTTATTATGAACAGCAAATTGACGCACAAAAAGAGCGAGAGATCTGATCTAGTTTAGAACTTTGGAAAATTAGGTCACATGTATATGTAAGCTCACTCCACCAAGTAATCTACGTAAAGCGGAGACGCCCGCTTTTTGTCATACATACATTGAACTTCCAGTTGTATCAATGAAAGATCGTCTTTCCAAAGTATTTCACCGTGAATGGTGAAACCGAACTTATTTTGGTTTCCAAGTCTCGTTTTCACCATCAAAATCATTACTTTTAAAACTTTAATCAGCTTTGAGAAAAATCTCTACATAACAAAGTTTGCAGCAAAATATCATACTTCAATACTTGAGAAAATAACTGAGGATTTTTTTCTTTCACTCTTCTTCCCAAGTAGTAGTGAATCACTTCTACTTGGGCAGAGGAGTACTAGTGATATCTTTCAAGACGGTCGTTCAAAAGAGTCAAGAATTGATGGGTGGGTAAGATGAGTAAGAAGCTTTCATTGAAAGAGGGGGGAGTCCGTCCAATCCATCGAGTAAAAATCACCGACAAACTTTGAAAATACCTTCAATCTGACCTCAAAAATTTTTCAATAAGAAACTTGCAGGGTGAATCGCATTCTGATATTTCTTAAAACCTAAGTTGAGGAGAAATTTAGTCATCAAGTGACAGCTTTTCTATGGATGAGAAGTTTTCGTTAGGGGAAAAAAAACAACAGACCGATCCAACCAATAGAAAAGCTTGAAGAAGTTATGCAAAATTTTTCCAATTTATAGATCTTGACCATCAATTTTCCGGACAAATGATCACATTTCTAAAAAACCTATATCAGAGGCCAGTCACCACCCTGCAAGCCGGCTTCATAATGATCCTCCACCCTCCGCTACTGATTGTTGGTAAACGCCTCTGTAATTTCTTTTGACGTCGGCGTTACACAAACAAACACACCCCTAAACAATTGAGTATACCTATTCGCCATTCAGAGCACCAACAAACTGCGTTAATGTAGTGCTCTGGAAAAATGTAAAAAAAAAGTATGAAGTTACATTTTTCCCCATTAAAGGTAGGCCTAATTGTACTTTTTTCATACCTTAGGTTACAATTTCTACCACCAGAATTCAGCCACTTTGCTCTGAATTGCGAATGGCTTGATTTCAGTACCGTCAACTAGCAAATGTGTGCCGACCCTAAAAAGTGATTTCAATATTGTTGGCTCGCGAATGCGCGCCGACCCTCAAAAAGTAAACAGGTCGCAGGAAAAAAGTAAATAAGCGGCATTTTGCGTGGTTTTTTGATGCTTACGTCACAGAAAAGCTTGAATGAAGTATAACTGCGTTTTTTAGAGGCTGTGAAGGTGCGCATCTGCGCAAGAATGTCTTTTTTTCCTATTTATCTATTTTTACATGCAGAGAAGCTGTACTGTGGGCTATTTGCTCAATAAAATTACATATTTTGCAGAAAATGAAATAATTAGCAAAATATTCAAATTATACATCTTAATAAGTAATGAGTTTATAAATGGAATTGAAGAATGTGTGAATCTACAAGTAAAGAATTTGGAGATGAAAATGGTGATGTCAATAGTGCTGGTGTGTAAATTATTATAATTTTATTCATTCGTTTTAGATGAAAGAATAAAATGGAGTGAGGCGTTTAATTTCTAGTGCTTGAGAGTAGGAGGAAGCAACATCAAGAGAAGAACCGGGAGGTACAATTAGAGAACAAAATAAGAAACGTTCGACTTTTTCTTTGCAGTAACAACAGAAAGGGGGACTTGGAACATTATGGTTGATGAAGTTGGAATGAGTGATTTGGGTATGACCAATTCTTGAGTGAGTGAGAACAATCTCTTCCCGTCTAGTAATTCTGAGAGAGGTGGACAAAGGTATAGGGGTTTGTTTAATGCTGGAAAGTTTGGTAGACACTTGGTTTTTCCAGAGTGATTTTCATTTTTGAAGAATGAGAGAAGGGCAGTGATCTTTTTAATCAGAGACAGGCGAATGGGTGTTGTAAGTCATTTTAGCAATAGAGGCGTTTTTGGCGGTTCTGAGAGTGTTGGGAGAGAAAAGACAGGCAGGAGAATATAGCCATTCATTCCGCTGTGATTTTAGATGCAATATTACGTATATGGTGGGAAGTTAGACATCCATTCATGGAATATGCGTAGGCAGTTCTATTCAATTTTTTGGATCCATCTGAAAAGCAAATTGTAACAGGGTATTCTTGTATCAACTGTGATTCATAAATGCGTATCTCAAGAGGTATTTTCAAACATGACAAATTTTAGGGGTTTCCTGACTGTTCTCCTGGGGGAAAAGGCATCACCCTAATAGCTGTAGACCTTTAGTATGTTAATCAGAGTGTCAATCTGAACACACTGGTGAAAAAGAATATTTCTGACAGTTTAGATCTAATATGTATTTGCCTCTTTTTCATCTGATTTTACTGGATTATCAGGTGCTGCTATGCAACCGCTGGGTGGAGATTTTAATACACACATTAAATGGGAGGTTGGTGGTCCAGTGTTATTACGCATTATGTCTATGGTAGGTTGAGAGAAGGAAACAACGCACAAATTTGCTCTAAATCACAATATTTTGAGCTCTTTAAGATGCTGGTTCTGTCGTTTCAATGACGTAGGCTAGTACTGATCATTGTGACTGCCAATGAGTAAGCTAAACGAAAGACTTTTGGTAATATTGTAACGTTGATATAAAATAAATCAATAGCTTTGAAAATTATAGGACGTTGCACTTGCGTCAAAAATATATAAACCATTTTTCGACGTTTTGGAGGCAAAGAATACCACGGAAAGTTGTAGATTTGGAAAGTCATTTCTGTAGTCTGCAAAACAAAAAGAAAGGAAAAGAAAACATATCATGGTTTTCTTTAGAAAAATGGTCCAAGAAATCTGCTCATTGGAAGTTTACCATATCATTTGAGTCAGTTCCAACTTTGCAATGACAATACAGAAGTACAGCACTAAAGTAATATCCGCCTAGATCTTTCACCAGCATTGCAAAATTTAGATGTGTCTGTGAAAAAAAAAGAACTTACTTAATGTTAAAAAATATGGCTACCTTAAAATCTGCTTGCCGACGTCAACGTCTTACTTGGAAAACGCTCTCTAGTTCTCTCTTTTATCACCTTCTTCCATTCACTTTGCTCGGCTGCACACCCTTATGATATTTTACTTATTTTTTTTGATTGACTAATTAGTTTTGTGGTGGACATTCATTCCTTTCAGGTTCTAATCTTTGGATGTTAGTTATTCTAATCACTTGATTATTGAAAACTCTATTACTTGAGTGTCAACTTCCTTCTCATTTTACATTAAACATATGATCCTATCATCCCTCACAATCACACAGAGGCACTGTCAGACGACTTCCCCTCCATTCTCAACATATTCAATTGTCTACATCAAGCCAACTTCCTCTCACGCATCTCTGAATACAATTTTTCCATAGCCCTGAGTTGAGTCCAGGCTGCTAGCAGTTTGTAAATTAAAATAAACGAAATAAAAAATTTTAAGAATGGTACACTCGAATTAGAAGGTACCAACTCTGGGAAAGAACGTTCATACATACCATGGATAGAAAGTAATAAAATTGAGTGGTTACAATAAAAAACACCGTAGGCGCGGAAAATGCAGTGAAAATTTGAACAAATGGACGTATCAGTTGAACTATTCTGCAAGTCAGAAAAGGATTGGTTTTTTGAGAAACTCACAACAAAGTACTGATCTGAAATAAATATCGAACTTACCTACGCAAAATTTGATATTCTCTAATGAGCAATATTACATCCCTGTCGAACGTATCAACAGATTCCAAAGTTCTTGAGTATAAACCCCACTTGAACTCATACTTGAGTCTAATTCTCTCAATCTTCCCGCAAAGATCATGAACAAGGTTTTTCAGTTCACAAGCAATAATATTGATTAGTAGTATTTCATTGACGACAAAAATTGCAGTGGTGAGGAGGAGCAACATTTCCAGAACATAGACCGCACAATATTTACCAAATGTGTCGATATGTTCTCTATATGGTATTTCAGTTGGATAATAATCTAGTTCCCCAAAGGAAACGTTTCTCTTGTTACTGAACAGTAAACGCAGAAATGGTACAATATTATACAAGACTACACTAAGAAGAATTGATCTGGCAATGGAGACATTTTCGTCGGTTGTGATTCGTTTAGGCTCGAGAGCAATAGGTTTGTATTGATTTTCAACAAGATCTGTTTCCTTTATTACACTTATGAAGTCTAGTATTTCTTCCATCTCACAATGTAGGTAAAATATGATAGAAGGAACAAAGATGAGTGCACCAAATGCGCATAGAGGTACGTTTAAGGCGAATAGAATTTCAATAGAAGTGTATGATTTATCTGATATCAGGCACCCAATCACCCATACATTGTTTGCGAACAGAATTACAACGTGAATTACAGAATATAAGTATTTGACGCGTTTTGACAATTCATCGGACGCGTACATTCCGCCAGCAAAAAAATACAACCAGTAAATAATCGGACGACCGCGCCAAATTTTTCGAACTAATTTTACCGTCATCCTAGTTTTCTTAGATGATACCCACTAAATGAAAACGTGGTAGGAATATTGTGAAAGGGTCATCAAGTTATTTGTGGTATTTTTGGTGAAAATTAAATTAGAATTTTCAACTTGGTATTTTTCTCTAAAATATCCCTTGATACCTGTTTGTTTATTTATGATATAATATATTATTAACTGAGAAAATGTGAAGCATTGTATAACTTTGTAAAAACTTTTCATCAAAAGAACAACAACTTATAGCCTAAGACATTCTTTCCATCGTTTTGAATTTTTAACTAGGAGTTTGTAAAATAAATATGATGATTAAAGAATTAATTGAAGAAAGTGAAAAAGCTCTATAATAATATGTTAATTGGGGTGGATACCAACACTTATTTTAATATGACACGCAATAAAAACGAGGTTTACATTGTCAACAACAATCCAACGTATAAAGGAGATAGCATGACGTCATCAATAACCTTGACCTAATTCAGTGCCCTACAAAAATTACAACCTGGAAGAGTGCTTGAGATGAGGATGTGGAGTCATCAGAGAATTATTCTAACAGCAAACGTGTTCGGAGGGGTTTCACTTTTAAGCTATCAATGTACTGACTCCCTACAGCTGAATTCCGACCGTTGAGCTAGGTCTATGAACACCAAGGAAGATTTAGATCAATGTTAGTCTCTGAGCCCTATACCATGGAAGTGGTGGGAAGGCCCACAACCTATTTTAGAACTTTGTATGAAGAGCAAATTGACGCACAAAACGAGTGAGAAATCTGATTTAATTTAGAACTTTGAAAAAGTTAGGTCTTCACTCCTCCCAAATAATCTCCGTATAGCGGAGACGCTCGAATTTTGTCTTACATACGCGCCAGAGGACTGAAAAGGTTTTGATCTTCCAGTTGTATCAATGAGAGATCTTGGTTTCTAAGTATTTCACCGTGAAGGGTAAAATTGAACACCAAGAATTTTTCCAAGTCTTTTTTTACCACTAAAACGAATACTAATGACTTTATGAGCGAGAGACCCAACGCCCCTTCTTTTCTCAGTCTGGAAAATAGATCATAGTTTGGTTCCCAAGTCTCGCTTTTACCACTGAAATCATGACTTTTGAAAAGTTATTCATCTTGTTGTGGAAAATGTAGGTATACCAAACAAATGCAGAAAAATATGACACATCAATAGTTGGGAAAATTACAGTGAGAAATAAGGACATTTTACCAAACAACAGTGTGTGTGTGTGTGAGTGTGTCAGTCTTCGTTGAGCCGTTTGCTGTCTCTAGGGCGGTATAGTTTCACACGGGTATACCGGGCCGCCATATTGGACCTAAGAGTGACTAGCGGAGAGTCTGAACGACACCACAATAATGCGCGGAGCAACGAGCATCTCCCCTCGTGCACGTCGTTCCGCGCAATGTTGTGGCGTCGTTCAAACCTTCCGCTAGTCACTCTAAGGTCCAAAATGGCGGTCCGGTTTACCCGTGTGAAACTATACTGCCCTACTGTCTCAAGCGGACTGCGTGTCGAAATAAAACTTTCCACTTTCGCTTCCCTTTCTGTGTATCTTGTTGTTCAACCTATCCTCTTTCACCAACCGGCCCCGTGTTCCTTTTCTTCTATCAAATTTTTCCATTACCTACCCTTCATCTGCTATCTCGATTATACGGCAGACCGGTCGGATTGAGAGAGAGGAAGTAAATTTTGGCAACTGCAAGGTGATTAGCTTGCTTATCGAAAATTCAATATTATAAATTTGGACGGCACATAAAATTTATCATTTTCGAAATTTATTTTTCATTGCGATCGCCGAGCTTTGAGTCCGGGTTAAGCCCTTTAAATTTTGGAAAAATTGAAAACATGACTGGCACTTCGAACTGCTAGGAAGAAAAGGTTGGTTAATGTCAATAAATATGGCTGCCTAGTCGCCAATGTAAACCATATCATTTGGAAAACGCCCTCTAGTTCTCTCTCTTCGTGCTTCTGTTCTCTAAATAAATACATGAGGTAGTCTTCACATATCTAGATTGAAGAGTTGTCGGCTAGCAAATGCGCGTCGACCCTAAAGAAAAAAACAGGCTGGAAGAAAAAAGCTAGCGACCAGCTTTTTGCGAGATTTTTCACGTCTACAGTTTATACAGGGATGCACAGCTATTCGCTATTAGCTTAAAGCTGGCTTAAAACTTATAAGTTTTTCTGTTTTTTTTTTATTAGCTTAATCATTGGCTGAATGAAATAATATGGTTGGCTTAATGATTGGCTTAAAAAATGTTTTTCTCTTTAAAAAACATGTTTTTTTTTGGTGGAAAAACATGTTTTTTTTCCTTCAATCACTGATTGGCTATTCTATTCACTTAAAAAGGTGGTGGGTGATTGACTGGCTTAAAGGCTGGCTTAAAAACCATGAAAACATTGGCTCAAAGCTTAACTTGAGCCATTCACGGCTTAAACTTAACATCCCTGAGTTTATATCAGACTTTATGTTTGAAGTATGTTTTGAATGATGGTTCTGAACTCCTGTTTCAGATGTTTTAGACATTGTTTAAAACCATTTTAAATCACTTAACTATGGTTTGAGACACAGTATTGAAGTTTCAACTATTGTTTTAAACACGTTACAAATGTTTTGATTATTGGCTATGAACATTGTTTTAAATAACATCCTAATTTTTTTCCTACTTTTCAAACTCTGGAAAAATTGTTGAATGCTCATTTTTTAGTGAAGCCTTATTGTAATGATAATAAGGAAGAAAAAACAAGGTTTCCAATATTATTTTATTGTATCTACTAAAAAGAACAAATTCAAAACAAGGAAAAAACGTTTCAACCATATTTCCGTTTAGAATACAATCTTGACTTCTTTATGTGTTTTAAACTCGTTCTAAACATCTCTTGTTTAAAATATATGGAGTATTGCAGCCCGCTGAAAGCCAAAAACAAAATTTAATAGGGCACAGCTGAAAGCCAGCTTCATTTTAACCTTCCTTTGCCGGAGGCCGGAATAAGCCAAATTTTTCCAGCTGTTTTCTAGCTCCCCTGATTCCCACAAAATAGAAAAATGCCCTGCTTGGATGTTCAAATTGCAAGTTCCATTGCTCCACTCTCTAGGCCAGTCTTTTTTTTGTCAAGAAATTGACAAAGATAAGAAAGTTTGGTAAGGCCGGATTAAGACGTTTTAGCTGGGGGGCCGTTGATGGTGGGAGCCCCTACAAATGAGCAACTTTTTTCCTCTCCTTCTTTCCCTTTTCTTTCCCGCTCTTCTTCCTTTTTTTTTCAATTTGGTGGAGGCCCCTCTTTGGTGGAGGCCCGGGGGCCATGGCCCCTTGCCCCCCCCTAAATACGGCCTTGAGTTTGGTTCCAGTTCATTTCAGCTGCTCAGGCGTTCAGCATAGCAGCTTGTAGTGATAGTGTAGTGGTCCTATGAAGAAAAACAGAAACTGAAGAATAGGTATCCTCCGCAACTCACATATTCAGCTAAATTAATTGAAAGTATGCTGAATTATTTCAAAGCCAAAAGACAAATTTTTCAAAACCATAACTTTAAACTAAACGCTGCAGCTGAAAAAAGACTAACACAAGTAAATTAGCTTCTGGAGTGCGCAACTTCTTCATTGTTTGATACTGACTTCCATTTTTGTAATATATGATTTCTCGGGTGGCTATGAAAAATTCTGCAGGAAGTAACTCTATTTGAAACATGGGTTGCAAAGTTATACTGACACCTAACAAATTTTAGGGTTTTTCTGACCCTATCCCTAGGAAGAACGCGTCACCCTGATTGCTGTCGACTTTCAGTATGTTCATCAGGGTGTCAATCTGAAAGAACAAATTATGTCTAGCTGATACTTGCCTCTTTTAGTGGACTATCAGGGGCTGCTATGCAACCGCTAAGTGACGTTTTTAATTGGGACGTTCATGGTTTAGTGCTGTCATAATATATACACGTAGAGATAAGGTGGAAATGCAAAATTTTTTCTTAAATCATAATTTTTCAATCTCTCCTTATAAGGTGCTGTAGTTTCCATCATTTCATTTACGTAGGCTAGTACTAATCATTGCAACTGCTACCGAGTAAGCTAAACGAAAAACTTTTGGTAACATTGTAACATTGATATAAAATAAATCTATGACTTTGAAAATTATAGGACGTTGCACTTGCGTCAAAAATATATAAACCATTTTTCGCTCTTCTGGTGGCAGAGAATACCAAGGAAAGTTGTAGATTTGATGAGTGATTTCTGCAGTCTGCCAAATAAAAAAGGAAAAAAGAAAATATAATAATTATTATGTTTTTTCCTCGAAAAATTATCCCTATCAAGTCGACTTATTGAAAGTTTACCATATCATCCAAGTCAGATCCAACTTTGCAATGACAATATACATGTACAGCACCAAAGAGAATTCCGACTAGATTTTTCATTTGTATTGCAAATTCCAGGTGTGTCTGGGGAAGAATAAGTTAATAAATGTTTTTTTAGGTGAAATTCTTCTCATAATAAGAAAAAAGAAACAAAACAAATGATACATACCGCGGATAGTATGCTGTGAAATTGAGTTATAGTCACGAAAAAAACAAAAGGTACAGAAAATAAAGCGAAAATCTGGATGAATGGACGAATCGAATAAACCACTCTAAATGTAAGAATGGGGAAGGATTATTAATCAATAGATGCAAGACAATGTACCAATGTGACGGACACCTTCAAACTTACCTACGCAGAATTTGATATTCCTTAACGAAAATTATTAAATCTCTGTTAAACTCATTGAGAAATCCTCGATCAGTAGAATATGAGCCAAGCTTAACGTCGTACTGAAGCTTGGTTCTCTGGAGTCTTCCGCAGAAATCAAGAAATATTTTTCTTAGTTCACAAGCAATCATGTTAATGAAAAGCATTTCATTAAGAAAGAAAATCGGACTGATGAAGGTTAGAAAAATTTCCACAAAATAGACTGCACAGTATTTAACAAATGAGTCGATACAACCTCTGTATGGTATGGCAATCAAATGATAATCCAGATTTCCAAAAGAAATGTATTCTTTGTTGCTAAATAGAATAGTCAGAAACGGAATAATATTGTGTAAAACTGCAATACAAATCATCGACCCCGCAATTAAAAAATTTTCGTTACTCATCATTGATGTAAGCTCTTGGGCAATAGGGTCGTCTCGGTGTTCGAAATGAATTTTTTCCCTTGTCGTTCTCATGAAGTCTAATATTTCTTCAATCCTATGATGTAGATAAAATATGACGGACGGAACGAATATTAATAAAACGATGCCATCCAAAGGTATGGACAGGGCGAAAGAAGTTTCAATTAAAATACTGGTATTGTATGATTCAACCGTTATAAGGCACCCAATCACCCATACAATGTTCGTGATCAGAATTACAATGTGAATTATGAAATAGAAGTATTTGATGCGTTTTGAAAATTCTTTGGATGCGTATATCCCTCCAACTAAAAAGTACAACCAATAAATAATGGGACGATCGCGCCACACTCCTCGAACTAATTTCACCGGCATCTTTGTTTTTTGGAAAGTCACTGACTGAATAATATTTTCTAACTATCAAAATACATGTTAGAAATATACTGGAAGGGTGATCTAGTTGTTTTTTATATTTTTGATAAAAATCAAGTTAAAATTTCTAACGTGGTATTTTTCTCTAAAATATGGGTAATTGTTTATATAATGAATTTTGTAAAAACTTTTCAACACAATAAAAGAAATTCTTTCCATCGCTGTTTGTATTAAAACTTTTAACCAGAAGGTTAGAAAATACAAATAAATATTATGGTAATTATAGATTAAATTGAAGGAAGTAGATAAGCCGCTATGACATCACCGACCTATGACGTTACCGATCTATGACGTCATCAAACTTATGACATCACAAGCTAATAGCTTCATAATGGCTCTCAGCGTCTTCTTAGCCTAGTATAAATCTATCTATTCATTATATGCTTCAGACTCGGACTCGCGGACTCGGACTTGCAGATTTCAGAATCACTCCCCTGAGAAAACCTCGAAATTTTTCCAAGTGCCTTTCGAGGGGGGGGGGAAGCCCTCTCGGGTTCGCAAACTCGGACTCGCAGATTTGAGAATCACTGCCACAGTGAAAATTTCCATAAGGATAAGACTAGAGCAAAGACATGAACATGTCAAAAAATGAAATAAAAATTTAGAGGCCATTGCAGGTTTGCAATGACAGCAGGGAACCCGCAACCGCCCTAGTCATCCTCCTATCATGTATAGCCTAATTTCCAAATCTTGAAAATTATGACGTAATAAGTTGAATGCGCTCGCGATCACCTTGGGGCGAAAATGCCCCCTCAGCAAATGAGTTGGCGGGGTTCTTCTCAGTGTACTGTTTATTAGGCTGGATATAATGAAGGCTGGAAGTTGAAATTTTTCCAGGTCCCTAAAGTAGGTCAAGGTTATTGATGATGTCATAAAGCGTCACGACACGTCACGTCACGCAATTCACAGAAAGTCCCGGATGCGGACGTTTTCTGAGGATTAAATCCCCCTATCAAATGAATAGCGGGTTCCCCGCTAATACCAGCATACCATTTCTGCGCGGATACTCCACTCACTGTCCAACACATACACTTATGGCCCCCAAAAGCTATTAGCTTAAAAGTTTGACTTGTTTCATCGTGCGTCTGTGCGTGCGTCCCCGCAAATGACCTTGGGATTTGGAAAAATTTCAAAATCCTAATCACTACCCTAATTTCAACATTTGCGTGCGTCCGTTCATTTGGCCAAATGACCTTATACTATGCTGAAGACTATTGACATGTTCTTTGTCTTTCCTCTGACCTGACCCGTTTGCGAGCTTGACCAAATTTTGCGAGCGCTCCCCTCACCCTCCCTCTTTCACCCTGGTTACTCTGTGGGTGATTCAGATTTGCGAGTTTGTCCCGCGAGTTCACGCCTGGTTTATTTACTAGCTTTATGGTGGTTTTATACTAGCTTTATACTAGGATTTAACCAATTGTAAACTAGCGCCCCCTTCCTCCCTTTTAGGATTGTACTTGTCTTAAACTGGGCTTCAAATGGGGTGTCCGGGCGTAGTGCTCAATTACTAGCTCTATTCTAGGATTTGACTGAAGGTGGACCCCTTGTATTGTACTAGTTTTATACTAGCCTTATACTAGGATTATACTAGTTTTTTTATACAAGCTTTAAACTAGGATTGTACTAGTCTTGAGATATTCTAAACTGGACCTATTCTGTAACACGAAAAAGGGCGTCGCCCTCCAGAAGCCACTAATAATAATATTATAATAATAAATTCACGGGTTCTTTAACGAAGTTAAATGAGGGGATGCAGGGAACCTATTTTATGAGTTTCACTGTAGGAGAATAATTTCAGTTTATCGATTTATCTGGACCAATTAATTATGATTTTCTGTCACCAAATCACATAACCGTTTCTGTACTGTGACGTCACAATTTACTTTTCTGTCCTCTAAATTCATTGTTCTGATCTGTAGAAACATTTTCCAGCCGTTCATGAATTATCAATGGTTTGCTCGCGGTGTTTGTGCAATCTGCAAAATGAATGCTTTCACTCCTAGAAAACAGCACGCAAACTCGCTTTTGCAATGTTTGTTTAAGAAAATATCTTCCAAGACAAGGAGCAAGTGACTTGAATGACTTGTTTGGCTTGCTTTGCTCGGCTTTGCTTCGGTTTGCAACGCACCAAATTTGTCATTCAAACCGTCGCTTTTGCTCCTTGGTATAAAAGATACTAAATACAAAAAATTTATTTGTTGCACTGAAAGTATGATAAAAAAAATTCAAGCGATAACGCACCACTAATTGAGCAAAATTTATCAGGACGTTTTGATACAACCAGTGTATTGTTTTCACAATCTAAAATACTCTTAGTTTAATTCAAGTATCGGCTGAAGATGATACGCTGGTTGAATCAAAACGTCCTAATATATTTTGCTTAATTAGTGATGCGTTATTGCTTGAATTTTTTTTTATGAAATATACTGTATTTGCAATTAATCGTTTTTGGTCCATAAGTAGATTGCAAAGTTTTGGAAAAGTCTTTTCCAATTCCATTATAGATGTTCCTATAATGTTATCCTTTTTTGCAAATGTGAAAAAATTATCTATTTTTGGTAATGAGTGATAAATGTGTCAAAATTAAACAAAAGGTCCTACCTTGTCAATATGGAGTTATGCTTACTACGTGATGGCTGATAAAATTCCCTTTAAAATGAGCCCCAGATGAGCTCAATACCTTGAAAATTTGCCAAGATACAGCATTTGACAGTTGCTGTATAGAAAAATACTAGTTTTGAGAAAAAAGGTTTAAAGTTGGACAACCCTGTGTAGCACGTTTTTGTCAATACTTAACACGTTAATGCTTGGTTTGTGCATCCTTACCGCAATATAAATGTGGAATAAAATCATTTTGACGGTCCACAATGTGGCTACAGTGGTTTTTACCCACTCCTAACATTATTATCCTCCCTCTTGCTGCCGGTTCAAATAAGAAAGAGAATACAAAAGAGACACGAGGTACCCTGTTCCTCACCTTCTCTGTAAACGCAATACAAGGACGTTTGGCCGGTACAAGTATATGCCTAGCAATCTGTATTATCTTTGATATAAGCTAGAAGTTCTCCTTTATTATACTAGCTTCATACTAGTATAACTAGAATATGCCTGGTAATTTCTATTATCTTCAGTATAGCTGGGACCCCTCTTTGTCGTATAGTAGCTTTATACAAGTATATGCCTAGCAATCTGTATTATCTCTGATATAAGCTAGAAGTTCTCCTTTATTATACTAGCTTCATACTAGTATAACTGGAATATGCCTAGCAATTTCTATTATCTTCAGTATAACTGGGACCCTCATTTGTAGTATAGTAGCTTTATACGAGTATATGCCTAGCAATCTGTATTACCTTTAATATAAGCAAGAAGTCCTCCTTCATTATATTAGCTATTTACTAGTATAACTGGAATCTTTGAGCTATAGATAATAGGAGGGGGAGCTCAAAAATTTTCCAAGTCCCAAGGTCATAGGTGATTATGGCTGTATAACTGGAAAATATCGATATGCCTAGCAATTTGTATTATCTCTAGTATCAGCTAGGACCCCTCCTTGTAGCACAGTAGCTTTATACTAGTATATGATTAAATAGGAGGGGACTTGAGGGGGGAGGTAGAGGGGATGAAAAGAGGGGAGGTCAAAAATTTTCTAAGTCCCAAGGTCATTCTCAAGGTCATAGTTAGGTAAGAAAGTTGCCTCCCGGACGCCAGACGCCGGACACCAAACGCCAGACGCCAGACACCGGACACCGGACGCCGGACGCCAGACACCGGACACCGGACGCCGGACGCCAGACACCGGACACCGGACGCCGGACACTTTTTCTTGAAAGACCCCCTGATAAAATAGGTTCCCTGTTAAAACCTTTATTGAGGTACTTCATAAGGTTTGTGGAATATAATATCTTAGTCCCTCGTCCCGTAACGAGCTAAGGTTTCCTAGCAGTCCCCAAATGCTATTAGCTTAAAATTTTTTGTACTAGCTGTATACTAGAAACCAGTCTTGAACTACTTTTATGTGTATCCTAGACCAAGAAAAGAGGCAAACGAGTGAGTGAGCCGCCCAAAAGCCAAAACTCCTCCAACTCACTCTCAGAAGCCATTACCTCTTAAAAAGACATGAAACATGATCTTTATTCATTTGGCTATGCTAGAAAAATTTTTTTAACCTAGCTTTGTACTCGGATTATACTAGTCTTGAAATATTCTAAATTGGACCCCCGCGAGTGAGTCTCTCTAAAGCCATCAGTGACCGCCAAAAGCTATTAGCTTAAAATTTTGTAAAGTAGACTTATACCAAATCAAGGAGGAGAGTGAACGAGCGAAGCGAGTGAGCTTTCCAAAACCTATCATCGTGAAATATTCTAAAACGGAACTATACTAGATTTGCGAGTGTGCTCTCCAAACTAGCTACTGGAAAAGACATGAAACATGATCTTTATTTGATCGGCTACTCCAAAAAATTTATTTTTTTCTAATTTATAGATTGTAACCATTAATTTTCCACACACATGATCAAACTCCAACAATAAACCAGTTACAACTAGAAACTGCCGGTTGGCTGTACAACAATACTCCACCTTTTGCTGCTTGTCTTCACACTGTTTTATTGATGTAAACTAGTACTAATCATTGCAACTGCCACCGAGTAAGCTAGACGAAAAACTTTTGGTAACATTGCAACATTGATATAAAATAAATCCATGACTTTGAAAATTATAGGACGTTGCACTTGCGTAAAAAAAATATAAATCATTTTGCGACGTTTTGGAGGCAGAGAATACCACGGAAAGCTGTTGATTTGATGAGTGATTTCAGCGGTCTGCAAAATGAAGAAGGAAAAAAAGGAAACATATTATGCTTTTAATCAGAAAAATAGTTCAAAAAGTCGAGTCATTAAAACTTTACCATATCATTCAAATCAGTTCCAACTTTGCAATGAACATACAAGAATACAGCACCAAAGCAGAATCCAACAAGATTTTTCATTTGTACTGCAAATTTCAGGTGTGTCTGAGAAATAATAAGTTGGTTAATGCCACTGATGAAAATATTGCATTGTTGGGAAGCCACGACAAGCTCTGTGAACATAAGATGCCTTGCGGAAAACGCCTTCCCTTTTGTCTTCTAATTACTTTGTGTTGTAATTTCACTCTGCTCCCATCCGCATCCTTTCGATAACAGATTTAGTTTGCCAGTGTAATTTACATCAAATTACTCTAATCATTCAATTTCTAAAGGCCATTCACAGACTTACTGTCGTTTTAGATTAACCTGCTCCTTATTTTGAATTAAAATGTAGAAATCTGATATCACAAAGAGGCTAAGCAGAGTATTGCAGAGAGAGATAGGGGAGGTTGGTGCGGAGTAGTCGTTTTTGGTAGCAAACATCAATATGAAAAAACTTTCTTTCCTTAAGCATGGTGTACACGAGCGAGTAAAACGCTGCGAATAGGGACGATTGGGACTTAATAGCGAGTGATGTGCACGCGCAACTAAAAGTTTTGAACATGTTCAAATTCACTGGCAACTCGCAGCGTTTTACTCGCTCGTGCACAGCAACTTTTAGGTGGAACCATATATAGGTGAAAAAGTTCTTGACATGTCAGAGAACAGAAACAAAGCAAATGATACATACCGCGGATAGTATGGTATGAAATTGAGTTGTAGTTACAAAAGAAACAAAAGGCACCAAAAATGAAGTGAAAATCTGGATGAATGGACGTATCGAGTGAAACATTCTAAATGTAAGAATATATATTTTTTAATCAAAAGATGCACGACGTAGTGGGAAGGTACCAATGTGAAGGACACTTATCAAACTCACCTTTGCAAAATTTGATATTCTTTGATGAACATTATTAAATCCCTGTTAAACTCATTGAGAAGAGCTGGATTACTCGAATATAAACCAAGCTTAACCTCGTACTTGAACCTGGTTCTCTGGATTCTTCCGCAGAGATCCAGAACTGATTTTCTTAGTTCACAAGCAATCATGTCATTGAGAAGCATTTCATTAAGTAAAAAAGTCGTAAAGGCGAGGATGAATAAAATCTCCAGAAAATAGACTGCACAATATTTACCAAATGTGTCGATACGATCTCTATATAGTATTTCAGTCAAATGATAATCCAGATTTCCAAAGGAAATGTTTTCTTTGTGGCTGAATAGAATACTCAGAAACGGAATAATATTATATAAAATTGCTCCATAAAACATCCATTTCGCGATCGACAAATTTTTGTTGGTTGTATTTGGTGTAGGCGCAAGAGCAAAAGGTTCGTATTGGCCCCCGAAGAGAAGTTTTCCCCTTTTTGTACTTATGAAGTGTAATATGTTTTCAATCTTTTGATGCAGATAAAATATGACGGAAGGAACAAATATGAATAAAGCGATTGCATTTAAAGGTATAGCTAGAGCGAAAGAAGTTTCAATTAAGATACTCGTATCATATGATTCAACCGATATAAGGCACCCAATCACCCACACGACGTTTGTCATCAGAATTACAATGTGCATTACAAAATAGAAATATTTGACGCGCTTTGAAAACTCTTTGGAGGCGTATATTCCACCAGCAAGAAAGTACAGCCAGTAAATTGTTGGATGATCGGACCAAATCCCTCGGACTGATTTCCACGGCATCTTTGTTTTCTTGAATGTCACTCACTGAATTCTATTTTCTTCAAGGTATCAAATTACAGTGAGATGAGGCCTATTTTTGGTTTTTAAAAATTTGATAACTCATTCGTTGGTATTCATTATTTTTTTTAAAATATCTGTTTACATAGCCTAGATAATATGTATTAATTAAGTTAAAGTGTATAGCATCGTATTATTCTGTAAAAATATTTTATTTATTCCATCGCTTTGTTTGGAATAAAAATTTGAGCGGAGTGTATGAAAAAAAAGTATAATGTCCATTCGAGTAAAAATAACCTAAAATATGAAATAATTATAGTAATATTAAAAGAGGGAGGTCTTTTTCCAA
The DNA here is from genome assembly GCA_035079395.1 of Aspidiotus destructor. Classification (NCBI taxonomy): domain Eukaryota; kingdom Metazoa; phylum Arthropoda; class Insecta; order Hemiptera; family Diaspididae; genus Aspidiotus; species Aspidiotus destructor. Next base: position 11,674,410 of record JAVHKZ010000007.1, read on the forward strand.
GAAAAATACTAAGGTGGGCTAATCAATAAAAACTTTCGTTGCGTTCTTCCATTATTAATTAGTTTAATTTTACGTATACGGCGGATATTCAAGATAATTCCTACCCTCGACTTCCGGCCCGTCACTTCGATATGATTTCCTCGTCACGAAGAAATGACCCATCACTCCCACCCCTTGTACTTCTTGAAATACGAGGGTTGAAAGGTGTTATCAAAGAAATTTTTTTACGTCTATTCAATTTTATTAACAAATTATCAACTTTTTCGAGATAATTTATAGAAAACAAAATGTTCAGCGTGAAATTTACTACTAAAAGTGTCTTGTGTTCATAAGCGCTAAGATGAACACGGACGTTGCTATGAAGCGATAAATTCTCTAATAATACTTCTTGACATGCAATATGAACTTGAGAAAAAAAACTCACAGGTTTTTCAACGAAGATTAATGACAGGAGGCAGGAAACATGCTTTATGAATCTCATGGTGTTTGAAACTTTGTATATCTGGTTCATTAAAGGGGCTAGGCCGATTGGTGTATGGAGTATTGCATATCCAGTTACTTGAAGGAGCTATTTTAATCACGCTATCAGTGCAGCCAGATCTACGGATTTTCAATATCTGAAAAAAGTATATTAGACTTGAGCTAGGCCAGGACTTCCCTTGTAGTATACTTGCTTTACACTAGTATAAATATGATAGGATTTCGACCAAGCTATAGGTGATAGATGGGCGACTTAAGAGAATTTTGACCCTCAAACTATAGGTGATAGGACAGCTATAGGCGATAGGAGAAGAACTTGGAAAAATTTAATCTTCCAAGTTATAAGGGATAGGAGAAAAACAGAAGAATTTTCCAAGCTTCAAGGTCATGTTGCCTCTCAGACCTAGGATGCCAGGTCTACGGATTTTTGATCTTCGAAAAAGGTTTCTAGTTTTTCTTTTTTCATAGATTTCACGTGTATGGATTTCTTGCGATCTAGGGAAAGGTACCTTGAACAGTTGTACGAGAGATACTTTTCTCCTGCTCGTTATAGGTTGATACTACAATGTTCCGTACTGTGTCGATCAAGGGAAAAGTACCTCAGCTACTTTTATGAGAGATACCTTTCTCTTGAATGTTATTAATGGATCAATCAAAATCCGAAGAAATCTGTTTTTAGGTCTTACAAAAAATGACGGATACGGATTTTTGATACTATCACCTGGCAGCACTGTCTCAGACGGTGGACGTTTTTTCCGAAAATATCCGCCCCCTCTCCGATAAAACAGGTTCCTTGTTAAAATTCTCTGGCGGAGCCAAATAGAAAAAGATCACGTTTGAGGTCTGCTGTACTTTCGTGAGGTTTTCACTCGTTTGTTTTTAGCGGGGAATCCGCTATCCATTCTGTTGGGGGATCAAATCCTCAGAAAACGTCTCCGTCCGGGGGTTTCTGTGAACTGCGTGACGTGACGTGTGGCGCTTTATGACGTCATCAATGACCTTGACCTACTTTAGGGACTTGGAAAAATTTCAATTTCCAGCCAGCCCAGCAACTCATTTTCTGAGAGGGCATTTTTGCGCCAACGTGATCGCAAGCGCGAGAGGTCACGGGTTTCCTGCTGCCATTGCAAACCTGCAATGGCCTCTAATTTTTATTGTCAACCTGGTTTGCTTTAGAATCGGTCGAGCGGCTCACGTGTTTGGTATAAGGACCAATTTTTCCAGCGCTTGGTGTATAGTTCCAGCTAGACCATATAGTAACATAGACCGCCGATACAATGTGTAAACGACGTTATCAGTTGTCGGAAGACTGGAGGCTAGAAATAAGACGGTGGGTTTTCAAGTAGACATTTCGGTAACCCGCGGGGTAAGAGGATGACATAGCCACGCCTATCGCTACATTTAACGCCGTTAAACCCACCGTCTTATTTCTGCCTCCAGTGTTCCGACGTACTTCTTATCGCAATCGGCGGTCCATGTTACTATATGGTCTAAGGCTCACTCGCTCCGCGTTTTTGCCCCCTTCCTTGGTCTGGTACTTTGAAATATTTTAGGCTGATAGCATGTCAAAAGGATCAATGCAATGGCGCTACAGCAAAATATTGTCTTTACAATACAAATGTTTAAATTTGTCTCTGTTTCATCTTGTTTGATGGTTTCCTCAGTACCTAGGTACTCCTAGTTCATCTCGTTAGGTCAGAATAGGTGGTTCATTCGATTGTACTACCAAAGATGACTCGGAGTCGTCGAAAAGTCGAGTTTTTTTTTTGAATTGAAAAGACAGAAGTGGCAATAAATATTATGAATTACGTCAAGTAAAGCGAATTAAGCATCAAGTCCTTGAAAAACTTGGAAAAATTTTTGCTCCCACATGAACAACAAATCGGGTTCACAAAAATAGCGCAGAAGAGAGTTGATCCAGTCAAGGCACTTGAGAAATTTCAAGAGGGGACCAAACCGGTAGGAGTAAGGCTTTGTTCGATGAAGAGGGAATATGAAGTCTCTGCCCAACCGTCTGTGGTTCTCAGGATTGATGGCTTTGATTCAGTTCCGGTACTATGAAAGGCTTCTACTTCTGAGTTATAAAATTAAAAGGCAAATTGTAAGTTCATTCTAGTTCAGGAAGTCGGCGAATTTCGAGTTCTGTATAAGAACAGCAAATTGTGATTTTGTTGGGAGACGAGCGGTGACGAAGAATCAATCCTGATCACCCATCGAAACGCATTCAATTACATAACAAAATGAATAAACTTGCAAAATATCTATATAAAGCAGATGCCCTGCTTCCTCACATCAATCAACGTAGATAATGATACAGACTTAGCTTCGCAATCAACAAGGTACCTTTTCTGTAGAGGGATATTTGCAAGAAGCTCGACTGTCCATCGCCCTTCTGCCAAAATGTAATTGCGAGATGAGCGGACGCTAGGGAACCAATTCTGAGGAGGCAGGAGCTCTGACCCACTTTGAAGACGATGGAAAAACGGACACCTGAACGAAAGTGAACGAGGAGTTTAGACTTTGGTCTCGATATTGAGAGTTGAATGTTCTCCTCCTTTTTCACGTAGCTCGATATTCGAAATCTGTTCAAGTTCTCAATAGTGGACATTTTTCCAAGTAAAATCTCCTGACCCGGGCCAGGAGATTTTTTTGTCATAATCCATCGTCTATCTTTATCTGTATTTTTCATTGTGAACATCCGCACTTACCATCATCTTTTAGCACTATGTAGTTGCGAAGGTCCCCAGTCGCAGATTGAATGCGAGTGGCGGAGACGTTACAAGTTTAAACGTGACTTAACCCGCGAGTCTCATACGACATTTCATTTACTGGGAATAAAATAATATATTTTGATCTCGAAATCAAACAATCTAAAATGGGATATGATGTTAAATAACCATCTTCCTCCTCCCGTGATTCTGCGGACAGTTCTCCTCTTCGCAGTATATCGTTGAAACTTTTTAATTTTCATTTTTCTTTCTGCCACAAGAAGAACGTCAAAACAGATGCGGTCCAGCTCATTTCGTGGTATTTCTAAATTTTACGTACGTGTAATTTATCGACTAATTAGAATATTAACAATAGCTCGCATTACGTGTTACAAAATAATAAAACAGAGTATTGCGGTACGTTATTGATGGTGACAGTCATAATGAAATTACAAATATTTCCCCAATCGTAGTGATTAATCTCACGTAAGACTTTTTTTTTTTTTCTCGCCTTGTCGTAGTTGAGAAAACGTTAATGTTCTATAAAACATATGCAAACCAGAAGCTCGTTAGAAATATCTGACAAAATGAGTTATTATTCTCAAGAAGTGTCATATCTTAAACTCGAAGTTACTGTGGAATTTTGAGAGCGCACGTGCAAGTTAATAACGCATTGTTATCAAGGTCAGAATATATTTTCTATCTTGTGAAACCCCTTGGATCCGCCTAGGAGAATCGTCCCTTTCCCTCTAAGAATGCAGTAGAAAAACGATGCTTTCAAAGCAGAGCAATGGATTGGTTCAACAAAATTTACTCGACTTTTGCCTCACAATTTATTTCGTATCTCGAGTATAACAAATAATGTCGCTAAGCTTATGATGATGAACACGTAGTATAATTATGGTTTATCGCATAACTTCCAAACATTGAAAAATCAAATCTTTTCAAAGATCTGAGCGATCTCTAATGAGAAGTCACAATAGTGGTTAAGCATACAAAAATATCGAAAGTAACGCAATACAGTGAAATCGAGTGGTAACAGCCATTATCCTCAGCATCACTCACCATTGTGGATGATTATAGAATGCACGCATAAATTCATACCGTAATTATAAAGCCATAGAATATTGTGGTAGGCATTTCATTCTCAGCTTCTCTCGAAAGCACGGTTATGATATAGAATAGCGTACCGTATAGTATGCGGAGACTGGCCAAATATAAGCCTATTTTTACTATGTACATTTTAATGGTCAGTTTGAAAAATATCTTGACACAAATAATTCTATTCTACTTTGTAAAATGGCTATAGAAAAGTTTGCACAACGAGGTTTGAGCTATACATAAGTTTGGTTTTTTTACTGATATGTTAACTGTGGAAAAAATTAATGATATTGTCTGCACTGTACGCCCATCACACCGAGACCATCTTACTTAGGTATAACAAGAGCAGGCTGTTTACTAGGGAATACCAGCCAGTATTGTCGTGAAAAATTCGACTCGAATTTGCCAACATTTTAGTTTTGTTCTTGTGCGGACGTCTTTTCGATAGGGTCGCTTCCGAGTGATTGTTTGGCGCAGTGACGTTGCAGTACAATTCGTCGCAGCAGGACACACATATCTGAAAGACAGAGAAACTTTCTTGAGGAAATGATACAATAGTGGAAAATCTATGCAAGTCAATCTCTCGCACAGAGAGTAATTTCAACAGGCAAATTGCAGAGAAATTTCGCGGTCGCCGTCCGGCAAAACGTGGGACTTGAAAAAAATTTCTACTTCAGAGCTGTGGGTGATAGGAGAGAGAGCTAAAATAAATTTTGACTTTCATGCTGTATGATGGGAGAGGGACTTCGAAAAATGTCGAATAGTAAACTAAATCTGATTGGGGGAATTCGGAAAAATATGAAATTTCGAGCTCAAACTACCGACCCTCATGGAACAGGTTTCCGGTACGCCTCAATTGCATGGGACTTGAAAAAATTTTTGTTTTCGTCCTATCGCTAACAGCTTGGAGGGTAAAATTTTTCTAAGGGGCTTGATGGTTGAAATTTTTCCATGTCCCTCTCTTTATCACCCATAGCTTGGACTATCACGTATAGTTCGAAGGTCAACATTTCTCCAAGTCGCCCATTTATTACCTAAGTTTGAAGGTCAAAATTCTTCTCGACTTCCCCATCCTTTTTCTAAATCCCTCTCCAATAGCTCGATCTCCTATCATGTATACTAGTATAAAGTATAATACAAAGAGGAGTCCAAGCCTAGTTCAAGTCCAGTATACTGTATGTTGGGGAATGATTTCTCAATAACGATCATAAGAATGGTATCTCTCATACTCTTAATTGAGGTACTTTTCCCTTGAACGACTCAATGTTACACTAGAGCAGTATTAGCCTGTGATGACCCGGGGAAAAGTATTTCTCATACAAGCAACTGCGGTACTTTTCATCCGAGCCCAAGAAATCCGCATTTTACGCAGAATCCTCAGAAAAATCCCAATTTTTTTCGAGGATCGAAAATCTGTAGATCTTGCAGCGCTGATAGCCCGATTGAAATAGCTCCTTCGAGTAACTAGATATGCAATACTCCATTCACTAATTGTCCTAGCCCCTTCAATGAGCCAGATATACAACGTTTCAAACATCATAAGACTCATAAAACAGGTTCCCTGCCTCCTCTCATTTAGCTCCGTTAAAGAACCCGTGAGTTTTTTAGAGGGGGACCCGCTATCCATTTTCTTAGGGGGATTACATCCTCAAAAAACGTCCGCGTCTGGGAGTTTCTGTGAACTGCGTGACGTGAAAGGTAGCGCTTCATGACGTCATCAATGACCTTGACCTACTTTAGGGACTTACAAAAATTTCAACTTCCAGCCGGGATGCTTCATGACGTCATCAATGACCTTGACCTTGACCTACTTTAGGGACTTGGAGAAATTTCAATTTCCAGTTTTCATTATATCAGGCCTAGCATGCGCCATGCAGTATACTGAGAAGAGCCTAGCCAACTCATTTTCTAAGGGGGCATTTTCGCGCCAACGTCATCGTGTGCGCGGGAGGTTGCGGGTTCCCCTCTGGCATTGCAAACCTGTAGTGGCCTTTAATTTTTTTTGGGTAGTTTAAAATTATGTCTCGATAGGATGATGAGAATAAAGCTAATATATGGAGCTGTGAAAAGAAAGTTGAGAGAGCAGAGGAAGATTTAGGGCGATTTCGAGAGCCACGGTGGATACGAGAAGCAGAACTCAGATAAGTACTGTCGAAGTCCGCGAATGTGACGACTAATCGAACAGACCTAGTCGCGATCTATACGTATGGTATAATATGGATTGATGGTCGGAACTCTTGAAGGTTTGCCTCCGACATATTCAGCTCAAAGGTCCAAAGTCTCCCTTTCTCTTGTATAGAGATTGAGAGCTTCGTTCCTGTAGGTTTCGGATCGGAATTTCTCCAACACCCCCCCCCCCCTCTCCCATTCAATTTTTAAAAGTTGTTCCCCACTTTAATTTCCAAAGTTATGCGGCCGATCAGTTAGCCCTCATTCCCCGCATAACCATAATCCACCGAAAGGACGTTGGATGTTTGTCTCTAACAACCTGCCATAGAACAGCGTCTAACTTCTCACTGATGATGATCATCGAAGAACAAGATTCGAAAATTTGGGAGTAACGCCTTCAAAAATAGCACTCGGCTAACACTATGTTCTTTCAGATGAATAGATTGCGTTTACAAATTGAAGGAATCGAGAATACAGTACGAGATTCTACAAAAGAATTGAATAAAGAAAAATAGACCTAAAATACGTCGTGAAGGTTGAGGGTAAAAAGGTCTTTGTCTGTGCAAGAGAAAAGTCCCTAGCCACGGACTAATTTTGTAATTTCATATGAATTACAGGTGCGGTAGTCGAACCCAAGAATAAAAAAGAAAATAAATTATCTCGAAGTTTTACCGAAGAACAGTAAATATTTCATACTTCATTTCAGTCATTACCGTTTGCTTGTCAACTTTCAAACAGCCAACTGCGGAAGACCAACACTCTGAACTGTTTGTGCATTTCTTGTTTACCAATACGCTGGCACCTTTTGAATCCATAATATGCAATGTGTGACAGAAATCATCCCCTGGAATAAAAATTGATTCCGTGAGTTATTATTTATTATTGGAAGCAAATATTGTAAGATTCTTGAAGGTCTTTGACGATCTCGCTAGACTCGGTAGCTTGAAAGTGGACATTCTTTCAAGTCCCACTACAGTATCTTAGTTCGCACGAACATAGAGCCTATGAAAACTGAAATTTTCTCAAGTCTTGAGGTGAAAAAAAATTCCGAGTGGTGGACTGTTTTCAGGTTTCTTGTTGATAATGAACTTGAAGAATGAAAATAGCAATAATTTGTATTATTCTTCGTGGAGTTTCATTCACCTCTTGACTAACAAACTTTTTCTAGAATCTTAAAGTTCTGAGATTTATAATTTACCTTTAGGACACGGCACATCGACAGCGTACTGATTACAGATGATATTATTCGAAACGTTCACGCATGTGTAGCATACTAGTGGAGCTACAGATATGATAAACAAATAAAACATGGTAAACGTTGAGGTAAGACTAGATCTAGCCAAAAATTGATTTTCCTACGCGTACTCACGTTCCGAATCAGCTTCTTCGAATCGGTCCGCGATTGTTGAGCCTCTGATTGACTGGATGACAAAAATCCAACTAATTACCAAGCCGCAAGGGCCATTCACCATACCGGTTAGTATGGCAGCATGCTGCGCTAGTCTTCATCCTATCTGCAAGCAAAAAGTAACAATAATATGAATATTTTACTCACTAACGAAAAAACCGACTCTCGTTTTCCTCAAATCTGCCCCGCTGTTGGCAACGTCAAGACTTTTGACAGTCATTGAAGCATTTTAATCGTTCTAAGATAACTTTTGAAACAAACACTTTTCCTTTTCCGTCAACAAATTAACGAGATCAACGAGCTCTAACTTTTCTCGAGATTAAATTTTCGGAAAAATTCTATTATGAAAACGAGGAAAAAAGTTCCTGTCACTTTCTATTAAAAGGACATTCAACAGTGGCTGTGTGAAGGGTCGTTAAATATTCAACCTAGATTGTGTTTAACACGTGCAGTGGAACGACTCTCTCGTACGTCTCGTCATTGTATTTGAACGCCTTTCGTGTTCGCATATGCAACATATTCTATTTCACGGCCAGTTTTTATATCCTGCATTATCTTCGAGGCGCGAATATTTAATGTCTTTAAAGTGCCGTAAAACGTTTTATTCGTTCAATAAAACTCGCTACGATACCTCCAGAGGAATTTATTTTCTCATCTACGGTGTTACATTATTTCACAGCTATATTTGAAAAAGTGAATTAATCTTATCAAATCCTTGAAAACCGACCACCTCGAAACTCAATCATGAGTCGAGCTTTTTTGCATTAGAACGTGAACTGAGTTGAGATTGTTATAAGAGTAAGAACTTAATGTAGGGTTATTCCAATAATCTATTCGAAGACGCGATTCCACTCTATGATGTTAGATGCGCGGCCCAGTATGAATTTACACAAAAAGCGACCAGCCAACAAAAGTTATAAAATAATAACTAAGATATAAATTCTTCAATCTTACTCGTACAGGTTCAAGTAATGCAAAACTGTACCTATAATGTAGCAAAGTAAAGGTAAAATTTGTACTTACGAAAAGTAAATTACAGTCGGAAACACATGTTGACCCAGAAAAAGCGAAAATGATAAAACCAACGCTGCGTAGGTAGTGAAATCACGAAGTATTTCAAATGGAAAAAGCTCGCACAATGAAACGCGCGTTGCATGTTTTTCGTATCGAACGAACCACCAAGTTGCAAAACGTAAACTTTCATCTGCGAAAAAGCTCGACCGCGTACGAAAATGGACGAGATAACAGCGTTGGAAGTCGAAGTGCGAATACGATATCAATTGAGGAAAAAATAAATACAGTCTCCTCTTAAAACGCAGATAATATTATATTATTATTAGTCAGCCTCACAGTTGATATTCGAGTGCCAACCCTTCAGGAAATTACGGACCCACTTCTAACCCTTTCACTTTCTTAAACGTTTTCAAAATAATTTTACTCGTACAACGAAGTATACGCGTTCGAAAGATAAAATCACATTACACTTCCTAATAGCCCAATGCTTTTTACTCTCTTTTTGGTCAACTATCCTTGTGAAAACCGCACAGTCACTCAATTTCGACCAGAATTTTCAGTCGATTTCTCGACAGATATCGGAATGAATCAACTGTCATGTTGCTCACAAACTCGTAACCAAAAATTACACTCGCCTCAATATACCTAACCCTGCTAACAAGATTACTATCTTCATTCCTCTCTTTTCTCCGTTGAGGAAAGCTCAGATATAGACTGGTTTTTCTCGTCAAAAATGGTCCAAATATATAATTATGGGTCTGTTGATATTGTAGAGCAGACTATTTTTTTTTTTTCAAATATTTTATTTATTTAACGAGCCATAAAACTGCACTGTGGGTTATGGGCTCGATATGTAGGATACTTACATTAAAATGAAAACAAATAATATTAGATTAGATTGAGATCGGCAAAAGCAGATTTTGACCCAACAAAGGATCCAGATTGCAACCGAAGGCCACGTAACATGCATCCAAATTGCGGCCAACAAAAAATTAATATGCAACCATGCTCGTATTGCGGCACACGTAAGTGTGAAAAAGAAGCGGAGGCGGAGTCGGCGAAATCGTCTACATTTCTCAAAAATTGATCAATCTTCTTTCTCAAAACTGGTCTGATTGTGGTGGTTTGTTGACACTGATTGAATGTTTACTATGAGAGACCAGTTTATGTCGTCGAGATTCCCCAGAAGTCGATTGTTCTTTTTTTTTTTTTGACTGAGGAAATATGAGCGATAACTGCGAATACACCATTCAATGTGGGCAATATTAACAAAAACATGAGGATAAAAAAAAATGTTGCACGAGAAATGAAGAACAGGAAAACAAAATAAATGACCTAGTTTTGAACGTGATTGGCTGGGATCTTTCATACCCAAGACACCAACTTAATGCAGGACTACTTTGTAACTGTAACGGGGAAACTAAGTGAGTAGGCCTAGGCAATGTGTGATCAGGGATCAATTGGTTTCTGTCTGTCTCTTGTGGAAGCAATTGTAACTTTTCCAAGTTTTGTTGGAGCTGTCATAGTTTTTCCTGGCCATCAAAGCGGTAGTTGATTTCATCTTATAAATTATGTAATCAAATGTAATCATTATAATGGTATTCATTTTTTCTTTTAATGTGAGAATTAAATTAAACAATATAATACTATAATATATCAATAAATCACCTTGATAAAAATTTTATTTTTAATAAAATATCATAATAATTTAATGAAATTTTATTGGGGTAATATGAAATCAATCAAATCAATCTTTGTTTCATATTTTTCAAAAGGAACAAAACAATTTCTTCACAGAAATAACCCGCCGCATGCTCAATGTAATAGAACATGTTGAGCGAGAGCGGCAGGGATGAAAAAAAATAAAAAAATAAATAAATAAATAAAAAAATAAATAAAAAATAAATAAATAAATAAATAAATAAATAAATAAATAAATAAATAAATAAATAGATAAATAAATAAATAAATAAATAGATAAATAAATAAATAAATAAATAAATAAATAAATAAATAAATAAATAAAAATAAGAAAAAAAAACTCGCAGCCCACATACTTAGCTGCTCGGAATTGCCTTCATTAACTGTGTTAATTGAGGCAAGCAGGGAACCTGTTTTACAAGGGATTTTTCATCAGATACAGGTCAATTTTCGAATTTTTTACAAGTCCTTTTCCCATCATATATAGCTTAGAAGTGCCATCACTATCTGATGACGTCACAGAGCTAGTAAAACCACTAATACAGTAGTATAAAGGAAGCCTAAGACCTAGTACAGAGCTAGGACAAACTGCTACTATAAGCTATTATAAAGATCTTCTAAGCTTATGGTAAACCTAGTATAAAGGAGGATTGGACCTAGTATACGCCTAGTATAATACGTAGTATAAACCTAGTATAATATACTGCATAAAGCAGAGAGACCTAGTATAAAGGAGGCTTGGACCTAGTATACGCCTAGTATAATACGTAGTATAAACCTAGTATAATATACTGCATGAAGCAGAGAGGATAAGTCCCCCTCCTATCACTTCATCAAAATTTTTCTAAGTCCCTTTTTCTTGCCGGACGGCGCCCGGCGGCCGGCGCCCGGCGCCCGTCATTTTCCTTCAGTTTACCCCCCGATAAAACAGGTTCCCTGTTAAAACAAATAATTGAATGTTGAGGAGGCGCGGCGGATTACATACTGCAGCCAATCAAAGTCCTACAAAAAGGTGCTATTCGAGCAGTTGCCGGGGCTGGATATAGAGACCACTCAGCTCCTATCTATTCCCGTTTACTTTTATCCTGTACTGGTCTATATGTTCGAGCCCTGGCGTCTCTTGTGCATAGAGGCATAATTATCCTCTACAGGGAGTCAAAAAGAAGTTTACAAACATTTCAGATTACAAATTTTCGAAAGTCTTTATAGTCCGGGAATTATAGCGTTTTGACCTAAGAAAATTGCTATCAAAGCTTTTATTGCTGGAAGTTGTTCAGTAGGTTCTCCTCTTACCCAGAAAAAAACCCACCGCCTCCACCCCCCTGCGAACCCATTTTTTGGGGGGTGAAAGGGGTAAAATTACGGTTTTTCGTGATTTTTGATGGAAAAACGCATTATTTTTGAAAATTTCAAGAGATCAAAAATATTCTACACCAAATTTCCCATAAAAAAGGTTCTTACAAAATTTCCAGCGTCCAAGCAGACAGTTGACCTACGTTCGCTTTGCCCAACAGCAGAGGCAGTCAGGCAGCACGCTTATCGTGTCTATTTCCAGATACAGACGTGGCTGGGCAATGAACTACAAATGACGGACTGGGGCTGGAAAAAAGAAGGAAATGTGTTCCTGTCCCAATTGGCACAACTGCCTCACCTGCACCAGCACCACTCATGAAGAAATTGTACTGTACATGCAGAAAAGGCTGCGGTGGTGGATGCGATGCCGAAAACTTGGTACATATTTCATTATTATTCTTATAATTACAGGAACATGCGATTTCAGTACTTAGCATCTCATAGATACTTTTTTATTCATGTTTCAGGGTTAAAATGCACCTCTGCGTGCATCTCGTGTCGTGGGAATTCGTGCACAAATTGCGACGTTGCTGACTCTTCGGACGACGAAATTGAAGATTTGTAAAATTATGTATAGTACTTGTATTTTATATTTTGGAGTAATAATAATTCAAAATATTCTTCTTCATTAGAAAGTGAGTCTGAAAACCTTCTTCGACAATTTCTTTCTCGACTACAATGAGTTACATGACGACAACAACGCGAGTTGGCGTTTCACGTGCGTCCGTATTCCGCTAAATTGGTGTACGCTCGAAATAGGCGCAACTTCGAGGGTCCATATCTCGTTGTACATGGGTCGTATGGGAAATTTTGTAAGAACCTTTTTTATGGGAAATTTGGTGTAGAATATTTTTGATCTCTTGAAATTTTCAAAAATAATGCGTTTTTCCATCAAAAATCACGAAAAACCGTAATTTTACCCCTTTCACCCCCCAAAAAAAATGGGTTCGCAGGGGGGTGGAGGCGGTGGGTTTTTTTCTGGGTAAGAGGAGAACCTACTGAACAACTTCCAGCAATAAAAGCTTTGATAGCAATTTTCTTAGTTTTACTCCCATATTTCATCTATAATTCCCGGACTATTACTATTCTAAGTATGCTAGAATTTTTATTATTATTTTTTTTTTATTTAACGAGGTTTTTATTCTATTTCATTTGTTTTTTTTTAAATTTATATTTTATTCATCTATTTATTCATTTATTTATTTTATTTTATTTATTTTATTTATTTTATTTATTTATTTTATTTTATTTTATTCATTTTATTTATTTTATTTATTTTATTTATGTTATTTATTTTATTTTATTTTATTTTATTTTATTTTATTTTATTTTATTTTATTTTATTTATTTTATTTTATTTTATTTCATTGATTTTTTTTTATTATTTTTTTTTCCATCCCCGCCGCTCTCGCTCAACATGTTCTATTACATTCAGCATGCGGCGAGTTATTTCTGTGAAGACATTGTTTTGTTCCTTTTGAAAAAAATGAAATAAAGATCGATTTGATTGAAATGATTTTTTTTTATTTTAATTAAATTTAAAATCAATTCAAGGATAACAGGATAATCAAAATAAATAATTTTAGTTTATTCCCTCGATGTTGAATTATAAAATTTAATTAAGATCTTCATTATTTTTTCGAAGTAATATTATTAGTTAAAACTTCTTAAATTATCATTAACATTTTAATGAATAAAAATAAAATTATACAAAATAGAATTTTATGAAATTAAAATTATAAAAAAAAAATATTTGTTGATTAAATTTATAAAAAGTATAATTTGAATTATTTTGTATAGTTATTATCAAATGTAATAATTTTTTTATAATAAATAAATTTTTTTGGATCAATAATATATATGATTAAGAAATAATTAATTCTAATAGGATTCTGGAAATTGAAGACTAATATTTTCATGTAAAAACATGCGCTTTATTTAGTGGATGGAATATAGGTATTAAATAAACTAAATGATATTTTATTAAGTTTATGAACTTTTTTTCCTGTGTACGCTCATATCACGAGGAATAATATTGTTTCATGGGTATACATATGTAAGACTGTAGCGTCATACGTACGTCGTACAGCTCACGAAATACAACAATACTTCTGAGATTGCAGTGAGAACACTGAATCAACAAAAAGTTCACAGTTCCAATTGTGTGCTATTGACATGTCGTAGCTCGGATGATGATAATATCAACCGGTCTACTATACCTTATATGATAACGCCCGCTAACTTTCCCTGCGAGTAGCACAGAAACGACTTGCCGCCCCCCATTTTAGGAAGGGAGTCATCGACTACCAAGATAATCGAAGATTTGGCAGGATCCCCTTAAAACCGGCGGGTAAGAAGTTTTTCCCTTAAAACCGGCGGGCGCCTCTTATCACTGGCGGTCCATTTGCTTCTTTAAGAACCAGCAGGGCATTAATCCGTGCTCGATGTTCCGTCGTTCATCAAGAACTGTTTTTTGTTGATTTGTAAGACTGTAGCGTCATACGTACGTCGTACAGTTCACGAAATACAACAATACTTCTGAGATTGCAGTGAGAACACTGAATCAGCAGAAAGTTCACCGTTCCGATTGTGTGCTATCGACATGTCGTAGCTCGGATGATGATAACATCAACCGGTCTACTATACCCCTTATATGATAACGCCCGCTAATTTTCCCTGCGAGTAGCACAGAAACGACTTGACGGAGTTACACATATTCTGATGACGTGTGATGCCAATTAATTTATCGTGGATTATAATAATATTTCGTCAAAATTTGTTTTTCTCATCTTCAATATTTGTGACATAGTTTTGAGAAGAGAATGCAAACACCAAATTATCAATCTGGAGATATGGGTCTTCTTGCGTTGTAGGAAAGATCTTAATCTCCAGATTTATATATGAACCTTAGATTCCTTTCTTTGAATCAGGTCACATTTTTTTCCTGTGGAAAATTTATTTTCATGGTCATCATTTTAAAATTCTGCTATATTGTCGAGAATCCCACGTAAATCAACATATTGCGGCTACAGCACTTCTTTGTACTTCTACAAACTACACTAGTCAACAGCCAAAAAATTGCTGGAACGAGAATAGGCGATTCTTGAAGTATTTTTCACGCTAAATTCAATGCCGTTTTCCGTTTTTTGCTAGCAGGTCTAGATTTCCTGTAATCGTTGCAACAACGTGCCGATTTTTGCAACAAACTGCCGTGCATCGTCGCGGAACGCATCGAGGATAGCAGTATCATACTCTGCGAACCTGCGTTACGTTCGCAACGATGCGCGGCAGTTCGTTGCAAAAATCGGCGCGTTGTTGCAACGATTACAGGAAATCTAGACCTGCTAGCAAAAAACGGAAAACGGCATTGAATTTAGCGTGAAAAATACTTCAAGAATCACCTATTCTCGTTCCAGCAATTTTTTGGCTGTTGACTAGTGCTAGGAATTAACGTAAATTAAATACTGTACATCTTCGGACAAAAGAAAATACTTTATTCCGAACAGTTTGAACAGTTAAAGTCTGTATCTAGGTGATACAATGTTGCTCGAATCTTACATATCTCATCGGGTAGATCCTTTCACAATCAAGGTTTACCCTCAGTATAGAGAAATCACTACGTATTTGAACATAGGATTAACGAAGTCAAGTACAAGACGCCACCGCACTGAAGGGTAATCTGAGCCCTTAGTCGCAGGAGATAGACGCCTATCGAGAAAGTTCTGTTCGTCCGAGGCTTTCTTAAGTATACTAATTTACAATTTTCACGTACTTGAGCGTTCTCGCCAACTTCTCCATCCATTCTGCTCTGAGATCTTGGAAACTACTCGAAATAACCGTTTTCCAACGTTTTCTTAACTTGATCGTATCGTATGAATCCGCCGGGGTCAACAAACGTAAAATGTCAATAGGCCTATTTACTTTTTTCTTACCCCGACGTCAAATTCGATAATGCCAAGCAAACTGAACAAAACTTTCTCAGCCAATAAATTATGCAACACGAGGATCGCGTATCGCCTAAATTTTGACCATTACTTACAATTTTGCTCTACAAGAATGTTGACTACTACAATTTGGATCTGCATCGCGCAGATCGTATCAAAACTTCGGAAGTTTCAACAGCTATGTCACTTTCATTATCTCGTGCTTCCTATTATTTTTCTCGGACCGATAAATGGATAACATTTTATGGTACATAAATCACCTACAAATCGATTAATTTTTTCAGTCAAAATTTCGCCCAAGGTGGTACATGAGGTCGAAATATGGTAGAGATAATGGACCCATTTATGACGTCCACATTATCTGGAAAATGACCAGTTTCATCAGTCAAAATTCCGTTATGGTATTAATATGGTAGGCCTACATGTGGCCGGAAGTAAATCGACCTCAACAATTGGTCTACTAGTGGTTTTGGTGAATATTTAGTCAGAATCTATGGAAATATTTGGTCAATGTGGTTTATTGGGAAAGTTTGCTATGAAGTCATTATGTAGGACCTGATAGAAAAATGTTCATTTAGGGTAGTTAGGATTTATTTCTATTAATTTTCAAATCTGCAGGCTAAATTCCTCTAGATGCACACAAAGAAAAAAAAATTGAACGTTTTGTAGGATTCATACGGAGGAACATTGTATATTCGAATATTTGAAAACTCACGATATTGTCTTATCGGTGAAAACCTCAAGATTGCACCACAGTCCGGACGAGGTAAATTTTAGCATCGCGCGTGCATCGAACGCACCGACGAGAAAATAAACTACAAAAGCTCGCTGCAAGCGGCTTTACAACGAGAAAATGTCATTACGTAAATAAACACGCTACGAAACGCATCACTGGATTGTTGTATTTCTTGCCCGCAACGTACGTCCAACTTTCGATCGTTCTACATTTTGCGCGTCAATTCTTTTCCTTCAATTCGTATTTTCCTCTCATCTCGAAATCGCAGAAAGCTTCTTCAATGGCCACTGACGAGGTGAATATTCGTAAAGACGCTACACTCGTGAGTCTCAGCATCGAAAACAAGCTGTTGCGCGCTTTATTGCGAGCCAATAAAGTATCGGTTCCATCTCTTGACGAAATGAAAGTGAGTATTGACCCGAAAATATCGGAGTCGATCAAAGAATATGGATCGGAGGAGCAAGCTTTCTTTCACTATGTCCGGACGCTGATTGAGCGAGTTCGTGCATCAGAAAGTCGACAACGGGATGATTCCGAACCGTCAACGTCACAAGGTATCGTGAGCAGCGACGACCGACAAGAGGATGGAAAGCCAGAACAAACGAAGGATCATCATGCTGAAGGACGGTCAGAACCCAGACAGGTGGACTTGGATACGTCTGTAGGCAATGACGACTATCGTCCAGAGGATCAACCACATGACGAAGAACGGAGAAATGACCAACATTCTACAGGTAGTGAAAGTCCGGAAACCGTCACCGGCTGCTGCTGCCCATGTAAAAAGAGTGAATGAAGTACGTAAAATAATCATTTCCTTCTTCCCTAATATTTTGACGTCCGAAATAATTATTAACTTATCTTGAAATATTTTTCTCATTTTTGATTATAAATACGAATTTGCTTGTAAGTACAGCCAAACTTTCGAGAGGTGTAAACGAACTCACCATATTAGACAATTTTATTGCTTTCTTCTTTTTTTTTTTTTTTTTTTCGTAATTCAATAACATAGCCTCTTTGTCGATAATGTAGCGACGTAGGTACTTATTAAGAAGAAATATTATTTTCGTGGTAGGACAAACAGATTGAAATAAAGAAAACTGTTTTTTCTCAACACATGATTGTAAAGTACGATTTTACCCTCGGTTGGCAATCCTTACCATCATTTTT
Organism: Aspidiotus destructor; assembly: GCA_035079395.1. NCBI lineage: Eukaryota > Metazoa > Arthropoda > Insecta > Hemiptera > Diaspididae > Aspidiotus > Aspidiotus destructor. The sequence continues at coordinate 11,692,191 of JAVHKZ010000007.1, forward strand.
TGAGAAAAATACCTTCCTAATACAAAGGATTAAAGTGGGAATTTGCTACTCGTGCGTCAACTCACCTCGCCTTCGACTCGCTTCGTAAAATTTTGCAGTCGTTCGGCCAATTTTCACTTTAATTCCCTTGTAAAAAAATATACTATTTCTCTTCGTAAGTTTGGTACCTATTACTATGATACGTTATGGTAAAGATTTTAGAGTGAAGAAATTGTTTGAAAAAAAAAAATGATTTTATATTTTAGAATTATCTTACATCATTTCGTTTCATTATTGTATTCAATATTACTTAGAACACTATTTGTCAAGTGTGTATTACTGTTCCATGTATGAGTAACATTGCACTATTTCTCATTTTCGTCCTTTTTTTCAGCACATTTTTTCGATCTCGAAAATTCGTTCCTTCGAGTAATTTTTGATCTAAATATTTATTCGAGTTGAAAATGTTATTTCACGACGTTAAACTATAAAATTATACTTACCTTTCTAACGTTTGATTATTGCTTATTGCTTATTGAAGGTCGAGTATTTCTACAGCAATAGAATGAGAAAATTTTTGGATCATCGTGAAGCTCAATCGTACCTTATATTTCTTAGGTCTTCTGGAATCGTGACGCGAACTTATCCCTGTCTTCATTAGGTACCTATGATTTCTGCGAAACAGGATGTACTTCACCTGTATTTTAGGCACATTGGTCCTTATTATTGCAAGGATAAATAATTCACGTCACATTTTGAAAGATAATGGAGAGTATACTATAAATGAAGAATTTTCTTACGTCAACAAATGACCTGTTGCAATCAATGAGTGGGCCTAAATAACTAAAATAAGATATTCGTCCGCCGAAAATAATATAAAATAATTAAATCAAGCTTCAACTGATACGAATTGAAACGACAGGTTTCGAGTCTGAGTGACTATTCATCTTCAGGTCAACCGATCAGAACACGCAGAGAATACGATGGGAAATGAAATTCCTGAGAGAACAGGTAATTTACTATTATATATGTAACGGATAAAATTATTATGACAAATAGGATCGATATCATTGAGTACATTATTTCCAGGGTTACAACTTCGTTTCGAAGATAACTAAGTATAAAAATCTTCCAATTTATTCATTTCTTACCCCTTTTTGCCAAAGTGGACGGGGAGGCAACGACTCCATTAAAGTGGTTCATTTAGCTCGTGGTTCATGGACTCCCGACGAAAGAAAGTTCCACATCAACCAGCTTGAACTCTTAGCGGCCTTATTTGCCCTCAAATAGGCTTACTTTACAAAAAGACGCTACGTATAGATTAGACAACGACATAGCCCGCATATCAATCGCATCAGCAACATCGCCCTCCAAATACGGCAATATTGCGAAAACGCAATCCTTTGCCTCTTACATCAGCTCAAAAGAAAACTCAGCAGCAGGTACAGAATCAAGAAAACGAGACAAGAAAACAAAATACGAATTGAGCGACACTGCCTTTCAAATAATCACCTCTACGTTTGGGTCGAGCTTTTTGCGTCCCGAAAACATTTCAAGCGTAAACGCTATTTTTCTAGGAAACGGGACCAAGGATCAGAAGTCGTTCATACCTTTACTTTACCGTCAACTGAGCAAATAAAAATTTCTATTCTTTTCCCCCATTTGGCTTTATTTTAAAAACTACAAATTAGAGGCCTCCGCAGGTTTGCAATAGCAGCGGGGAAACCGCAACCTCCCGCGCACGCGATGACATTAGCGCGAAAATGCACTCTCAGAAAATGAGTTGACTGGGCTCTTTTCAGTAAACTGCATGCTAGACCTGATATAATAAAGGCTGGAAATAGAAATTCTTCCAAGTCCCTGAAGTAGGTCAAGGTCAAGGTCATTGATGACGTCATAAAGCATCCCGGCTGGAAGTTGAAATCTTTTCAAGTCCCTAATGTAGGTCAAGGTCATCGATGACGTCATAAAGCGCCACACGTCACGTCATGTCACGCAGTTCACAGAAACTCCCGGACGTGGACGTTTTCTCAGGACGTTATCCTCCTAAGAAAATGGATAGCGGGTTCCCCGCTAAAAATTGAAAACAACCAAGAAAGAGGAGTTATAGTAGTGCCAAATTGGCCGGGTCAGATGTAGTTTCCAAATTTTAAGGCTATGCTTATTTCTGCACCGTTGATTTTACCACCTCCACAATATCTTTCTTTTTTCTCTGGACAGGCATCCGTACCCACTTCCCTGGTGACCGGGATCAGGACTCAGAATAAGGTACTGTCTGGCAGAAATTGGGACTTGGAGAAATTTCGATATCCCAGTTACAGGTGGTAAGGGAGACTTGAAAAATTTCGACATCCGAGCTATAGATGATTGGAAGGGGACTTGAAAAGAAATTTCGAGGGGCGAGGACTAGAGTCCGGATTTCCTGGTTTTGGCCGAGTCATTTCCTACAGGGGTGAATTACTGAAAATGATATAGAAGTAGGTACAGTCCATACCTCAGGAATGCAGGGAAAAAATTTTTATTTTACCGAATAACACCGAAAATTGAATACAGTCCAAAAACAGGGTTGAAAGCCGAAAAAGGCCGAAAAAGACCAATTTGTGGAATAAAATAATAAATAAGAGTAGTTTTACAAAATGTCGTATAATTTTTAATTACAATATGCGCGAGCGCTTTCGGTTCAGGGACCATCGTCTAAAATCACGTAAGAGCACTGAAAACGCGTGTTCTTTCCAATTTTTTTTTTTAAACCCGAATAATACCGAAAATGCAACATTCAAATGCCGAAACTTTTCATTTTTAGTGCCGGAAAATTCGAGCTCTTAATTGACTGACCTTGACCTAAAAACTAACCTGATGACGTTATATGCTGAGAAAGTATGAGTGCATGCTCATCAGACTAGTATGGACGAGAAGGGGATCTTATTTTTTCTTCCAAAGAGCTCGATGATCTCGATTTGACGTCACGTCCCTGATCTGACTGACTTTGACTTCAATAGGAGCTACCCTAATGACGTCACAGGCTTAGCATTCAGCAAGTATGATTATATGTAGCCTCAAGCAATCTAGGGTGAGCTTCTGCGGGAGGACGAAAACCTGGAAAAAGAATCCTTCTTTGTGAAGTCGATGATCTTGACTTGACGTCGAGTACCTGACTGTAACTAATCCTGACCACGAGGACGTCCTTTGAACGTGTCTGATGGAAGAAGAAGTCCAAACCTAGGCTATGAGACATAAAACGTGATTCGTATTTCTTGCGCATCAGTAAAAAATCTTTACCCTCTACGCAATTGGAAAATTACGAGTACACCCTCCCTCTCCCCTCCCCCAAAATAATGGACTGTTAGAATATTTTTCGAAGAAAATTTTCTTAACAGGCAGAAACCTATATCAGGCAGGTGATTGAGAGATCTGCGAGCTTTATTCACAAGGCTCATACTGGACCAACTGCGAGTGAGCCCATTAATTGCTATTAGCTTGAAATATTCTACACTGGACTCATACTAAACCAAGGAGTGAGCTCTGCAGAAGATATTGCCTTAAAGTATTTAAAACTGGACTCATCCCGGGACTAGAATCAAAACCTTGGATCTCCACTTCAGCAAATTTTACAGGAGGCGTAAAAAATGGTACCAGTTATTATCACTGGTACCAATTTTTTAGGCCTCCGGTAAAACTTTCCAAAGTGGAGATCCGAGGCTTTGATTCTAGGCCCGCGTCATACTAGACCAAGAAGGAGGGCGGACGAGTGGAGCGAGTGAGCTCCCCTAAAGCACTTTTTGGCCAAATTTTTGGACCGTTGGTGTAAATCTAAAGTAGAATTCAAGTCCTCCTCTGTGAAGAATTCGGTCTCCCTGGCTGATAGGCTTGATGATGACATTCTTCCGTCAGGCTCAACCCTATGCTCTTTTCACGTAGCCGGTTTATTTCCGAGTATCCCTAGAGCTACTGCCATGCAACTTATGGGTGACCTCTTGGTCGAAGAATTGGCAGAATTTTCAATTTACTCAATACCTGTTGGTCACCCAATTTTTGCAAATTTAAAGGCAAATTTTTTGAATTTCCCGAGGAGATGAGTATCCCTATTGACTCTCCTCTGGGTTCCCTCATCTCGGAGGTTTTCATGTCTAAATTGGAGCTCGATCTTTTTTCCTCTGGTCAGGTGTGTTTGGGTCATATATCTATATTATTGGTACAGGTACGTCGACGATGTGTTGTGTATGTGGACCGGTCCCCGAGATCTCCTTTTGGAGTTTCTCAAGTACATATCTAAACAGTTTGTATCCTACCATCAACTTTTTGGACCTTACAATCTCTGATACAGACGGTGTCCATGAATTCGCCATCTATAGAAAGGATACTTCGACCGGTATTACTGTCCACGACAGATCTTTCCGTCCTGTTTCGCACAAATAGGCTGGTTTCAACAGGTATATCCACCGGTATTCCGTTGGGTCAGATCGCTTTCCAACGGGAGTTTTTGACTGTAAAACAGAGTGAATGAGGTCAGTTTAGATTTTGACCTAATGGTTCATAGGAAGTTAACTCGGAAAAGTCTTGATTCCATTACTTTCCTTCCCCGCCTTCCAACCTCAAATAATGGAAAACTTTGGATTAGGCTCCCGTTTTTGGGGAAATACTCTTCCCAGGGTTGTGTCCTCCGCCCCTGTGGGCTTCGCCCAGTGTATTACAATCTTAACACTGTAAAAAGTCTGTTCGTTAAGTTAAAAGACCTCATCCCACTGACTGAAAGAAGCGCCGTTTATAAGGTGGAGTTTAATAATGGAGTTTATATAGGTGGGACTGGCTATGGCTGTCAGCTCAAAATTAGAATAGATGAGCATAGGAAAACGTAGAAACAGAAAAAATTGGGTGATTCATTGGCCATAGTTTTAAAGAGGGTTCTGAGTCCTTCCTCTACAGAGAGTCCTCGTATTTCAAACGTACCGCGCTAAAACATATTGAAATTATTTGCCACTTGAATAACGACTACCTAAATGAGGACTTGGAAAAAAATTAGAGGCCATTGCAGGTTTGCAATGGCAGCGGGGAACCCGCAACCTCCCGCGCTCGCGATCACGTTGACGCGAAAATGCCCTCTCAGAAAATGAGTTGGCTGAGATCTTCTCAGTATTCTGCATGATAGGCCTGATATAATGAAGGCTGGAAATTGAAATTTCTCCAAGTTCCTAATGTAGGTCAAGGTCATCAATGACGTCATAAAGCGCCACACGTCACGTCACGTCACGCAGTTCACAGAAACTCCCGGACGCGGACGTGTTCTGAGGATGTAATCCCCGTAACCAAATGGATAGCGTGTTCCCCGCTAAAAATTCCGATCATCGAACTAGACATATATCAGGAGTGAAACTTGGAGAAATTTCGGTCAAACAATCGGTTTTAATTCGATTATTGGAATCGAAAATCCTGAATTAATAAGAAGTTAATGAAAAAAACCTTGAGGAGCGGACAAAGTGAGCTACGGCTTTTTCTCCCTAACCCCTCCAATCCATAATTTCTGAGTGAAAATTCTTTCAAATTCTGTGGTCGAAAAGATTCTAAATGACATTTAATCGGTCAATATGAAGGAATTTTTGAACAGGTCTGCGAATGGGTTGTTTTTTCCTGTTTTGGTTGTTTCGCATGTAGATTGAAGAAGTCATTTTCGCATTCTGGCCTTTTTTGACCTTCGGATTTAGAAAGAGGTAAGCTTTTAAATGAATAAAATTTGATTCTCTATTCTGAAATAATGCACTATTCTATATAACTTTTCAGGAAACTTGAACCTATAAACGAAAACCCTACGATTGAACCGTATCCCGAAAGAGGGTGTCGTAGAAAACGCGCATCGCGGAGCAAACGCATCATCGATAAGGAAACGAACGACGAAAGTTCGTAGCAAGCAGCCTTTTGACGAGAAAATGTCATTTCGTAAACAAACACGCTGCAAAACGCATCATCGCTCGAAAACTTATTTTGATGCGCTTCAACTCGCGTACATTATAATTATTTTCTCCCCTTTCATCCATTTTACTCTCTTTTTCGTGGTATTCATTTTGTGGACGCTACTCCGATGGCCGCGATCGAAATTGATATGCGTAAAGACATCGCTATCGTATGTCTTAGCGTCGAAAACCAGCTGTTGCGCGGCGCATTGCGGTCCAACGCAATATCGGCTCCACTTCTAGAGGAATTGAAATTGGCGATGGCTACGAAAATATCGAAGTGCGTCGAAAAATACGGATCGGAGAGGCTGGCATTTCTTTTCTTCATTCAGTCGCAGCTTGAGCGGTTTTGCGTCCTAAATTATCAACGGAATCAATCCGAGCCGTTACCGAGGATCGAGAGCGTCCAAGTCTATGATCGAGAAAAGCGAACGTCGTATATGAAGGATCGACGCCGTCGAAGTCGATCAAAATCAATTCAGAGGAGATCCGAAACCCCGAGGCACAACGACGACAATCGTTCAAGCGTCGGATTCGATGACGACGAGCGGAAATTTAGCTTATATTCCACAGGTAGTGAAAGTTCGGAGTACCTTACCACCTGCTGTGGTATATGAAAACATCGAAGTACGTAAAATAATTATTTCTCTTTTGACTGAGGCTATAGATTTTTTCCCCTCAAATTTACCATAAGTTGGTTGAAAATTTTCCTCATTCATTCCTATTGTCGTAATCTGATAAATTAACGTGTGTACCTATTCATATTTTCCTTGTCCATGGTGTTGATGTCCAAATTCAGAATTTTTTCCTTATAAATTGTAGGTGTGTGAACGTAAACTCATTTCATAATTCGAAAATTGATATCGCAGGATTATTTTTTCTTTACATCTGGGTAATAACGAATAATATACCTAATAATATTGATCATTGTGTGAGCTATTTTTTTTTCTTCTTCTTCTCTAATTAATTATTCGAGTATTACCGGTATTATTTCACGATATTGAGATAGTTGTAAATTTTTTGTCGAGAAAATGTGGAATTTGAGCTCTCAAAGGGTAAGAATACGTACGCGTTTCCTTCCGAGTGTTCTTGTCAAAATTTTAAGTTAGAATTAAAAATATCGAAATTGACTCTAATGATTGAAAAATACGTTACCTCTATACGAAAGAATTCGAAAAATGTGACGATTAGAATTACAAGAATTTTCGTTTCGATTTCGTGTATTATCTGTGTACAACCAATGCACCATGGGCGTAGATACGGGGGGGGGGGGGGGCAAAAAAAGAAGAAGAACGGGAATATGAAAAAGAATTTTCAAACCCCCCTCAAATCTTACCGTACCTACGCCCATGCAATGCACTATTGATAATTTTTTCGACGTTCTAAATGTATCTTATTGTTTCATCGATATAATCATTACCCTACTACTAATTAAATCACTTTATTCTTCAATCTATATGCTAATCCTAGTAGTACCTAACTTATATTTAAAATTTCATTTCATTACATAAAATTAGAAAATGTATGAGCTGTCAGTTTTTTCGAACAAAAAGTAGACGAACTTTTTTACTTGTTACAAGCAAAATTTTCCAATCACTATTGGCCTAAAAAATTAAAATTTTATCAAATCATTCGATGTTTCGAACGAATGACGCAATCTTCATCAAACAGACATTTTGTGTCCTACTAGAAAATAGGAAAATTTTATTAAAATCTGTTTTTGAGGAGGAATTTATTAAGAAATAACCTTGATTTTCGGCTACAGTTTTACTTTCGTATGTCCACAAAATTTAAATTGATATACCCTATCAAAATGAGAATTGATGGTGTTCGAAGAACCCGTTGGAAAAAATTATTCCATAAAGTGCCCCAGATTCGTGCGAATCCGACGAATAACTTCTACTATTTTCAGAATGTGATCATTCTCGGGCGCAGAAATTGAAGAAGAACAACACTGAGCGCCTCAGTATCCCAGTCTCTTGGGGTTTTTTCTTATCATCAACTTTTCATTTTTTCATTTTTTTCAAAACATCTGGAGACTTTTTTTCAACTAAGATCTAGAGCTCAAGAAATCTACATTCTTTCTCAGTCAAAATCTGGGAACCAAGAGATTCACATTTGATTTCTTTTTTCTTACCAAGATCCAAGATGCAAAAATATCTCCGTAAATATTCAAGATATCTGAATAAGTAGGTATTCCCAGCCAAACTAACGATAGACAACTTAAAAAATTGGGATACATATGATCCGGGTCGTAGATTGTGAACTTATAAACTTACCATTATCGGGGTATCGAGAAGAAGAAACTTTTTCGAAGACCATACGAAAATATTTAAAAAATGACATGCAAAAATAAAGAACAGTAAGACAGGAATTTTAAAAATATTAAACTAAATAAAATCCGAGGTAATCTCGAATACATATCTCAAGCTGTCACGTTTCGACGTACCGTTCGGGTGGTTTTTTCTCAGTTGCAGAGGGCCTCTTGGCTTGGCAAGGCAAAAAGCCACCAAAAAAACAATATCAACTACCGGTGTAACCAGAAACAAAATTGTATGCAATTATTCTTCAGTCCAGAGGTCTTGACGACATAACCCTTTCTGGTTACGCTACTGCACCAACCAAGCATAACCAAAATTGCATCTGATGATCAAATATTTTGGGAAAAATAACATGTGACAATAATCATACCGCAAGAAATATTTCGAGGTAATTCAAAAACAAAAAAATATGCATTAAAAACAACGTAAGTATACTTTTTTAGTTTTTAAATTTTATTTTAACGAGTTGTCTGTTACACTGGGGCTATTCAACTCAGAGTGCAAAATTCTTCAATAATTATGTCACTAAATTAAAAAGGCAGTAAGGAAGGTAATATACAATTAGATTGATGTGACCGTTAGGTTTGAAGTAGCAGGCGCGAATTTTGTCGTACATTTTGGGGGAAGGGGATATTCCAATGTCTGAATTTTTTTTCCTCGCTTCGGTCTCTCTTCGTTATTTTAGCCTGTTTTCGGAGGTTCGAGGTGATATACCCTCCATATCCCTTCCGTAAATCCGCGCCTAACTGGTAGTTACTCGGTCGTAGTAATTGAAGAGTACCACAATAGGCTTTGTGGTTGTTTTTGAGTCCTCGAGTGAGCGAGGAGGATGTATACAAAGACGTGAGAATTGCAGGCAGGAGAAAAAATGGTCAAAATGTTGAATTGTATCGTTTGCATTAGATGCAATATGGAGGGTTAGTTTTATGTGGGATTGTGTAATTTTTGTGTAGTCTATTCAGACGAGAAAGAATGAATTGTTCACGTCTAGTGTTCCTAATGCAGGATGACCAGAGGACGGGAATTTCTCTTTTACAGAGGAGTTTGTTGCTGGATTGACTTTTTCAAAGTGTGTTCCATGATTGGATGATGAGTGAGAGTGAATTTTCTAGTCTAGGGATGAAACGGGGAAATTATCAGTTATTCGAGTGAAAGAGGAAGCTTATTAGACGGCTTGATCAGCAGCGTCATGCTCAGAGAGGTCATTGTGCTTGAGGATCCATATGAAAATTACTAGGACCCGTTCTAGTCGAGTCTAAAATGTGAAGAGTGTGGAGGATGCGTGGTATGATTGGGTTAGAGTTATATTGCTCTGTAAAGAAGTATAGTGAAGAGAGAGAGAGAGAGAGAGAGAGTTGATGATGAGAAGAAATTTGCCTTTTGTGAGTAATTGAGAGAGGTGGGAGAGGCAGGTGAGTACGTCTATGTAAATGTAGACGTTATGTTGCGGATGCGTTGTGAAACCATTTTCCCGTCGACCGAGTATGCATAAGCTGCTTTATTGGATATTTTAAACCCGAGGGGCCCGTTGAACATTTGCAAAAACTCCCTCATTATGTCCCCAAAATTTCCCCACAATTTTCCACGGGGACATTTTCGGTATTTTGGGAATATTTTACCCACATAATGGGGGCATCAAAAGTTCAACGGGGAGAGGAAAAGTCTGTAGTGAGGTTTCCCTATGTGTTGGGTATGAACAATTTCGTCGGATTTTGGGATTTCTGTGAGAGCGAGACGTATCCTAGGTTGAAGGAGGGTTCAAGGGTATGGGTTGTAGGGATTTGCTATGACCGGTTTAAGAGAAGGTGATTGCATGGAGGGTGAATGCGGGTCAGTTGTTGCGAAGGAGAAAGATTCTTTTATAAATTGGAAGTTGCAGAAATTGGGAGACAGAATAAAAAATTGGAAGTTAGGGTGAGTATACGAAAGTGAGAGGGAGAGGCCCTGAGGCCCTGCGCATGGGCCAATTTTAGGCTCGTACAATAAGCTTCTAGGGCAATCCTGAGAAAGGATATTTGGACGGGGTTGAGTAAGGCGAAGACAGTTTGAAATTAATTTGTTTTTAGAAATAATCTTGAAATAGATGTCTTCAACTAAGGGATCAGTTGAATGAGAGTCCTATATACAGCTAGGAGAGATAAATGAAAATGCGTCGATAGGGTCCAGCTCAGCGGGGAAAATGGAAGCGTATTCTTTTGATAGATGCGCAAAAAATTCTGAACCCGTTTGTTTTCACGAAGAAAATAATATTTGTACTCCGTTGGTATCGTTTTGGATGAACACGGAGTGAGCTACCCAAAAACTACTATAGCTCGAAATAACCCAACTGTAACTATACACCAAGAAGAAGAGCTCTCTAGAGCTATTGGTTTGAAATAGTTCAAAGTGAACTCATATTAGACTGAGGAGCAAGGCGAACGTGGGGAGCTATCCAAAAGCCATTTTCTCAAATTATTCTAAACTGGATTTGTACTATACCAAGGAGTGAGTTCCCCGAAAGCTATTACCTTGACATATTCTAAACTGGAATTGTACTACATCGAGGAGAGGAGCGAACGAGTGGAGTGAGTGAGCTCCCTAAAATCTATTAGCTTCAAATACTTCAAATTAGACTCACACTAAACCAAGGAGTGTGCTATAACCAAAAGCTATTAGCTCAAAATACCCTAACTGGAACTATACACCAAGGAGAACTCTCTAGAAGCTATCAGCTTGAAATAATTCAAAATGGACTTATACTAGACTTGGGAAGGGGCGAATATGCGAAGCAAATGAGCTCCCCAAAAGCTATTAGCTTGAAATATTCTCATTTACTCGGCCATACTGCCTGTTAACAAAATACCTGTGCACTGAGGAAGGAGAGACGTAAAACATGATCATTCAAGTGGCTTCGCCAGAAAATCATTTTTTCCTCTCCTACCCAGTCACTGGCGGGAACTCACCAGGGCCAGGAAAAGAGTGGTATGGTACGTGAAAGCGTGGACGACCATACGTAACCCCATACAAATAGAACGTGGGGGATTATTATCGTTACCAATAGGGCCTAAAACGAAGCTGTTCACATTGGTTTCTGCTGAAGGGGTCTCTTTTAATCCCATATTAATCAAGACAAGCATGGAGCCCGTGTTATGGGCAAATACTCCAAACGACTCAGTCTCGTGGTCGCAAGCGACGAGCGGCGCAGCGTGGGGTGGAACCAATGTCGGTTGCTAGAGTTGTGACTTTGAATTTGTGTTTACCGGTTGTGTGTGGAAGAGACGCTCATTGTCAACCTGAACAATTTGCGAACATCCCAAAAAATGCGTGACCAAAAGCGCTCAATGTATTTAGATAGGAGTTTCCGGTATTATCGTTTAGAGCACCTGTTATGGGTTAAAGCAACATTAATTTGGGATACTTGGAGTCAAACTCAAAAATCATTCCAAGTCTCTAAACTAAGCCTGAAGCCCCTCCTTTTCCTTCTTCCAGGATCTGTACGTAGGTCTCAATAATTTTCTTCAGCTAGCCATAGTCATCTTCAAAAAATTTACGTTCGTATTTTAATCCATCTGATTTCTCTCTTTGCTCTCCGCCGCAAGTTTTATTTATTTAACTCCGGTCCAATCGAAAACTCCATGATTGTTAACGGGGAACCTGTTCTGTATTTTTTTATGAGAAATTTTGCGTCCACCGTTCGACGAAAACTGATCTACCTCGATCTAATTAAGGTTTGGAGACATGGTTTTCTCCTTTTTCACCATTTTCAGTTTTTCGAAAATGTACTTGGGAAACCGTCGAAGTACCTATGCATGGGAATTCGAATTTCGAGCTGTGTATGATTGAACTACAGATGTACGACAGGATAGCAACTCAGAAAAATTTCAACTTTTGGGGATTGCTCCATATCGAACTTAAATTCCTCCCTTTGAAAAAATCCTCTGAATTCTTCGTTCACCTCATCGCTGTTCACTCCTATTAAGGGACTCCACGAATAAAGGCCTACCGACCCTCCAGAACACATAAATTCACTGCTCAGGTGAATTCACAAGGACAATAAATCATCGCGAAAGAATTCTGGTCAGTTTTTATTGAAAAAACTGTACCTAATCAATAGATGAGATGAAAAATCTGTTGAGTCGCAGTTAAAAACGGCTTTATTTTCTACATTAACGATACAAGATGATGCGAGAGCATCAAAACGTCGAAAATTGTAGCTGTACCGTTACTGTGGAAAATAAAACCGTCTCTACTTGTGATTATAATCACTAAACGAAAAAATGAAATTTATACGTGATATTGTTTGAATTAAAGAAGAGGAAAAATTCGGCTTTAAATATTACTAGTAGTTTATTGATGACGAAAAAAGACCGACGTTTCGTCATCAATAAACTAGTGATATTTAGAGCCGAATTTTTCCTCTTTTTTAATTATAATTATTGTTTTTTCACGTTTAAATTTGTTACTGTTAAGACTACAAAGGATAAATAACGTATTTAAGAGTTTTTTCTTAAATTTTCTGTTCTGTAGGTATTTTACTCGCGAGGATCTTGTGTTTATTTATTCATTACAAAGACGCTCCCATTCAGTCTGTTTCTGTTGAACCTCGAGTCGCTTTTCGTTTATAAGACGCTGAAACTTGAGTAATTCCGAGTATCTTCCTTGTGTCCATAAAGAATTGTTTTCTTTTTCTGATATCAAATTGTCTAATTCTTTCTTCGCTTGAGAATATTCTTCCTTCGCTCGGAGCATTTCCGCGCTTTCCACTTTGGCCGCCTTTTCGGTTTTGTGATGTAAAGTTTGTTTATCTAGTTCCGGTCCTCGATTCGTGATTTGATCTTTATCTTCATTGGTATTGTTATGCAATCTAGCGGTAGAGTGGTCAACTTCCGTTTGCTTGCTTTGAGTGTCTGTATGTTTGCGTTCAAAACCCTCATCCGTAGGAGTCACATGGGAAGTACGATGAACTTCATCCGTCTTTGTACTGGTTGATGGTTCAGTTCGAAGACCCTCACGAGTCACGTGAGTTGTCGGATGAGTGGTAGGGGCGGTCAAATTTAGTCTGTTATGGTATACTGTTGCACCTCGACGTCCGTGACGGGCAGAAAAATTTTTTTCACCTTCGTATTGTGCCTTATATGCCACCGAATAATTGAATGCTTGATGTGTACTCGAAGTCTGATTATGGGGCTGTTGATGCATTGTTGCCTCAGTTGTGTGAGCCGAGTCCGATCTTGTTTGATGAGTATCACCAACTTTCCGATTTTGTACTGACTTTTCCTTAAGTTCGTGTGCCATCGAATAATTAAAGGGTTGGTGTGTACTCAAAGTCTGAATATGGGTCTGTTCATGCTTTGTTACATCAGTTGTATGAGCGGAGCCGTCACACGTCTTCCTACTACTTGACTGTTCAGCTCGAAGACCCTCACGAGCCGCGTGAGTTGTCGAATGCGTAGTGTGGGTGGTCAAATTTGTCTTGTTTTGGTATACTGTTGCTCCTCGACGTCCGTGGAAGAGAGAAAAATTTATGCTACTTTTGTATTGGGCCTCTCCTCGAAATCCATGAGCGGTCAAATTTATCCTGCGTTTGTATGCTGTCGAATAATGGAACGCTTGATGTATACTCCAAGTCTGATTAGGGGCCTGTTTATGCTTTATTGCCTCAGTCGTGTGAGCAGAGTCCAATCTTGTTTGATGAATACCACTTGCTGTCCGATCTTGTACTGACTTATCCCTAATTTCGTGGGCACTTTTCTGCGTGTTTTCCTTCACATTAAATTCTTTCCTCTTATTCGAATCATGGGACGAATTGTCTACTTTATTGAGTCGGAATTTATTCTTCAGTTCTTTCCAACCCCTGTGCAACTTTTCTCGATGTTTTTTAGCGAATCCATACCAGCTCTCCGGTTTATTTCCTCCATTTGTATGGTGTGGCGCAGCAGGAGGTCTGGTTATTATTTTTGTGGTGGTAGAATGATGTGAACTACTCTTGCAATCTGAATTTTTACCTGTTGTATAATTTCAGTGAATCACTTTGTGAACTTTCGTAGTGCTCCACGAATTTTATTTGATTAGCCTCTTACCCAAGTTCAAGCCAGAACATCTATTCGTCTTTATTGAAGAAGCAGGGATATGTTCGGTCGTTTTCCATCGTTCAGTTGACGTAGTATTTCTGGGAGAAGAATTATTTTTATTTTCCGGACCCGAATCTAAGACGTATTAGGAGATTTTTTTTTAAACATAGGTACTCTTATCGATCCTACGAGATGCAGGAAAGAGGTATTGTGCTTCATTTTCAACTTACCTAGACGATTGAATAACGGTGTAAAGAAACCTGAGAGACCTACTAACGTTAAAAGGAGAAAATTTTGCATCGCGGAAAGTTGCTACCTACCCGTAATGTAGCAGTTCTAATTTATCGAGGCTTCTTCTTTGAAACAACAAAGAGTTTGAAAGTGAGTTTTACAAGAACGTTGATAATTTTCAGCTGTGCCATGAAGGGAACTACACCACCTATAATATCATAGACGGTACAATACCAATACCAGTACATCGTCTATCGCAGAGTAATCTTTCTTGATATTAAATGAGCGAGATATACAACGATAACGATGACGTCGGCTGTAACCTAAAAAGCTTATTAATCTAATTATTAGCTACGCTTTTAGTTTTGATTTTATGAAAAGTCCTCTTTGCGAGCAATGCTGCTCATAAAAACGCTGATATGAGAAAACGTTTTGAAAGTAATTTCCTGTCTATTTTCGTTCTGGTTTCCAGGACGCTCCCTTTACTCCGTCTCAAAAGTGCATGATTGTAAACTGTTTGCTCTTTGGTATTGTTTATCGTCTTAAATGTTCATTAGAATGGAACGTAAATATGAGGTTTCATTTCTTCCATCGAAGATGACGATCTTTCTTTACTGCGCCTGTATTATGACAACATTCGAGAGGAAAATTTCCGAACGAATAGGTACCCAACAATCGATAAAGACAAAATCAATTTCTGCTACTTCGTATCAATTATTGACGCTCAAAAAAGGTACAAGAAAACTTGAAAGGAGTCGGATGATAGGTAGGCCTACATGATTTACGAAAGTAATTTAGGACACTTGTTGATAAAGTACGAGAAAGGAAAGGATTTGTACCGGTACTAAATTTGTTGTAGCTCAACAAAGCAAAACGTAAGATGAATAGGTAGTTCAAAAGTACAAAATTTTTATCCCAATTTTATCTTTAATATCGATACTGTAGAACAAATACCTCGTAAGCCACAAAAAATTGACTTTTTTTTTTTTTCTCGGTGATTTTCGGATTGTGGAGTACCTACCTACAAGAAACGTGTAAAATAGCAGTTATTTCATTTTTTTTTTTTTCTTTTTTTTTGTGTTTTACGAGGTATTTGTTCTACGGTATCGATATGCGCCAAATACAAAGTTCTGAGTCGAGTTATAGACCAAAATGTGCCAAAAATTGACCACTTTGCCAATTAAAAATTCCTGCACTTTCAAGCTTCTTAGGAGTATTCAGGTTTTTTCTTCGGAATCTCTAAAATGAAGTAGAAATATGGAAGTTTGAACAATTTTGATTTTTTCAAAATTTTAGTAAGTTGATCAATTTTTGGCACATTTTAGGCCATAACTTCGCTCAGAGAAGACGTATAAAATGTGTATTTAGCGCAAGTTAGAGATAAAATTGAGATGAAAATTTTTTATGTTTGAACTATACATCTAATGTTCTGCGTTTTTGCGCTAGAACAATAAATTTGGTCCAAATTCGCATCTAAGCGTTACCTAACATCTTTTTGGCATACCCTGTGTCTAATTCCTTTCTCAAATTTTGTATTAGGTACTTTGAGTTAAATTTCAGAAACTTGGAAACCATCTAACATCGAATATTTTTTTGTATTTTTGAATTAGTACCTAATTATTTGATTACCGTATAAGACATAGAATATGATTTGGAGAAAATAAAAATAAACTTCACTGCACTTTTGTATTTTTTATTTTTAAATTAATTGATTGACGTTTCGAACGTACAAACTTTCTTCATCAGGATCAACGATATTGTTTTTTTTTTTCTGCTTCTTTCACGCGTCCGGTGCTGCTGCTCCGTTCTTTCCTGTCCAATAGCATTAGGCCTACTATTTGTAGTAGGCCTAAGTTATCTTGTTGATCCTGATGAAGAATCGTATGGTACGTTCGAAAGGTCGATCAATTAATTTAAAAATAAAAAAGACGGAAGTGCAGTGGAATTTGTTTCTCCCTTCTCGTGATTGAGTCGTCTAGACAAATGCCGATCTTAATTCATAAATTGATTTGGGTACGGTCACTCTTTGGATAACGATAAAAATATCTTAGAATTTTTCTTATTCAAAAACATAGCCCGATGAAGTTGAATTATCGAATATGGACAAATCTTAGAAACTAACTTAGCCTACATATTTTCAATAAACAACTTGCCAATGAAGTAACTTAATTACCTATAGTTAATTTATAACCATAACAATACAATGTTTGCATTCAGAAAATTCAGACTATTTTACAGATTTGCTACAGTAGTCTAAGGAGAAGAGTTTGATAAATTGAGGAGTAATCTGTCAAAAATTCGTCCGATCAATGTAATTCTTAAGGAACAGACGCTCTTCTGACAGATAACTCCTCAATTACACTATCAATGGTATTAGCAAGGTGCAAAGTCACTCCTTCAGCATTCCAAAGATGTACTGAAGCCTCAAGCTTACCACGCTGCAGGAAACAGCTGATCACAAATTTGGGAGTTACAACAGAATCTAGATTGGATTGCAATACCATCCGGCAAGAATCATTAAGATAGCTTCTGGTAAGCTTTAGCTTTAGTTACTAGAAATATCAATGCTAAAGCTTTTTAAAGTGATAAGAATGGGAATGTCACCATGTTGATACAGTCAGAGGAGGAGCAGTGTGAGTAGTATCTGTCCTTTGAGAATTTTGAACATAAAACATAATACCAGATCGCTGTACCAGATTCTGAACGACAAAAGTCAAAGAAGAAACGTACTTACTTATTTTTCTGTTCCTATCAATATTATAACTAATTATTTTTCAAAATTACATAATCAAATACGAAAAAAAGGCGATACTTCTGAAAAGAAAAGAAGTAACTCAATACAAAAAACCGCAGAAAATGCGGTTTTTTGTATTGAGTTACTTCTTTTCTTTTTAGAAGTATCGCCTTTTTTTCGTATTATGGATAGCCGTACCTTGCAATCTCGCATCAATTCGATACATAATCAAAATTTGATGTTTTATGTCTTAATTTTTCTCACGGCACTCTTAAAACATTCCAAAACGGCTCCTCTGTTGCTGCTATCAATATGGCAATGGGCCTCTTCTTATCACTTACGCATGCCTATCATGATTGTGTATGGACTGCAAAAAAGTTGCTCTCTATCGATCTTCACTAATGTATGTGATGGCGACCGCTTAAATAGAACTGACCAAGAACAGGATGATTTCGAAAATCTATAACAGCCAATACTCTCAATACGCACTCAATATTAACAAAGATACAGCTTGATGAAATAAAAATAACAAGAGCCTTGGGGGAAACACTTTGACTATATAATATTATGTGGACTGCGCTAAGCATTAAAAACTACGGTTCAATATCTACGGTGAGGGGAGTGGTGCGACTGTGTTACGCTTACAGCGTACGTATATGAGGTGCGAGCAGTACACACCACGATTGCGGCGAGGAGGAAAGGTGCGACGTGTGTATTTTAAATGGTCGTGGTTTTTTCCGTCTGGCTTATCAGTTCTGTGGACGCTCTTTTTGGTTGTTTTACAAACGTTAGCGCAGTCCACATAATATATAGTCAAAGGGGAAACAACATACTTAATTGTGTTTTTGGGAACACCACTAGCGCCACCACAGGCCGGCTGGTCCATTTGCAATTAGTTCCTTTGCGTGAGCTCAAGTTATTTTGATTTGCAATTTTCTTGACGTCTTCATTTTTCAGGCCTAGTATGTAGCCAAATTGAATGTTTGTCTTCTTGGTACACAAGTACTAACTTGCCAATTACAACTACTACTAACTACATACAATATACATGAAACAAAGCTACCGCCCAATATTGCTCTGTCAAGTCCCAATCACAGAACTCACAAAAACAATACTATAGTGTTTTGTATTTGACAACACTGACTTTTCGCCGCTCTAGATTCAAAACCTTGTAACTCACATTTTTGGCGAAAATGACATTTTTGGTGATTTGGATGCAGCTGGCTGTTGCGCATCATAATTTTGTCTCTCCTGTAAAATTACCGAAATTGGAGTTACGAGGTTTTGAATCTAGAGCGGCGTTTTGTCATGTATGATGACGTCAGTAAGCGTCAGTTCTTGGATGTCGACTCAGCAGCAGCGGCTGCTGAGTGCCGACCTTCCATGACTCGTAGTCGGCAGTCAGCAAACGTCGGGCGTGAGTGTGTGAACTCCATTTTGTACAAACTAACAATATCAGAATAGAACGCATAGTAAGAAGTGGTAAAAATGAACTGGAAAGCTCATTATAAACAAAGTTCGAATAAAAAAACTGATGAAGGTAGTGGTAATTAACTTACATTCCTATTTTGCGGTTGGTCATATTGTCTTAAATGTTGAGAACTTACAATCCATACTGGAGCTTCACATTATTGATTAATCTTGGTTTCAGTGTTTTTGTGAGGAAAATTTGGCAGCAGAAACAGTATGTATTTCTTATTGGCGCACCATGTGCATGCTTTTGCAATACATCATCGAGCGCACGTCCTCTGGAATTTGATGACAAACTGATTTAGGTTGACCGTATTTCTTAACGCGATTAAATCACGCTATGACCGGTCATTGGTGAGTGGAAACATCTTTTATCATGATACGCGGTGGTCTCAAATTTTGATCTTTGTTTATCTCGTATGTTACAGAATGAATTATTTTGTTTCAAGCCCACTTATCGTACTCGTTTATGCGAACTCCGTTCTAACTGTGGTCTAGCTTGTCTTGTATCATCGAGGAGATGATCTTTTTTAGAAGAAACATCGTGAAAATCAACATTATCTTTGCAATCCGTCATGACCATTGGGCTGTGAGCTTTGAAGCGCTACCCTTCCACTCAAAAGTAAGTCTCTAGGCCTACTTATTTAATCAATCATTTAGGAATGCTGAAAGAACAGAAAATAACCGTAGTCTAGGTATGTATTTGAAGAAGCGTGGACGTAGATCGTATCTTCCTCTATTCTGTTGTTCTTTGTATTCATGGTTTGTATTCGAATGGCATTGTGAGTGTTTTTTGAAGTTTTGTTGTCTTATCATCGAGAAAAGGGGAAGAACGATCATGAAATCATTGTTTTCGAACCCAATACTTGTAGAAAATTGAGGCGTCATTCGATTTAAGATTTTCGTACAAATTTTGATGACTAAGCGTTAGTTCTCTCGCGGTTGTTGACTATACCTATCGTTCTGGATTCTCCTGTAGCTATATAAGATGGAGCTCAAACTCTTCGATACCATTCTGCTTGTGCGAACCAGAAAACTCGTTTTCTTCCTCGAATTTTTACGTATATTTTTTTTTTTAAAGTGACCTTCCTCCGTAAATATCTGCGCTATCGTTGTCAACTCGATCATCACCAGGTGAAAGAGGTATTTCGAATTTATGTACTGATATTGACTGATAGCCTACCTACTTCGGCTTGTTTGTTCAGAATTGTATGTATAGAATTGATTTGAAAATTTCGTACCGAGAATTCCGATAAATAGGCCTAACGAAATTATTTTTTCCCTTACGCGAATGCACTTGAGATGCTGAGTACAAATGTAATCGACGATGAAGCTAGTCTTATTACAGCGGGTTGTAGCTTTGGCCATACTCGTGCATACTTGACTTCTTTGTCGTGGTGTACGTAATGATTATGTATTACCTATTATCTGTTTTTCACTTGCAGGAAATAGTAAATAAAATATGCTCGTTTCGATTCATATTGTTGTGTTCGCCGGAAAGTCGAAAATCATCGTTCACACGTTGAAAACGTACCTACGGAATTGATGGACGAGGAAAAACGTTCTGGAGTTTCCGATTTATGAAAATAAAATTGTCATCAATAGGTAAGTAGTGATTTTCTTGTTTTATTTTCTATTTTTTTTTTTTTTTTTTATTCTATTCCCAGTAACTTTTGTATTCTCCGTAAATATCCTCTCTGGAAATCGGTCATATCGAGTGGATTAGGATAACACATGAAGGCTTAATGGATGCACTGATCAAACAAAAACAGTTACTGTAGTCCGTCGCCTAAGTAATATATTGAAGTGTTATCAGAAAAACGATTAAATTTTGAAAATGAAAGAGCAAATGACATGCTCGAATGCGATACGATATCTCACTTTTTCAATACGGTACTGTACAGCGCTGCATCTATATCGCGACGTTACAATAAAATATGATTTTGTTAGGCTAATATTCGGATTCACTTACGCGAACTGTATTGAAAAGAATCTAGCTGTATTCGAAAAAATTCTAATTATGATATTCGTTGATGCGTGAATTCGGTAACCCTTGAAGCCGAGACGAAAAATAGAATCATTTTTAATATTAATGACGTTAGGTGGTGAAAAGATTTGCAATATTTGAATATCATTAGTTATCCCTTACGAGTCACGAGTGTCAACCCAGTAAATTACAAATTAGACTGTAGAACATTTCAAACGGCAAATACACCTGACCAGTTATTGTATCGAGAAATACGACTCCGAGAAATGACGTTTTTAACGCTATTTTAATTATCAATTTAACATAAAAATAGGGGTTCTACCCTCACGTAGAATGCGTAGTATACTCTTTCAGCGAAGTGGAAAATATGTAGATCTGATTGCTCGATAGACGTTTTACGAACTTTTGAAAATCGAGCTCTGAAATTGAATTTATCGAATGGCTGGGAAGTAATGCCGAGGCGCCTTCTTCATCTTGTAATTTTAGCCGTATTACGACGTAAACTCTGTTCGCCTTATTTTACGTTCTTATGTTACTTATTTGTCATGTTATCGGTTCGGGGTTTCACGTAAGCACTTTGTATCATAAGATGCGCTTACTTCTTTTATCGTTGATTCAATTTTGGAACTTGTAGCTTTCGCTCTAATATGGGAATATTTTTCATATTTATTTATGCTTAAAAATTTCTATTTTTTTCGCGTAGAACAGTCAAGCACGAAGGATGAAATGCCTAACAATGGTTTCCATATTACTCTGTAATATGTAAAACTTCCGATGTTCATTTTAGTGAGCTCTACTTCTTCTAGATACCACAGATAACTTCATAATACAAGTATAATAGAAAATAAGAAGGCGAGTTAAACTAGAGTAGTTTAGGTGAGAGGGAAATTATGTAAGACGTAATTATTAAGGGGAAAGTGCGCCCGTATCGTGATAATTTTCAAATGTTTGGGAAATGGAAAATGGAACTTGTGGAGAGCAACAAAAAAAATAGAGTTAATGGGATGAGAAAATGTATTAAGTTGTAATATTTTCTTCATAACACTGTGGGTGAAGAGTGTTTGAGATGCGTGTGTGATGTTTTTTCAGTCTGTGAAGGATGTTTTCTCATCTGGAACTTCTGTTAAAGCTTGACCGAGAGATAGGAGTCCCTTAGAAAAGAGGGTGATTTTGCCAAAATATATTATGCCATTGTTTTATGATGTGGGACCGGAAGTAGTTTGCACTTTCTGAAGGTGGTGGAAGAGATTTGTCTGAAATTTTGAAAGTGGTGGCTTGTTTAGCCGCTTTATCAACGACGCGACGTTATGTTCCGGTATCTGTACAAATGTTATACTGCTGTTTCAGAGTCGAGTGAGTTTTGTAGTTAGTGAATTCTCTGAATGAGATGATAGTGGATGAAGTGAGGATAATAAGTCCAATAGAAGTAGGAAATTACTGTTTGGTAGGAATTAAGCGAGAGAACAAGTGACGATTAAATTCATAGGCTTCATTGTGTACTCGATGGACCACCAGAAAACCGTTTGCGGAAGGAGCATAAGCATTTGCATATTCAGATCTGTCCTCGAGGCAGTTGGTGTGATCAGGATATTCTCTGATAGAATGCCTGAAGTGTTTGCTGTAGCTAGATTTGTGTCCAATATCGCGAGTCGAAAGAAAGGTTCTTTGTGAGTCCGGGGGATGGGAACGTGAATATAGGTTGCGAGGGGTTGGTTGAAGGATTGTTTGAACTAGGAATCGATTTGTATGTTAGACAAAACTAGGAGGTAGTTACTGAAAAACTGAAACCCAAAAATTAGAGGTTAGGTTGATAGGAGAGACTGGTTCCGTGGCTTAAGCGCGTGTATGCTGAGTTTGGAACTTGCTCAAGAAATTCTGATTATTTGTCCTAAATTTTTCCGCTTTTCTGTATGTCATCGATCAGCCCTTTTCGATTTCAAAAATTAGACGCCAAACCAATGCTAAATCATGAACATAAACTTAGTTGTGAATTTCCTCTTGTTCTTCGTTTTGAACGGGTTTTCTTCAATTTGTAGGAAGTCACAAGATAACACAACAGTTTGTGCGACAAGAAGTTGAATATCAGTACGTATGAGGGTCAAAAGGCTTTTGTGATAAATTCATCTTCGATAATTGTTTTATTTATTAGTTCGTAGCCATGGTGCCATTTTCTTCGTTTCACTATCAATGGTTTCACGACGAGACGGTGGCGTGGGTTACTTCCTTTTTGCGAGGGATCACCTCATCTCCAGCCAGGTGAGATTCTTCCAACGGGTTTAGCAAACACGGATTCAGTGTAATTGTTGCTCTCAAAGACGCTGACATGGTCGTTGATTCTGACGTAGAACGGCCGACGTACCCTACGGGCTAATTAAGGCAACTTAGCATGTACATCCCACTCTTCAATAGGAGAGCGGTCGAATCTTTTCCGTTAGGGAATAGCTTTTTGAGTTCAGAGAAAGGATGGAAGATGAGGATTTTATTGGTAGTCCCCAGAAGTTCACCGATTTTGGAGGTGAACTTGGGAAGGAAAAGAAGGAGGACAAAGCTTCTCTTCTTCCACAGATTTTTAGCCCTTGATTTCTACGGGTTTTGCGTAAAATACAGATTTCTTGTACTCAAGGGAAAAGAACATTAGTCACTCTTATGAGAGATACTTGTCTCTTAGTCGTTATAGGCTTTGAGTCGATCAAGGAAAAAGTACCTCAGTCGTAGGTGTGAGAGATACGTTTCTTCTGATCGTTATTGTTAGATCACTGAAAGTCCGTAGGAATCAGTTTTTAGGTCTTGGAAAAAATAGCGGATATGGATTTTTAAATATATCATCTGGTGGAAGTGGTCGTGGGGAAGGGGGGGGGGGAGCGAAAGGTAGTAGCCCTTAGAACAATTTTTGTTTCTGTCTTGTGGGCTATTCCGTCGACTTCTACCTTAATATTGTTGACTAGAGCCAAAAGTTTCAAGATAGAAACTTCTTTGTTCCGGGTCTCTGTGATAGAGCAGAGGGAGGCTGAACGGCAGATGTGGGAGTTGAGAGCCGTTAGTTTATGAGAGAAAGGGCAATAGGAGGAACCACTGATGAGAAAGTCAGTGGATGTCCTTCCTGTAAATAAGAATCTTGATACCGTCATTGGAATGAGAAATGAAGAGGCTGATGAGATTCAAATTAGAGCCATTGACCGATATAGTGAGAAAGATGTAAGCTATTCATGAGGTTGAAGAGATTTGAAAGGTATTGGGTAGGACCAGTCAAAGTAGAGAAGGTATCATCCTTTGCCATAACAAAACATAATTGAGGAAGAGAAGCTCAGATTTAAATATTTCATCACTTTCGAGTTTTGACGTAAAGACCTCAGAAATGAGGGAGCCTGAGATCGATCCAATGGGGACGCCAATAACCGTAGGGAGCTGATTGGCAACACTGTAAAAGGGCCTGGAATTCGGAAATCAGATAAAGAGGACTTATAAATGTTCTCACATGTAGGTTGGAGGGGGACATTGGGGAATAACCATTCCACGTCGAATGAGATGAGGGTGGTTCCAGGAGGGGAAGGGGGTGTTCGTAATAGCTTGAGATAACTCCACCGAGTTTTCCGAAGCCAATCGTAGCTTTAAACCAAATATTGGGGTATTAAGCTAGCTTATAAGTAGGAGGGATTGAAATAAAAGAAACTACAGGGTGCATAGGAGATCCAGTCTTATGGACGTTCAGAAGGTTGTAGAGGCGAGGAGGAATGGGATTGAAATCGAAGATTCCTTTTCAGAGATGTACTCAGCGTTTACCTTGGATCGGGCTGTAGTGTTGTACTTGTTGAAGTTGAAATCTGGAGGTCAGGTATTTGAGAACCATTCTATGATTCACTGACTTGACCAAGAGTACCACGATTTTCCCCTTATTTACTTTGGTGACTACAATAATCTCTTCCTTTATATTGTGTTGCATGGGTGACATTGACAATTTTGCGGATCACGTCACTGGAAAAGGGTGGTCTGGAGATAACCAGATCTGTTGCCAGCTTTTTTTTTACTTCCTTCTCCGACAAGGAGGGTTGCAGACCACAATTTGGCAAGCTTCCTATGGCCTCCAAGAGATGCTGATCTCCTGTCGAAGGTGGTTCCATTGCTGTTTCTTCCTTCTTCTGTAATGATGAGAGCTTCTTATGCTTCTCATTGATTTAGGAATGTTTTTCTTCGCTTGTGTGTCTCAGAAATTGGGTGAATTGATCTCCTTCCAGACGTGTTTTGGCGCACGGCTATTCTTAAACGAGTACAAAATACAGTATAAGTTAGCCTAATCGGAGGTGGATCATGTAGTTGTCGTGCTGTTACTCATTCCCTTACTTCGGGATTCCAATCTGAATCCATTTCTTCACGACTAAACTTGAAATCCTCTGTTCCGCGGATTTATCGGTAGAGAATATGCGCCACTGTACAAATTTCGGTTGGACGGAGACACGCCTTGAGGAACAACATGAATATTGCTTTTCCATACTCGGCCAGTTTCTATCGGGACAAGTTCGGCGTATGCGGTAGTGTTTATGAAAGACAAATCAGGTCCTCCCTTGTTCTTCTGAATGAAGCGTACTCTTTACTAAAGTCTGTGACATTTTATTTAGCCTTTGGATTGTACTCCTGGGATAGTGACAAAAATAATTCGCCACCTGAAACTAGAGGTCATTCGTGTTCATCTTCCCGTCCACTTCAGACGAAGGCGAGATTGAACACTCAAAATATTCTCCTCCTTTCCGAGTTTTTTTACCCACTCGAGACTTTTCTAACCGCCTTCCGATATAATGATCCAGAAAAAAATCGTCTGCCGTCGGCATTCCAGCAACCGTACTACTTGAGAATTGTAAAAAAAAAAAGAATCATTCATCAAATTAGATGACGTTCACCAACACTGTAACCGGTAACGTAATTATCGTAAAATAATGCGTACAAAAAAACGCCATTCACACGGTTCTCTACTTAATTTGATGTAATTTTTCTAAAACGGGATACTTTACACAGAAAAGACGGTGAAAAAAAAACCGAGTACAGAAAGAACGTATTCTTTATGTAAACGGTATAGTATTACCGAATACAGTACACCCTTATTGTTGAAATTACCCTTATTCGCTAACGCCGGGGGTAATCCAATCGCTATTGACCTTCATCGACTTCTATTCTTCATCTTTATAATAAACACTTTTTTTTTCCCGATGCACTCGTAGACTTCGTTACGTCTTCCGACCCTACAGAAAAGTGCACGAGTAACTTATGCCCGAAGTAAGCATTCGCGTCTTTACCCTTCTTCCCAAAAATTGTGTTTTTTTTGTTGAATTTCTTAATGATGAACCGGGCTTAAAACACACAAGAATGAGAACCCGAATCTGGAAGTAGAATAAAAAAAATTTTCATTATGTCTAAGATTTTTTTTTTTTCTACAGTCGGCTTTCGAAATATTGATAAATTATTGTTCGATGCAGCAGGGGGGAATTTAACCCATTCTGCGTGATGCACATAACTGGAAAACGAAAGATTGTTACTCGACTGTATACTGTATGAGTATAAAAGATTTCTCCGGTAACATTGTCTGCAGGAGGAAAGGTTGATAGGGCATACGGTTAATGATTATCGAAGAATAAAAAAAAGAAATAAGTGAGGTGCAGTCGATGTACAATGAGTCCGTTCAAAACATCATTTTTCATAAAGCCGTCACGTGTAAACTCTTGGAAATGGATATTTGAGTCGCATACAGCGAATGAAATATACTCGTGTATGATGTGAAATCTTTTCGTTTTGTGTACCAAAATTTTTGAAATGCATCAGTACGCGCAGCACAAAGTGTAAAAATCAATTAATAATAATTTCACGTTTTGGATTGGCAAAAATCGAATTATGTGTGAAAATCTGTTAGTCGAACGTTTAAAACTATCCGGAACAATCGGTTACAAGGATTTCAAAATGAAATAGAAAGTTGTTACCGTGTTTTTTAATATCTCTCTTCTCTTTACTTTCAAGATGATATGCAAAGTTGTGTCGATTGTTGAAAATATTATACAAATATGTTATTTCATTCATATTCTACGCTATACCTAATAAGGTTCGACTTCTAAAACAGATAAAAAGAATTTCCTATACCTCTGTCTGAGTTAAATACGTATGTCCAATGTCCGCGAGAGTCGTAAAATACCCCCTGTTGCGATCTACGCGCGTTGACACACTAATGTACAATTAAATTATTTATTATGGTCACCTTTCTACAAAATGCATGTCGCGATGTAAACGAGACGGAATTGACGACAGAAACGGTATTTAATTAGTATACGTACGGGAATGTTTGCGATTAATGATTGAAAACCTTCAGAAGGTGTTAATAATATGCTATTTATCAAGACTGAGAATCATCTCCGTATCTTGATTACTTGGTTGGGAACCTGAAACTGCTCATCTGGCTTAGAGTTGATATCGACTTGAGAGAAAAGACAGGAATTTTTCATTCTACTATTAGTACCTGCTATCTATTTGTACTGGGGTTCTTGACGTCAAATTCAGTACGTGTTTCGTATTAGAAATATCCGCTGATGATGCAGTAGAAAGTCTCAGAAATATTCACATGTTTCAAGTCTTCAGGCTAGTTTTACTTGATTGAATTTTAATACTTCTCTTATAATTTCTGAATTTGTATTTCTTTGCCAAGTCTTCCGGGAAGAAGATAATTCATTAAATTAGCCTGAAGAAGAGGAGAGAGCAAGATAGGCACCTCAGCCTAGGCAGAACTGACCTTACTCGTGTGGAAGAAGAGGGGGTGGGTATCAGCTAGTACAGCATCCTTTACCGTAGCTAGTTTGATCAATTGTCCTCTTATCTTGCCAGTGTAGAAACCACGACCTTGAGAAAAACTAACCTGTAAGAGGAGGGCGAGGCTGCTCACTTTGGCCAATCGTGTCCTTCTCTTTTTTCTGTCGATGCAGGAGTTCATGTACAGGAGGACCTTTTCCAACGAGTCGATATGAAGTAAAACATCAACTCCTCCAATCCTTCCTTCGTCTCAAACGGTGAAAATTCAAGATCATTACTCTTTCTACCAACCCATCCAAAACGTTGTTTTCCAGTGTGTAGACTGTAGAGTCCCTCATTTTCTAATCGTTATGAACGATTTTACAAACGAGGACAGTTTTCTTTTCTCCAAATGTGTCTTTGAGGACGACTTCATTATCTCTCTACTGATCTCCTGCCAGCAACAAGACCACTTCAATTAACCTTTGACAAAATCTCAAAAATGATCATTTAACCGTCGATTGCGACAAGAAAGTAATCACGGTGTCTTCCTTCCGTGCGTTTACAGTTACCATCCAATCCTCTGCTAAGTTCCGGAACACACGACAACACCACCACCTTAGATGAAGTAGGTCGCTGTGGAAGTCTCTTGCTTCTTTCTTCGGGCTCAATTAATCTTCCTCTTCCTGCACATCGGTATGTGGATGGTACTCAGGTGTTGAGTGAACCATAGCGTGGTTTTGCATCGACCTATTCCATGCCAGATTCATCTTCTTCTTCATGACTGCACATGCTTCTTCGGAACCTAGCATGGTGGCGACCAGGCTACTTGGAGCGAGCGCTTCATCTATCCCAATCTCTTAGAAAAGACTGACCATGTTTGCCCCGCTCAAGCATCACACTCGAATAAGGTTTGCTGTGGTCTATCATCCCGTGCAAACACGTTGCCTACTCAACTTTCCTCAACTTCTGGTGATGGTACTTGTTGAAGCATTGTGATGCCACAAAGGGGGTGGCACTAAGGGTCCACTTTTACTGTATCACAAGAACGACTAAGTTAATTCATTGCGAATAACTACTTTATTATACGACTACGCGAACAGTACAAGAGTTATTAATTCGAACGTTTTAACAATCAGAGTGAATTGGGTACAAATTTACATCTATGAAATCACTGCGCTTTTTGGGTGTGGTGCCGGAAATCGGACCGTTATGTGGCCATGATCGCGGTCTGGACATCCGGCGCTAATTACTCATTATTTACATGCGCGATTAACGGGTTCGTTTGTACTGTACGCGCATTCTACGATAAAATCTAATTACGTTTATAGTACGGAGTACGGTGTACGCGTGACGTCATATGGCCACGGTGTACGTCGCCGATAAGTGTGACGTCTCTGGCGTCACAAGCATTCATGGTCGCTCAAGACTAGCGTCAGGTGAAAGTTCAGCTGACCTTGATTTCGGTTCATCCACTCATTAAGGTTGCGTTCATTTACCCAGCTCTTTCTGAGCAATTCTTGCGTTCCATTTCTCAAGAAAAGAGCGCCTGGCATCCTGTTTTTTCTGTAAAGCCTCTTGATCGCTTGATGTCTTCTTTTGCGCCTTGAACACCACCACTCTCTGTCAAGCGAGGAGCTCAATTGGTGGTAAATATGCTGATACGCGAAGAGCCTCCGTTGAGACAATGCGGTAGGCGCAGCTCTTTGTTGGATCTTACTCATCTCTCTCCTTCTGTAAGGTACCTTCATTAAGTCTCCCTGGCCCATACTGGGGCTCCATATAGGTGGACCAACAAGGCGGTGCTCATCATGATCTCTTTTCTTGCTTCTTCCAGCCCTCCTAGGTTTCTCATCCGGTAGCTCAAGTAAGTAACTACCCTGCCCAGCTGAGATCATTGACTTCGGTCTTGATTTTGACTCTGGCGAGTCGTGAATAATATGGCCTCCGTGTTACCAACTGCAAGTTTTAGTCTGGCCGACTCGATCCAATTCATCACTACCTCTAGACCTTGGTTCACTCTGCTCTGCACCGCGACAGTTGTTTCGGCAGTGCATACTAGTGGAGTGCCATCCGCGTAGCAGACCCCTGCGGCATTCCATAAGTAGCTGGTCGCTTCACTGCATTAGCAGATCACTCTGTTTGGATTTCTCGACCGCTAAGATTGCTGCTGATCATCTTTTATAGGTATGCAGACTTTTCTGCGTCTATGAGGGCTTCCTATATCCTGACTTGAACGCATTTCTTATGTCGAGGCTGACACCACAGCTGCTCAAAACTACTTGGCTAATCTCTCCTGGCTGATTCCTGCATCGAATGTGCAGCTTCTATATAGGCTACAGTACTGAATACTTCAGATTATATCTCTTTCCTGCAGATACTTCTGGAGTCGATTGGCCATTATCTTTGTAAGAGTTTACCCACGTAGTCTAGAAGACAAAGTGGTGATAAGAGGATGGTAAGCCGGGTTGTCTATTCTTCTTATCGATCAACGCGTGGTTTTCTTCCTCTGCACAGGAAAATAGATGAGACATACTCGGTCTTACATCCTAGCCCAGAGTGATTTTTAAAGCACAAGAATTGACAATTAATAAATTTTGCAGTAATAAATCAGCTTTTGAATATTTGGGTCTTACCTTCGACTCCATAACTTCCTAAACTCCTCATATGAAAATCTCCTTGGACGTTCACCAATACCTATCACATTAAATTTTCAATAAATTTGACCCAAAATCTGAAAATTGATTTTTTGGCAGTAAGGACCCTTCTTATAGACCAAGTCACCGTATACAGAAGTGGTGACTCCTAGTTTTCCATCCTTTCTCCCTCGGTTAAACCATGTTCCTTCCCAAAATAACTCTAAATACCAACGATTGCTCGCAGCTCTAAAAACTGGTCATGTCTCTATAAAATTAATATACGATTGTGGTGATTTAAAATGTACTGCGTATTGAAAAAACATTTGAATCACGAAACAATATTAAATTAGACAACAACCTTGTTGATGGTATTCATCAATTCATCAACGGATTTTTTCATTTCTTCATTGGATTGTTTCAGTTCTTCGTAGGTTTAATGATTATAAATTTGTGTATTATTATGTTATGAAAATGAGGATTACAAAATTCAAGGATTAATAACATGAAGTAAATTCATTATCGGAGGATGAGAGGTACAAGATTCTACATTAAAAATTAAACTCTTCTTCTTCTCGACGGTAATGCTTCGTCAATTTTTTGATTTTGCCGAATTGTTTCATTCTATTGATTCCGAAAATGATACTTTGGAATTCAAAAAAATCCGCTTTCTCAAATTAAAAAGTATTGAATCTTTTCGCTAAAGATTTGTTCGGAAAGAAAAACGAGGCCAATTTACAACCTTTTCAAGAGAGCTAACGAAGAGAACGCAAATTTGTGTTTCGTTTTTCAAAAAAAAGCGGCGACCTCTAGCGTGTGAATGCTGGAGTGGTTTCACGGATATTTCGCTCGCAAGAGGTCGCCGATAAGTGTTGTGTGAAAAATATGCTGAAATTCTCGCGTTTTTTCATTATTTTCATGTTTTATAAATTTTTCCGACAGGTGTGACTTACTTTTCTTTTTTATCTTCCTTTTTCTGTCGATGTGATTGCACCTGCAATAATTTTTTTCTCCTCAATATTTGAGTAGTTATTTCTAAGTATTCGATACGTGTGCGTTCTTTATCTTATAGGAGCAAGATGTGTTGTGTGGGGAGCATCGAGAAGAAATTCTGATTACGTCAGTTGATCTTAACAATCTTTGTCATCTGAAAGTTTGATATTTTATGTCTCGAATAAGAATATCCAAATGCTCAATTATTGGGGACACAATTTGACTGACCGGGTTGTTTTTGTGTGGTGGGACTTGAGCTCCTTGTGTTTCGTTTTGAGTAGTTGACTCACTCTTGCTGTGCACTTTTTTTCCGGTAGAATTTTTTGCACACCCAGTATGCACGCCGATTGAAAATTCTGTCTCGTTGGTTCACGTAACCTCCGAGGAACATCTGTCGGTAATTGCAGGCTCCATTTTCACAATTCAACTGAGAAACCTTCGAGGATAGACACGTTCTGTACGTAATAACTACTTGCTAAGCAATGTCGCCTTAATTAATTCCAGAATTTCGTGCTTGAGAAATAGTCATTTCTAGAAAATTGTTTTTAAGAATATGTCATCCACACCAAACTCACCCACTAATTTCCAACGACTCGCTCACCTTCGATCCCTCACTCATTGCAGAAAGCTCAGCCAAACACTACACCTCTGTCTCCTCCAACCCTAACTATGACAGTTCCTTCTTAGCGTACAAACTTCAAACTTCCATACTATATCTTCTAACATTGTTTAGGAAGTCCTCATACTCCGGGAATGGGTGATTTTGAGAGAAGTAGCAACTGTAGACAACCATGTCGGCCATCTACACAGCAACATACCCCTCCCCTCTTTCAACTGGACACTTTGGGCAAACACCAATGGCCGCTAAGCCAGTACGGTCTGTGTACCATCCTTGTACTCCCGCAACGTTATAGTACTCACTCGTAATTACAACGTGCGTTTCTTTCTTAGCTACCAACTGCCAGAGAAGATTCTGCGCAAGTTTGGTTGATCTGCAGGAACTTGGGTGTTCCTGCTATTAGGGTCCTTGTTGCCCTCTTGTCCGGCTAGGTCGACTCCTTCGAGAGGGTTGAAAGACAGCACCAAGGCATCCTTGGCTACCGAATATGTGGCCAGTGTCGCGTCCATCAACCCGGCTGTGCACGGGGCACTTAGGTGGCTGTCGGCAATCACGGATCACGTGCCCTTCTTGGCCGCATCTATGCCTTCATTGGCACATGAGACAACCATGTGTCCTCTGCGGAGGCACTTATAGCATCTTGGCTGTGTGTTTTTCCTCTCCAGGGAGATAACTCGACATACACTCCAGCCAATCTTGATCTCCCATCTTTGAGGATCTCCATTGCCCTCTGTATGCCAAGCTAGATCTGAGCAGTTTGGCAGCCACGGCTTGCAGGCCTACAATGGATTTTGGTCTCTGATCCAATATGAAGAGCTGATCGGATCTCTTCATCAGTCACAGATTCCTCGATGTCCAAGATCAGAAGGTCTGTCTAGCGCTGTGGTTAGTGGAACTTCGTTCCGTCTCCCAACACTTCCTATACTTTGGCTGTTTGGATCTGCGCCTTTCAGCTCGATAATCATTTCGTTTCTACTGGTGTACCTGGTCCTCGCTGGCGTAAGTCCATACTCCGCTGGCAATAGGTTCTCGCAGGCTTTCTTGAAGAGGTCGGTATACCGCACTTTTTCTGAAGTCTTCTTCAGTATTACGGGCGTCTCTTCTGGAGAAGCTGTAATGCATAGGGCATCCATCTGCCGTTTTCCTGTTTACTAGGCAACGTAGGAGCTTTATTGCGGCGTCAACAAACTACCTGGCTCCAAGTGATACCTTCTTCTGTGTCCGCACTGCTGGGTAGCCTTGTAGATTGGGGCTCCTGTGAGTGCAGCTGTTGCATTTGTGTTGGCCAATGCTGCCGCTGTTGCTTTGAGTGCTCTTGTGGCTGGCGCCTCTGCTGGAATATCTTGAGGGTGGCACATTCCTCTTGAAGCTTTCTCACTTCAGTCTGCAGCAGCTCAATTTGGCGGTTTTGCTTGGCGTATTGTTGTACAAGGGACTGCTCGGACTGAGGCCTCCTCTGTATTGCCTCTTGGACCTGGAGCTGCAGCTTCTTAATTTCACTCTGCTGTTCCTCAAGCTGAATCTTTTGCTGCATGGGTCTCAAATGCTGCACCGAGAAGTCCTTCTGCAGCTTCATCACTTCGAGGTCCTTCTTCATGCTTTCCTCTTCAACATTACAATTGTCTTGGTGAGGTCCGCATTGCCCTTCCTCAACTTTCTTCCTGGTAGGTTGAGTGGAGGCATAGTAACAGGTGTCAAGAACTGCTCTTCAGATGAAGACTCTACCGCCATTCTCGCCCTCTTCTTCGTCCGCTCTTTTGGTGTAGTGATGACCTCTGGTGACGACTCATAGCCACGTTCGTCCTTGGCTTCCTCTTGCTTTGATTCAGCAGGAGGTGTCCTCGTCACTTTTTCACCTCGTTAAAATACGTCTCTGTAAGCTTTGTCTCTGCTCCCTACATTGGCCAGGTTCACTCGTGAACCACATTGGCCGTGTTGCTTGCCTCATTACTTGATTCGGAAAAGACACCCCCCGACTCCTCGCTGCCTTAGCGCTCCAGCGTGGGAGCTGGTTTGCCGTGTCCGAAACGGCACCAGTTTCATTGTCCTTCGTCATCTTCATCTGTAATAAAGTTGCAGTGTGAGGCGTCATCTGGGAAACTGCTTCCGCCTTCCCAGACCATCTTGCTGAACCATACTTTCTTCACGAGCTGCTCGGTCCACACAGGGAAAGGCGCACACTTTGCGGGTATGACCAGGTTTCCATTATGAAAGTTTTCCTTCTCCTACCCACTCACTGGCAGTAACTCCACCAGGGCCAGGAACAGAGTGGTATGGGACGTGAATGCGTGGATGACTGTACGTAACCCCATGCAAACAGGACGTCAAAGCTATGAAAGCATTACGTAACCCCATTAATATAGGACGTGCGAGCCACTAGGCAGTACGTCGCGTCGCCCCGTACATGAAGATGATCCTGATGCAAGTGCGACTGCCTACACCAGTTGACGGATTTCTGTCGGGATTGTCCTTCCCTTATCCTCTGAGCCCATGCCCTAAACTGCTAGGAGGCAGCTGTGTATAGGGTGTCCTTCTCTACGGTTTAATTAGCCTCGAAGTTACCTTCTCCTAGTTTGCTTTGTTACAGCACTCCACCCGCACCCAAGCAGCAACCCACGAACAAACCACAACCCCACCAAACGCCGAACAGATGCAGACAGAAGTGAATTAGTCGCAGCCAGCACCTCGCTATCCTCACAGTCAACACTCAAGTCCAGTAACCCAGCATTCACAGGATACAAGACAGCTCAGCTCAGTCAAGCACCATGGAGAACGCCCACCAGAGCAGACCCAATGTGCACCCACTCGGCACAAGACGCAGCACCATATTTTCGAGAAAATGCTGTTATGGTGTTCGAGAATTCGTCTTTTCAAAAAAATGTAATACCGGCTTAAATACAAAATACTGAAAGAATACAATTCGTATAGGACACTTCTTCACTTCAAATCATAAAAAAAGATGTATGGTGCACTAAATTAAATTTCATCGTTCAGTGTCTTAAGGAAAGATATACTTGTAAGAAATCATTTCAACCAACTTACCAAATTTTTCATTGAAAATTGGATTTTTTGATACAAGGGACAAATTTATTTCAACTGATCGTTTCAAAGAGCCCAATTCATGTTGGGTCATAGCCCCCAAGGCAAGCGCGATAGCTTCAGAATTTGCGGTGATCTGATTTTGTAAAGCTTGTAATTGAACGCTTAATTCGTTGATTAGGACTCTCTTCGACATCACTGTTATATCTCAGGCGTTCATCTTTTTTTAGTCTTTTTTACGGTTCTAGTAATTGTAAATCCGTCTACCCAGAAGCAATGTGAGGTCTGTACAATTTCTCGTGGATCGTCTTCTTATACTTTGTGCAACGTTTCGCTAATTTATAGCCACCTACTACGGCGACGTTTACGAAAAACGTAAAGGGTGGAAAAGAAAATTCAGTTATAAGTAATAATATAATGTACAGTCCTTAGAATATTTCCTAGTAGGGCGCGATGAATAAGTTATTTTCGTCATGTACATCGAAAGGGTTGGAGAAGAATCTTGCATGTGTTGTAACGCCTCTCATACGTATACGCAATACACAGCTGGATGAATCTTTTAACAGCACAAAATTTCGAAATCCGTTATGAAAATAATATTTGACAAAATTCAGCGTGACTTAGCATTAATTCTTATATGTGTACTTTTTTTTTTTTCGTAACTCATGTTGCGTTTTAAACCCTTTTCTCGTTATTTCTGTCCTATCAGCCGTGCAAACTATATATACGATTACTTTGTAAAAGCGAAAGAAAAAAAAAAAAAGGAAAAGGTTAAAAAATACTTACAAGAAACAAACAACGCGAATACGATTTTTACCCAGATTTAATACTTGCCAGGTGATGTGTTTACGTGACGTCACCGACATTCATTTATCATTGCCATTTCAGGCAGTATCGGGTGGTGTTTTTTTTTTTTTAATTTTCCCGAAGTTAGAGCACAACATCCTGAACTATGCGAAGTGATTTTTTTTTCGACTAGGAGGAAAAAAAATTAGTCTCGCGTAAAAAATCGATCAATCAAATAATTTTTGACATTATATGAGCAGCGTTAGGCGGAATCATCAATAATTCTCATTTTCTGCTATTTTGTAATAGTGTATAATTTCTATCAACGCGGAAGAATTTTTTCGCGAAAATCTTATTGAAGCCCCCCCTCCACCGTGTGTAGACAAGTCTAGCAAATTTCCTACATGCTGGAGTGCGTGTCAATCGATGCAGTTTCTCACGTGTTTACGTCCTTTGCTGCATTACCCCTTTATCGAAGAAAATACCCTTCGCGAGAGAGTGCGAGAGCGTTTAAAGGAAATATTATTTTTTAATTTTTACATTCTGCCGAGGAGAAAAGCGAAACGAATGGGTTAAATGATTGATCGTTTTCACTCTGATCGTTAGTTCGGCATATAGGAAGACAAGAAGACATTTTCAAATTATAAACGTTATATACACCGTGGCATAGCAGAGATCAAGAGACTGAAAGGTATTATACAAGCCGTACATATAAGAATCTCGTACATTTTGATCTTTATTAGTTCGAGTTCAACCAGGATTATGCAGGTATTAATTATGTACAACATCGTTAACTTCACTCGTTAAGACCATTCTTTTTAATTAAGTATTTAAAAAAGCTTCAATCTTCGCGATATAGCTTGTTGGGTTACTTTATAATATGTCCGGCATGTCGTCG
Source organism: Aspidiotus destructor (assembly GCA_035079395.1). Lineage (NCBI taxonomy): Eukaryota > Metazoa > Arthropoda > Insecta > Hemiptera > Diaspididae > Aspidiotus > Aspidiotus destructor. The sequence continues at coordinate 11,728,638 of JAVHKZ010000007.1, forward strand.
CATAGCCGCAGCCCAACGTGAAGGAATAATGAATCGTGAAATTAGAATAATTACTATGGTCAGGTGATTGAAACACTCGTACGATTAGTGTATTTGCATTAATTGTTTGCATAGACTCTCTCGCTCGTCAAAATTTGTCCAGCCGTAACTACTTCAACTTCTTGCATAGGTGTGGTTGTTGATGGCCACTCAACAAACTTGTGCACCTCTTAAGCCTATTGCCCATAACTTGTTATTATACAGTAGCTGGTATTATAGGTTTGATATTGGACTGCATGTTCATAAAAATTCGTTCGTGCGTGTATTTTTCTCTGAAAGTGCCCTGCGGAGACATTGTCGACGGCTACTGTGCTTTCGTAGAAAGTTAGCTTTGTAATCGCCCAAATTAAATTGTAGTAAACTTTCCAAATACGTAAAGGTTGGTAGTACATGAGATGGGAACTTAGAATAATTTGAAGATCCAACCGAAACTTTTTCGCATTTCCTCTATAGAATCCTCACGTTCGAATTCCGCCTTGAGGTATTTGAAAGACAGTTGCTGAGGCATTCTTGATTAAACTTTTCAAAATCATCCTAAACTAGACTACGAAGAAGTATCTGACAGCTGGCTTTGTCTTCTATGAACTAACGTCATTAGTTGAAGTGGATTTCACGCAAGGTTTCCCTATTTCGATGATTGATTAAGATAGATTATTTCAGAAATGTGAAAGTTTTTCGGAAACCGATGCTGGAAGTACTTCTTTCGCTACTCGTGGGAAGTCAAATGAACCCCGGAACTTGTCCCATGAAGAAAGTCGACACTTCTCCGTATCCTATTTTTTCTTGGACATTCTTTTTACTTTTTCTTCTCCTAAGTCCCTAAACACCCATGGTTAACCTTCGGAAATTATTCCAACCTTCTGGAGTTGATCAAAGCTCCACCTTGCGATTTTCCAAATCCCTTTCACCGAACCTAGACTTTCTGTCTATCTTCTAGCTTAGACATTCCGCTCTTATACCTCAAAAGTCGCAGTACCAATTTTTTCCAAGTCGTTCTTCTTATAAACTACTTGTATAGATCAAAGATGATATTTTTCCAAATCCCTGAAGTATCTTACTTCTTCTGCCCCTTCGGAATCGCTATGTTCCTAAAAAAATGGTGGACGGCCGACATTTCCTATAGAGTGTTCACAAGTGCTGTAAGTCTTGAAAAGGACTGAAATTTTCGGAAAAAATCGTTCAAGTCCTTCATCCTTATCTCGAGGTGGTGCTTTCAGAAATCAATCTTATAAAATTTTAATTTAAATTTCAATGTTTAAGGTAGGTAAACTAAAAGTCCTGCGTAAATGCTTCAATTTTACTTTTCAATCTTTGTAGACACTCTGTTTTCTTCGAAAAAGCCCCTCGTAAAAAAAATTTCTCGGAAGTAGAAAGTATGAAAAACAGATATTTTCTGCTTTAACGAGCTTTGCGCCACGCACCATCTGAAACAGAAGTTCACTCGGGCACGGAAGCTATTTGTTCATCAGTACTGGGACCTCTTATATATTGCTCAAAAGTTGAGACCTTGCCGAGTTTCTCCTTTTCCTTCTAATGTAGCCAGATGGTAAGGATTTTTCCATGTACCTTTCTTCCCTCATGTTGAGGTTTTGAGGTTGAAAATTTTTCAAAGCTTCCTTCTGATCTGTGGTTATCTTTTTGACATGTACATGTCTTTGCTCTGGTCTTATATTTGTGGAAATTTTCACTGTGGCAGTGGTTCTCAAATCTGCGAGTCCGAGTTCGCGAGTTCGAGGGCTCCCCCACCCCCTCGAAAGGCACTTAGAAAAATTTCGAGGTTTTCTCAGGGGAGTGATTCTCAAATCTGCGAGTCCGAAGCAGTAGTTTATCCTAATATAATGAATAGATTTATCCTAGGCTAAGAAGACGTTTTCTCATGGGAGTTGTGACGCCACTTTTGGCTCTAATTTTCGGCGTCACAAATTGCAGAAGAAAAAGATAAATCGTCGAAGTTTCATCATACGAAGTTAGTCAGAATATAGGTACACTTTGTACATAGGAAAAATGTACCGCTAGATTTCAATATAAACACAAATGCAAATATTCGTACGAATGCGCGAAGCGCCACCTCGTATGACGTATAAATCGTCATGATCCGCGAAACCAATTATAAGATGTATTATACCCTTTCCATACGATTCTTACCAGCTCCTAAATTAATTAGGTATCCAATAATGTATATTTTCCCCGAACTGTGAAATAGACCAGCCCTCGAAGCGACTTAACCTTAAGAGTGAAAATGTAACTTCAATTTAATTCTAATTCCGATTCCAATTCCGATCCTACACTAGATGAAGAAGAAACCTTTTCGATTATAACTTGTCAATTGATTGTAAATTCCATGTAATTATTTGAAGTGTAAATAATATGAAGTTAGAAAATCAGTTCTTTAATTTTTCATCTTAGCCGGTCAAATCATGATATTCACAGCCACACGCAAACTCTCATCACAGGAGTGATTCCGAAATCTGCGAGTCCGAGTTCGCGAGGACGCTGAGAGCCATCATGAAGCTATTAGCTTGTGACGTCATAAGTCGGTGACGTCATATGTCGTGAATTCTGGTCCGCTTACAACATCTGAAACATACTGAGGCCCAGTAATCTCATCAGCCTGAAATATACTAAAGTAGACTTATACTAGACCAAGAAGGCTCATTAGCCTAAAAGATTACAATCAAGCGAGTGTGCCGCTCTAAAGCCTTAGTCTAGAACTCTCAAATATTTTTGTCTCGCATTATCCACTATACATATCAGATTAGGCAAAATTTTGAAAAGACATGGACATGGTCTTTATCTTTTTAGCTGCGCGAAGAAATCCAATACCCACTTTTTGTTATGTGTAGCTCAAAAGCCGAAATTTCACTGCACTCTTCACAGAGCTGGATTATTTACATTTTTTCGAAAATGTTACCCTTACCCCCTTTTGGCGGGAGGCCCGCCATCTGTTTAGTTACTGGGGGTCATCAGAGAAATTTGGTCCGCTTACGCGTAACGCGGGGCGGCCTATCGCTTTTTGGGACAAAACGTCGGAAAAGCGTTGGGGGTCATGGACTTAAAAAAATTCGTGACCTTCTATGGGCTAGTATGGGGACTTGGAGAAATTTTAAGGTCTTCTATATTCTCTATTAGCTAGTATAGGGACTTAGAAAAATTTCAAGCTCTTTTATATATCAGTATAGAGAGCTCTTCTTTACCCCTCTATTGGCTATTATAGTGACCTAGAAAATTTTCTATTGGCTAGTATAGTGACTTAGAGAAATTTTCAGCTCTTCTATGAACTATTATATAGGGACTTGAAAAAATTTTGAGCTCTTCTATACTCATCTTATACCCCTCTATGAGCTAGTATAAAGGGTTTGGAGAATTCCGGGCTCTTCTATATCCTTCTATTGGCTAGTATAGTGACTTAGAAAAATTTTGAGCTTTTTTATAGAATTTGAAAAAATTTTTTGTTCCTTCATTGCTATCACTATTTATTAACAGGGAACCTGTTTTATCAGGAGGTCTTTCAAGAAAAAGTGTCCGGTGTCCAGCGTCCGGCGTCCGAGAGGCAACTTCCTTACCTAACTATGACCTTGAGAATGACCTTGGGACTTGGAAAATTTTTGACCTCCCCTCTTTTCATCCCCTCTACCTCCCCCCCCAAGACCCCTCCTTTTAACAGGGAACCTGTTTTATCGGGGGGTAAACTGAAGGAAAATGACGGGTGCCGGCCGCCGGGCGCCGTCCGGCAAGAAAAAGGGACTTGGAAAAATTTTGATGAAGTGATAGGAGGGGGACTTATCCTCTCTGCTTCATGCAGTATATTATACTAGGTTTATACTACGTATTATACTAGGCGTATACTAGGTCCAATCCTCCTTTATACTAGGTTTAGGCATCCTTCATACCATAAGCTTACAAGATCTTTATAATAGCTTATAGTAGCAGTTTGTCCTAGCTCTGTACTAGGTCTTAGGCTTCCTTTATACTACTGTATTAGTGGTTTTACTAGCTCTGTGACGTCATCAGATAGTGATGGCACGATGATAGTGACGTCACAGATCCCCATCGTGACGTCACCAGATCGTAACGTCGTGTGACGTCATCAGATTATGACGTCATCAAATCGTGACGTCATCAGATAAAAAACTCGCAGCCCACACACTTAGCTGCTCGGAATTGCCTTCATTGACTGCGGCAATTGAGGCAAACAGGGAACCTGTTTTATGGGAGTAATCATGTGAGTGTCATTTTTTGCTTTTTGTTGTCTCAAGTAGCGTGAACTTTGTTCCTCACCACCTTGAGATCTCCTCTCATTAGGTCAAGTTCTAGGCGCGTTTTTATCTGATGACGTCACGATTTGATGACGTCACAATCTGATGACGTCACACAATGTTACAATCTGGTGACGTCACAATGGGGATCTGTGACATCACTATCATCGTGCCATCACTATCTGATGACGTCACAGAGCTAGTAAAACCACTAATACAGTAGTATAAAGGAAGCCTAAGACCTAGTACAGAGCTAGGACAAACTGCTACTAGGTAAACTGAAGGAAAATGACAGGCGCCGGCCGCCGTCCGGCAAGAAAAAGGGACTTAGAAAAATTTTGATGAAGTGATAGGAGGGGGACTTATCCTCTCTGCTTCATGCAGTATATTATACTAGGTTTATACTAGGTATTATACTAGGCGTATACTAGGTCCAAGCCTCCTTTATACTAGGTCTCTCTGCTTCATGCAGTATATTATACTAGGTTTATACTACGTATTATACTAGGCGTATACTAGGTCCAATCCTCCTTTATACTAAGTTTAGGCATCCTTCATACCATAAGCTTACAAGATCTTTATAATAGCTTATAGTAGCAGTTTGTCCTAGCTCTGTACTAGGTCTTAGGCTTCCTTTATACTACTGTATTAGTGGTTTTACTAGCTCTGTGACGTCATCAGATAGTGATGGCACTTCTAAGCTATATATGATGGGAAAAGGACTTGTAAAAAATTCGAAAATTAACCTGTATCCCTTGTAAAACAGGTTCCCTGCTTGTCTCAATTAACACAGTTAATGAAGGCAATTCCAAGCAGCTAAGTATTTAGTCATATACTAGTATAAAGCTACTGTGCTTCAAGGAGGGGTCCTAGCTTATACTAGAGATAATACAAAATGCTAGGTATATCAATATTTTCCAGTTATACAGCCATAATTACCTATGACCTTGGGACTTGGAAAATTTTTGAGTTCCCCCTCCTATCATCTATAGCTCAAAGATTCCAGTTATACTAGTATGTAGCTAGTATAATAAAGGAGGACTTTTAGCTTAGGTATATTAAAGATAATACAGATTGCTAGGCATTTACTCGTATAAAGCTACTATACTACAAGGAGGGGTCCCAGTTATACTGAAGATAATAGAAATTGCTAGGCATATTCCAGTTATACTAGCATGAAGCTAGTATAATAAAGGAGAACTTCTAGCTTACCTATATCAAAGATAATACAGATTGCTAGGCATATATTTGTATAAAACTACTATACTACAAGGAGGGGTCCCAGCTATACTGAAGATAATAGAAATTGCTAGGCATATTCTAGTTCTAGTATGAAGCTAGTATAATAAAGGAGAACTTATAGCTTACCTATATCAAAGATAATACAGATTGCTAGGCATATACTTGTACGCACTGTTACCATCAAATACAAGCGAGACTTTGCTCGGCGACGTCGCGTCGAGTGTGTGTGTGTGCGTAGACCACCCCGTGTTGACAATTTTACCTATTCCTCTATTTGCATTTTTCGGCGCGCGATGTTTTCACCACGTTTCTACTCGTTCATTGGAGGTATTAGAGTGTGTGCTTGTATTAGTATTTTTTTCTACTGTTGCCTTCGCTTTGTAGCTCTTTATTGCATTATCAGGCGCGTGACGGCGAACTTGACCTATTCCTGGTAGGCAGTATTCTTGTTGTATTGAACCTGCACTCGGACAACTCATTTGATGATACGCTTTTGATACGCTCATAGTCCTTTCTGTTTATTATTTTACTACCCTCGGATTCTTGTCTCTCTTTCTCTTTCTCCATCTTCCTCTTTGTCTTTTTTGAACTAAACTAACGTCGCCACTACGCGATCCTTGTGTTTTTACTATTTTTTGTTCCTTCCAGGTTGCAAGACAGGTTCCCTGTATCCCCTCATTTAACTTCGTTAAAGAACCCGTGAATTTTTTCAAATTGAATGAATATCCCTTTCATATGTTTCCAAATTTACTCTTACAATCTTCAACCCTAAACCATGAGTCGCGGGTCTCCCGCAACTCTTGCTCCGTAAGCAAGAGCCTGTAAGTCTTTTGATGACATTCATGTCTTGTAAATCAACCTTATTTTCCGTTCTATTTCGGTATTTTACCCTGCCTTTCCCCTCTCTTGTACGTAGCCGGGTTTTCGATGCTTCTGACTCCCTCCTTTTTAAGTCAAAATTCTTCTCCCGCCTAATGAAGGATAATATGTAGGTCGGAAGTCAAACCTCCTTCAAGCTTCTCCCCCCCCTCTCTTCAGGTTGGGTGTTTGGGAAAATGTTTGTGTTAGATAGATAGATAAGGGGAGAAATTTCATAAGAATTTCGGTCATTTTCCATGTTCCTTGTCCACTCCATGGATATATGACTCGATTCTCTAAATTTCCCCCCCCCCCTCCTCCCGTCTAGCTCAGCGGTCGTAATTTCCTTCTACCAACCTATATATTTAAAATTCTAAATAGGTCAGACCCTCCATCCCTTTCGTGTTCCCTGCTGAAACGCACGAGAGCTGCGCCGATTTTCATTGGAAGGGTCCTTCTTTGAAAAATTTGGCGTCCTCATTCTTCCAGAAAACTTCGACGGACTTGAAGAGAATTTCCTACTCGAATCTTCATCAAGAAGACACGTGATGAGTATTGAAAGCTGATGGAGTATGTTATGTCAACAGGGCGTGACGTCATCGGGAAAACGTGAAATATTCCGCCTTGAGAACAGGAGAGGTAGTTAGCCGACCGATTTAAGGAGCAGGGAATTTGTTCTATGGGTCGAAATGGTTTTGGTATTGAGAACTCAAATGACGTGGCGTCACAGGGTCAAAAGTTGAAAATTCTCAAAACCCCACCTCTGAGTTACGTAATAGGAGAGGGACTTGGAACATTCGAAGTGTAACGTTGACCATTTTTCTTGCCTATCATATGACATGGCTCGAAAGTCAAAATTAATTTTCCAAGTTCCCGAACTGTCACTTATTAAAGGCAGAGGACTTGGACGGATTTCGGTCGTGACATTACAGGGTCAAAAGTCCAATTCCCACCTCCAAGTTATATGATTGGAGCGAGACTTGGACCATTTTGACGTCATCAGATTGTGACATTACAGGGTCGAAAGTCGAAATTATGTATCATAGGAAGGGGACTTGGACCATTTTTGCCAATGATCTTGAACTATTTTTGTTTTGACCGGACATCACGTGGCGTCAGTGCTACCATATCTTGGGACTTTTGTTCCTCGAAAAAAATACTGAGCTTTCTACGGATTTTCCGTGAAATACGAATTTCTTGTACTTTAGGTAAAAGTACCTTCTTAGCGACACATATGAGAGATACTCTTCTTCTAGTCGTTATAGGCCGATACCGCAGTCCTCTGTGACAGAGTCGATCAAGAGAAAAGTACCTCAGTTACTCATATAAGAAATACCCTTGTCCTGATCGTTATCGATAGATAAGTAAAAGTCCGTAGAAATTTGTTTTTAGGTTTCAGAAAAAATGGCGGATACGGATGTTTGATGAAATCTTGAAGCACTGCACGGCGCACGGCAAATTCTCCCCCCCCCCCTCCTATAGAACAGATTTTCTGTTGAAACATGTCCACGACTCGAAAATAGAGTAGGGTCTGATTAGGACTAATTAAATGACTCTTGATTGAGAAGTAGGTAACGCGTTTAATTAAAATGAGTATGCGTTTTTTCTTATAAAAAGGTTAGAATGGTAACATGATATAAGATAAAGATAACAATTGATAACACAATTACTTGTTTACAATGAGCATGAACGCTCTCTACAATATTCCCCGACAAAAATGAGGAATCATTTTTACATGAATCAATAAATTATATAGTTTAAAAAGGCAATTTACATTAAATGTGATTGAATAGATTTTCATAAAAATTTTAAAAATTTGCTAAGGTTCAAAAACTTCCTTTGGTATGAGGACTAACTTTTGTACCGCTCTTCTGAACTCTCCGTTTGCAGTTCTAAGGAGTACGGACCGAACTTGACCACGATGATCCGGCCCGGAGGACCACTTGATTAGGACTAATTAAATGACTCTTGATTGAGAAGTAGGTAACGCGTTTAATTAAAATGAGTATGCGTTTTTTCTTATAAAAAGGTTAGAATGGTAACATGATATAAGATAAAGATAACAATTGATAACACAATTACTTGTTTACAATGAGCATGAACGCTCTCTACATAGCTGACCTATTTTATGTTATTGGAATTCGAATCTCAGGCTGTGCAATGGATGCTGATGAGAACTTGAAAAATAGTTCGACTCCAGAAAGGAAAGTCAATTCAACCTTTAGAATTGACAAGACCGACCAGATATCGCGAGTTCCCGTCTATCGTTGCATTTCATACATTTTTTGACTTGTTCAATGTCTCAGTTGAAACCAATCCTTAATTCCAAATTTTCCGAGTTGCGCTCCCGCGTTGATGGACTTGAACAATTTCCGACTGGTATTCTAGATCCTGATCCGAAAATTTCCGAGTTGACCCACCTTCTCCTCTTCTGTTTCATGCAGTATTTCGTTCTACTCTTGTACTACTTTTATACCTGGCATAGACCTCCGTATTATTCTATAACAGGCTTATACTGAGTAGGTCTAAGACTTTTATACTAAGTTTATCCTATCTAGGCTTATTTAGGCTCCACTAGACTTTTTTTAGTATACTAGCTCATGCAATAGGATTTTAGGGCTAGTATAATCAAGCTTACGATACTTTAAAGAAAGACAAAGAGAAAAGAGAGATACGTATTGATCTAAGAACGGGGTCAAAAGAGGGCAGCAATGAGCTTTTTGTACTAGTTACCTAAGCATAAAATATACTTTGAGGGGTAAGAATCGTATTAGAAAAAGGATGGGAACAAACGAGTGAGTCAAGCGAATGAGTCCTTGATAGCTTGTTAACTTGGCAGAAAGTATTTGGTATACTCTGAGAGCTCTTTGGCCTAACATACCGTGTACTAGACTTAAACTAGACAACCTTGAGAGCTTGTTAGCTAAGCGTATACTCTGAGAGTTGGTGAGCTTAATATACCTACGCTATACCTATACCAGACTAAGTGAACAGAGGAAGTTCCTGAAAGCTGCAGCTCAACAAACAGTCTATTATGCTTTCGTATATTAGGTATAAAGATATTTGGCTCTGCCAGAAACACTTTTTCTTTCGTGAGGTCGACTGAAATGATGGTCAGTGATTGACAGAGAGCTTGAAGAATGATGAAGGGAATCAGAGACAAGAATACTCATAAAATGAGTTGAAGAAATTGTGCAATTCAGAAGCTAATTTCTCTGGAGTGTGATGCGATTTCGTGAATTTCGAACACTCAGGCAAAAATTGTGTTATTTCGGTTTTATGGTTCGAAAGTTTTAATCAAGATTGTTTATAGCGAGAGACTGGTAAAGTTTGCGTCCTGGTTATGAACATCAACCGGGACTTGGGTATTGAATGTGAAACTCATTCTATTTTGTTTATTCTTTTACCATCTTATTCTGCCAAGAATTCGAGTGACTCCAAATTTCGTGCATTGTGAAATTGAAACAGATGAACATGAATCTCTCGCACGAAGACGGTTGTACGTATCTGTATTTGGAACATCTCTTTTTGAAATAGGTAATGTTGTTGTCGTGAATGACATTTGTCATGAAGTAGGTGACACTGACTATTTCGGGTGTATGGTAAATTATTGAAATTATCTCGATTAAGGCATCGATTCATTGGGCCACAGAGATTGAAGTACTCGATTGTATTACTATCATTCTCTTTTAAGGTAACTCTTACCCAGAATATGATTTGAGAGCTTATTTTCGGCGTCAGAAGTTTGCTCTTGATTTCTTACGCTCTATACTCCATCGTAAGACGTAAAGAACAAATAGCTGAAGACCACGATACAAGATCAGTATCGTGCGTGCATTATTGGACTAGGAAGATGATACTGTTCCCTCTGAGCAGAATGATTCCACCTAATTTTATTATAAAACCACTTCTCTATGACTGACTCGTGAGAATTCGAAGAACCAACTATGCCGCACTATGTATTCTACGTGATTCAATGTTCAAACGAACGCCAAGGAAGAATTTTCCCTTGAAAAAGTGATACACGCGATAATTATGTCTTTTAGCCCATTCTCTCGCATACTACAAAAATGAGTACCATTCAACGTTGGAGATGGCGCCTGCTATAACCGCGTATTAAAACGTGTTAGATCAGATTTACAAGATTTCACTCATCGTACTTCCAAAGAGTAATAGGAAACATTTTGTGTACACTAATTATACAAAAAATAATATTATAACGAAAAACGAAACGGATACTGCATTCAACTTCCTAAAGATGATGTATGTGGAATCTATTTTTAAAAATTTATTAGGAAAAAAAAACGTAATGCGCGTATACTTGCTCAAAATTATTTCTCATCAGAAGCGGAGAAAATGGTTGTACACGACAATTTCAATAATAAAAGGGGATTTAATGACTTTTTTTTTTCAGTTTTTTTACACCCAAAAGAAAACAACCTTTTCTCGAACTGAGTGACAAGCGAGTAAGATGAGATCTGTTACCCATCTGTTATCGTTTCCGTCGCCGCCTCTACGGTATACGTATACTTCACTAATTGCGGACTATTTACGAGATATGCTGACGAAAAAACGTCAAAGATACGACGAATTTCAAAAGAGAAGAAAGAAAAAAAAAGCTCCAAAACCATGTGACAACTGCTCGACTTCTTAACCTTTTCTTAAACTCTGATCTCGGCGTACATTATTTTGTTAGGTAATCTAGATTTCTTGTCTGGTATTACACTTCTGCTGCGCGATATCTTCATTTCTCTCGACGAACCATGTAAGACATTGAGCGTCAGTTCCATCTGCTTTTTAGGATTTCTGAAAATCATTCATTATTCGAAACGATCTACGAGCGTATTAGCCAATAAATATGGCTCATTATTCGTCGGTAGACTTTTATTACAGTTTTAATGGATGTAAAGTGGGAAAGAGGTCTCATCCATCGTTTTCCTGGATTATGGAGATTACTAATTGCAGAAAAGGTCGCGAAAAGCACCTGTTGTGCGCGGGATCACATCCGTAGCCAAGAGAGAGACAGTAAACGTACTCTCAGTCGTCCAACATTGGTAGATTTTAGAGCGTCGTTTTCGGGAAGAAGTGAGGTCATAATTGTGTTTCAGATGGAGGACCAAGTGTAACGTCATAATTACGAGAGCGGGGAAATCTGCCTCGAACACTGGACCAAGTCAAAGAGGAGGGCTTACCGTAAAAGAGAGAATAAATACAGGGATACTAGAACATTTAAAAATTTTGTATGAGACTAAAAATGCTCAAAACTAGGCCAAACGAATACACTTTTTTAGGTCTAGTATAGCATATTTTAAGATGGAAGCTTTTCTGAAGCTCACTCGCTCCGCTCGTTCGCTTCCCTCCTTGATCTGGTATGAGTCTACTGCAGAAAATTTTAAGCTTATACCCGTTGAACATTTGATGTCCCCATTATGTATGTAAAATATCCCCAAAATACCCGAAATAGAAATTAATTTGGGGACATAATGGGGGAATTTTTGCAATCAAATGTTCAACGGGTAGGTTTTAGGGGTCGCTAGTGGCTTTTGGGGGCTCACTAGCTCCACTCGCTCTCCCCTTTTCGTGAGTTCGATTTCCGAACGAAAATGTGAGTCCCTATCCTATCACATGTTATGGCGATGGACTGGAAAAAATTTCGACGTCCGAAATGGTCGAAGTCCGAGTTCCTCTTTTATCATTATAGTTCGAATGTAGGACCTTGAAAAATGTCGACTTTCGACTCTGTGACGTCACGATCAAAATTATTTCGACTTCCGAACAAAAATATATGAGTCTCCTTCCCATCATATTATGGCAAGGGACTTGAGAAAGTTTGGACTTGGACCACTTTTGCTTTGGCTGGACATCTCACGGCGTACGGCAAGTTTTTCGAGCCCCCGTGGAAGAGGTTTCCTAGACGAGGTGAGGAAGATTTCGATCTCTGTCCTCAAAAGTAAGAAAATCAATTTTGAGGTCAGAAAGGGAACACACATCAGCAGAAAGTTGGAAAAATTGCAAGATTTAGTTTGACGCGGAATCAAAGTAATGAACTCAGAGCTTTCCTAATCGAATTTTAACCTCTCTCAAGAATTTTTAGAAGAATTCAGTGGTCATAGAGTTTTTCGAAGAATATCTGATCAATAAACAAATTTCACGAACCTCACAGCGTAAAATTTTATGTTATAATTAATTTGTTCAATGAACATGTCCCGCAACATTGTCTTTCGTATTAATCAAATATCTGATCGAATGATACGAAATAAAGTGAAGGTTTTCACTCCTCTTCAATTCCTTTTCCAAAGTTGGTTTACCTTTTAAAATCTTGAAACAATTTTGGTTTTCGAATACCTCGACTTCATTTTCAGTATTAGTACAGGCGATAGGGGAATGAAGTTTGCATTTTGGGGAGGGGGGGAAAGCAGTGATTGATGAAAATTGTAGAGTCAGGTGCTGAGAACAACATATCAAAAATCCCATCCCCTAAACCTTGTGCAAAATTTTCTGTGGCACGTTTTAGCCCCCCAGATTTGATTTTTTGTCAATATCTCGAAAAGTTGAAGCGATAGAAAAAAATTTTCCAATCCAAAATAGTTCCTCGTGAAATTCTACATAAGGTACCATATTCGATCATCATTCTAGACCTATTTTTTGGCCTCAAAAGTTCGCGAGAAGTGCTCAATTTTTAAAAATTTTCATGTTTTTTGCCTGTTACACAAAAATGAAGACTTCTAGAGAAACTTAATATGTCATCACAAAGACAGTTTGCAATGAATTTTTGTGTCTAGAAATTGCACCCCCACGTTGCAGCCCCCTATTTGATGTTTTGCGAATATATCAGAAAGGCTAACCTGGAGAACAGAAATTTTGAATCCAGAAATACTCCTCGTGAATTTGTACATGAAATAGTATATTGAAACAACAAAAATGCAGATTTCCAGAAAAATTTTTACATGTTTGGCATCATTGCTTTTTCACTGTCTTCTCCATCACTGTCAGTATCGGAACTGTCGCCCAGGGCCTTCAGATCGTCGACAACAAAGGGATTGCCATTAATCTTCTCTTCCAATTTTTCGTCCTCCTCCAGGGACAAGTCGACCGAGGGCTTCCGCCAAATAATTACTCTCCTCCTTCTCGGCAAGTCCAATACTCCGTCAAGAGAAGCCATTTTCCCCTTAACTTGTAATATAAGCTGTCGGAAAATGAGAGGGTGACCAATTCAAACAGTAGGAAGGCCCTTGGGAACTTCGACCTCTATTTATACTCTTTAATAGACATCATACTATTGAAGTAGGGAGGTGCACAGACACGTAACAGTAAATAAAACACCTTTTTTGAACAAGAACGGTTATATAATCATAAAACGGAACATGAAATATTAAATTTTAAAATTTTGCGAATCGAGCGAAAGATAAAACAATAGAGTTCTAAACAAAGAGTCGAGAATGAAATTTGCTGAATACGGGTCGAAAATGAATCCAAAGTAACTAAAGTATATTAAAATAAATAAACAAACACGAAATGTTCGAAAAAGTTCAAAAAAGGTTGGTAACCACGACCGGTTTCGGGCGGACTATGCCGTCCATCATCAGGTGAGTAACTGAATATCGGCGAAAAGAAGAAGAACGAATCTAGCGAAATATGATAACAGAGGGGTCTGCAAGCAGGAATCTGTCGGGCGAAGAAAAGGTAATCAGCATGTAGGAGTCTGCAAGATGAGTAATGTTAATCGAGGAGATATCTCACGATAGGGTTGATGAACGTAGCGCTTAAGTCGTTGAGAGAATATTGACTATCCTGCGTGTGAGCTCGAACGACTTCAATTTCTTCAAGGCGGTCTAATTGCGGTCCTTTTCCGCATGCGTGGAGGAGGGAGGAAGAAAGTTTATGAGGGTCGTGCCTACAGCCGATTTTCCAGGATGTTGTGAGTAATAAGCAGAGATGTGTTCTTTTAGTCTAATATTTAATTCTCTGCCCGTTTGGCCCACATAGAACGCTGGACACTCACCGCATTGGACTTTATAAACGCCCGGTTTTTTCTCTGTTGCTGGTATCCTTCAGTTTGAACTAGGATCCGAGTGTTATAAATGGGTAGAATCCAACTCTGTAATTGTATCGCTTCAATTCTCGAGCAAGTCTGTCAGATGGCCGTCCAAAGTAGGGGAGGCGTAGCCATTTTTGACGAACCGTGGCGAGGCGTCCTGGAGTGAGCAAGGAGAGATCTCACGGTTTTCCTCTGCACCAAAAGTCTAACGTCGACATCCAAGTTGTTAACAGCGGCGATCTTCTGGATTTGATTGATTTCAGATTCTCGGGCAGTTTGAGAGAGGGGAAGGCTGACCAGCCGGTGGATTGCGGACGTTATTACCGCCATCTTATGCTTTCGGGGGTGTAGAGACTTCCCATGGGTGGAAACTCCAGTGAAGGTGTTTTTCCTGTATACTCCTATGTCTGGTATGAGGCCGGAGGGAGTTTGTTCCAGGCTAATCTGTAAGTCGAGATAATTGAGGCAAGGATTGCCTGTTTCCATTGTGAATTTAATGGCTGGGTGATAAGAATTCAAATAAGTAAGGAACTCGTTGAGGACGTCGTCCGAACCCGCCCAAACGCAAAAAACGTCATCGACATATCTCTTCCACAGCAGAACGTTACTCGCGAGGTGGGATTTTAAAGCCATTCCTTCCAAATGACTCATGAAAACGTCCGCGACTAGGGAGGAGAGTGGGCCTCCCATAGGGTGGCCGTCTGGAAATTTGTAAGTGGCTCCGTTGTAGGTGCAGACGTTTTCCTGGAGACATATATGGCTCGTAAATATGAGGACTGTTGTGATCTGTGTCTCGTGGGTTGCCGTGGATCGTACGAGATTTAAGATTAGACCTAGTAGGGAGATCACAACAAGACGTGAGGGAGTTTATGAAAGATTTAATTTTAAAGAAGAAAGTCATCTGGCGATTAAGTTTATTAAATATTACAATTTACTCTAAAATAATGATTATAAATTTGAATACGATTTTTCTGAAAACAGCTTATAAATTTGAATACGATTTTGAAGATAACGGCGTCGATTTATCTTGACATTCCTAACGGACAGAAAAAACAAAAGAAGTCCGTCAGTCTACGCCTGGTAGAGTAAATACTAATTCAAGAGAGAGAAGAGATTTATTGCGATCTAAACGGTTACGTGAAAGTTAAAGGCGTCTAGTGGAGGTTGTTCTGAAGAGTAGGTAGATTCAATCTCGACATGACCAAAGCTATCTTCTAGGAAGACGAAAGTTGTCTGAGTCGGATATGCTGGGTTTGAATTCGAAGATACACGACAAGAGCTCGCAGAAGTCTTTCGGAGTTGGTAAATCAAACTAAGAATTAAGTACTTACTATTTCACTAAGACTGACGATGATTACTTCTTCTTCTGGATTCATTGCACTTGATAACTTCGGACTACGTGATAAGTTTCGGAAACTACTGACTACTGAGAGTTCTTCGAGATGATCGTTCGTAATTTGGAAATTCACTACTTTGTGTCTTTCATCGAGTCGGTATCGGACGATGTTGATAATAAATTGCTTAGGAATTATTTACGTTGGCCGAGTATTTCGAATAAGAAAGGTATTGTTTTAGCCTGATAGGCTAAGTCGAATGATCGAAGAAATCAAAGAATTCGACGAAGAATTCGACACTCCCCCCGCGCAAAAAGTGTGAAATGTACTTGTATATTTCAATGGCTGCTGGAGTGAATGAACGGAGTAATTCTTGATAAGGCTAAACTGTTGGCCGCTAGAAGTTCTGTGAATTTAATCGTTTGGTTAGCTTGTTAAATTCGGACGTTCGTTGATTTTATTAAAAAAGAAAAATGGAAAATATTGAAATACTCAATTTTTTGTTTATAAATAACATGGAAGCATACATCGAAATAATTGATTTGTATGAGGATGTTTATCCTTTCACTCCGAATGAGGATGAATCGTTACTCGCGGTCGTGCCTCCCGGAGAAGTGTAAGTATTCGCTGTTTTTTTTTTTTTTTTTTGAGTTGGGTATCTTATTGGTCTCCCTTTCTTTTTTTTTGTAGTTTATGTCTCAATGCTTGGGAAAATGTGGCCGATGTCATTCTATAGACATCATACTACCCCCAAATATATTCAAAATGGCCTGATGAAGGTGTTGAAAACAGATTCAGGATGCATCATGCATGAGTCATCTCTCAGTCGTTGGGGTTTGTGACTATGAATCATAACTGTCTTCAAAAAATGAATCAATTACAGCTTACGTTAAGTGCAGTTTGGGGAGAGAGGGGAAGTTATTGGATGTCACTGTAAATTGGCCGAGCAAATTGTTGGGACGTAGACAATAAGAGCTGATAACTGAAACAGAAAATGAAGTCGAGTTTCACTAGAAAAAAACATTGTAATGACGTCTACTGGATCCCAAGGTTCATTTTGTCCTGCGTAAATTATACTTGATTTTTCAGAGCGTCAGTTTGACGATTCAATTCCTCGCATTCGATAGAACAAAGAAACTCTAGTTCGTCTTGATCTCAAGAAAATTCTCGGTCGTTATCATACGCCGCCTTCCCTCGACTCGAATTTTCTGGCTTTTGCCTCACATCCCTGATTTTGATCCAGAGGGAGAATAATAAAGTCTCAAATCGGTGCTTGAAAGGCACTACTGAAGCTCGTGAGCCATATGCGGTCGATAAGGGGTGCTTGTACGGCCCGTGGAGAGGAAAATAAAACTTGAGCAAAACACCTTTCTATGATGAATCACAACCTACGGGAATCGAAATACAACCAAAGTAGATAGTCACATAATTTGACTGAAAAAAAGAATTTATTCAACGATATTTCTGCGTTTGAGTGACAGTACTCCAAGTAGTATTATCTAGTAGAAAATTTATGACTTTTAACTCAAATGCAGCATAAAGGTACTCTTCAGTCAGATTCCTATGCGATGTTTTGAATGCTGTAATCATCGAGAAAGTGTGCTCACATAGAGAGGTGGAACTGCCTTCCTGCACTCCTGGATGTGGATAAGGCATAGGTTTCGAGTAGGTATAGGCCATAGCGTGGTTCTGCATTTGCTCATAGTCTATCTTCTTCTTCATGACGGCGGCTGCTAACGCAGACACTTAGAAAAGCTTCTTGATTGGTTATCTTCTTCTTTGCTTCAAATACCACCGCTCTCTTCTCAGCAATAAGGTCTGTCGGTGGTGAATGGGCTAATACGCAAAGAACCTCCTCAGCGGAGCTCTTTGTTGAATATTGAGCATCTCTCTCCTTCTGTAAGGTATTCATGTTGAGTCGGCTTTTACTGGGGCTCGCATATAGGAAGATTGCCAGGGTGGTGCTCATCATGATCTTCCGTCTTGCTTCACTTGGCCTTCTCACACAAGTCTTTTACCGATGAAGGACCTATGATGAACGGAAAATCGACGATGTTGACATCAGTGAGTAGGATGGACAAGGTGGTACTCATCATGATCCTCTTCCTTGCGTCCCTTAGCCCTACCAGGTTCCTCATCTGAACCCTTCGGTACACATCTACCCTACCCGGCTTCCTTTTACGCTGAGCGGTGCTCATCATGATCGTTCCTCTTGCTTCTCTTGGCCTTCCCAGGTTCCTCATCAGGTGGCTTAGGTATGCATCTACCATTCCTGCCTTTTTCGCTGTCATCAAGAGATGGCGCCTGAAGCTCAGCGTTGAGTCAAGCCAGATGCCAAGGTACTTCATCACATTTTTGGTCTTGATTTCCACTCATTCCAGGCAAAAGGTGGGTGGACTGAACTTTCGAAGGGTCATGAATAATATGGTCTCCCTTTTACTTGCTACAAGGTCTAGTCCAGCTGACTCCATCCAACGCGTTACTTCCTCTAGGGCCCGGTTTGCCTGGAGTGCACCGCTACAATTGTCTCACCAGGGCATACCACCAGTGTCTCATCTGCATGTTGAATAAGCTCAACACCCGGTCGCAGCTTCATCTTTTAAATACCGTTGAATGCAACTCACTACAGGGGTGGCCATAGTACCACTTCTCCATGAGGGCGTCCAATATTCTCTCTCACAGAATTGAGTTGAACGCATTCCTTATTTCCAGGCTGAGGGCTGCGCAAAAGTGACCTCTTGCTATTGCTAACTTGGTTATCCTCTTCAGCCCAATTCCAGCATCTGATGTACAGCGTACAATCTGAAGACCGTCCTAACTACTAGAGATTATAAAGTTTATTGAACTTCCATCGTGCAAACCATGAATAGACGTTGGATGGTACAACGCTGACGCCTAAATAAGAATTTGTAAACGTATATTTTCGTTTACCGGTTGCTATCTCATGAGTACCTGACGGGAACTACTTTTTGAAGAGATAATCATTTACAGTTTTCAGATGTTCAGCCTACTGGAAGTGTAGTCTAAATGATAGAGTAAGAAAATTTGTTACGAATAATTTTTACAATGTATGAGTATTCTGTAGAATTCTTCATTTCCGTGTTACAGGCCAAAAACATGGAAATTTTTGAAAATTTAGCTCTTCTCGCGAACTTTTGAAGCCAAAAAATAGGCCTAGGATGATGTTTGAATATGGTATCTTATGTAGAAGAATTTCACGAGGAACAATTTTGGATTGGAAAATTTTTTTCTATCGCTTCAACTTTTCGAGATATTGACAAAAAAACAAATTTGGAGGGCTAAAACGTGCCACAGAAAATTTTACACGAGGTTTATGGGGTGGGATTTTTGATATGTTGTTCCCAGCACCTGACTCTACAATTTTCATCAATCACTGCTTCTCCCCCCCAAAATGTAAACTTTGGTATTTTTTTTTCACTCAATCTTTTTTCGAGACATGAAAGAAAGTTAGATGCACGAATTCGGCAAAAAGGCTGCCGAATTCCGCGTTGCATAAATTCGAGAATTTAAAAGAAAAAGTTATGGTAGACGCAAAAAGATTGATGCTATTTTCTAAAAATATAATCGAACCTTTTTCCACATGACGAGCGAGGAAATCACCATTGATTCTCCCATGTTCTGCTGCGCCTCGAAGTGCAGCTTATAATACTTTGTACTTTTGAATTATGTAGTTCAGACTTCTACGAGGCATTTGCTTCTTGTTAATTGCATTACTGAAAGCTGTACCTTTTACCAAGTACCGAGGGATAAACGAAGAATTCGTACGGCAATAATGTAAAATCAAGTATACCGAGGATCCGATAGGGAGACTTACGCAGGCCTTTGATTAGTCCGTCTTATAATCGAATAACAGGCGGTAATTTACGAGAAGTAGGAGTCTAGTTTCAGTGTGTTGTTATTCGATGGTGTGTATCATTATAAAGAACTCTCACTAATGGTAAGCGCTTTTGCATCATTTGATAGATGCGCCTTCGGCGTCAGTTTTTCCTCTCCAGCTTCTGCGCGACTTTATGGTTTCGCGTATCTCTATACGAACGAATATTGAAAATAATTTTATACACGATCGTGTATTACGTATACCTATTTTATTGAACATAAGCAGCAGGAATTTCTGAAGAGATACTATCGTACAAACTGACGCACGTGTGAGAGAGTAACAACCAATAAGTACGATGTACACATGTATAAGAAGGCGAGGGAAAATATGAAAAAGTTTTTTTTTTTTCCTCTCTGTGGCGTCAACAAGAGAATGCGCGCAACGAAGTAAGAAAAGAGAACTGAATTGTATTAAAGGAGTAGAGACTATGTTCTTCTTTTTTTTTTTCTTACTTTTTATTATTATTATTTTTTTCCTTCATTCTTTTGCATTCTTAGACTTGAGTGTGATTAATGTATAGAACTCGGTACTCGTACGTATTCTTTCAGTCATTCCATTTTTTGACGATATTCTGAGTCAAATCGCCCAGGGCGTCTATTAATAACTGTCAGAAATAGAATATTGTCGAGAAGCATCAAATAAAGGGAAAATTATTCGAAATCGTGTAGGATACGAGGCGATGCACGAGGACGCGAAGTAGTAGCCTTAATGGATCTTGTAACAGCGTGATTCGGAACTCTACGGGGTGTAATAAATAAAACTACAATAAAAATGATTTTTCACAATTTTCTATGCTAATTGAAAACGAGAGAAATTTTAACGACTCAGTTCGTGCGAGGATTTTTCAATTTTTTTTATCATACATCGATAGCTGGTCGAAGTGGAAAAATTATGCGTCGAAGCGATTTCACAATCGTAGAAATCCTCGAAAATGGAATAAAAAGCTGTCAGAAAAACTAAGATGACTTTTGCTGATAAGCTAAATGAAAGCTGGGGTGAGTTTTTGACTTCGACTTCGTCACGTTTGGTATTTGTGAGCGATACTAATTTCAGTAAGAAAATTTTGAAAATTAGAAGATTGAGGCAATGGAAGAATCTTGCATCCTCGAATCTACGAGCCATATTGATACAAAGGAGGAGGAGACACAAGACACGTAACTTTTAAGGAATTGAATCTTGTTTGTTCAAGAAAGAAATATAATCTGAAGTAGGCCAGCACGGCTCATCAAATAGCTGGGATAGCTACGCGTCAGTTTTGCGCAGCCGTTAGCTTCGACATTAGGATTGCGTTCAACTCAGCCTCAAGAGAGAGAATATTGCAAGTTCTCATGGGCGCAAAAGTGCCCGCATACCTGCTCAGAATGATCAGTAGCTCTTGGCTGTCGAGAAATTCAAGCAGAGACGTTCGAGCATCCAGTTACTTGTGAGGTGCCGCAGGGGTCGTCCCTCGAGCTGCTCTTGTAGTGCGTCGCATTTGATAGAATTTTCAAGATCAAGTTACCACCAGGTATTGATGCCGAAACAACTGTAGCGGTGGAGAGCAGGATGAACTAAGCTCTGGAGGCAGTGCCGCGATGGATTCACAGTAGATAAGACGGAGGCCGTATTATTCAAGTCCCGTAGACAGTTTAGTCCATCCACCTTTCGCCTGCAAGGTGTGAAAACTAAGACCTGGAAGGTAATGAACGACCTAGGCGTTTGGGTTGACTCAAACCTGAGCTTGAGGCACCATTTCCTGATGACGGCGGAGAAGGCGGGCAGGGTAGTTACATACCAAAGCCGAACGATGAGAAGATGAATCATGTAGTAGAGAGAGACCAGGGCACCATGCGTGCCGAGAGATGTCTGTATTGTCATGATAGCGATCTTTGGCGAGGAATTTCACATGCTTTGTACATTGCAGACTTTTTTTGGTGGAAACCGGAAATTGTCTCGCTCGTCTTCATCTTGTATAGGAACTGGCTACAAAATGGGCGCGGACAGATTTGGTCCCCCTGAACATCGAGGCTTGGCGGTAGCTGATAGCAGTTGCGTTCCTGTGCCAAAGTTAGACCTTCAAATTACACGAGCAAGACACACCATTATTTGAGACATCTTCTGTTTAAGCGTTTTCGTTCAATCTGTGATTTGGTCAACTCTTGCTCTTCGGTCATTGTATATCTCCTTTGGCGCTTTGTCAAATCGCTCAATCTCGACTGATGGACTGCTCTTTGCAGAATCTATACTCTTTGTACTCGCAAACGCCTTGAATGTTAAACATGAGTTCAAGGAATGATCACATCTCTTTTGGTAGCGGAGACAGAACTGTTGTCGTTTGTTATCGGTTAACGTTGACTTCCTTGTCGATTTTTGAACCTGGTTTGTCCTGATGCTATGTCTGCTTTTTGGGCCTAGATTCTTTGCAAACTGTTGGGACGCTGTTAAAATTGGGTTTTTCAAGTTGAAGCTGCCACCGCATGTTCAGCTTATCTGCTTTACGGATGACATACTGTTAGTATGCAGCGGTGGAGAGAAGGGTAAATCGGCGTCTAGAGGAAGTGACGCGTTGGATAGAGTCGGCCAGACTGGTACTTGCTGTAAGTAAGACGGAGGCTGTATTATTCACGACCCGCTCGTAGAAAGTTCAGTCCATCCACCTTTCGCCTGCAAGGAAGGCAATGAACGACCTAGGCGTCTTGATTGACTCAAAACTGAGCTGCGGGCAACATTTCCTGATGACGGCAGAGAAGACATACCCAAGCCGTACAATGAAAAACTTTAGAGCGCCGAAGGAGCAAGAAAAAGAATCGTGATGAGCCTCGCCTTGTCGATCCTCCTATGTGGTGCCTCAGTGGAAGATACCCTATAGAAGAGGAGAGATGGCAAAAATTCAAAGAAGAGCTGGTTTGAGGTGTGTTAGTGCCTACCACGCTGTCTGGACGGAGGTTCATTGTTCATTAGCTTATTCACCACCTATCGAGCTCTTTGCTGAGGAGAGAATGGCAATGCTCAAAGCCAACAAGAGGGCAACGACCGATCAAGAGGTTTTACGGATTAAGCAGGAGGTCTGGCGCACATTGCTTAAGAAATGGAAAGCAAGAATTGCTTGGAGTAAGCTGGGTAAATGAACGACCCGTGTGTTTATACATGACCTTGAGAGTGGATGAACCAGGACCATGGCCACAGTCAGCTGACCTTTACTTGAAGCAGTTGTTGAGCGGCCGTGGCTGCTTTAACAAGTACCTTCCTAAGAAGTAAGAGAAAGTTGAGCAGGCGACGTATTCGCGTTTCAACCGAGGGCAAAATTATGCACCACACAGCGTGTGAGACGTAAGCGGGGCAAGCTTAGTCGGTCTTATCAAGAGATTGGAGTCAATGAAATGCTTGTTCCGAGTAGCCTAGAAGCCACCATGCTCGATTCTGAAGAAGTATGGAACCAGGTGTCTTCATTTGCCGCCACAGAAGATGGATCTGGAATGGAATTGGAGAACGTAGAATCATGCTGTGGCCTTTTCAAGACCTTTGTACCATCCACCATTAGTTGGCGGATGGCGAGTGGCGTTCGCCTATGCAAGCTACACGAGAAACGCGACTTCGTGACTGGGTAAAAAGTGACGTGGAAAAACAAGAATTTGCTACAGTCTTCACTCGAGCACCTAGTGCAGTCTATTTGTCACTCTAGTGCTTGCATAGTACAAAATTACCACTAGCCAGCCGTTATCCTAAGAATACTATGAGTAGAAAATCATTGATTCTCTGGCCAACGCGAAGGCGTCCGCCCTCCTATTAACCGCGGACTCTCAAGATGCTGGACGGGAAGAAGAGGACGGACTCCAACGGCGACTCACTATATCTGGAATGGCGTTGCTTGAATGTTTTTTCAAGTTTTGAAGACCTGGGAGTATTTCAGGAGGGGGGGGGGGGGAGTCGTCGAGGAGATTCTCCAACATTGAAGTTATCGTAAGAGTTTACTCACCCATACTTACTCATGCAGGCTATCGTCTGGGTGGTTTCTAGTTCAAATTTGGTTTTCTTCCTAATTTCTACCTAAAGGTACCTTGAGAGACTATCAGATATCGAAAGGTTTATCGCGCTATATTTGACCGGGAATTAACTATTTGTACTAATTCCGCGAACATCGTAACGAAAGAGCTTGGTTCTTTCTTCTTTTTTCGATCCAAGAATTTCGGGCACTTTTTTAAATAATGCCCTTCTCCACACATCGTACAGAGCGGTATCTTCTTACTTTTCTTTGGTTTTGATTTTGACGCCGCCGCCGCTATTCCTCTCTTGTTTGATGTTTTAGTCGAGGAGCTAGCTTTCTGGTGCGGTGGGGCTGAGATGGATCTTTGCCCTTTTCCTGCTCGTTCTAGAGCGCCGCACTCTCGTTCCATAAACTCGAAGAAGTTCTTAAGGGTACAGTGACCCGAGCCCTTATTTCCGACCTCCTTTTCCCATGAAAGACGAGTTGCTGGAGAAGTTTTGTCCAAAAAGGACGCAATTACGACTATGTCGTATGCTGAAATCTACGGTTCATGTAACGCGGAACGCAGGCCAGAAGCATGTTGACGGTGGTCAACTAGCAGGGCTCTGAGAGACTGGCTCTGATTTCCTTTTTTAAACAGAGCTTCTAAGTGGGGCATGTTTGACACACGATTGACCAGCACTCTCCGAAGCTTCCTTTCTTTAAATTCTGAATTAATTTTTCAGCGTCATCCATTAAAGCCGTTTCCTGTTTGCAGTGTGGACAGTTAGATGGAGGGTTGATGTAAAGCATGAGTAGGATGTTATTGATGATCCAAGTATATCCAATTTGTAGTCGAGTTAGAGTTATTTCTTCGTTTGCCGATGATCACAGATTTGGGAAGAATTTTAGTCGTCGTACTTTATTGCCAATAGCTTTTTAGAGTTTGCCTAGGTATATTCCAGTTTTATTGATGAGGTGATGCATAGTTAGTTGAGTTGTATTTTGCCTCGAACGGTTGAAAGGATTGAGCTTGGTGGGCTGTACGATCGGCTAATTTGTTTACCTGAATTCCTACATCACTGGGAATCTATATTGAATGCAGAGATGATAGCAAGATAGCGAGAATGAGGAATGTGCGTTGAGTTTGTGGATTTGGGAGATTGTAAATGATTTCAAGACAGAGTCATATATGGCCCGAAATTTGGCTATGAACGTGGAACCAGCTAAAGAAGGTGTCTCCTTCTGAGTATTGTGTAAAGCTAGTTCCAGTCTTACTTTTTCATACATTGTTGATTAGATAAGTGTGGTATATTGGTGGAGCAAAGGTGGCTTTTGGATAATTGGTTAGATCAGAGTTGCAGTCAGGAAACGATTGTAGCCAAAAAGGTGTAAGGATGTAATGATAAATGCTATAGTGTTGAATGTCATAAACTACATAGTTCAGTGGCAAATTACAAGTGATCAAAGCCGAAAGGATAAAACAGGGGGTGGATTTTTTATGTCTCATTGGGCCTACAATTCGAAATAAGAACTGCATCGAATATCATTCTATATTGATTCCTTGTTCAGATTCTCCAGGTGTTTACGTCACTTTCAATCTGCCACTAGAGAACTGGTCTCACTCACTACCCTCCTTCCTCTGGAACCACCAATGGTAGTCAGAAATACCAGCGTTTGCGAATATTTTTACCCTCTCGTATACGAATATTATATCATTACTTTCTACAGCTCTTACACTTCATTTCCTCCTTCTCCTGTTACTTTGATTGAAGCTCCTCATTCGCCACCGCAGGTATGCTTAGCTCGACTCTTGAGGGAAGTCTTCTACTTTGACGTACTGCTCTTTGAAGCTAATACTAGAAATCGTGAAGTTGTGGGAGTTGACATCGCAAGATTAGCTCCTCGTCCGCGTGGTGTCTTCCTCAGGGATGTAATGACCTCCCTACTTCTCCACCCGTGGAAACGTATGTCTCTAAGATATTTCTCCGGCGTTAATAAAAATTCCACTTCTAGGTCTATGACGATATTTCCTCTCGACCACGGCGGTACCGACAAAAGAAATGAGTTATTAGACGATCGTGCGAAATTACGTGATCTATATATATTCGAACAACAAAATTAAAGAAAATAGAAAAGAAACAGATGAAAGACACTCGGACCTCTATAAGAACCGTCGGTAAGGACATAATGTACGAGTATGGATGGGGACTAGGACGCGGTATACCTATATCGAGACATTTTAATACAAGTAAACGATTTTGAAATGTAACAAGATGCTGTACGATGTGTCAGCTTCGTAATTAGGTGATGCGAGCACTCGATGGCCGGACTGAAGTCGCACAATACTAATAATTTTCATCTGAAGTTTGGCGCCACCATTGTGATCGGTTAAGAACCGTGAAGTAAAACGTGTTGAAGTTCATACAAGAAAAAGACGCTGTATATTCAAAGAAAGATGATGTGAAATAGAGAGAGAGATAGAGAGAGATAGAAAAAAAAAAAAAAGAACGCTTACATCTAAAACGAGGAATAAGTCCTAATAACTTTTCCTCCGCCTTTATAAAGAACGCTAGTTGTACGTAGAAAAACCGAAACAAATTTTAGCCTACTAAAAGCGAGTGTATATGTAAAGACGACGGAGAGGTTAACAATGACCGATTTTTCTCCTTCAAATTATTTATTTACTCTCCGAGCGGTAATTAACGTTTTAAAAGAAGTACTGTCTATTATTGCGAGAATGGATACTATAAAGTTAGTCTATTTTAGATGGAATTGACAATTCGCGAATACAGATTGCGTAAGATTGTTTTCTTCTTTTATACGGTCCCGATACCGATAGTGAATGGCGAATACTTCAATCGTAGGAGTAGTTCTCGATGACGGGTATGAATTTTCGTTTTGAATAGCGTCTGCTTGTAGACGTATAAGATGATCTTATTCTCGTGGATTAATGCTCATACTTGGTACGCATCCAAATGAAGAGTGGATAAATCTTACCAGTGGACGTTTTGATAGAATTTCCACGGAGTGCTCGAAAATTTTGGCGATTTCTGTCCTTCAAGTCGGCTTGGTTGGACGTAGAGGGTTGAATTTGTGTTTCAGACTCGAGTGAGTGCTCGAGCTTGAATTGAATATGATCGGTGGAACTCTGGAAGATGGAGAGAAAGAAGAAGTGCAACGTACGGGAGTCTAGGTTCTGGGATACACTGGCCACTGAAACTGGGGTTCGTCCGGAAAACGCCTGCTTCCAGACGAATCACCACGTTTTGGATTGAATCCGGAGGCTAAAAAGTATCCTCCTGCGTCGAGCGTAAAGCATAATCAGATGCCGGGTCCATTACGGTATGCGGCACGAGAAAAAAAGTGGGAAGGTCTCCTCCCTGATAAACTTGAAGAACGGATTTGTTAAGGAAGGTGTCAGTGGCGATAACATAGTTTCTAACATAGGCTCCTTAGCCAATCCCAGGTTGAGTTCAGTAACGAAGAGTCTTACCTCCTGGAAGTAAGTTTGAAATTCGCTTTACCTCCTCCAACAATGGTGATGCCCTCGCGAACGTAGTTGCGAATTTAACGATGGAGATAGGACCCGGTTGCAATATCCAACAGAAGTCCGTCGAGATAGTCCGCAATACATACCCCCCCCCCCTCCCATGAATATAATGGTGAAGGGATTGCAGAACATAAGGGAGGAAGGGTTAGTAATCACTAAGGCTGACAAAGGTAATGCGATACTTGTGATGGAGAAGTCTTCGTTTGATTCTAAGCATTTGATTTTGTTTCTTCCAGTACCGGAATCGACCCTTTCGGGTATAACTTCAGTGTTGGAAGAATCTTCTCGGCGAACCCCTTCTTCTGCTTGGCTACCGCCAAGCTGCAGTGCCCCCCCACCCATCCCCGGGTACGCAGAAAACGCAAGAACACACAACAACAACATCACCTTAAGGAATAGTAAATTGCTGTTGAAGTTTCTTCATCTTCTCTCTTCAAGGATGATCGTCGTCCTCTTCTTCCTGTAAATCTGATTGTTGATGGTACACAGGTGTCGAGCAGGCCATAGCATGGTTCTGCATTTGCCTATTCCAATCCCGATCCATCTTCTTCTTCAAGACGGTGGCTGCACATGCAGACACCTGGTTCCATGCTTCTTCGGAACCTAGCATGGTGCGTACCAGGCTACTCGGGTCAAGCGCTTCATCTACCCCGATCTCTTGAAGAGACCGACTAAGCTTGCCCCACTCACACCTCCACGTCTCGCTCTCAAATAAGGTGTGCTCTGGTCCATCACCCCGCCCTTGATCGCAGTGCGAACACGTTGCCTGCTAAACTTTCCTTATAGCTTCTCGCTAAGGTACTTGTTGAAGCAGCCATGGCCGCTATACACTTGCGTGAGGTGAAAGTTTAGCTGACCATAGTGTCGGTTCATCCACCCATTAAGGTCACGTATTAAGACACGGGTTGTCCACTTACCCAGCTCACTCTGGGCAATTCTTACTTTTTATTTCTTGAGCAAGGAGTGCCTGGCCTCCGGCTTAACCCGTAGAGTCTCACGGTTGGTCGTCGTCGTCTTTTTTACTGTGAACACCACCGCTCTCTCCTCAGCAAGGAGCTCGATTGGTGGTGAACGTGCTAATACGCAAAGAGCCGTCGAGACAGTGCGGTAGGCACTAACACACCTCAGCGCAGCTCTTCGTTGGATTTTTACCATCTCTCGTCTTCTGTATGGTATCTTCATGAAGTCGGCCCATATTGATGCTCCATATAGGAGGATCGACAAGGCGGTGCTCATCATGATCCTTCTTCTTGCCTCTCTCGGTCTTCCTAGGTTCCTCATCAGGTGGCTTAGGAATTCAACCACGCGGCCTGCCTTTTTCGCTGCCATCAGGAAATGGTGCCTGAAGCTCAGCGTCGAGTCAAACCAGATGCCCAGGTACTTTGTTTTCTTCTTGGTCTCAATTTCCACACCTAGCAGGCGAAAGGTGCGTGAAGTGAATTTCCGACGGGTCGTGAATAAAATGGCCTCCGTCTTATTAGCTGCAAGTTCGAGTCCAGCCGACTCGAACCAACGCGTCACTACCTCTAGGGCCTGGTTTACCCTGCTCTCCACGGCTACAATCGTTTCATCAGTGCAGACCACAAGTGTGTCATTCGCATAGCATTCAAGTTCAACACACGGTGGCAGCTTCACCTTAAATGTCACGTTAAATGCGACGCACCACAACAGCGGCCCAAGGACCGACCCCTGCGACACCCCACTAGTAACTGGGCGCTTCATTGTACCAGCAGACGTCTCTGCTTGGATTTCTCGGCAGCCAAGATAGCTGCTGATCATCCTGAGCAGGTATGCGGGTACTTCTGCGTCCTTGAGAGCTTCCAAGATCCTCTCCCAATGAATCAAATTGAACGTATTTCTAATGTCCAGGCTGACGGCTGCGCAAAACTGACGCAATCGCTGACTCGGCTATTCTCTTCAGCCGGATCCCAGCATCTGATGTGCAGCGTCCAGAGATTACATCTCTTTCATTCAGATGGCTCTCCAGTCGATCGGCTATCACTCTTTCATGGAGTTTCTCAACATTGCATTATCCAGCAGACAAAGTGATCGATAATAGGATGGCAGGCCATGTGGTTTATCCTTCTTATCAATCAGCGCTAGCCTGGCTTTCTTCCATCGCACAGGGAACAGTCCCTCAACAACTGCCTCATTGAATGTATCAACAAGCAGTACCGGGTTAACTGGGTGTATGGCGCTCCAGACTGGATTCGGAATCTCATCCTGGGCCTGAAACCTTCCAAAACTTACCCCGCAGTCTATAGACTGCTGCATCCACCTCCTCGGTACCTAGTTGTGTTCATGTCTTCGCTGAGAATGACTATTTAGTCGAAAGCGCTTCGTATTTGTAATCAATTACTCATTTGAGTATCAACCCTTTTTTCACAAACATACATATCCAAGAACCTGCCAGGATACGCGGACAGACTCGCCGCCGCTTGCAGCAGTTTATAAAAACCCGTATTTACGATAATGCCACGTTCAACTACTTCGTAACCAAGATCCTGATTATTCACTTAGAAAGGTGACTTGTTTGATAGATAAAACTTGGGTGCGAACTGACCTAGAAAGAGCGGAGACTCAGAATGAGCACTTAGCCTTTCTGAATAGTTCTAATTGCGTTGGGCTCAGATGTTGGTTTACGTAGATCCGTGATTTATCACCCCGAAAACCGATATCGGTGGTCCACAGCCTCTTTTTCCTTGCTGCTGATAGTATGGCGTTTTTGACTGTCCTTCGGAGAAATCGTACAACAATCGAGGGAGGAGAGATCGAGGCTCTGTTATTTGGTAGCCTGTGACAAACTTCTATGTCGGCTGAGGAGAGTTGTATATCTAGGGTTGCTGCACATTTGACGACAATTTCATCTGTATTTTCACATTGTTCGTATGATACTCCACTAATCACTAAATTGTTCCTCGAGCGAGTGTACTGTTGTCAGCCATTAACTTCATCTCGTAGACCGCTGACTTCTTTCTGGAGTTTTGTGTTATGCTGA
Organism: Aspidiotus destructor; assembly: GCA_035079395.1. Lineage (NCBI taxonomy): Eukaryota > Metazoa > Arthropoda > Insecta > Hemiptera > Diaspididae > Aspidiotus > Aspidiotus destructor. Next base: position 11,758,797 of record JAVHKZ010000007.1, read on the forward strand.
ACTAATTTTGTGTTGTCGGCTTGCACTCTGGCGATGTTTTCTTTCGAGTCCTCAAGTTTTGCGAGAATGTTCAAGTTCTGCTCTTGTAGTCTATCGTAGTTGGCTTTGAGATCATCATATTTTGGCTTGTGTTGGTCTAGTAGGACCTGGAACTCATCTTTGATGATGCGCTGCAGCTCACCTGTAGCGACTCTCCTAATCGTTGTTTCGATGAGCTGGCCTAGTTCTTCCTGAGTCAAGGAATGGTGGTACCCATCAGTGACCGAGATACTTCATTCGTATGACCTTCCCACAGTCATTACACCTAAGATCAAGAAGAGAGTTGGCAAACTGCTTATACCACGTCAAACATCACTAGAGAATCTACATCCAAAAAAAGCGAGACTAGCTAAAGCTCAGACTGGATGCTCAGATCGCGCAGTCACACATCCATTGAGAACAAATGCTTGTTTTGTATATCGATCCTTCGCCCTATATGGGAGAGAAGTTCTCATGGTGTGAATTTATAGTTCTGATTTAAGATTCAGGTGCTGTATTGTAGCTGTTTTTTACCCATACTCACGAATTTGTTATGGTACTCAAATGTTTTACCATATTTTCAGGACTACCAAAAAGATAATCATGTACCTTCGATATCATTTTCTTCTTGTTGATAACGAGGCTTCATCAATATGAAGATTTCTCCTTCCGACCCTCCATCAATTCATGAAATATTAATAAGCATTGTGTAGAAGACATATATTTCTGGTTTTATTGTACACAAATAATAATTTGGTTCAAACAAGCGTACTTTGCGTACATTTTTCCACCTAGATACCATCATTCATGAGACCACCCTATTCTCTACCGTAGATTTCGACTGCAATGCAATACAACATACCTTCGAGTATATAGCGCAATCTCATTTCATCCGTTTTATTGCATTTTTTTACACTCTTATTCCAGATTCACTTAAATATCCTGCGACGATAAAGGTAATGGAATAAAAAGTGAGAACGCTCGAGTACAGTGCATAGATATTTGAATTTTAATAGCAAGACTAATATTTAATCGCGCAAAAGGTCACGATTTCGTTTATGAAAATATAATTTATTCAAAAAAAAAAAAAAAAGAAGAAGAAGTCTCAACATTAAAAATACTCTATTTACTCTCGATATGTACGTCCATAGACCTCCTACTTTATTTGGTAATAATTTCCCTCTGTAAACGTTACGTACAAAGAACCAGGTGTTTTCACTTTTCAGGTAGCCTCCGAAGATGCGTAAAGGATTGAGAATCGTTTGGAAAAAAATGTGGTGCCTTAGTTTTTATAGAATAAGGGGGAATAGCGCGTATTTCGTAGGAAGATGATGTTTACGACGCGACGGACGCTTTCGAGAGTGAATCTTGAATAATTCTCGAAAAGAGCAATGACCGGATTCCAACATTCTGTCTACACATCTGGTTCGATGTTTACAGAAATTCTATCGAAAAGTGATCCCTTTTTACGCCGAAAATGTAACACGAACTATCCCCGGAAACACGTTATTTAGGTACCGATTATGAACGTGAGCAATGAAATGGAATCTAGTGTACATTGAGAAACTGTGTTTCGATTTTTTTTTTTCTTCTCGGCTCATTCTTTGTAAGTTTTAAAACACTTGATCGGTTTGGAGAAATGAAAAGGAAGTTGAACGAATTTTGGTGCGAGGTATCGACTCGAACGTCTTAGTTCTTGGATTTTCTTGATGTGTTGTTTTATTCTGTCTTGGAGGATCAGTGGCAAATTCTCCGATATATCTAGGGAATCTGCGATGTACCACTGAAAATAGAAGAGACAACAAGTGGATAAAAAAGAAAAAAGGGACGAAATAGTCAAGTGATCGGACGAGCAAAGCGATCAGGGCAATCTCATTTTTGAGAGATTCCCATCGTCATTTCAAGATAGACCAAACAGTCGAGTGACCGACTCCAAACCTAATATTTATCTTGGTTGTGGCTTACTTACGATCAGAAGAGAAAGTTGGCTCGAATGGTAGGAGCTCAACTTACTTCTGTGCTCTCCTTTACAGAGATTCATCGCTCCAAATTTCTTCGAGTCCTTTCTCTGTGAAGGTTCGGAACTCAAGTCCCTAAATTATGTCAAGGCCACTGGTACATCACAAATGTGAGACGCGTTCAGTCGTTATTTAAAGATGTAATCCCTATACAGTACCTACAAGTCAATTAGGATTGGAGAGGGCTCATCGATCGCCCCTATCACTCATCGCATTCCGTCTTCATCGGAATAAGATCGAATGATAGAGACGGATGCTTTTTCCTCTCTTTCCAGAGTCGACTTCACGATAATGCTTATTGCTTCAAAAATGTACTTTCTCAAGGGTTTTTCCGTTCAAAACCGAACAGCCTGAAGAGTTGATTAATCTCACGGGTTCATCGAGTCCGAGCTCTATAAGTGCTGAGCTCGATTTTTCGGTATAATTCGCGTTCTATGACAGAGAAGTTGGCGTATAAAAAGCAATTTTACAGCGCCGAGGACGAACCCGTATAATAAAGCGGGACTATGAAAAAGGCGAAAATGGTCAAGTTTTTTGAACGTTATTATCGTCTTTTAGAAATAATAAAATACGAATAGTTCACACACTTAAATGCGCCTACATGAGAGAGATGGAAAGAAAAAATGAGAATAGGAGGGTGATTTATTGTCGTGGCGGTAAAATTAGCTAAGAAAAAGTATTATCTAAAACCGCCAACATAAAAGCCCGTTTCACTGCAGTTGATCTGTGTTTTTTTTTTTCTTTTTTTACAGTCAGATTTGAAATGTTTTTTAACTGCTGCTGTTAGCCGTCTAGACGTTTAAAAACTCGGATATACCGTTGATATATTTGTGTGCTTGATCCGTGAAGGGGAGCGAAAAACAGTTTGGAGAGGTATAAAATTTATTCATAACATGATATTTGTTCGATTTTTGTGCAGCTAAGCACTGGCGAATCAAGCATGGCACTGTAGTATTGGTTTAGAGCTTATTACAGGTGTACGTTTGAAGAAATATACGACGATGATTTGGGAAACGTAGCGCGACCCACTTTCTTTGAGCATCATAGAGGGACTAGAGAGGGTTAACTGACGAAGGGAATGAACGGATTGTCGGACTTGCTCATTTTTAAGGTACCCACTTTTGAAGTTGATCACTATAATGCCACACTCTTAGGAGCGACTCTTTCTCTGGCTAAAAATTAGTAAGACTCGAAAAAGTATTAATATTCCTAACGGTGCGAATAATGGTCTGATATATTTCAGAAATACGCATATGCGTCTCATTATAGTGGATATTTCACCAAAGTTGAAACGTTGTTTCTTAATCGACTGAAGAGTGATATAGTTGTATGTATAAACTTGCCCATCTTCCTACAAAGATTGGGTTTCGAACGTGAAAATAATGAATATTTGGTTGTTGAGGCATTGGCAACACCACTGAAACCCTTCGTTCATTTTCCATTAGTCTGTATTTTCTTATTTGAATTTCTCATCTTTTAAACCGTATTTCTTTTTAGCGGGGAGCCTACTACCCATTTTGTTGGGGATGAAATGCTCAGAAAACGTTCGCGTCCGGGAGTTTCTGTGAACTGCGTGACGTGACGTGAAGTGACATGGCGTGTGATGCTTCATGTTATCATCAATGACTTTGACCTATTTCAGGGACTTGGAAAAATTTCAACTTCTAGCCTTCATTATATGAGGCCTAGTACACACTATACAGTATACCGAGAAGTGCCCCGCCAACTCATTTGCTACGGGGGTATTTTTGCGCCAACGTGGTCACGAGCGCACTCAAATTATTCCGTCATCACTTTCAAGACTCAGAAACCGGGCTATATTATGATGGGAGAGGGATCAAGGAGGTTCCCCGCTGCCATTGCAAACCTACAATGGCCTCTAAATTTTATTACCAGCACCACTTGCTCCCCATCATTTCGATGTTACTTTTAGAAAATTCGATTGAGTTCATCCACATTTTCCACATGGCCAGTCAAAAAATGAAGAAGACTATTTTATCATTCCATAACTGACCTTTGGAACGTGCACTCTGGGACTATCAACAATAAGTGAGGTTATAGGTTCTCCAGGTTTCGATGAAAATACTACTAATCTTATACGACTAGCACTCTCAGAAATGTGGCGGACGTATTTTATGCTAATTTGTTGTTCATCCAACGAAACCAGGACGCGATAGTGGCGCGCCAATGGCTGTCCAGTCCGAATCATACTATTCAGCTGTGACGCCTACGACGACCGAAGGACAAACAGCCCTTCCAAAAAAGATGGTTGCCACAGGTTCTTGACGACGAATTTCTTACGCTGATGAACTTGATAATTCGCGACGTCAGTTGCAGATATTTTCGAGGTTGAATTTCTCATTATCTATTTTTATTAACTGATGTGCAATACGCAGCTGTAGGTCTTTATTTTTCACAGTCAAATTAACGGCGCTGCCGAGTTTGGGACTTCTTTGTATAAATGGGCTCTCGACCACATCCATAGTCAAATCAGTAATCAGTTGGTTGAGATATTCTAAGTTTTTGTTCAAGTACTAAAGATCATCAGAATCCACGCTCGAACCCGAGGACGATTATCACTAGATATTTCCACAAATGTTTCTGATTCCTGTTCAGCAGTTGACTTATAGCGGTCTTTTCGTTCTATTAGTTCTTTTTTCAGAATCGCAACAAGTTCACTTAACTGATGTTTGTCAATTTGTTTATCTTCTGAGAAGAATTCTGTTACCATAATTCCCAAATAGTGCACATCCACTTGGAACGAACGCGCTTTCTTTCTGCTACTACCAGCCTGTGCTTCAATCGCTCGCTTCTGACTAGACATTGCGGTACGGCGTGATAGTTTCGTTATGATGGATAAGTCGGTTTACATTGAAGAATTCTGTACTATACTCTCGATCTCGAATTTCACATTGATTTCCGAATTCTATCTTCGAAGACTTCAACTTTCAGGGAGGAGTGATACGAATACGACACATGAGACCATAGGGCGTCACATCAGCATAATCAGACCAATGTTCTTATGACAAATGATTTCAATGTGCTCCAAAGCGGTACCCTTGAATTACGAGCTCTTTTTGTGCAGAAGCACCTCACATCCCTCCTGGATGTTGTGCCCAGCAGCAATTAGATGGTCAGCGAATGCCGAATCTCCCACTTTCCCCTCAGCCGAGCTCCATTGTGCTCATCGACTCTAATCTTGAGCTGGCGAATGGTCTCCCTAATATAAACACTCTTACAATCATTACATCATACACTCCACTCTTCTAATCTTCAGGAATTTGATTTTTCAACCTAACTAGCTACTCTTCGACAGTGACAGGTGTGTAGAATGCAGGTCGAAAGCCTAAGGGACAAAGGGCCCGGCTTGATTGAAGAGAAAACTTCCCCAAAAATGGAAACCTAATCCATCGTAGTTTCTCACGGCTGATATTCACCAACGCGTCTATATCCGAGTGAATCTCATTCACTCTGGCCAGGTGTTGTACGGTCAGTAACTCCTTTCTGAAGGCAGTTTGACTCAAAAGAATTGGGGTACGTCTCTGGACTAAGCTTTTGAAAGCAGCGCATTCGTGGGAAACAGAGCAAAATGACGACCCGTGGACCAAAACATCGGTTGACTTATCTTTTCTATGAATCTCAAACTCATGAAACCCGTCTTTTTCGGAGACAGTCAAGACTGAAAAGTTAATCGAGGAGCCTCCAACTTACAAGGTAAACTTTATGGATGGGTGCAGCTTATTAAGATACGCGAGAAACTCTGAGCAGAGATCTTGGGTGCTATTCCACGTACATAGCACGTCATCTACATATCTGCGCCAATACAAGATATTATTTAATAAAGGATGGCCAGAGGAGAAGAGGTCGGATTTGAATTATCGTATTAATTCGACTATACAGGCTGGACCACAATGATGTTACCACTTTGCCATAAGAGCTAATGGAAAACTGGTAACATCATTGTGGTCCACCCTGTATACAAATAACAGATGGAATCTTGTAACACACTGCGCATACGCCTTGACGGCAGCTTTGGAGCTTTGACGACAACGTTTTATTTTACCCTTTGATTGTGGATGATAAGCCGTCGCCTTCATTGTTCCAAACCAATGAGCTCTGATTTCCTCGAATTGATCGACTCAAACTGCCGACCCTGATCCCAAACCGTATGAATCACGGACTCTGCTCTAATCTTACTGGTTGGAACAGCTTCTGCCAACGCGTAGCTCCATCTATCATGGTCGCGATAACTTCCTTACCTTTGAATGAAGATAAAGGTCCCGTAATATCAATTATGAACGCGTTCAAATCAACCAACGGTAACCATGTTTGTCATCCAGTCTTTGCTCATTGCCACCGGATTCAAATTTGTGCCCATTTTTAGCGGGGACCCGCTATCCATTTTGTTAGAGGGATTACATCCTCAGAAAACGTCCACGTCCGGGAGTTTCTGTGAACTGCGTGACGTGACGTGACGTTTGACGCGTCATCAATGACCTTGACCTACTTTAGGGACTTGGAAAAATTTCAACTTCCAGCCGGGATGCTTTATGACGTCATTAATGACCTTGACCAAATTTCAATTTCCACCAGGAGTTTCTGTGAACTACGTGACGTGATGTGTGACGTTTTATGACGTCATCAATGACCTTGACCTACTTTAGGGAGTTGGAAAAATTTCAATTTCCACTCGGAATGCTCTATGACGTCATCAATGACATTTGACCTTGACCTACTTCAGGGACTCGGGAAAATTTCAATTTGCCACCTTCATTATATCAGGCCTGGTATACAGTATACTGAGAAGAGCCCAGCCAACTCATTTGCTGAGGGGGCATTTTCGCGCTAACGTGATCGCAAGCGCGTTCAAATTATCACGTTATCATTTTCAAGACTCGGAAACTAGGCTTTTCATAGCCACATTAACGGCGCTGCTGAGTTTGGGATTTCTTTGTATAAATGGGCTCTCGACCACATCCATAGGCAAATCAGTAATCAGTTGGTTGAGATATTCTAAGTTTTCTTTCAAGTACTGAAGATCATCAGGATCGCGTGCGCGGGAGATTGCGGGCTCCCCGCTGCCATTGCAAACCTGCAATGGCCTCTAAATTTTTACAGTCTCTCTTGACTCGCGGTCTCACAAATCTTTTCGCCGTTTTCTTCGTGGTACTTGCCGACCCTGCCTGCGCCAATCCATGAATGACAAGTGGTTATACTTGTTCGCCAGATGGATCTGAGAAAATTTTATCCTTAATGTTTGCTATTCTTAGCTTCCTCAAGACGAAAATATTGTACGTTGATTTTGATGAGTCCAGTAGTTCTGAGTCATTTTTCTGTGCTTCGGACTGTGCGTTGTGACCTACATTGAAGGTAATAACACCTGCAATGTTATTTATTTTATCAAATATTGGCAGATGTTATTAGACGAGGAACGCTGGATCTTCTATCTGCACCATTTTTCCAGAAGCCAACTCTCGAAGTTTACTTTCAGAAGACGGTAACTGTGTGACTTATTGGGTATTCTGTTCTTATCGCGAGGTTCTGAGTTGAAGTCAATGTTTAATCTTAAGCCGTCGCTGATGCACGGTAGCAAAAATCCAGTACCTTGAAGTGAGTTGATATAGGTATGGCACATTTTGCCGCGAAGAAAATATCGCCTATTGGTTGGGAAAATATAACTTTTCTTACTTCTAGCGCTCTTTGTAAAGCTTGATTGATCTCTTTCGTACTAAAAAATTGGAAAACTCTCATATCCCGTACAAAGTGGAATGTCGTCGATTCGGAAGTTGTTACATAATTTTCGAGATTTTGAACGTCGTACTTTTCACGATACATCATCTCATCCTCGCGTGAATACAGACGAGGTAAAATAAATATTATATCGGTATCTATGTCGACGCTATATAGATTTTCTGTCATTTAAAAATTTTCTTTACCAAACTGCGTGGGCGTGACGCTCTTTACGTGTACTTCCCTTCCTCGTTACGACTGTTGACCAATTCACCCGAACTCCAAACCCATAAATTGTTGCACGACCCTCGAAAAGGTGAGTGGTTGGAGACACTTTGACACTTGTACTACGACTTCCAGTTACATACCGCAAGTCTTACAATATACGATGTAACATCGGCATTTCATAGCGTCGAGTATTCTTCGCGTGCAGTATATTCGTACACTTTTTACGGGCGCAAAGACCAAAGTGTTACAGTCGGAGAAGCGTAATTAAATAACGAGTTTCACTGCCACCGACAATAACAAGCAATTGTTACAAATTGCACTCATCGCCGCTTTTGAAAAAAAAAATAGAAAATTAACCATTTTACCGCACGCCATGCGATACGAGTAGTGTCTGTATGTATTGTACATGTGCGATGGCGAAGTTAACAAGTGTGTCAGACAAACCCTTGAGGACTTTTTTTTTCCTTCACGAAAATTAAGTGTGCGAAGCATCATTCGTGTCCAAGTATACGAACCTTCGTACATTTCAGTACATAGAGATAAATCATAATAGTTTATTATAGCACCCATGTAGAATAGATAGAGACCAATCTCAGCGGTACAAAATTGTACAAGAATGTGCTACCGAAGAAATTGAAGTCTGTCATTCAATTCATCGGGTGATGGATTGTGAGAAAGCACGCACCATGCGTGCCGAGAGATGTCTGTATTGTCGTGATAACGATTTTTGGCGAAGAATTTCTCATGCTTTGTACATTGCAGACTTTTTTTGGTTGAAACCAGAAATTGTCTCGCTCGTCTTCATCTTGTATAGGAACTGGCTACAAAACGGGCGCGACAGATTTGGTCCCCCTGAACATCGAGGCTTGGCGGTAGCTGATAGCAGTTGCGTTCCTGTGCCAAAGTTAGACCTTCAAATTACATGAGCAAGACACACCATTATTTGAGACATCTTCTGTTTAAGCGTTTTCGTTCAATCTGTGATTTGGTCAACTACTGCTTTTCGGTCATCGTGTATCTCCTTCGACGCTTTGACAAATCGCTCAATGTCGACTGATGGACTGCTTTTTGCAGAATCTGCAAACTCCTTGACTGTTAAACAAGAGTTAAAGGAATTATCACATCTCTTTTGGTCGCGGAGAAAGAACCGTTGTCGTTTGTTATCGGTTAAAACGTTCACTTCCTTGTCTATTTTTGAACCTGGTTCGTCCTAATGTTGTATCTGCCCTCTGGGCCTAGATTCTTTGCAAACTGTTAGGTCGCTCTTGAAATTGGGTTTTTCAAGTTGAAGTTGCCACCGTATGTTCAGCTTATCTGCTTTACGGATGACACACTGGTAGTATGCAGCGGAGAGGAGGGTAAATCGGCCTCTAGAGGAAGTGACGCGTTGGATAGAGTCGGCCAGACTGGTACTTGCTGTAAGTAAGACGGAGGCTGTATTATTCACGACCCGCACGTAGAAAGTTCAGTCCATCCACCTTTCGTCTGCAAGGAAGGCAATGAACGACCTAGGCGTCTTGATTGACTCAGAACTGAGCTTCAGGCACCATTTCCTGATGACGGCGGAAAAGACATACCTAAGCCGTACGATGAGAGACCTGGGAGTGCCGAAAGGAGCAAGTAAAAGGATCGTGATGAGCGTCGCCTTGTCAATCCTCTTACGTGGTGCCTCAGTGGAAGATACCCTATAGAAGAGGAGAGATGGTAAAAATCCAAAGAAGAGCTGGTTTGAGGTGTGTTAGTGCCTACCGCGCTGTCTGGACGGAGGTTCATTGTTCATTAGCTTATTCACCACCGATCGAGCTCCTTGCTGAGGAGAGAATGGTAATGCTCAAAGCCAACTAGAGGGCAACGACCGATCAAGAGATTTTACGGGTTATGCAGAAGGTCTGGCACTTGTTGCTTGAGAAGAACTGCTTCGAGTAAGCTGGGTAAATGAACGACCCGTGTGTTTATACGTGACCTTGAGAGTGGATAAGCCAAGACAATGGCCACAGTCAGCTGACCTTTACTTGAAGCAGTTGTTGAGCGGCCGGGGCGGCTTCAACAAGTATTTCCATGAGGAGTAAGGAAGAGTTGAGTAGGCAACGTGTTTGCATTTCAAATGATGGATCACAGTACACCTCATGTGAGTGTGAGCAGGGCAAGCTTAGTTGATCTTATCAAGAGATTAGAGGCGATGAAGTGCTTGCTGCAAGTAACCTGGTAGCCACCACTCTCGATTCTGAAGAAGTATGAAACCAGGTATCTTCATTTGCAGCTACAGAAAATGGACCTGGAATGGAATAGGCAGACGCAGAAGCATGGTTTTCTATTTTTTCACAGAAAGCGGCGTTTGGTCAATCTTGCCTCCATCTCTAGAATAGGCGTGTTGTTGCCAAGCATAACTTTCTCTGTCCTTGATTTAGTTCTTCTCCTGGTCCCAATTTGTTGTTCGTTTTCTGAGACGGAGTCTTCTTGACCGAAGGACTTTATTGAATGTAATGGATATCATTTACGCCGGCGTTGTCACCGCGCTCTATGTACATTGAATATTGATGCTAAGATGTTACTCATACCAATTGATTGATTGTCGACTGTTTCGTACAGTCATGAGGAATTACAGTGACAGAGTAATCATGTGTGCGTACGAGGGGTCTCATTATTCTCTCTTTCAACAATGTTATAATAATGTACGCCTGTTAAACAAATATCACAGGACCGCGATTTTAAAAAATCTATATTCATCATCTGAATGCCCTCTCCTTAGTATTTATCGGATTTTTCGTGCAAAATTGATTTCTTCCTCTAGGTACTGTAGATGCTAATAGAAGTCATTTTTGGGTACAATTTTCTTATTTCCTCGTAAAAATTGATCTGTTTAGTAAACAATGTCTCTCTTTGATTTACCTGTGAGTTCCCCTCAGTGAAACTATTCAAGAGAATACTATTTACATACCTAATGCGAATATCATTGCGTAATAATGGCGTGAGAGTCAAACTGATGCGTGCTTTTTTGGGTTCGTATGTTGAAGAGTGACCCTTTCATGGAGTGAACGAAAATTGAACTCTAATAAAAACGATGATCTATTGCAGATTACTGTTCAATGCAATGCGCAAACAGCAGTTCTTACAGCATGTACGAGTATAGATGCAACTTTGAGTGCAGTCTAATAATGCACGCAAAACAGGTTTTTGGAACTCCCGGTTCGATTTGTTTAGCAATAAAATGTGAAACGTATACCTATATTATTATTTCGGTAGGGTGAATGATCGCGCTCGTTCCAAAGTATTTCCGAGCGAGAAAATAGGGTGGCGAACATTTGCGCGATATGAGGATTACCGCGTCTTACTCTTTGTCTAGACTGTTTCGTGGGTGACCGTTTGAGAATTGGGGTCGGAATGCGAGTCCATATTTTTTCGAAATAACTCGCGTGGGAATGAAGGTTTTAAGGAAAGAATTTTGAATATGAATAATTTTAATATTCATTTACAAAAAAGTAATTCGACGTGTTCAAAGCCTATACGAGTGAAACAATCGCGGTTCAACAGGAATAATTTGGCGCGTGTCAACGACTGAACCTATGAGAAGATACACGAAACTTTTGTATCGGATACCAGACTGATAATTAGAGCGGTATTATCGCGGAAGTTAGCAATGCAAGACGTTGAGTTGCCCAACAGAGGGGTGAAAACTTTCTGAAAGTCAGTTGTCTAAAAATCATGAATATCGCAGCAAAATAATGGACGATTTACAGTTCACGGTATCATTGTTCCAATTGGAGAACTTGACACAGTCTTAACAAATGGAAAGTGGTCTTTTCGATGGATTGATTTTATTTTACTATATGTGTCAAAACTTGGAGTCACTAAGATCAGAAATATTGCCCTCTCTCATTTTATCAAATGAAATTCAGGTTCAAGTTCAAATTATAAGATTCGAATTTCCAAAAATCCCGCGTTACTACTTGGAAACGTTTGTAAAGAGGAGTAAGACGTTTTACATTGACCGCAGGAATAAAATTAACTTGAAGAATCCAATGATTCCGCGGTCCATGGTCGTTGTAAGGTAAGAAGTTCTAACATACTAAGAAAAGAAAATAAACAAATATGAGAAATTGAAATCGCAAGTTGGAAGTTGGAAGAAGCCTGGTCATATGATCGTTTTGACAAAGACTACAGAGACGTAGGCTACGCAAGTGTTGGCGAAGATACCGACGTACAAGCTGAGCCAAGACACTGGAGACGCGACGTTGACTGAAGAAGAAGAGTACAGGCGTAGGCTAAGTTTGGACTAGGCAAAAGGCCCAAGACTTCAGCGGCAAGATTAGGCTAAACCTAAAGATACAGAGAAGTGAAATGAGATTGTCGTCTAACATGAGTAAATTAACGGGGAACTTGCTCTTGCCCGCTGCCTGGTATTATTTCAATTCCTTGACTTAATTTCGAGCCTTGAGAAAGTTTCAACTTTTGAGCACGTACTCGTGTTGGGAAAAAGATTTGAAAAAAATTTGAACATTATGACTGTAAATAAAAAGGGCCTCGAATAAATTCCAAGCTCCACAACGGAAGCTCCTTTTGTGCTTTGAATTTCTATGCTGGGATACACTTAAGGCTCCCAACCCCTATAAAGGTGAGACTTTGTTCGATTTGAGCAAAAATTCTGTTCGTAATCGCGGGAATTTTTTCTTACCCCCGTCCATACCCAAAGGGGGATTTCTATCCTCTAATCTACTATTAAATGCCTGATATAGAAATCTTCTACACGCATCAATGCAGTCGTTATAGGATTTAATCACCACAAATGATGAACCAGTTGATATGTGCACGACATCAAATTGGCCAAACCACTTCATAGCGACAGTCGACTTGGAAATATTCAATTTAGCTAATATTTTATCTGGAATATGTCCACCAAAAAATGCTAGACGCAGCTGTAATATAGTAGTTTTTCCGAATCGTCTGGGCGCGACAAGAAGTTGAGGATCGGGTAAAGAGAGATCAACCAAATTTTTAAAAGCCAATGGTCCAGGAATGGATGAAGAGTTACCACATAGTTTCTTGGTAATACTCTTTACCACCAGAGACGTATCGACAAAATATTCTGCATCAACAATACTTGGAAAACGATTGACTGAATTCAGTTCAGGTGGGTTTCGCTTTCCAAGTCCTCTTGTGTTTTAGTTGTTGGACCATTTTCTCCTCAATTGATCTTAAAGTAGATTGATCTTTTCCATCACTTCTTCGACCGCTTCAGTTTTTCTCATGTATAATAAAAACTTCATTTAATCATCATCTTTTGAATACTTTTCGAGAGAAGATTGTTTGACATCATCCTAGAATTCTAACAACACATCAACTTCCATGTTGTTTCATTCTTTATCTGATTGAAAAAGCTAACGTGTCGGTCATTCGTTTAAATTTTGTTAATGCTTGTCTAGCCTGTTCTATCCTAGACCTGATCTCCGTAGGCGGATTACAGTCCTCACACACCAGTGTGCCAAGGTATTTGAAGAATGAAATTCTCTTCATAATTTTGCTATGATTCTTCCCTTCTGACAATAAAAAACTTAGTTTTATCGAGAAAAAATACTTGAAAGTGAGTGTAAAAAATTGCAAAAAACCGCATAAAAATTGGACGACGAGCGCTTTCGGTTTATAAACCATCATCAGGAACGAAATGTAAGCAACTGACCAGACGCAGGAGAGAATGAGATCATGAAGATTGGTCAAACGAGAAGTCGCGGTGTCAATCATATACGAGTTCAATCAGGCCATTTTCCGGAATGTACGTGTTTAGTACAGTCCATCGGTGTTGAGATGACGAATTATTTCTTTATGTTAGAGGATGGTACGTTTGCGGTAGGGATTCTCCTTATGGAGGAGCCTTTCGGATTCCTCGCATGAACTGTGGCTCCGGACTATCAAATTATCGGCAAAGGCTGATTCTCCTAGGTGTCCATTGATTCAAGACTTCAGGTGCTGAGTTACTCTCCACCTCATCTGGCGGCCGGTTTCACCAGCATGAAAACCCCATTCCATCTTATAAACACCATTCCTCTCATCCACTAATATAGTGGCCGTCAACCTCATAAACAACCCGTTCACAGGGGTAGGGTTGTAAAATGCTGGTCTGAATCCGAACGGGCGAAGGGCCCGACCCAATTGGAGGCAGAACTTTCCCAGGAAAAAGTGACCGATCCAGCGCAACCGAGATCAAAGATCGTATCTCGGGAGAGGGAGGTGGTGGAATCAAGAATTTTCTCAGTAGTTTTCCTCCGCAACCATCACGTCGATGTCAACATTGACTCCATTCACTCTGGCCAGGTGTTTTATTGTTAACAATCCTTTTTTGAAAGCAACTCAAGGGAATACGAGTCAGTCTGTGACCTAAGTTGCTATCTTATGAGCAGCAGGACAGAATGATGCTCTGTGTACCGAGACATCAGTCGTAGGATCTTTCCTCCAAACTCATGGATACTCGATCGTACAGAGATCGATAAATCCAAAAAGTTGGTGCACGTTTCTCCTATTTCCTAGGTAAATTTTATGGAAGGGTAGAAGGAATTGAGATATTTCAGAAACTCACCAAGCAGATCTGGAGGACCAGTTCAAGTACACAGAACATCATCCACGTACCTGTGCCAATAGGAAATATGACTCCGTAACACCTGGTTCGAGGAGGAGGCAACTGGGGATTTTGTCCCCGGGCCCGGCTCCTTTAGGGGCTCGGTTTACAAGGCGAGGGGTCAAAATTTTTTTTTGGAATGCCCACTGTGTTCCTTGTCTCGGACCCGACTGGAGCCCTCGACGGGCCTGCACAAAGTCTACACACCTCAGGAAAGCCTACAGTATTCAAACATTTTCCTTGATAACTGAGAGACCAAGCTGAAGGAAATTAAACGCAGGCCCTTGAGTTTTTGAAGTTGAGACTCAGTAATAATTCTACTTTCAGGTTCCTAAAGATTCATAGCTCGAGACTCAAAGACGAATTCATCAATGGGTCAAAAAAATACAAAAATGTCATTGTCAGACAAAATCTCTGGAAAAAGCTCAAAAGTTCAGACGCAGACTCCCTTTATCCTTGTGGTTTGAAGTTGAGACTCGAAAATTAATCCATTTCCAGTTTCTCAAGAATTCTTAACCATAGCTCGAGACCCATAGACGAATTCGTGATTGGGTCAAAAAAATACAAAAATGCCCTTGTCAGACAAAATCTCTAGAGAAAGCTCAAATATGCAGACGCGGACTTCCTTTACCCTTTTGGTTTGAAGTTGAGCCTCAGAAATTGAAGTATTTCCTGTTTCTCAAGGATTCACAGCTCGGTAGAATTTTGAGAATCCAAACACCGACCCTCAGCAAGATATAAAGACCTTTTTGTGAAAGAAAAATGCTCAAGCAATATTCTTGGACATCTGCAACTTGTGATTCAGCGGGGAATTTCAAATTCTGAACTACATAGTATTTCATGTCATGCTAATTCTAGTTGTACTTGGTCCACAAAGTCGGGCCTGACGAGAGAAGGGGGCGACGGGGGATTTTGTCCCCGGGCCCGGTTCACAAGGGGAAGGGGTGGCAACATTTTTGGGGAAGCCCGCTGTGTTCCCGATCTCGGACCCGACTGGAGCTCTCGACAGGGCGTGGACTTTAACATGAACATTTCGAAGTTGAGGGATCCTAAAGGTGATCCAATAGGAATCCCTACTTCATCAGGAAACTCAAAGAACTTCCCTTCGAATTTACAATAGTCGAGGCACCAACACATATTCAAAAGGTCAAAGAATTCTTGAAGCTAATTATGAGGAATATTGGCCTTAACAAGTAGCTCGCCCGTACGCTGCATGGTAGCAACTTTAGGAATGTTTGGGAAAAGACCAACGACATCGAACGAGCGGATGGTCGTGCCCGGGGGAAGACTTACATCCTTCAGAGCACCCGTCGAAGAGGCTGAGTTTGAAACCGAATGAAGGAGATATGTGGGGCTAGGAACAAGGAGGGTTTTTTTCATCGCTGGAGTTTTGATAATAGATTCACTTTTGTTGATGACTCTCCTCACTTCTTTAACTTGTTTAGAGAAACTGAAATTCTCGCTCTCCTTAACGCAACATTGCTGAAGCACCCCATGGATCTTAGAACCATAGGCGAATTTCTCCATCACCACAACAGCATTGTCTTTATCAGCTTTAATAAATCTAAAACGCACTTCGTCTAATTTTTTTCTGCGGTTTTTTACATCTTTTTACTCTCCCTTTTGAGTATTTCTTTTGGATAACCGTAACTTAGAAGAACACATTCTTATAACTTAGTTTTGCTGACATGTCAATCATCTCTAAATCCTCAGAACTGTATTAATTGACGTATTTCTCCACCCTCGTGTTATGAAATCCGTGCCGGTAGAGTCTCCATCGACGTGACCGCCTCTATAATATGAAATTTTCATATTTCCTCCGCCTTAGCGAACGATTAGTTTAATTCCTCCCCCTTTTTCGTTTACTTATGAATCGCGCTATGACGATGCTGTTTTCAGGAACAATCCTTTGTGAAAATTTTTAGAGCCTAGTTTGAATCGTTTTTAGCCAAATAATGCTCTTACCTGGAGCATGTGACTTATATAAAATCTCATGGAAATGACCCTAGGAAATTACGATCTCTTTTTATGTTCAAATAGTCTCTCAAAAATCTATATAGATTTATTCAAAAAATGTCAGTTTCCTTTTTCGCTCTATTACCGGAATTGGGACCAATCTCAGTGTGTGCTCGGAGCACCTTCGAAAGTAAGGCAAATTCATGTATTGAGCTCGAATACTGATCAGATGTGGCATCTACCAACGGGCCGGCAGCGTTTTATCGATGGTGGAGGAGCTCCTCAATCCACCCTCAACTGCTATGCCACGACTGGTTATATCGTGAATCTTTGTAATCGTATAGATTGAATTTTTGTAAAATATTGCAATCTAGTTCGTAAGTTAAGAAGCTTTTTCCCTGTTCAGGAGGGACACAATTTTTTCTCCTGAAAATGTAGATAACTATACGTATCTACAATGTAATAGTTTCTCTCTGGTTTTCTTCACCTAACCGCGGCCGAGCGATATATTTGATGGATGAGCGACCAAGATAAGAAAAAACTGGTTCCCCTCAAATGGATATATTTTTTCTAAACCCATTACCGCGTGCTCTTGATCGCTTTCGGGAAAACTAACAATCTCGTCGCGAGATCGATCAACAGGTGTTGAACAGATCGTGCCCATCTTTAGGGCTCCTCTAGGTATTCATACATAGTTTGTATACACCATGTATTGAAAGAAGCCACTTTCAGCTTGCTCTATACATCAGGGCAACGTGCGACGACGACTTGTAAACGCTTCTTAATTACGTTAACGCGTCGTATTTATACGAAGTCGGAAGATTTCGCGTCACACGATAAAAGTGTAGACGCGATAGAGTATGACGCGGCGGCGGTGGCGCGCGGCGGACTGACGCGAAGTAGAAGGCGACTTGCGAAGGTGACGTTGCCTCTTCAAAACGGTGTGTAGCCTGTACCTTCATTTTTGATTCGCTGTACACGTTCCTCGAAGTCACGCCCAGCGACATACCTCAACGACCACAAGCGGGACATACGAGTGCTCTCTCTTTCTGCTGGTGCCGCGACAGCGGTGCGCGTATTTTAAATTCAGCCCATCTCTGGATTTAACGGGCTGCCGAAATGAAAAGTCGTACGAAAATTTCAACAACGTAAACGCGTTCCGCCGACGACGTCGTCGTCGTTCGCAATGGGACTGCCTGATGCTTGCTGCCTATTCTGAAATTTAAGGCACCGCTCGATGAACTCGTTAAAATCGCACCTTCTTGACTAACCATCGTCGCTATAAATTACGCGAATAAAATATGCGCACGTACTCGTATACGTATAGCTCATAGCGTAATAAAAACGTCTCGTACATTGATACCTGTTTTTAATTTGTATATTTTAATTCGACTAACTATGAGGCTTGACTGTTCGTAGCGCTTACGAGTTCTCTTTTAATGTTGAAAGTTTCCACGCATAAGAAGCCCATTAACTCGTTGAAGTGATTTAATTAGTAACACTCGCTGATAGCGCGAACGCGGCCAGTCTTTACGGGAAGGAGGATTATCGCCCATCGTTTTCAGGAGAGAAGGCGACGATGAAAACGAGTTCTCTAATTTATATAAGCTCGATGATTGACGAAAACTTGTGTAGAATTATATCGAAAGAAGACCAGAGAAGTCTATAGTGATTGCCCTTTTTCAGCTCGGTTAAACTTTGTGTATGGGAATGAGTTCAAAAGAGAAATACCTAACTGCTATTTATTCTAGAGCTGTTTTGCTGAAGTTCATCAGTCAATCAACTTGAATTAACGAGGAAAGAAAGGAGAGAGCGATTAGAACGCCACTGAGACGAATTCGGACGTGCTCTGGCGTACTGGCCTTTGACAGGTGATTTTGGATCCATTTTCTTCGTGGGGAACGATTTAGTTTTACTATTCTTTGCTTAGATGCGCGCAGGTATTCGAAAACATGTACTTTAAAATGTTCAGAAAATCCATGAATACGTAAGTTTAAATTTACATCGAAAGCGCACAAAAATTTCTAAACGGTACATACCATTAATAAGATACGTTATGATGACAACAGGTCAAGCTGAGCTACAAAGAATGATTGACAAGATTGTTATAATCATAGCGAAGAATTGGGACTCGCAGAAGAAAAGTGAGGTCTTAACTCCAAGGCCATTGCCCATAAAACTGACAACGCTGTTGTTCAAACTTTTCAACCTCCCATTATCAATTGTTCTCAAGCGTAATTCTCACAAGCTGCTAGTCGTACTTGCTGGAAAAGGGTTTAAAATTTGGGCTCCCTCCCCTCCCTGAGAGTGACACTCTCGCTAACGTTGTTGCCGACCTTACTATAAAAATTGGTCCTGGTATGAATATCCAGTCTGCTTGCGCTGAACTCGTCCGCAGCACCCCCCTCCCTCGCATAAATAATTACACATGTGAGGTGATTAATAACTTGAGGAGGGAATCAGGGAGCAGGGGTTAATCCTTACTAAGGCTGATAAGAGTAACGCGATCGTAATCTTGGAAAAATCCTCTTACGTATCCAAGATTCGAGAAATCTTTACTCAATGTGGGGCTATTGAAAATAACTCCTTCAACTTCTCTACGTACGTCAAAGAGGTCAGAGAAGTTGTCAATAATTGCGAATTTATTATAAAAAGTTATCCGCTCAAGAAAATTCTGCTCGAACCAAACCCCGTTCCCCCCTCCTGTACGGGCTGCCTGAAGTACACAAGATGGGAACCCCTATGCGTCTGGTCGTGTCTTATGTCTCCTCCCCAGCTCACTCTCTGGCTAAGTTTCTGGATCGCTGGTTCAAATCTCGAATCGAGTATGAGTCGCCATTCTCTGTTAAAAACTCAGTTTCTCTAGCTCATAGGCTCAAACAAGATACCCTTCCTCCGGCACTATCCTCCGTTCTTTCGACGTGGTAGGCCTTTTTCCTAATATTCCAAAGGTCCCAACTATACAGCACATGGGGGACTTGCTTGTTAAGTTTAGTACTCCTCATGATGAGCTTCAAGAGTTTTTCACCCTCCTTAACATCTGTTGGTCCCCTAACTTCTGTAAGTTTAACGATAAATTTTATGAATTCTCGGAGGAGATAGGTATTCCTATTGGCTCGCCTTTGAGCTCTCTCGTTTCTGAGATATTTATGTCCAAATTTGAGGGTGACTTGTTTTCCTCGGGCCAAGTGCTGTTGAGTCACATCCATTATCGGCACCGATATGTGGACGATATATTATGTGCATGGACCGGTTCTCAAGAACTCCTTGGTGAGTTTTTTGAATATCTGAATGAAATGTATCCCTCCATAAAGTTTACTCTAGAAATCGGAGGTTCCTCTATAAATTTTCTGGATCTCAATATCTCTAATAGAGATGGGAACCATGATTTTACAATATTCAGAAAAGATACGGCGACCGATACTCTTGTCCATGGTTCGTACTTTTGTCCATTCTCCCATAAGATGGCTGCCTTTAACAGCTACATTCATCGATTGACCAGCATTCCGTTGAGTCAGCCAGCTGTCAATAAGGAACTTGCGACCATTAAGCACTTGGCCTTTGTGAATGGTGTCAACTTGGACATCAACCGTATGGTCCAGAAAAAGCTTGCAAGGAGGAGCCTTGATTCTACTTCCTCTCTCCCTCGCGGCATCTTCCTCTTTATATCTGCGGTCTTTGCAATTTTTTGCTTTCGTTACTCTTTGAGTATCTTACAATATGTCGAGCCGTAACATTTCGGATCGTCTTCATTCTATTAAAAGTGGAGCAAGTTACATCGATTTAATATCTTGGTACAATTCTTGAGGAGAACTGCACTCCGAAGAAAGAAATAAGATCGTGTATCGAACCAACGAGAACAGCCTTCTTGCTCACGACTTAGCCTCCTGTTATGTCTATTCTGTTTTCTTGTACGGAGGCGAGTTCTGGACAATGAGCCCGGCGCTGGGAAAGGGAATCGAGAGCTTTGAACTCTACTTGTGTCGACAGATATATTGGGTCGAGTGAGTAACGAACAAGAAAGTTCTTGAAGGAGTAAAAAAATCTCGAGAGTTGCTGAATATAGTCAATGCTAAGTTACCTTGGCCACGTTACTAGGTCGATATCAAAATTCGTAGGTGAAAGATCTTCGATGATGGTTTGGTTGCTTGTCAGTCGACCTTTTTCCGCCGCTAACCTTTTCAGAACGGAGATGACCTGTTGGTTCTATTTTTTACCAACCTTGGGAAGTATTACACTCGGTTCGATCGTACGAGAAAGACTTCATAAAACTTCTTTCATTACTCCTTAGAATAATACTAATGTCTGATAATTCTGACCAACAGTAATTCCATTTACTTAGGTTTTCCGTCAAATGAGTTTGGCCTGATTTCGACTGCAAATCGACCAACGATTATGAGAATTTGATTGAAAAATCACCGTTGATTTTGTCTCATCAATCTTGTCCGATGTCTAAATAAAATCAGTTTCTGGATTGCATAGCCACCGGCCTCTAATTCTATCTTCCCTTCTACGAACAGTGCCTCCATTCCATCCGTCCGAACGACTTGCCCAAAATACCGCATTATGAGCAATAGCATCTCCGACGACACCCTTCTAGGATTTTCGACTTCATTTAGGACTGAAGCGTTTGTTCTCCTCGTTGTCCGTGGAACACGCAGAAGGCGCCGCCAGCACCACATCTCCAGGGCATCGATGCATCTGCGTTCGGACTCCCGATGCGTCGAAGTCTCTGCTCTGTGAAGAAAGATCGAGAAGACGAGTCGAGCTCTGACCAGTTGCTTTTTCACCTCTTAACTGATTGCGGAATCGGCCCATATGCGTTTCAGACGGCCTATTGCACTTCTTGTTAGTTGTACTCGATGTCGAATTTCCGCCGTACAGCCGCCTATGTTTCCCTGGATAGATCCAAGGTACGTGAACCTCATTCTCAATTTCCGGGACAGTTGTTTTCTTGGTGATTCACTTCATTATTTTTGTTTTCCCTTTATCGATCAGGAGACCAAATTCTGCACTGACTTCCTCCAACCGGTGTAGAATGTACGACATCCTGTTGACGTCTGATGTCACCAACATACTGCAGGTTTGTTATCCGAAATCCCCCAATCAAAACTCCACCCTCCCATTCGTGCCCATTGACCTGCAGCGTCCTGCGCATGATGAATTCACCATAGAGATTGAAGAGCAGAGGTGAGAGGATGCAGCTCTACCGCACACCGCAGGCTGGATTAATTGCCTTGGAGTACGCTGTTCTGCTTACACGGACACTTGCGTGGCCCCCCTCTCAAAGTTGGCGAATTAACCTCACCAAGTGTCCAGGTGCGCCCATCTCCGCCAGTATCGTCCATAGCTTTGACCAATTAACGCAGTCGAAAGTTTTTATGTGTAGTCAATAAAGCACATGACTTCAGGCGTGTCCCTGCCCGAGTTTCTATTTGGTTGGGTCGTCTTGTATGCTTCTGTGATCTGCTGTTTGAAGTTGGTCTAGAGCTCGCTGGGTGAAGCATTTTCCATTTGTTGCTGACACGCTTTTTCAGAGCATTCCTAACGTCGCCAACTTTCGTGATTTCCATTCTTTTCGCTGTGGGGGTTTTTGCTCCGCATCCGGTAGCGTTTTTGCATTCCTGCAGAATAACTTCCATCGTTTGCTAACCAGTATGTAGTCATTTTGATTGCGACATCTGACGCCTGGGGATACCGAGCATCGTGTTTACCACAGCCTGCTGCTGGTCTAGCGCGAACTCAGTCAGCTTCTCGCCGCTCTCGTTTCGGACGCCAGCGGCAAGCCCGTCGATATGCTCCCGGAGGTACTCGTCATTACTGGGGCTGTCAATTTTCGCGTTGAAATCGCCCATGATGATGGTTATTTCTTTACGTGAGAGTGATAAGTCTTACCAAACGTGAAATAACTTACAAGGTGATATATTTTGTGCCAGAATCTCTATCGATCCCATACCCCATTATCTTTCGCAATTCTTCACTTTTCCAGAGAACTTGGTCTTGGAGGGTGCATGTATACACCCGTTGTGATAAGTGAGACACCAGCACCGATGTAATGAGCTCATCTTTTTGACTAGCTCGAGTATCCTCCCTTTTTCGACGGAAATGTTGTGAGATTCTATTTTAGATCCATGGGTACCTAAAATTTTTTAACTTGACTCTTCTCAAGCCAAAAATAATTCGCTAATATGAGTGATCCTATAACGGGTCTCGAACAGATTCTTTCGGTATGGAACGTACGGTACCAGAAACTATAAACTACCTCTGTACTCTGAATGAACCAAGTCTTGTACATACACATGTATGATAGCTAAGGGGAAGTAAATCCTATTGCCCGATTTCACGAATTATGAATTAGAGATCAATCACCGGAAAGTCGGTAACCAGCCACTGCGTGAGCTTCTAACAGCGTAGTTGTGCATCAGATTATTTGGCAAGAAAGAAAAAGAATTGTAAATCGAGAAATTGAACAAATTATGCTATTACATATTGTAAAGATTGCTATGATTTTCGATGCGGTCTTTCAAAATATGGTGCCTGTGTCCAAATAAGGATGAAGAACTTGTGTTGCTTTTCCTCTCTGCCCCTCTTCTATAGTCTCTATTTTTTTTTCTTCGTTCTCATTCATTGTTTTGGACATAGGCAAATGGTCAAAATGATCGAACAATCAGATAATAAAGATATTTTACTGATGGTGAAACGAAAAACGTTTTAATGGACTTGTATGAAGAAGTTAATTTTTATGTAATGCGCTACGTGGACAAACTAGATCGAGAGGACGCAGTGCACAAAAACTGTTTCACTTTACACACGAAAAATATAGGGAAAACCTGTTCTGCGATAATTTTATGTGAGTTAACTGCATGCAAAAATGTGGATTTTTTTTTCTTATTTTCTTCGCAATAATGTGGAGGATATTCGAAGCTCTAACCAGTCGAGTGTGTGCGTTTTTATATTGTGTGCAACAGAATGCATCCACTCATCTAGACTGTCTGTCTATAGGAAACCGAAAAAAAAAAAAAAAGGAAAAGAATAAAAGTAGAATAATGACTGGGCCGACTGCCGACTAATATTTTCAAAATCGTAAAATCGCTACGACTAGGTGATATTACCGAATGTGAACAGGTTGAGGGGGAGTGTACAGTCGTGTAGGATGACCTACGTGGAGTCATTTTCGCATAAACCGCTCTAGTTTTACTCCGCAGAATATAGTCTTTCATGATTATAGTGTTCAAAAAAACAGAAATTAAAAGAAATTTCAAATATCTATACGCGAGTTGAAATTTCATTTTATTTTACAGCCACTTGACCCGAACAAAAGTACAGACGAGTTGTAACTCAAATCTATTCAATTTCTTTCGTTCTATTTACGAACAAATTAGATTTAATGATTGAGACCACGATCATTTCGTTCGACTGCGAATGAATTCTGAAAGAAAACGTATCGACTATCGATTTGATGTATTTGTAAATTTTTGGTCCATACGATAATCGATACCAATTCTTGTAGAAATTGCGTCGATACAATCATGGATTGTTTGTTGACCTATATGGGATCTACGAGTCGGCTTCTTTTCGATCCTTATGCCATATTGACTTCGAGTCGACTTTTCCAAATTTTTCTGTATCAGAAATCAACTGCTTTGAATTTCTCAGTTAACTTAGTTAACTAAGATTTTTATGTTGGCACCTATTCCAGTCTTGACAATTTTCAGCATTATAAAATTTTTCGTCCGGGGCCCTTCCATCTTGATTCGTGTTTATATTTCTAAATTTACCTCCCGCCCTCTATTGAAAAGAAGGGCCAAACGTAGATTTGAGATCAACTCGAAGTCGACCGGGGTACATTTCTGAAGAATTAAAAGTCGAATTGAAATCGACCAAACAGAGCAATCAAATTTAGGTTGATGAAAAAATCTGAAATCAACGTGGCAAATAAGTCGACATAAGCTTAATTTCTAAAGTATATCGACGTAATTTCGATTGAGACTTTGAAAGCAAAGCAGTGACTTATTGCTTGATTTGACTTCGACGTTGGGTGTCAACCGAAATCCGAAGCTAAATTCACTGTCAAAATTCAAAGGTGATCTTATTGCCTATGATGATGCTGTGTTGGGAATGGTTCACTCGGTGCTACTAAAGTAGGCGTTCTACCGTCATTTTCACTGTTTGAGTAGGCGTTCTACCACAATATTTAAGATCTACGGCGACGGCAGTGTGTTCTACCATCCCGTTAGCGTTACCCAGAAGGCACTAAGAGGATGTCGGCTTGCATGTCTTCCAAAAGCAGCCCTCGAAAGGGTTTTGTCAGAAGTATTGTCATGAATTTGAGTCACTTTTTCAATGTGTCACTTATTTTTACTATAATATTTTTTCTTTTTTTTTTTCTTTATTTTATTTGTACAATCTTATCACAGGATAAATAAGTACAATTGTTGGTACTATAATATTAACATGGGTGAGGATAACATAAGACCATTGTCTTTTCCTCACGGAGATAGGTACATTTATTCATAATATTAATATCATTTGAATTTTATGTGACCAAGTCACTGATGGGTTTGACGCGTTTTAGCCTACGAATTTCTTGGCCAGCAGCTGGATGGCTTCAATGTTGGGGTGGTTTAGTAGCCTCTTTTCGTGTCGAGTCGCCTGTTTCAGAATGACTTCGCTGACCGTCTGAATTCCCAAATCACGGTGGATATCATCGTTTGTAGTGAATCTATAGGCATTAACAATTTGACGTAGGCATTTGTTCTGAACGCGCTGTATTATGAGTTGATTGGACGGTTTACTGCAGCCCCAGAGTTGAATCCCGTACGTCCATATTGGTCGTATAATGGATAGGTAAACCAACCTTTTAAGGACTTCTTCATATCCAAAAGCATAACCACAAGCTACACCAACACTGAGAATATAGAGGACCTGTCTTCCGATCATCTCCCAGTGATTCTCACAATAAGCTCAACTGTTATTAAGAAGACTCCCAAATTCAGACTAACAAATAAATCCACCGACTGGGAAGCATTCCGCCAGAAGCTGGATGACCAAATAAACCTAAGAGTGCGGTTGAAAACGAGTAGTGAGCTGGACCAACAGACTGGAAACCTCATCCAGTTGATACGTCAGACTGCCTCCAGCTGCACCACTCAACCAAAATCGAGACCAACAGAATGTCAAATCTACCTAACTGAGATTTGTAAACTCGTTTCAGAACGAAGGAGAGCAAGAAGAATATGGCATAGAACTCGAAATCCAGCTGACAAAACAGCCTTCAACAGATTGAGCAACCAACTGAACAAATTAGTCAAGCGCCTAAAACAACAAAGCGTCGAAGACTTTCTAATCAACCTCGAACCAAACGAGGACAAAAACTACTCCTTGTGGAAAGCAACAAGAAGGTACAAACGGCCTATTGTCCAGATCCCTCCACTCAAAAACGAGCATCAGACTGGTAAGTCCTGCAGAAGTCAAATGCAAAATTGCAAACATGAAACTAAAGAAGGCTCCAGGAAACGATGGGATGTCCACCGCCTTACTACGTGAACTGCCAAGAAAAGCTCTCGTCATGCTCACCTACCTGATCAATGCGTCCTTCCGGCTAAAGTACGTACCCAAATGCTACAAAGAAGCAGAAATAATTATGATCAGAAAACCTGGAAAACCAGCAAATGAAGTGACATCCTATCAACCCATATCACTGCTTACTGCAATCTCCAAACTATTTGAAAAAGTATTATTAAAACAACTACTGCCGCTGCTCAAGATTCTGGACTTCCAGTTTGGGTTCAGGGCTGGCCACTCAGCAGTAGACCAGGTGCACAGAGTGACTGCGATAATAGAAAAAGCGCTTGAAGAGAAAAAATACTGCTCAATAGTCTACCTAGATGTATCGCAGGCATTCGACGAGGTATGGCACAGAGGATTGGCACTCAAGTTGAGTCGGTTACTTCCTAGCAATTACTGTCAACTGATTGATTCCTATTTAGCTGATAGAAAGTTTCGGACGGCATTTAATGAAGCGCACTCCCATTACTACCCCATAAGAGCCGGAGTACCCCAAGGCAGTGTACTTGGCCCGTTATTCTATTTGGTCTACACAGCTGATCTACCAACCACTCCAGAAACAACAACAGCGGTATTTGCTGATGACACTGCAATTATAGCGGTAGCTGACACACAGGCTGAAGCAGCTAACAAGGCCCAACAAGCCCTTGACCAGATAGAAAGATGGACCGCTGACTGGAAAATAAAAGTAAATGAACAAAAAACAGAGCACGTGACTTATGCTCTCAGACCTCTACAGTCCCATCACTGTGTATACATGAACGGGAATCATATTCAACAGAAGACGTCAGCCAAATACTTGGGAATGCACCTGGATACTCGTTTGACCTGGAAAACCCACCTGCAGCAGAAAGCCAAGCAAATCAAATTAATGCTGAAGAAATCCAATGGATTCTAGGCAGGCACTCAAAGCTTAGCTTACTATAATATGACGCAGTGTTCTTAATGGCTATAACGTGCTGCTTAACAATTGGTTCATTCTTTGGACCAAATACTGTGTTTTTATTGGCTACCTGGTTTTCTGCCATCTTATTGGTCAGTTCTGTTCTGCTCGTCCAATCATCAGGCCTAATGATTTGTTGTTGTCAAATGTGATTACATTGTTCAAAGAGATAGATTCCTTCCTTTCTGCTTTTGATGCAATCTTAATTTGTTCCTAGAGTTTTCTTCTCTTTGTGCGATTCCCTACATGTATGACTTCAAAATTCCCTCTCCATTGTGACGTTCTTGGTTACCCATCTTTCTCCCTTGACTTTTCATGCTCCTTTTTCCTCATTTCAAACTTTCTCCCAGTCTCACCAATGTAAGATACCCTCGCACTACTTACTGCTGAGCTTTTACCCTCAGCTCAAGCTTTCCTTATACTTTCCTTCGGTCTGGTAGCTTCTTCTCTTCACCATGCCCATTGAACCATGTCGACTCTAAATCGACCGTCAAATCGACCCATCAATTTGATAAGTAATCGAAACAAATTCGACCTCGATTTACAGTCGAAATATGTAGTTCCGGGGTATGTCGACCGTAAATCGACCGCAATCGACTGCAAATCGACGTCAAAGCGACTTGTTGGTTATGACTCGAAGTCGACGTCGTTATCAAGTCGATTTGAGGTAAATGGTTTTCTAGGACTCAGAATCGACGTCGTTATTGAGTCGATTTGAGGTCGACGGTTGCCTTCGACCCGAAATCGACTCCCTAGGGGGCGTCCATAAATTACTTGAGGCAATTTTCGTGATTTATCGACCCCCCCCCCCCTCCCCCTAAGTGAGACATCGTGAGATTTTCCGCAAAAGTGTATTTTTGCTTCAATTATGTTTATCTGTGCTTAATCGCGTTTTTAACAATATTTTAGAATGTATTTTGTATAAGAAAAAAATCACGTGATATTTGTCGGTATCCCCCTTCCCCTCTCGTGAGTTTTGGTGAGACTTGGCTGGACCCCCCCCCCCCCAAAAAAAAAAAAAAAATACCTCACGTAATTTATAGACGCCCCTTTATCGACGTCGTCATCAAGTCGATTTGAGGTGAGCCTTTTTCTATGACCAAAAATCGACCCGCAATCGACGCCGATATGAAGTCGATTTCCTTGCTCGACCGTTTTAACCGGTAGCTTGCTTCTCAAAAATATAGTAGGTTGATTCCTCCTTAAGTAACTATGAATGCATAACTTATCTGCGAGTAGTGAAGTTCCAGAAAAAAACAGGTCGATATGGAGTCGAAATCAAGTCCACATCATTAAACGGAGCTCAAATTTTTTGTAGACTGAGAATTTACGTCGATTTTAAGTCAATTCCTAGTAAACTTCCTCAGTTCCGTGATCGATCGAGAATAGACTCCTTATTAACTGTCAAGTCTACGTTATTTGACAAAGTTCACATTTTTTGTCGACCAAAAATCGACGTCGATTTCGAGTCGACCTTTTCAAATTTCTTATCGACCAGGAGTCGACTCAATTTCGACGCCGACCTTCAGTCGATTTTTGGTCAACATTAGGGCCAAACTAAATTGACTCAAAATATTCTAAGTCGATTTCGAGTCAACAATAAAAATATTGTAGTCGAACGAAAATCGACTAATTGTTGCCGTCGACATCGGGTGCACAAATATTGTTCACATTTTTGATAGCCTGAGAGTCGACGTTGAAATACAGCCGACATGATATTGAACAAAATGTTATCCAAGTCGACAATATTTCCACTCCAAATCGACGTAGTCAAGCAGTCGATTTACTTTCAAAATCGACCGTCATGTTATGGCCTTCAGTAAAGATGTCGATTTGACGTCGAATTACAGTCGATTTAGAGTCGATATTGCCTAACTCGAAATCGACCCTAAATCGACGGTCGACATGGTTCAACGGGTGGGTGCTTCTATCGCTTTGTTTGAGTACTGTCCTATGTATGGTATCGATCTTGAGTACTCTCTACTTTGTTCCCGGTTTCTCAAGGACTCCTTCCACCCACCTCTATGGTAGTCATTAGCTTCTGCAATCTGCTTTACTATCTCGATTTCTTCCCTCTTCTCTTTATTGTTCTTCAGTACGGAAATAGCTCGATAGCAGCAGTTCTGGATTGTCACTAACTTGTGCCCGCGGTGGTGCTATGAGTCACTTGGGATGCTGGTGTCTGTGTGCATCAACTTCCTGTAGAGTTTGTATTCTAACCTGTTGTTCTCCAGTGTGAGTTTAAGGTCCAAATAGTTGATGCTCTCATTGCCTTTTTCGACTGTGAATTTGATACTCTCATTCATCGCATTCATTTCCGAAAGCGATGGGTTCACCTGTCTATTAGTGCCTGACCACACAATCAGGATATCATCTACATATCTGGCTCAGTGTTTGATCGTCGATTCCCTGAACTTGCTGCCTCCAATATCGTGTCTTCCATATCATTCATGAATATCTTTACCAGTATAGGTGACAGCGGTGATCCCATCGCAAGTCCCCTCTCCTGGTTGTAGAACTTGTAATTGAAAAGACAGTAATTCTGGCTCAAGATCTCTTCCACTAGGTTGGCGTACTCTGGCCCATCAGGGTCCCTATGATATCTATTCTTTTTGAGCAGGGTGAGAAGTTTCTCTTTCGGTATGGTACCACACATGTTTGTCACGTCAAAGGATACCAGCTCGTCGTTCCTCTTCATTTCCAACTTGTCCAGTTCCTCAATCAGCTCACCGTTGTTTCTGATGCTTCGTCTGGGTGGAAACTGGTAGTTTTCTTTCAAGAATGTGGCTACGATCTTTGCTATCTTGTAGCATGGTGATTGGATGCTGTTAACCAGGGTTGGTGTGTGGAGTTTTGCAAACCCCTTGAATTTTGGTACTACCGGGTTCATCTGAAGCGCCCTTCCATTGCCACGTAAATTGTTCCGTTTCAACCCAGCTTTTAGGTCATTTTTGTATTGGGTCCTTTGTCAGCTCTCGGTATCCATTCTCTGCGATGCGCCACTCCACTTTTTCAGTGTAGTCCTCCTTCTTCATTACCACTACCGTATTGCCTTTGTCATCTTCTTTTGTAGATCTATGACGTTCCTTTGTATTACTTGCGTTCTGTCATTGGTTCGGCGCAGATTCTCCTTGATGTCCAACGAAACTCTCCAATAATTACTCGAAGGGATTGAGAGCAAACATTAGCAAAAGAGTAACCTGAGTTTGGTGGTAAAAGACGAACCTCACTCCGTAGGAAGTTCAATGATCTGAACCTGACGTGGCGCCCTTGATCTAGATTGACCTTGACCCACGTAGGGACCATCCCAAATTGTCGTTATAATAAGCTAGAATGAGGACACGGTTCTTATAACACGAACATAGTTTCGATGCATCTTCAAGGTCGAGGAAATGACAACCTGAGAAGCCATGGTGCGCTGTTTCGCAATATTCTGAAAGTTGATTTTCTATCCTACATTTTTTGTATTTGGATTCGCTAGTACGTACCTAATCATTTACAAATTCTATTACTTTCCTTCCAGAATAGTGACGATAATTTAAAAACCATAATTAATACCCTCCTTGTTCGAAGTGATACCTACTAATCGACCCAATCTAGCAGACAACCATTCTTCATTATCATAAATAAAGAACAACTACTGTATCAAATTCGGAGAAATTTACAAGAATTGTTTTTATTTGGGTGCTGAAAAAAGAATCTACAGTTTTCTCAGCGGGGGAATGGTATAGCGAATTTATTAGTTATTTAAGATTCTTTACTTGTTCACGAGACGATCTCTTATTCCAAAAATATCGTTATAAAATTAGCGATTGCCTTTCAAGTTGGAAAAAGTTTTTTCTAGGCATCAGTTACATTTTACTTCTCTTCCTACTCTCATCGCATTTTTTTTTTTTTTTTTGTTCTGTTCGTTTTTAGGCAAAAAAAAAAAACGCGAGTAATTCCTTTTGTGGTAAAGTAACATATTTTACTTTATTTTCTGCCTAGCGAATGGAGGAACTCGAATTAAACTCGCTTAATCGTACTGCGTGTACACGTTGGACATCTTCCAGACAGTTTATGAACTAGTTTCTTCATAAATCTGTTTCTTGGACAGAACATTTTTGTTTTACGTTAAAATGCAAGATAACTCGGTCTACCTCTGTATATTTTTTTGTTTGTTTTATTTAGGTAGGTTTTTTTTTTTTTAGTGAATAGTCGAACCTACGTATAGAAGAGTGTAGCATTGTTCAGCATGAGAACGCGGTTTTGGATTCTACCCATAGCGTATATTATATGTTTGATTGTCTTCTTTGAGCTAAAATTTCACGTATACATTATTAATTCATCGAATGCACCATACGGAGAGAACTGTCGTCAAACGCGTCCTGCAGTAACGGTATAACTATTTGTACAAAATTATACACCAGCAGCGGTACCAGAAATGTCAACTCTTTTACGAGCCGATTTGAACCCCGAAGCTGTGCATGACCGTTTCCACTTTCGCAGTCTACAGAATCACTCAGCTTATAGTGCCAAAATAAGACGAGGGAAGAAAAAAATTGCCTAATTTATGTAAAACGTTTTCCGAGATCTAATTTATTAACGGGACGATATTCGCGGAAGACGTTTTTTCTTCTTATAAAATATATATACCGAAAGGAGGTAGAAAAAGCTGTTTGAAATCTTCTCTAACTTCGAGTCATTAAGGTACGCGAAAAAGATAAGCGTTGCAGAAAAGTTTGGCAATTTACAATCCCGCGTAAAATTATAAATTCGTTTTTGTCGTAAAACTGTTAAAACCGTTCGTCTACGCGGCATTTCTTATATTTATCAACGTCTGAACCAGATGACAGAAGTATGCCACCCATTTCGTGTCACTCGTAATTACGCAAATAAGATTGAATTAATTTGCTATTTAGAAACGATACAGAACTCGTTACATTGAAAATCGTTATGCAATTGTTTCACGCGATGCATACGCTATAATGTACAGGCTATACATCATACTGTGGGTACATGTGCACTCTCTTGAAATTTTGAGGTGGAAGGAGTTACAAAGAAATCGAGTCTTTATGTAAGAAATGTAAATTTTCCATTTCCACAGAAGATCGTGCCGAAAAAATCGTATTATCGGTACAGATTGATGTTGTTGAATAAATTAGTCGTCATTTGTGTTTCGGCTTCATTTTCTGTTTAGCCTTCACGATTCATATCCTGCTTATAGTTCTTTTAATGTAATCATTGCTGCTGTCGACTGTTCTCAATTTTGGTGAGAGGAGAGCTAGATTCTTACCGCATTTCATGAGTAGTTTCTTAAAACCCTTTTGATTGTGATTATTTACCATTAGCAAAGAGCTCATAATTGTCAAAATGAGAACATCCTTTATGGATGATACGGTTTCCGAACTTTCGATCTATTCTATGCTTTGTCTGCTGTCCAGAGTTCTCAACCTTTTTTTCTCCTGGTTCTCCAGTTTGAAGGTACTCGGCGAGGTTAGTGTAGTCCAATAGTGGGATTAAGTGGAAGTAGGCTTTGCCGAAGTAGGGAAGTTATCATCTGAAGTATCTTTTGCACTCTCAAAGTCTGACTTTCACCTGTACAAGGTGACTCAGGTGAAGCTAAGCGACATAGTTGGACGGCGACCGACTTGGGAGGGCGCAGAAGAGGTAAAACTCTGAGAATGGAGCACCGCTACCTGGCCAGGTTTCCTAATGACGCACAAGCGCATCAGAGTAGTGATGGAAATGGCTGCAAAAATAGATCGGCGCGCAAAACTGAGCTGAGCGGGTGCTCAACAACTCCATAGGACTCCATCCATACCTGGAAGCAAGTGGCTAGCTAAGATTGAACCCAACCACAAAAACACTGCTGTGGCCTCCGGCAGCCTGCATGTTCGAACACCTTGAAGCCACAGCTCAAGCCCGTTAGTGTTGTCACGTCCAATGCCGAGAGGCCGAGGATGTCAGAGTCACCTCTTGATGTCAATATCTTGTAAATATACCCTACGGTAGAAAGCCTAAACCTCCAAATCAACAAAAGAAGCCTTGATGGTACCACTGCACTTGGAGCAAGGCACCCTGATTCTATCGCTCTCAGTCTGGACTAGTGAACCGGACTGTATGATAGAGTTACAACGCATAGTCTTCGTATTGACAGTTTTATAACCTAGCTTGGTACCGAGTATTTACCCAAGGCTGGAGCTTCAACAATTTATTTCCTGGGAGGTTCCTTTCATCCAAGCTTGTTCACGGTTCAACTCGTTATTATCTTAGGGCAGTTACTCATACCCATTGCGCCTCAGGACTTCTTCCACATGAGAATCTTTCTGACTTGTTTCGTGTTTTTCTGAACCCTAGCCTCTAATTCCAAAATTTGCGAGTTCTATTCAGCCCATACGAGTTTTCCCTTTCCCTTCGGCCGAAAAAGAACCCTAGATAGATTCTTGATCTGTGAAATCCCCCTACCCCCCAAGAATCCTGCAAACTACGTTTTATGATGTCATCAGCAGATGACGTCATCAACAATGACCCCGAGCCTGATTCTGAAATTTACGATTTCAATCCCTCTCCCTCATCCTTTCAATTTATAAAGAATTTAGTAAAGGCTTCTTTACTGGTGCATATTCGGCCTATGTTAAGCCTGAATGCTGCAATTATGGCGTCATCGACCATCGACCGTGGCCCGATTGAGGGACATTTGAGCAAGACCACTAGAAAGCTTATGAGCGGAGTGGGTAATCCCGAGAATAGGGAGTAAGAAGAAATTGAGTCTAAGCTGATGAAGTCATTAGCTCGTGATGTCACAATCATCCATGAAGTGTGTGATCATGAGAATAGAAGAGGATAAGGAAGAGATGCCACGAGCAGCCATCATGAATGGTTATGACGTCACTCATGTTGATATCCATACGTGGCAAACAAACGCGGAGCAAGTGAGCCCTCAGTGGACTAGATAGGGATAAGGCGTGCGCCTTCGTAAGAAGAATTCACACGCGAGGGCTTAGTCGCTAGGCCATGATTTCATCACAAAACAGGCAGCGTGGCCTCAAAATATGAAGGAAGTCACTTACTAGTGGACTTGAAACATGATGTTGTTAAACTTTTCTTCAAGGTTACGGTACAACATGATTAAACTAGAAAAAACTAGAAAAAATTACAGTTTCCGTATAACTTTATTAAATTTTGCTAAACGCTTTCGGCTTACGCCATCATCATGAGCAATTATAAACTAAACTAAAATACAAAGGTACGTTTCATCTTGATCGCGGTAGAGGTTCGCCGAAAACTTACAAGTCGGTAGTTGTATAATGCGGGATGACGTAAGCCGAAAGCGTTCAGCAAAATTTAATAAAGTTATACGGAAACTGTAATTTTTTCTAGTTTTTTCTAGTTTAATCTTGAAACATGATCTTCATTCATTTCATGGAACTAGCACCAGGAGTGGTTGGCCGACTTACAAGCCATTCTAGATAGGCCCTCTGTCTGTTCCTGGCTACCTGTCGACCTCTTTCGGCTTGAATAGGTTACTTCTTCTCGTTCCAGAGCTGTTCAATGGTTTTCACGAGGTGGTCGCTCAAGTTTCCAGGTCTTTTGTTCTCACCATGGATGTTACAGCGTACAAAGACATTTTTCGCCCATTGCTTCCCAATCCAGGTATTTTTTTTGCTGATCATGTTTGAATGATTATGCGAGAAATGGCCCATTTCCGAGTTGAAATTTCAATCATGGCCAAGGCATTCTATCCGTGGGATTTCCGCGCGTAGTGTTGGCATTCTATTATATTCTTGAGATTTCCTTGTTCAAATTTTGAATTAAGTCCAGTTTTTCGGAATATTGCTTTCTTTGTCAGATGAAATCCCTGCGGTGTGCCCAAGAATCATTAATCATTATCAACGAAAGAAGAATCTAATGATGAAATTCTCAAGCGATACACCCTGATTTTGACTTGATCAACAGTCTTCGTATATTGCGAAAGTGCTGAAGAGTCAATGGTTAGAAGACGATGATGATGGCTAATGAGACATTTAGGTAATAGCAGAGTGACACTTTGAAGAGTCTCAGTATTCCGGTGTCCTAAAAATCTTGTTCTTTTGACGTCTACATGTCTCCCAGCTAAGGATCAATTGGATCTTTGCGAGACATATGATCTCATCAATAACCTTGATCTAATTTAGGCGCTTACTTGAATTTTTTCCAGGGTCGTAGTACGAACTGACCTTGACCTTCTTCAGCAGGACCTATGTGATGGGCTGAAAGCTTAGCTGAAGATACTGCAAACAAGTTTTATCCTGACCACTAGCCTAACTTACTCAGAATAAAATGAAAATTTTAGACTAAGAGATTCAGTCTGTCTGATGAGGTCCTAAAGTAGGTACCTATCTTGTAGAGTCCTGTAAAGGCCGACCGAAGACCAGACTAGGCTCAGCCCTGGGAACGTCCCACCTAACCACCTATCCACAATTCAGTGTTTTTAGCGGGGAACCCGCTATCCATCTTGTTACGGGGATTACATCCTCAGAAAACGTCCGTGTCCGGGAGTTTCTGTGTACTGCGTGACGTGACGTGTGGCGCCTTATGACGTCATCAATGACCTTGACCTACTTCAGGGACTTGGAAAAAATTTCAACTTCCATCTGAGATGCTTTATGACGTCGTCAATGACCTTGACCTTGATCTACTTTAGGGACTTGGAAAATTTTCAATTTCTAGCTGGGATGCTTTATGAGGTCATCAATGTCATTGGCCTTGACCTACTTTAGGGACTTGAGGAAATTTCAACTTCCAGCTGGGATGCTTTATGAGGTCATCATTGTCATTGGCCTTGACCTACTTTAGGGACTTGAGGAAATTTCAACTTCCAGCCGGGATGCCTAATGACGTCATCAATGTCATTGGCCTTGACCTACTTTAGGGACTTGAGGAAATTTCAACTTCCAGCCGGGATGCCTAATGACGTCATCAATGTCATTGACCTTGACCTACTTTATGGACTCGGAATTTCAACTTCCAGCTAGGATGCTTCATGACGTCATCATTGACCTTGACCTAATTTAGGGACTTGAGGAAATTCCAACTTCCAGCCATGATGCTTTATGACGTCATCAATGTCATTGACCTTGACCTACTTTAGGGACTCTGAATTTCAACTTCCAGCCAGGATGCTTCATAACGTCATCAATGACCTTGACCTTGACCTACTTTAGGGTCTTGAAAAATTTCAACTTCCAGCTGAGATGCTTTATGACGTCATCAATGACCTTGACTTACTTTAGGGGCTCGGAAAATTTTCAATATCCAGCCTTCATTATATCAGGCCTAGCATGCAGTATACTGAGAAGAGCCCAACCAACTCATCTTCTGAGGGGGCGTTTTCGCGCCAACGTGATCGCGAGCGCGGAAGATTGCGGGTTCCCGCTGCCATTGCAAACCTGCCTTGACCTCCAATTTTTTTCATGAAGTGGAGATCATTCATGGCAATCAAGAATGAAAAAAGTTCGAAATATTTTACGTGAATTAACCATCTTCTGAGTCTACGATTTTGCGTTATTTCCCGACCAAGATATCTGATTGTGTGAGACAAAGCAGTGATGCTACGTTTCCGATCTCGAATAGGAAATTTGACTGGAGAAAAGAAAAGAGTAGCCGTCAATTTTAGCTTCAGCTTTTGGCTTAAACTTATGACCTTGAAATAAAATTTATGACCTTGAAATATATGTGGCTTTCGGCTTTTGGTTTTCTGAAAAATTCAGCTGGCTTTAGGCTCGATTTGGCTGGCTTAATTTGCCTAGCTTAATTTGGCTAATTTTTGGTTCAATTCAGCTAAGTTTTGGCTGATCAATGTCATGCAGGATCGAGTGTACAGAAATGATCAGGAGAACCGGAGCTTTGTTACGCTTAGTGGAAGATTTCTGTTCTCCAGCTTGTGTTCATATTGACTTGAGAACCTCGCAGACTTCAATGCTGAACCGCTGTATTTCTGTCTGTGAATCTGGTTTCTGGTCTGGTGGAGATGAGAAATAATGTTGACTGCATTTTCCTAATTTGACAAAAAATGGGAAGCTAGAAAAGCTGAAAAAATTGGTACAGCTTTTGGCTTAGAAAGGTTTGAAATAGAGCTGACTTTTGCTCTTGTCAATATTCGGTTTCAGCTTTTAGCTGGCTGCAATACTGTTGAAAAGAAATCTTGACTTCAAGGTTTGATAAGCTTCGTACAGCATCGGCTTCGATTTCGACTGTATCAAAGAGAAAAATATAGTTTATTCTTCCTATGATATACGTCACAAATTATCTTTGTATATTGTATGGTACGTGAATATTGTTTATACATGTCATTCTTATGTTGCTTTTACGATTTCCGAAAAAAAGAAAATTGTCTAATGCGTGAAACAATTCTGTTTATGATGCATGATGTCTGTCGGCACTTTTCAAAGAAAATCATAAAAGTACATAGAATGCTAAAATTCAAGTTACGCCCATTCCTTTACTCTTCTATCTTCTTTTAACGTTTATTAGACGGTCACTGGCTGGTAATGTTCCCAAATTGTTACTAATTTTTCGGCAATGATTCCGTTCTCCGCTCTGTCTACACAGTTCCTGCGTAAATAAGGGACTCGTAACGTGTATGATGCGAACGCATATTCATCAAGACGAAATCAGCAGCTGAGAGAGAACTATTCAAGTGGGAAGAAAGGCGGGATGAGAAACGAAGTCCAGTACTTTACCTTAGTATTTGCTGCAACATGGACCGAATTTTCGATGTTGAACATCAATCGATACATCTGGGATGTATTTCTTTCGAGCATAATGGCTCCCATAAGAAACACACGTGGATCAAAGATCATCTGAAAATATTAAAGAAATGAAAACTCAATTTTGAAATACTTATGATTATAGAAATTGAAACATATTCGTTTCAATCTTTAAATATTTATTATTTTTCATCAGTGGCATAGTGATCTTCGGAAGAAGAGGTTAAGCGCGGCTCGTCATGCGAAAACGAGAGATCGCGGGTCCGATTCCCGCCTGGGCTAGGAGATTTTTTCGTCATGATTCCTCTTTCATCCCTATCTATAATGATCTCTGGTCCGCATGTACTTCTTATGGGAGCCATCGTGTTCGAAGGAAATATTTTGGACACTTTTGCAAGCAGTGAATCAGGTGTACCAATCGATTTTCAACGTCGAAAATTCGGTCCATCGCCAACGAATTTTTGCTCGTCTAGCAGTACTCGTCTACTCCGTTTTAATTCATCGCAAAAGATTCAAATTATCATGCATCATCAAGAGTTTTTTCAAGCCTTAACGGCCGATATCATGCTGCGTTACGCACAAATCTGCGAAATTAAAAATTGAAACACTTTTCTGACACATATTGAACGCAAGTAAAAAAATTAAAATAAAACCAGTGTACAAAATGTGAGACAGAGAGAAAGAGAGGATAAAAATGGAACTAAAGGAGCTACATAGTATTATTGTGTACAGTATTTTTTGAAACGATAATTTATGCGTATTTCGAACATTGTACGTATACAGAACGGTGTATATGACGAATATACGTGAAAAGTTGTATAGTTTTATATAATTCATTTGTTATTCCCATTTACAGTCAGCCAGTATAACAAAAGATTCATTTACATAGCGCTGGGCCTTCCACGGGTAACACTACCCGTGCGCTCCAGCGACTTATGATAAATCGCGCATGATAAGTAACCCTTTCCTTATTTTTCTAAATACCACATCTCGAACCCCACGGAAAACGTACCCTCAGTTAGAAGTATAGGCGAAAATCTTTTTATTTTGGCCTACGTCCTCCTTTGTCAGTGTAGTCGATCCATTATTTTTACTTATTTGAATATCGCATATTTTGCATATTATTAAAAGAAATAATAATACGTATGATACTAGCGGTAGTAATAATTTTTTGATAGTTTCGCTACCAACATTCACGAATACGAATTCCATTTTCTGCGCGCTTTTCGGCGGTTATTCGAGACGCGGGTCCGCAAAATGCGGGTATAGCCATTTCAATTGTCGCGTCACGCAGCAGCGCCGAGCGCAGATGTGCGCTCAGGGACCACGGTAGCGAACGTGTTGTCCGATTTCATCTTTTTAGGAATATAAATGATGCTCTCACGGAGACGCGGTCCAGGAACTCGTTCGCGTGTTCATTTATCCTACCGCTTTAGGACTGTCTAAAAAGTCATTCCTCCTCTGTGCGTAGGCCTATTCAAAATTCTCATGTTTGAGGTATAAATTTGATAGGTAGCAGTAGATTTAGGAGTTTTCGAAATAGTTTAGCAAAACGCTTGCGTTTCAATATAAATGGTCTTCAAATATTGAAAATAGCTTGAGCATGTTTGATACGCACTTCAGTGAGTAGAGACTCTGGAATTTTTCTGTCGAGTGAAATTCTAGTAGCCGAGGATGAGGAAGAGACCATGGTGGGCGTTTAACAAGACCACACATAAGAAAATCAATTTTGCGCCTGCCAAGGTCCCTTTTTTCATCCTCGGTCACACCTTTGTACATAGTTTTTATTTATTTTATGGGGTAGGGCTGACGTTCGACGTTGAAAATTTTCCAAGACCCAAGGTCATCCGTGCGGACGCCCAGACACATTTTCGAGATTTTGGGGGGGTTGGAGGAAAGACATGAAAAATGTCAATGCTAAGAAAAGAAATAACAATAATTATGAGAAGAGAGGCGCCATTCAGATCTATTCTGTTCGAGTTGGAGTAGTCCTTAAATTTCCTTTTTTCTGCTTTCTCCTCATTTTATCTGAGGCACTATTTGAAGTGAACTTGAACAAAAAAGAACCCAAATGCTTGACGATTTCTTAATAGCGGTTTATAACGTTCGACAACATAAGAAAATCTATAGAAATTTTGTTTTTAACACCTGCCCCGAGTTTAAAGGATTTGTTGTGTTGTCATTTGGGAGTATTAGAAGTGCTACTGTTTCTTGTAAAGGTAAGGCGTGATTCGTCTACGTTCTGCAGTTTTTTCGGAGCTCTGTTTGTCCATCAGTAATAGTCCAAGATGGTGGTGTATGAGGGGATACCTTACTCGTGACGTCGTTTCTTTTAATTTTGAAATTTGACAATTTTCTGACCTCATCACCCCTAATCTCATCTCCATTGGTATGGATGTGCATTTTTGAAGTAAATTAGCTCCCCAAACAACCAATAGGCCGAATACATCTCCAATAGTATTTCTTGGGCTCGTGTTGGGTTACGCCTTCGACCTAGTTTAGTCTAATTTGTAACCCACACTTTCAGTATCCGTTTTTCTGCCTCAACCTACTTCGACATTGTGACGTCATCAAGCTGTGCATCGCTGCGTTAAATATTTTATGTGAAAAAAGTATTTTGCTGTTGAGTGTCTGTATGGCCGAGTCAATGGATTTCACAGAATGAATACTGATAGCAATCTGTATCATCTGCACTATACCACAGTACATTCCAGACTGGTTACACTCCTCTTTTGGTCTAGTATGAGTCCAGTTTAGAGTACTTTAAGCTAATAGCTTCTGGGTAGCTCACTCGCTCCACTGGTTCGCCCTCCTCATTGGTCTAGTACGACGCGGGCCTAGAATAAACACCTCGGATTTTCACTTTAAAAAGTTTTACAGGAGACCTAAAAAATTGGCACCAGTGATTATAACTGGTACCATTTTTTACGACTCCTGTAAAATTTGCCGAAGTGGAGATTCTAGGCTCGGGATGAGTTCAGTTTAGAATATTCTAAGCCAATATCTTTTGAAGAGCTCACTCGCTTTGCTCATTTGCCTCCCTCCTTGGTCTAGTATAATTCTACTTTGCAATATTTGAAGCTAGTAGCTTTTAGAGAACTCATTCGCTCTGCTCGTTTGCCCTCTTCCTTGGTCTAGTTTGAGTTCAGTGTAGAATACATCGAGCTAATAGCCTAATAGCTTTTAATGGGCTCACTCGCGAATGGTCTAGTAACCTATGAGCCCTGTGAATAAAACTCGCAGATTTCTCCTCCACCTGCCACTTATAAATTTAAACATGCACGTGCTCAAGTACCTGCGAAGAAAATTTGATGGAACGAGAGCCAATTAAAAAACTAATACAGAACTCATAAATACTAAAATGAAGCCTATACCTAGACCTACTATAAGTCTAGTATAATACCTAAATATTCAACAGATATACTCGCAGATTCCGCTGCCTCTTAAGGAAATTTTTCTCAGAAAATATTTCAAGTCCAATGTTTTGAAGGAGGGGAGAAGGAGGGTGTACTCGTGATTTTCCGAAGGTGTAAGGGGTAATGATTTCTTACTGATGCGCAAGAAATAAGGATCACGTTTTATATCTCATAGTCTAGGCCTAGACTTCCTCTTCCGTCATATTCAGGTCACGTTCAAGGACGTTCTCGAGTGGGTCAGGATTAGTTACTATCAGACACTCGACATCAAGTCGAGATTATCGACTTCACGAAGAAGGATTCTTCTTTCTTCCGACCATTCAGGTCCCCCTCCTCCCGCAGAAGCTCGCTCTAGATTGCTTATAGGGTGACATATACTCATACTTGCTGAATGCTAACTGCTAAGCCT
The DNA here is from genome assembly GCA_035079395.1 of Aspidiotus destructor. NCBI lineage: Eukaryota > Metazoa > Arthropoda > Insecta > Hemiptera > Diaspididae > Aspidiotus > Aspidiotus destructor. The sequence continues at coordinate 11,800,419 of JAVHKZ010000007.1, forward strand.
GTGACGTCATCAGGGTAGCTCCTGTTCAGGTCAAAGCCAATCAGATCAAGGACGTGACGTCAAGTCAAGAGCATTGAGCTCTTCGGTAAAAGAAATAGGATGCCCTCCTCGTCCAGACTAGTCTCATGAGCATGCACTCATACTTTCTCAACATATAACGTCATCAGGTTAACTTTGATGTTGGTCAAGGTCAGTCAATTAAGAGTGTAATGTGAATTCGAGATTTAGGGAAGAAGAAGCGTATGCCCATCACCCAGGCTAATCTGATCTATATAAAGTATGCTGTACTCAGTTGTATACTGACTCAAAATTCATCATTTGTACGAACACCACTGGAGTTAAACACGAGTGAGGACATGGGTCGACATAATGTCATCGTTTATCCTTAGATTTTCCCATTCAGGTGAGGAATGTATGCGATCAGTGGAGCTATTCTGCATCTCTTGATAGTACTGAGTTATTTATTTTGCTTTGACACTTTTAGTTCAGTTCTTCTCTCATTATTTTCACATCACAATAAACTGCCTGCCATAGTAATTGGAGTAGCGTAATGGCTAAATGTGGCGGCTCATGTCCTCTTTCATACTATCAGACTCTGGTTCCACTCAGACGCATCAGATCCCTTTGGAGAGAGGAGAGGAGGAGAAGGAGGAGGAGAAATAGGATAATTGTTCTAATTTTTGTCCAACTTATGACTTCATCGATCACCAGAGTAGTTTCTACTTAGATCACGACCGGTGGGGATTAGGGTCGTGAGGTCAGATCGAGATAATATAGCTAGCCAGCTCTTTGTGGTATATGGAGAGGGATCGATCAAAATGTTGCTGTAGAGATGACCACGATGCCTCATTGCGGCAGTCTCTTATTCAGCATTGGAATCCGTGAAGGGAGCGTGGACCAAGTGATGGCCCCTCTAGCGCTGAAACATGCGAATTTATGATTATGCGAGCATCAAAAAAAGATCACTGGATACCGAACCATTGAAGGCCGAAAGTTGAGGGTAGTTATTTTTTTTTCAAAACCCTAAATTTCTTAATACTACATGTTCTTAATGCTTGTTGCTTGTTTTCACAATTGTAAAGCACACCCTTAATACGTTCAAATCCTCTTTGTTGGTATCACAATCGCGCCCAGCAGTTGCCCACGTTATGACGTCATCAAAGGATTGAAAATTTTGACTGTCACTCTGCTAACAAGCACTTTCATGATAAACGTGTTTCAGGACCGACCCTAAAAATTTCTAGAGCCCGAAGACTGACTTCGCTTTCAGTAAAGATGAAGGACTTATCTGATGAACTCAAATCACTAGCAGCTTTCTGATAACCGAATTTCGATCGTATTTAGCTCCCATAGATAAAAATGTCTAGCCGCTTTCCCTCCGTCACTTTTCCTCGAAAAATTTGTAAAATACGAGTATCGTATTACGCACAAATATTCACGTTTAACAAACCTACAGACTACCGAAAGAACTACACAACTATACAGCTTAGGGCATTAACTCCATTCATGAATTCAATTCTCTGCTTCCGCGAAAAAATGAATAATAAATTCGCCACGATGATAACTTATTATACACCAGTCGCCGTTACACATTCAATTTATAGATGAAGCGTTGTACCCAAAAAATTATCATTAAGCCCGCGTGCGAATATAATCCGAAAGCTGATGGTAACCTACAGTTCATTGTGGAAGAGTCGTCCTATCGTCCTTTTTTATTCTACAGTAGATTTGTCTCTGTCGCACAATGGGTGCTCTCGTATTTAAAAAACACTCTAAGAAGGAAGCTAGTGAAAAAAAAATCAACATTCGCTCACTCATTCATTCATGTATCTATACTGTAGTACCTATACAACAACCATCTCTATATATATACATTCAGCCGTGTCCACCGCCGCAACGGACAAACGTGAAATTTCCATTAAGAATCTTGTTTCGTGTTAGAAAAGTATACACAGTGTGTATAGCGAAGCCACTGATGCCACGCGACCAAAAGAATGTGCATTTCCGTCGTGAAAGAATTATTGCCCAACAAATTAATTCCGAGACATTAAAATTAAAGAAAGGAAGGGGAAAAAAAAAACAAGATTTTTATTCATCTCTCGCGAGATGAAATACTCCCGATTTGTAAAGAGATATATTACAGGAAAATGGTATCTAAACAGTTTCTTTTTTTTTTTTTTCTATTTGAGAAAAAGAATTTGTAATAATATTATTAATAAAGATGGAATGAAACAGAAGGAGAGACTAAGAAAAATCCATTTAAAAAAGTTTACAAGATAGGATCAGTTATGACACGGTAACTGACAAAGATATAATCCGAACCATTAACCAACCAAAAAATACCGATTTAAAGAACTTAACAAATATGTTAATGAGGAACGTTTCGCGTTCTAAGTGAATGATAAAAATTATTAAAGATAGGCGTTAGGGACCGGTTTGGAAGCGGATTGGACCGTGCGCACGTAACGTAACTACTCGATCGGTCGATAACTAGTCGTATTTGTTATTTCCTACTTCAAGAGTAGCAACAACTTAACTCTAATTTGTCAAACGATCAATTTGGGTAGAAATTTATACGATACAACATCTTAGAAGATGGGCTATAAACCCGCGATATATATTTTTTTTTACAGTATAATACATAAGTTATGTCGAGAGAAACGCTACTTAAAACACGCGTCAACCGCGGAGACGAATACCTATTCTATTTTTTTTTTTCACCCCAAATTAAAGGATGTTAAATAGTAGTTTTACAACTTTGTATACACGCGCTCCGATGCTAATGCAATAACCTGATAGTTTAATTTGTCGATAATTTGTTATTTGAGCCGTATAGTATCAAAATGACAGTTGACTAAACGAACAACTTATGAGTCATCATTCTGATTTATGAACGAAATAACTGCGCGCGAAAGGTGCTAAAAGTGACAGCCGAAACTCGCGACTCGAAAAATACCACAAAGCGGAGAATTAATCTAGACTTTTTAATCTCATCTGATACCGGCAACGAGGCTTCGAGAATTGTGGGTTTCATATCTGCAATTGTGAAATTATTTGGAAGGAGACGCTATTAGTGTTCCAACTCAAGAGTGGATGCAGCTTTTACCGTTTTTATGACATTCCAGTAGGTAACTAATTCCATCAGGTTAAGCAAAAGAATTTCCAATCGTTGATCGGCAATGTACCAAAATATTTCATCAATTTACCCGATTGGAGCTCAACTGACTTCGTAAGCCCTACGATGTTAGAATGAGAAAAACCTAGTGAATGAAAGAACGGGGGCTTTCCCTGCACTGACATAATTTGTGCCACATTTGCTCTGTCTTTAAATGAAAGTCATTAAATTGACCAAAACGTCAACTCTTGCTCAAATTATAGACATCTCTGCGGGAAAAGAGTTGTTCTCAGAGGCGGATTCACTCCTCCAGCCATTGAAGACAGTTCGAAAACTGCCACTTTATTTTGTATCTTCTTCGAGGGATGAGAAAAATTTTGCCGCTCTTTGCTCTTGTGGTTATTCAACATTTTGCATACTCAGTTCTGCGCTTTTGTTCAAACTCCTAAATTAAGCTTCGACCGTCTCTTTCTAAATTAATTTTCGATTTCACTATTCTGTAAATTGCATTAAACTCTGAATCGTGAATTTAACATCGTCACGCGCCTTCGTATATTACCTGGGTGCATATGGATATTTTGTTAACAATATTTCTATTCTGTTCACAGCCTCACACCCTAACTGATCGACGTATTTTCTCACGGGCGTTGATTCAAAGCATTCGTCTACTTCTCGTTGGTTGATCCTTCTCCGTTTGAAATTTGGCGATTATGGGACCATTTCGATGTTGTCCACAGCTTTAAGGATAAACTCCGTTGGTAAGCATCGAAATCATTTTGAAATAATATGAATGTACCTTATGTAGTCATCGAGAATCTCAATTATGCTCTTGACCAGTGCATTGATGGTCAAATTGACGTAATTCGAATCTGATCTTGGAACTCGACTCATTATTGACCTCGATTGGGCACTCCAAATCGACGCCATGTCGACGTCGACGGCAAGTCTTCTACCAATGAAAAACATGTAAGCGACGTTTTGAGTCGATATCCTCATCGCTTGTGTAGCTGCCTGTCCTCTATTGTTAGGGGTTGTGAATGCACCCATTCTCTTTCCTTCCTTCTTGATGTAACTTCGGTGTTGAAAGGATGAATTGTCGAGCTGCAGGCCTCCCAGCACGCAAACTTTAGCACACAACGGACAGGTGTTGGAAATAAATTGCTGCTAGAGTCGCATCATCTTCTTGGTATTCTTCACCCTTGACTCTTAATTACAAGTGGTGGGAAGTATCGACTTGTTCAAAGAATCGATACTGGCCAAAACGGCTCCCGCTCCAACAAGGTAAGCTGTAGTCCAGGCATGCTCAACCTACGGCCCGCGGAAAACCTTCATCCGGCCCGCGAAGCGTCCGAAGAAAAAATAAAAAAAATTGCAAAATCACGAAAATTTATGAAAAAAACTTGAATTCATATCTAGGCCAGGATATGTTATTTACAATAAGCGGTCAATAGGATGCTTGACGTTGTATGTTGTCGGCTAATTTTGGAATATTTGCTTCGAAATTTGTAACTGATACGCGTAGTAGAGCGTGAAGATGATCGTACTCAGTCAATCGAGATCGCTGCGAGGACTTTGTTTGCTTCATCCGCGAAAAAGTTTGTTCGCACAAATACGTGGACCCGAAAAGAGAGATGATTCTTTGAGCCTGATCTCTAATGCCCGGAAACTGCTCAGATGCGAGGGAACCGTAGAACTCGATCAATGACTTCTCGGTGAACAAATTTTTCAGCATAGAAGATATCTTCAGGTAAATGAATTCCAATTGTAAAGCTTCTGGTACTTCGTTCTCGTCACACTGAAAAGGGTTTTCGACGATTTTGAACAATTTCTCATGTTTCGTCACCTCTGCAAAATGGTTGGCGAATTCTTCTTGCAGCTTTTGGAGGCGTTCTAAAAATATTTGCGTCGGGGGTGGTTTCGACACGCGGTTAGTGATTCATGTTGATACCGGTAGTATTGCAGTAAATTTATCCTCCTCTTTACTTTTTTTATATACGCGTATCCGGCCCGTGGTACATCTCACAAGCTTTAATGTGGCCCGCGAGCTGGAAAAGGTTGAGCATGCCTAGTGTAGTCCATCGATGCCTTCGATCGCAATGCAAACCCGTTAAATACTTAACTTTCTTTACTTTCTTAAGAGGTACTTGTTGAAGCTTCTAAGGCCGTCTAACGCCTGCGTTTGGTGAAAGCTCAGCTGACCATGATCTTGCTTCATCCTCTCGTCAAGATCGAGTATCAACACAAAGCTCACTCTAAGCAATTCTTGCTTTTTGTTTCTCAACAAGGAGATATCAACCTATAATATCAGGAGACGATGATGTAAAGGAGAAGTTAATATTCTTTCTTTCTCATTTCATTGTTACTTGAGGTGTAGCTAGATTATTTTGGTTCTAATGAACAACTGCGAAAATTGAGCTCTAAGTATGTCACACATGGTGAGAGCCGAAGTTGATATTATGATGAAAAAGTTGATCACTTTCAACAGTGAGTAAATCGGTCACCCGTAAGGGAGATTTTGGTGATGATGTGATGGTTTTCAGTCACGAGGAAATAGGAAAAAGCGGTTAATTATCTATTCCGGACACAGAAATATTCATCATTTTCTAGCAGATCGAATGAAGGAAGGAACAAAAAGAGAAAACTGAATGGAATTTGAGTCTGTAGAGCAGGTCATAATAAAAAGTCGCTTTTCTAGTTCATAAATACAAACGCAAGTTTACCAAATCACTACCACGAGACTAATTTACTATGATGGCTCTCGCGAACAAATTTATGTATTAAAGACAAAAAGAGAGAAGAAAAAATCGTCCGGAAGATTTTTTTTCTTCCTTTCCTTTTGATTCGCGAAATTTATTTGAATAGAAAAATAATGTACCAGATGAGAGACACGCAACCGGTAAGGAACAACATTAAATTATCCAGAAAATGGAAAGGTTCTAAATCAGTCGCGCGCTGGTGGTAGCCACAACTGGTATCGAACAAGGAGGTCTCAATTTACAGAAAATCGAAACTTCTGTTCTCGATATTTATTTTTTTTTGCACAAAACCTTCCAACAAATATCGTTCGTATTATGAATGTTCTTCGTTCGCCTTCGGAGGGTGCCGTCTGCGTCCGATGTCGTAAATAATCACCTGCTTTTCATTTCCACAAATTCGTTGAATTTACTAACCTAACCGCGATTAAGCTGTCAATAAGTTTTTGTATGTAATGGATATCAGTGGTGAGTTTGAGAATTATTATTCGCGATGACACAAAATATTGCGTTTGCGGTATTTGGTTATATTGCGATTAAAGAGAAAGAAGGGAAATGGTTACAAATATGATAGGTATTCTGGCCAAACGTTATGGACTCTTCTCTCATATATCTTCGTTTCGATTATTCAAATATTTTAGAGTCGCCTAATCAGAGTTAGGTAATGGAAGGGAGACAATTTTATGGATGGTTCGTCGCCAGATCAGGAAAACTGAGGATGTGGAAATCATCTACAGAACAACCCGACAAATCGAGAAAATTGAAATCTCAAGACTCCGAAGATTCGAAAATCGGATGGAGAACCAAAGGGAGCATCGGTGTTCCTACGAAAGTCATCAGCAGAGAAGCATTTAACGCATTAAAAACGGTACACGAAATGATCCCACCATCAAGTAAATCCTTGAAATAGTCAAAACAAGGTTGGAGAATAAAAAAGAGGAGAAAATTGGCTCTAAATATCACTTGTTTATTCAATTGGCATCAAAAGATTCAGGAATTGAACCAACAAGGAAAGAGATTGCATGAGTCATGAGAATTGCAAATAAAAAACTCGGATTAAAAATCTACCAAGGACTTCAACCGGGGTCGGTAGCGCACGCCTTCCACCAACATTATTTTTCTTTTGATGTCTAACATGGGGTATAACATAGAAGATCGCGTTGATATTGTGTGATCTCTGGTTGGACGACTGGGCTAAGATATCCTCTCATTGAGAGGAAATGCGAAGTAAGATATCTCATCCATTCCGACGAGTGGCCAGCGTGCCGAAGCTTGACTGCTGCCGAGTACCGACACGAGACGAGAGCTATGTTTACCCGGTCACTGTCGCTCTTACTCGATGAATTGAACGGGCTTGCTTAGTTACTAAAGTTTCAATTTTGAAGAAGAGAAGAGTACCACTATACACTGTCCAAAGCCATCTTTCGCGACCTTCGAGTTGGTAGATCACTCTTCAATTTGTGGTAGAGAGCACAAAACTGTGGTAAAGCGCGTACGCTTTATGCTTCCTTAAACTAATGGTCAATGAACTTTGATAACTCGAAAATGGGGGAAGAAGGGAACGTCAACGATTATACCGACCTGACTGGCACATTCTCCTCGTCGAGTTTGGGAAGTTTGAGATGCGAAGCATATCAAGATCGCTTGACGAGTATCGCGACGTTCTCATCAATGATTGGCATCGCTTCTGTAGTTTGTGCAGCGCCGTCCTTCCTCCATGATGGAGTGGGTGCGGGTTGCGTAAGCATTTGATTTTGTTTTCTCCAGCACCGGGATTGACCCTTCCGGGTATAACTTCAGTGCTGGACTAATCTCGGTGAAACCCTTCTCAGCTACAAGTTGCAGTGCCCTCCTGACAGACAAAGAGTACTGGAACACTTAGATATACTGGATTGCTATTGCCTTCTCTTCATCTTCTTCCTTCAAATCTGGATGTAGAGGGTACAAAGGTGTCGAGTAGGCCATAGCGTAGTTCTTAATTTGCCTATTCCATTCCCGGTCCATCTTCTCCTCCATGACGGTGGCTGCAAATGCAGACACCTGGTTCTGAGCTTCTCCGGAACCTAGCATGGTGGATACCAGGCTACTCGGAACAAGCGCTATATGTACCCTGATCTCTTAAAAAGACCGACCAAACTTGTCCCGCTCACGCCTTCACCCCTCGCACTCAAATAAGGTGTGCTCTGCTCCATCATCCCGCCCTTGGTCGCAAAGCAGTGCGAACACTTTACCTGCTCAACTTCCCTTGACTTGTCGTGAAGGTACTTGTAGAAGCAGCCGTGGTCGCTCAACGCCTACGTCAGGTGAATGTATAGCTGATCATGGTGTCGGACTCATCAAGGTCGCGTATTAAAGCAAGAGTTGTCCATGTGCCCGACTCACTCTGGGCAATGCTCCCTTTCCATTTCGTAGGCAAGGAGTGCCTAGCTTCTTGCTTAATTCGTAGAGTCTCTTGGTTGGTCGTCGTCGTCTTTTTTGCTCCAAACATCACCGCTCTCTCCTCAGCAAGTGCTCGATTGGTGGTGAACGTGCTAATATGCAGAGAGCCTTCGTTGAGACGTTACACGCCTCAGTGCAGCTCTTCGCTGGATCTTATCCATCTCTCTTCTTCAGTAAGGTATTTTCATTGAGTCTGGGGCACCATATAGGAGGATCGACACAGCGGTGCTCATCATGATCCTTCTTCTGGCTTCTCTCGGCCCTCCTAGGTTCTTCATCAGGTGGCTAAAATATACAATTTAATAAAATTGCACCCTTTACTGCAGCAAATGTTTCATCTTTATTTCACGTTTTGATGAAAAATAATTCCTGTTCAGTAAATAGAAAAAAAAAAAACACAGAGCGAGAGGGAGGAAACAAAAGGTGTGTAAATTTTTGTTTCGAGTCGATTACAATGATGGCCTCAGAATAGTTAATGACTGATGAGGTTTGAAAACCACAATTCAAGAGGTATTTTTACTTATATACTCGTTACACGAAACTCTATTTATCTTGAAAATTAGAAATTTGTCTACGAGATTCTCGTCAGTATGGTGATAAACTGGTTGTGTGTAGTACACTTGCGGGGTCTGTGTGTATAAATTATAAATATTTTTCATTCATTATACAGAAACGTATATTGCTTATGAAATTGAAAAAAAATAGAGCTCAACTTACATACACGATACGTTCTCCTCTCTATAGAAGAGTAAGAAGCAGCAGTGCAACACAAATAAGGAAAGACCGCATAAAATCGTGAAAGACGAAGAAAAATGGTGTAATAACGCACTAATTCCAGTTAATCAGCCGCGAATGAGAGAATAAGGACAAGTTTAGTCGCATACAACTAGACACCTCGATCCGATACAGTCTGCAGGTGAATTATAAAATGAGATATTTTCTGTCTGAAAACGGTGAAAATATACAGAGAGAAGAGAAGAAGAAGAAAAAAAAGATGAATGTTTTTGGTAATGATACAGTCGTCGGCTTCTAAAACTGATAATCAGTGCGAGGACGTGATACCGGTGCTCATTGAAACTCGAATATAATACCATAAAATAATGTACAGTATTACCTCTTTCTTCGACCGTCTTCAAAGACAATATTACTTCGTCATTATGTACGAGTTTTTTTTTTTCACCGAGACCTTATATTTTCAATTTTGACGACGAAAACGAAGAAAATTACCCGGTCACAGTCAATCTTGAGAACGTGTTGACGGCGACCACGTCCGACTTAAACAGTGTTCATCAAAGATTTGGACGACATTGGAAGGCGCCATATAGTCAAGTGTTTTTTGACGCGGAGCTCGGGCGTCGCGCTGCGCTGCACCGCGTCGCGTTTTCCACCGATCGCGAACGTTGAGCAGCGAAAGTCGGTGGCAGTGCTCACGGGCGGTATGGCGAGAGTAATTACGCGCGCGAAACAGCTATCTTTCCGCATAGGTGAGCGGCTTGAACCGATCACTTCGTGAGTTTCTTTGGAATTGAAAAGCATTATATTTCATTGATTATTGCCCAGTTTTCCCGGATTGTTCGGAATAGGATAAAGTAGAGAACCTACTACAGAATACTCTATAAACAAGAACAACCAGTTCCGTTTTTTTTTACAAATTCATATTCCATCAGACTCTTTTTTTTGTCTTTCTATCCATGGATACAAAATTTTTATCGGATGCAACAGAAGAAAAAAAAGAAGAATAATTTTTGTTAAAACGTTATTCTTAGTTCTTCGCGTTCGAATGCGTATATATTTTTTATCTTTTTATAGATGGAACAGGTTTTTCTATTTTTCTAGCGTATATTTGAAAATTTGATTTTTATCCTTAGGCTACTCGTGTAAAAGGTAGTAATTAAATTTTATAAAAGAACAGTACACGGTGCAAGTGTAATTATATAATATTGAGTTGTAAATTTACGATTTACAACTATAATGCGTAAAGATAAATAATATAGACGAAATCGTATCGACGAGCAACGGTTTTTGTAATTACTTCTGTGTATGCGGGGTTTTGTCGGAAAGACTAAAAAATTTACGATTGAATCGATTATTTTTCTTGTATTTCCTTTCTACATGGTTTTCACTTTTTTGAAGAGTCTATAAATCTTTGAACTTTCATCGATTAAGGAAAACTTTTCCAGGAACAGCAGCGCTTTATTCGTAGTGTGAGTGTTCGTATGGCTTGGTGGAATGAATCCGTGATAACTAGATGGATAGTCTGCTAATAAAGGGACTTTCCTTAAACGTCACTCGTTTTTAGGAAGCTATTTTTTGATTGAGCGAGCATTTTAAACTACACGCGGGTATTTAGCACATAGATACAACTTGATATAATTACAACATAGGTGAAACAGGATATGGTATCGGAGTTGTTCATGGGTGCTTGAATGAAGGAGGAGGGTGTTTTAAAGGAATTATGGTGAGCTGAAAGTTTGGGGCAAGTAAAAACATGTTCGACTGTTAGATTGTCTTGGTGACAGTGGGGGCAAGAGGGAGGAGTTAAGGTGTTGGAGTTGATTAGGTGAGTGTGGGTTATTTTGGTATGACCAATTCTAAGACGGGCTGGAGTCGTTGACCCGTGACCAACGCCAATAAAATGATGAGTTTTTCTGACACTGCAGCTCTTGAAATTGAGCCCGTCGGCGGTTGGATACGGAGATAGTTAAGGACACACCGGGGATCCCATGTGTTGTTATATTTGGGTTGGACTGTTCTGCTTGGAGGAGGCCTTGATACAAATTCAATCGAACTTCACCAGGTAAATTCGTTCAATTGTACAATTGTATTTCATGCCTCCTCCGCAAGCAGAACATATTGCAGTGCTTCGTACTGTGTTCTCAAATTTTGGATATTGCTGTGGGCGCTTTGAACATCTACGTAGCACAGTATAGCCACACTCTCAGCTGTTTTAGCGGGGAACCCGCCATCCATTTTGTTAGGGAGATTACATCCTCAGAAAACGTCCGCGTCCGGGAGTTTCTGTGAACTGCGTGACGTGACGTGTGGCGCCTTATGACGTCATCAATGACCTTAACCTTGACCTACTTTAGGGATTTGAAAAATGTCAACTACCAGCCGAGATGCTTCATGACGTCATCAGTGACCTTGACCTACTTTAGGGGCTTGGAAAAATTTCAATTTCCAGCCGAGATGCTTCATGACGTCATCAATGACCTTGACCTACTTTAAGGACTTGGAAAAATTTCAATTTCCAGCCGAGATACTTCATGACGTCATCAATAACCTTGACCTTGACCTACTTTAGGGACTTGGAAAAATTCCAACTTCCAGCCGGGATGCTTCATGACGTCATCAGTGACCTCGACCTTGACCTACTTTAGGGGCTCGGAAAAATTTCAATTTCTAGCTTTCATTATATCAGGTCTAGCATGCAGCACACTGAGAAGAGCCCAGCCAACTCATTTTCTGAGGGGGCATTTTCGCGCCAACGTGATCGCGAGCGCGGGAGGTTGCGGGTTCCCCGCTGCCATTGCAAATCTGCAATGGGCCTACAGACAGGGCTGAGAACCGGGACGAAATACCGCTACGGGAAGCGGTCCTCCTCCCGTATTTTCAGGCCTCTGGAACCGGAACCGAAGGGAACCGGGTCCCAGATTCAGGTTCTGGAACCAGAACCAAAAGGAACGGGATCCAGGATTTGACTTCTAGAACCAGAACCGAAAGGAACCGCATCCCAGATTTAGGTTCTGGAACCGAAGCCGAAAGGAACCGGATCCTGGCTTTGCCTTCTGGGACCGAACCGAAAAGAACCGGATCCTAGCTTTGGCTTTCGGAACCGAAACCAAAAGGAACCGGATCCCGGATTCAGATTCTCGGATCTCACAATTCAGTCCAAGAAACTTTGTAACCGGAACCGCTAAAAAAAATAACTGTTCTCTGCCCTGGTCACAGAGACAAAGAGTGTGGATGGGGTAGTCTTGAAGTAAATTCTTGGTTTGATGTACGTAAGTTGAATTATCGCTTTTGGACGTATTTTAGGCTAGGGAGAGTCTCGGGGGGGGGGGTGATGCTAAGCGAATCAAAATTTATGGATGTGGTGTTTGAATTGAAGGCGGATATTATGTTTATTTGAGGATTGATTTGTACTTTGTTGGAAAATGCGGTCGAAGATAGGGAGGCCCGGAAATTGTGAGACAGAAGATGAAAACTTGGCGGTTAGTGTGGGCGAAAGTGGAGGGGGGATAGAGGCTTCTGCACATAGGCTGAGTTAAGGGCTGGTGCGAAAAGCTCCTAGGGAAGAAGTTTGGGTGGGGTCAAGTAGAGCGAGGACAGTTTTGTCAGCTGAGTTATAAATTGGAGAGCCGTATTCTAGTTTTGAGCGGATGAGGCTTTCGAACAGTTGTATGAGTAATTGTTTGTTGCAACCTTTCGAAAGATAGGATATATTTCAAATCTTGAGTGCGCGTGTGCATTTGGCTTTGATGGATTTAATCTGGGGGACGCAGGCAACTTTTTGGTCAAAATGAGCCAAGAAGTTTGCCGAAAGTTTTGTAAAATTAGGAAAGGGATGGAATGACTGAATAGGTTTTTGAAGGAGAAAATCTGAATCCGGTTTTTGAAGTCCATATGGTGATTGGATTTAGGGTTTCCTCAAGGAGTCTGTGGGCTCTTTGGGGGTTAGCGGAAGAAATACGGGTGTTAAAGTCGTCGGCGAAGAGTTGTTGGGTGAGAGAGGGTTGGAAGTATATGGTTTTATCATTAATTGCTAATAGGAATAGTAAAACACTAAAGACTTCACCTTCAGGGACTCCTAGGGGAGGGTATGTTATGGATTCTTACTCGAAGTGTTCTGTCGTTTAGGAAGGTATTTAGTATAGTTGGGAGGTGACCTCGGAGGTCAATTTCGTCGAGTTTAGTGGAGATAAGGTGTCTCCAGACCCATGGATAGGCCTCTTGGAGGTCGAGAAAAGTAGAGTATAGGGAGAATTTGTTAAAATTTGCATCGTTGATTTGGGATTGAAGATCGAAAGGGGATTGTATAGTATTCCGTCCTTTTCTGAAGCGATATTGGAAGGAAGAGAGGAAATTGTTTGTTTCTAAATACCATAGTAGTCTCTTGTTGAGGATTTTTTTGAAATAATTCACCAAGGCATAGGAAGCTTGATTACTACAAATAATATTTTTTACTACGCGCTTTAATTAATGCGTCAACCTCAAATTTCGTTTCAGTGATCCAATACTTAGCGGTGCCGTCAATTCCTCGACATGGAGAGCGAGCCACTCTTTGGTTGAAAAGCTGCGGTATAGAAAATACGTCATCAGTGAGAATGTCCTAGAGAGCGGTGAGTGTACGTCAATGGTGTTGATTTTAATTATAATTTCAATGTTTGGGTAGAAGATTGCAGTCTATCTTTGGGAGGAACGAGAGAAATGCGGACGAATACAAACTCATTTAGTTCAACTGTTGCCAAGCACCAGAAAGAGCAAGTATCGCTAAATCTTGCGAAGTCATTTTTGAGTCCTGGTTGGCCGTCGAATCTCCAAATGTGAAAGGAAAGTTCAAATCATTTAGATGAATTTGATGGATCACTCGGCCACTTTGAGACCACTACGACTTTTCTAATATTTTTGTTCTCTTGAATGCTTGATCATAGTTTATTCGATCGTGGGGGAAGATTTCTATGTGGTAAATAGCATCTAGATTTAGAAGAGCAGAGCTCGTAAAATCTTTACCCGTCTTCCGCATTCGACACACTCAGCGGCGTTATTTCTAAAAAAAATATACCAACCCTTCGAGTTCAACAGAGTACGTAAACCTTTGAAACAAGGTGAAATTAATAACGAAATATTATACTTTACGTTTCTGTGGGAATGTTATAAAAAAATTTCGCTATGACATGGTATAACGCGTTCGTCGTCTTTTACTATTTCCTGGTCAACCGCCAACCCTCCTTCAAGACGTCCATATAGACAAGTCTTCTCTTAAAAATTATTTACGCATTTTCTCCCCTTTTTCTGTGACATCATTTACAAAACCATAAAGTAAAGCGTATTTTCTCGAGTCAAATTATTTTAGTGGTACCTAATAATACGACGAGTTATTTCATAAACTAGTAATAATATAATTATAGCTTTTTGTAGCCTTCGTCATAATTCTATTCGTCGTTGTCGAATTAGAAATCTCGATTTCTCGTCGTCGAAGAGATAGAGAAAAAAAAATTCAAATTTTTTTCATCAACATTACTCTGACTGTATATTGCAGATGTTCACCGAAATGCGAGCGCTGCTTTGTCTTCACTTGTGTACCCGCAAATTAGGAATCATTTCTTTTTTTCTCTCTTCTTAAATAATTACTCGTAACATATGTTTCGCATTTCTTACGGCCGTATATTATGATTATTACATTCGTCACCGATGTGGAAGAAGAAAACAAGGACCAGTAAAGAGACTTCTATTAGAAAAAAAGGGGTAGATTTTAGTAAAAAAGAACCCTTTCACGAGTGATGCTTGTTAAAAATAATATTTAAAGCGCACACAACATACGTTGCATTAAACTTGAATATTACCGGTAAGACGAGTAAGAAACAAAAAGTGAAAAAATCTTTTTTCCTTTAATTTCGAGCCCGTAATAAGTCACCTTTTTTCGTGTGACTCACACAACCCCGCTACCGAATGTCGGCTTCCGGTGTTACGGCGCGATATGTAGTGTACAATAGTCGTATTAAAATATAAGTAATCGAGCTTCCTGAAAACATGCTTAGTGTAAAGTCACCATGTACTACGATGCTATGCCATGTAGAACGTACATAGAAGAGAGAAAAAGAGAGAGAGTAAGAAAAAAAAAATACATCTTACATCTTATGAATACATGAGAAAACACGCGAAGAAAATTATTCGACTCGTATCTGACAATTACGATCTCGATATTTTTTTATGCAACATCTTGATCGAACCTATTTTATTCCCTCACGGAATAATGCGAGTATTAGAACAATCATGATTATTTCTTGGAGTGATTATTCGTGCTTTTCGATAGGTATTTTGAATATGGGTGAAAAAGCCAGGTGTCATTTTTGGAGAATGTTTGATAGTTTTGACGTATTCATGTCTTTACTGAACCTTACTTCTAGTAGCCGGGTGAGAAGGTAAAACAGCCTTGGTTACAAAATGTTCCAAATGTGCAAGGAAATGTTGTCCCTTATTAGAAAACTCAACATCCAAAAAATCGGACCCATCCGCTTTTTAATTATGGACTGCAAAGCCTTTTTCAGGCCTAAAATCCGAAGGCTGTATCTCTGGCAATAATAATCGCGGAGCAATGAAATTTAGAGACCCGTTGAAAAATGTAGATGTGCATGTATGGTATTTTTTTCAAAGAAAATCTTTTGTCTCAATTTTTGTACTTTTGGTATCCGAATCAGTGAAAAATGTTTTTTCGAGAAACACATGAAATAAAAGTTTGCTTTAGCCCGTATTATTTATTCAAAAACAACACAAGATCTTCCAAGAATCTGACCGACTTCCAGTTTATGTATTCGGCGCGAGTTCCATCGAGTTATCTGAGACGCTCTCTCAAACGCCTCCCCCCTACCCCACCCGAATGTAAATTGGTTTTGAATTGGTTTCTTTTGATGTAGTGGGTTTGTTTTTCATCACGTCCCTCTCCAACCTATGGGTTGAGCTGAGCCCATCACGGAGCTATCACATGAGGCAACGGTCTCCCTTTCTTTCATCGATGACTTCAACACCCTTCTGGAAGTTGGCCTCAAGCCCTCTATATGCCAGTTCAGGAACTCCATCTACGAGCTTCCCCTTTTTTTTTTTTTTTTTACTGGGTTTCCAATCCGGACGTACCCGGTGGGGCCATTTTATTCCGCGTATAAAACATACTTATATCATAGCCCAGCACCGGGTGTCGACCCGGACTGGGGTTTTTACATACTTAATTAAGTATTGAGGTAAGGCTGGGAGGGGCAATCCTTTGCCAGTTGGCGCGTTTGCGATTGCTTCCTCCCTACTCCTCAATTATAGGTGTTCTTTCTGATCTCCTCGCCAATCTTCTGCTGCTAGGCCTTGGCGTTCCCTCTTCCACAGTTTTTTGATAACTCCTTCCATATAGGCTGGATTTTTAACAACCTCTTTTGGTGTGTTGCCTGGTCTTTCGGCGCTGAACATGGGGCATGCCAGCATGACATGCTCAACCGTTTGTGACGGATGTCCACATGGGCACTTAGCGGTTCCTCTCCTCTTGAATTTGTGGAGGTAATGGTTAAAGCAGCCATGACCTGTTAATGCCTGCGTTAGGTAGAAATTTACTGGACTCTCCTCATTTGGCCATGGAGTGGGGCATAACTTCTTTGTCCATTGTCCTTTTTCAGTTTCGAGTTCCCATTCCTTCCGCCATTGGACTGCAATTTGTTTGTCAATGTGCTCTTCAATTGCCTTAATAGTCCATTTGTCTGCGTTGGTATAGTCCGTTGGTTTTTCAAATATATACCAGGTGTCAATTGCCTCCCATTTCTTAAATTTGTGCATTATTGTTCGCTGCATTATTTCATAATCTAATGGAGGAGCTCCTGTGATGATGGTCAGTGCTAGGTATGAAACAGTTCTATAGCTTCGCGCAATGTACACTCTTATGAAGCGATCTACCTGCCGGATGCTTTTTCGTACACTCTTTAGCATTAGTCTGTGTCTAAAGATGCTACTACAGTACTTGTAGAGGACGGCAATAACTCCATTCAGCATTATGCTTCTTGCTGCATTACTGTAGCCTTTTGTATTCCTTAGTATTATATTAAATTTTCTGATTGCTTTTAGGCTTTTTTCTTTCAGATATGCAAAGTGCTTGTCAAAGCGTAGTTTTGGGTCAATTAGAATACCCAAGTATTTCCTGAAATTTTCGCATTTGACTGTTACCCCTTCAATATTAAATTTTGGGTTTAATCTGAAGTCTATATTTTGTGATGCTGCTGGCATTTTGTTAATGTAGATGATGACAGTTTTTCCTACATTAATGCGAGCCCTATTTCCTGTAGGACGCTGCTTATCAAGGTAACACTTTTATTTACTTTTGTTTGTAGGATTTTTTCATTGCTTGCGTGTATTATAATTAGCAAGTCATCAGCAAAGGCGCAGCGAGTAATTCTTTTCTCTTTCAGTGCTTGAAGAAGTTGGTCGTATACAATATTCCATAATAACGGACCTAAAACGCTGCCTTGTGGGCAGCCGCTTGTTATTCCTAGTTCTTGCCCTTTATATGTGACCTTTCTATTGCTTAGGTATGCCACAAGCATGTTGGTTATGTAAGTTGGACATTTTATCTTTTGTAGTGTTTCAATTATTGCGCTATGTTTAACAAAATCAAACGCTGATCTGATGTCAATTGATACCATTGCTGTTACTCCCTTTTTGTTGTGTTACGACCATTATATTTTCATCAGTACATTCTCGTGTACTATTCTTGAAATACAATCTGAGGCGCAATTGACAACGCCAAGGAGGGGGGTTTGGCAACCCCCGAAAGTCCCACCAACCACCACCTTTCTCCTCCATAGACAATGATTTCATATGACGGATTAAAGCCAGTATATACACTCGGCTATTCTGACAGGCACCACAAGAGCTGGCAACCAAGAACTTGTGATGACCTGCTTTACTACTAGGACTCAGCGCATCGATTGAGAGCCGATATTTACATTTGGCTAATATAACGACAACGTGCACCACGAGTGCTGGCGACCAAACACTCGTGATGATCTTCCTTGGTACAAGAATCTGCCGGATCGTTATTTTGTAGAACGACCATCAACGACCGTCAATAAGCGATTACATACGCAATATATATGCTGCGTAAATAGTACACGATCAACGTTAAACACTCTAGTCGGCAACCGAACTAGGAAAAATGACTGCTGGCAACCAAGACAGTGAAACTGCTAGCGATTTCTCCTACTTATATGAAGGAAGGTAGTGCCGTACTGTACACATCTACCATCTCGGCGTATACCTCAAAATATAATAATACGATCAACGAAAATCGACAGCCATTTCTGATTGGCTAGCATTACTCGCGACTCATTTCTCGTTTGAATCACGTTCAAATCACGTGTTCACGTGTTTTCTCACTTTTACAAATAGTAGCAGCGTATTAGACTCTTTTCTTCGAATTCAGTTACTTTGTCGGCGCTACCCTCATTTAATTTGTAACAATTATTTACTGTACTATCGATCAGATTTTGTTAGTTGTAATATACGGCCTTTCCTGACAGAGTTTGGTCCCCAAACTCTTCTCCAAAGATACAGTGACTTGTCTTATTGTTGACGTCTTCAATTACGGACCAATTAGTTGATTTTTCAATAACCGGCAACAAATAAATCTAGCCATGCCTCTCCACGTTATCATCTGCAATTCTCTCCATTTTACGCCATTGTCATCATCATTTTCTCGTTTTAATTATTTGTTTTTCTTTCTTCTCCCTCGTTTTATTGCTTCAATGGGTTCTACACGTTTTGGGTCCTGACGTTGCGCTATTCAGAACCGGCTACCCAAGAGTCAATTTCAGTCATTTTTCCAATAATAACAACTTTATCTGCAATGTTTTCTGCATCTTTTGGACTTACTTTATCAACAGGTCTTCTGCGGCGCCTACTTGTTGATAGCAGTCCCTACTTGTATTCAACTTCAAAATCAAAATCCAGAATTAATCACCGCCATCTGGCTATCAGCCAAACTTGGTGACATCTCTCTAATGAGCCAATTTCTGGCACCTGTCAGCTTCTGTCGCGTGAACATGGTCTACAATTCAAATCAGCAAGAGCGGATCACTAATCCCATACCTATCTTTTCATCTGATGATTGCTCAAGGCTAATTCCAAATTGATCCAATGTTTCTATGGTTTTGTAGATATTTCAATTGGCTTTATCAATGCTGCAAGGTTTTGATCTAGAATGACTCTTCATTCAACGTCAGTGAACAGATCACCACACTTCAATCTAGCCAACACATCATAAGAACGAGCTTCATAACAATTTTTCTCACTCTACATTTTCAGTACAATTTTACTTCTCCAATAAGAGAACTTTTAGAATAGCCTAGCTCTTTCTATCCATATTCCCACTATATGGAAACGTATCTATGTGGTTTACCACAGGTAAACTGTCTATCCATCCAATATTTATTCTTAGTAGACTGTAATCACTACTATTTACAAGAACAATTTAAAATATTCCCAAAAATGGTTTCATTCTTCAACCAAGAATGCACTGATATAAAATTCCAACTATCTTCTTCATCTTACATTTTTCAAATTTTCTTATTTGCATGTCAATGTACTGGTTTAATTCATGCCACTACTTACAGCGGCCTGAGACAATAAATCTTTCTGCTAAGGCAATCAGCTTGCCTTCCTCTAAATTGTTTAAGGACCAATCAAGTATCATTTCAATTCTAATTCAGTTTCTTCTTTTGAAAAACTTCTCAAAAACTACATGTAAATATTTTCCTTCTTTTGATTCAATCTATTTTGCTTTCAATGCAATATATCATAATTTCTTTGCGGAACAGTTTCTTCTGTGAACCTTTGATATGCCTGGGCTTTCTTCAAAGTTGGGGAGTCTGGCCAGCCTCCCCAACTCTCTTCCTACATTGGGCCATTCAATCACTTCCAATACTTCATTGGACATTCCTAATTACATATCTTCTTTGCCCATTCTTGTAGGAATACCTGCCTGGCATTGGACCCTCGGCCCTTCACATCCAGCACAGTATATCCGCCTGACCTTGGATATGGTATCGTATCCTTCGCATTCAGGTCGGATCCATCAATTCCATTTTCCATCTTTTTCATTTTCCATCATTTTGAGCTACAACCATAGGGCTTTCCCCTGATCTATGCTCCACCCTGAATTGACCGCAGCTTTTCAATCATCTAAGCTACTAGACAACCTCCACCTCTGGTAAAGGTCTCTAATCAATCCCAGGTGTTCTACACCTCCATCCTCTGCGCTCCTACCACCAGACAGCAAGCAATGCCCAAAGCAAGGTAGTAGGCGACAGCTTCTATCCCTCTACTCTCCACTTTGCCCCACCAACCATCTGGTGACGTTCACTTTGAGGATGAAGGGCGCCAGGTTATCACCATTTCCTCAGAATCAGCCATCCGCAATTCAACTATCTACTCAGTATTTTCTCAAATTAAAAGGATCATTCACTTTTAGATTCCAGCCATCACATTACTTTCATTTTGCCTATTCTTTAAAATGTAAATTGACGCATAGAAATGTATGGCTTTTCTCAACGAGCTATATTATTCCAAACTTGATCAGTATTTTTCATCTTATTGTGCTCTTTAATTTTACTTATTTTATTTTTTGCAAACAATTTTCTTATGTCAGTGTTCCTTGCTCTTTTTTTTTTTTTTTTTTTGAATGAGTCAATATTAGATGAAATTTCCATCTTAATTTCTTTAAACGCTCAGGCACAAACATTGCCTTCTCTTTTTACACCAACTCTCATTTTCTTCTCAAGTTTTCTTAAATACCTTTCCATTATTTACAGAGGCCCTCTTCCTAGTAATACATTTCATTTGTTAGGAGAAGCCAAAATTTATAGCGTGTCATAGTGGCTATCTTCTTTAATCTTCACTATTCATAAGTGCGTCAACTTGCCACCAGAATTCACTCCAGATTCTTTGGTATAACTACCGTCAAGATAGGCAACCGCTCTGGTTCTATTGTCTTAGCTGAAACCACAGTTGGCAAAATACTTTTCTTCATGTTAGACCACTCTGCTAAAATTGGACCTATTTTACAAGCTGCTAAATACCATTGCTAATAAATATCATCTGCGTAACTCTTGATGCAAGTGGCCCAAAGTAAGCAAACGGGATTATATCCCTCATTAGATCTCCACGGTTTGGAAAAGAAGTAGCATTTTTCCCATAATTCTTCCTTATACCGGAATTGGTAGTTAGGTTTGAAACAAGCTGTCAATCTTCTTTGCTTCTTCAAAGCTCAAAAATTTACCCAAACATTCATTGTCCAATTTGCTCTTCTGGACAAATACTTCTTCAGGGTACAGTGATTTGGACTTCTGCACAACTGATGTCATATGCAAAATTTCATTTTCATAAAATAACTAAGTCCCTTGAAGTGGCTATCATGCTGACACCAAGCTTATCAATCAACTTTAGAATCATCTGATTTATAATTTTCTTTGATGCTTCTTCTCCAATTATGCTCTCTATCAGAACAAACAGAATCCAAGACGCCTCAATTTTCCTCTTCTTGAGCAGTATTGCTTTGTAAATACATGTATATAGTACTACTATTCAATTGAACATTTGCAATCTCTCATTGGCAATATTGATTATTGATAACAATTCATCCAAGCATAAGATGCTCCAAAGCATAAGGAATAAAGAAGCCACTTTTGTTCGGCTATTTTCTGTACAAATTGCCGACTATTCCTCGAGATTTTGTCCAACTGCACAGCTTCTCCCTCAGGGATAAACTGGATGCCTTCTGAGACATAGCTAATAATACATCCCAATTCAGTTTCCATCTCCTTCACCATCATCATGATTAAATAGTCAATACTACAAATCTTTCATGAAGTTTATACTGGTTATCAATCTTCCATTTCAAAGCTTGAAATCTTGTATCAAAATCTTCTCATCACCATTATTGAAGTTCCAAGTCTTTTCTTGGGTCAGCAATTCCAAGTCAACTTTTATTTTTATTTTGCTGACACTGTCTGCTATTCAATTCTTGAATCCTCTTCTTTACATGTTCATTAATCATGTTAGTTTAGGCTGCTTCATATTTTGAATCTTCTTCTCTATACATAGGTATCTTTTCAGTTTATCAAGTATAATGGGAATGAATTACTAATCCCACTTCTGAAATGTTACGACCATTATATTTTCATCAGTACATTCTCGTGTACTATTCTTGAAATACAATCTGAGGCGCAATTGACAACGCCAAGGAGGGGGGTTTGGCAACCCCCGAAAGTCCCACCAACCACCACCTTTCTCCTCCATAGACAATGATTTCATATGACGGATTAAAGCCAGTATATACACTCGGCTATTCTGACAGGCACCACAAGAGCTGGCAACCAAGAACTTGTGATGACCTGCTTTACTACTAGGACTCAGCGCATCGATTGAGAGCCGATATTTACATTTGGCTAATATAACGACAACGTGCACCACGAGTGCTGGCGACCAAACACTCGTGATGATCTTCCTTGGTACAAGAATCTGCCGGATCGTTATTTTGTAGAACGACCATCAACGACCGTCAATAAGCGATTACATACGCAATATATATGCTGCGTAAATAGTACACGATCAACGTTAAACACTCTAGTCGGCAACCGAACTAGGAAAAATGACTGCTGGCAACCAAGACAGTGAAACTGCTAGCGATTTCTCCTACTTATATGAAGGAAGGTAGTGCCGTACTGTACACATCTACCATCTCGGCGTATACCTCAAAATATAATAATACGATCAACGAAAATCGACAGCCATTTCTGATTGGCTAGCATTACTCGCGACTCATTTCTCGTTTGAATCACGTTCAAATCACGTGTTCACGTGTTTTCTCACTTTTACAAATAGTAGCAGCGTATTAGACTCTTTTCTTCGAATTCAGTTACTTTGTCGGCGCTACCCTCATTTAATTTGTAACAATTATTTACTGTACTATCGATCAGATTTTGTTAGTTGTAATAGTTGACTTTTTCTTTATAATTAGTGATGGCGTACTGGATGCAGTCCTCAGTACTTCTGCCTTTTGTAAAGCCAAACTGTTCTTCGTTTATGTGTTCTATTTCCTTACAGTATGCCTTCAGTTTTTCGGAAATGGCTGCTTTGATGAGTTTTCCTATACATGGTAGCATTGTAAGGGGACGATAGCTACTTGTGAAGTGTCTTTCTGTGTTTTTGCCCGCTTTTAGGATCAGACAAGCGTTTCCTGTTTTGTATTTTTGGGGGAAGGTCTGGAATTTAAATGTGTTGTTCATGATGTATGTCAGTATGTGCGGGTGCTTGGTGTGTAATTTCTTCAGGTGTACCCAAGTTATATTATCTGGACCTGGAGCCGATCCATTCTCCCTCTTGTTGAGGAGTTCTTTGATGTCTTCTTCCGTATACATTATAGTACCATCCATTTGGTTGGTGATTGGTGTAATTTCTTTGTCTGGTCGTTGTGGGAATTTGTCCCTCAACAGTAGTTGTATTGCTTTAGTGCTGTTGGTGGATGTTCTCCCTTCAACATTGGTAAGTGTGTCCGGAATCATGTTCTTGTCGCCTTTTGTTTTGACTAGAAGTTTATAGGGTGAAGCGAGCTTCCCCCTGGCCTGGGCTCACTCATATCTGAAGTGTTCATATCGTGGTTGGAGAATGAATTTTTCCAATCAAAGCATCCGCTCCTCACCTGTATCTCAATCTGGCGAGGTATGTCGATGACGTACTGTGTCTCTGGACGGGTACGGACGAACACATTTCTGAGTTCCTATCACCTGGCAGCACTGGGTGGGTGGCACCTGTGAATATTCATTCATTTGATGCGCCATATCTTCAAGTACGACATACTTTAGTTCCATAGTCCTCGGTGAGGTGCCACATTCTCAAAAAATCAATATTTTGGTGAATTTCTATAATTTTTTCATCAATGGTGGGGCAAGCTATGACTACTGCTGCAATAGACCGCGAGGAACAATAGTCGATGTTCGGGCTATATTGAGCTCATACGCAAGTATGGTTTAGTATACTGTGTAGCCCAGTATAATAAAGGCTGAGAAGTAGTTCCCCAATTCTAAAATTTGCAAGTACTTTGTGATCAGCCATGAAGTGGAGGCCTGGTATGAAAGAGACCCGAGCCG
Organism: Aspidiotus destructor; assembly: GCA_035079395.1. Classification (NCBI taxonomy): domain Eukaryota; kingdom Metazoa; phylum Arthropoda; class Insecta; order Hemiptera; family Diaspididae; genus Aspidiotus; species Aspidiotus destructor. Next base: position 11,824,622 of record JAVHKZ010000007.1, read on the forward strand.
AATCATTACTAGGCCCAGTGTCATAAAAGATTTACGATCGAAGTTAAGGCGCTAGAGGTATTCTTGCTCAATGTAAACAAACATCGCGGGATGTTCCCATCCGAGAAACGAAAAAATGAAGTGGACTTTTTACGTGTAAATTCCACTTCATTTTTCGGATTTTGGGATGGGAACATCCCGCGCACCAACCCGCGCACCCCACTGCGATGTTTGTTTACATTGAGCGAGAATACCTCTAGCGCCTTATCGAAGTGAGTGATAAGAAATAGATACAGCTGAAGTTGATGACTTCATGAATGCTGATGACACCACAGGCAGCCATCGTAGATAGTTATGACGTCACTAATGTTCATATTCCATACTGTTTTCAATGCTTGTCCAGATATCCCTACGCAAATCCGAGAGATTGAACAGAAGTAACATTTTTCCGCAATTTCGGAAGTCTTAGTCTTACAGGAAACGGGGCATGAAATAGAAGAAAGTTGAATTGTTTACCCAACCTCAAAATATAAGACATTTGTAGTTTTTCAAGAAAACCCATTGAATATTTAGATTTACGCCAAAACGTAGGGAGGGGATAAGTTATCATCTGATGGTAGAACATGAGATTCGCTCTGGGAGCTAATTTACATTTTAAACTCCGCTTGTCGATTGAAAAATGCTTTTTAGTGAGGAATCCACGATGTATTCGATTGAAGTGCGGCTTATCATAAAACTTCCACGTCTGTGTCCGCCTTCAAAACTTCGTGACGTTATCAATGACCTTGACCTCATTTAGGGACTTGGAAAGTTTGAGCTCTGATTCTCTATGTATGGGAACTTGAACATCCCCCATGGGGGCAATTAGGGAATCTTTTTTCTGGAAATTTTTCATCAGATACAGCTCAATGTTCGAATTTCTTAGGTCCTTTTTCCATCATATCCCTCCTATCACCCATACCTCGGAGCTCGAAATTTTTTCAGGCTCCTTTTCCATCATATATCGCTTAGAAGTCGAGAGCTCAGAGGTCGAAAAATTTCCAAGTCTCCCTCCTAGCTCGGAAGTCGAAATTTCTTCAAGTCCCACAGTTTGCCGTACCGCCTCCTTTTCCAAGCTCCAAAGTTGCCGAGTAATTTTTTTCCAATTTACACCCCCCCCCCTCTTCCCCCTAAGACGGGTTCCCTTTCAGAAAAGTTCGAGCTATGAACTCCTGAAGAGAAAAGACTTGAACAATTTTGAGCTCTGAACCTCTGTGAAAGTGTTGGGTTTATCAAAAAAAGATCCGCCGGTTGGCAAAGCTTTGAGGTCAACAGTTACCCTCTCATCATTCTTGGTCTTGCCCCTTCAGTTAACTGGATAAGCAATGCTTTTTACCCAAATTGGCTTAGCTCCTTCAATGAGCTGGATATGCAACGCTTTAAACAACGTAAAACTCAGAACGCTCTTCTAAGGCACCCCATAAAACTGGTTCCCTACCTCCCCCCGTTAAATTCCGTTTAAAAACATGTGAATTTTTGTTAGAAAGGGACTTGGAAAAAAAGTGTTAAGAACCTTTGTAGAGGTGGGCCCGGCGGAAAGTGAAGCTCTGAACCCGTAAGTTTAGCTATAAGTACGGAGTCTTTGACTAATTTTTAACAGATAACCTGTTTTATCGGGGGGTGGGAGGGGGGGGTCTTTCTTGAAAAAACGTCCGCCGTCCAGCAGAGTTCGACAATTTTCTAAGTTCTCTTTCTATCACCTATAGTTCGGAAGTCACAAATTTCTCAAGCCCTCTCCTTTCACCTACATAGCTCAAAGGTCAAACAGCGGTCGGCAGAGGTCGAAAATTTTGATTGAATCATTCTTTCTCAAGTTCTCATCCTATCATGTATACAGCTTGGAGGTCGGTGTTTATGGCATCGAAGTACCTCTTTCAAGTAACTGGATATGCAATGCTTCATACACCAATTTGCTTGGCCCCTTCGGTGAGCCGGATGTGCAATGTTCAAACACCATGAAACCCAGAAAAGGCGCTTCCAAAATACCCTATAAAACAGCCCCCCTCCCCACACACCATTTAACTCCGTTAAAAATCCGTGAATTTTTCCTGCCAGCACAAAAGCTAGGCTACAACTAACCTTAGCCAGACCTGGAGGAGGATTTTAGACAAAAATTCTTCAAGGATAGATTTTTTTCCTCACTATGAACTAGATTCCAGCTTGTTTAATTGATAATACAGAGAACATACAATTGGAAGAAAGGCGTGACGTCATCAATGTAATTAGAAAGAGATACAGAAGGGACTTGAAATGATTTCAAGTATGAGAACATGATAAAATTAGTGCTGGACACTACTTTAAATTTTTGAAGACGAGGAACGTACAAACAAGAGAGTGTGATGTCATCAGGTGCTGATTTTTGGTTTCAATCGTTGTAAGAGAGCGACTCACGAAAATCAGAATTTGATTTCAAGAGAAATTATGACAATTACTCAGAGGAAGGCGACTTCAAGGTTTTCTGAAAATTTCAATTAGGCCTGCTCGTGAATTTAGTCAGATCTCTCAATTCTAGAATAGAGGCGTAAGGGTGTCCCATCAGGACTACATCATTCTGTACAAGTAGTTCTGAATGTCTTCTGTTTCCATTTGAAAAGAAAGTTTCATTGAAAAGCTGCGAAGTCGAAATAGCATACGGTTCCTGTATCGTAAGTCCGGAAGACTAAAATCGAGTCGGTAGCAGGCGTGTTCCAACAGGAGTAGAGTTGTGTCAGTAGGCAAATATTTCACCTGGAAAATTACTGTCAATAATTTGGTATCATCCCTCTCGTTTTTGTTTTCTTCAAAAACGTATCTGGTCAGCGTAGACTCGTTTATTCCTAAGCTCATTCTAATTTTGTCTCGAGTAGGCGAGAGTTTACGCTCGAAGAACTTGCCAGTCATCCAAAAGTTGGAGTCATGGGACGGAAAATTGTATGTAAATTACTATCGCGCCAGATTATATCATTATCTCGTAGAGTACCCTCATGATTCGTTTTTAACGTTTGGACGAAGATGAGGACTGCAAATTGCAGCACTTCCTGAAAATTGAAACACATGTGTAACAATTACCGCGAATAAATTGTACAATACTCGTACACAGATTCGATAAGCTAGAGAGAACCAGGAGAAAAAAAAATTGGAGACGAGGAAAAATTTTCCAACTTGTATTCGCTGCACATATATCGTATTTGAATGTATATCAAAATTGAATGAGTTTGTAAAGGTAGCGATAATGTACGAGTACGTCGATAATTTAAATAAAACGTAGATATATCTTGTCATAAAGGAGGAGGAAAAAAAAAAGGCCCAGAGCGATAGCCGTGCACTGTACAGTATACTTTTGAATAATAAAAATTAACGGCTCGTTCAAAACCAATATATGAAAGAAAAAAAAAATACAAGAAGGGGAATTTATAAACTAGATTTCTGAGTTCTTTTCGTCGACAGTGGATACGTGTGTGTGTACTCTTTTCTACGCCAAAAGGTTTAATTTTCTATACGCTCTATTTGCATATCAGTAAGCGCGCATATTTTTCACATTATTACGAGTTTCGATTGAGCAAATCCAGGTGCTTGTCCAAACTCACGCGTCTACACCAATAAAAATGTGAAAATTATGCGAGGCGATTCAATTTTTATTCATTTGTTCATTTTTTTTTTTTTGTCAATTTCTAGTAGGCGAGGCGAGATACGACTGAAGCTTCTGAAAATTAGGTAATCGTCGAACATGAACAACGACTTGCTGGAAAAAAGGAAGATCAGAAATTAATGGTCGAAAAGATCGTAAAAATATTTCCTCTCTCATTCATTGATATTATTGCTTCAAAACCTTTGATGCGTTGGAGCAAAATGAAAGATCCATCGAAGTTTTTTACTATTTGTGTTGTTGCATAACGTCAAGTAACATTTTTCAGATACGTATGTAAGGGTAGGATTGCGAATACTCTTTAACTGGTATGTTATATTGTTATATTATTTCATAACTGAGCGCAATTTGATAGTTTACTTTCAAATTCGAAGGCACTACTGGGCTGACAACGAAACGATCCTTCTAAATTTTTAAAATTCAGTTTCGATATGTAGAGAGCGTAGTTCAATTTGGGCTACAGAAAAAGATTCAGAAAGTAGCTCAAATTTTGTCTCTTAGAACCTCGAATTGTCAAAGGAGGAATATATGAATTAATTTTTAAAGTAGGTATTTGAAAAGCTGGATTTGGAATCGTTCTTCATCGTCAGGCCTGAGGAATGGACTGAAGATTATTCATTCAAAGTACCAAAGGCATGACGTATGGGCAGAAATTGGATCTAACGACAATCAAGATTTTAGAGTATCAAAAGTACAAACTCCTATTCAACTCGTAACATCATTTTGGTCGACTCGGCATATGACGATAGGGAGCTGTATAATATGATAGGAGAGGGTACGTAAAAGCATTTCGAGAATTGAGATATATTATGACGATAAGGAGCCATATAATACATAAGAGAGGGAATTGGAAAATTTTCCACTCTCGATCAGACTAATTACAAAATTTTTTGTGAAATAAGTCTTAAATCTTAAAAAAAGGAAAACACTCATTTTCATTTAGCCTAAAATTTGTGTTTTCCTTTTTTCTCGATCAGACCTGATACGTCTACTCATAAAACTGGCCGTTTCCCACGGAACTGCGAAGCTTGCGGACTCTGCAATGGTATCTAAATTATTTGTTGTACGGTCCTATTGCTTTGTTTTTAACGCACGTTTGAGCAATTTTTACTGCATAGAAATCCCAACTCTTGACATATCTACGTCCAAACGCGAGAGAATCGTATTGGGTGGTATGAATTCTACATATCTTCCAACACCATGTTTGAAAGTGATGAAATTGAATTGTTTATTGTTGATTAGCGATAAACTTGTTATTAAACTTTTCTTCGAGCTTACGGTACATTTTGATTAAACTAGAAAATCAAAAGAAATCTTCTGGCGGAGCCAAATAGAAAAAGATCATGTTTCATGTCTTCTTAAGGTAGCATGCTCCGATCGTTCGCCCTCATCTTGGTCTAGTACAAGTCTACCTAAGTATATTCCAGGCTGATGAGATTAGGGGGCCTCACTCACTCCGCTCGTTCGTCTCGCTTCTTGGTCTAGTATAAGTCTAGTTCAGTATTTCAGGCTGATGAGATTAGAGGGCCTCACTCGCTCCGCTCGTTCGCCCCGCTTCTTGGTCTAGTATAAGTCTACTTTAGTATTTCAATAAAGGGTATTCCTTCTACTTCAGGCCCAGTATAATGAAAGCTTCCGACGCACGGATGTACGCAAGCAAATTTCAAATTCAGGGTAGGAATCTGGCTTGATCTAGTATAAATCTAGTTTACATTTCTTTGTAATGTAGGCTATTCCTACTACAGCATACTGATTCAGGCTTAGTATAATGAAAGCTTCAGAGACCCAAGGTCATTTGCATACGGCGTGGTGGTACTCGCAAACGCGGTGAGTTCACTGCACACATCAAAGAGAGATCTAGCCTAGCTAGTAGAGATTAATACAAACTTCCCCTTTGTATGAACCTATGGTATAAAGGAGCTTAGTTTGGAATGAGTCTGTGTTATTCCTAGTATAAAGCTAGTTTAAACTAGCATGTAAACTAGGCAAGGCGAACTATAAAGCTTCTCTAGGAGTCAGTGTATATTAGGTTTAGTATAATGAGGGTTTCGCTAAAAGTCAAATGACTTGAGAAATCTTAGTATAAAGCTAGTATAAAGCCACCATAATGCTAGTATAAAGGCGCCGCGTTAAAAAAACTCGCAAAATTTCAATAGTGGTCAGAGGGATCAGGTCAGCGTAAAGACATGAAACATGTCAATAATTACAATTTCCGTATAACTTTATTAAAATTTGCTGAACGCTTTCGGCTTACGCCATCATCATGAGCAATTTCTTTTTGAATTAATGCGTCAAAGAATCCTTAACACCTAATTTTGTGAAGTGCAAGTTTTATAGTGATTCGCCGTCTATCATGGCTAAGTTGCAGACCTCAATGACCAAAAAATGGTTGGGATTGGAAATGAAACGATGGTACGGTCGCCTCAATTGTACCACCAAACTCTGTTACAATGCTCACCTTCGCCTAGCCTCCGTCTTGGACCCTGAGGAGCTTGACCATTTCCTCCTCACGCTATGTTGGGCCTCCGAAGACCTCTATGAAGAACTCAAATCCAAAAAGGAGGAAAAGCTACAACGTCTCAGATCTCACAAGAAAAACAACACGAGAACTACTCTTCAACAAGAAAGCTCCGTACCGCATTCCTTCTTTACCCGACTGGTGAATTCCTCCAGTGCCACTTTTTCGGAAGATGAAATTGCGATGCTGGAAAAAGGACAAAAGTTTTCCTTACCTCCTACCTCTGCATCCCCGGCCAAGGAGATGATCGTAGCCGAGCTCGCCTCAAAACTACAGTATAGTTCTCCGGAAATGGTGTCCAATTTAGCGGAAAAAATTCACTCCAATCCGATTCCATTACTTTAGAAAGCCGACCGAAACACCCTTCTTTCTCTCCGAAAGAAGATAAGAACCCAAGACCTAGTGATAACTAAGGCGGACAAAGGGAGTACAGTCGTCATCCTTGACCGAAGTGACTACAACCAACGGATGACGGAGTGCCTCGACTCCATTAACGCAGTGTGCAATCCGGATTTCAACTTCGACGCTTACAACTGTAAAATCCGTAAAGGCATTAATGGAGGTAAGCACCTACTTGATAAGGAGCCCCTTAAGAATCCGTCCCCCCCTCGGATTTATGGTTTTCCAAAACTCCATAAAGAGGGTAACCCCATGCGCCCATTAGTGTCAAGCATTTCGTCCCCCACTTACCCGTTGTCCAGATACCTGGACAAATGGTTCAAGCACAACACAGGCTTCCAATCCCCTCTTTCAATTACAAATTCGGCTGAACTTGTTGAAGTTTTAGCCCAGAACCCCCCTCTGCCAGGAAGCATATTCATTTCGTTTGATGTTAAAGGCCTTTTCCCTCATGTTCCACATGAACCTACCTTGGAGCGCATGGAAGAAATTCTTAAAAAATCCAATGTCCCTGTTGACTTCGTTAACGAATATATAAAGCTTTTAAAGCTTTGCTTACACCCGAATATATGCCAGTTTAAGGACGCAATCTACTGCCTCCCGGATGGCATAGGTATCCCCATTAGATCACCACTAGGGTCTCTATTCTCCGAAGTGTTTATGGAGAGGCTTGAATCCGAGATATTCGATTCCGACAACCCCCTCATACCCCACGTGGCCCTTTGGCGCCGATATGTGGACGATGTTCTATGCGTTTGGCAAGGCCCCATTGGCCTTATCAACGAATTCCTCAACTTCCTCAACACCCTCTATCCCTCTATCGACTTTACTGTGGAAATTGGTGGTAATCAGATTAACTTCCTTGATCTCCATATTGAACATACCGCTGGGATTTGTTCTTATGGAATCTACCGGAAACCCACCACCACTGACATCACAGTACATGGAACATCCTACTGCCCCCTCCCTCATAAGTTGGCCGCTTACCATTACTTCATTAATAGACTGGTTTCAATTCCCCTAACGCCCCAAGCCTTCAAAAATGAGGTTGAAGTTATCAAATTTCTAGCCCAAAAGAACAACATTAACGTTGATATCGGTGGGATGATAAGGAAGAAGCTTCTAAAGAACATCCTCGGTCGTGCTTCGACCTTACAACTAGCACCAAAAGGACTAAGATAGTCCCTCTTCCGTACCTCCCCCCACTCACCGATATTTTGGCCAGCCTCCTCAGGGCAAACAGCCTGAAGCCAGTCTTCTACCCTTACCTCCGAGTTAGTAGGTTATTGTCTAATGGCAAAGACAGTCTCCCTTCCTTATCAAACTGCGGTGTCTACCTCCTAGAATGCAGAGATTGCCCGGCAGTCTTCATCGGAGAATGCGGGAGATCCTTCCAAACTCGCCTTACGGACCACGTCGATGCCTACGATAATGAGAACCCCCTGAAGTCGACGTTTGCGCGCCATCTATTAGAAGAAAATCATTTAGCTAAAGGGGAGAAGGTGCTGCATGTCGAGGAAAAGAAAATTCGAAGGAAGGCTCTTGAATCCGTCGAGATAGCGAAATATGACGCGTGCCACCGCTTTGACGTGTTAAATGGTGTGAAGAATGAGGATTTAATCATTACCAAAGTTTTCATGACATCACCGCATTATACAACTACCGACTTGTAAGTTGTCGGCGAACCTCTGCCGCGATCAAGATGAAACGTACCTTTGTAGTTTAGTTCAGTTTATAATTGCTCATGATGATGGCGTAAGCCGAAAGCGTTCAGCAAATTTTAATAAAGTTATACGGAAATAGTAATTATTTGATTTTCTAGTTTAGCGATAAACTCCTCGATATTGTGTCCATTAACAAACGATCCTCTCGTGAATTAGAAGATCGACTGTGGCTTCTCAAATGGGTTATCATCATTCAGAAAGTGTCTGCAGATAACTCTAAATCCGAATTGAACTTTATCAAGTTCTTTTTCTCAAGAACGAAGTTCTCATGAACATTGACAAACTTGAAGCTCGAACAAACTTACTTCCTCTTTGAAGCTTCATCAAAATCGTCATGATGCCATTTTTGGGTAGAATTTCTAGAGCAAATTCCTGGCGCTACTTGCACCCCTTTCTCGTGTTTGGAAAATCTCTTCTCAAACGCGCAGAAATGCGGTGTCTACTTCTTGAAGTATAGCCTTTGTCCCAACTCTTCAGTTGGCCTAATGAGCAGACCAGTGTGAGAGCGCCTTGCAGAGTTAAGCGGAACGAACGTTTTTTTCAGAACATCTTAAATGATGATCAGCCCGTTAAGAGAGCACGCAGTTAATCTTGTTCATCCTCAGTGATATCAATAAGAAAACTCTCTCCATTTGAAGGATGTTGAAAGAAGTGACGAAATATTGGGTGACTTTGTCATCATTATTAGTCCAGCATACCTTTTTCTTCAAAATGACTCGTATTGTGTCATGTTGCTCCAACAGTGATGAATCCCATGTAGTGGCGCCAGTATTATGCGGAAGTAATCTGCGATTTTTTGTAGCTGTCCTCTCTCATTGTCAGATCACTATTTAGAGCGTCACTCTTTATTCGAACAAAAGGTAGATCGCTACGTGTTTCCATAAAATTTTCTCCCGCTCGTATCTCCCGTGGATTTACAAGAGTTTAGTTTTCAGTTGAATTAAGGCTTATCGACGGTAAGACATCGTACGGTTATCTAAACCATTTTGCAATGATACGGTTTTTGGAAGAGAGGGCTGCATTGTCGTACAGCCCGCTACCCATCTCAGGTCCCCCGACAGGTATTGCAGTCCGTAAACGATTAGTTGGTGGTTGGCGCCGAGGTACATGTACGTTACTAACGGGAACGCGAATGCGTAATAGACCATCGTGGTCCCGAACAGCCGTCAAACTAATCGCTCACAGACAGTATATTCCTCGAGACAAAACTCTCCGAATGAGTCATTCAACCCTATTATCATGGCCATTTCTGATCTTAAAACGGTGGCACGGCACGCGTTTTGTGGAAAAATTGATGCAACAATGAAATACCACGAGAGATGTGAAATGCAAGGCTGTATGTATACTGTATGAAAAGCACCCTAATGATCGGTGTTTCGAGTAACATGACGGACACACGAGTTCAAATCCGCACGGTCTCATCAACCTCCTCCCACTTACGCGTAATCTGTTTACAAGCTGTTGAATTTCTAAAACACAATATTATTCTACACCACGGTTTTCCTGTATACAGTAGATTATTTATTCAACTCGTATATACGTTCTCGTCACTGATGATGAGTTACGAAGTAGCATTCAACGAAAGATAAACGTTTCGACATTACCGGTATATTTTTAATTTTCTCTATAGAAACGGGAGAAAAGAAAAGGACGACGTGACGCGACTTGACACGTATATTCTCGAATAAATCGTAGTATCAAAATATTATTATTCCTTCTTCAGTAGCGATGAAAGATACAGTTTGGGGCGTTGCATTATAGAGATGGAAATATTTTTACAGGAAGAGCTGGGACCATTCTGAATTGCTTTTTATGAAGTATTGTAGCTTTGTAGGTGAGATTCAAAGTTGACCGAAGAAATTTTTTGTAATTTTGTGGATGGCTGAGTTCCTGATGCGAAGTAAATTGTAGATCGTTCCAGACTATACTCGTGTATTTTAAGAAGATGATGAAATTTGGAAAGAAGACTTCCAATTGAAAACGACTGGACCAACGAGACAAGGGAATTAGAAAAAAAATCTTGATGTATTATTATTTGTTGATACCTTTCTTTCTTTCACTGAACAAAGTTTACTTAACTGCGAGCACAACGTTACACCATTTTTTGCCTTCACCTTGTCATGTCATCACATGACTCCTGTAGTAATTCGTGAAGACAAACAGAATCTTTTGTTGAAGATGTGATTATCTTGACCCTGTGGGATCACAGAACCGTCAGGGTGACGCTAGTTTGGACTATTTCAGTCTTTGATTCGTCACAGTACTACAATTCACGTTTTTCCTGGGCGTACAATACTATACGTTACATAGTTTTATCATTTTTTCAAAATATACATTCTACCATCTGTCTAGGACACCCGGAAAGCTGTAGCACACTTCCACGCGTGGAGTTTTACTCGTGAATCAGGCGAATTGCTCGGTTTTCTTTCTCGAATGGGTTGAGGAGCGAAAATCCGGAAGCTTTCTTCACGAGCATTTATTCCGAAGATCAATGTTGATTCTTGTTACGCTTGTTTCCTGAAAATATATGCTAGATTAGTATTTCCCCATTTCACAATTGGGACCTATAATGAATGCGTCTTTTTGCTTAAGGTAACGATCGTCGCCATAGATTTCTGAGATGAGATTTCGTGACCAAGGACTACAGCCAACGGCCACGAGTAAGTTTACATTGTCGTATAACTGGCTTTTAGGCTAGTAAGAATTCTGAGAAAGCTCTTAATGCGATTTTAGGTCCTCGATGCAATGGAGCAACACATTTTTGGGTGTATGGAGATCTTAAGATGGGACGTCGTGTGTTTGTCGAGGTGATCATGGGTAAGCTATTTGTTACTGTGCTACTCATCTTTGTAGACTGGTTGTGATATATTTTGTGCGATCACGTGCTATTCGAATTAATTCTCCTTCTGTCTGGCTTGAAACTTTTTCTGTCAAGCTGTCCTACTTCTTATAATCATGGTCCCTTTTATTTATTGAACTCTACCCTTAATACTTGGAATTAGAGTCCGCGTGGGTAGAAAAGCCTGAACTACTATTGAATGCACGGAAAAATGTGGTGATGGTCTTTAGAAGAGCCCGTGAATAAGCCCCAGCAATGAAGATAGCTGGAGTCAACATCATGCCAAAGCTTGAAATAAAATATCTTTGAGTATGGCTGAATGAACGATTCGCGGCAGGTATGTGAGAAGTCTTTCAAGTTCGTACCAAACGGCCAGCCGGAAAAACTGTATTTGGAAAAAAAATTAAGAGGCCATTGCAGGTTTGCAATGGCAGCGGGGAACCCGCAACCTCCCGCGCGCGCGCTGACATTGGCCCGAAAATGCTCCTTCAGAAAATGAGTTGGCTGGGCTCTTCTCAGTATACTGCATGGACCTGATATAATGAAGGCTGAAAATTGAAATTTCTCCAAGTCCCTAAATTAGGTCAAGGTAAATGACATTGATGACGTCATAAAGCATCCTGGCTGGAAGTTTTAAATTTTCCAAGGTCATTAAGCATCCTGGCTGTAAGTTGAAATTTTCCAAGTTCCTAAAGTAGGTCAAGGTCATTGACATTGATGACAAAGCATCCTAGCTGGAAGTTGAAATTTTCTCGAAGTTGCTAAAGCAGGTCAAGGTCATTCATGACGTCATAAAGCATCCTAGCTGGAAGTTGAAATTTTTCCAAGGTCATTGTGCATCCCGGCTAGAAGTTTAAATTTTTATAAGTCCCTAAAGTAGGTCAAAGTCAATGACATTCATGACGTCATGAAGCATCCTGACTAGAAATTAAATTTTCTCGTTTCTAAAGTAGGTCAAGGTCAATGATATTGATGACAAAACATCCTGGCTGGAAGTTGAAATTTACTCAAGTCCCTAAAGTAGGTCAAGGTCAAGGTCATTGATGACGTCATAAAGCATCCCGGCTGGAAGCTGAAATTTTCTCCAAGTCGCCAAAGTAGGTCAAGGTCAATGACATTGATGACGTCATAAAGCATCCTGGCTGGAAATTGAAAGTTTCCCAAGTCCTTAAAGTAGGTGAAGGTCAAGGTCATTGATGACGTCATAAAGCATCCCGGCTGGAAGCTGAAATTTTCTCCAAGTCGCCAAAGTAGGTCAAGGCCAATGACACTGATGACCTCATAAAGCATTCCAGCTGGAAATTGAAAATTTCTCTCCCTAAAGTAGGTCAAGGTCAAGGTCATTGATGAGGTCATAAAGCGTCACACGTCACGTCATGTCACGTGACGTCACGCAGTTCTCAGAAACTCCCGCACGCGGACGTTTTCTGAGGATTTAATCCCCGTAACAAAATGGATAGCGGGTTCCCAGCTAAAATCTTCTGGCGGAGCCAAGTAGGAAAAGATTATGTTTCATGCCTGCTATCCTTTTGTGAGGTTTTCACTTGTTTGTTTTCATTATTGGCTCACGTGTTATGCTGAGGGCCAGTTATAACAGCGTTTGGTGTATAGTTCCAGTTAGGGTATTTCAAGCTAATAGCTTTTGGGTAGCTCACTTGGGTTGGTAAAAACCTACTTTGAAAAATTTCAAGATAGTAGCTTTGAAAGAGCTCACTTCCTTGCTCTACTGTGTGTCTAATTTAGAATATTTTCAAACAATAGCTGTTAGGTGGCTCATCCTGGTCTGGTATAAGTCTACTTTGTAATATTCCAAGCTAATAACTTTTAGGGGGCAAACGAGCGAAAGCTAATAGTTTTTAGGCTCTTCGCTTTACTCCCTACTTGGTCTAGAATAAGTCTAATGTAAGACTAGTAAAATCTTAGAGGAGTCTTCTACATCTATTATAATTCTAGTTTGATACTGGACTATGAAGGCTGCGAATGAGCCTCCAAAAAGGTATCATCTCGAAATATTCTAAACTGGATCTATAACAAAAAGAGAAGCTTACTAGCTCCGCTCGTTCGCCTCTCAATAGCCACTAGCTACTGAGGAAGACATGGAACATGATCTCTATTGATTTGGCTAAGCCAGAGAATTGTTCTTAAAATGTTTTTCCCCTCTCAAGTCGCAGCCGTACAAGTTATGCTACTGGGAGCCCTCCCTTGTGAGCATGCGGTGAGAGGATGACGATTGCTCCCGCTTTGATCGAAGCGGGAGGGTTTTCACCTAGACAGTTGGTACTGCTGCAACTCGACTTAAAAGAAGAATAAACATATCAAAGTAAAAAAAAAAAATGGATGTCAGTGCTGCGTATCATTCATCCCGGACATTGACTATTGATTCCTCGGACGCTGCGAAGAGCGAATCGAACTTCAATTGGTCTAAGTTAACAAGTTCAGTTTTGGCTTACTCCAACGAGATGAAAATCGATAAATTGAAATTTTAAACGCATGAGATTTGTTGAGTTTGCAATAAATGTTATAGAATATGTTGGGCGAAAGTTTGATTCATGAAAGGGAGGTTTAGTGGTGTAAATTTTCCGGCTACGCAACTGAGGTTTTATGGAAAAACAAAAAACTCAAATATTTTCCTCTGTTTCAGTGCAAGTGGAAACTGCAATCGGGAATGGAAATTCCTAATCTCAGTAAAGAAGAACTTCTTGTCTTATGATCGCGCTCTGTTCGGAGCCGGTCTCCAAAATTCTTTTAGTTTTCAAAATGCCCATCACCACTATGTCCCAAAAATTTTCTCTGTCTGAAAACGGTCTTCGACTACTATTTCGGAAGTAGTCCTTCAAGAATACATTGTACTTTTCTAACAAGTGAAGTCGCAATAACTTGTACGTAGGAAGCCTGAACATACCACACTTCGGAAACTGTTGGATTGAGAGTTGAAAAGAATACCAAATTACTGTCTAATTGGTAACCAATCCTGAACATCAGCCATTGAAATAGGTTTACCATCCTGGAATTGTATCAAATAGCGTTCCACGAAATCGTGGACCAAGAGCAATCTGTAATACCATTGATCTTTGATGAGTCATAATTTGACCTCATCGCGAATGCGAATCGACATATGAGGGCTTATTCTCTCATCTCTCCAGACGATCTCAAAAATATAGTCGTAGGTCATTTCAGTTTTTGCGGTCATAATGTGAAGATGCCAATACTGACGCACAGTAGTTAAGGAGGAAGTGACAGACGACTCGTTATACTCGTAATACAGTTAGGTGATTTTAACGGGTTGGTTACTGACCACACGTAATTAACTGCCGGCGGGCGTGCGTTCAGTTTTGCCATTTGATCCGCGTTTAGAAGCAATTCTTCGACGATAAACATCGCGTTAGCGGTCGTGGTGTGGCGAGATCGGCGTATAGAGAAATAGAAGTGTGATTGCTGACTCAAACTTTCGTGCTGTACTTTGTCTACTGAGTATCAAACGCTACACTTGTTTCAATATACCAGATTGACGAGTATTCCATAGCATGTATGTGTAGTTTTGGCGCAAAAAACAATGATAAGTTTTTCGGGAGAAAAATTAAAATGCAATTTAGGTACCATCGCGGCGTGTAATTTTCTCCTGGCTGCAGATGAGAAAAATATTTCGTATACACAATTTGGGAGATTTTCATTTCGAGAATTAAGAGAGCGTTTAAGAGTTCGTTCTACTTCCATTACACATCAGTGACGGACGGTTTCAGGTCTTTATAGCGTTTCGACATAAAGATGGAATTGAGTTCGGTTCATATTTCGGGTCATTAACTCGCTTTAAATGGTAATCAAAACAGAAGGCGTTAGAAAATGACTTTTTACGGCATTATTAAAAGGAGGGAGAGAAAAAAGAAGAAAAAAACCGTAGGATACAGTACATGTACGCGAGAAAGGCAATTCCAACTTTAGAATTAAAGAGAGCGATCGGCCCGAGGTGTGTATTTTCAACTGCTAATACAACACATATATACACATTTTTTAATTCATCTAACGATAATTATAACGTTTCTTGTGTAAAGTATAAAAGGATTCTTTATTCTTCGGGGACGAAGCATAATACGCTACACACGCAGTATCTTATATACTCTTTTCTTCTGCTCTTACCATCTTAGACTTTTTCGTAGATAGAGAAAGACGAGTAAAAAAAAAGCGTACTCGTACTGTGTATTTTCATCATCTATATAAAAAGAAGAGAATATACGAAAGCAAAAGACGAAGGCGAATTCGTAGAAGTACACAGTGTATAGCTATATACGATAAATCATTTTTCATCGTATTCTAATGTCAGATTATGTTTCAGATAGAGAAATTCGTTAGCATATTTCTTTTTATGTAGGTATAGGAACTTTTTTCTTCTTTCTCGCTCCTTGCTCTTTCTCTCGAATATTATGGTTATTTTCCTTTCCACCTTATCCCACTCCCGTTTTTCTCTTCCACACTTCTCCTGCAGACACTTTAATACAATTACGCAAGATTCAACGACAGTCTCGTTCACGAGCTAAAAAACGTACAAAATTATAACAGCTTTTCACGTACTCGTAGGCACCATCAGCACACGAAAAGTAAAAAGAGATCATTCTGAAATGAATACGATCGTAATCATTACCCGCGTGATTGTTGACATTGTATCTAATTTTAAATCGTTTAATTCGAGTTGCCAGCGAGTGAATGAGCTGGTGTGCTAGAGGGGACTGAACTGTACCGTATAGGGCATCGTCGTACGCTCGAGAGTGCCAATTTTTAATAGGTCCTTAATTCGTAAAACCAGTTCGGGTAATGTTTGCCGGAAATACGAGCACTGACTGAGTAGTAGTGTTGGTGTGTTAGGCGCGTACATCATTCGGCGATGCTCGATGATCGAGCTCGAGCACGATGTGATTTATCGTCGCTCGTTATTTAAACAAGAAGTGAAGCCACCGCGGTCGAGTAGGGTGGCTCATTTCATGCATTCGTTGTCGTTTGAATGAAATTCCTGGAAAAGTAAAAAAACAAAATTCATCTGATATAGTCAGTGACAATGTTGATAAATTTCTCTGAACTTATATACTTCGTCTAGCTGGAATATGTACACGATGTTGTTGGTTTGTGTTTTCTGTATGATTCCTTCGCTGTGGACGGGCTACTGAATACGACGCGACGTCTTTGTGAGCCTCGTCTATGTAGACCAGGTAGCTTCAGCTTCCTATACCTTTTTATTTTTTCTGGTGTTCCCTCGCACGCGTTATAGCAAGGCTAACCCGAAGGTAGCACGTCACTCATCGTGTGCTATCTAAACCGTTTTTCAAAGTGTTTGGTGGCACGCGTTTCTTCTAATTAGATGGCTGTCCGAAAGTTTGGAAATATTCTCTGCAGGTATGGTGATAGAAAAGGGTAATGACAGAAAAAAAAACTCACAGCTCAGTTTGTTCGCTGGTCGCAAGTCCGTTCATTGAGACGAGCAGAAAACATGAAAGGATTTCAGTTCAGCATTCAAGTGATTGTTGAAGAGTCAGCCTTCTGTTATTCTGAGAATGGAGCAGTTGTTAAACTTTGTTCCATACCCATGCGTCCACATGTGTATTGAATTGAGGATCATAGAACTACGAAAAACTCCTGAATGACAATGACACAAGTGCCATCACAAGAAAGAATTGTTTCGAGAAGAGGAACAACGAAAATGGAAAACTAGATATTTTAAAATTGTATTCTCAGAATCTAAAGCTTATTAAATATAATTTCAAATTGCTCTACATAATGAAACATGTCAAAGTAGCCACAGCAGAGGAGGGCATACCAACCTAGTACGTGTACTGACAAATTAGCCTGTGGGAGGGGGGAAAGGGGAACATCTCGCACCAATAATTGTCAGCCCATAAGCCTCTCTTTGTTTCTGTTTAGGTCAAGGACAATTTGGAAAGTGACGCCAAAGTCGTCAAAATTACATTTGTCTCACAGAGCTGCACTGTACGCTTCTCCCTGAGCCAATACGTGGCGTTTGTCTATTCACGCTTCCTTTTACAGATTCAGGATAGCTCTGTTCCAAGCTCACTGATCTTCAATACTGTTGGTCTCCCATCGACGTGTCTACTTGTGTAGTCGGAATATGTTTTGCAGTTCTTTCCTCGGTTCCGCATCGACGTCCAGGGTCATTCTCCGTCTGCATTCAATGCAGGGAGTCCGCAACGGCTGAGTGTTCGCTGACTCTCTGGTCAAGTCAAAAACATGGGCTTACTTCTAAGCTAGGTTTCTCCATGCATTCTCCTGGCACTCATTCTAACCTCATGGGCACAGCTTGAAGTTTCTTTTTCCAGTTTTTCCCTATGTTTGAGAAGCTTGTGGCCTAAAATATCAATTTAGATGCACAGTAGGTCTTTACAGGGGAACTAACTGAGGGAAATAATCTTATAAATTACATCTCTTCTTTTCCTTTATAATAAATTGTGGAATCATTGGATGGTGACTTCGAGCCTGATTCTGACATTCGTGAGTCCAATCCACCTTAATTGGATAGATTTTTCGAAGGTACGATCCGCACTGATCGAATGAGAAGGAGGGAACAGAGGAACGTTTGCGTTCCCTTCTTCCCATTGAATTCAATCGACCTCCCTTCATCCTTGCCATCTATTAAAGATGCATTATAGGCTTTTGTTTTGCTGTATGATAGGCTTATGTTGGGGCTGATTTCACGAAGACGGGTATAGTTTAGTGTACTGTATAGCCCACTGTAATGGAGGCCAAGAAAAGGTCAAATCGTCATCAGCCATGACTCGGAGGCCACTAGTAGGCCTAGTATAACGTAAGCTAACGAGCAGAGTGAGTGATCTTGAGAATGAAAGACAGTTAAAAAGAGAGTGCCCAACCTGATGATGGCATAATCATGCATAATGGCTGCCTGTGACGTCGCTTACGAGGGGAGTGAACGATCAGAGAGTTGAAGAGATTAAAGATGAGAGAAAGAGCCCAAGCTTATGACGTCATAGGCAGCCGTCACGGGTACTGATGCTGACGTCGCGGGCAGCTATCATTGACGGTTATGACGTCACTAATATTGATATCCATGTTGAGGCTCACGGATTCCAAGGTGAGTTTAGGAATTCACAGGCACGTAACCAAAAGTTCCGTTACCAATAGAGCTGTGCCGGATGCTGGGAGAATTGAAAGCTGCCAGATCAATCAAAGGAGGAAGACTGGACAGTAACAAGTAGATGTAGACATTTAATAAAACAATACACGCACAATTTAAGGCCTGGTGGAATTGTTGGAGTTGTTCGTCGGTTCTGGTCCATATGCATAGAATGTCATCCACGTATCGTTTCCATTGTATTACTCGATTAGTGAGGGCGGTTGAGAGGATAGCTGTCTCCAGTTTGTTGAGATATGTATCTGCAACAACAGAGGAGAGAGGATCCCCCATTGGTAGCCCATCGGGAAACCGGTACGTCTCGCCTTGGAAGGAGCACACGTTGTCGTGTAAGCACAGTGTGATCAGATTTTGAAATTCAGTTATGACGGGTTCAGGAATGAGTTGTGCCCGGAGGTTCGACGTCATGATGTTGATGCTGTTGTGAACCGGTGTTCGGGTATATAGGGCAATCGCGTCGAACGAGAGAATTCTGGAACCGTGAGGAAGAGTGAGGTTTTTGAGTGTATTGGCTAGTTCGTAGGAATTGCGCATGGAGTGAGAAGGCATTTGGTGTGTGGATGCTGTGTACCATTTTGCGAGAAATTTGCTGGCAAGATATGCGGGATCCGTATTGTAAGCGACGACCGGGCGGATTGGGTTGCATGGTTTGTGTATTTTCAGCTGCCCATACAATCGAGTTAACCTCGGACTCATTTGAAGTAACGAATCACGGTTTCGGCTGCCGGGAATAAGAGGGCAGGACTGGTTGATCGCGGATCTAATCGAGTCGTTGTACCCATCTTCAAAGGAAAAGTTGTTGATTACCGCGCCGGAAGTGTTGAGAAAGTTCTTCATCTTGTTATTGTATTCCTCCCGTGATATGATGACTGTGGTTTGACCTTTGTCAGCTTTTACCAGTACAGGCTCCTGTAGTTTCCATGGATTTCCGTTTTGCTATCGGGATGATGGCAAATTTCTTTCCTTTAGAGATTAAGTCGAGTTCCTGTTCGTTGAAGGCAGAGTCAGAGAGGTTGATGACCGGGGGTGCAAAGTTTGGTTCTGGTCGCGGACGATTAGTACGTAACTTATTTTGCACTAGCTTCTCGAGTTTTTCAAGTTTGGATGAGTGAAACAAACTTTGCAACCTTTTTTGGCGGATGGCAACAGAGGTAAATAACTGTGTAGTTTGCCATTCTGGAAGAAAGTTTTGAAGTTTCTCTTTTGAACGGAAAATGAGATCCTTGTGTATAGCAAGCTTAGCGTGGAGGGATCTCGTCTCTGAATCGAGCCATTTCCGCTGGAGTGCGGACTCTACCCTGACTTTGGTTCAGATGGATGGGATGTATAGGCGGTAGGACAAAAACGACGGGCGTAGGCCGAATTTGAGGCATGTAGTAACAAAGTGAATACTCGATAGGCACTTAGAGAACTTTTCTTCCTCACGCTCATGCACTCCGTTCGTTCGCCCCCCCCCCCCCCGTGGACTAGATGGATTAATTTACAGTACACTGCACCTAGAAATAGACTACGATTTCATCACAAAGCAGGCTTGGCCCTGAAATAATACAAGAAGTCACTTACTCATAGACATTAAACATGATCTTGAAAATTTTCTCGTTTCCAAGTACCCTGTCGTATGATAGGTGGTTAATTAATTTTGGCGATCTGATGAATAAATCGGAAGTCTTCATTGACAAATTTGAATTTTGATTAGATTCACACTTTGCACTCACAATATTTGCCTATCGATCACTGTCCGCACTCTTATATAGGTTTCTTGATACTTGAATTTTCAACTTTCATTTATATACGTTGATACGAGAGAAGCACACCGAAGCGATGTATTTGAACAAATGGATGCCAGTCTGTAGAGAGTCTCGTGCCAAGTAGAATAGTTCTCTCAAAACATTTTAAGTACATGTAATGAATGTAAATTTATCGAAGGACTGATGGGATCTATTCCCTCTTTGTCTTCGATTTTCCTGTGTTGTTTCAACTACCTTAATTAAAACATGCATTTCTGCAGCATTCTTGCAATCGTTCATCTCTTGATCATTGTGGACTTGGGTGACATTAAAAGCGTTTGTGGGTAAGTGAATGAGTTTTGAGAAGTAGACTTGATTTTTCATCTTCGAGGGAAATGAAGTTTCAACTTAGTTTCCCATTGTTGTGCAACGCGTTCAACTTCCTGATTCGCACTGTTTAATTGTGTTTCAGAATGCCAACAAAAAGAACAGTGTGAGTAGCTCTTTTTCAAATTTATTTATTAGAGAGCAATGCAACTATCTATTCATCTTGGCAGTATCATCAAAACGATTTTCTGTTCAGAACCGAGAATGAGAAAACTCAATTCACTCTTGACAGAGGGTATGGTACAAGTGATTATTTTAAATTATGTTCTAGTCCTGTTTTTCAACCGTGGTCTCGTAATACGGCTCAGACACCTGCACCATCCGTGGGCCCGACCAGACTTAGAGAAACGTCGACTCCTCAGGTCAAGTCCTATGCTCAAGCTTTGTTAGTTGGTTCTGGAACGACTTCTTCCCCGAAAGCGGAAACAAAGGTCGACGAAAAAAATGAATGGTTGAAAAATCGTTTGGAGGAACAAAAGGAGAAGCATATGGAGGAAGCTCAACCAGGAGAGTTATCTATTAAATCCAAACCTGAAGAGAAGGAACAGTTGAACGAAGCTCAAGAAAAAGCTAGCGAATTTGCAAAAGACGAAGAAAAGTTGGGTACTAAAGAAGCTCCTATACCTGAGTCTGCCCAAAAAGGAATCCAGGATAATATTCCATTAACACCTCCACCTGTTGAAAGTAAAGAAACTTCACTACGTTCGAAAATTGTAGAAGACTCGATGGATGATTCTCCAAAAACAAATGTTCGCTCAAAGTCTTCATCGAAGAAACATCCACCCCGTCTAACAAAAAGCGCCAGGAAAAAATTGCGCGAACAGAAGAAAAAAGATGACGAGAAAAAGCATCAAACGCTACCATCAGAACCTTTGTCTGATGAATCAAAAGAAACATTTTCTTCTGAGGAGGAGGAACAACAACCTATTCCTCAGGTCGGAAATCCTGGGGATACATCACAAGCAGAGCGCGATAAGTTTATCTCCCTCCTGCAGAACGCCGGCATACCGTTAACATCAAGTGGAGAAGGACAGTACCAGAACGCCGGCACACCATCATCATCCAATGGAGAAGTAAAACAATATCAAAATCCTCAACCGTACAATCCTGTTTTTGGAACAATGCCGTACCCGGTGACTCCTACGCAAATGGGCCCATCAAGTATAAGAACTGTCCCAAATCCTGCATATGTTGATGATGGAGCGTCATCTACCAGATCTTCTGGTAATACAGAGGAGAGGCGAAACAAAATATTTGCTCCTCGAAAGATAACGCGCACATGGGCGTCGGAGGCGGAAGATGATAATGATGATTATACTGATGAGGATTCTTTCACAATGTCACCCACTCAAACTGTACCTCAAGATGAGAACTTATTTCAGGAAACCTCTCCTCGAGAAAGTATGTATCATTCGACTGATAAAACTAATCAAACTCCAACTATCCAAACGCTTCCACTTGAGTTCAACAACGACCTGAATTCTGTTGGTCGCGACATTGTTAGGACTGATTCAACTTCAACTACCCAAACAGTTCCCAGTACTACTCTTCCAGTTCAGCACAATGTCGACCAGAATTCTGTTGGCCACGACGTTGTCCACACCGATCAAACTTTGACCATTCCTTCAGTTCTTCCAGATGAATCCAATGACCACAATTCTGTAGGCCGCGTAATTGTCCGAGATATTTTGTTGATTATATCTACATTCATCGGAATTGAAGCGTACGCAGTTCTACAAAAAAGTGAAATCGAACCCGAGAGCTTTGGTTCCACTCAAATAGTAAAATTAACGGACAGTGGTCTCTTGGTAAAATGCAGCTCTAGAGAGGGCGCCGAAGCTCTACAAGAGGCTATCTTACAAGAGTTTCAAGAACTTGAAGTAGAACTCACAGATTTTTCTTCAAACGTGATTTGCATGTATGATCTACCAGAGGGTGTTACTTTTGAAGAAATAGATGTAGCTATAAGGTCGAAGTTCTCTGACGTGGCATTCCTGATACAATTTGTTCCTTATGAAGTACTGGGAAAACAAGAGGAGAAAATAGCGTTGCTAGATGTGAATGATTCACTATTGGATAAAATAAAAGGATCTTCTCATATTTACGTACGAGAAGAACGATATGAGATCAGCGTTGTTGTGAAGAGTGATTCGTATTATTCGCAAACTTTGGAAGAAGAAGAAGAAGAAGAGGAAGATTTCATCGAAGAGGGAAACTTTGAAATGTCACCTACTGCATCAGTGCTGGATGTGGACGAAGAAGTTGGCACAAGGGACCCAGAACTTAGTCTTCCTAATAACGTACCAATCATGACCCCGCCTTTCGGACAAAATGAACGGGCTCATCAGCAAGAAAATATTGTTAAACCTGTTCTAGAAGTCAGTACTCTTCATCAGGGTGTATTACCTGATCCAATGAAGAAACAAACGATCGAAAGAGTATCTAGTCAACAAACTATTCCCATGGAAGATCTGAGGACGCAAACAAAAAAATCTGGCCTTCAAGCAGAAGAATTATCAGTTCAGCAGTTACCTCCTCTTAAAATTGATAATAAATCGTATCTAGTTAAAGAAGGCTCTGTCAAGACGGAGTCGGTAGCCACGTCACCTGCTAGATCTATTCTAAATAAAGAAGAAGGAGACCAAGAAACTCCATCCTCACCAAGTGTCGCTGATGGCGCAGGTGTCTCCTTACATCGAAGAAGAGCAGCAAAAAAGAATAAAAAACGAAGGGAACGCATGAAACAGGTGAAGAAATCTAAGAAGAAATCATGGGAAATGTCCTCTGAATCTGGAAATGAAGCAGATGTAAAACCCAAAGATCAAACTGTGTCTCCAGCTCCCGTTGATGAAAGCGTTATCATCAATGAAGAGGAACAATGGGACACATTGCCTCTTAAATACGCTCTCGAAGAATCAGATGAAACCGTAACTTCTGATTTATCTGTAAATGTTCTACTTATCTCATCCAAGACTCCAGGAGTTCGCACAGCTGTCGAACTTGAGAAAAGTGATCTCATTCCTAGAACATATGGGGTCACTGATATTGTGAGTTTACCCAGCAGTGGGGTGATTGTTAAATGTAATTCTGAGGAAGGAGTTTACAATTTAGAAGAGGCTATCATTGAAAAACTAGAAGGACTTAGCATAGAAACAACTTATTTTTCCTCGCATATAGTCTGTATACACAATGTACCTGAAGAGACAACCGATGATGATATAAACACAATTATTGAAAATCAATTCAGCGAGGTTCCTATAAGTGTAGATTACATGCCGTATGAAGTCAAACGGAAGCACAACCCAAAAATTGTTTTACTCGATGTTGGAGACAAATTACTGCAGAATATGAAGGACACAGCCAAGATTCAAATAGAGAAAAATGTGTGTAGAATTCAAATTTGTTCACAAGCGGGCAAAAAAGAACAACCGGAATTGGATCTTAAAAGCGATCCTTCCAAAAATTTTGAAGTTTTAATAAAAGACCTGCCTCAGGATATAAATGCGAGAGATATTTCTGAGATAGTGCTCAAAAAGTATGAAGAAAAACCATCTCAGATACGGTTGTCCACCTCAGAAGACGATGAGAATACAAAAACAGCAAAATTAGAAGTGAGTTTGACATTATTGGGAAGAATGGCTTGGTCTCCGGATATCCCTGTAGGATGGAAAGTTAGACGGATTGAAACTCTATTGAATCTACATCGATGTGCGAGGTGTCAATTACTGGGTCATGAAACAAAACTTTGCCGCGGACAATATCATCCCCCTCCCATGAATCATGAATTGTGTCTTGACTGCTGCTCTTATAACCAACTCAATGAAGATCCTGAAAAGCAAAGAGATGCAAATCACGAGACTGATCATGAAAATTGTCCCACAAAAAGAGAATATCTATTAAAGTATTTGAAGAGAGGAGTTTCATCAAAAGAAGAGTCTGAAGAAGATGACAAGTTAGAAGAAGCTCAGTCGGAACCTCCTGGAAAATCACAGGATGGTGATCCTAATGCTACTCTATCTCCAGAAAGTATTGCCTCTTCTTTATCAGAATCTCCGAAAGACGGCAAGGACGTAACGCCTTCTACAACTATCCTAGACCAAAAGCCTGACGAAGAAAATCGGACTGCGCAACCGCTCACACATTTCCAGCCTCAGGAGCCAATTGTTTCTTCACCTCCTACATATTCTACTAGAGAATCCTTAAAATCTCAACATAAATATCGTCCGCCAGCAATGAGATCTTTCGAGCAAAGTGATCCAATTCGCATCACTCCTCCAGTAGTTGCCCCGTCTGGAAGTATTGGTCAACCATTAGAGCAATTTCCACAAATTCGTTCGGCCATTCCTTCAAAAATGGTATATGTTCCAAAACAAACACCTGTGATCAGGAATGATCATCTGTCACAGTCAAGATCTCCCAGTCGAACGCAAGAACGTGATCTTCCTATTAATGTTTCTCCAAAAACATATGGTCAGCCCTCTGAACGCTTTCAACAAGATCCATCTGTCCGTAGAGAAACGCCTTTGGTTACAAACGATCATCAGTCATTGGCCAGATCTCCAATTCAAACGCAAAAACATGTTCTTCCTGACTCCAGTTCCATTATTAATGCTTCTCCAAAAACATATCCAACTCATAATATTGGTCAGCCTTCTGAACGCTTCCAACAGAGTCCATTTATTCCTAGAGAAACACCTTTGGTTACAAACGATCATCAGTCTGTGGTCAGATCTCCAACTCAAACGCAAAGGCATACTCTTCCTGACTCCAGTTCTATTATTAATGCTCCTCAGATGGCAACATTACCTGGTCATGTTGTTTATCCTTTTGAGCAGTTTCAGCAAAGTCAAGCTATTCCACATTTCATCCAAGGTCCACCAGTGTTCGGAAACATTCAATTTGGGTCGATGGAACCTTTTCTCCTGCCTCAAAGAAATTTGACAAATCAATCTGTTGTTGAAAGACCACCCACAATTGAAAATATACATTTTGGATCGGGAGTGCATTTGCCTCCCAGTTTTTTAGCAAATACCACGCCACCTGCAATTGTTACCCAAGAACCACCTCCAATACAGACTATGACTGCTCATTTTCAGCAAGTTCCACACTCTTATTCCACATTACCTACAAAAGTTGATGATGGACCACCTTCAAATAGGAACATTCATTCTTTGCCTACAGAGAGCCCTGAGAAATTCAATTCGGGTAATTCAGTTGCTTCAACTTCGTCAGATTCTCATCAACAGGTTCTAGATGATAAGACAATTGCGGCCATACAACAATCCGTTGAACAATACTTGGTGGCTAGAGGCATTGTATCATCAGATAAATCTGCTCTTGGAGTAACAAACCCAACTGTTCGAGAGGCTCTATCCAAAATACTGCCCAATTTATCTGTTGCAACTCCTACTGACGAACCCAGCTCTGTAGAAGAAAGAAAAGGAAAAGAAAAAGTTTCTGAAGAAAGGGGTAGTGCTGAGAATCAAGCACGTTCAACTGTCAGAGAGCCGAATCTCCCGCCACACCATGAGAGTTTAGGGGTGCTTATCAGAGCCAAAAATGCAATGACTGACGTCACCAAAGAAATGGGCAGAATGAGAATTAATTCGTCGGGTCTGGTTATTACTCGAGCTATTTTTTATCCATCAGGTGATGTTTTACTTCTTTGTGATAGTGCCGAAGGTGCCGAATACTTAAGAAATACCATAAGAAGGTCTTCTACGCTTGATATTCTACCTTGGAGAGGTTTCTCTTCAAAAGTTCGCATTGACGCTGTTCCGCAAAATTGCAATATTTCGAATATCAATACAGCTATTCGAAAAAAATTTGGAGAACCACCAAAAAAAGTGGAATTCAAACAATACACTTACGGTGGTAGCGTAGATAAGAAGATGGCGTTTGTAAATGTGAGTGAATCGTTGCTGGAAGCTATGGAGAGAGATTCTACCATTGTGGTGCTAGGAGTGCCGCTAAAAATCAATGCATCTGTGAAACCTCCTCGTTGTTTGAATTGTAAGCTTTTTGGCCATCGAACAGATCTCTGTCGGGCACCTACACGACCACAACCAAAGCCCAATGAGAATTGTGTAGATTGTACTTATTATAACAAACGGATGAGCGAGACCGGACTTCGATTCATACCGAGAAGAGCAAATCACCGCACTGGTTCTGAGAATTGTCCAGCATTGCGTCCTTTCACTTCAGGATAGGTCTAGAAATATTTCACTGATGAATGTGGTATCCATATTTTTCCTTTAGATGTGTTGATGAAACTTGAATAAAGACCTGATGCGCTGAAATCTTCTATCAATTACGTATACTTTAAAATACATGCTCTGGCTCACAAGGGGGCGAAGGATTTACATCAAGAAAGGTATTTAGAAAAAGTTCAACTTCCAAGGTGTACACTTGGTAGGACAGAATCATGTTAGGAACGTCATACTCCTCACCTGAGACCAGTGCTGCTAGATCTAGGGATTTTTGTTCCTCGAAAAAGATACAGATTTCTCCACAGATTTCTTATATTCAAGGGAATAGTACCTTAGTAACTCATATGAGAGGTACTTTTCTCCTGGTCGTTTCAGGCTGATATTGCAGTCGTTCTCAACATTGAGTCGATCCAGGGACCTTTCTCCTGATCGTTATTGATAGATCAGTAGAAATCTGTTCCCAGGTGTTAGAGAAAATGACGGATACGGATTTTTAAAAATATCATCTGGCAGCATTGTCTGAGACTAGAAAATTTTCCGTAGTAGGTCAAGGTCATGCCTACCCATGATGTGAACGAAAATCTTTTTCAGCTATCCTGGTATGCTGGTATTTAGTAACTCTAAGACAAAGCTAATTGAGTGATCTTATCTGTCTATGTATGGCGTAATCCAAATCGTCAGAGCTTGAGCCGAGCCTTTGCTTTGGCAAGGCCCAAGCCTCCAAAATCTCAACTTAGCTTGTATACTTGTAGAGGCTCCTTAAAGTCTAATATCTAGGCACTAAATTAGTTTGCTCTGTATGGTACATACTGAGAAGACAGAGGTAGGGAGGGAGAAGAGAAGGAAGAAGATCGATGAACGAGATCAACGATCTGAACGTGACAAAGAAATGACAGTTCAGGAGAGTTTCAAGTTCACGTTGAGACGCCGCGACTGCCTCTCATTCTTCAAGCTTATTCATGATTCTAACTTCAGTAGCTGCATGAAAAAGCCTGATTTAAACTCGATCCTTCCATTGGCGAGAATCCAATAAGTGCTCATCAAAGGCAAGGAAACGATCACTTTTCTCAAACGCTTCAAGATGCTCTTTGGGTTTTATCTGGGTGCCACAACCCGTCTGGCCGATGTAGATGGAATTGCAGGAGTCACAGCTCGCTTTGTATACACCTGATTTGGCCTCAAGAGGGAGGGCATTCTTTATAGCAGAAAGGTGGCCTACGAACCGTAAAGTGTGGAACGCTTCAGCTTACGAGCAAGCTGGTAAGATTGGAGGCCGAGAAAGCGCACACGGATCCATGGAAAGCTCCTTGACAAAGCTGTAGGAAGGAGGTTGGAGAACTGTCGAAAGGAGGCAATCAACTTCTTTCTAACCATCTTGTCAATGTTCAGCCTTGTGTCTTTTTTACCGGGTAACCCGCAATCCATTTTGTCAGAGGGATTACATCCTCAGGAAACGTCCACGTCCGCGAGTTTCTGTGAACTGCGTGACGTGACGTGTGGCGCTCTATGACGTCATCGATGACCTTGACCTACTTTAGAGACTTGGACAAATTTCAACTTCCAGCCGGGGTGCTTTATGACGTCAACAATGACCTTGACCAACTTTAGGGACTTGGAAAAATTTCAACTCCCAGCCGGGGTGCTTTATGACGTCATCAATGACCTTGACCTTGACCTACCTTAGGACTTGGAAAAATTTCAATTTCCAGCCTTCATTATATCAGGCCTAGCATGCAGTCCAGCCAACTCATTTTCTGAGGGGGCATTTTCGCGCCAACTTGATTGCGAGCGCGGTAGGTTACGGGTTCCCCGCTGCCCTCCTAGTTTGAGGGAGAGAGCACACGATCTGTGGACCATTGAGTGGAAGGCAACGAACTAGAGTTTGTTGTGGTGTAGCGACGAACCGTGGATGAGTACGCCAGCAAAGAAAGATTCTCTGAATAATTGGAATTTATTGTCAGCAGTTTCTAGAGTAACCATACTTCCTTTCTCTAGTGTAAACTCCGGCCATGGATGCGCGCCGTTGAGGTATCTGAAGAAAGAACCTACTTCGGAGGAGGATGTTCCTCATACACACAGAGAAAGTCTTCTACATATCGTGCGTCTACTGTAGAACGCAGGTAGACAGGTTGTGGTTGAAGAGGAAGTCAAAACATTGGCGACTACTCGGGACAATGGTTTCCCCGTTGGGAGCCCATCAGGAAATCGGTGAACTACTTCTCTGAAGACATAGTTATTGTGCATTAAGCAGAGGGAAATGAGTTTCCCGAATTCCTGAACCAGGTCATGATGGATAACCTGGTTTTTTAATAATAAGCATATGTGACCAATAGCCTCAGCCTTAAGCATCCGAGTAAACATTCTAGAAAGGTCGAAGGATACCAAAGATAAATTGTTTGGACAGGTATTGTCTTTGATGAGGTTCGCGGAGTCCGAATAGTTAGCCCACAGAGTGTTAGAAAGAGAACACCTTTGGCGCAAGAATTTGGCCATCTTGGACGTAGGATCGGTACAAAACGCAGCCATCTGTCGGATCGCAGCACCTTCCCAGTGCGTTTTCAACTGTCCGCAAAGTTCTGGGATGAATGCATTCATTTGTTGTGGACTCTCACGCACCTGAAGCTCGGGGTTAAGGAGGGAAGATTCAAGATCAGTTTTTGAACTTCACGATTGTAAAATCTGAATGTAAACGGCGTTGTTTCCTTGAGTAGGTCAAGACCATGCCTACCCTTTGACGTCATCAGAATATTGAAAAGTTTGAATTCACGGTAGAAATTTTTTTTTCTTAAATCTTTACTTTTGCCCCCGCTCCCCGTAAGGAAATTTTGAACCGTTGAACTGTTTTTTAAAGTAAAAGATTTGATGAAATTCCAGATTCTTGATGAGTTGTTCTCTCTGTCTCAATGATATAAAATGTAGATTGGACTGAATTGGACGTTGTCTGTAAATGAAAGGTTCGAGCCTGATGAGTAAGAACCTCGAAGTCTCTTGACTATTTTTGTGCACAGATAATGGCTTCTTAGAGGCGTATGTTGTGCATTCGATATTGTTGGTATATGTGATTACAAGAATTGATATATATTTGTTGATGATGGGCAAAAACTTGGTAAATTATTTTGGTCAGAACCAATTCATTAGGTACTCTACAAAATACTTTCCTTGCAGATCAACTTGACACTTCTCTATTTTTCTAGTGAAGAGGGGTTTCCATAATTTTTTCAAACTCGCGTACAATTGATCAAACAACAATATTCATGAATAATTTACGCAAAGACTCAGCTGAGTTTTGCCAACACGAGACTTATATTTACTCAATATTATTGTAAGTTACATCTGTAAGAAAGCACACGGTCGATGATGTTATCGAAAGAATTTTAGTGAAATTGATACCAAACGATGCCGAGAGAATTGCATCCTGACTTATATGTATGAATTATGTGAGAACGAGCTCACTTTCGCTGTGGCGTAATCACGATCGTAATTATCGACTGCAGGTGAAATATGAACCACAACAAATTTGCGATCGACCTGATCATCTTGATGGTGGTCGTAATAATAAATGAGTTCCCAATTATCATTGCGTAAGTGAAAATGATTTGTCTTTCTTAAAAATTGATTATTATGATCATTCATTCATGAGCTATAGCTGTTGATTTCCGCGCAAAACTTTTTTCAATACATCCTGGTAGTTCTAACTAGGTCTATGAGGAAACTTCCGTTTGTAGTAGTCCAAGCATAATTCACTTTCATTCTTCCTCTGATATGTTCATTTTTAACAAAGTTAAACTTTTCACACTTGTGTATCGCTCTGATTCACTGTTTCAGCTCGCCACCAGAAGTGAACAAGTAAGTGTATATTTTCAAAAACCCATCTCAATTCAGGTATCATTTTCTCACTTTCACACATACTTCAATCAATATCTGTGTTCTAGTCCTAGTAAGCCATCGGGATCTTCTAACTCAGTCACGTCCAACTCGGCAGGACCTGTAACTGCAAGTAAGACAGGTTGGAGTGCTACATCCACACAATCGCTGGGAGAAACTGCCAACAAAATCAAACCAATTAGAGTTCCTAAACAGTTGAAATCGTATGCCCAGGCAGTGAAAAGTGCTCCCCCAAAAACCCCCAATAGTAAAGGACAGGCTTCAGAAAGTACTATTAGCAAAGCTGCCAAACGGAATATGCGGCGACATGAGACTAGAAAAAAAAAGGCTACCGCTGAAGACGCGTCCGAAAGTATGTCTCCTGAATCTACAACCAAAGTGCAAGAGTTGTTTTGGGAACATACTCTCCCTCCAGAGGACCTTAGTTCGGCACCCAACTTGTCTACTTCGAGAAACCATGACGAGGAAAGGAGGTTCCAGACCTCTCCTGTACCTGACCAGATATCAATTTCTCCTCCTTCATTACCTGAAAGTGAAAGTAGCCATGATTCTCAAATTGCAAAAAACTCGGAGAATAGAATGCAGACTCATGGTCTTGTACCTACTCATGAACCTGTTGTGGAGCTCCGAACTCAGAATTTAGCTTCCTCTAATGCTGCAAAGCCCATCAACCCCACGAATATTCAAGAAACTTCATTCAAAACTCGGAATTCGATAGCTTCCGCTGTTATTGAGCCTATGAATACTCATAAAACTCCATCGTTGAATTTAGAATCGTCTATATCACCCCAATTAAGTTTTATTACCAATCTAGGAGTACAATTACCTACGGTAGAAAATCTTGAAAATCTATCTACCAAAATTACTTCCCAAGATCAAAATACTTCTCAACGTTTCAAAGGCTCAAACATTAGAGAGAAAACTGGCGTCCTTCCGCCTGAGAGACAGTGGGTCATAAAAAATCCAACAAAAAAGAATGAAACACAAGATTTAGAAGGAAGAAAAGGAAATGATGACAATGTAACTTTCTCATCTTTAAGAATCCATACCCAAGGAGAAGAAAACCAGGATCCTTATCCAACTGAGGATGTGCTCACATCTGAGAAAAATGTTCTACTCATTTTAGCCAAGATACGTGGGACCGATACAATGGCACTACTTGATAAGAGTGGCATCAATCCGTACTACTTTGGTGCCACTGACGTTGTCAAGCTGCTTCACAGTGGTGTATTAGTGCGATGCGATTCTGAGGCCGGGGCTATAGGTCTACAAAAAATAATTTCAAGTAAATTTGAGCAGCTTCATGTGCAATTGACAGGTTTTAGCTCGCGTATAGTTTGCATTCATAAGGTGCCAATGAAGACCACTGATATTGAACTACAATTCAGCATATCCCAGAAATATGGAATTCTGGCCTATAAGATACTATTTGTACCTTATGAACCTGGTGGAGAAAAAGATGAAAAAATAGCTTTATTAGATGTCAGTAATTTCTTATGGGATTTAATGAGGATCTCTCCTAGTATTAATGTACGATGGGTCAAACATCAGTTGCACATTTTCTCTCTTGCTGATCAAGAACAACTTGCCCATTTTGAACCTCTTTCATCTCATCCAAAACGACAATTGTTTGATGTGTGGATAAACAACTTAACAAATGATATTACTGAAGATGATATTAGTAGACATATTGACAAGAAGTACGGAGAAAGTCCAGCAAAAGTACAATTTGTGACTGATCCAAAGAATGACAGGATGGCAATCATATTTGTTAGTGAAGGGTTGTTGGAGAAAATTATTACCTCCCCTGCCCTTCAATTAAAAGGCTCTCAGAAAAAAATTTGCACTTCATTGCCGGTACACAGATGTCCTAAATGTCACCGTCTCGGCCATCTTGGAAAATCATGCCGTGTAAGGCCTTGTCCTCCTCCAAAACCAGACCAGATGTGCGTAGACTGTTGTGAATATAATGACCGTTATGGAAACGTGGAAAGTAAGCAGCGAGATGCCAATCATAGTACTGATGATGACGAATGTCCAACAAAAATTGCTTATCTTTTGAACTATTTAAAATATAAGCAAGGTATTGGCGCTAATGGAAATGGAAGTAGAAGTTCAGAGCTAAAAGTTTCAACTCCTTCATCCTTAGGGTTACCTCTAGATTCACCTCGCTCAATTTCTGGTGAATCCTCCAGTTCTATAGTCAGTGACAGATTTCAAGAAGCAGTAGAGCAATCAGTCCAGCTAACATTAGCTCGCGTGCGACCTCTATTGGACAAGTCAATTGCTGAAGCATTAAATAAATCTATGGCCCAGTTGAGACCATCAGTAGAATCTACTTACTACACTAATGGAAGTCAAAAAGAAACTTTATTTAAAGAATCTACGCTCCCTCAAAATAGCGGAAAAGCTGTACTTCTCGGAATTAAAAATTCAAAAATGGATGTGATCAAGGAACTTGCAAAGTTGCAAATAAATGTTGAAAATTTTGCCATAGATCGCGCTATCTTTTACCCTGTTTCAGGAAATGTTCTTTTGATCTGTGATTCTGATGAGGGAGCGGATTATTTGCGGAGTGTCATCACAAACTCATCGCAATTGCCATTAACGCTGTTACCATGGAGAGGGACCGCTATCAAAGCTCGTATTGATAATGTCCCGGAGCAGTTATCAGCGGAACAGCTTTTTGAATATATCGAACAGAAGTTTGGAGAAGGCCCTAATAAAGTACAATTCAAACCCTACAAAAGACCTGGGAAAGGAAGAATTGCAATATTTTTCATCAGTGAAACACTACTTCAGAAAATTCGCGCAAATCCCAGAATTCTGATTGAAAACAGGCCATACAAAATTGAAACTATTTTCTGGCCTTCTCGTTGCGAGAAATGTCGCCTTCTTGGCCACCAAATGGACCTTTGCGTTTCTGAGTCTCGCCCACCGCCTCGCCACGATGAAAAGTGTCTGGACTGCATCAACTATAACAAACAGTTGCTGGCTACTGGTTTTCGCTTCAGACCTCGAGATATAAACCATTTGACGGGTGAAGAATCCTGCCCAACAAAACTTTCATTTACAACAAATGAAAATTATCGTGAATATAACTAAGGATTTGGAAGTAGAACTGATTTACTTTTTGTAAATGCAGTGAGTCAAAACACCCCTTGTTTGGAAAATAAAGAAGGCGATATCTTACTTTGAGTGTTTGGTTTAATTAGTGAGTGCACCACTAGATGATCTCGGATTTCTAGAACATTTTACTATAGAAAATAAGTTGGACTTAGGCAGCTATTGAATTGCAAACACTAAAATGTTGAACTCTTAAGAGTTGATATTTTTAAAATTTTCAACCCCAAGGTTTCCCCGTTAAGCAAAATAACACCAAATGACACGGATAATAATGATAATAAACCTTTATTGAGGTACTTCATGAGATTATACAATTCTAGAAGTATTTTTGACGCTGATCACGATGCCGTAGTCCCGTTTTTCAAAATTGGCTCCGGTTTTCATTATCCGGCGGTTTGGGGTCATAATTCATGTCATAGAGCAGGTAATCTGTGGTATTAGCTCGAGCTCGTTAGAACTCATATTGAGTGAGAGAGGTATAAGTAGAGCAGTAATATTGAAAAAAATTTTCCAAGTGCTCAATTCTAGTGTATTAGTTACTTTTATCCTACAAGAGTGCAATCATGTGTTATCTTATATCTTTGGCTGTGTCGCAACTGGAGAACATAACCTTAAGCGCTTTTCACGCGGCAGCGTTTCAGAAGCGTTTTGCGAGGTGCGCCTTAAGTTGATCATGTTCAACTTGTCAACGTTAGGTTGGAACGCCTTTGAAGCGCTGCCTTGGGAAAGGTGCTTCATACATGAGTAGATATTCATGAGTGATATGGAATACAAGATATTGAAGGGCAGCAAGTTCAGAAACTCGATCAATTACTGGGCCAGATATGCAGATGATATCTTGATTGTGTGATCAGGCTTTAATAGGCAGCTGGACCTATTGCTTATGGAAATCAATGCGATGAGTGAGAGCATCAAATTCACAGTGGAAAAAGGCAATGAGACCATCAAATATTTGGACCTCACACTCACCCTAGAGAACTACAGGATAGTGTACAAAATCTACAGGAAGCCGACGCACACAGATACCATCATCCCAAATAACTCCTACCACCACCCCATGCACAAGTTAGGGACAATTCAGAACTACTGCAAAAACAATGCAGAGAAGAGAGAGAAATTGATGTAGTAAAGCATAGATCGCAGAAGCCAATGGCTACCATAGAGGTTTGATGGAGAGAGTCTTTGAGAAATTGAAAAAAAAAAAGGAACCCATGATAGCACGGTGAGAAAGTAGTCCCGATTGATACATACATAGGAAAGTACATAAACGAAGTGATAAGGAAGTTCAATGGCTCTGATGTAGATGTGGGTGTCCATAATAACCCACTCATGGTGAAGAGAATCAGCAATAACCAGATGAAAGAAAAGGACAATGAAATTTCGAGTGGGATGTAAAAGCTCAGTTGTGAGCCTTGCGAGGGCGAGACCAGGAGAAAGTTCGAGATCAGAAAGAAGGAGCACGAAAAGTCAAGGGAAAAAGAAGATCGCAAATCACTGTTTTTAATGTTTGAAATCATCCATGTAGGGAACCACACAAAAAGAAGAAAACCCTGGGAACAAATGGATTGCAAAAACAAAGAGGAAAAAAGCTATTCTTTTGAACAATGTAATCACATTTGACAAGAAAAAATTATTCGGCCTGGTGATTGGACGAGAGAAGAAGAATAGAACTGACCAGTGCGATGGTAGGAAACCAGCAGGTAGCCAATAGAAACGCTGCATTTGGGTCAAAAGTATGAACCAATCCCAACACAGCTTTTTTATAGCCGACAAGAT
Organism: Aspidiotus destructor; assembly: GCA_035079395.1. Classification (NCBI taxonomy): domain Eukaryota; kingdom Metazoa; phylum Arthropoda; class Insecta; order Hemiptera; family Diaspididae; genus Aspidiotus; species Aspidiotus destructor. The sequence goes on from JAVHKZ010000007.1 coordinate 11,860,005, forward strand.
CACAGTGCTATCTTGTTCTCCAGTTGTAACACAACTAACTGATTGATGGAATAACACTCAAAAGTACTCTTGTAAAAGTAACTAGGTAATGAAGTAGATAGAAGTGTACTCTTGGAAAACTTTTTCAATAGCCCAAAGCTTAGTATTCATTTATATCGAGCCAGAGAATCTATTCTATCTGATCAGAGTACAGGCTGGGCAATTTGTATCATCAACAGGCAAGCTTTTAGCTGAAAAACGTACTTCATCTGCAAGTAGCAAGATTACCTAACGCTTCACGGAAAAAAACACTTGGAAAGATTTTACATTTGGACATAGGTGTGACTGTGAGGCTATTGAGAAGGCAGCTGGAAAAGGTTGCGAAGTCATTAAATATATTGGACTTGGACATCTTCAGGATCCTTGATTCAAGCCAAGAGGCCTAAGAAGTCTTTTTAGAAGCTATAAACTTTGTTGTATAATAACGGGAGGTTAGCGGTCGAAATGGGCGGAAATGAAGCAAGTCAAAATCAACGTCGATTTGGTCGACATAACGGGTTGATTTTGAGTCGATTTGACGTCAACTTAGAATTGACATGGTTCAACGGCATTATTGTAAAACAGGTTTCTCTTTAAGACCCAACTAGAAGTCAGTATATACCGGTATCTCTTGAATTATCTCTAGTGGTCTGTCTGTGCATCAAGGTTGAATACTTCCTGAGCATGTCATCAAACATCAACTTGAACTTGAACTCCATTCAGTGAAATTTATGTAACATTGAACCCAGCAACGCGTTGTCTGATTTCTATGTACTCAAATTAATATCATTTATTTGTGAAATAACTGAGAAAGTTTGTGCAGTTTTTCACCAGAAGCACACTTTTATTTTGAAATTCACGTTGGCATTAACCTCTGTGGTAGCAAAATATCTTCGTAAAATACATTTCTATTAGAATGGAGTGGTATGTTTTCATGGTGACGTTGTGTTGGTTGATTATGTCATTAAACCGTGTCAATTCTGTCTTTGGGTGAGAATGATTTTCTTGTAGGTCGATAAGAAGAAATGAATAGTTCGTTAACAAGATTGTTTTCTGTGATAATTTAGCTACGTAGCCTCAAATCTTGTACATATTTATCATGAAATCAGGTACATAAAGGCAGAGATTTTCTTTAATACCGCAGCTGTCTCGCATACACACGGCTGTCAATTTAAACAGCGCTGAAAAAACTGTTGACAATTACCCACGACACGACGCGCTTGCCTCTGTGAAAAGATATTAGTTGTGAATGTTTATTCTGCACAATCTACATGTACCATACTCCCTTTTTGATCTAAGTTACTGAGTTTCTCTCGATGACAAAAGCACGATTTAGCTATTTGTACGCAAAAATTGAAGGATGAGCGCTTCTGATGTACAGCTTGAACATCAACCTCTCACTATTCACCTCATTGAAGTCCTACTCTTGGTTTGAGGCTTGAGTAATTGACATTTTTTCAAACTTCATTAAGTTGAAGTGAAATCCAATAATTCTCTTGAAATCTCAAGTGAAACTTGGATGTTCTCAGTAAAGGTGCCAAGACTGAAGTCTGTCTTAGTGGATAGTTTTTCATTGGAAATTGATTCATGCATCTCGAACATTTTATTCTTCTCGGCAAATATCTGTGTAATCCATATTTTCCTCTCTTTATTTTCCCCAATATGATGATGACTATTACAAGAAATGAGAATCTTACAGTAACGGAAAAAGTACAAGGCTGAAATCGATGACCTTGAGCGCACAAGGTGGTAGCAAAGTATTTTGCTGGCAAAACATGCAAAAATCTGGAGAACGTCTTTTCACTTTCCCGGCCCAGCCGAGAGAAGTAGAAATAATTGTCTTTGATGATACGTTGACTTAAAACTTGATGATTCATTGTACATATTTTGATGGAGAATCTAGGTTCTGATGTTCCTTTCTTGTGCGTTTTCAAGTAAATTTTATGGATTTGACGGAAAATGCTTCAAAATCTGTATCCAGTTCAGTTGCAGAATGGTTTTCGCTACTACCTCATGCGCGAGAGATAGCAAGGTAGCCTCACTGGAAAGGATTAGAAACGTCTTTATCTCGTTTGTGGTTCATGAATTTTGGCTGTGAATGTCTGTTAAGGACTGACCAAGCTTCAATATCCACAAAGAGAAGCTTGAAAGAACTTAGTTTTAGAGGATGAAGGCAGAACAAATTTGTTACTTTAATTATTGTATCCAAAGGATTAACGTGCCCCGAAAAATTTGTTCATCGAGCTATGCTTCCAAATTATTAATACAAAAAATACGTCGAATTTTCTGTATTCACTCTCATTCCTTGCAATGAAAATGATAAGAGCACTTGGTTATGTTGATATTTTCTCAATGTTTTTCTTTCTATGTTCCCTGTGCTTTTACTTCTTCTAAAATTGGGGTTTTATTCCCACACTCGACAAAGACTGAAACGTTGAGCTGAGGAAGGAATTTAGAAATTCAAGAATACCAGAATTGGTGCCTGTATCTTTTTTAAAAGTTGTAGAATAAAGCCTAAACCAATTAGCAAGTTGCATCGAATAATCTTTTCATCAGTTGTGACTCAATTCCCATGTTCCAGCCAAAACAAAAAATTGTCCACTTCTTCAAAATTACCACCACAAGACCCAGATGCTGAATCATCAATAGCAGCAGCTGCTAAGGGTCGTTCACCATCAATGTCAAAGGCTCCCCTTGCCGGAACAATTAAGACCAGTACTTCAGAACAACGACGAACCTACGCGCAAGCTGTAGTTTTTGGTGCCTCAAAAAGGGCCAAAAATCCCAAGCCTACTGAAGGTATTGTTAGTAAAACTGCGACGAAGAATTTTCAAAAAAGAGAGCGAAAAAGAGAACAAAAGCTCTTGACTTTACCCTCCAATGCTACGAGTGAAGAAGAGCAAGGCCAAAGAAAGGAACCCACAAAGAAGGAACCTGCAACAACTATATCTGGGTCTGAAAAGACTGAAGAAAAGTCCAGTCATCACAGATTTGCAGAAACTGCAGATCGTAACATTTCAAAAGATTCAGTTGTAAAACCTGATATGACAAGAAGTGCTCGTAAAAAAATGCTTCAAAGACAGAAAAAAATGATGGATGAATCATGTGTAGTGCCAGTTTTGGAATCTCATTTAGGCTCTGAATCTATTGCTAAAAAAACTGATGCTCACGCTTCAACCAGATTTTTGAATCAGGGAGAAAAGTTACCACTTCAAATTAAGGACAGATCAGTTGAAATAAATGAACCGGTGATTTTTAACAAGACAACTCACTCTCAAACAGAGGAACAAATCTCCAAATGTGACCCCAAACTTGGGAAATCTTCTGAGAATTATAAAAGAGGAAAAAGTAGACCCCAGCTTGTGGATTTTGATACCTCAACTAAACCTGATTCAGGAACAAGGCAGCAGAAAATTACCTTGCCAGCATTTAAAGGTAAACTTGAACCGTTTCAAAGAATGTCCAAAGCAGCAAAATCAAAGGGAACTGTGGAAGCGAAACAAAGTTTGCAGCGTCAGAGCTCTGAGGGCTCTGAATCTCTTGTGCAAGTTTCAAATTTAGGATCTGTAAGTATTATAGAACCAACATCTGTGGAGGGAAAATTCAACCCAAATTCAAGTAAAGAAGCTAATAATGTAGCATTACGACATCAAAGTCTTGCAAATGAAGCTTTGAATTCCATCTCATACTTAAAAGATGATGTAGGTTTTTCAGATGCTTCAAAAGCACCTTCACAAGCTTCATCTAATGTAGAAGAACAAATTGCTTCATCCAGTGAAACTCGAGTGTCTAATAGTGAGCTCTGTCATAGTATAAATCCACCCAAAGAAGTACTGAATTCCAATGCAAACACGCTGCTCATTATCTCAAGGCTGATGGGATTTTATGCTGTTGATGAGTTGAAGTACTGTAATATCAATTTGAACCATTTTGGAGTTACTGCTGTTGTCAAGTTATTAGATAGTGGAATCATTATAAAATGCGACTCCAAAGAAGAAGTAGCTAAATTACATAGAGCTATTGTTGATAGAACTGAAACACTGAATATTGAGTCGACATATTTTCGCTCGCTGGTTTGCATACATGATGTGCCATTAGAAGTTTCTGGTTCTGAAATATGCAATATAATTGTTCACAAGTACAAACAACAGCCGTACAAAGTACAGTTCCTATCTTATGAGCTCTTTTGGAAGTCAAATTTAAGAATAGCTTTGTTGGATATCAGCAGTTCTTTATTGGCCAAGATTAAGGAGTCTTCTTTTGTTCTTATAAAGGGGAGTTGGCATGAAATTCAGGTTCTTCTAGAGGAAAAGTCGAGGTTAAAGCCAAATAATTGTACAACTTTGAGGTGTCAATGTTCCCAACTTAAAAATGCAGTTATAATGAGCAATTTACCAAAGGATATTACTGAAAAAGAAATCAGTGAAGAAATACTTCAAAAATTTGGAAAAGCCCCTACAAGAATAGAATTTATTTCTAGTTCTAAAGAACTGGATGAAATGTCAGCCAAAATGGAAGTTGATGAAAAGTCATTACAAAGGATCTCATCCTCTCCCTTTGTTTGGATACGTTTCAGTAAAGTGGAATTGCAGATACCTTCAGTATTAGATCAGTGTTCAAAGTGTCAATTTCTTGGTTGTGTATCCAAATTTTGCTCTTCTAAGACTTTCCCTCCTCCATTTGAAAAATATTCCAATTGTCCTTATTCTCATGGTATGACGAGAGGAGCTGATAACTATGCTTATCCAGCACAGAGAATGTTTTTAAATACTGAGTTGAGACAACAAAGTATTGACAACTTGAACTCTTCAGAAGAAAAACTTAATACCAAAGGTTTGAACATTCATTCTCCAATAACTTCAAAACAAGGTTTTACTGCCTACATTCACAGTGAAAATACAGGAGAGGAATTGAGAAATGATAATTTATCTTTTCCTGGTACTTCTTATCCAGTATCATCAGAAATGTATCTAGCTGATGATGTACTCCTGGATGTAGTGCACAAGTCCGTGGAAACCACTGTGAATAAGATACTTCCTTACATTGTGGATGCAGTTGGTGCATCTGTTCAACAAGCACTAGCCAGAAGACCTCTTGGTAGACCTGTTACTACTAGTAGTAGTGAGATCCTCTCAAAAAATCTTCAAAGAAAAGAAACAATGGGCTGTAGAGTTGATATTCCTACTAATTCAGAATCAGCACTAGCCAGAAGACCGCTAGGTAGATTGGTTACTACTAGAAGTGGTGAGATCCTCTCAAAAACTCCTCAAAGAAAAGAAACAATGGGCTGTGGAGTTGATATTCCTACCAATTCAAAATCGCCTAAATCCGCTATCAATAAATATGAAAGGGCTGTGTTGATAAGACCCAGGTCGCCTGTAATCAGTGTTACTCAAGAGCTTGGGAATATTGATATAGGATCAAGGCATACTATCCTTATCAATTCCGCTATTTTCTATCCCTCAAGAGATGTTCTTCTAATCTGCAACTCAGCAGAAGGAGCTAATCATTTGCGATTCATTATTTCCAAATCTCCAAACCTCACACTACTCACATGGATGGAATCTTCCCATTATGTTCGCATCAATTCTGTGCCTAAAGATATGACAACATTTCAATTATCTTCATACTTGTTTGATAAATATAAAGACTTTCCTCAGAAAATCATATTTCAGTCTTACAAGACATCCGTGGAGCAAAACGTTAAGATTGCAGTTTTGAAAATAAGCAAATCATTGCTAAATAAAATTGAAATCTCCCCCACCATTGAAATAGAGGGAAAACTTTTGAATATTGATACCGCTTCAAACCTACCAAGGTGCTTCAATTGCCAACTTTTTGGGCACATTGCGCGTCAATGTCGTTTGAAATTCTGTTCTAGACCACAACCTGAGCAGAAGTGCTTGGACTGCTGTTATTTTAACAAACATATGAGAGAAACAAAGTTTTGTTTCAGACCAAGAGATGAGAATCATCAAACTGATGATGAACTTTGCCCCTCAAAATTGGCCATTTTGAGCGTTGTTGATGATCGGAATAGAAACAATGTAAAATCTGATGAAGCTTTTAAGGGTATTGGAAGTGGTCTTTCCCAGTCAAATATGAAGATTACCACAAATGACGAGAAGGTTAGCACATTTCCAGGAGATAATGTAGGAAGATCCAAAGACCTTGCACGTGATTTTTCATTAATGACTATTGCAGACTCTGTGACTGATGAGAATGAAAAAGGTCAAACACTCGATGAGAAGTTAAAAAATAAAGAATCCAACAAGGAAGAAGAATCTAGTGACTCTAGCGATTCTTTTAGTATAATACTTTGACATAGCTTGAAGATTAATTACTTTGTGCCAATATACTTCTACAAAGAATATTTTGTATCTATTATATTCTATGGAGATGATGGCTCAAAAATTTGTTTTGAAGGTGTAATATTCTGTTAGAATTGATTGTGCCCCTGTAGCTTTGTAGGAAGGACAAACTAGGCTACTTGTAAAAGGAAAGCTCTGATCTTCTTCTTATGACGCCTTCTGTATGAGAGGTTGGCTATCCAAATGGCAACTCGACTCCTTGGTGCTGTTTTTTGGAACAGTTCCAGAGATAAGTATCCTAGCCATTGGCGCAAGTCCTTTAGCTAGGAGTTCTGGCGTCTTCCAGATGGTCTCTCTGCTATGCGGTCTTCCATGATTACCCACAACAGCTCATGTGCCCCAGGTATTGGATCTTTCTTCCCCTGACTGTGTTCAACAGCTCCACACTTTTCTGTCCACTGTTCAGCACTTCCTTGTTAGTAACTTTTTAGGTTCATGATGTTTGTAGCATCCTCCTATAGAAATACATTTCCAGCGTATTCCATCCTCTGTACCAGGGTCAAGAGTCCAGCTCTCGCATCCATATAGCAATATGGAGAAAATATAGCACCACAAAATTCTAAGTCTCAATTCTAGACTCAGCTCTGATCTAGCGAATAGATTCCTCATGTCTAGGAAAGCATTGTTTGACTGTTCAATTCTCGCACGGATTTCTTGTTTGCTTTTGCATTTTTTGTTAAGCACTGTCCAGAGGTATGTGAACTCGGATACTTGTTTAATTCTTCCTCCATGAATCTTAGTTTAGCGATTGGTGTCTTTCTTTGAGAGTGTCATCACTTCTGTCTTTTGAATGTCAAGCGATAGACTTAATTTTCCGCAGTGTGCTCCACGTTATTCATTATCTGCAGTGACTGCTGTGTCGTCCCAAATCGAATATTATTTATGACTCTACCATTTACATCTATGCCGCCAGATTGTTCGTTCGTGGCTTCTTCAAAGTCTATGACAATGATGCACAATTGAAGCAATGGATGGAATAAGGGCCGTAGAAGTAACCGTAGTTTTTGATCAAAGAATTCAAAGTGGAATATTTTTGTTCGTACATCCTAACTTTTCTTCAAATTTGGATATATTGTTTGTATGAGACTAAAAAATAATTTCACATCAATTGCAATTCAAAAATCTTCTCCTGAAAGTTTATATAACGCTTGAAGTGATGAAACTCTAAGGCCCTTATTCCGTGAAACGATGAAAATGTACGTTGACATCTGATTTTCTGGGTTTTTTTTTGTTCTTTTTTCTCTTCTATTCTCTTCTATCATGGTTGTGAATCATTTTTGAGAATTGTTACTTTGTAGACATGTTGTTTATAGACAGTAGATGTTGTTTATAGACAGTAGAATCAATTTATTTCGATTTAATAATTTCCTTCTAAAAGGGCCTTAAGGCCCTTATTCCATCCATTGCTTCAATTGGGCTATCTGAGTTGAAAATTGATACGCTCAAGTTTCCAATTACTGATGATGATAGTCCGGGAATTATAGATGAAATATTTAGGGTAAACAAAAATAATTGCCATCGAAGATTTTATTGCTGGAAGTTGATCAATAGGCTCCCCTTGTACCCAGAAAAACCCCACTGCCACCACCCTCCTGCAAACCTTTTTTTTTGGGGGGAGGGGGTGAAAGGTGTAAAATTACGGTTTTTTGTGATTTTTGACAGGAAAAACGCATTATTTTCGAAAATGTCAAGAGATCAAAAATATTCTACACCAAATTTCCCATAAGAAAGGTCCCTACATAATTTTTCATTCAATCCATCTAGTACGAAATATGGACCCTCGAAATTGCGCCTATTTCGAGCATGTACTAATTTAGCGGAATATGCACGCACGTGAAACGCCAACTCGCGTTGTCACCATTGTATAACTCATTGTAGTTGAGAAAGAAATTGTCAAAGAAGTTTTGGCCGACCCGGTCAATGAAAGTTGATTGATTGAACTGCTGTGCACAATTTTCAAAAACGAATTTTTCCCTCTTTGAAAATAGCTGATGTTGCATTACAACCTGTGAACGTACGGACAAACATTATTCCTTTCCTCACGTCATCATCAGAGGCCAGGTGTGTGCTATATCATACATTTAACTTGCTTTACCACCCTTTCCAGGTTTCATGAAAAGCGATGGTTTGTTGAGATTGAACGTTGTAATGACAATCACAAGAAGATCTATTCCTTCTCCAACCAAAACAACTTTTGTTCCTTCCTCAAAGGTCTGAACTGCTGTTGCAACAATAAGTGCATCTGCATCACCATCTGCAATTGATGTTTTTATCCCACATTCATTAAATTTTGTGCCCAGCAGTTGTGTGTATTCCGCTAAATTGGCATATGCTCAAAATAGGCGCAACTTTGAGGGACCGTATCTCGTACTAGATGAGTTATATGGAAAGTTATTTTGGAAACTTCTTTATGAGAAATTTGGTGTAGAATATTTTTGATCTCTTGACATTTTCGAAAATTTTTTTCTATCGAAAATCACAAAAAGCCGTAATTTTACACCTTTCACTCCCCCCCCCCCAAAAAAAAAATTTGGTTTGCAGGGTGTGGCGGCAGTGGGTTTTTTCTGAGTACGAGGGGAACCTATTGAACAACTTCCAGCTATAAATTCTTTGATAGCAATTTCTTTGGTTCAAAACCCTATAATTCCCGGACTATGAGCTTGAGGGAGGGATACTTCAAGTAATAAACAAGCCTCATTTAGCACATCACTCTCCCCTCCACAAATTCTGAAAAATATATAGTCTAGATGTTGATGAGTGTGGAATCATACAATGAGGAAGGAAGAAGAAAAATGACAAACAAATCTCCTGGCCCGAGTGGGAATCAAACCAGCGACCTTTTGTCTTCGTGACAAATACAGTCTGCCATTTTTTGACACCACAAAGAAGATGCATCAAGTTTTGTAATAGCATTAATACGGTCCGAAACATTACGGTTACACATATTGTAAGATACTCAAAAGAGTAACGAAATAAAAATTTACAGATACCGCAGATAAACAAAGGAAGACGCGAGATCTTTCGGTTAAAGAACCATCATCGGGCATAGATAGAAAGCCACTGACCCAGAATGTGAGATGTAAACAGGATATCGACGAAGACGAAGTTCAAGAAAGAACGAGCTAGCCCTCGGAAGGTGACTCAGTCTCGTAAATCAAATCAATGAAACCTTCGTCAGGAATATACCTGTTGAGGACAGTAACATCATCACTGTTCAGATGTCGTACTATCTCGATATTCTCCAATGCAAGGCGTTTTCGGTAAGAGTTTTCTCTATGGAGGAGGGTGGCTGACTCCTCATTAAAACTATGACCATTGGAGATGAGATGGTCCGCAAAGGCAGACTCACCCAATTTTCCTTTCTCCAAGGGCTTGAGGTGCTCCTCCACTCGAATTTTGAGCTGGAGACTCGTCTCGCCTATGTAAGCGCTGTTGCAATCCCCACACGTCAGACTGTACACTCCACTCCTCTCCCTCCGTGGTATAGGGTCCTTAAGCCTGACAAACAACCCCCTTACGGTAGTGAGATTATAAAACGCAGGCTTGAAGCCGAAGGGGCGAAGGATCCGAGTCAGCTTAGATGAAAATTCACCCAAATACGGGAGCATGATCCAGCGCAATTTTTTATTGTTGTAAATACTCGCATCGCGAGGGAGAGAGGAGGTAGAATCAAGGCTCCTCCTTGTAAGCTTTTTCTGGACCATACGGTCAATGTCCAAGTTGACACCATTCACAAAGGCCAAGTGCTTAATGGTCGCAAGTTCCTTATTAAAAGCTGGCTGACTCAGCGGAATGCTGGTCAATCGATGAATGTAGCTGTTAAAAGCAGCCATCTTATGAGAGAATGGACAAAAGGACGAACCATGGATAAGAGTATCGGTCGCTGTATGTTTTCTGAATATAGTAAAATCATGGTTCCCATCTCTATTAGAGATATTGAGATCCAGAAAATTTATAGAGGAACCTCCAATTTCTAGGGTAAACTTTATGGAGGGATATATTTTATTCAGATATTCAAGAAACTCACCAAGGAGTTCTTGAGGATCGGTCCATGCACATAATATGTCGTCCACATATCGATGCCAGTAATAGATGTGACTCAGTAGCACTTGGCCTGAGGAAAACAAATCACCCTCAAATTTGGACATGAATATTTCAGAAACGAGAGAGCCCAAAGGCGAGCCGATAGGAATACTTACCTCCTCCGAGAATTCATAAAATTTGCCGTTAAACTTACAGAAGTTAGGGGACCAACAGATGTTAAGGAGGGTGAAAAACTCTTGAAGCTCATCATGAGGAGTATTGAACTTTAAAAGCAAGTCCCCCATGTGCTGTATAGTGGGGACCTTTGGAATATTAGGAAAAAGGCCCACTACATCAAAAGAACAGAGACTGGTGCCCGGAGGAAGGGTATCTTGTTTAAGCTTATTAGCTAGAGAAACTGAATTTTTAACAGAAAAGGGCGACTCATACTCGATTCGATATTTAAACCAGCGATCCAGATACTTAGCTATAGAGTAAGCTGGGGAGGAGACGTAAGACACGACCGGACGCATAGGAATTCCAGGCTTGTGTACTTTCTTATCCTGCCACATCCTTTACGACTGAAATCAAAATTTAGAGTTACAATCTCTGGGCAAGAGAGTCGTCTCGACTCAGGGGTGCATCATCGAATATCCGTGTCGAAGTCGTGATAAAAGTGAGGTATCTTTCAATTACAAGTTCCAGTTCATTAAATTTGTAAATCAACGTGATTGTCGTGGCTTGTTATAATTACACGTACTCCAGATATATAAAGTCTCGACACTCCCAGAAAGCGAAAATATGTAATCTTGTCTGAAAAATTCCCTTCTAGCCGACCGCGAACGTAAATTGTGTATATGCCACAAACGTATACATAAAGCGAGCAAGGTTCAAATATAGAATAAAAAATAACTGAATATCTAGGAAATACGCGTATATCGGTAATAAATATTGATTTATTGAAACGAGCTAATATACATCAACAACTGCAAATGCTAACCCGATTTCGTAATAAATTAAAATCTTACACGAAAGAAAGAAAAAATATAAATGTAATAAAAAAAAAAATAGGTATCTGGAAACAGAAACGAAGAATTTATCCGTAGAAAACGGTACAGGACACTATCCAGAGGTATTAACGTCGTTTACATATTAATGGTTATTAATGCATCCGCGGGGAAACGAAGCACGCCCCGCAAGATATGAAAAATGTATCTAATTACTAGTTTTACTCGATGACCAATAAACTTATTTGCGAAGAGATTGTATTCTGTAAATAAACTGATAAAACCGAACTAAATCATAACCTAGCAATCTTCAACACGGTTAGATGTATGAGAATTTTGCGAAAGATTTTCTTCTGTGTGAACAGGACGTATAGGTACAGGGGGATTTTTGCTACAATACCCATAGATATCAATGCAAGCACACTGGGCAGCATTAATCATCGAATTAGGCGCACGGAAACCAGCAATCAAACTGGGCTAACAAAAAGTATTACTTAAGTAAAATGACAAGATCTTCTTGACAGTATTTCTCTTCAAAATGAACAACATTCTTCCTCTGAGTCAATCATTAGTCAATTTGTAGTTTTCTGGCAAGTGCTGGTCGATTTCAAATTGACCTGAAATTAAGTTCGATCTGGAATCAGTTTTAAGTCGACTATTCCAAATTCTTTTGATGACCTAAAATCGACTGCTCAAATTCCTCTGGTAATGTTTGCTTGTCGATTTCAAATCAATCTAAAATTGACGTCGATCTTGAGTCGACTTCTCCCATGTTTTCATCGGCCTAAAATCGACTGCTCTTTTAGGTCGAATGGGAGTGGACATAATATGTATGCTGGTCAAAATTGAGATCGAAGGGTCTCATTGGACGGTTTGCTTCGAAGAGTTTTACAAGATCCTTGAGTTTTGGTGCTACCAGGTTCATCTCAAGCGTCCTTCCATTGCCAGGAACATGGTTTCGTTTCAACGCAGCTTTCAGGTCTTTTTGGTATTTCTGTGTTGGGTCCTTTGTCAGCTCTCTTTGGGTGTAGTCCTCCTTTTCTATAACCATTACCTTGTTGCCTTTGTCCATCTTTGTCAAAATCAGGTTGTCCTGTCGGATCATCGTTTGTAGATCTGTGACCATCCTTGGCATTACTTGCGTTTTGTCATAATACTATTTCGAGGTTTTGTGATAGCATTTAATGATTTCTGGTTTATATCCTCACACAGGCCTTTTGCGCAAGTGAAGCCCGCTAAAAATTAAGGCTACTCGCATACTTGAGTCAAACTGCGTGTGTTCAGTCCATCTACGTAAGGGTATTGACATTTTTAGCGGGGAACCCGCTATCTTTTTTGTTGGGGGTACTCCCAGGAATTTTTTCCGAGCGCGACCTCGAGCGCGTCCGCGAAGGTTGATGACGTCACAGAGAAGTTAGGTTAGGTTAGGTTAGGGGACTTTGAAAAATTCTTACCTCTGAGCTATATAATATGATAGAAGGGGGACTTGGAAAAATTCTTACTACTGAGCTTTATATGATAGAAGGGGGACTTAGAAGAATTCCGAATTTCCAGTTCTCCCCTTGATAATGGACTTAGAAAGTTTTCAAGAAGCGCGAGCGCGTCCTCGAAGGTTGATGACGTCACAGAGAAGTTAGGTTAGGTTGGGGGACTTGGGAAAATTCTTACCTCTGAGCTATATATGATAGAAGGGGGACTTGGAAGAATTTTGAATCTTGGACTCGGGACAACGGGTTCCTCGCTGCTAATTTTTTCTGTATCATTCTCTCACGAGACTTCACTTTCGGCATCGAGAACTTCTTATCACGGACTGTTTTGTCGATCTTCCGCACCGAATATCAAAGTAGGCCTACATCAAACGATGAAATGAAAGCTCGATAAGAAAGAGAGAAAAGAAAATAATATTGAAAGTAATCATCATTAACAGAATCCAAAATCTGTTAGAATGATACAGGTAAAAAAATGTGAACACGGAATGATTATTAGAATAATTGATACGATCAATCGCTTAACGTGCCTCCGACCTGAAGAACTTTCGTTGCTCTGGAGCGAATAGAGATCATCGAATAATATTGTCGGATCAAACAACCAGTATTGCTCGCTTGAAATAATGAATCGGTAACCAAATATCTGACGTGTATATAATTTTGATGTCGAGAAAAACGAAAAAAATTAGGAAAAAAAAAAGGAGTGAAGAAGAAAAGAAAGACGTGGGATGGATAAGAAACGAACTCTCCGAATATGCTTTATAAAAGAAGCAAGTTATGATTCAGCAAATTTTTATGTTAGTAACTAATAATGCGATAAGAAAATATTTTCTCATACTCGCTCAAGTCTCTTCGCGCTGTTCGAATAAATAGACGAGGTAGAAAACCCATCTACACACATGCAGTAGGTACGAGTAGATTACAACTTAGTCCTATGATAAGTCTTAATAATATATAAAAAAATTATACGAATATCATTCTCCGAGAATAGAAAACCGTTCATTAAATAAAAGGTTACGCGGTTTACATTTTTTTGTTTTCGCGGAGAGGTGAGGGCCCGGAGCCCGCACGGACAGATTACGTGTGAATACCCGTACAAAACAAGTACCTCAAGTTAAGATCATCACAGAAACCACGGAGTGAATAAAATTCCTTTGATATGTTAACAACTTGTCATCCTTAACGATACGAAAGAAATAATTTTCCAGGTTAACAATAGTCGCGGTGTAAAACGACCAAGAATAATGAAAAATTGAATGAGGTTTCCTACACATGTGGCCTAAAAATAAGGCATTCTTAGTAAAAGGAATTTTTAACGCGCATAAAAGCGTACATAATACGTTCTAAAAAATGCGTGCCACTATGTCTTAGTAGACGTGAACGCGACGTGAACTTCAGAACTGTTGGGCGAGCAAGTGTCTCTGCCTTAGAAATTAAATGATACCTCCAAATTTATCAAAGTCCATTAACATATCTCTATCGCATTTTTCATCATCAATAAATTGAAACCTGCACCAGGTGTCATTCAAGTTTGCGATGATCGGAAAAAGAAAATTTTTCCAATCTTATGACGATTTTCTGTGTGAGAGACGATCGCACGTCGTACTTTGTCACCCTTTTTCATAATTAATTATTGAGTTACATTCGACCGAATCGCGTGAAAAATATTTATGTATAACTTTGGAACGCCCTATACCTGATCTGATGTACGTCTGTTGAGAAGAAACGTACAGAGCTTGAGAGAGTCAAATCTGTCTGTCATTGTGCCGAGTACGATCATGATCCAAGAGCGAAGAAAACTAATGAGCAAAGATTGAACCCGCGGCTCTTCCAAATTGACTATTGTTATACACTCGCCTCCCCGCGCGTCCCGCGTCGACCGCGCTCGCCGCAACGACAACAACGTTTTCTGAACAAATCTTCTTCAATTTTGATCATATCAAATACGATTATTATTAGTTTCCCCTATTGTGTTTGAAAGTATCCTTTATTATTTAGAAAAGAAAGAAACGAAAGAGAAAAGAAAAATGTAATATTTTTCTCTCTAATGTTTTTCGTTCGTCCAAATCCCGATATATTGCCGTATATAATATTTGATGGAATAAAATGCGTTAAAATTCAATTCCATGTTCGGTATCAATCAACTGTGTAGGGGGTAAAAGACGTTAGTCCTTCTACATATCACAAACATAGACTGTAAAGTGTATGTTGTGTAACTGTATTATATGGTATTAAAAAATATATAGAGCTGTAGTCAATCACTAAATCTGGTGTACGTGATCGTTTCAATATTACTACGGCACAGATACGCATAAAAAAAAGGAATGTCATTAGGGGTTCGAGTAGACAGGGTTTAATGTAAATTTCTTTAGTTTTCGACTACTTTTTTTTTTCGAGCGTCATGTTAGTAGGCTAGAAATATTTCAAGTCTACTACCAAATCGTCCTAGAGTGATTGGTTTCTATTGGTTGGAAGTATTTGTACTAATACATACCAAATACACGGAATAGAGATGTTTGGGGTGAGACAATCTTCTTATTACTTTCACTCGACTAGCATATATTTTCCACAATCTTCATGATTCTCGAGAAAGCGTAACACTCTAGACGTGATACTGTTTTGATGACATCAGCAAGTTTGCGCTCAAGAGTCAGAAGTAGTGCGTTGATAGATGATTTTGAAAAAGAGGCAAATAATTAAAAACATATCATCGTCCTTCTCCCATTTTATAAAATGCTTCTCAAAGGTAATCCCGGTCTGATATTTACGATCGAATTCGTAATTCTGGTACCACACAGTGCAAAGAATGAAAACTCTGAGGTAGTAGCTCACATGGTAGACTATGTGAGGATTCCAAACCTTTGGATTTCGATTCGTTCCTCCACGATTTGGATTATGAATTTCGTTCATACACGTCCTCTTTACTTTACACCCTCGGAAAGATCGTAAGTTGAAAGTGTTGAGGGAGAAGGCCTTGTTAGACTCTTAGCGTTCCAATGTTGCACCCAATTTGGTTTTCTATCCGCCCTTACTGAATCTCAGTATCGTGCAACTCTACTCCGAATGGTCCTCAAACGTAGCCTCCCATCAGTGGATCGCCCTTCAAACTACTGCCAGTTTAATTACGGACTTACCCATCAAGGTCGGCTCAAGCGTACCTATTTCCAACTTTTGCTATCGAGTTTTGGATGACCACCATGTAGAGGTCAGGGATTTGCAGACGCGAACTCAAACCTCCAGAAGAAAATCCGCCAGCACCGGTTTGTCACCAAAGTTGTCAAAGGCAGCGCTGTAGTAATTTTGGGTCAATCCCACTATGAGAAGGAGATCCTGCAATTTTCGGAAAGTAGCAGCTGTACTGTTAGTGGTGTAGATTCAGATTTTAATTCTTCCCGTTATGTTTGCGATGTCAGGCTACCTCCTCGGTTTTGAAAACATACCCGTCAGACTCGTGTTGTCCTTCATTTCCTCACCCAAGTTCAAATTATCTTAGTTCCTTGATCAGTGGTTTAAGTCGTCGGTGAAGTACCAGTCTGATTTCTCTGTTAATAACTCCTCTGAGATTCTGGAGAAAATCAGCTGTGTTTCTCCCTCTGAACGATCTTTTCTTGTTTCCTTCGATGTTAAAAGTATATTTCCGCACATCCCTCTTCCCCCTTTTTTGATTACGCCAGTTCATTATTGACTGATGCGCAGATCCTCTTTCCCTTGTGGAATGTTTGGCATTATTCGAAATGTGCCTCTCCGCCAACTTTTGCTGGTTTCAGTCACTTATTTACGAATTCCCCAAAGGTATCAGTGTCCCTATCGGTTTCCCTCTTGTTCGTTGATTTCCGAGGTGTTTTTCAAACGGTTTGAGAAGGAGTTATTCCAGTATGATTTCACCTCTTCCACCATGTTGTTTACTGGCACCGATATGTGGACAATGTCCTTTGCCTTTGTAGTGGCAGTCGTTATCCTATCATTGGGTTAACGGTTGAGTTAGGTGGTACCTCTATTGACTTTCTTGATCTTTCGATTTCCATTATTGAGGGCGGTGAGCACACTTTCAAGGTCTTCCGAAAGAGCACTCGACGAATATTTCTATCCGTAGATCCTCGTTTTGCCTCTTTGTTCACATGCTTGCCGCCTTCAATCGTCTTGTTTCCCTTCCCCCCTCTCTACAAGGTTTTTTTGAGGAGCTGTGTGTTATCAAACACCTCGCCCATTCGAATGGCATTGAGATCGTCGTCGACAGCATGATCCGGAGGAAGCTTGTCTCTAAGGCCCAAGATTCCTCTACCTCTCTTCCCCGGGAGATTGTTGGGTTGGGGAGGAGGAGGGAAAGATGGGTTCGTGTGCCTTACTTCGCCGCCGGCTCCTCAAACCCATTGGTTTTCGTCTGTTATTTTACGATCCCTGTCCCTATTCTTAAGAGAAAAAGAGTTAACAAACTGCCCGGCTGTTTAGGGTGCGGCAGAATGATGTTACCAGTTCAATGGGAGGTAGGGCTAAATCTGTCGTCGCGCAAAAACGCGAAACGTTTGACGTATAATACGAGTAGTTTAAATGTACAAAATTTGTATCTCAATTTTATCTTTAATTTGAGCCACATCCGAAGCTTCTACAACTTTTCTGAGCCGAGTTTTGGACCCAAATGTGCCGAAATTTCGCTGTAGGGGTTTCCAAAGTTGTTAATTATCGAGAAAAAATGTTTTTCAAATGAGAAACTGCGTGAACTCTCATACTCTTTCTCAAATCCGCGACGAAGTTTCGAGCTGAATCCGAAAAAACGAAGCACGAAAATGACTGAATGAGCCCAAGGAGGGTCCAAATTTCCCAAAATTGAAAATGCGGTCTTTTTCGACATTTTTCTCGATTCCTCAATGAAATTTTGAGCTGAGTCCGGAGGCATGACTCAAGTTGAGTCACTCAACGAAGCACCAAAATGATCAAATTTGCCCAATGAGGGTAATTTACTGAAAAAGAGAATCAGTCTCAGCCAAAGGTAAAAATTTCCCCAACATGAAAGTTGGGGTGATTCTTAAATCCGCGAGGGTACGACAGAAAGCAAGCTCCTCCGTAACCTTTACCTCGCAGCGTGAACCAACGGAAAATGCTGCATATTTGCTCTCCGTCATCGAAGACGGGGCCTCGTTCGATTTCTCACCGCGGGTGTACAACAGAAAGCGGGCTTCTCAGTATCGTTCCCTTAGGCAGCCGACTTACCGCAAATTTCTGCACTTTCGCCCTCTTCCATCAAAGACAGGATCTGCTTTATTCTCTTACCGTGAATCGACGACCAAATGTTAGCCACTGCTGTCAGATGATATTTTCAAAAATCCGTACGCACCATTTTTTCAACACCGGAAAACCGATTTTTACGTACTTTGACTGATTCAACAATAACGATCAGCAGAAACGTATCTCTCATACCAATAACTGAGGTACTTTTCCCTTGATCGAATCAAAATGATGGAAGGCTGCAATATTCGCCTATAACGATCAAGAGAAAAGTATTTCCCATATGAGTGATTGAGGTACTTTTCCCTTGAACACAAGAAATCCGTATTTTACACAAAATCTGTATCATTTTTTTAAGGACTAAAAATCCGTAGATCTGGCAGCACTGGTGCTAGTTCACATCCATTCCGAAATTCGTAGGGTCATTCATTTAAGTGATTTTTCGAACTGGGCGCCAAATTACATTAGAGAATCGTACAAAATTTTGAACATCACCCAATTTTTTCATTTTGGAGGATTTTGACCCTCTTTTGGGCTGTACATCCATTTCGAGCTTTGTTGGGTCATTTCAGTGATTTTTTCCAAATTTTACTAGAGAAGGCGATTTTGTGATTTGGGGAAATTTTGAACCTTTTTGGGCCAATTACTCCATTTTGATGCTTCGCATTATTTTGTGACTATTTTTTTTCCTTTTCCTCGTAAAATTTCACTCGAGGAACATCAATTTGATTCTTGAAATGTTTGAAATTCAATTCCATACTTTGAATTAATTAATTTTTGAGCTCTATTTCGGAAACCTTGACAAAATGATTGAATTTTGGCACATTTTGGTTCATAACTCGGCTCAGAAAAGTTGAAGAAACTTCGGATGTGGCTCAAATTGAAGATAAAATTTAGTTACAAATTTGGTACATACGAACTATACGTCTAACTTTTTGCGTTTTCGCACTACAACAGATTTAGCTGTAAATCCTATTCAACTGGTAACATCATTTTGCCTCAGACAAGCCCGGCAGCTTTGTATCATGGTCCAGGAACACCTCTCCCTAAGACGTTGAGCCTTTGCTGAACATCTTTCGAAATCCGGTCATAGTTTCGTGCTGGACCAGGCTGTTATTCTTCACTGTGAGGATTCGTTTCGTCGTCGGTTGGCTCTTGAGCACATTGAGGTCGTACGTCACATGCACAATAGTCGAGTTACAGTTTTGAATGGGTTTGTTCCCGACAATGATCTCATCGAAAAATTCTATTCTCCACCGAACGACTATGATTCATCTTAATTTCCTGTCACCACCGGTCTGATTGCTCATGGTTTCTTTCGTTCCCTTCCTTCGCTCAATTCAATTTTTCGGCTAGTATGATAATGCTTTTCAGTTGAAAGCCCTTGTGCTTGTGATCTTTAATCCTGAAACAAGAGGATTGTTTTTTATTTTTTATTTATTTGTGAGCCATATGATGCCTGCCATTAACAACCTCTTCATCGCTGTCATCCAACTCTGCAAGTTCGTGACCTGCCAACCCTTGTCGATGTCTTTTCGTATTGCAAGCGGGAGATCACCTACATTTTACTAGTAGACTTCCTTTGTCGAGTTGTCAAGGTACGTAGACTCTATTATCCAAATAAACTCGTTATTTCGACCAGAAGTCGATTCAAAATCGACCTCTTGAATATTCTATGAAAACTTTTCCAAAATACTTTACTTATAAAATGCGCGATGTACTTTTGTCAATCGTGACAGAAAAGCTCGCAGTCTGGCGCAAGTTGAATCCTGTTGAGAAGATGTAGGAGACGAAGAGGACACGATCTCGAAAAATGTACAGAAACGAATGAATTTCACCCGAGTAATAAAATCTGTAGCTAGTAGCCACGTGTGTGACTCGCTGTCTTATTCTATTTCTCGGAAAAGATTCAAAAATATTGCGTGTTTCCCAGTAGAATGTGTCTCAATTGATTCAAATCGATATAGTACATGGATTCTTGATATGTTCGATGTTTAGGTGAATGGCTTCTAATCCGAGAATGGAATATATAGGTACCTACACCGTAAATCAACTCATTGCGCTTTGATTTTCGTTTATTTTATTTCCATGTATACCCTATCGAATTTATCTATTCCTCGTTGTTCAGTTTTGGGAGCGAGAATACCGCCGCGGTCGATCTAATAAAAATTTCGTTAGCATATGTACCGCGTAGCCTATAAAGATGCGAGTATCGTTCGTTTAACGAGGAATAAATTTTGCCGTAATGAATTTTTCATACAGCATCGCGGTATCATCTAATTTGAATTTCGAGAGTCGTATGCACATCAGTCGAGAAGGGTTGCTGTGTTGTATAAGTACACTAAATCAGATGATTTATCCTAATCGCGACCCTTGTCGACTCTCATTTAATATTGGTTCAAATTCACAAAACAAATAAATATCGCAATATTTTGTATGCAAAGTTTCAGGTACAGATATATACGTATAAAAAGGAAGAATTATATGCGAATTATGTATGTAGTTTGAAAGGTATAATGTTCCAATACTTGAAACTCCCTTCTTACTGTATTACACTGGGGTGCGCGAAAAAACTCGTGAGAATGTAGGCCGTTTTTGCAACTCGAACATGTGCATGTTAATATGCCACTCAATATCTGATCTGTGCGTTCCAAAAGTGTGTCTAGAATTTATGAAATTTTTTTCTTCTTAAGTTTTCAATTGAATGATGGAAGAAAACAAAAAATTTATGAAAAAGAGAGAAAATTATTTACAGTGTGTTTGGTTAATTTTCCCTGCAAATGAATATATGATAGTATTGAATGTTCTAGCACTATACTAAAATTTTTCCATCATTCTGACGTTCCTAGAAACGCTGGACTTCCATTTCAAAAATTTCCTCTATTCTGCCATGGCATTAGGGCATCGTTTTCTGCCCATTGTATGCTGGATTAGACTGTTGACGATCCCAATATTGTTGAAACCTGTGCGCCTAAATCATCTCTTTTTTGCGGATGCATAAAGGCTCTTGGCTTGCCTAAAAATGTCAAAAAAATAAGTGAGATATTCTGTACGACCTGTGATTCTCTTTTTGCGTATATTTTTAAAATTCTCTCTAGTCCTGGTCTAGTTTTATTTTTGTAAGTACTGTCTTTGAGAAGCTTTTCTCTTCTCTTCATCCTTATCAATATTTCAACAGTGGTAGTTATACCTACCGAATGTATTCCACGACTTTGGAGACTGCTGTTATACTTTTTCATCGAATATAATCTTAATTACTCCAATCGGCCATTATTATTCTGGCCGAGAAGACTTACATCATGATTAGTTGTGGCGATATTTTGCATTTCGAATCTTGACTGGCAAAGAGGAACCAAATCTCCTCCCAAGTTCCAGATCTGAGTCGAACAAGAAGATGGGGATGTTTCGATTTTCAGACAGTCAGCCCAAGTGTTCCTCAGTATTTTGAATATTAAGTACACACAGAAGACTCCTACCCTAGAAGACTATCCAAAGTTTCCCAAACCTTGGGCATTACATTTTTTGTTTGAAAAAGTTGGTAACGTCGTTTTTCCCTACCTTTGGAAGTATTCACTTATCGCACGTCATCAATCCGTGACGTCCTCACTCTTAGCCTTGAAGACGTCACCAATCCCAATGTTAATGGCATCATCATCTCTAACCTAAGACTGTACAATTTTGTGACATCATCACTGCATCACGTATTTCATGTAAAGAAATTTGAGCGGGTATCTTCCCCAGACAAAAAAATTCCCGCAAAGAATCCAATATATACTGCAAACTATTGAATTAGCTCCCTCTCTCTCTCTCTCTCTCAGAACAAAAACAAAATTAGAGGCCATTGCAGGTTTGCAATGGCAGCGGGGGACCCGCAACGTCATGCGCTTGCGATGACGTTGGCGCGAAAATGTCCCCTCAGAAAATGATTTGGCTGGGCTCTTCTCAGTATACGGCATGCAAGACCTGATATGATGAAGGCTGGAAATTGGAATTTTCCGAGGTCAAGGTCAATGTCATTGATGACGTCATAAAGCGTCACACGTCACGTCACGCAGTTCACAGAAACTCCCAATGGAAATTGAAATTTTTCCAAGTCCCAAAAGTAGGTCAAGGTCATTGATGACGTCATAAAGCATCGCGGCTGGAAATTGAAATTGTTCCGAGTCCTTAAAGCAGGTCAAGGTCATTGATGACGTCATAAAGCGTCACACGTCAAATCACGTCACGTCACGCAGTTCACAGAAACTCCCAGTGGAAATTAGAATTTTTCCCAAGTCTCTAAAGTAGGTCTAGGTCACTGATGACGTCATAAAGTATCCCGGCTGGAAGTTGAAATTGGTCCGAGTCCCTAAAGCAGGTCAAGGTTATTGATGACGTCATAAAGCGTCACACGTCACATCACGTCACGTCACGCAGTTCACAGAAACTCCCGGAGAAAATTGAAATTTTTCACAAGTCCTTAAGTAGGTCAAGGTCATTGATGACGTCATAAAGCATCGCGACTGGATATTTAAAATTTTTTCCTAGTCTCTAAAGTAGGTCAAAGTCATTGATGATGTCATAAAGTATCCCAGCTGGAAGTTGAAATTTTTTCAAGCTCCCAAAGTAGGTGAAGGTCATTGATTACGGCATAAAGTGTCCCACGTCACATCAAGTCACGTCACGCAGTTCACAGAAACTCTCGGATGCGGACGTTTTCTGAGGATGTAATCCCCCTAACAAAATGGATAGTGGGTTCCCCACCAAAAAAGAGGTCATGGATTGTTGAGACACGCGGTAGCTGACGATCAGGTCAAGTAGTAGCGTAGATACATCTACAAAATTTGTTATTCAATTTTATCTTCAATTTGCGCTCCTACCCAACTTTCTACGACTTTCCTGAGCCGAGTCATGAACCAAAAATTGATCAATTTGTCGCGGAATTCTTGAAAATTGAAAATTGTTCAAAATCCCTTATTTTACCTTGTTTAAACCTCAAGAAAAAAATACCTGAATATCTATCAAGTTGCAATTTGATGACGTCATAGAGAAGTCCTATGACGTCACAATCTGATGACGTTTCAAATTGGAGTATGTATGAAGTCGTAATCAGTCCCTGCGAAGTCGCGATCTGTTGACGTCATAAGTCAGACCCTATGACGTCATAATCTAATGAAGCCGTAGAGCAATCCAATCCCTAGCTTGATTCAGAACAATTTTTTAGCTCGGAAATCAAAATTTTAGCAAGGAACTCCTTTTATTGCGGGAGGAGGGGAGGGGTTGTGCTCCAAAAAATTTGCCCTTCGCCCTTTGGTGTCTAGCAAAAACCCCCAATTGGTTAAAATGGTCAAAGTCCAACCCCCCTAAGTTCCAATGGTGAAAATAGTCCAAGTCAGAGAAAGATCAAAATTTTTCCAAGTGTCCCTCCTGTCATCCTCTCCTATCATCATCAACATCATCATCATGGAGGACATTTTTTGAAAATTATGACCTCACAAACATTGAACGCCTCCCCAATAGCGGGAAAAAACTGTCGAGGGAAGGACTGAGGCACAGCCTCCTAGAATTACAAGCCGTGAAGTAGGGTTACTTGGCAACGCTATGCACGTAGGCTGATCGTTAACATGTAGTCTTATGGAGAATTCACGAATTTTCTCACAAATTGCATCATAACTCGACAAATATTGCATTTATCAAAAAGTTGGAAATAAATAAAGTTGTTCTCCATGAAATTTCCTATCGGATTAGTGTTTCTCCAGGAAAATGAAAGCCGTTATTTCAACTTTTGTTTATCATTGATTGTTGATGTTGTATCTCATCAGTGAAATTTTCAAGTTCAAATGATAATAGCCGCTTTTGCTGCTTTTATGTTCTACAATTTTGGTCGTGAAAAAGAATTTGTGAGTCGTCTCTTTGCCATTGAATATTTTTCTCTGAAGTTACTTTCTCAAATTTATAATTAATGCACGTTTTGTTGATACTTGTGGACATGAACGTTACTCAGTTACTTAATTTTTAAGCGTACACTATAATTTGTGAGTCGTCTATTTGCCGTTGAATATTGTTTTTTCAAGGTACAATTTATTATTAGTGCAAGTTTTGATGTTATGTTTGGAAGTAAAAGTTCCTCACTTACTCTAAGGCTGGACTATAACTTGTGAGTTGTCTATTTCCCATTGAATATTGTTTTCTTATTCTACGTTCTTGTTCGTTTGTGTCAGTCTTGTTATAATTTTTGAAACTTACCCATTAACTCATATTCTCAAGCCCAGGCCTGAAGAGAGGAGGGGGAAACTGGGGACTTTATGACCGGGCCCGGTTTACAAGAGGAGGGGTAAACAAATATTTTTGAGGATCCCGCTGTGTTCCTTGCCCCGAACCCGACAGGAGCCTTCGACCGACCTGCACAAAGTCTACACACCTCAGGAAAGCCTACAGTATTCAAACCTTTGCCAGTATTCAAACCTTTTTCTTGATAACTGAGAGAAGAATCTTCTTGTCGGACCAAACCTCTAAAGGAAATTAAACACATCAAGCATGAAATACCCTTGAGTTCTTGAAGTTGAAACTTAGGTTCCTAAGGATTCATAGCTCAAGACCCTAAGACAAATTCGGCATTGGGTCAAAACACTATGAGAATGCCCTCGCCAGACAAAATCTCTAGAGGAAGCTTACATGTGCAGACGCAGACTGCCTTTACCCTTGTGGTTTAAAGTTGAGCCTCAGAAATAATTCTATTTTCAGGTTTTTAAGGATTCATTGCTCGAGACCCATAGACAAATTCGTCATTGGGTAAAAACAATACAAAAATGGCCTCGTCATACAAGATCGCTAAAGGAAGCTCGAAAGTGCGGACGCAAACTGCCTTTACTCTTGTGGTTTGATGTTGAGCCTTCGAAATTAATCTCTTTCCCAATTCTATTTTGTTCTCGAAAGTACGAACTAGTTTTCTCGTTATTCTGACTTAATCTATTTCCAGTTTCTCAAGGGTTCACAGCTCGGTAAAATCTTGAGAATCCAAACATTAAGCCTCAGCAAAATATTAAGACCTTTTTGTGAGAGAAAAATGCTTAAGCAATATTCTGGAACATCTGCAACTTGTGATTCAGCGAGGCATTTCATCTCATGTCATGCTAATTCTAGTTGTACTCGGTCCACAAAGCCAGGCCTGATGAGAGGGGACTCAGGATTTTGTGCCATAGTCCGGTTTACAAGAAAAGGAGGTGAACTTTTTTTTTTTTGGGGGGGGGGGGGAAGGGGTGTTCCTTGCCCCGGACCCGACTGGAGCTCTCGACGGGCCTGCTCAAGCCTAAACTATAACTCACGGTTTCACCAGTCTTCTTTTTGGCAATGAATACTTTTTACTCATTTTCCAAATATAACACGTCATTCAAAAGAGCAAAGAAAGTGCGTCATTCTAACAATGTAGAAATGTACTCCAGTTCTGCATAAATTATTATAAGAATCGGTTTTTTCAGAATGGAAATTTTATGCAAAACATTTTTAATTCCCTTCAGTTCTCTCATGAAAGGCATATTTTATGAGATAACATGAAATGATTGAAGAAAAACGTTCACTTCGACTATAGCACTATGAGCGGGAGGTTTTAAAGATGTACAAATGTACCCTAGTTGTTGATAAATTTTAATGAAAGTCTGTTATTCTGAAAGATAATGTTACGCAGAACAATTTTAATTCTCTTCAATTTTCTCATGAACAGCATATTCCATGAGATAATACCAGGTAATTGAAAGAAAACGCGAATTCTCCATATAATGCTGTGTTACAAATCAGCCTACGTGAACGAGACGTTGCGGCGTTGCCTGTCCTCGTTCACGGCTTGTAATTCTAGGAGGCTGTGACTGAGGAAAATTCCGACCTCAGAACTACATAGGAAAGGAAAAAAACTTGGAAAACCCCGATCAACCCAAAGCTGTATGTCTGAATCAGGAGAGAGACTTACACATGTACCTAAATTTGCCAAATATTGACCAATTTTTCGCGGAATTCTTGAAAATTGAAAATTGTTCAAAATCCCTTATTTTACCTGATTTAACCCTCAAGAAAAAAACACCTGAATATCTATTAAGTTGCAATTTGATGACGTCATAGAGAAGTCCTATGACGTTACAATCTGATGACGCTGACGTTTTAAATTGGCGTATGTATGAAGTCGTAATCAGTCCCTGCGAAGTCGCGATCTGTTGACGTCATAAGTCAGACCCTGTGACGTCATAATCTAATGAAGCCGTAGAGCAATCCAATCCCTAGCTTGATTCAGAACAATTTTTTAGCTCGGAAATCAAAATTTTAGCAGGGAACTCCTTTTATTGTGGGAGGAGGGGAGGGGGTGTGCTCCAAAAAATTTGCCCTGCGCCCTTTGGTGTCTAGCGAAAACCCCCAATTGGTTAAAATGGTCAAAGTCCAACCCCCCTAAGTTCCAATGGTGAAAATAGTCCAAGTCAGAGAAAGATCAAAATTTTTCCAAGTGTTCCTCCTGTCATCCTCTCCTATCATCATCACCATCATCATCATGGAGGACATGTTTTGAAAATTATGACCTCACAAACATTGAACGCCTCCCCAATAGCGGGAAAAAACTGTCGAGGGAAGGACTGAGGAAAATTCCGACCTCAGAACTACATAGGAAAGGAAAAAAACTTGGAAAACCCCGATCAACCCAAAGCTGTATGTCTGAATCAGGAGAGAG
Organism: Aspidiotus destructor; assembly: GCA_035079395.1. NCBI lineage: Eukaryota > Metazoa > Arthropoda > Insecta > Hemiptera > Diaspididae > Aspidiotus > Aspidiotus destructor. The sequence goes on from JAVHKZ010000007.1 coordinate 11,886,823, forward strand.
ACTCACACATGTACCTAAATTTGCCAAATATTGACCAATTTTCCGCGGAATTCTTGAAAATTGAAAATTGTTCAAAATCCCTTATTTTACCTGATTTAACCCTCAAGAAAAAAATACCTGAATATCTATTAAGTTGCAATTTGATGACGTCATAGAGAAGTCCTATGACGTTACAATCTGATGACGCTGACGTTTTAAATTGGAGTATACTGTATCTGAAGTCTTAATCAGTCCCTGCGGAGTCGCGATCTGATGACGTCATAAGTCAGTCCCCGTGACGTCATAATCTCATGAAACCATAGAACTTTATACTAGCAGGCTTAGGCATTCTATGTATTGTATTTGAAGACCCCCTTCCCCCTCGTTTTCTAGTATACTGTATAAAAGGAGCCAGTCAGTTAATACTAATGGTATACCGTATACTTGCCCACAAAAAGCTATTAGCTTGAAATATTCTAAGCTGGACTTGAACGAGCGGAGCGAGTGAGCTACCCGAAAACTATCAGCTTGGAACACCCAAAATCTATTAGCTTGAAATATCCTGAAGGACTTTTGAGGTCATCCGGGGAAAATGTTTGCTTTTTTCAAATTGGAAATTCTGAGAAAAAGCCTTCTTTGTAGACTTTCAAAAATCTCAACTATCCAGCACTATAAATACTTATGATCGGGAAGGTGAGGAGGAGTTTGAAAGAGTTTTGACATTCAAATTACAGAGAAAAGGAAACGAGCCCTATAAATAGATTGAGGAGGGGAATACAGAAACCAGTGATGTGTATGAATGAGAGAAGCTTGAAAAAATTTCAATCATGAAAGGAAAGCTCAAGAAAATGTTTGATTTTTGTGTGCTTGTGAGTAACGACGACAATTTCATTCAATTGATTCAGAAGACAAGACGCACACACGTCGATGCTATTCACGACGAAATGCCAATAAGTAGGTTAAACTTGCTAACGCGAGTAAAACACTATAAAATTTAGGTAACAATACACGTGTTCGCGAAGAGAAATTGAATTTTTGGCATTATTTTCAGAAAATTACATAACTCGTTTTGTACGCGCGTAGTGTTTGTTTTGTTTTTGTTATGTATATTAATTTTCTGATGCGAGTATGTACCGGATGTTCGTTCGTTCCTCTCGCGCATTCACACTGTCTCAATATAATGCTAGGTTTCTTTACCATAAATTTTCGTTCGAATAGGAGAAATATTTATTATCCTCTTTTTTTTTATTCTTCTCTTCCTCAAGAAAACGAATATAGCCGGTAGGCTCGATTACTTTTATATGCTTCGTAATCGAAATGTAGTGACTACAAATCTATTCGCGGTGAATGAAGATTGGTCTCCAGAACGTATTTTATGAGTTATGGTGAACTTCAAAGTTTTCTGATTTAATAAAAACACGTTTTCCTTTTTTCCCTTTCTCATTTTATTACATTTTACTGAAAAAAAAACGTTCACCATCCATCGGTGCGCGTATACTCGTTTACCTCTCGAACTCGAGCAATTATTATCACTTAATGTGTTGCCTATATCCAGACACAGAAGCAAAAGCGCGTTTCAAGTGCTCCTAAAGGTTCTTACCCGCCAGCCTCCCCATCACTCGTGGGCTACTCTACAAACAGCTTCTTGTAATTATCGGTTTGCGCAAATCGTTCACTCTATACATACACCGTAAACGTTCCCATCTTTCGATGAAGCCGCTGCATAAGTTATCTACCAATATAACAGCAGAAAACGAATGAAAAAGAAATATATACGCGAGTATGAGAGAAGAAAAGATCAAGAAGAAAGAGAACGAATCTGTTTTCGTTAAATTAGCGGCATTTCGTTTCTTAGTACGAGTATAAGCATACTGACATAGCTCACTTTAGACGCCAGACTTATGACGGCCTATTTATATAGGAAATTTTACGCTGTCACATACATCGTTAGTTAGTATAAACAAACGGCGTGCTCTAAAGAAATTGGGCCCCTTTTATGCCAAATTACTGGCAAAATACACGACTCTGTCCCGTACATACGCGTATACACAGTATCGAAGAATTATGAGACTGAATGCATTACCTACCGCCTGTGCAGTCGCTTAAATTCCGTAATATTTTTCCCAAAAAGAAAAAGAGCACGTCTCTTTTTGACATCAGGTTGTTTAGTTTTGCGCGACAAATATACAATGGAATCGTATTCATCCCCGGTATTTACATATTCGACATGCTTGATAATGAAAAAAGAAAAGAGAAAAATTGAAAAATAAACTCGTAATAGAAAAATTATTCAATCCTAAATTCCATTTTTGGTTGCGTATATACGCATGAATAATTGCCTCGCATAAATCGTGTGATACCAGTATACGTTGTCTTATACAGAATATTTGCGAGAAAAAAATACATAACTCGTAATACTATTTGACCAATAGTGATATAATGGAGTTGAGAAGTTGCAGAAACGAGCGGCGTCGTCGAACATAAAGGAGTCATGACCATGCCTTACCACTCACTAGGTATGCTGCTCGACAATTGTTTTACAGCACGAATTTTGAATGATGATCCTTCATGTATTATTAACACCGAAAATAATGGTGCAAGTCGTTTACACGAGCACATCCAGTTTTCGCAGTACTATCTTCTAGATCCCCAAAACTTGTCACACATATACATAGATCAATGGTCGAAATTTCTTCAAGTTTACCATCTCTCATACATAGCACGAAGATGTAAAAATTTTCCGATCACCTTCTCCCACTGTTACATTATGTAGGACTCAAAAGGCCGTCTTACGAATTTGTTCTCACCCCACCTTAGTAACTCTGATGAGATAACACCCGAAAGTACTCTTGTAAAAGTAACTAATGAAGTAGAATTGTACCCTTGGAAAACTGTTTCACCACCAGTGCTATATTTACAACTCTCTCACTCAATATGAGTTCCAATAGCGGAGAGATTATTCGAACCCTAGATTAGTGTGAGTGTATCCACTTTTGTAATCCGTTTTTCAGCAATGTGAGTTCAGTACTTGACGATAAAAAATTTGAAACCATTCTGACCAGAGTGAGCGGCGTGGTAGCAAATTTCTTCTAACCAACGGATCTAAAGGACTAGTCGTTCCTGTCCTTGTTGGCATTGCTCATACACCACCATTGCTTTGTTCTTGACAAGAAACTACAAATCACAATCCCAAGCCTCTGCGAATTCGTCCAAAACCTCGATATAAGAGATTCTGCGAATCCATATCCCAGGTCTGGATTTTCAACGACACTTCTACCTGGCTGTACTATTCACAGATCAATTTTGTTCGGCATGGAAATAGTTTACGGTTACTTAATTTACTCGAAGGACGTGAACAAAATATGCACTCTTCGTTATTTCTTCTCAATTTTTGTCTCAAACACGAAGAACAGCCTGCGTCTGACGTGCATTTTCAATACACACCCTGTTGTTTAAGATCTTGAAAGCAGAAATGGCTCGCGTTAAAAATTTACGAAACCTACAAACTGAGTCTGAGAATGAATAAGTAGGCTCTGTATGTCATCAATGAGCAAAAAATGGATTTGCGGCGCCAGGTCCACTTCGTTTTTACCCGTCCCATACGCTAAACAAACGACACGTGTTTTGCATCGCTATTCAGTCGTTCATTCGTCTCAATTTTTGTCTCGTTTCTTCTTTATCTCACTGCTCTCGTATATACCGAGGAAAATTAAATCGTCCTATTCCCGCTTTTTATAAAAATGAAAATAAAGAATGAAGCGCGCATCTCTTGACGTGTTTGAATTAAACGATCGCATTTATTCGATTCAGACTGCGCTTCGAGAGTTAAAACCTTATAAATTAAAATTTAGGCTATGTGTGTACATTCATACTTCATACCGGGAACTCTTTTACGAGAGCACACATCAAGTTGTACGAAAACGTTTTTCTTTCTGCACTCGTTGAATGCGTATAGACATATTCTCGTACGCACACATTCAAGTACAGCCTATTCTTAACCGTGTTGTACATTTATACCCACGCTCGGCGTTTACCATCAATAAAATAGACTATTATCATTCGTGTGACAAAAGATTTCAACTCATTATTGCATTCTGCCGAGACCATAAATCACCGCTGCACAGACGTTTCATAAATTCCTATAATTATTGGAAGAATTCTGGAGGTCATCTCAGTTAGGTGTCGTTCAGCAAACTTTGATTATCTATTATGATCGTCTCTAATTTCGTTCAATTATATACTTCTGATTTCGTTCTTATATCTTGGGCTGTACTCTTATGTTTTCTTTCGAAAACTTATTCTGTCGAAATGGAAGACGTTCCTACTCTGAAGGGATTCACTTATGTCGCATGTGCAGCACCGCCCCGTCCTCCATGGTGGTGGTGGGGGGGGGGGGTACAGGTTGCTTATGCATTTGATTTTGTTTCTTCCAGTACCAGAATCGACCCTTTCGGGTATAGCTCCAGTGTTGGAAGAATCTCCTTGGCGAACCCCCTCTTCTGCTTTGCAACCGCCAAGCTGCAGTGCCCCCCTGGCACGCAGAAAACACAAGAACACACAACAACAACATCACCTTAAGATATAGTAAATTGCTGTTAGGGTTTCTTCATCTTCTTCCATCTTCGGGGAAGATCGTCGTCCTCTTCTTCCTGCAAATCTGGATGTTGATGGTACACAGGTGTCGAGTAGGCCATAGCGTGGTTCTGCATTTGCCTATTCCATTCCTGATCCATCTTCCTCTTCATGACGGTGGCCGCAAATGCAGACACCTGGTTCCATTTTCTTCGGAACCTAGCATGGTGGGTACCAGGCTACTCGGGTCAAGCGCTTCATCTACCTCGATCTCTTGAAGAAACCGGCTAAGCTTGTCCCGCTCATGCCTCCACGCTTTGCACTCAAATAAGGTGTGCTCTGATCCATCATCCCGCCCTTGGTCGCAGTGCGAACACCTTGCCTGCTCAACTTTCCTTAGCTTAATGATTAAACTAGAAAAACTAGAAAAAAATTACAGTTTCCGTATAACTTTATTAAATTTTTGCTGAACGCTTTCGGCTTACGCCATCATCATGAGCAATAATAAACTAAACTAAAATACAAAGGTACGTTTCATCTTGATCGCGGTAGAGGTTCGCCGACAACTTACAAGTCGGTAGTTAAGGACGCAGTCTACTGCCTCCCGGATGGCATAGGTATCCCCACTGGATCACCACTAGGGTCTCTATTCTCCGAAGTGTTTATGGAGAGGCTTGAATCAGAGATATTCGATTCCGATAACCCCCTCATACCGCATGTGGCCCTTTGGCGCCGATATGTGGACGATGTTCTTTGCGTTTGGCAAGGCCCCATTGGCCTTATCAACGAATTCCTCAACTTCCTCAACAGCCTCTACCCCTCTATCGACTTTACTGTGGAAATTGGTGGTAATCAGATTAACTTCCTTGATCTACATATTGAACATACCGCTGGGATATGTTCTTATGGGATCTACCGGAAACCCACCACCACCGACATCACAGTACATGGAACATCCTACTGCCCCCTCCCTCATAAGTTGGCCGCTTACCATTACTTCATTAATAGACTGGTTTCAATTCCCCTAACGCCCCAAGCCTTCAAAAATGAGGTTGAAGTCATCAAATTTCTAGCCCAAAAGAACAACATAAACGTTGATATCGGTGGGATGATAAGGAAGAAGCTTCTCAAGAACATCCTCGGTCGTGCTTCGACCTTACACGACCCCACAACTAGCACCAAAAGGACTAAGATAGTCCCTCTTCCGTACCTCCCCCCACTCACCGATATTTTGGCTAGCCTCCTCAGGGCAAACAGTCTGAAGCCAGTCTTCTACCCTTACCTCCAAGTTGGTAGGTTATTGTCTAATAGTAAAGACAGTCTCCCCTCCTTATCAAAATGCGGTGTCTACCTCCTAGAATGCAGAGACTGCCCGGCAGTCTACATCGGAGAATGCGGGAGATCCTTCCGAACTCGCCTTACGGACCACGTCGATGCCTACGATAATGAGAACCCCCTGAAGTCGACGTTCGCACGCCATCTATTAGAGGAAAATCACTTAGCTAAAGGGGAGAAGGTGCTGCATGTTGAGAAAAAGAAAATTCGAAGAAAGGCTCTTGAATCCGTCGAGATAGCGAAATACGACGCGTGCCACCGATATGACGTGTTAAATCGTGTGAAGAGTGAAGATCTAATCATAACCAAAGTTTTCATGACATCACCGCATTATACAACTACCGACTTGTAAGTTGTCGGCGAACCTCTACCGCGATCAAGATGAAACGTACCTTTGTATTTTAGTTTAGTTTATTATTGCTCATGATGATGGCGTGAGCCGAAAGCGTTCAGCAAAAATTTAATAAAGTTATACGGAAACTGTAATTTTTTTCTAGTTTTTCTAGTTTAATCATGTTGTACCGTAACCTCGAAGAAAAGTTTCCTTAGCTTCTCATGAAGGTACTTGTTGAAGCAGCCATGGCCGCTTAACACCTGCGTCAGGTGAAAGTTTAGTTGGCCATGGTGTCGGTTTATCCACTAGTCAAGGTCGCCTACTATTACACGGGGTTGTCCACTTGCCCAGCTCACTCTGGGCAATTCTCACTTTCCATTTCTCAAGCAAGGACCGCCTGGCCTCTTGCTTAACCCGTAGAGCCTCACGGTTGGTCGTTGTCGTCTTTTTTGCTCTGAACACCACCGCTCTCTCCTCAGCAAGGAGCTCGATTGGTGGTGAACGTGCTAATACACAAAGAGCCTCCGTTGAGACAGTGCGGTAGGCACTAACATACCTTAGCGCAGCTCTCCGTTGGATCTTTACCATCTCTCTTCTTCTGTATGGTATCTTCATGGAGTCGGCCCACACTGGCGCACCATATAGGAGGATCGAAAAGGCGGTGCTCATCATGATCCTTCTTCTTGCTTCTCTCGGTCCTCCTAGGTTCCTCATCAGGGGACTAAGGTATCCTACTACCTTGCCCGCCTTTTCCTCTGCGATCAGGAAATGGTGCCTGAAGCTCAGCGTCGAGTCAAACCAGATGCCCAGGTACTTCATCTTCTTTTTAGTCTCGATTTCCACACCTTGCAGGCGAAAGGTGAGTGGACTGAACTTCCGACGGGTCGTGAATAAAATGGCCTCCGTCTTATTAGCTGCAAATTTGAGTCCAGCCAACTCGATCCAACGCGTCACTTCTTCGAGGGCCCAGTTTACCCTGCTCCCACCGCTACAGTCTTCTCGGCGGTGTATACCACCAGTGTGTCATCCGCATAGCAGATGGGCCCAACACCTGGTGGCAGCTTCACTTTGAATATCCCGTTAAATGCGACGCACCACATCAGCGGCCCGAGGACAGACCCCTGCGGCACCCCACAAGTAACTGAGCGCTTTAATGTACCAGCAGACGTCTCTGCTTGGATTTCTCGGCAGCTAAGATAGCTGCTGATCATCCTGAGCAGGTATGCGAGCACTTCTGCGTTCTTCAGAGCTTCCAAGATCCTCTCCCAAGGAATCGAATAGAACGAATTTCTTATGTCGAGGCTGACGGCTGCGCAAAACTGGCGCGTAGCTATTGCTGACTCGGCTATCCTCTTCAGCCGGATCCCAGCATTCGATGTACAGCGTCCAGTTTGAAACCCGTACTGGCTACTAGAGATTATATCTCTTTCCTTCAGATAGCTCTCCAGTCGATTGGCTATCACTCTTTCCAGGAGTTTCCCAACATTGTCCAGCAGACGAGGTGGGTGATAAGTGGATGGCAGGCCAGGTGGTTTATCCTTCTTATCAATCAACGCTAGCCTGGCTTTCTTCCAGCGCACAGGGAACAGTCCCCCAACAACTGCCGCATTAAATGTATCAACAAGCAGTGCCGGGTCAACTGAGTGTATGGCGCTCCAGACTGGATTTGGGATCTCATCCGGGCCTGGAGCCTTCCAATACTTACTCCGCAGTCTGTTGACTGCTGCATCCACCTCCTCGGTACTTAGGAGGGATATACCATCCTCTTTTACTATTGGTAGCGCTACCATTGGTGGTGGATGCTGTGGGAACAAGCCATCAATGATTTGACCCACAACATCCGGCTCCATTCGGCTCATTGCTGAGAGGCCCTTTAGCTTCTTCAGCACTATCTTATAAGGCTTTCCAAATGGGTCCTCGGCCATCTCAAACAGCTCTTGCTATGCAGCACTCTTGCTGTCTTTGATGGCCTTTTTCAGCCTCTTGCGAGCCAGCTGGTATTCGGGTGCAACCACCCGCGCTCCTTTGCGGCCTCTACTCCGGTGGTATATCCGGCGCTGACGGTTGCACTCTTTTCTTAACTCGGCAATCTGGTTGGTCCACCAGTAAACGGCTCTCCTCTTCTTTGGTAGACCTTGCCTGGGCATAGCTACCTCGCATGCTTTGGTGACAGTCTTAATCATTTTCACTGCTGCCACCTCCGCGTTACCTTCTTGCTCTTCTCATTGGTCCCATGTGAGAGCAAGGTAAGTAGCTTTCAGGCAGTCGCTATTAAGCTTCTTAACCGTCCACTTTCTTACCAACTTTTGTGGAGCAGCGACCTCGACTCCCCGGCGGATGGAGAAGTTGATATATCGATGATCGCTCCCAGAGAGCACCTTATCCAGTACCGCCCAGCCTTCTATTCTTCGGGCTAGGCTCTCTGAAGCAAAGGTGACGTCAATAATGGATCCGTATCCTTGATGCACTCGGGTAGGAGTGTTGCCCACGTTGACCGTTTCCAGTCGATTGTAGGCAATCCACTCCCCCAAGGCATACCCGCGAACGTCAGTTCGGCCAGAACGCCATTCCTCTGACCAAGCATTGAAATCGCCTGCCACAATGGACTTCTCACCTCGCCTTCTGGACAAGCTTTCTTCCAGCTTGCTTAAGAAGTCCTCAAACTCCGGGAATGGGCGATTTGGAGAGAAGTAGGAACTGTAGACAACCATATTGGTTATCTTCACAGCAACATACCCACTCTGAAGAGATTATCAATAATGTTAGAGGAGAGATTTCAAACTTGTGAAAGTAATATTACAAAAACAAAGCTCACTCAAATCTGCAACAGGACGTATGACAATCAAGACGGTATTACCTGGAATACCTCCTTACAATAAGTCATAATTGTTTTCGGGTATGGTACTTTTAAGAAGGGAGAAAAAGTGATGGAAAGGAGCAGAAATTCGCTGTAGCGTAGCCAAGAGATTTTCAGGATGCAAGTGAGGGAGAGAGGATGAAAAAGAAAAATTTCGAAAGGCGGTACATCGCAATTTATCTACTGAAATTCTCAAACTTCTAGATCCCATTCAGACCAACCCCCTCAGACTACGTAACTACAAGGCCTTTCCATTCAAGTATTCTCTTCCTATCATGGACTCATCCTAACCTTCGATTTTCTCTTACTTTCCCATCTACAACACAATTTTCCCCATGCGCCAAAAACGGAAAAAAAAATCAATTTGGGGGGTCAAAAAGTGCCACAAAGAATTTTGCACAGCAGGTGGAGGCGGGAACTTTCAGAGGTTCTTCACAGGTTTTTGAAATTTTCCACCGTTACCCTCTCAATGTCTATTTCGCCTCCACTAGTAGTAAATCTCGAAGTTTTTACTGCAACCGTGACCATTAATCTTTGTATAAATGTGAAAAACCACCTTGAGGGAGACTGGACCCACCAGAGAGGACAGGAGGGTCACAATTTGAGGAACTGCGTTTCGAATCTTTTGAAAATACTTCAAAAACTCGCCCACAAAATATCTCGCTAGTATCACCATTTGCCCCAAATTTTGGTGTACCGCTAGCACTAGTAGTTTAACATGAGGCTAAGAAATACTGTTGAAGGTGTATCAGGCTTATACTCGTTGTTTGGGTGACGAGTGTAGTTCAGAAATACACGTTACGTTTCAAGATTACGGGTAATGATATCTCAAAGTTTGGGACGATGACTTCACCAAGATCGGGGTTGAAGATGTCACGGATTGATGACATCTGATTCTGCAACTAGGTGAAGAAAGAGATGTATTCTGGAACCCATTAGAAAAAGCTCGTCTTCCAAGATTCCCACCATCTCTTGATCAATGTAGCGCCATTGCAGATTGGATCTCCTCTTTCACCTCCATCACTAAGCTGAGACCCGTTCATGAATTTAGTCAAATGATGATGTACCGTGAATTGCTGCGAGTGAGTGCTCCTTGTTCGCAAGTTCAGAAGCGTATTGAACGTCACAAGAAATTCAAAGTACGCTTTAATATCTTTGTTCAAAAGATCAACTACCGACGTAGCCCGTTAACAGAAGTGCCATTGATCGCGAACCTAACAGTTCATTAGCAAATTCAACTTCATACAATATGAAACCAAAAAAAAAAAAAACTACGCCAACATATTCGAATCGATCATTAAGATGCCATTAGCGCGTTCGCAATCGAAAATAATTAAACGAAAGTTATTATTCGTCTATCGGTAGGAATGACGGTAGGTTTTTTTTTCTTCTCTTCTTCGCGCAGTCATTTATCCGTCTATCTTGTCTATGATACCGAGATGGTCTTTTCTTTGCTACCATTCAATCGGGTTCACTTAAGTGCGACCCACTCTCATTTCACGTTCATATCTCTCGCGTGGATTATACAACGTATACACACGGTTATACAAATTGCCAGGCTTTTCTTTTTACAACAAACTGTAAATACATTATAAATACTCTGTATTATTATAAAACGTCCCTCGCGCTTTCTCTCTCTCGCTCTACAATCCATTCCGATAGACACGTTGTCGGATTATTTACCTGCAAAACGTGGAATATGCGTTCTTTTTTCCCTCCAAATGCACGATTATTTTATTTTCCTCGCTTTCGAGGTATATTACACGGATTCGAAGATAGCACTGTCGTAATTTCCCTATACCACGAATTGTTCCGAAGATTTTTATACGCCGATAAGACTAATAAAAAAATAAAATTATGCTAATTTTAATTGATGCGAACGAATGCAGTCGTGATGGAATTCTTTTTTTTTTTTTTTAAACGTTAGTACGCCGCTTTGTGCGACTTTTATTTTACATATTTTTTTTACCTTTTTGAAATGCGCGAAGTGGTGTAATGTATAGCTAAACGATGTGCACCTATTCTGCATATAGGAAGCGCCCCCATTTAGAATCGCGTATACACGAGAAAAGAAAGCCTCTCGCAACGGTGTGTAAAAGGTTGAATATTTGAGAAGCGCACGATGGAGAGCGAGGTCGGTATAGCGAATCGAATTCCGCATAACGCACTAAAAAATTAGTACAATTGACTTGTACGTAGACCCAATAACGGAAAATTCGCGTATTAGTGCGTCGACAGATTTGAAGAGACTCACGGGATGGGAATTCTTTTAATTCAGGCTAGCTTGTTCGAGTGTGAGTTGAGATCAGACCAATGAGTGAACCATGCTCGAGTGATGAATTCGTTCGTATGTTTGTAGAGATCGGAGCGCGAGGGGAGGAGAGAGCGGTGGCTGCTTTGTCTGCATTTTCGTTTTCCGTGAAACCCTTGTGACAGGGTGTCAAGATCAAGTACAATGGCATGGGGATGGTGTTAGAGGTGGCAATGACAGTGTGTACAAATTATGAGTGGGTGGGAGAAGGTGCAGCTGGACATGGCGTCGAGTGATGAAAGTGAGTAGGAAAAGGTCAAGAATAGATCGAGGGGAAGAGAGGAGGGTAGGTTGGCAAGGATGTGTTCTGGACAGCTGAAGATTGCTTGCAGTCGTGAACATTGATGCGTTGTTGCGGTGTCAGTGAGACACTGTGATGTGACCCATTGAATATGCGAAGCCGGTTTTGGTTTGATATTCAGAACCATCGGTGAAACATAATGTAGGGTTTTGGAAGGTGTTGGGAATTTTGTTGAACTGTCTCTGGTATTCTGCGGAAAGAGTTGATAGACGAGGGAGGCGTGTGAGGTTGCGAATTATTTCGGGTGGAATAGAGAGCCACGGAGGGGTTGAGGGAACGATTTGGTTGAGACAGTGGAATTTGAAGGAACGTGTCAATTGGAGTTCGAGATTGGAACGTAGTTTGGCGGTGTTTTGATTGTGGTGAGGGTGAAATATGTGATGGTGGATGGAGATTTGAGGATGTTGCAGGGTAGTTGTGATGAAGTTGCTTGTGTGTTTGAGACGAGGATAATAAGAGTGGGGGAAGCTAGTGTCTGCACAGAGACTTTCAGCATCAGGACTAGTGTGGAATGCTCCAGTAGCTATTCTGAGTGCAGAGTTCTGGACAAAGTCGAGTAGTTTCAAGTGAGAGTTATTAACCCTTAATTGCAAGAAACTAAATTGAGAGAGACTTGACCCTCTAGAGAAGACCGGAGGGTCAAAATTTGAGGAACTGTGGGTCATATCACTTGAAAATACTTCATGTTTTGCGCCTTTACCACCACTGGCCCCTAATTACACTAAGTTTGCACTATATGCATTTGACCCTATTTTAGTTTTAAATGTGTGAGTAGCCGTTTTAGAGACTGGCTTCCTAAGTGCTATTTTACAGTAAAACGAATGCGTTCTTCTAAATTACGGTCCATACTAATCAAAGGAAGTACTCAAAAAGAAGAGTAAAAGATGCAGAAAATCGCAGAAAAAATCTATGCGACAAGCGCTTTCGGTTGAATAACTATCATCAGGCACGAAATGAAAGCAACTGACAAGACGGAGGAGAAAATTAAGATTGGTCGAACGAGAAATCACACTGAGAGAAATTTTGGTGGTACTTTTTACTATATATAATAGTAAAGCCGGTCCAGTCGAAGATTATTGTCATAACTACTGAAAAATATAGTTACACTTACGAGAAAAAGTAGTGAATTAAACTAAATTGCTTACTTGTTTTAACTGTAAAAATCACGACTGGACCGGCTTTAGTATATTGTTTGTTAAAATTACTATATTTTTCTCTCCGTGCACGGTGTGAATCAATCAAGTCATCTTCCGGAATGCACGTGTTAAGGACAGTAATTCCATCGGTGTTAAGAAAACGAATTATTTCTATATGTTCGAGGGCTTTTCGTTTACGTTTGGAATTCTCCTTATGGAGGAGCTTTTCGGAACCCTCACGGAAACTGTGGCCGCTGTTAATTAAATGATCGACAAAGGCTGATTCTCCCAAGTTTCCCTTACCCCAATGCTTCAAATGCTCAGCAACTCTCAGCTTCATCTGACGACTGGTCTCACCAATGTAAAAATCCCTACAATCCCTACACTCCATCTTACAGACGCCGCTTCTCTCATCAACTGGTATGGGACAAACAACCCTTTCACAGTGGTAGGATTGTAGTATGCTGGTCTAAAAACGAACGAGCGGAAGGCCCGACCCAACTGGAGGGAGAACTTCCCCAGGAAAGGGAGACTAATCCAGCGCATACGACGATCACTAATCGTGTCACGAGGGAGGGAGGTGGTGGAATCAAGAATTCTCCGAGTAGTTTTCCTCCGACCAATCACGTTCACGTCAAAATTAACCCTATTCAGTATTCACTCTGGCCAGATGTTTTTTAGTTGATAATTCTTTTTCGAAAGCAGATTGACTCAAAGGAATACGAATCAATCTGTGAACTAAGCTATTAAAAGCTGCTATCTTATGAGCAACTGGACAGAAAGACGCTCCGTGTAAGATCACGACTAAGAAATTGGAAAATTGTATGAGAATATATAGAGTGGATAAGAATGGAGTTACGTAGATGGCTTGGTAAATATAATATCACGACTAGATTAAACCTTCTCGTCCACTCGAGAATCACCGGTTCGATCAGTTTATGAGGGAAGTAAACGAAAAGTGTCGCAAGTTTGAGAGGATTTTGAGGGAGAAAAAAAAAATAGGAAGTTGACCTCCTTAATGAACGGACAGGGTGATATGGCTAAAGAAGGGGATAGTGACGGTGTTGTCATTCAGGAATTCCATCCTCCCCTCATGAATAACAGTCAGGTAGTGTTTAATAGAGATGGAACTGCCCTCCTTGAAAAAGGATTGAAATTCTATTTATCTCCTCTCCTCATGAATGAGGAAACCTTGGCAAATATTGTTGCGAATTTCGCTGTGCAAATTGGTCCTGGTGTTTGTCAAGATAAATTGGATTGGGTCGAGGAATAATTTTGGACAGAAACGAGCTGCTAGCAGCCTGCCTTCAGGGCTACAAGCTCGGCAAATATATGTGCAGGTGGGTGAGAGGAAGTTGGCTCGATGTAGGAAGTTGAATATGTGATGTTGTCTAATAGTGCTTCTATGTAATTGTGAGGGATGGTTAAGGAATTGCGGAATTGGGTCAAATTGGGGCAGCTGAAGATGTAGTGAACGGATGGGAGAGAGGGTTTAGATTTGCAATGAGGGCATGAGAGGTATACGATGAGAGACGAGATGGTGGGGTGAGTCTAGTGTGGCCAATTCTGAAACGGGTGATGACTATTTCTTCTCTGCGTGTCGAGAGATTTGAGGAGTTCTACGGGATGGGAATAGTTTCAATTTGGGCTAGCTTGTTTCAGTGTGATTTGAGATTAGACTAATGAGTGGACCATACTCGAGTGATGAATTTGTTCATATGTTTGGAGAGATCAGAGCGTGAGAGGAGGAACGAGCGTTTGACTGATGGGTGTTGGGTGGTTAGTTTGGCTGCTTTGTCGTTTCCCGAGAAACCCTCGTGACCAGATACTCAGATGAAGAATAATGGGATGGGGATGGTTTGATGTGACCTATTGAGTACGCAAACCCGGTTTTGTTTTGATATTTACAACCATTGGTGAAACATCATTTAGGGTTGTGAAAGGTGTTGAGAATTTTGTTGAACTTTGTCTGGTATTCTTTGGAAAAAGTAGACAGACAAGGGAGGCGTGTGAGGTTGCGAATTATTCTGGGTGGAATAAAGATCCACAGAGGGGTTGAGGGAACGATTTGGTTGAGACAGTGGAACTTGAAGGAGCGTGTTAAATTGTGTTCGAGATTCAAATGTAGATTGGTAACGGAGTTTTCGTTGTGGTGAGAATGGGGTTTTGAAGACATTGCAGGATAGTTGTGCGGATTTGGTTTGAAGCATTGATAATGGAGTTGGAGGAAGCCAAAGTCTGCACAGCGGGACTGGTTCGGAATGTTCTAGTAGCTGCTATTCTGAGTGCAGATTCTTGGACAGTGTTGAGTAGTTTCAAGTTAAAGAGGGTTGCGAGACCGTAAATGGGTGAGCCGTAATCGAGCATGGATCGGATTAAGCTTTGGTGGAGGTGGAGGAGGAATTTTTGATTAAAACCCTCTTGAGGGTGGGACAGGTGCCCTTTTGACAAATAGCTGCTCTATTTTGTGTCACGTTAGATCAAGATTTTATTTTTGCCTAGCATTTCTGTACAGTCCCAGCGAGTTTTCTTCTTGCATGGTATTTTTTAAATTTTTGTAGGCTTCAAAACAGTGTTTCTTCTCCTCGATTCTTCAATAATGGTAATGTACCTTCCCGCATGGCTTTTTGATCAAAAGTATCTCAATTTCTCCAGTTGTCTATCATTATTTTGGCTGGGAGTGCAATTTAGAGCTTGACAAGCGAAAAATAAACCAAATCTCTTAGGTTCCAGATTTTACCTAATGGAACAAAGATGCGGATCTCTTGGTTCTTAGATCCTTATATAAAAAAAACAAAAAAATGAATTTCTTTCATGTAACAGTCAATGTCGGATACTGAGGCGTACGGCGTCTCAGTCTTGCTTTAGTATATCACAATGGAAATTTTCCCAGAGCTTGTGCCTCCCCAGACTCTTTGCTATCCTCTTAGACTATGTACCCACAATATACCCTACATAAGAAAGTCAGAGGTACAGGCACGTAACGGTTAAGTAGTTTTACTTCTTTGAGACTGTCGTGGACTATAGACTGGCGACGAGAAGCAGTTTGTTGTAATCTTGCAAATTCCTCAGGGGAGGTTATCTGCGAGAGACGATCCGCCGTTCGGATAAGTAGATCTTGAAGTTTGGCCTTTTTACAGAACCACATTCTTCGCTCAGAGTCGAGCCATTTCTTGATGAGCCATTTTTCCATCCTCTTTTTGAACAACTTGGAAGAGGAGTCAAGACGAAACGTAACAAATGAAGGGCGAAGTTCAAATTTCAGGCATGTGCAGATGAAAGATATGTGGGAGAGTACACGAACAAGTTTTACTGCAGTCTTCAGGAAAAAAGACTTTCTTATTCAATGGCTCGTACACAAGAGGACCTTATCCAATTTATATACCCTAAATTCCTAATTTTGTCCACCTCAAGCTCAAAATCTATGACTTAATTGCTGTAGTCACCCTTGAAGATCCATTCTACGCGCGTGATATGATTTACTCGAAAGTCAAATTACGTAGAAGTTTTAGATCAAAATTTCTTCAGATCATCAAGACTTTACCGCCCACTTCATCTTGTACAATTCTCTCTCGTTCTCTCGAATCAACTATGATTCAGTGTGTAAATAATTCGTGAAAAAAAAAAATTGAGCGCTTGTCTAATCATGAAACGTAGTATAATTCTGTACACCAGAATTAGTAAATGATTTGTATTTACATTGAAACTAAGTAGTTAGTACAAGAATAGATGATTGTTTCAGGAAATAGTACATCCAAACTTAGAATGTCCTCATGTATTATAACAGATGGTCGAGTTTCAAGTGCGTAATTTCATTTTAGTTGATATTCCCGTAGTATGTGTGACTCAACGTTTAGCAAAATTTTTATTTCAATCGTTAGATTTTGCACATGTGTGCACCATCTTCCATACGTTCTGGATGAATGATATACAGTCATTATAAACGTTCGTCAATTTATTCATCAAAATAATATGTGTACCAAGAGCCTACATTTTTGTGCATTTGAAGAAAATTGAAAGAGGGTTGTCTCAAGGTCGTACAGTTTGAAATTCTTCGTTGTATTATAAGAGGAAAGATTCACCGAGCAGACTATAACCAAACCTGCGCTGAAGAGAAAGAACAAAAATTTTTAATCTTTACCTCGATAATGGAAACGAATAAAGAAGAACGAATACAGGCGGTCTCATGAGAAAAAACTATACATCGCATTAAATAATGCTATACGAATTTAGAATAAATTAAGAGTTTTATTTTATCGGGCCAATTTTAATTACTATAGAGATAGGTGAACAGGTATTCTTTTCGGAATGATCGATCGACGTTTTCTTCTGAAAAAAGAAAAGGAGAAATATCACGCCCACCTATGAGATACGCGTACGAATATTTACGTATATCCTGAAACGCTTTTTTCAAAATCGTTATAAAAATACGAAGGAATATTGAAAAATGGGTGTAATAAGGAAAAAACGAAAGTGCTTCGAATAGAGTTATGTAAATGGTTTTGATGATTGCTTTTCGTTCATTAGTAATAGAATTTTACTCTTTTAGAATAGCAGTTTCAAATCAAATCCTCAGGAGAGGAGTGCGTTAAAAATATACTAGAATGAAGAGGGCGTTATCAGAGGAGCAAATGAGACGTTTTGCCTAAGGTATAGCTGGTTTCTCTCACTTCCCACTAATTGGATCGTTAGTTGAGAGAGTGGTATTTCGTTCATTACTGACAATTTTGTTTTTAGTTTGAGATATACTCCCGTTCCTAAAATACTCTTTCGAAGAAATTCTAACCCTGAGCCAGCTTCTCTTATCCAAAAACTCTCCGATTCCACCTCATGTGAACTTTTGCTCTACTTATTATGACCTTGACTAGGTACGAAGAAATCTCGTTTTCTTCATTTTTGAAAGCAGGAGAAAATTTTAACAGCAAACTGTTGAGCTCGGAGAATTTCCTTGGAGCGATATTTTTGAAGGCTTATCCTCAGCCTCCATAAAAAATTTATCATCCTGTGAACTTTACCTTACTAGTTTCAAATATTCTTCTCTTTTGTTAATTTTTTTCCTGTCTTCTCATCGGGTTATGTATTTTGTCTCCCGATAAACATTGTTCCCCCGTGAAACCTTCGGATGCAAAAGGCTTCAGAGATTCAAACGGGAAAACGTGGCTTGAAATGGGAATTAAATTGGTATTTTTTCCCAAATGAAGCTCGGGGATCCGGAAGGCTTCAGGTTTTTCCTTGTTGAAGCCCTCCGAGCCGGGGAATCTGAAAGGCTTCAGGTTTGTCCCTGTTGTGAAGCCCTTAGAGCTTGGAAACCCGAAAGGCTATAACTGTAAAAGAGCGGATAACGAGAGACTGCTAATGGCGTGTCAAAGGAGAATTTGTCCCACTTTTTCGAAGCCTCAGAGAGGAGCTGCATATAGATGATTTTGATGACTTTTGGAATACTTTTAAAGAAGACCTTGAAAGAAGTTTTAGGATTAGGAGATCCCAATGAGTTTGTGCACTTGAAGCACAAACTATATGATCATAGTAGTATTTAAGTAAATGGCTGTCTTGTATGGATATCTCCTCCAGTGTCGGAGATAGCAGTGATCTCATCGCTAATCCTGCTTCCTGGCTAATAAATTGACGGTAGCTCTCGAGGATCCAGAAAACGTTCACGTTTGAACATTGTCATGTCATCAATGCCCTGGACGCAATTTGAGGATGACTTAGACTTTTGATTTGATTCCAACCCTCCATACAGAAGAGACTTGGAAAAGTTTGGAGCGATGAGTGTCTGTAGAGGCAGGCCCGGAGGAGGATGGAGCTTTAATATGGAACTTGATTGGTCGGAGAGGGAGGGGGAGAATTTCGAAAAATTCCGCCTGACCAGCCGACAAAGCTTGGAGGTCTTTGAGTCTCTTTCTATCATTTACAGCTCAGAGGTCGATGTAGCCCCTTCAGTTTACTAGATATGCAATGCTCCGTACACCAATGGGTTTAGTCCCTCTGATGAGCCAGATATGCAACGCTTCAAACACCATGACATTCTGAACGTTTTTCAAGTTACCCCATAAAACAGATTACCCGCCTCTCCTCGTTCAAATCTATCAAAGAACCCGTAAATTCTGAACCTCTAAGCTCTGTGGAGTCTTGAGCTAAATTCCTCCTTTGGGCATAGAAGCTACGCTACAACTAACATAAGCCTAGCCCAGAGGACAATTCTGAGTCCTGGTGGATCTTTGTTGTTTTGTCAGCTACCGCTTGATAGTATCTTGATGAATAGACTGCTACCGCCCAATGGCATCTTGAAGTTTGGTGCGAAAGGCCCGCCTAGTTGGTTGCAGTTCTACACCCAACTAGGAGCAATTGCCCGAGAACGATTAGCTCGCCAACTTTCTGTGATCTTACATCTATGCTGGAAATGATGATGCGGAAGTGTGGGACAGCTCCGTCTTCCACAACTTCGGCATCTTTTTCTGCATTTCTGCATGTAGGGTAGATGGTGCTTCTCGAGTCTGTCCCAGTTCATTGGACGACCGACCATGAATCGCATGCACTCTATCAGCACGTGTTGGGCAGTCTCCGGGTACCCGAATCCACATGCTGGACGGAGTCTGTGATTTTCTGGCGCATCTGATTTTATGCGCTTCAGGTAGGCTTTGAAGCAGCTGTGGTCAAATATTGCTTGCGACAACCAGAATGTTGGCAGGACTTCAACTCCTAGCCGTTCGTGGACGGTTGGGAACAACCTCTGGGGCCACTTCTCTGACGTTATGCATTCTCAGTCTCTATTCCATTCTTCCGCAGTGTCGTTTTGCGGGGGAAACAGATTTGCCTTGTAGCACAAGGCTGAATTTGTCATCGGTCTCAATAGGAGGAAGGTGTCACCAGTGAGTGACAAGCATACCTCTCAATGGAAGCCACTTGACTGACCTCTCGCGAGTCGCAGTATCTGGATATCAACCTACGCTAAGGTTGACATCTTTTGTTCTGAGATAGTTCAAAATAACGCCCAACACTTTTGGGTCACGATTGATGAAGATTGCTCCACTTTCATCGCAAAGGCTGGATATGCAACCGCTTAGTGAAGCAGTGAAGAACAAACCTAGTACTCACGTCAATGGGATCACCTCCGCAGCCTAGGACTGCCCCTCGGGTTTATTTCCTCCACCCTGGGCGTCTGCGACGATGTCCCCGGGAGGTTTCATTCTTCTACAGAAAACACCGCCGCGCCGCTGTCAGTTCCTAAGTGGGAGAATCCCTGGATTCCTCTACGTCTACTCTCTCCAGTTCCCCACTGACCCCTAGGTTGCACGGAATAACATCCGACTCTCTCAAGCCTTCCATAACCCCATGGATCATCCGGGCTTTTTCTTCTTCCGTCGGTGGCAGAGTAGTCACCCGCCCGGCCTTTGAATGAAATTCCTCTATTAGCACGGGCAACTGCTCGTCGGGAGTCTCTGGATATAGGCTGATTCCCGCCACTAGGTCCAGGATATCTTCGCATTCCTCCTCTGGATCCAGGCTCTCGACAAGGGCTCACCAGCAGCGCATTGCGACCTTGGCTTTCCAGGCCACGGGTTCTTCTTCCTCTTCTTTCTCATCTTCTTCTCCGGACGTTCTCTTATTTTTGGTGGTGGTGCTGATGTTGAGGTAGCAGCAACAGCAGCAGCAGCATGGGAGATGGTACACGTAGATGTGAGAGGCCACAACGTGACTCTACATCTGCCGCTCCCTTTCTTCTTCAATACCTTAGCGTCAAATGTAGATATATGGTTCCATACTTCCGTTGAGCGTAGCATGCATGGAACCAAAATGCTAGGGGTGGGTTCTTCATTTTCCCCAATCACAGAGAGAGACCGTTTGAGCTCACCCCGCTTTCGTCTCCCCGCCTCACACTCGAAAATGGTGTGTTGTGATCCATCATCCCGCTCCTAGCAGTGTGAACTCGACGGTTGCTCAACTTTTCCCATTTTGTGAAGGTACTTGTTGAATCACCCATGGCCGCTCATCATTTGTGTGAGATGGAAGCGTAGCTGGCCATAGTCTCGGTCCATCCACTTCTCAAGATCACGTATTAGCCTGCGGGTCCACTCACTTTTTCCTGTTTGGGTGAGTCGCTCTTTCCACTTGGCAAGCAAGGAGCGCCTGACTGTCCTTGTCTTCTTCTTTGCCTCAAACACTTTCGCTTGCTCTTCTGCCAGCAAATCAATTGGCGGTGTCCATGCTAATACGCTAAGAGCGGCCTTCGACACAGTGCGGTAGGCACTAACACTCCTAAGCGCAGCTCCTTGTAGGGTTTTTTCAATTTCTCTTCTTCTGTACTCAATCTTAAGGAGTCTCGACCCACACGGGCGCTCCATAAAGGAGGACTGACATCGCTACGCCCATGTAGAGTCTTCTTGTAGCTTCTCTTGATCTTCTTTGGTTCAACATGAGGTGGGGCAAACCTGTCACCCACCGTGGAAGCTTTCTCCGCCGCCAAATATGATATAGCTACCAAACTAAATGAAAGAGAAGAAGAGCGAAATACTTGGAATAATTGAAGTTGGACGAGAGCAGTGTTAAGAGCTAAGTATCCGTCACCCTAAATCAGCGAGCGCGAATCGCGAGTCAGTCTGGCGCCACCGGCCTGGCGGCTAGTTTGCAATATTATTCAATAGTGCCGTTCAAGAATCAGTAGCAGAAGCAGTTTTTAGCCTTGTAAATATTCAGAAAGTCGGTCAAAAATCCTTTTCAAAACTGGTGCTGTCCTTTCGCAATATCGGTAATATCAGCAAATGTCCGATTACATTCCGGCAACGCTTTTGTTGTTTCATCCAAGCACTCTACATTTTTCCATCACCTTCTTCTTAGGAATTGGTTCACAGTTATCGTCATACTCAATATCATCTCGGCAAAAGGAAAGATAGAGATACAGTATAAGTATTTCAATTGTGACGTATAATGGAAGGTCTTCAGTTCTGAGCACTATGCGTGGGACTATTCTACAAACGCAAATAAACAGGTTTGGTAACAATGACAATAAGTAGGTCAAGACAAAAACGAAAAGTACCGTCAAAATTTTCAAGGCTTATTTCACATATCTACTAACAGATCAGACACTGCATCCTCAGAGTGATCCAACTGAGTATCAGACCGAGCTCTCATCATCTCATTACCATTACACTCTCTGCCAGTTGATTAGTATCCGACTGAGGTCTCACCATCCCATTATCATTAGCAATTTCTGCAGTATTATCCAGTACGATGCCGTGTTCACTACTGATTTGAATTGCCGAATGCAAATTATTTTTCTTTTGGAACATATCTTTTAAATGTCTATAACTTACAAGAGCAGAAAAACAGTGAATAAGAAACTCACTCTAAACGAGGAATATGTTTCTTTCCTTTCCCGGTTTCATTTTTATTCTTCTCAGATTTTAGATAATGTCGTCTTGCAACGCTTAAACTCATTCTCAATTTGCAACGCTGTTGAATCATATCAGTGAACTTTCATTGCTTTCGCAATTTCTTCGTAAACCCCAGTTTCCTGGCTTTCAAATCATCCATTTTCTTCTTATATTCCGCGAAAAAGAGGAGACTCGGTGATTCTGTCCATCTAAAGCCTCCTCTTTTCAGACTTATTGAGAGATCATCGCATCGTCTTCTTCTACGCACATCGTAAGAGGAAATAACTGTGCCATCTGGCAGTGCAAAGATTCCAACTGCGAATTTTGCGAAAGAGCGGCAAATGTTAAGTGAAATTTGTCCACCAGAACCTGCTTTGAAACAGAATCTGAAAGTTCTGACCTTTCTGAACCAAATGAACGAAAACTAGGTTCTGCGAAGTGAAACGAATGACGTCACTTATAAACCTCAAGGTAAAACGAATAGGATGATAAAGGAATCTAGAGAATTCTTTGCGCTAGGTTCAATATGTATACCACTAGCATTTAAAACGTCGTTTTGTTAGGGTCTAACAAATGTTCTCGAAAAAACCCAAAAATGCGAAGCGCGTGCGGCATCATAAACTAAACGTTGTGTATACAATCTAAATCACGCCGTAATATTTCACGTTTTTGATCTCTTCGGCACACAAATCATAAATTTTCGCGGATTTAATCCTTTGAAATTTTTCAAGACCACACAAATTCTCATTTACATTTCTCTTTGAAAATCGATTTCGCCATCGCAATTTACGTGTTTTTAGTACTCGTATGTGTGTCAAGCTTCGGGCGTAGGATCCTCTTCGCGCGCTGTACTTATTATGATCTAATATTACCGTATTCGAGTGTGTACGAAAGACACGAACGAAGGCGAAAAAAAATGTAATAATATAAATGTCTTTTTGAAAAATAAACAAATAAATGAAAAGAAGTAAGTAGCGATATTCGATGGCATGGGTATAGAAAATGCGGATTTTGTAACGCGCACAGATCGTATACGGTGCCATCCTGGTTTTTGCTGAGTATATGTTTACATTCAGTCGTGATCATCCACGAAACGTTGTTAATAGTAAAAAAGAAAACGATATTTTTTTTTAACCTCCAATCTCACCGTCTTTACCGTCTGTTTGCTAGCTCGCGATTATTATGCTAATTGCGACGAGGGAAAAAAAAGGAGAAAAGGTATATGAATGTATAGAAAAGACGCAACTTGAAATCGTGATTTCGAATAAATATTTCATCAGGCCGCATCATTGCTCTATTTCTCGAGTTTCTGCAAGAAAGAAAAATATGTTTGTAACATTATTGTAAAATGTTACCTATAATACGTAAGTTTTTAAGGTACACGCGTTTATGTATTTGAAATAGAGATAAACTTCTTTGACGTTACGAATAACTTATGGTAATACTGATGCTGGAATCTGCGTACCGGTACCTTTCAACCGAAGATGACATTACGAAAACTCAGAAGATTTTGTCTGCGGGAAATCTTGCGGAAATGGTTTCGATTTTTGTTAATGTTGAGACATAGGTAGCTCACGATACAGTTACTTTTAGAGAATTTAGAAAACCTTTATTCTCGTGACATCAAATGCACTTTTGCTGCTGATTATCAAGCCGTGTGATTTTGAAGATCTTCAGAATCTCCAAGCTTGAACACGATTTCTTGTAAGTTTCCAAACTGCTCGCAGTTTCTTTGACGGAGAGGAAGAGAAACGTGAGAGGGGGAATATCCACTCGTTCAAAAGTATTCCTACACTGATATAATGAGGACCAGCCTAGTTTAGCCCTTCTAGCCTCGTTCAGAACTCCTTTACTTCGAGATGTGCTACATTTCATCCTCTGTTTCGATACGGCCGACTCATCGGATGAGGACTGAACTGATCAGCTATAGATGATCTCACGGACAGCAAAGACCTGATGATGACGACTACATACTGTGAGCCGGTCCAGTTGAACCCCTCCTCCTACATTACCTAATACCGAGTCATACATTATTTTTTTGTGTGAAGAACTTGGTAACGTCATGACCTCGGGACTCTACCATCCCAAACCCTGAGACTACACACACATCAACTCTGTGGCGTGAGCGTTACATAAAAAATTTCGGCGGGCATTACCTCACAAAAAACAGACCCATATTGATAATAATAATAAAAACTTGGTAAGGACATCATCCTCTCTAACCCTTGGACTATGCACTTTTTTGGTGCCATCAGCCCGTTACATGAGTGTTACATATTTTGGATGCCCCCTTGGAAAAGACAGATTCCATTTTAAACAACTCACCAGTAGTATTGCGCTCAGCAGCGGTGCGAACGTGTAAAATTGAGTGATGAAAACCACTGCACGGGCATGTGAAGAACTTCTTTGGGCAGTTTTTGGGATTGGCCGCACCATTACATGTTACAGTTGAACAAATTCGGCGAAGTGATTTTTCGACGACAAACGATGCTCGCTCAGTCTTGTTCAGAGCTCGATATTCGGGGCATACGTTTAGAAAATGAGCCTCTCCACATTAGAGGCATTTGTATGAAGCCTTTGGTTTTGTGGATCTTTTAGTGCTTGACTGCTTTACAAATCCGACATTTCCTCGTTTTCCACTCTGTGGATTCTGATTCGGTCGAGGTGGTGCCGAATGCGAGCGAAGGGCCTTTCCGGCTCGTTTTATAGCTCCACACTCCCGTTCAATAAATAAGTAGAAAGTTTTTAAGGAACAACGTTGCGTTCCTTTATCGCCAACCTCTTTCTCCCAGGATAGACGCATTGCGGGGGAAATCCGATCAAGAAATGTGGTGATGGCCAACATCTCATATGCATCTACCTTCAGCTCCTTTAAAGCTAGGAGACCAGAAGTTTGTTGACAATTTTGTATCAAGAGGGCTCTTCATACCCTCTGGTGTTGATGTCTCATAGACTTTCACTTTATTGTGAGGAGAGAGTTAGGTGTTGGAAGATTTTCTTTTAGTTGGGATAAAAATCAAAGCGACGCCAGCGCGCCATCACCCTGACAAGTCCGAATTGATAGAAATATAAGCTTGATAAAAGCATTTCATGATGTCATTGGTTTACTTTTTTGTGACGTCATCAAACCATACAATGAGCGTTACTTATCTACATGAAAAAAATTTATCAAATACCCTCTCAGAAGAGACAGACCCTTGTTGTCAAGAAAAACTCGCAGCATTGGCTGAACTGCTCGGGATTGCCTTCATTAACGTTGTTAATTGAGGCAAACAAGGAACCTTTTTTATGGGAGTCATGAGCATGCGAGGTTAACCTTGTCAAGTTTTTTTTCTTTAATGAAGATGGAACTTTGTTTCTATATCATATATAGCTGGAAAATCGAAATTTTTCTTAGTTCTTTCATCACCTAAAGTTCAAAAGTAAAAATTTCTTCAAGTCCCATTTTCTGCCCGAGAGTGCCTTTTTCTGAGTCTCAAGTCAGCGCCCGTCGTCCGTCATTTTTCTTCCCCCCCCCCCCCCCGAAAAACAAGTGTCTGTTAAAGAACTTGTTGACCTCATCACCATGTGACATCAAGTTTGCAAGAGAAAACATTAAAAAAATATGGTTTTTCTTGTTTTTTAAAACATGACTGTTTTGATAATGGTTTTCGATTCCTTGTTTAAAACGTATTTTGAATGTTTCGTCTTGAATGTTCGAAGTACAGTATTGGATTTTAAACATTGTTTCAAAGGTCAAGGACGTTCCAATTTTTCTCTCACCTTTTCTTTCAGTCAGTGTATTAAAAAAACAAGTATAAAACGAAAAAAACATGATTTCTGTGTGCTGGGTTTCATTGAAAAACGTTACTTCGGCTATAATTAATTCTCATATCCTGCTTCTCCTGTTGACTTACACTGGCCAGAGCACAAACATAACTCTGTGCATGGTACCTCTCGCTTTTGTACATCAACACCGGCCAGAGCTGCATTTCTTTTTACAAGTGCATCTTACCAGCTCAATGCAATCTTTCGCAGCCACTGGCAGGTCAATCCAATCAGGAATCCACAAAACATTTTCATACAGAGACCCTATTTCCTGAGGGAGCTACGCACTAGCCTCCTGGTCTTTTGCGTTGAGATAGGTGTCTACAAGGCTTTGGAGCTCTTCAACCTTCTTTCCCATCTCGGCCCTCTTCTTCCGCTCGGCCTGGATCTCGGCTTCGCGAGCAAGGTCTCTGTGCTCAGCAGCTTGCAGTGATCTTACGATTTCTTCATCATTCGCATTAGGAAGGTTTGGTATCTTGTCCAGAAACAAACCTTCTTCTTCCTTCTGCTCATCTTCTGAGTTGGATTTGGTAAGGGAGGTGAAGGAATTGGCTCACAACCACTTCCTGCTGTGGCAGGGCTTATGCGGGTGACAAAAACTTCGTCTGCCCCCTCTAGAGTTCCCGGTGATAGCGTCTTCTGGATTTCTTCTTGGTCGCCTCTTTCTTCTCTGTAGTTGTTGCCTCATCATGCGATTGGCCGCCTGAGCGCATCAGCGTGAGGAGCCGGTTTGCCGCATCCGAAACGGTACCATCAAGCTTGTCTTTCGTCATTATCATCTGTAACAGTGTTGCAGTGTGAGGCGTTATTTGGGAAGCTGCTTCCACCTTCCCAGATCATTTTGCAGAGCCATACTTTTCCCATAAGCTGCTCAGTCCTCGCTGGGAAAGGCACACACCTTACGGCTATGATCGAGTTTTTTATTATCAGAGTTTTCCTTCCCCTTCTCAGTCACCGGTGAAAACTCCACCAGGACCAGGAACAGAGTGGTATGGGACGTGAATGCATGGATGGCCATACGTAACCGCATACAAACAGGACGTGAAGGCTATGATAGCAATACGTAACCCCATTCATACAGGTTGTGAGGGACCCCAGGCAGTACGTCACCCCATACATGAAGATGATCCTGATGCAGGTGCTGCCTACACCAGTTGACGGTTTTCTGTCGTGGTTGTCCTTCCCTTATCCTCTGAGCCAATGCCCTAACCTGCAAGGAGGCATGGTTTTTTACAAATGTATAGGGTGTCCTTTCCTATGGTTTAATTAGCCACGGAGTTACCTTCTCCTAGTACTCTCAGTTACGGCGCACCACCCACGCCCCAGCACCAACCCACCACCAAGCCACGACCCCGCCAAGCGTCAACAGGATGCAGACAGAAAGTGAAACAATCGCAGCCAGCACCACAGAAAAAAGGGTAAGAATTTAGACTGAGGTAGTAGAAAAACTAGCCCAAGTTAGGGCAAGGCTGATACATTGTCGGAGGCAGAAGAGCCAACTCGAAGCCTCCTCAGTCAAATTAACCTAGGAATACGAATCAACCCCCAAACGAGGCGAATTCCGAGATCGAAGTAGGTAGCTAAATACCAAATGAAGCATACCGAAATCAATTTTATAAATCTTGATGATTAATTTTCTATTGACAACTCATAAATATTAAAGAATAAGAGATAAGCCTAAACAACATTCATAAAAATGGAACACAGTCACTAGTTTGGGTATTCGTTCTCTTTACCTTTTTCATGGAAGGTCGCCGAAGTGAACGCGTCCATTCGATATAATTTGTCAATTAGTCACCTACTTATACAAAATTATCGCTCCTTATGAATTAAATCCTAATGACCAGAGAATAAATGTGGTCAATGACGAGGTGTGCACGCGACTATTCCGCGCTCTACCGTGCAACTCGTCGTATATTCCGCATTGACGTCGTCCGTCCGTCTGTTTACCAATTACAATAATTATAGAAAATACGATCTCGGTGGTAGACGGGAATACCATCAGCTAAGCAACGCCATTAATTAGCAAATTTAAAAGCACACGAACGTTGGGTACTGTATGAGCTTCAATTGGAAACGGATACGTATTTCATATTGTGTAGGATTCGTTGAAAGATAAAAGTAGGTTTCTGATCTGTTACTTGTATCTTCAACTGACCACCCTCGGCGTGTCACGGAAAAAGGGTATTGAAACTGCCACGAACTTCCAGACAACGCGACTGTCGTGTGAAATGAATAAAAATAGAATATTTCAACACGCGTACGCTGTGACTGTATTTTCTTAGGAAAGCGATCGAAGAGTCGATCGTTTCCACTTATTTTGGTTTCGCACGCTGAATTTGATCATCTTTCATTAATTCTTAGACGATATTTGTTCAATTCTACAATGAGAAAAAAAAACTAAATCTTGAACACGATTGCACATTCTGTATGATCTGTACAACGCGTAAACAGAACGTCAAGATGACGAGGCATTTTAGACAGGCAGTCGGTGTCTTCTCGGGGTTAGGAAAAAAAAAAAAAACTTGAGAAAACAGGTGAGAATCGTTAAAAGTAGTTAGAATAATAATAAAAAAATTTAAATATAACAATTATGACAGCTTTAGTTAAACATTTGGCCTCAATGAGAAAACGTTATTTCGAGTTTTTCTTTCTTCATCTCACCTCGCTGTCGTATTTTTTTATACTTGTGTGGTCTATAGTCGTCGAACGGCGTATATTTTTAGGGCGTATATTTTATACAAATTGAAAAAATGAAGTGCCTTCACAAAAATTCGGTACTGAATTAAGAACTGCGCTCCGAGTACAAATGGTTCTTTTTTTTGTAAAAAGTAAGCTATGGAAGCAGTCAAACGTGAGAACCAGCCGAAAAGAAAATTTTGCGTCAAGATTATTCAACAATCTTATAGAACCACAACGGTTCCGATGATTTATGTTATATTTTTCCACAAAATATTTGGTAAATCTGGTACCGTTACGCGGCATGGCGATATATCTTAATTACGTAATTGTGGTTTGTTCATCGAAGTGTTGGATATCTTAGAATCCGTCAGATTTCGATCATCTGTCATCGATCGATGACTTTTTGTCGTCTAGACGATAATTCACCGTTTCGTTGCAATATTATTAAAAATTGATCTGACGTACGTTAGCGAAAATATGCCGCAAAGAACGATACTTAGAGCACTAGAAAAAGATCGAGGATTACTTTAAAATATAATGAAGGAAATTTAGGAGCAAAAATACGTCGAAGTTATAAGTTACAGACAGATGCTTATGAGATTAGGACTATACTTTCGGAAGTACCATGGTAAACCTTCGTCACGATTTTCAACGTGCGGAGTCTTTTTGAAAATCTATGGCGTCCTATCGACTGCCCGTCACAAACTAACCCACCCGAATGAAGGAGTTGAACTTGATAAAATTTTCGCCATTGAACTATGATGAAAGGGGAAACAGCGATGTCCAAAAGTTTCCCTCGCGTATCATAAACCGTACCAATGTTGAGTTCGAGAGTGATGAGTTGGGTTAAAATTTGGATTACCTCCTCTTAATAATGCTGATACGCTGGCTAATGTTGTAGCGAATCTGGAAATAAAAATTGAGCCCGGGGTCAATGCCCAGAAGGATTGTGCTGCTTTCTTCCGCAACACCCCTCTCCTTCGTATAAATGATCATGCCTCCGAGCTGATCAAAGGGATTGAAAGGAAGGTCAGAGAGGAGGGCTTAACCATTACTAAGGCTGACAAAGGTAATGTCATTGTTGTAATGGAGAAGTCCTCCTACGTCTGCAAAATCTACGACGACGTTCTCAACCAGTGTGGCGCAAAGGAAAATGCCGATTTTAATTTCTCTAACCATGTAACAGAAGTTAGAGAGGTGGTTGATAATTGTGAATTTATGATTAAAACCCCCTGGCTAAAAAAGCGGCTTCTCGAGCCTAATCCTGTGCCCCCCTCTTGTACGGGCTTCCAAAAGTTCAAGACCAGTCGTTTCCTTCGTATCGTCCTCTACTTATTTCCTGGCGAAGTTTGTGGATTGTTGAATTAAATCTAGAGTAGAATTTGAATCTCCCTTCTCTGTAAAGAATTCGGTCTCCTTGGCTGACATGAAGATGATATTCTTCCGCTGAGCTCTATCCTATGCTCTTTTGAAGTGGTCGGTTCATTTCCTAGTATCCCTAGAGCTACGGACCTACAACATATGGGTGACCTTCTTGTCCAATCTAATATCTGCCATGAAGAATTGGCTGAATTTTGCACTTTGCTCAATATCTGTTGGTCTTCCAATTTCTGCAAATTTGATGGTAAATTTTTCGAGTTTCTCGAAGAGGTAGGCATCCCTATCGGTTCTCCTCTGGGTTCCCTCATCTCGAAGGTTTTCATGTCTAAGTTTGAGTTCGATCTTTTTTCCTCTGGTCAAGTGTTTTTGGACCATATTTATTTTTGGCACAGGTACGTCGACAATGTGTTGTGTACGTGGACCGGTCCCCGAGATCTCCTCTTGGAGTTTCCCAAGTATCTAAATATTCAATATCCTTCCATTAAATTTACATTGGAAGTAGGCGGTTCATCTATTAATTTTTTGGACCTTACTATCAGGGATTCCATTTTGTTACTATTGTTACATTAGTTGGTTACTTACCTGTACTTACTTAATTGATTTGGTTATCGGTATACTCCATGACGTTCTCTTGGTGGTCTTTTGTATTGTGGTCCTCTCTGGCATGACCCTGGTTGATATTGAAGATCCTCTTCTGTATGAAAACCCGGTACGTATGGCATTCAGGTGAATTCCTCTTGTGATTGGTGTCACGTTCTTTGTATTTATTATTTTTCTTGATCTCCATATTGATGTAGTTCTGTGCCAGGCAATCTGAGCAACCATTCGTAGATGCTAATATTGAGGTAGGGATTTGTATTTCCTTACAATGGTTCTTTGTATGACCTAATAGACCACAGTCTTTGCACCTAATTGGGAGGGGCAAAGTGTGGATTTTACACCTTGTCCATCCAAGATCTAGGAATTTTGTTTTACGTATTTCAGTATAAGTATTCAGATTGCACTTAACAACTGCAAAGCTGGTCTTTGGATACTTTTCCTTATTGGTGTATGGATGAATGGTCACATCTTCTGGTGGATACTGCGTAATATTTGATAATGATTCGATTATTTCTGAGGTATCAGTGTCTTGAGGGATATGATGTATTCGGAATTCAAGTGTATTGTTCCCAGAATTAGGTTCCATGAATTTCAGACCTTTAGCCTTCATGTCGCTCATGAACTTATTCTCATCTTCCACAGAGCTGAAAGTGAGGCTCATTGCTCCATCATTAAAAGACTGATAGGCATTTATTTTATAGTCAATTTCTCTGATTTTTAGTGCTTCTAGTTGAGATTTGATGGTCATTTCTGGCGAGGTAGGTCTCAACATTATCTTTTTTATTGTGGCTTTCTTGGCCCTGTTCAGGGCACGCGATACCCAGTCCTTTTCAGATGGTATCCTGGCTCTTGGTTCAAGCCTCTCAGTTCTATTTGTCTTCTTGTGGGTTACAACCTCAGGGACTGTTGCAAATGCAGTACTGTTGCTGCTCTCACGTAGATTGTTGTTTGCCACTGCGCTGGAGTAAGATTTTGTTACGCTGTAATCATTGTTTGAGGGCTTCATATGCTTTTCAATAACATCTTTCACCATTTTGGATATGTCATCCATAATTTGTTTAGTAAAGTTATCTTTATCAAAAGTGGAGCTGTTCTCAGTTGTAAAGCTACCTCTATTGCTCTTAGTACGTTTTTTCTCAGGTTTCTCATTGTGTTTATTCTTTTTGTGTGTGCTATCCACCTCAGGGGGGACAATAAAAACATCTCCATCTTCGGATTCAATGCTGATTGAATCTTGGTCTTTGGTGGCTATTGTTAGGGCAAGCTGGTCCGTCTCTAATTTGGCGTGACTTGTTGAGGCGTTCTTCCCAGCTGGTAGTTGGTTCTATGATTTGCTGAGTTGGAGCACGAAGTTTTTCATTTTCTACCATTAGTAGTGAGATGTCTTGTCTTAATGTTGAGATTATTTGATCTTTAGTGCTGTCTGGGACAAAGTTTGCTTCTCTAGCTTTTAGATCGTCACTCAGAGTCTCAACAAGGCTTTGCAGAGTGTTAATGCTCTGCCTTTGTGCTTGGCTTTCAGCCAGTAGTTCATCGTATAAGTCTTGAAGTCTAGCGAATTGTGCCTGCAATTGATTTCTCTCATTAGTAACAGCTTGAAGCTTTTCTTGCAGTGTGGTGGTTTTTAGTTGTTTAGTCATTGGAGTGCTGGAGGAATCATCACTACTTGAGTGGTGGGGACGTTTGTTCCCCTCCAACATTGTCAATTCCAGGCCATCATTGCTTTGTGAGCATTATGAAGATCTTCATCTGTGTTTTTGTTGGTACTTGATGCATTGATTCTATATTTAGCTGCCTCTAAAGATCTATAGAGTTCCCTAAGCTTTTCAGCCATTTCTCTTGTCTCTATATTACGTCGCGATCGGTATTTTTCTGTGTCTTCTCCAGGATTCTTCTTGGGGTTCCAGTTGGAAACACCCAAGTCAGACCAGCAGAATATTCCAGCATCTTGGAGCTTATTTGCCGTTAAAGAGTGTATGAGTCCATGCTTTTCCGTAAATTCTACTAATTCCAAGAATGAACTTTGTTCGTTATATTCAGATTTCTTCTCTATTTCAAAGGTAGGATAGTCGCCTTTTATTGATGAGGTAGGTACCGTTGTTGATATATTGGCAGAAGCGGTTTCTTGCAGGCCGGTCTGCTTCTCCAACCCTGCTGCTTGGTCCAGTGGTTGGGCAGTGGAAATGTTGGTCTCATCGCTTGCTGACGACCGACGGGAGGCTGGGTGCCTCATCTCACCGCCTGCCGATTGTGGGACTCCTAACCCACTGGTTCTATCTTTACTTTTATCTGCCATAGTTGTTTTTAAGTAAAGTGGATAGCAATTCTTGCAGACCTTTCTTCCACACATCCCAGCTGCTTGGTCCTGGAGGGGTGAGTGAGATAGTTCTCCTTCCGGCTTCGGTTACAGGAGGAATTTGCCATAATAGAGGAAAGATACGACCGATATTACTATCCACGGCAGTTATTTCTGCCCTGTTGCTCACAAATATGCTGGCTTCAACAGTTATATTTATCGTTTGACCAGTACTCCTTTGGGTCAGCTCGCTTTCCATAATGAGCTTCTGACTAAAAAGCACCTGGCCAGAGTGAATGAGGTCCGCTTAGATATTGACCTTACGGTTCGCAAGAAGTTAGGTCTGGTAAGAAATTCCTTGACTCCACTACCTCCCTCCCCCGTAATCCGACTCCAGTTATTAGGAAGCGGTGGATTAGGCTCCCGTTTTTAGGGAAGTTTTCTTCCCAATTAGGTCGCATCCTACGCCCCTCCGGGTTCCGCCCAGTGTAGTATAATCCTAACACTCTTAGAAGTCTATTAATTAAGCTGAAGGACCCTATCCCATTGAATGAAAGGAGCGGGATTTACAAGGTAGAGTGTAATGATTGTAATGGAGTTTGTATAGGTGAGACCAGCCGGCAGCTCAAAATTCGCATAGACGAGCATAAGAAAAAGTGGGAACAGAAGAAAATGGGTGTCTCAGCATTTGCGGACCATCTTTTGACCAGTGGCCACAGCTATAAAGAGGGATCTGAGACCCTCCTCCACTGAGAGACCTCGGTTTTTAAACGTAAAGCGCTCGAACACTTGGAAATTATTCGCCATCTGAATAACGACAACCTAAATGTGCTCAACAGGTACATACCTGTTGAGGGGTTGATTGAACTAGTTTACGAGTTTGATTCACTTTGTAATGACTCGCTAGTTCAATCACGATTTCCTCGGTGGTTTATTGTTTCCAGCCGTTAGTTGGTTTAGTTGCTTTCACGTCCCCGTTGACAATGGCTTCTTAATCGAAAGCGCTCCGGCGAATTTTACTGTTTCTGTGGCTACTTCTCAAGTTACTCCTTCGTTTTACTCTTTTGCATATGTCGTCATCTTGTATCTTGTTTCTTCATATTGTTATTTTCGCGGGCTATAAAATCACTACATTTAAAATTAAAAAGGGTTGTGCCAAAGCATTGATACCATAGCCTTCTTCTACATCGGTTTTATGTTGGGAGATTCCCAGTTGAGATGTCTCCCCTGGTTTCATGATCTATAAAATCGACGTATTATCGATCTTTCTGGGCTTAGCAAGAGCGAACGAGCGAAAAAAAAGACCTTGTCAGGGTAGCCTATCACCCAAGACATATGGACATGTCTCTGGCGGATAAGAATAATTTGTAATGCTCACACCCAGATTATTTCAACGCCTTCATGCCTAACGTAAGCCTCGGAAACAGACTGAAACCAAGTTGCTATAAATCTCGATAAATTGCAGTCGGGTCCAAAACGATGACTGTTGACTGGACGCGAAGGCTGATCCTTTTTGTGAAGTTTCATTTGCCCATAGAGCTCGGGCAAGGAGCGCTTCATCACCCGACGATGTCCGCATTTTCCTCTGATTGTGTGGGAAGATTCCTCTATCGCCTTCCGACGGATCATCGAGAGCCAACTCCGGGTCCGTGGAGAAATTGCGTTTCTTTGACATGTTTCATGTCTTTGCTCTGGTCTCATCCTTATTATGGGAATTTTCACTGTGGTAATGATTCTCAAATCTGCGAGTTCGCGAGTCCGAGGGTTGAAAGGGACTTGGAAAAATTTCGAGATTTTCTCAGAAGTGATTCTGAAATCTGTGAGTCCGAGTCCGAGCCCCCCCCCCTTCTTTAGTTTCAAGACTACCCTAATATGATGAAAATGCGTAGGCTAGATTTATACTAAGCCAAGAAAACGCTGAGAACCATTCCAAAGCTATTAGCATGTGACATCATGAGTCGGTGACGTCATGAGTCGGTGACGTCGTGAGTCGGTGACGTCATAAGTTCAGTGACATCATAAGATCAGTGACGTCATAGGTTTGGTGACGTCATAAGTTAAGTGACGTCATAAGTTCGGTGATGTCATAAGTCGGTGACGTCATAAGTCGTTAATCCTGGTCCGCTTACAACATCTGAAACATACTAAAGCAAGACAAAAGAGCGGAGCGAGTGAGGCCCAGTAATCTCATCAGCCTGAAATATACTGAAGTAGACTTCACTAGACCAAGAAGGCTCATTAGCCTAAAATATTCCAAAGTAGACTCATACTAAATCAAGCGAGTGTGCCGCTCTGAAGCCTTAGCCTATAGAACTTTCAAATATTTTTGTCTCGCGTTGTACACAACGCCAACGTATCTGATTGGGCAAAATTTTGAAAAAACATCATATATGATCTTTTATCTTTTTGGCTGCGCCAAGAAATCCAATACCCACGTAAACTCTGACTCTCATGAAGATATTTTTTCCCCCTAGCTTTTCTTTTTTCTGTAATTCAAGGTCAAGATTATAATTTGACCCCTAACCTGACCTGAATCCGGCTCAGGGGAAGGATACCTTTCCTCCGTCTTCTCGGCGGCCCCACCTTCCGAATTTTTGAATTATATTCGCTTACAGGATAGCGGCATTTGCTGAAAGCACAAATTCCTCCATTTTGCCTTCGTCTGCTTCGACGAGGACAGGCATTGCATGTTGTAAACGTATCTCTATCTTCCTCTGCTTCTGACAATATGCTAGCTCCGTCCACTAGTTTGTGTTTTTCTGACTTCCTCTTTCGACTCCTCTAACACTGGTAGATGCGTTTACACTAGGGACGGTTCGTACTCTTCAGCATTAGGCTACATTGTACCCCATCCGTATCTCTCCTAATACCGCGTTCTCTAGATCTGAACGACGATTAAGTATCGTGGAGTGTATTTTCTTTGCTCCCTTCACTTTCCAAATCAAAAATTAGCAGCCCACCTATTTCAATTAACTACGTTTGAAACGAGCACGAGACCTGTGCAATGGAGAACTCAACCCTTCGTCTACTCTTTCTTTTTCTTTTTTCCTCGATCTTCGAAGATTTCGTCGAGTCAGAACCTTCGCCTCCTACGAAATTTTCAAGTCTCCTCGCCTCTCCTTGCCTGTTGAAAAGTCTCACCAACGTTTTCATGAGTGAATTTCAAGCCGAGTGTTTTCCTACTGGTACCGTCAGTGTGTTTGTGGATCGGCGCAGTAAAGCCACTGTTCGACTTCCTACGTTCTATCGTGAGAAATGAAGTTCGAGTATCATCGCTAAGAATTTAGCCCTTCTGACTACGCGAGGAAAGACACTAAAACAATGTGAAAAATACATTCCGTTCACGAGCCTAAACAACTAAGCCGGCCGTTCTTCTTTTCAAATTAGTGTATATAGAAAGACACTGCCGCCCGTACCTTCCACTAATGGATGTCAGAAATTGGAGCGGCGAAAACCATCTTGACAGCACGTGGGATGGGGATCGTGTCGATACAACGTACGTCGAAATCAAAGAGTCCTTTAAAAAAACCTATGTCCGATCATTCTCTACAACGTGAACGCGTCCTTGTCGAAATTTGGAAGAATGATGATCGTGTCATTTGAGGTTTTATTTATTTTTTTGAGAGTACACGCGAGCTAGTTTCAATTCGTAATAAGTTAATGGCAGCAGCCTTCGTGGCACGTTAATTTTTCCTCGCTTTCAGTCCAATGTTGCACGTTGACCTTTCTCGTGGCTGTCTTTCTTCCATAAAAGTTCGTTTTCGAGTTCACAGATTACTTTTATTCTTCGTCATCACAATACAAAAAAATTAACGTCCGTATATACGGGCAAATATAATGGATGCGCGGCGTATTCTTCTGTGTATAATTTCATTTCATAAAATACGTTTTTTCCTTTTTCGATCTCGGGTTAAGATTCTGTAAGAAAGCAACGACAATCCGGTTGTCTAATGACGAGCTATATCAGAGCGCTCTTCTACTTACATTATGCAGTGCGTTCGCTACACCCGAAAATATCCGAATCATCGAAATTAATAGAAAATAACCTCGGGCTCTTTTTGGTATGATCTGAATACGTAAACCTTGCTGCGATAGTGATGGTATAGGGTTTTTATTCTTCCACATCATGTCACATTGAAAGCTTGAAAATTTTCAATGTGCGCTCGTGAGAAATTCGAAGAAAAATGTCCGATTTGGACTTAACGTACTAATCGCAATCGCGAGCTCGGGTGTTTCGCCGCCGACGGAAAAGAAGACGCGTGCCAGTCTCACTTAGTGACGTCACGAACACCACTGCGACTATGACAACAACGACGACGACGAATGCTGATGCTGCTTCAACAGGTGGCGTATGATAATACACGGTTTTGTAGTCGCTATATAACTTCACACTGGACCCTCATTCTCGAAACCCTCGCCAAATTATTCTCTGCTGCTGTATTGCTGTGTATAAACATTTATACCTGCGATTATTCTCGCTGTGCAAAGGACAGCTAAGAGCGTAAAAGGTTTTAGGAATGCGTTTTATACGGGCGTGATTTCATTCATTTGTGATATCGCGGATTCGGGAGAGACAACGAGTTTACTGATTGCAGTAGAAGCATCCGCACTATCAGTTGAGTTTATTAGTAAAGATTTTTGAGGATGTATAAAAATGAAATGTCGTTCATGAAGCGTAGTTTATATAAAAGAATTTCGCGAGTAATAAATTTTGAAATAGGGCTGTATTGAGTCTGTATTGCTACAATATTACTCTTGTTTTGGGAAAACTTTTGCGGCCGGATTAACAGGGTTGGATAAGAGGATTTTGGAAGAGAAATCTTTGAAAGAATGTAAGACTTGTACTATGCCCACCGATAAACAGCTCCCAATCTTCAGTTGAGACAACAAGTCTGAAAGTCAGACATCTAGGTACCATGAATTAAGTATTGGTTGCAAAGTTCCAATATGTAGTCGTTCTTGAAGCTGAATGGTATTTAGAAACTGCTTGATAGTCAACGTTCTTAAAAGAGCTTCATACAAGGTGTGATCATTCCAACTTATTTTGCTGTATAACTTCTGATATCGTTCCGCGATATCTCGCACTGACTCGTTTGGAAAATGTTTTAATAAAGCTATGGCGACTGGATTTTTTGCATCATTTAGAAATTTCTCATACGCCTTTTTAACTTCTGACCCCATGAAAGAAGTACCCGGACTCT
This sequence comes from Aspidiotus destructor, assembly GCA_035079395.1. Classification (NCBI taxonomy): domain Eukaryota; kingdom Metazoa; phylum Arthropoda; class Insecta; order Hemiptera; family Diaspididae; genus Aspidiotus; species Aspidiotus destructor. The sequence continues at coordinate 11,924,988 of JAVHKZ010000007.1, forward strand.
TGACCGGCGCGTACCGTTTTACATGTTCCGAGAAGAACTTGTCTACAACGCCGCGTCCACCCACGGCACCAATCATACCTCTCATGGCGTCAAGTTGTGTTCATGAAGTCTCAATTTTTATATTCGGCGATTGGATTTTTTGCATCATTTCATACGCCTTTTTAACTTCTGATCCCGTGAAAAAAGTACCCGGACTTTTGACCGCCGCGTACCGTTTTGCATGTTCCGAGAAGAGCTTGTCTACAACGCCGCGTCCACCCACAGCACCAATCATACCTCTCATGGCGTCAAGTTGTGTTCATGAAGCCCCAATTTTTAGATTTGTTGCGTACATTTTTGCAAAAAGAACAGTGGCTTTGGGAACAGTTTCCTTGTTCAACGTGAGTCGAGCTGGAGTATCATTAGACAAATATTTGATAATCGCAGGCACGGTGGTTCTCAAGTCCAACATCACTAGTTTGCGAATTAACAAGAACATCTTGTTGTTGCTGTATTACAATCACTTCCAGCTAATGGTGAAAATTCAAAATCGAGATTTTGTATTGTGTCTTTCATTAGTAACGTCGTTACCTCGTGACGTCATAACTATCTATAATGGCTGCCTGTGACGTCGTCAGCATTCATAACGGGCTCTTTCTCTTTTGCTTACTCTCTGCCATTCTCGGGATCACTCACTCCACTTGTGGCGACGTTATCAACGTTGGTGGGCTGAAAAGCAGCCATCATGGCTGGTTATGATGACGTTACGATGACGTCATCAGCTTGGGATTCCTCTTCTCCTTACTCAATTCTCTTTTGAAAATTGATGGCGTCCCAGGCAGCCGAGCTAGTGACATCATCAGCTTGGGCTCTTTCTCTCTTTCATTCTCAGGATCCACTCCGCTTGGAAGCCTCCCAACAATCTCCATTAGGTCTAATCGTAATACTGCTCAAATCTTTTTCACACTAGGCCTCCGGGTCACCGCTGATGATGTTACTTGCAGATTTCAGAATTGGAGTGTTACTCCAGTTTCCATTATACTGGGCTATAGAGTATACTCAACTGTATACGAGACCTACTATTAGCCTTCGTGAAACCAGGCCCAATATAAGCCTAGCATACCGCAATATGAAAGGCTGTACTAAATGACTCTTAGATTGCAATGATGAGGGGAGGTGGATTGAACGGACAGATTTCAGAATCAGGCTAGAGGGCACAGTAGGTGACGTCGATTAAAATGACAAGATGATCCTTAATCTTTGCGAGATCTTCGTTTTCATACTCACACGATGAGATTCTTAGTTTGAGATTCATTAAGAACTGATTCACCGATTGACCAGATTTCTGAAACGTGTTTCGAAACTTGAGACGCTCCATTACTATATTCTTACGTGGGTTGCAGTAGGCTTCATATCGTCCGAGAATGACTTCAAAGTCCGCAGCTTCCTCTTCCGTGAGTTGGAATGAATCAAAGAACTCGAGCCCTTCTTCTCCTGCCTACATTTGCAAGATTGCTATCTTAATCTTGCTGGCTTTGCGATCTCTTTCGGTGGCAGTTATGAAATTTTGAAGATCACGTTTGAATTTCTTCTAATTCTCAGACAGGTTGCCATCGCTTAACTTCAGCGAATTCGGCTCCTTTACGGACGTCATCACTCATCAAGCAAAATTTACAGTTCCCAACACGCCAAGCAGCGGTGGATTAAGGCACAATCATCACAAGCAACTGCTTGTGTCCGCGCGCCAAAATGTCCGCCCGTGAACAATTTTTTGAATAAATAAAAAAAAAAAAAGGAAAAAAAAAGAAAAAGAAAAAAATTTGAGGCCATTACAGGTTCGCCATTGCGGGTTCGCAATGTCAGCGGGGAACCCGCAACCTCCCCCGCTCGCGATCACGTCGGCGCGGAAATGCCCCCTCAGAAAATGGGTTGGCTGGGCTCTTTTCAGTGTACTGCATGCTAAGCCTGATATAATGAAAGTTGGAAACTGAAATTTTTCAAAGCCCCTAAAGTAGGTCAAGGTCAAGGTCATTGACGACGTCATAAAGCGCCCCACGTCACGTCACGTCACGCAGTTCACAGAAACTCCCGGGCGCGGACGTTTTGACATGTTTCATGTCTTTTCTCTACCCCCTAAATCTCGAAAATGCGTCCGGGCGTCCCGCAGTGACCTTGGGACTTGGAAAATTTTCAACGTCGAATCTCAGCCCTATCCCTGATTCCGGAATTTGTGTCCGGGCGTCCGGTTGTGACCTTGAGACTTGGAAGAATTTCGGTCAAAAAAAATAATAATAAAAGAAAAATAAAATAAAAATAAAAATAAATAAAATAAAATGAATAAATGAAATAAAAAAAAATAGAATAAAAAAAATGAAATGAAAAAATAATAATAATAAAAAATGAATAAAATTGAATGAAATTAAATAAAATTAAATGGAATAAAAATAAAATTAAAAATAAAATTAAATTAAATTAAATTAAATTAAATTAAATTGGAAATGAAAATAAATGTCTGGGCGGTCATTGAGAAATTGCAAATATCATCCTCTCTCTCTCAAAAAAGAGAAAGAAAAATGGATCAAAAAATAAAATAGAATAAAATATAAATAAAATCAAAAATAATTCTGAAAAAACTTATCAGCTTGAAATATACTGAAGTAGACTTACAAGGCTCATTAGCCTGAGTAGGCTTATATTACATCAAGGGAGTGCCGCGAGTGAGTCCTAGAAAGCAGTCAGCCTAAAATACTCTAAAGTAGACTTATACTAGAACAAGAAGCTGGAAATTTCGGAAATCCTTGAACTATGAAGAGATTAAGACGACTGGCGAAAAGACATAAAACATGATCTTCATATTTTTGGCGACGCCAAGAAATCTTTTATTAAAAACCATCTTATGTTGATTTGATCTTACATTCTCTCTACTGTGTCTCTCTTCTTCATTCTCCTTTTCTGAGGATGTAATCCCTCTAACAATACTAGGCCTGATATAATGAAGACTGGAGGTTGAAATTGTTCCAAGTCCCTAAAGTAGGTCAAGGTCATTGATGACGTCATAACGCATCCCAGCTGGAGGTTGAAATTTTTCCAAGTCCCTACAATAAGTCAAGGTCATTGCTGACGTTATAAAGCGCCACACGTCACGTCACACAGTTCACAGAAACTCCCGGACGCGGACATTTTCTGAGACTAGGCCTGATATAATGAAGACTGAAAGTTGAAATTTTTCCAAGCCCTTAAAGTAGGTCAAGGTCAAGGTCATTGATGACGTCATAAAGCATCTCGGCTGGAAGTTGACATTTTTTCAAGTCCCCAAAGTAGGTCAAGGTCATTGATGACGTCATAAAGCGCCCCACGTCACGTCAAGTCACGCAGTTCACAGAAACTCCCGGGCGCGGACGTTTTCTGAGGATGTAATCCCCCTTAACAATACTAGGCCTGATATAATGAAGACTGGAAGTTGAAATTTTTCTAAGTCCCTAAAGTAGGTCAAGGTCATTGACGACGTCATAGTCAAGGTCATTGCTGACGTTTAAAAGAGCCACACGTCACGTGACGTCACGTCACGTCACGCAGTTCACAGAAACTCCCGGACGCGGACGTTTTCTGAGGATGTAATCTCCCTAACAAAATGGATAGCGGGTTCCCCACTAGAAAAGGGTCAGCGCGTGAGTGTGCTTGTGTCCGCGCGAAAGCTAAGTCCGTCGCTGACGCCAAGGGAAAAAAGAAAAAGGCGACATACGACTGCACCATGTTACGTGATTAGGTATTTCATTATTATAGGCACGGATCAACCCAGACTATGTCGAGAACGCGGCTGGCTCAGTGTTACCAGAATCCACGAAAACAAGCAAAGAGTCTCAGGGCTAGTTTTACTATACGGAGTTAACGTCACGTGACCGAATAAACTCTCGGGTTAACCAATAATCCCTCCAGATTCAAGAAAATAACCCGGGGTTATAGAATAACTCGGTATCATACAACCAGCCCTATGGGTCTCTAACTTTACATCAAAGACGAAGAGGATGTCTGAATCTTCTCTGATAACGTTATCCTCTTCTCTGAAAGGCTGTACCAAGCTATTCTGGCGCCCTGTGCAAAATTTAAGATGAGCGCCCCTAAAGAGAGAAACTTTCAAAAGGACCCACTGAACCTTAATTTATGTATATCATATGAAATTTAGGTGCTGTATAAACCATCAATTAAGTCAAATAAACCAAATTGCCGTTTTTCGTTACGTTTCTAGCGCCCTGGCAACTTGCTCATGTCGTCTCTGTAGTCTTGTATCGTGGTATATGGCTCGAAGTTCGAAATTTTTAGTAGTCCCCCTCCATGTAGCGTTTGGTAGCCTTGATACTCGCGATTTGTGTATGGTTCGGTTCCGAAAGTCCCATTGATGACGTTACAAACTATGCACCTCATGACGATAGGCCGCAACGTACAGATTTGGCAACACCTAAGTAGGCTCGTCTGTGCACTTTAATACAAACACACTTCAATTATTTATGCACCATTGCACACACACACACCTCTTGAAGACTACAATGCTTCAATGGATGGATTAGATCCTTTGCTTTAGACTAGGCTTATATACTGAGCTAAAAATTTTCCCATTTCTTGTAGTAGGTCGAGGTCACGCTTATGACTTCATCGAAATTCTTATCACACTAATCCTCTCTCCCTCCCCTCTATCTAGTAAAAAGTTTCACGTAAAAAAAAGTCGGTAGCGTGTCTGGATGAGATCACTGGGAGAGCTTTCAGAATCTAATCAGATTCTCGGTGAAGCTTAAAGACGAAGTGCGAATCCACTACACCTACAAAAGCATTGGTAATTTTATCTCATCCATTTCTTCCCCATAATGTTTGGCCAACAACTGACAAATTTCCATCAAATTGGATTCGTATTCAAACGCGCGTATCAACCATCTATTTCAGCTCACTGACTGTTGATAATTCCTTTCATAGATGGCACAGCACCGTAATTCACGGCTGCATGCGGCGGGGGTTCACGCGAGACGCCACTCCGTGTATTCTGTTGACAGATTTGTACGACTTTACCAAACAATCTATAAATGTACAGGATGCACGTATCCTTTATACCAGAATGCGAGAGGAGAAATCATTGACAGCTATTGTACATATCATGTAAACCTAGTAGCGTGTACAGGTACGGTATTATTGGATTGTACGGAGTTACCACCTTTTTATCGTTGTCGCAAACGCGCCCATATCATCATCGATACCGTGTCACTCAGACGAAAAATTTTTCTCATTTTTTATCATCTGTGTATTTTCGTTGATAGATCATAATAATACTCTCATACTACTTAGGCGTTAATAACTCGTATATATTTTTTAATTCGGTAGACTGCAGGGAAGTGTATATTTTTCCCCATTCTTCATTAAAAAGAGTTTTTTAATGATTAACGAACGATACACGGTAATACCAACAAGTCCCTTTGTGTTTTTAGAACATTTTTTAATGGATGTGAATTATTACCATATGGTATTCTAGCCATATGTTTTAATTCTTTCTTCCCCTTCTTTAATTCATCGGAATTTATTACGTTCATTTTTTTTTCTGCGTGGCGTGTATATATCGTATATGAAGTATAGAGTATACACGTACATTATAATTTCCTGTATTACCATCATCAGCATCAACCATCATGATGATGCGTACCGTATGAATTTTCGAGAACTTGTCTGTAGATTATGCGTTATTACTTGGTCTTTGTTGCTGTATACTTTCTTCGTTGCAAAAAAAAAAGAAAGAAATGACGATATAGGGACCCACCGGTTGGTAAGTTATGCGAATGCGAAGATGGTGGAATTGAAATGTTCAGTCTACTCAGTTTTGCTGAAGAGAGAGACGTAAAGAATTTGTAACCTCTCTTCTTAAATAATTAACCATTTATACTTTTTCTAGAGTGCCGCGACAGCACGCGGCTTTAAAATTTATCCGAACTCTCTTTTAGATCGAGTCTGTAGGAGGTACAACTCATGGACTTCTTCTGTCAAAAAGTGAGGCCAAAGATTTTGTGAGAATTACGTGAAATCATTCTTCTTTAAAACTAGAAACGATAACGAGTCAAAGAAGATAAAGTAGTGGATTTGCTTTATTGACTGAGCTCTAGTAAGACGTTAATGAAGATTGTCAGGATTTTGAGGCTGAGCTTAGAGCAAAAAAAGAAAAGAAAATCTCATCCCTCCTTAACTCCAAGGTCATTGCCCATAAAAAACGTTGTACTGACAATGGTGTTGTTCAAACTTTTCAACCTCGGATTATCAATTATTCTCAACAGCAATTCTCGCAAGCTGAGTCGTACTTGCTGGAAAAGGGTTTAAAATTTGGGCTCCCTCCCCTCCCTAAGAGCGACACTCTCGCTAACGTTGTTGCCGACCTTACTATAAAAATTGGTCCTGGTATGAATATCCAGTCTGCTTGCGCTGAACTCGTCCGCAGCACCCCCCTCCCTCGCATAAATAATTACATATGTGAGGTGATTAATAACTTGAGGAGGAGGAGCAAGGGTTAATCCTTACTAAGGCTGATAAGAGTAACGCGATCGTAATCTTAGAAAAATCCTCTTACGTATCCAAGATTCAAGAAGTCCTTACTCAATGTGAGATTATTGAAAATAGCCCCTTCAACTTCTCTACGTACGTCAAAGAGGTCAGAGAAGTTGTCAATAATTGCGAATTTATTATAAAAAGTTATCCGCTCAAGAAAATTCTGCTCGAACCAAACCCCGCCCCCCTCCTCTACGGGCTGCCGAAAGTACACAAGACGGGAACCCCTATGCGTCCGGTCGTGTCTTATGTCTCCTCCCCAACTTACTCTATAGCTAAGTATCTGGATCGCTGGTTCAAATCTCGAATCGAGTATGAGTCGCCATTCTCTGTTAAAAATTCAGTTTCTCTAGCTCATAGGCTCAAACAAGATACCCTTCCTCCGGGCACTATCCTCTGTTCTTGTGACGTGGTGGGCCTTTTCCCTAATGTTCCAAAGGTCCCCACTATACAGCACATGGGGGACTTGCCTTTAAAGTTTAATACTCCTCATGATGAGCTTCAAGAGTTTTTCACCCTCCTTTACATCTGTTGGTCCCCTAACTTATTTAAGTTTGACGGTAAATTTTATGAATTCTCGGAGGAAGTAGGTAATCCTATTGGCTCGCCTTTGGACTCTCTCGTTTCTGAGATATTTATGTTCAAATTTGAGGATGACTTGTTTTCCTCGGGCCAAGAGCTACTTTGTCACATACATTACTGGCATCGATATGTGGACGATATATTATGTGCATGGACCGATCCTCAAGAACTCCTTAGCGAGTTTCTTGAATATCTGAATAAAATATATCCCTCCATAAAGTCTACTCTAGAAATTGGAGGTTCCTCAATAAATTTTCTGGATCTCAATATCTCTAAGAGAGATGGGAACCATGATTTTACTATATTCAGAGAAGATACGGCGACCGATACTCTTATCCATGGTTCTTCCTTTTGTCCATTCTCTCATAAGATGGCTGCCTTCAACAGCTACATTCATCGATTGATCAGCATTCCGTTGAGTCAGCCAGTTTTTAATAAGGAACTTGCGACCATTAAGCATTTGGCCTTTGTGAATGGTGTCAACTTGGACATCGACCGTATGGTCCAGAAAAAGCTTACAAGGAGGTATTCTTTCATCATGCTTTAGCCCTAATATAAGAGTATAGTAGGCCATAATTTTAACATCTGATACTCTCATTATATGGGGCCTAACATGTACTATACTGCACCCGTAAAACGCTAAGAATTACGGCGGACGAGGGGAACGAATGAGGCCGACATTGATAGTTAATTATCTCGTTTGCAGAATACTAGGTTTATACTGAGCTAAAAGATGAGGGTCGAGAGGGACGTTACTATGACTTCTCATTATGACCAACGGGTCAAAATGATGGCTTCCTCAATGAAGTTGAACGCGGATCGCAAAAAACCGTTGATGAGTCAAATTGGTTTTGTTATTGAGAAGTCGAAGTCCCTCCACTGTCTTATACTATCTTAGCTCAAAAGTTGACATTTTTCGCCCTTCTGTCGTGTATTGTGGCTTGAAACTTTATATTTTTCTGAGCCCCTTTCCTGTGACAGGAAAATTTGCCTGAGAAAGTTTACCGAAAAAAATTTGTCCGAGCAAATTTTTCTCACGAAAAAATTTCTGTCGATTTAGCGTGGGAATCAACCGAACATGAACTGAAATATTCACCAGGAAGGTGAGCTTTAAATTTTTATTAGCGAGGAACCCGCTATCTATTTTGTTAGGGGGATTACATCCGCAGAAAACGTCCGCGTTCGGGAGTTTCTGTCAACTACGTGACGTGTGGCGCTTTATGACGTCATCAATGTCATTGACCTTGACCTACTTTAGGGACTTAGGAAAATTTTAACTTCCAGCCAGGATGCTTTATGACGTCATCAATGTCATTGACCTTGACCTACTTCAGAGACTTGGAAAAATTTCAATTTCCAGCCAGGATGCTTTATGACGTCATCAATGACCTTCACCTTGACTTACTTTAGGGACTTGCAAAAATTTCAATTTCCAGCCTCCATTGCGGGGCAATTCCTGTAACACCTTTGAGGTTATCCGGAGCTGTACTAGCACGACATCGTTTCACTACTTCTTTCACCTTCTTTGGCGATGTAGGCGGAATTCCGCTAGTAGCATTTGCTGGTGGGTGACAAGGTTCCATCTCAATTTCAGGATCATATGGACCTGGGTGAGGCTGAAACACTTTCACCAGAGGTTCTGCAAAGACTATCGCTTTTTCAGCATCGGATCTAGCGCAGCCTCCATTGCCAGTTTTGATTGGAGGAATGGAAACCTGCGGTCGCCGTCATCTTCCAGAGCAAATAATCGGTTGTGCTGGTTGCTGTGAGGTTGATTATGTTGGACTCGAGAGTTTCGTTTTTTATGTTTCTGGGGAGTTCCTTCAGTTCTCTTGTTGTCAGCTGGCAGTCGACGTGTCTGCCAAACTCTTCTAAGCCTCATATTTTCTGCTAAATTTTTCCGAACAATCGTTGGGTAATTTATTTTAACTGGAGTTGTGTTCCTGAAGATGTTGGGAGTGGATGACCGAGCAGCACTTTGAATGAGCTGCGTGTCGTAGTGTACGGCCTCTTCAATTTCATCTTGGCTTTTTTGCGGTATTCTCATGTTCATGTCTATGAGTCTCCTGAAGGGGTCCCGTATGAACGGCAAGGTGAGTGGAGTGATCAAGGGATTGCAGAAGAAGGTAAGGGAGGAGGGACTTGTTATCACCAAGGCCGATAAAGGTAATTCTTTAGTTGTGATGGAGAAGTCTTCTTATGATTCTAAGATGTATGATGTACTTCAGCAGTGTGGGGAAAAAGTGAATGACAGCTTCAGTTTTCCTAAACATGTCCAGGAAGTTCGGGATGTTGTTAATGGGTGTACTGTCATCATTAAGAGTGAGCGAATGAAGAAAGCCATTCTTAATCCGAACCCTGCCCCCCCCCTTCTCTACGGATTACCAGATATGCCCTCCAGGCCGGTGGTGTCGTTCATCTCATCTCCTTCCTATTCTTTAGCCAAATTTCTGGACCGATGGTTCAAATCCCGTGTCGATTTCGAGTCTCCCTACTCTGTCAGGAATTCGTCCACTTTGGCCAATAGCCTCAAAAATGTGTTTCTCCGTGCAGACACGATCTTTTGTTCTTTCGACGTTGTGGGCCTCTTTCCTAACATTCCTAAAGCTGTCTCTATGCAGCGGATGGGTGGACTCCTGGTGAATCTCAATACTCCTCACGAAGAGTTGAGTAAGTTTTTTGATCTTTTGAGGTTGTGTTGGACTCCTAAATTTTGCAAGTTTAGTGGTAAATTTTATGAGTTTTTAGAGGAGGTGGGTATTCTTATAGGTTCGCCTTTAGGTTCCCTAATCTCTGAGGTGTTCATGTCTAAGTTCGAATCCGATCTCTTTTCTTCTGGCCATCCTCTTTTAAATAACATCCTTTACTGGCGCAGGTATGTAGATGACGTGCTATGTACGTGGACTGGTCCCCGAGAGCTCTGCTTGGAGTTTCTCATGTATCTCAATAAGCTATACTTTTCCGTGAAGTTCACTGTGGAAGTGGGAGGAGCCTCTATTAACTTTTTGGATCTTACTGTCTCCAAAAAAGACGGGGTCCACGAGTTTGGAGTGTTTAGAAGAGATACGTCGACCGATGTTTTAGTCCACGGGTCGTCATTCTGCTCTGTTGCCCATAAACATGCTGCTTTTAAGAGTTTAGTCCATAGACTTACTGAATTTCCGTTGAGCCAAACTGCTTTCAAGAATGAGTTACTCACCTTAAAACATTTAGCTGGAGTTGATGAGATTCACTTGGATATTGACGCATTGGTGCGTAGGAAAATTACTAGGAAATGCCTCGATACCACTACCTCCCTCCCACGTACTATCAGCCGTGAGAAATTTCGTTGGATTAGGCTCCCATTTTTGGGGAAGTTCTCTCTTCAATTAGGCCGGGCCCTTCGCCCTTTCGGATTTCGACCTGCTTTCTATAGCCCCGTCACTGTTAAAGGGTTATTTGTTAGGTTGAAAGATCGAATTCCTGAAGATGAGAAGAGTGGAGTTTATAAGTTAGAATGTAATGATTGTAGGGTGTTTATATCTGAGAGACTAGTCGCCAGCTCAAGATTAGGGTTGAGGAGCATACGAAAGCCTGAGAAGATAGTAAAGTGGGGAAGTCAGCATTCGCTGGCCACCTTATTGCTGATGGGCACAGCTTCCGACAGGGATCCGAGGTACTCCTCCATAAAGAAAGTTCTTATTTCAAGCGTATTGCCTTGTAGCATATCGAAATCATTCGTCATAAGAACACTGGTGGTCTCGTTTTGTTGAACAGGTACATACCGGACGAGGATCTGATCGAGCCTGTTTATGAGTCACTACCGGATGAGTAGTTTATTCTTTGTTTTTCGTCTTTTCTCGAGGTTGGTTTCGGTCTTTCAAGTCAGTTGCGTTCTTGTCTTTCGCTGATGATGACTTCTTAGTCGATAGATTTTCGAAGGTTTTTAGTATTTTTCTGCGGTTTTTTGTATTGAGTTACTTCTTTTTTAAAAGTATCGCCTTTTTTCGTATTATGGATAGCCGTACCTTGCAATCTCGCATCAATTCGAAGCTGTCACTCTTTTTGTTTATACTGATTACGGTTTTGCTGACTGTAAGCAGAACCAGCGTGTAGTCAGAGCTTAGATCAAGGCTGCTCTCAGAGCATTAAAATGGACCAGAAATTTCAGTCATAATGCAGAAATTGTGGAACTCACTGTAAAACACTTATTTTTTATCAAATGGTGAATGAACATTCTGGCCAATTATTACAGAAAACTAGGATCAAAAATGAACCAAGTCATTCCTCTCATATATCGATTAAAACCAAACTACAAATGACTGTCAATCAGTTGAACCATGTTTGATGTAGCATCGACTCGAAATGGACCCGTTGTGGCGACCAAATCTACGTCGATTTTAAGTCAATTTAGTTCCGCCCATTTCGACTTGAAATCGACCGCATATCGACCAGAAGTCCACTCAGAATCGACCGCTTCTTTTCACCATTACCTGAAAACTACAAATCGACTTGAAATCGACCTAACAGAGCAGTCGATTTTAGGTCGACAAAAATTTGGGGATGTTGCCTCGAAATCGACGTCGACGTTAGGTCGATTTCAATCGACCCGATCTTGATCAAGATTGTGAAAAATATAAATTTTGGTCAATTTTCCGACGGTCAACGTGGTTCATCGGGAATATGTGGGCAAAGAATTATTGGACTCAATAATCGACTAGTGCGAAGTGTCAAAACCTAGTCAATTTTTCCTAAATATTGCCTGCAAAATGACCAAATTAAGATTATACTGTATACATCATTATGGACATTTGGTCCCAAAATTGACCACCGTTGACCAACAACCTGATTTATCGTGTTAGATTAAATTCCTACCGGGATGATGACGTCTGATATTTTCTTAAATTTTCTCTTCGAATGAAAAGTTGTAAATTTTGAAAACTGGAATCCGGTTGACACCTTGTGTAAGTTATTTTTATGTGCAACAATTTGTCACACTCGCCAAATTTCGCGTGTTAATAAAATTGTATACTCGACCCCGTGAATGCGTGACAAGGCGTGCGAGAATATTCAACGCTGCGCTAACGAGTCAACAGTGAAGAGCCCACGCGTCCCGATGGTGATGCGGATTTTCCGTTCGCGCGTCCAGAGAAAATTTTTTTCGACGTAAAATATCTTTATACGAGAATGGTATGAATAGCGTAAATTTTCCTAATACAGTTCGAAGAAACGATATTTTGGTAAATTTTTGAACTGCTGTCTTGGCGGTTCTGATCCATACCGCGATAATTTTTTCCCCCACTTCCCGGAAAGTCTATAATATGATCAATTTTATCGTTAGGTATGCCATCAAATTGTTTTCAAAGAAAATTCCCAGAAACACGTACGTAGCACGTTTCTTATAATACGAGAACGATTTTTAGCCTTTAATCCCTTTTCTTCGGTGTGGTGGGAACGGTGAAGGAGAAGAGGAGGACGAGCGAAAAAAAAAAAATAATAATAAAAGGAAAAGAAACGATAAAAAAATTATCGAGTACATTTCACCTACCTGTCTGTATTGGAAGACGTGTGTTTTTTAGGTACGGCAGAGACTGCCAGTAGGGGAAGTTGCGCGTTCGGATTGCGCAATCGTTCTATGAGAACCGCGTTTTAGATTATGTGATATTTCGCTTCTTCTGGTGATCAGTCAGTGCCCATTTCAAATGGGTTAACGAGTTTACGCGTACGTACACATATTCCGGTAATGTTTTTTATTCTTTTTCTTACTCATTTTTTCCTTCCTTTTTCTCCCGTATACGACGTATCGTAATTATTTTATTCGTCACGAGGTTTTATTGTAACGCCGCGTTGATTTCGTTCATGTGTGGAGGGGGGCAAAAAATATTCTAGAGGGGTAATCCCCCGTTTTCGTTCTTTTTTCTGTTTTCCTTTACTTACGAAACACACGCTCTCTCTCTCTTTCTTTCGGTGTATTAACGAACGGAAATTAAAGTAGGGGAGAGAAGTAATTTTTTCGGTTTTTGAAATATTGGTTAATTTTTCGACGTCCTATACGGAAAAATAATCCGTAAAACTGTAGACGCGTCGTCGAGATTTTCCACGTTTTTCGTCTTCGTTTCGGTGATTTGGTTATTTTTTGTTGTTATTTATTTTTGTTTTCTTCGCGGCGGATTAATTTAATTATCTATCGATGTCGATTAATTTTAGTCGTCGCGTGTAATACGAAGTTTTCCGTCTGAAGATTGTTCGGTGTACTTCTCGATATTCGAATTTTTTCGGTGAAAATTATTATAAAAATTTTATGACTTGTGCGGCTTCTTATCGTGTTGTTGTTGTGCCTGATGAAAAAGTTTGTGTGCACGTTCTTGGATTTATTTTACACCCCGATGGATGCAGGTGAGTTATGAGCGAAAGCTTCGGTTTTTCTAATCATTCGATAGGCGCTTTTCTTGGTCAATTCGTCCTGTATTTTGGGGAAAGATCACCGGTTGAGGATTGTGATAACGTGTTATATATTGCTCGAGTACGTTATTCTGACCTCGTACCGTATAGGTTGATAAGATAACAATTTTATCGAGTGCGTTAACCGGGCCTAAATATGTAGTGAAGTTTTTCGGCGGTGTGCATCAAACGAGCTTATGAGAAATCGAGCGCTATTTGCCACCTCAAGATGTGAGGTAGGTTGAACTAACTCGAGAGCAGAGGTTTCGATCATGGAATAGTAGTGCTAGTCGGCAAAATTAAATTGTTGATGAACGTTCAGGTATTTGCATGAAGTCAAGAGCCTGTGGATGAGAATTTTCATTATTCTCTTGTGGTAGACCGAAAGAGTGGAAGATCTCACGAAGAGGAATCATGAATTTACTTGACTCGTACTCGGAACACAGCCTTGCTATAATCGAGAAAAACTTACAAGTTCGGTCTCGTAGCTGACTGTTTTTCGTACTTTTTTTTTAAAACGCCGGGACTGTATGAATTTTTCGCAAAACAATTTGAAAATCACAATCAAAATGTTTGCATCAATTCATTCCGAGCGTTCAAAAATCAACATTTTTCAAATATTTTGTGGTATTATAGGGATCTGACTTCCTGGACGTTTGGAAATTAAAAATAAAAAATCTCCCGAAAATCATTCGCAAAGCTGAAGTCAGGAATTCGAGTAATCGCCCCGCATTTTCCTAAATTTTAAATTTAGGGATTTCATTTTCCCAATTTTCCTTTAGTTTTGAAAAATGAAAATTTCGATGATTTTCTTCAATTTTCTACGGCTGTATTTTTGAGAAAACTTCACGAGATACCTTTAGGAAACTTTGATGAAGGAGTGTCAGTCACCTCAGAAAATATTCTTCGTACTTTTTGTTTGGTGAGATGAACATTGAATTTTAAATGACCTACTACAGGATGGGATGAAAGTTCGTCGTTCGAGTGAACACAAACATCTCTGGCTCGACAAAATCTGATAAATTGGAAAAAAGGGACCGAGGGCTTCTGAAAACTTTTTCTATCTCTACTCGAAAGAAATTCCGTATCAAGTTCGACTTTGTAGAACGTTTGAAAAATTTCCCGACACCCTAAGAACAATTCAATTCGGTATCTTGTCGCTAGTACTTCTCGTGATCTTGAAAATTTGAGTGCTAGAAATTTTTCGTATTTTTGAGCTTGCTCAACTTATTGAACAATTAGAGGTGACTGTAAATCATGCTCGACGTGATGGGATGTTCGAAAGTTGAATGAACTCTTGGGGATGTCAGTGTATCGGTAGTGCGTTGATCCTAGCAATTTGAAGTTCGCATCTCGTCCTCAATCAGTTTTCAAAGAATTACTCATTCAATTTACGTGAAGTGCGACAAAATTTCCAAGAAAAATTCGAAAATTCGTTCATTCAAGCACCCTCTTTGGCCCTATAAATTATTTCGATGGAGTCCTTTCGAGTACTTTTTTCTTTTTTTCAATTTCCTCCGCATAACTTTGATCAGATTGAGAAAGATTTCCGAGGCTAAAACAACGATAAATTTTTTAATTTTCTGCTCGTGCTAGACTGTTTGAATATTCGGACGAATAGATTTTGTGTTGCTCGCTTCGAAACTATCCACCAAATTTAGCTAAGATCGATGAAAAATTTTCTAGTTTCGAATAAAAAATTGGAAAAAACTCGACCGTAGCCAAATGCTTTTATTTCAAGAAGTTCAGAAAAAATTGTCGGAAAATAAACCTTTATATTTACATAACGTAAATTGATTATTTTGGTAGACAATTTTGATTTCTATTTTCCGTTCATTCTATCCAGCCTATCTATTTTGAGATAGGAGACGCTGTTCCGCATCATCTATTTTTTTGCCGATAAATTTTCGGTCATTTTCACTCTTCGGTGTAAAAAATGAAAATATGACCCAATTTGAAACAGTTCGAAAAAATCATTCAATACGGAAGATACCGAAAAAAATTGTATCTTCGATGGAACTCCTCATTGTCATCCTCATTTATTGACATCTAGCTGTACGTTTAATCATCTTCAAATTTCAATAATATTCTGAGGACGATCCGAAATTTCAAGAAGTGATTTAAAGGTAAATACATGAAAAATTTCACTGATATTCAGAGAAAGTACATTAGGCTGCAAAATACGTTTTACGATCCTGATGTCGCATTTCAAAGTCCCGTGATACTTTCTTATACTTATTCATTTCTTCTGTACATCCTGCTGAGTCAAAACTTGAGGTTTCCATCTCGTCCTGGTTGGTTTTTCCTTCAATTTTGTTTCTGGAAAACGAGAGGTTCCGGGGCACATTCTGATGTCTTTATTCCTCGATTTTGTAAAACTTCCTCGCATTTTATGAAATCTGTATCTTTCATTTCTAACGAAATATATTATTTTCTCTCATTGGGGTCATTTTACTTCTGAAGATCGATAGTGGCGCTTGTGATTAGAAAAGTAATTACGCAGATTGCATTTGAAACAACCATAAATAAGCTCAAGCTCTCGTCAAATCGGATTTTGATCGTTTATCTCGACACTGTCCCATGACGTCAAAAGATCTCTCACATCATACGAATTTTTGAAATCATGTTCATGTCACGTGAACGAATCGATTGCTCTTTCAACGTCAAGTGGTCCTAGGTAGATCAATTAAGTTCAGGTCATAAGAGGCTTTTCAAAATTCAACTCAAGTATCATGTTTTGTTCTGGGATATCTGCGAATTTTGGGAAAATGAATGAGGTGCTCGTAGAGAAGCGTCGAACTTACGTATAAAATTTCCCTTCATACGATGAAAATGATTACAAAAATTGTCGTCTGCCTGAAAAGACGAGAAAATGGAATTGTCTTTGTTTTACAGGACAAGTTCGTTTTCAATATCGAGTATATTTTGCTTTTCGTTTGTGCAAATTGTTCTCAAACTTGTTGGATGCATAGTCCTGCATACGATCTTCGAGAAGTTACGAGTGCTTGAGGGCGTTCGATGGTGCTTCTTTCGAGCGTGAATGCTTTCCAACTTTTCCGGAAAGTTGCTTGGTTTAGAGTACTTCAAGTGAAAAAGGATATAAAGCGAGTAAGTCTTGCAATTTCTCGTACGAATACTACATCTTGTTCTTTTTGTGCTTCGAATCTTAGTCGAGAGTGATAAAACAATGGTACAAATACTTTATCTACTGGAGAAATCAAACAATATCTGTGACCGAGGATGAGAAAAAGGACCTTAGTGGCCCAAAAATGTGGTGCAGTCGAGTAAAATCGGTTTTTTGCCCACTGAGGTCCTTTTTTTCATCCTTGATCACTCCTAGTGAATGGAAAATAACACAAAGAAGGCGAAAAGGATGGCGAATTTGAAGTTGGGTGAGAATAACTTTCAAGGGGCTTTGGAAAAATAGAAATGAAGAGAGGCTCGTGGCTCGTTTATGCTTCTTGTGCGTGGAAAAAGCGACCTGTTCTAAAGTCGTCAAAGCAACCGGCCGGTCGAAAGAGGAAATTTCGCCTTTATCTCGGTTCTTCCTGTCCCCTGACTCCGAGTGGAACAAGGTTACGAATTGCCGTGGATAGCTCATATTCTCAACCTTCAACGTGGACTCTGCTCTGTCATTGCAATTTGTCGTCGATATGAAGAATTTTGGTTTCTGTTACGCGATGGAAAAGTTTTTATCCGTGAAAAACTGGAGAAAAAGGCAATCACGTCGTAAATTTTGATGGAAGGCCCGTTTTTTAAATGAATTTTCATCGTGAGTTTCTAAAGCATTTTGAATTCCCCAGAAAGCCGGGAGTAGTCCCAGTCAAAATCGTCAAGAAAGCTTGACGGTTTTTCCAAGAATAGTTCCAATATTAATTTGTGCAAGCCTTGTTTTTTATATACTCGCAACTCGAGCTTCATGTGATGATGAATCGAACGCGAGCTCGTTTGCGTCCGACTTTGAACCAGGGGGACTTGACAAATTTCAACTTTCTAGCCATCCTACTATTGTGACGTCACCTCTTTCGAAGGAATGTTCTGAGACTTGGAACATTTTCGATCTGCGAGCTGTACTGGATGACGTCATCAACTCAAATTAGAAG
The DNA here is from genome assembly GCA_035079395.1 of Aspidiotus destructor. Classification (NCBI taxonomy): domain Eukaryota; kingdom Metazoa; phylum Arthropoda; class Insecta; order Hemiptera; family Diaspididae; genus Aspidiotus; species Aspidiotus destructor. Next base: position 11,942,645 of record JAVHKZ010000007.1, read on the forward strand.
AATTTGTTGAGGCTACATAATATAGGACTTCGTCTAGGAATTTTTCTGGGCTAGATCATGTTCAGAGAGTGTCTTAAGGAGACATTTACTCTTCTGTAAGCAGGTCTAAGTGTAGCTCCTGGTACATTCATCTAACTCGAAATAATCGGTCTTTATCTCGGACCATTTCTTCCTCCCGTTACTCGTCTCGTAAAGAAATGAAAAAAGCTTGTGACGCGTTTATGCATCTTGTGCGTGAAAAAAGCGACCGCGACCTGTTCTAAAGTCGTCAAAGCAACCGGCCGGCCGGTCGAGAGAGGAAATTTCACCTTTATTTCGGTTCTTCCTGTCCCTGACTCCGAGAGGAAGAAGGTTACGACTTTCCTTGGATTGCTTCAACAAGAATTCTACTCTGTCATTGCAGTTTATTGGCGATATGAAGAATTTTGGGTTCTGTTCTCAATTCGCGATAGGAAGGTTTTTGTCCGTGAAAAACTGGAGTACAAAGCAATTACTTCGTAAGTGGAAGGAAAGCCTGTCTTATAAATGAATTTTTTTGTCCGCAATATGAGGACAAAAATAGTGAGTTTCCAAAGTAATTTGATTTCCTAAAAAGAACTTATCAGTACATCAGATGATCGTTCAATGTTAACTTGCTCCTGAAAGCTTGCAATTCATGGAACTTTACGTGAAGGGATGGATTCTCTGAATGTATGGATTGAAATCTTATTTCTATGAACACGGAAAAACTAATTTTACATACTTCTTACGTTCTCTAAAACTTGATTCTTGTCTTATTCATTTTCCTTATTTAGCGGGTTGAGAGACGAAAAATGACAGCAGAAAGAGTATTTTAAACTCGGATCGCTTTTGTGAATTTTTTCCCCATACTCGTTCGTACAATTGTAAAGTTATTTTTAAGGATTACTGTATGAACCATTTTCCTCCTCAATCCTCTCAAAAATTAACTGTTTGGCAGTATTTGAAAAATTTTCTTTAGATTTTTCGCAGATTCTTGAAAGTAATTGAATTATGTTTTCGATTTTCAATCAACTTCATGATTAATCATTATCAAGAAAGAAAAAACTCAAAAAACCTAGAAAGAATCGCAGAAAGTAATATTTGAGGAGCGAGAGAACTCAGTGTCGGAGGCACTCGTAGAAATTTCTTTTGGAAGGGGAAGAAGAAAGCATGTGCAGGAAACATTTGCTGTTTCCACTCTTCCTAGAGACTCTTCCTAGAGTGAAATGTGTGGAAATGTGTCATCCTCATTCCTGGAGCAAAAAAATGTGGTCATTTACCTTCTTACCTTCTTTTCGTTGAGGCTTCAACCATCCTGTCCTCTTTTTGGTGCATATCTGCTCTTGAATGCCCCGATGTACGTTCTTCATGAGAAGACAAATCAAAGGGTCACTATATTTGACGTCAAATCGACTCGAAATCGACGTCGATTTAGTTCCGCCTGTTCCGACCCAAAATCAACCGCATGTCGACCAGAAATTGACTCAAAATCGACCGTTTCTTTTCACCAAAATTGAGTCGACTCGAAAGTCGACTCCAGATCGACGTCGATTTGAGGTCGATGTAAGGTCGAACAGCATAAATAACCAGAAAAACTACAAATTGACTCGAAATCGACCCAACGGGAGCAGTCGATTTTAGGTCGATAAAAAATTTGGGAATGTCGACTCGAAATTGACATGGTAAATGAGTCGACATAGAATCGACCCTTGTTGACTCAAAATTGACCGGATATGAACGTTGAAGTGAGGTCGATTTCAGCAATATATCGACGCGATTTCGACCGAGACTTTAAGAAAAATAAATTATCGGTCGATTTTTGGTCGATCCTAAAATCGACTTAAAATCGATGGTCGACAGTTTCTCTATTGTGACACAATTTCGGAAAATTCCTCTGTTTTATCCAAATTTTTGTACTTTGCCACGTTTGTATCAATCGAGGGAACTTTTCCGTCAAGACGAGAGGTTCTCTTCCGCCCCTCTACTTCACCTTATGAATAGATATGGATTTGAACCTTTCTACTGTACGTGAAAAAAACATCTCGAGTATTTGAGATGTTTTCAAAATCGCTGTATGCGTGCAATTAACGATAACTCCTTTTTTTTTTTTATCTGTATTGAGAGTCAAATCGAGAAGAACTCGAGACTGCGTTCGTAAAATTATAATGTAGAATTAAATTTCTTTCGCGTGCCGAAAATAAGCTACTCGACGAAGAAAAAAAAAAAAAACAGTCGTCGACTTATCGTTTGGTACTCTGGCAAAATTTTTTAAATTAATTTTGTTTTTACAAAATTATCGTAATCGGATTTCTGTACACGCGATAAGGTGATGTATTTCTCACTCTAAATGCCAGAAATATACCAAGACGTTTCGTATTATACTTCGTATATAGAAACTCGCTATTGTGTATTTTCGTTTTGTGCATTAAATAGGCCTGATGCCACGTAATTTTTTTTTCTCAACAATTTCGTTTGTATGTTGGAGTAGAAAAAAAAAAAAATCATAATTCATCTATGTACGTTTATACGACACGATATCATTAAGAGTTGGAGTGTGAGCCGCGAAAGAATAGACCAAAAAAATTAGCTAAATGTGTATACGCTACATCGAATTAACTAGAATGGGCTTTTTTGTGATGTTCGTTTATATACGTTAATTATCATAAAAAATTACTTGTCGCGTTCGTGTCGGCCTACGCGTTTGTCTGTCCGAAATTCACGCGATCATCTTCAGAAAATTGATGAAAAAAGGAGGCTCTTTCAGGTGAATGTCGGTAAGATTAATTGTCGCCAACATGGTGTACGATTGTCGTCCTTATCGCATCCTTAAAGTTTTCCTGTTCATGCTCAAGCTTCTCGAGCTTCTGAATTCCAACCACCAAAGGATCAGTCCTGTCCCTGGCTCCAATATGAGTGCATTCTTTTTCGGAAGGTGTACCTAAGTCCTAAACTTTTGTTTCTGGCCGTTATTTTGATCAGCTTACTGTCTATATTTGTGTGTATCATCACCGCCTTCTTGTCACTAGTCGACTTCATCTATGGCCGACGTACGATTGCTCCCTCTCTCTATTTCTCACCGATGTTTGATGAACATGTATAGCATTCTGTCTGTTGACATGTTTCTTGTCATACCTGACACCTAATACACTATTGAAAAATCGCGAGTACCACCCCTCCTTCTCTTCTACCCCGAATAATGGTGACTTCGCTACTTGCAGACGGAATGCGTAATCATAATCATAAGATTTCACAATTATGTGTTTGAGATCGATTCGAAGTTTGAATCAAGGCCTTCGACGTCAATTTGAGATGAATTCAATCAGCAGTTATCGATTTGGAGTCTATCAAGCGTTGACTCAAGATCGTCTTCAGCCGAGTTCAGGTCAACGAACCTGACTTTATATCGATCGACGTCGAGTTGCAGATAATTTTGCCACAAATTAAGGTTGTTCAAATTCGACTAGTGCTCATTCCCAAGACGCGGCAGAGAATTCTATCTCAGGTTTACTCAAAATTTACTAAAAAATGAACGCGATGAAACGGGTTGGAATGAAGTCCCTGGCGCGATGAGAGCGGGGATAATGATGGGTGGGAGGAGGGTTTCTAGGAATCATTATTTTTCAAATTTGCAATAGAAGATATGTTCTATAACCCCCTTATCCTCACCTCTGATTGTAGTCAACATTAAAATGTCAATATCCAGTAGATACTCATAGTATACGCCGAGGAATTTTGGCGAAGGATTTCATCTTTCAGTTTTCCTGCATGTATCTCGTGTACCAGTGTAATGTGAATGCTTGGATATGCAAGGTTCATCAGAGGTTCATGATGCAAATTCGTTCTTACCGCACTGTACTGCATCAGACGTGCCATTTAGACACATCTATTATGAACACCAGTTCAATGACACTCTGCTGCTTACATCCTCGCGACTTGTATAAATACTTGCGAGTTGTAGAGTAACGCTACCTGAACAAAATGGTCATGAAGACGTCGTGCCTTCATCTTCTCTTTGTATGGTCTACCACCAGAGAAGAATGACGGGCTGATCGTTCACCTGTACTCTGATTTTCCGGCATTCTGTTCTCCCTGACATCCAAATTTTGGCGTGCTGGTCTATGGATTTGTAAGACTAAGAGGTTTATCATGTTCTTGAACCGCTTTGTAGTACCTCGTCGTCGCCAGTCATACGGTAGGCCTTATGGCCTGTCTTTGGGGTTGCAGATTCAGATGAACTGGATGTATCGCACATTCTCTTGCGTGACCTTCCTTTCGAGCGTCTTCCTTGAGGCGTGTAGTTGCGGGCGATCTTTCTTCCTTCATCTTTTCGACATGTTCGCGCTATTGCTTTCGGTATATCTTGACCTTCTTCATTACTGGCGTCACTCTTAGTTTGTTCAGGATCTCTTCGTTTCTCTTCCTATTCATGAGAGTATACCCTGCCGGATATTCCAGTTTTTCTCAAAGCCCATGTTTCGGATACGTACATAAGCATGCGTACCCTGGTATCTCGCCTTATGCTAGAGCCTGGGAGAACGCGATTTGTACCTCAGAGATGCTATTTAGACATTTGTTTTCGCGACAACGCTGAATCGATAGACACCAGCGCTATGCCGCTCTGCTGCGTATGTACTTGTGACTTGTATCTGCGAGTTTGAGTGCAACGCTACCTACACAAAATGGACGTGAGAACGGTGTGTTCTTGAAATTCTATCTGTGCAGAAGCTTTTCTAGTGCTCTTTAGTTCGCAAAGTACAGAGCGATTGCGCTGCATGATGCTGTTTATGGAAACTTGATGAGAATTTTCACCATGAGGAGATAGGAAATTGAACTCAGCTCTATCTCATTTAATAAGAATCTTGAATAGATGTTGTAGCTGTCAGAATCTGCTCTCCCATTCTGAATTTTTTGCAGAACTTTCTTTATCACGATCACCTTGTCACAATCCGCCAATTAGAGGCATGCGCATCTTTTGATGTATTTTGCATTGATTTGACTATAGCGAGAAATTATTGGTCTGATGATAGCGTAATAAGTGTCTGACGCAGTGCTGTCAGACCTGGTTCAAGATGATCTGATTGCCCTCTATCGCCAAACTCTTGTCTTGAATCTGATCGTTGCTTTTCGACTTTTTCCGATTTATTTCGATCATTTTTTTTCGTGTAATATGTCTGACCTGGTCCTTTCTTTCTGTGATGCAACGAAATCTTGATCCTAACTTGGGTAAGTTTGGTCCGCTCCAAAACGCCAATTGTTCAGATCTGGTCCTTCGTTTCTATGATCTTAGTCCTTTTTGACGTTCCTTATCAGACAGCACTCTCTCATAATTTTATCTTTTATCGGGCTCAAAGTGATATTCCATCATTCCTTCGTGATGATGATTTCTTCGTCTCCAACGTATCTTGGAGTGAAACTTCTTTCCTTTCTCTGTGTCATTCGATCTCAATTAGAGAGAGAGAGAGAGAGAGAGAAAAGAAAATGGGATTTCGACAAAGTTTGTTGCCGTGGAATTGATTCTATCGTGGTCATAGATAGTAAATTCTATTTAAGTAGCATCTCTTTATCTCTTGTCGAATTTTAAAACCGCGCCCTATTTCGCAGGAATTCATAAAAATAAAATAAAAATTGAACGTCCGAATTGTTTTGAACTTGGCGTGTGCGATGATATTCCGTTATTTTTCTGTTTTCTCAAATCTCGAATGTGGTAAATCATGCGTAAGAGGAAATCAATCGATAAGAATAATTTCTCCTTTGATTTGGAAAAAACTTTAAAGAAAAAATAATATTTGCTTACGAAATCGTCGGCAATTCGATAAGAAAATTCAATTTAGTTCTCATTCGATCTACACAAATGAATATTTCATCGTTTCTTGTCGATGATGACATACATTCAAGTTTTGTTATCTTTTCGTGGGTAGTTCGCGCTTATGCAAGTAATTATAGTTCTTTTTGAGCGCATTCTGTTAGAAGAATTTCCAGCTATCGTGCGTATTTTATCTGAAAGTGCGAGAGCAATAAACTCTGTTGTTATTTCTTAAGGAAAGTAGACTTTAATTCGCGTTTGAAATCGATTTAATTTTACTAAGCATTGTTTTGTACCTGCTCAGATTATCGACTTAGTTTTCGTATGACGTATTTTATGTATAGGTAAGCTTATAATCGAAGTCGCCACAAAATTCCTTATTTGTGGAATCGAGTGGGCTTCTTTTGTTCGAGCCCGTGTGCAGAATAACCGAAAAATGCTCGAAATTTTGCTTCTTTTGTAATCTGTTGCCTACGCTATTTTCTGTGAGGATTTAAAAACAAGATGTGTGCAGACAGCTCGTGTGAAACTTTTCTAGCTTTTACAATCAAAACAATATGGAAACAAATGTATTTCTTCTTCTTCTTCTTTTCCGTATCGCGATTAGGCCTGAGGGTGGCCTGTCTGCGTTGGTGTTTCTTCGGTAGCGAGTAATCACTATTCACCTTGAGTGGATACTAGTCACACAAAGTATATCCCGGTGGTAGGGGTGCTACCTACGTTGCCGCGCCAACGGTTTTCTGTCAGGGTTTTCTCCCTTAGCCTTTGGAGAATCCAACTCCTGGCTGCAAGGCAACAGCTGTGGCTTTTCTGTTAGGGTTTCCTATCCCTTAGCCTTTGGAGGGTCAACTCCTGACTGTAAGGCAACAGTTGAAGAATGGGGAGGTAGACGTTGTATCTCGTCCATTTGTCGCACCCGTCTTGAGTTGGCCCAGTGGCACAGAAGCTGCGATGACTGGGGCTGCAAGACTTGTATGGCGACGTAGGCAGTAACCCTACTCACTTGGGCTGGAGACGCTGCCGCTAAGACTGCCTGAGTCACTGCGCCACGGTCTGTAGGATAGGTGCCCTGTCCCTGGCCCTATCCGGTTTGGCTGGACCTTTTCTCCAATTGGATTAGGTACTTGCTCCAGTCAAACCCCTCTGACACTCTTTTGTTGGCTGACCCAACGTCCCGCTGGGATTGGTCACCGCAACCTTCCGTTAGGTTACTCGACTTGACAGGGGCACCACGTGAAGGCAAGTGTATTTCATCAGACAAGGGTTTCGTGTCTGTGAAAACATTCTTGTCACGTGAATTTTTTTCAATATCTGTTCGAATTTTCCTTTCTCTTGCTTATTTTATTCACACTATGAAGTCGGAGGGTCTTTTCCTCCCGTCCCACAGTGAGAGAACTGGTGTCAATGAGGCATGTGATTTCCGGCTTCTAGAGTAAAGTTATTCTACAAAACCAGTCGCGGGTGCTTCAAGTGAATCCTCGGAAACCTTAACAATTGAAAAACTAATTATAGAGCTGGGCAAAATGAAGAAATCGTATACAAAACTTTGCCCCGATGAGATGCTTGAGAGATTTTTTCAGAATTATTTTACGAGTCATTAAGCTGAAGACGGATCTATTGAAAATTATGTGATCGATGGAGAAACGATTGGGTATTCACCAAGGATGACTCATCCTCGCCGCACGTTCTCTATACTATGTATTACCCAGCAAATTTTTGTGAACGAAAAGAAATCTTTTACGAATAGACTGATGACGTCAAGAGATATCGACGATTACTTGTGAATTTTTGCAATAATTTTCTTTTCTCATTCACAACTATGCGGAAGAAGTCTTCAATGACGATCACCGACATCGGTCGTTTTGCTCTTTCCTATTGATGGGATTTTTTTTTTCAAGTTCATGATAAGAGGACATTTAATCAGTTCGAATTTCGACCTGAGGTATTCATGATTTTATTTTATTTTCATTCGTCGATGCGCGAATTTCAATTCTTGGAATTGTGGTGGTTGAACGAAGTTGGAGAATTCTTATCGTCTCGAAACGACATTATCTGATGGTGTAAGAAATGTGGAAATGTCATCACTTTGCGGTCCCTTCTATAATTCCCATTTTCCAATAATGTTAAAATCTTGAATCATTCCTGTAATTTGTACTTGTCGATGAGAAAATACAAAGTGCAGAGGAAGAGGGTAAGAAGATAAGATTTGCTATTTGTGACCCTGTCTACAGAAACCCACCTTAACGAAAAAACTTCGATCAGGAGAAAGGTATCTATGACTCTCATGATAAAGATACTTTTCTCCTGATCGAAGTTTTTTTCTTAAGGTGGGTTTCTGTAGACAGGGTCACATTTATTGTCGTGCACTCATACTACGTACTTGAGGGCTGAAAGTTCTATAGAATATAATGAAATCGAAAACAATCATATTATATTGAATGGACTTTCGTGGCAAGATTCAATGCAGGGATGATAGGGATGACCTCATTTGTTTGAGGGATCTCGAGTTTTGCAAATGTAGTACGATTTCTCCTCACTTGTCAGAGTTCAAAGAAATTGGGCGAACTCGGGACATTTTCTGTTAGAGAGGAGTATTGCTCCTAGGGTTCATCAACTTACGAGTGTCGTTTCTATATCTTTGTGGTGAAGGTTTTATCTTACTCTTTTTTTTTGCCAGCTCGTAATGCAAAATCCTCCTAAAAGGGAACGACAATTCTTGTATCATTTCTTATTTCGTCTTTCTTTCACCTGATGGATCCAAAGGGTCTTCCTACATATGACGCGACATGCGGCAAATTGGAATGTTTCTATCTTGTCGCGTTGCTTAGGACTTCCACAAAGTTTGTGAAATAAAGTCAGTGGAAGATTCTCGGACAATTCATATTGACTCTAGCTCAACGTCGATTATAAATGACCAAAAAGAAATTGAAAATTTACATTCAGTGTGCCAATTAGGTTCTACTTACTCATTGACAATATCGAAATGATCGTTGGAATTCACTCATAAAATGACATTAATCGACGTCACTATATGAGGGCAGCACCTTAATTCAACCCTCTTGAAACCTAATGCAGAACAAGAATGTCCCTTCAATGCACGAGATAAGAGAGAAAAAAAAACTAGTAGCGAACGATTTGAATTGGGAGTCAATGATCCCGCATTTTTATTGCCAGACAGACAGTATATACAATATTTTAATACGTGTGTGTGTATGAAGACCTCTATGAAATCACGACGGCCGCAGTAGCGTCCCGTAATAACAACACACCGAAATCAATGATGCCCATCCGTGTACACACATGTCTAGAGTATGTATACGAGAGTATAGTTACGCTACCGAATCCAAAGGCAAAGAATGAACGTACTATAACGAAGAGAGACAGAGACGATATTATAAAGTACTGAAGGAATTCTGTATCTAACCAATTCCTCCGGGTAACCAGTTCTCCATTATTGTGGAATATTTAATCTAGTTTTTTTTTTCATTTATCCGAAACCGTCTCGTCCTACGCAATCAGCAACCAGCCACTTCAATTGAGTCGTGAACTACGGAAAGAGCCATACATCTCTCGTACATCCCTTTTGTGCAAGAGCTCTCAACTCATTGTAACAGTATATTTTCCCTTTCAATCGTACCTTCTTTTTATTTATTACCTCCTTTCTCACATTCGCCGTAATGAATATGTCAAGTCTGGTAATCGCGTCGCGAACTTTATAATCGTCTCTATTTCGCGATCGGTATGCTTCATAAATTTATGCACAGAATGGACCTGAGCGATCGAGAAGTAACCGCGCGCATTTACCGTTAAAAACTGGAAAATTTATCTGCATATACGCTCCACGCTGGCCTACGTCGTATGGCTCACGCGGGGAGCGCGCGGAGACTCGCTTACCTGGCGCCGGCACACCTTTATAATAATTATTATATTTGCGCATTTCCGAATTATAAAAATTATTCGACGCGATTTGATTAATACGATAAATAGCGTCAATTCGTAATAAATCGGACGAAGGGAATTCGCTATATCGATAAACGAGTAGGCTATATCTAGGGTACTGGAAACCCACCTTTCGAAAAAAAAAACATGAACGAGTTATGAATGAGGTACTAACTAGTACTACCAGACGTGCACTACGTAGTAGTAGATAGGAGAAGAAGAAAATAAAAAATAATATGTAATCATTATCTATAATTTATGTACCCATTCGATAACGGCGATCGAATAATGTAGTTAACGAGAAACTTGAAAGTACAAATATACGTTTCCAAAATTTCCAAATTTCACGTTTTGAAAATGTATACCTACCTAGTTTTAGGACGCGCGGAATAGACACAGATTTTAGAGCTGAACAGCTCGCGCAGCTTCCGTTTTATAAGATTGAACGAAATCGTCTGTACGCGCGATGATAAAATGCTAATTGTATAATTGCGGTACACGGATGAAAGTTTATGGTTCGTTGTACACGTAATATTAATGACTGTTTTCTAACCTAGTTTCCTTTCGTATAAGGTTGTCGAGACGAGAACGAGATCGAGGAGTACGATGAGGCCGTGGAATCGTCTGTGAAAAGCGCCTCACGCTAAAATATTCGTATAGTTTTAACGTTGAATTAGACCTTAATTTTTATCACCGAGTTGCAGCATTTTCTTTGCACCGGCTTACGCGAGAGATGTTGGGAAATTGTTAATGTATTTGCGAATCTTATTTTCACCACATTTTTCGTCGTGTTACCTGATACTTCTAAAGGATCTTGAGATGATCTTATGGACTCGAAAGAGACGTGGGAATACTCGTTATGGCCATTAGGTCAAAAACTTTGGCGAAGAGAAAAGATAAGGGATGGAAACCGTTCGTCAATGACTCATTTCTGATCATTTTTTTGGCATTTGCAACGTTTTTATCGGCACCCCATTCCGCTATTAGAAATCTACGAGGCCGAGTTGCCTTTGCCAGTGATGGACTTGGAATTTCGAACCCTCGACCTCATCTGAAAATCTATGAGCCCGAATTCGATTACCTTAGTACTAGCATACGCTCAAGGCCAAACTAGATTATGCTAAGCTTCGTCTCCCCCCCGCCATGGATGAAATAAGAATTCCCGAAGAATGTTATCTCAGTACTAGGCCCAACAGTACACTAGGCTGTGCCAGGCCTAAGCTGGGCGTACCTAATCCGGAAATGACGTCACGGACAGCGAAAAAGAAGCTGCCTTCAGGCGCTATTGAAAGTTTGCAAATTTAGGACTATAGGTTACCTCTTTTTAATACCATCACCGGCACTCCAGCAGTCCATCGGAAAATTGTGTACGCAAGTCCGAGTTGACCTAATTTTGACTGCTTAGGCACGTCAATCTGCTGTCGATTTTGAATTGACTTTTTGAATGCTTGATGGACATTAAATGAATCGCTGATCGACCTGTAAGCTCGCATTAACTTCGACTCGACCTCAAATTGCTGTTGAAATCCCAAGTCCATACGCAGGCCAACGGTGACCGTTCCCGGGACTCGGGAGACGCAGGGTATGAAAGAGTGGAAGATTCCGGCCGAAAAAGCGCAAAAAAGAGAAAGATCAACAACTGAAATGTCTCCAATTTTCCTCCTAGGCACACCACTGTAGGCTGAAGTTGATATCGAGTTGCCCCAGCTGATTCAATTTCGCCTGTCTGTCATATCGATCTGTGGACAATATATACTCACCCTTTCACCCCCCCCCTCCCTCCCTCCCACTAGGAATCAGTGAAATTACGGTATTATGTCTATTTGGTGACTGGAAGTTTTATTGACAATTGAGTCGACTTTTTGAATGCTTGATAACCAGTTGCAGGCTTGCAGGTATACAACCGCTAAACTGCTGATCCATTCCTTGACGACTAAGGATTTTGACGATCACATTTGTTACGTGTCTGTACCTCTCTCTTCCTCAATATTATGATGGCACGTACCCACGAGGAACCTATCAAATTTATCGAAGTCCTTAAATTGGGGCAATGCCATTGATAATGTCTCAAAGTTTGGACGCGGATGTTTTCTGAGGACTGATTAATCTAAACGTTAGAAATCTATCTAAAATGCTTTTCTGAGCCTAGCTTATGTCTAGCCAAATACTCCATTCTTATAGCCTAGCTTGTGGCGTTTTCCATCGCCTCAGAACTCAAAATTTAGTCAAGTCCAACCGCTTAGGGGCTCATAGGTGGGACTTTTTCGCTGGTTGAAATCGACCTCGCATCGACGTCGACAAACGCCTATTCTAACTGATTTCGAGTCGACTTATTCAAAGTTTCATCGACCCGAAATCGACTTCTCTGTTAGGTCGACTTCAAGCTTCAAATATCAAGCCCAAAATAACGTCAATCTAGACTCGATTTCGAGTGGACATCTATCGACCTATAATCTAGGGCCCTGTCCAGTCGATTCATAGTTTTTTGGGAATGTATTCGCCATTCAGAGCACCAACAGACTGCGCTAATTTAGAGCTCTGGAAAACGTAAACAAAAGCAGAGAAGGTATGAAGCTGTATTTTTTCCCATAATATGTCTAAACCACGTACCTACGAGGAATCGCTATTTCATAAAGGTACATACCTTAATCAGGTATTCTGCCGAAAGACTTCAGCCACTTCGCTCTAAATGGCGAATGCTGGTCGACTATGAATCCCTGAATTTGAGCACAAGTCACCTTGACAGAATTTATCCGGTGTTTTTTCTGTATATCTGTGGTTTTATTAAATTAGTCCTTGTTTTACTCCTTTGAGTATGTCGTCGTTCAGGAGGAGGAGTAGGAGGGGGGGGGGGGGAGAGTCACCTTCTTCGTTATTCGAGATAGAATTCTTGGCCATAATTATGTGACGAGGCTCATGAAAATCGTAATTATGCGGCCGAATTGAAACAATGTCGACATCGATTTTTCAGTCAGCATTAAAATCTAATACCAATGATGAACTCGATTTCAATACGTCGTCCATGATGGAAAGGATCGGTCAATTTTGTGTCAACTCCCCGTCTTTTTGGGTCGATTTGCGTTCGAAATAGGGAGAAGCTGAATTGACGTCGATTGAGAGTCGACATGACTCATCATTAAATATCGGAGCTCAAGTTCCCAGTAAAGGTACCTTAGAAAGGTTTTCTGGAATTTTCTTCCTCTCTTCCCTCCTCCATCCCCCTCCAAAACGGACGACCAATTTTCTGCGCAAAATTTGATGCTTCGATGAATCCTGGACAAACAGGTTGGAGGCTTGATAAGTGCCCTAAGACTCCAGTCAATATGTGGACTCGAATTTGTAATTAAGATGTCAGTCAATGTTTGTTAACAAGAACTACTTGTGTTTGCGACTGTTCGAAGGCGAAATCAGTGACCGAAAAGTGCGAGATCGGATGTTGATCTAATACATCTTCCCCTCGAGTAAGAGAGACCGAATGTACCAAGTCTTACTGACCTAGGAAGAAAATATATTTTTATAGGTCAATCAATACGAATCGGTAATCTTCCGATTTTAAGGGGCAAATTTTAGACCTACACGTAGCTGAGCGTGTGCGGGGCTCTTGACGATAAATCTCGGAACGTGTTCTTATTTTTAGTACATTGTACCTATTTTTTTCCTGTTTTTTTTTTTTTTTTTTTTTCTTGTTACACACAATACTCGTGTATGTCGACAAATAGACACGCACCCTCTTTTTACATAATGTATACCTAATTGAATGAACTTCTCGTGCGTGAAAATTTCACTTCCGGACTTCTTAACTTTTTACTTCCCGTATTATATTATAAGAGTTGGCATTCGACGGCGGCGTTCGACGATACTCCAAAATGTCGTATCCCTCCTTTATATCATTTATTCATAATTCGTACAATGTATGGAGAGTTCGAAATGGAAGCGAATTTACCTAGATGATAATTTAATAGGTTTTGGAACGGCAACGAGCAGCAGGCATGGAAACTAATTATTGCGCAGATTCTCGTACACGAACAAGAGTAGCACGATAATAATAACGCATCGGTCATTAAAAGTAGTATAGGCTATCTTATGGTATTAGGAGAATGTATGTATAATACGTATGGAGTGGTTATTGTACGGATGCAAATGAATCGCCCGAAGGTGTAGGTATCGGTCTTTACTTCTTTCATGTATCAGTGCACCTATTTACTCCGGATCAACAAATTACAAAAAGCTTTTCTATACATCTGATTCGTTGCTGTTAATCTGGTTTTGGTGTTCTACATATTTACGCTTTTCGTTGTACGAAGTATAGCTAGGTACCTAATGATGATGGGCAATGTTCGTCTTTATTTTCTTTTTTTGTTTGTTGGTGGAATGATTTTCAAAGGTTGGGTCGTAAAACGTTGATCCGAGACTTGTGGAGAGCTTAGTTCTGAGTAAATCGAGCTATTATGCGGAAGATGATATAATTTAGTGCGCAAAAAATGGGAAGATGTACTGGGGGAAGGAATTTGGCCTAGTTAGAAAAGCTTCTTTGTGAATTGAACTAGAAAAGAGCGTCGATTTTTACCAAGGGAGGCGAGAGACTGCATTTGAGCGTACCGCATGTATCGGGAATGAGTGCTCAAATGCAATTAAAATGGTGCCAGGAATCCCTTATGAAAGAAGATCGAGAGCCATAGACTTGTATGAATTTGAAAAGTAAAGTAAAAGCTGCTCAGTTTAATCTAATCATCCTGTTCTCCTTCGATGATTCGTTCTAGAATCTTGCCTCGTGACTTCTCGGATTTCTTGCAGCGATGATCCTATCCTCCGTCTACAGCAGGTATACCACTATTTTTTCAGCCAGTGGGTCACTTTGAGTGAGGTAAGAAGCAGGGTGAGGCAATTTTCCCAATTTTTGATGATTAGGAAATATTCTTGTTGAATTTCACGGTCCGGTAGGTTACGGCTCGACATAATTAAAGAATACCACTGCTGTCAGATGATATTTTCTCAAATCCGTATCCACCATTTTTTTCAAGACCGGAAAACGGATTTCTACAGACTGACTCATTTAACAATAACGATCAGGAGAAACGTATCTCTCACACGTCTAACTGAGGTACTTTTCCCTTGATCGACTCAGCATAATAGAATACAGCGATATTTGTCTATAACCATCAAGAGAAAATGATCTCTCATCGAGGTGACTAAGGTACTTTTCCCTTGGGCTCAAGAAATCCGTGAATTACCCGTAGACCTGGCAGCACTGGAATACTCAAAGAAGTAAACGTGCAGTGACCGCAGATAAACAAAAACTTTCGGTTAATAAACCATCATCGAGCAGAGTTAGAACGCCACGGACCCTAGAAGCACACGAAGCTCCAATTTTTTCAATCCCCCCCCCCTCCACCTCCTCTCTTCCTTGAGGATTGGAACTCAGAGTTAATCCAAGTTCCTTAATTGAAGCAACGCCATCGATGATATCACAAAGTTTGGATGCGGATATTTTCTGAGGACTGATCAATCTGAACGTTGGAAATCTGTCTAAAATGCTTCTCTGTGGGCCTAGTCTATGTAGAGCCAAAGACTCAATTCTTATATAGTCCATATTCTAAATCTCTTCAGAGCTGAAAAAGTCAAGTCCAAACTCAGGGTTCCTGAGCTAGAACTTTTTCGTTGGTCGAATTCGCGTCGATATATTGTTGAAATCGACCTCACATCGACGTCGACTGACGCCCATTCCACTTTATTTGCCACATTCGAAGTTTCATTGACCCGAAATCCACTGCTCTGTGAGGTCGAGTTCGAGTCGATTTGTAGCTAGTCGATTTCAAATCAAACGTCAATCTGGAGTCAATTTCGAGTAGACTTCTAACGGGCCACAATCTACTGCTCTGTCCAGTCGATTGGCAATCGATTCCTAGTTTTCTGGGAATGTATGCTGATCGGAACACCAGCAAAATCATGATTGAACCAGCGAGCCATCGCGAAGTGACTCAATCTCGTAGACCCGAAAATACCTGTTGAGTAAGGTAACATCCGTCATTGTTCAGATGACGCACTATTTCTATATTTTCCAGCGCGACGTCTTTCAAGTATGACTTCTCCTTGTGGAAGAGAGTAGCTGACATCTTGGAACCATGACTACTGGAAATGAAGTGGTCCGCGGAGGCCGATTCACCCAATTTTCTTTTACTCCGAGTCTTCAGGTGTTCGTCCACTCGAATTCCGAGCTGGCGACCCGTCTCCGTCACAATCCCTACATTCCAGCCTATCCCCCACTCCTCTCGATCAACGGGACAGGGCACTGTGGCTTAATCAACAAACCTTTATACAGGCCGGAAGTCCAAAGGGTGAAGAGACACGAGTCGAGTTCAACGAAAATTCTCCTACAAACAAAAACCTGATTCAACGTAATTTCCTGCTATCGTGACTCACATCGCGTGAGAGGGAAGTAGTGGAATCAAGGCCTTTCTTCGCAAGCTTTCTGAGGACCATACGGTCCGGAAAGCGGACTGACTGAACGGGATGCTGGTCAGCCGATGAACGTAGCTATTAAAGGCAGCTATCTCATGAGCAAACGGACAGAAGGACGAGCCGTGGACTCCTGTATAGGTCGCAGTTGGCGAATTTATAGTCCCCATCTCTTTTGGAGATTGTGAGATCCAAGAAGTTTATGAAAGAACCTCAAATTTTCAATGTAAATTTTGTTCAGATATTTGGGAGGCCAACCAAGGAGATCTTGAGGGCCGGTTCTCGTATACAATATATCGTCCACATGTCGGTGCCAGACAAGTCAAGTTCAAACTTGGACATAAAAACCTCCGAAATGAGAGAACCCAAGGGAGCCTCGATAGGGATACCTACCTCGTCAGGGAACTCGAAAAATTTCCTTTGGAACTTACAAAGTTAGGAGTCCTGCAAACCTTAAGAAGGTCAAAGAATTCTTGAATCTCATCATGAGAAATATTAGACCTGACAAGCCGGTCACCGAAAATACTTGCAACTTTTCTTTTGTTTGTCTGCACTCTTGACTTGTTCTTGTGTTAATTTATTAATTTGTCTACTTTTCAAACGAGGTATTTGCGGGCAAAATTTGGCCCGCGGGCTGTAGATTTTCTGGTCTGCTGAGTGGAATTTTTCATTCTAATTATCTACGCGTATGGCGTCAGCTACACTTCTCCGTGTTGAATTATTGACCCGCCAAATGGCTTTAAAATCGTCTGCTTTTCACCTCGTCTCCACTCGTGGGTGACGACGTTAGCTTATCTTTACTCAAAGCTTTGTACATGCAGATTCAATGCTTCAAATGACGTCTTGATGAACAGTGAGCTTTTTAGAAAAATCTCTGCTTTTCGGCGATTATAGGGAGCAGCCGCCTTGACCTACTTTGCCATATGAGGAAGGGAAGTTGGAAAATTTTCAACCGCTTAACTAGAGGGAGGGAGGGGGGGGGGTAAGATTAAACATCGTTCAAATTTCTTTTCCGAAAAATAAACTATCATCGATAAATTTATCGTAAATTTTCTGACCTACCCTGCCTGTGAGAGCATGAACTTTTCAGAAGACGTATTTAAACGTAGCGAGTGATGAACGGATAATTATGATTCTCATCACCTCTCATTAATGTGTTTTGAATTAATGAAGAGAACGTCATCATCTCTGGTTGAAATGTTCACGAAGACGAACTCTGAATGACCATCAATCATTGAAATTTTTATTATTTAGAATAGTTTATCTTGGTAAACACGATGACGTTTCTAATCTGTATTTTTGTTTTCTTGTTTTGCAGGTAGGTTTAGATTCTCGATTTACGATTTTGAAGCAAATTACGTTCTAAGATTTTTAACCACCCATTCGCGATGAAAGGTAAATGAATAGTTTTCTCTTCTTAGAATATTACGTGTTCAGGCGATATCCTGAATTTTACTGCAAGAGGCCTTCGTGTAAAAACGTGAAATTTGTAGGTATGAGAACAGATACGAAGAATTCAATCTTGCATATTTTTCGATAAAAGAGGAAAAGCAGGTATTATCTCGATTCACGTTGAAAGGTTATCGCTTCAAAATATTCGATATTTCCAAACATTTCAAGAATATGCAGTTTATTCACACCGACGTGGCCTCGTGCTTCTCATCTTAGCCGCGTCAATGAAAATCTCCCTGAAAATACGAACTACATCGGCGTGCTCGTTATCACCTTGGATAAAGTTTGTTTTTTGTACGAATAATTCCCTTTTTCAACACGAATCGCCGAAATAATAAAGTCTACGAACTCGAATTGACATTTCATGTTCAACGAGCCGTCAAATTTAGATAAATGAATGAGTTTTATTTTTGAATTTGTAATAACGAGAAATTCGGCGGAGTGCTGATGGACGGACGTGCAGTTCCGGGCAGAGGCTCTTCATCAGGGTCGGGCACGATTCGTGGTGCTCTCTCATCTTCCGTCTAATCAACTGGTGATTCACGAGAAGTAACTTTAAAGATGAATCCACCCGTCTTTCAGTGAGACACCGTTTGGTCACGATAGCTCAGGTCTCAGAAAATTTGACTTCAAAAATCCATACTGAAAGTTTTATGAACTCGATTTTGGAATCAAATTGGTGAATTTATCATCAAATCGACTCCGAGTTAGTTTACGTGAAACCGGCTCCGATCGACGCCAAATCGACGTAGTTTATTTTCCAAGACACGAGATTTTCGATTTTCGAGCTGTGTGAATGAAGGAACTTGAAAATTTCAAGCTTCAAATCCTTACACAGGGAAAAAATGTTTCCTGACTCACACTCGGTTCTTTCTTCTTTTTAGCGCATTTAGGTCGTGTTTGAAGGCGGTCTGTATGTAGGTCAAGGTCAAACGCAAGATCATTGGCGCGACGTAAATCTGAAATACTGCTGTTATTCTCCAGCAAAACGAAATTGAGAGATGTTCCCCCCGTGTCAATTAGATCCTCCGACACCTCATAGAGACATTCCATACAGGAAGGGAATTATAATCAGGCAAAAACCGTCATATCGAGTGAATATGTTGGAGACGATCGTCTGTCGATTCTCTGGAGCCAGCATTAGTTCCGGATCAACAATAGTTGATGACTATCTTTCGCTTCTCTTCCCTCGCTCCTCCCTTATGGTAGTATTTACACAGAACCAAACGCGAGAGAACCCCGAAGATGTGAGTAATGCAGCGAATTGTATGAACGATGAGAGCTTCGTCGTCCATCGAAAAGAAACTTTTTCACGCGTCGGGCGGGCGTAACGCGCGTTAAAGAGATGTCACGCTCGGTCTAATCTGTGTTAACGCGACAATTACTTCGACTTACGTAATTTCGAGAAAAGAAATATAATTGTAATAATTCGTCACAGTTGTATAAATACGACGACGCGACGATTGTTAATACAAATATAATATACTTCGTAGATTCGCACATAAACGGGTGTAATATGAGCAATAGATATCTACCATCGAAATCATCTCTTGCGACTCGACTCGAATCCGTTCTAGTATACTTTTCGGGCGTCTGCGTCGCGTCGTCGTCGTCTGGTGACACGTTTTTCAGCCGTGAGTAAAAACAGTTGTCTACGTTCGTTATCGAAATTTATACAAGCGGTATATTTAACAATAATGGGAATAATTAAAGAATCGCTGTATCGATATCAATTTTAACGACGTGTTTGTTCAAGTTGATCGTTTCAATATTCTGTATAACTTATGCAGCTTTGGTACATTTTATACGCCTTTCTTTTTTTTTCTCTCTCTCTCTCTCGATTACTCGCGTTTGGGGAAGGGGGAGGAGGGGGGCAAATACGGATGAATTGCGTGAATGCGTCGGAAAGACGTTTGTGTGTGAAAAGTGATAAATTTGGCGCGCGAGTTCTTCGCGTTAATAACGAGCATATAAATTGAATTTATTGCTATCGAAACACGTTGTTTATTACATTTGATTATTGACCGTAATAAGTGTAATACCGAGTAAATAGTATTGACGTATCGTACAATGTATGCGCGTTCGAACGAAATTACTGCAGTGAGCGTACGATTGTGATAATGAGGTGACGATTGGGTTGGCGAGCGTGTTCGTACCCGCGGTGGAGAGAGCATCGAGAAAGGGGTGGTAAGAAATGATTGTACTTTCCACTGATTGCATACCTTGTACAACAGGAAATAAGCCGCATGAATTGCTCACAGGAGTTTTATTTCGCACCCTTGCGAGACTACACTGAACCAAGTGTTTGTAATTATGACAGGTTCGTCTCTACTAGCCCACATATCCGCTCTGTTATTACCTATTTCTGTTCTAGGCAACTTCCAATTTTTGTCGAGCTAATGTACTTTTTGAGGTCTTCTTCGATTTCTTGTGTGATCTCAGATGATTCTTGTACTGTTTGAGGAGACGCATCTTGTACTTCCGTAGTGTGGAAAAACGCATCTTGTATCGTTTGATGAGTCGATTCTTCGACTGCTTATGTTTGAGAAGACGATACACGTGAAGAAATTCCTAATTAATTTAAAAAATCGAGTGCGTTGAGATGTAATCTGCTACAGTTTTAAACCATTCTAAGTGAACTTCTTCAAATTTTTGCATTGACCAGAAAAAGGGGCATTTAAAGAGGAAATTATTGAGAGGAGTGAAAACAATATTTTGCCAAGTGACTAGGAGCTTCAGTCTGCGCTCAAGAAAATTGATGAAGTTTGAATGTCAACATTTGCCGACTGACCCACCCTATCGGAACGCCCCTGACCAGAAGTCGACTGCTCTGTTGTGTCGATCAATAGTCGATTCTTAGCTTTCCTGTGAATGTTGGCTGGTAGACTAAATCAAACTCAAATTGTAGTCGATCTGGAGTCAATTTCTCCGAATGTTTGCGCTGATTGAAACCGACTGCTTTATTATAGGTCGATTAACATTCGATTTTCAGCATTCAAGAGTGTACCGTAGTCGACTCTAAATGAACCTCAAAGTGACGTCAATCTGGATTCAATTCTGATAGAACTGTTTTTGTGATACTACTCTGTTGGGCCGATTAACAGTCAATTTTTAGCTGTCTAGAAATATGCGCTGATCGACTCTACATCGAACTCAAATTGAAGTCAATCTGGGTCAATTTCGGGCAACCTTCTCTCAAGGGTATTGATTTCGATCAACACGCGATTTTCAGCTTTCTGGAAACGTGCGCCGGTCGACTCTAAAGTGACTCCAATTGATGTCGTCAATTCTGAGTTGAATTCTCAAATTTTTGTGTTACTGCTCTCATACGTCGTTCAAGAGTAGATTTTTAGCTTTTTGGGAATGTGTGCTGGTCAACTCTGAATCGAACTTAAATTCAAGTCAATTTTCAGCCGTTTACTTCAAGTTCTTTTACAGACTGAAACCGACTGCTCGATTTTGTCGATTCGGTTGATTGATATTCGATCTTTAGCTGCCTGAGAATGTGAGCTGGTCGAGTTCATATCCAACTAAAATCGACGTCAATCTGGAGTCGATTTTGAGTAAACCTATCCATGTGGTATTAAACTCAATCAATGAATCATTAACACTTGATTTTTAGCTTTTGATTCTGGATCGACCTCAAATTAACGTCAATCAAAAGACGATTCTGAGTCAACTTTTCGTGATTATAAGTCGATTTTAAGAGGGAACTTGTTTTATCGAGGGGGGGGGGGTCTTTCCGGAAAAAACGTCCACCGTCCGGGAGGCAACTTAACCTAACTTGACCATGACCATGGGACTTGGAAAATTTTTTGTTTTGGTCCTATCGCTTATAGCTTGGAGGTTGAAATTTTTCCAAGTCTTTCTCTTATCACCTATGGCTCGGACTATCATGTATAGTTCAAAGGTCAAAATTCTTTCCGACTTCCCCCTCCTTTTTCCAAATCCCTCTCCAATAGCTCGACCTATCATCAGATATCCTAGTATAAAGCTAGTCTAATACAAGGAGGAGTCCAAGCCTAGTTCGAGTCCAGTATACTGTATGTTAGTGAATGATTTCTCAATAACGATCATATACTTTTAACTGAGGTACTTCTCCCTTGAACGACTCAATGTTACAGAAGAGCAGTATTAGCCTGTAATGACCCAGAGAAAAGTTATCATATGAGCAACTACAGTACTTTTCCCTCGAGCCCAAGAAATCCGCATTTTACGCAAAAACACAATTTTTTGGGGGGGATTGATAATGTATAGATCTAGCAGCACTGATAGCCCGATTGAAATAGCTCCTTCAAGTAACTAGATATGCAACACTCCATTCACCAATTGGCCTAGCCCCTTCGATGAACCAGATATACAACCATAAGACTCATAAAACAGGTTCCCTGCCTTCCCTCATTCAACTCCATTAAAAAACCCGTGAGTTTTAGCTTTTTGGGAATGCGTGCTGGTCGACTTCGAATCGACAGTGATCTAGAATCAATATATAGTCACCCTCTTGCAACATTCTCACTGTTTGGTGACCTCACTACCCACAGATAGAATATGTAGTCAGAGTATGACGAGGACATGGAGAATCTCAACTGTATAGGCTCGCAATTTCTACCTCAATTTGAAATCTTATGCAAGAAGTTGAATCATAACCCTGTCAGTGTGTGCTGCGCACGTAAAATTTGCATCGAAGTAATGTCAACTTTGATTACAAGTCTTTTACGAATGGATGACGTGAAATTGACGCAAATCGGCTCTCGTTGCGACTCATTTCAATGAAAAGAATAACTTAGAATTAATATTAAGTCTCTGCCGTACGTAATTGAACAGCTCATTGATAAGACAAAAAGAAAAAGAAGAATTCTTTTTACTGTATCTCTAAATAAACACAAGAGCACGCTTGAGACGGATTCTGCAAATTGAGACAAAATTTTGCTGAGAGATTGTGTCATTACTGACAAGTAATTTTCCAGTTTGCGAGGATCGGTTTCAGATCCTCGGTTTCCTTTTTGACGACTGATGTAAGAAAAGTCAAGAACTCATATTTTTTCTTTTTCATTCTTCAGTCAGCTCGCTCCTTATTTACTGTACTCTATCAACTTTAGGTAGCTTTTTAAATATTTTTCTTCTGTACGTTTCCCGCATCACAAAGGAATTGTGCTCTCAATTTTATTATTTTCCTCGCTTTACCTTTGAAGATGGTATCGAAATTGAAACGTCGCGATGCTCGACAATTTAAATTACCGTAGTAATAACGCCATATGTTTTTTTTTTTTTACCCTTCTCATTATACACAGCGTTTTTTTTTTCGCTAAAAATCGAAAAAACAACCGCGAGATAAAAGCTAATAAAACGTCGCGGAGAATATTAAAAAAAAAAAAAAGAATTATAAATATCGTGCGAGGAAGAAAAATCTATTAAAAAAAAAGCGACAAAGAGCGAAGAAGACGCAGGAAATGTATAAATAAGTCAACAAACGCCGGGCACAAGCTACAAATATATACACACTATATATATAAATAAAAGACAGGTAAATTATCAGTTGGAGATGAAGATAGGTCTAGCGCGTGCCACATGGCTCAAGCGGCTCTACGCAGCCTATACCCGTAGCTATTCGTATTGTGGACTCCCTTCGGTATCGGGCCGTGTTCCAGTCGCGGAAGAATGTGTTCCGCGCTTCGTGGATTTGAGGAAGACTCGTTTAACGCTTCGATGACCACCAGACACTACATATTATACTCGCCGGTCGACAGGTAGCCACTATTTAATGCTACTTACACATACCTCGCCTTGTCTCCTGTAACGTGCGCAATTTAGGAATCCCCTTTTTCTTCGCCGCATCCCGACCGACCGTATTTCGTATGTCGCGTGTACTTAACCGAGATAATAGTAATAATTATTATTCGTTAACCCATTGTTAGTAATAACGCCGCGGCGAAGTGAATCGTCGATGGCCAATTATTATCGAAACACTTCGCTCCTCTTCTGGGTGATGCTGCGGCGAGACGATGGAACGCTCTGCGCTAGAGTGACTCGCGTGTGAATGATGGATAAAGTCGAAAATATTGTAGGCAAACGAATCCGCGTACGAAGTGACGACAGTACGCCTTTTTCTAATAATTTTAGAACGGATTGGAAGTCACGCAATCGCTGGACTTCGAACTGGTTCTGTACGAGGCATCGCACATACTCGGTATTGCTCAGTGAAGGCGAAAGATGGTGCGTTTAAAATAAGGAGGAAAAAAAATACCGTAAAAAACCGCAGTCTATCGACGAGAATGCATTTTCACGGATGTCCTGGCGGATGTTCATTATGCCACTCCTATTCGACGCCCCTGTTCGTATACGATTTTACATTATCTTTCCATAAAATCGAACGATAAAAAATATTCGTCGACATAATTATCGGTATAGAACTGCGCGACCACGTTTAATCGTCGTAAAAGTTATCAACTGGAAAGGATATCCGAACGAGGAACGTGTTGGGGAGGCCGATGAAATACTCTATTTCAACATCTATCAACGTAAAGACGGGCTCGTTTTGTTAGAATCATTATTCTTGTGCTTACAAACCCCTAGTTTCACTCGGCTACTTATCTGTCATAATATCTTACCTGTAGTAATTTTTGTATGAGTCATGATCCAGCGAAGAAGTTTCTCAAAGCTTCATTTTTCGTCGGGATTTTTCCTGGTTTTGAAATTGTTGGAACAGGAAAGTCCAACAAAAGACGTTGTAGGAATAGGAAATCGAGTTTTTGCTCGAAAAAAATTTTAAAATGTCATGAAGTAGACGAACTTTTGGTGATTTTGAAGTAAAATAAAAAGCGTGTGAAGGAGATTTTTTCAATTCTGCTTCTATGCCGCCTCTAATTGAACCATCCTAAACAACAACTTCGTTCTTATGAGCAAAGCACACCTTTATTATGCTACAGTTGATGATAATTTGTGCATTTAAGCAAGAAAGCTGAACGGCTGTTTTTCAAGTATTCACTTTTTCCAATATATGCGCCAATATGTCTTTTTTGGGGCTCTTGCCTCCTTCTGCAAGGCGAAAGCCCGTATGCAAGTTCTTTTTTGGACCCCTCTTCATAACTATGGCCACTGATGGTAATAAGATGGCCCGTA
The DNA here is from genome assembly GCA_035079395.1 of Aspidiotus destructor. Lineage (NCBI taxonomy): Eukaryota > Metazoa > Arthropoda > Insecta > Hemiptera > Diaspididae > Aspidiotus > Aspidiotus destructor. Next base: position 11,967,414 of record JAVHKZ010000007.1, read on the forward strand.
AATGCCGAATCACCCCATTTCTTCTTTTAACTATTCTAATTTCAAGCTGGCGGCCAGTCTCGCCCATATAATTATAAACTCCATTACAATCGTTACACTCCACGACCCAATCAAGAAGAGAACTTTCCCAAAACGGGAGCCTTATCCAACGCTTTCTGCAATCTAAGGTCGGATTGCGGGGGAGGGACGTAATGAAGTCGAGGCATATCCGAGTTAACTTCCTTTGAACCATGAGGTTAATATCTAAGTTAACCTTTTCACTCTGGCCAAGTGCTTTACAGTTGATAGCTCTCTTTGAAAGGCGAGCTGATCCTGCGCGATATTGGTGATGAAGCTATTAAAACCAGAAAATTGGTCAGTAACAGGGCAGAAGGATCTGCTGAGTAAATTCAGTACACACCTGAAGATGAACCAGACCATAGGTTTGAAACCGGTCGTGTGATTTAATAAAAATTGTGCATGTCCGTAACTGTCGCTCTTTCTTTGATCTGCTGTGGACACTAATATCAGTCGAAATCTTTCCTGCAGATGGCGAATTCATTGACGCCGTTTCTATCAGAGATCGTCAGGTCCAAGAAGTTGATAGATGAACCGCCTGCTCCCAAGGTGAATTTAATGGAAGGATATTGGTTATTTAGATACTTGAGAAACTCTGAAAGGAGATCTCGGGGACTGGTCCACCCAGTAAACAATTTGTGTGCCTCCTTAAGCCCTGGGAAAAACTATCCATATTTTCCCCATATGAAGCCCAATTTGGTTCCCTTGAATCTCATCCAAATATCACGTTCTTCCTTCTGGAAGCCCCTGTCAGGGAGGGATTCAGCAGGGCGTTCTAAGGACTGTAGAGTGAAGCCCTGGATGAAGCTCTGCTGATCCTCTCTTCTGATGATGGGCTTTGGAGTGAAGTCCTGTTTGATTCCCTTTTCTGATTATCAGCTTCAAATCGGACTTCAAATGAAGAAAATATGAGTAGTTTTTCCTGGGGCTTCAACTGTGGCTCCAACTGAAACCAATGTTTACCGGGCACGTACATGACCCAAAAACACTTGGCCAGAGGAAAAAATATCGAGCTCAAATTCAAACATGAAAACCTCTGAGATGGGGGAATCTAGAGCAGAACCTAAAGGAATACCAGCCTCCTCAGGAAACTCGAAAAATTTCCCTTCAAATTTGCAAAAGTTCAAAAGAGCATAGAGTCGATCCTGGAGGAAGAATGTTATCTTCAAGCCTATCAGCTAAAGGGAGACCAAATTCATCGCAGAATAGGAAGACTCAAATTCTATTCTATATTTTTGCGGTCCAAACATTTTGCCGAAGAATAGGTGCGAGAAGACCCATAGGAAACAACCGAACGCATTAGGGTATCCTTCTTATGAACCTTCGGTGGCCCGTACAAGAGAGGGGGCACATGGTTGAACTCAAGGAGCAACCTTTATTAGAGAAGGAGTTTTGATAATAAATTCGCAATCATTAATAACACGTCTAACTTCTTTCACGTGATTTGGAAAATTGAAAGCGGCATTTTCCTTTACACCACACTGGCCCAGAACGTCATTGACCTGGGAGATGTAAGAGGACTTCTCCATTACAACAATGACATTACTTCTGTCTGCCTTCCAAGGCCGGCAACTTCCGTGAATCACGGTTTCCATGGAAAATTCCTTGCTACGCATGGTAAATTTTTCGACCTGATGGCGAGCATTCGAGCGAAAATTTTAAATATTTCTTGTTGGGTATGGAAAAAATGTAAGTTGCCGGCCCTGTTGCTCTGTAATGGTTAAGCCCTCCTCTCTGGGGACCGGTTCAAAGAGACGCCGCCGATTGGGCGCCCAGTTCATATGGGCGCCAAAGGGTTTTTTGTTATTGAATATTTTTGCTGAGGCAAGGCACCGACGATTCCATTGTGACTTTGGCTTTTCCCACCCTACTTTGGGTAAATTCATTGATGAAATACGACGCTGTCAGAAAACGCGAGAAGTCGATTACAACCAGTTGGAAGGGGATGTAGACTGTAGAGCGTCAGGCTAAGGAGTTGAAGTACCGTAGGATGTGACAAGCGCCTCTATAATTTTTATAATTGAGTACAACGAAAGGGTGCCTAGGAGTACTTGAGAGCGGTGGCTCACAATTTACCTGAATAGTTGCCTTTGAATGCGGAATGTGCTTTGTGGATGAATTTTGAAGAAGCAAAGCTCTATGTTTTGTAGATGGAAGACGTCGTAAGCTGACCTCCACGTGATGCCTTCTGGTTTACGCTAACAAGCTTACATTCTTTAGTGGTGACAGTGCTTCCTTCATTTTGTTTTTGCTTTCGGGACCCTCCTCTGTGAACTTCCTCTTAATCTTCTTGATCACCTCAGAAGCAAATCATTCATTCGAGGGAGGGAGGGAGGGAGGGAGGGGGTATATTACGGACAAGGAAAGCACAATTTTTTGGAACCTCACGCCCAATTTTTATTTCAAGGTCGGCAACAGTATTTGCCAAAGTATCAGCATTGTTAAGAGGGAATAGCCCGAATTTTACTCAACAGGTATACTGTCCCTCTCAAGAACCGGTAGCACGTCACACGTGTCATGCGTCGAGGCGAAATACCGACGACTCGAGAGAGCCTTCGATAGCCGTTCCGCCTATCTTCAACCCTAAGAGAACACGCCTCCTCCAAAAAACGCTTGATTGTATACCTGATGAGGGATTGATTGAACTAGTTCATGAGTATGGTGATGCCTCTCTAGTTTAGTCATGATTTCCTCTGATGTTCTTGTTTCAAGCCTTTGTTGGTTCAGTTGCTTTCGCGTCCTCGTTGACAATAGCTTTTTAATCGAAAGCGCACCGGTGTTTTTCTGTATGTTTCTGTGGCTTTATTTAAATTACTCCTTCGCTTTACTCATTTGAGTATGTTGTCGTTCAACAGCTGTGACAATTTTTTCGAAAAACCTAATGCTTGCTGGCTATTTGATCATATCTCCTATTCTCAAACGTTCCTCAAATGTACAGGAAGCTAATCAGAGTTCCTTAAAGTACCTGCAGAGTTATCCTTGAGGACCAGAGGAGCGTTCGAGAATACATCTGTAACAAGTGTTTCGGAAAACCGGCTGCTTGCTGGCCATTTGATCTAGCTTTCCGAACATGAAGGGAAAAAATGATTACCTCCACTCTATGAGATCATGCACTCGTTGTTTTTCAGGGCGTAGTAGATGATACGATAAGCCTACGAGATAATGTTTCTATCTCGCATCGAAAGTGTAAAGAACTATAGAGGCGAATGCACATAAGGTGCAGGCCCTTTTATTACATCAAGTAGCTTTTTTCGTTCATATACGTACACGTATGTATGCGTGTTCATGAAGAGAAATCAATCTTGGGTGGCCGAAATGATGAATTACAATCGAGAGACTACGTAATACAATATTGTAGACCATATTCTACGTGTACAAGAATTTTGTCTTCAATTTATTCGTGCACCCACGTAAAAATCGCGAGCTCGATATTTTGACCAAAAAATTTGAATTTTTTGCCGCGACTCATCAAGAGGCGGGGGAGTGGAGCGAGGCTCGGAGGCGAGACCTTATAACGTACCGCCACGGATTAACCATACGTTTACGTGGACGAGCGTCGCGCGAGAAAATTGAAATTATTACCGCACTGTATGATTGTACAGTATTTACAGAATATATTCTTTTTAATCCCACCCAACATGGCACATTAATTACGCGACTCGTTAATTTCTGGACGGGCGACGCGGTGCGCGACTCTGTTTCGCGTGTGCAATAAATTATACCCGATGTACAATTTCTTGTACGATTCTCAACGTGGAAGCTTTTTTATTATCATCAGGTTGGTGTATTTTTTCCCCCCTTCCCATTGAAGGGAAATTAAAAAGCGTGTATACAAATTGAAATGTTTCTCCCTTTTCGTGCTGGACATCGCGAAGTGTAATAATGGCGTCGATTTTCATTTTCTTTCGCGCTTGGAGGACGCTCGATCGTCGGCTCTTCGCAGTATCGATCGTTTATCTTGTGGCGAAGATCAACAACATGATACTAATCGACTCGGAGGATCTGAGGAACCCTCTTTCATGGAAGAAAGTCATTATAAATGATTTAATTTTCTATCTCTCTTACGCGTTCTCGGGGTAAAGCGCGCTTCGACTTGTAAAACTATAATATTTTTTTAAAATTAATCACCCAGGTATACGTTAATGACTTTTAATGACCTTTTTTTTTTTTCTCGCGTTAATTAATCATTCGAAAAGTACATTCGCGCGGGGGAAAAGTTTCTCACTCTCTCTAACTGCAAAATTATCAAGGTCTCGAAAGTTTAATTCCTACTCTCGATACCTCTTCAAGCCGAGATCGGTGAATTTACTCTGTATAAACGAAAAACTTTTTAATGACGTTTTAAGCTATTAGTAATTAATCATCCGGAAATCTAGTTTAAGATACTGTATGATATGTATATTGGAACGCTGTTGGCAGATTCGTCGACGATTTTGTCGGCTGCACGATGACTGGACAAAATCTTCTTGTCGGTAAAGAGTACTCTCGACAATGCTGTGCACTCGGCGTTTCTTCTTTTTGACCATTTTTTTTTTCGCCCGTAATTATAAATGGGGTCAAATCAATTAAAGGAAACAAAACTCTCCAACTAAGCTATTGGTTATCATGACAGAAACATTACATGTTATGCTTCTCTTGTTAGATATGTTTTCTTCCTCTCTCGCTCGGGCCAATGCACATTTTCTCTATATGTGATAACGTTTCTAGCGAGGTTTTCAGAAGTGTCTGGTTTCTAATTATAAGAAGTTAACTTCACGCGTGTATGGCACTTGGTACAGTATATTCTGACGATATATGCACGTAATGTATGCTGCTATATGGTGTACAATAAGAAACTTAATTACAGTATCTGATTGTTGTTGTATTAATTTAATGGAATTTTATTCATGACCTTTTCGTGGTGGGTAGTTCGCACTTGTTCGGATGTATGCAACTGCAGCAGCGCAGCTCGAATATATTCGTTTACCATCAACGGATAGGAGGAAGAAAAAAAAATAGAAGCGCAGGAATGAGAGAAAGAGAGAGAGAGAAAAAAAGACAATTCACAAGCACGACAAGCTGCTGATGAATGCTACATTATAAAGAGAGGCAACTTTTCGTGTAGAGTGATAGAAGAGCTCAGTGGCTGTGCTGGCGATAGATTAACATCGTTTATTCGACAATTCTTAATTAGCAGAATAATGATAGTATTTGCGGTTGGTCGAGAGTTCGATTTGCGAGCTGTACCGAGCATGAGACACGAATATTATTTACAATTAGGAGGCCAAAATCTTATATGATGATGGTATCAATCGCATTCCAATCTATCTCGAAGATTAATATTGGTATCGAGGTATTAATTTTTGTTTTCTAACTTTGTGTGTTCCAGGTGAGTCTGAGCTTCGAGATTACACATGACTACCGCTATTGTGAATATGGATAATAATAATGGTGATGTACTGCACAAAAGTATTTTTCGATTTTTACGAGCGTTCGTCGAATCCCTATCCTGGGATCAATCTAAGAATAAGTCACAGGGTCCAAGATTGAACTCAGGGTCGTCTCGAAGGTTACGTTATTACCAAAAATGTGAAGGAACTCTGACCCCCTCCCATCAGTGTATACTGAAGGAAGATTGACTGAAAATTTGTTTGGGGACCCGGGGAAACCGGTGAACGATGGCAACCCTGGAGATAATCCATAGATCTATTGAAATATTATTTGATTTTCATCCTCCCAAAGATGAAGTATAGTGAAGTGGAACATTATTAAAAATGTGAAGAAAATTTCGTCCCCCCCCCCCGCGCAACCGATATATCCTGGGGAAAATTGACTCGAGAGGGTCCAATCCGAGAGAACAATCGCAATCCTTGAGATTCTTCATTGACTCTTTCAAGAATATTTTCCTACTTTTTGTTTCAAGAGAGATGAAGTTCAATAATAACGAAAATTTGAAAGAACTCTCTTCCTCTCTTTCCCTGCTGTGAGGAAATAGTGAAAAAATTGATTCAAAATATTACTTGGGAGACATTCTAAAGCCAGTCATTGGAACTCATTCCAAATGCGATGAAGTGTAAGTAGAGCACAAGATCTAATTCTGCTTTATTATTTGGCTAACCATTATCAGTTGTATCACTACTGAAGAACAAGGTGTAACACCGTGAGCTGATTGGCTAAAACAATAAGTACTGCGTTGTAATTGGTTCCTACCAGGTTTGCTGTCTTCCTATTGGTCAATTTGTTTCTTCTTGTTTTGTTCACTAGTCTTCTTCTGCTCATACAAGTTTCTATTTACACTATGAACTTGTACTGTTTATTGTAGTATTTGTCAAACAATAACTTGCCAACTTCCCAATCGTCAAAACTTATTTTGAGTGTCATTAACTGTAAGTAGTGCTCTGTATTTTGAAGAGATTTTAAAAGCACATTCTATCCAATTAGTTAGTCAGCTTACAGAAGTACTTACAGGCATCACTCCATCATCAGCTGTATCCCTACTAGAGTACTAGGCCTTTAATATTGGTTTACTTTATGATCACACTGTTATCTAGTAGAGGATAGAATGGCAATGTGGTGTAACTGTTTCAGCATTGTTTGAAAGGCTCAAGGACACTTTGTAGAAGTCACAAAAATTCTGAATCATAAAAACTCATTTTGAGGTTGATCAGTTGTAAGTAGTGCACTGCAAATTAGGAAGATCTCAAATGTCCAATTCTACCTGATTAGTTACTTAGCTTACAGAAGTACTTCTGGGTATCATCCCATTATCAGCTGTATTGATTCTAACATATAAGGCTCTAATTATTGGTTTCATATTATGATAACACTGTGATCTAGTGAAGGATGGAATAGAGATAGAGTATAACTATTTCAGCATTGTCCAGTGGCGAATTCATAACGGTTTTTACATGAGGGGGGGGAGGGGGTTCTTTTCACATGTACATTAGAAAGACCTAATGAAAATTTGCGGAACAACTATCATTTATTGATTAGGGTTTTGGAGGGGGGGGTGTCCTCCCTTACTTACGCCACTGGAATTGTCTGCTATAAAGATGAACAAAGGCTGAAGGAGGATGTAGAAACTACAAAAATTCTGAATCATCAAAACTTATTTTGAGCATGATGTTGTGTAAGTAGTGCACTACAAATTGGAAATATCTTGATTGTACATTCTACCTGAAGAGTTACTCAGCTTGCAGAAGCACTTCCGGGTTATCAGCCCAGCATCAGCTGTATATTTACTCAAAAATAAGGCTTTAAACATTGGTTTTATATTATGATAATTCTGTCTGGTCTTGTAAAAAATAGAGTGAAGATGGCCATTTCAACATTGTCTGCTGAAAGAATGAACAAAGGCTCGAGGACACCATGTAGACATCCTAAAGATTTTAAATCATCAAAACCCATTTTGAGTATAATGAGGTAAGTAGTGCACTGCAAATGAGAAGTATCTCAAATGTGCGTTCTACTTGAAGAGTTACTTAGCTTACAGAAATACTTCCAGATATCACCCAATTATCAGTTGTATCGCTATTTAAGGATGAAGCCTTAAATATTGGTCTCATATTATGATAACACTGTGATCTAGCAAAGGATAGAATGGAGATGCAGTATAACTGTTTCATCATTTTTTGCTATGAAAAAAGGCTCGAGCACACTGACTAGTAATCATGGAGATTCTGAGTTATGAAAACTTGTTTTGAGTTTGAGGAGGTGAAAGTAGTGTACTACAAATTTTAAAAGATCTCGAATGCCCATTTTAACCATTTAGTTATTTGGCTTACAGAAGTAATTCCGGGTATCTCCCACCATCAGCTGTATCGCTATTGAAGAGTAAGACCTGAAAATTGGTCTCATATTATAATAAGACTGTGATCTAGCATAGGATAGAATGGAAATGCTGTGTAACTGTTGACCAAAGCTCGAGGACACTGTGCAGAAGTCATAGAGATTCTGGAGTATCAAAACTCATTTTAGTGTGATGATGTGTAAGTAGTGCACTGCGAGTTAAAGGGCTCTCAAATGCTCCATCCTACCAAATTAGTTACTTAGATTCGGGAAATTTGCTCTGGACATAAATTCTTCTATATTTTTCGTCTTGTAACTGAATTTCGCTTTAACCAAACTTCTAGGAGCTGAATTTTAGGAAAAAGATTGATTCTGTTGATCGACTCTCGCTCCATAGAGATGAAAACCCGTGATCAAATAATTGACCTACGAATTCAGTCACTTCCCAGAACGTTCGGTAGCTTTCAAAGAAAAGTATTTATGAACATTCCGCGTTGAAATTTGAGACTTTCTAAATACGGATCAATGTATTCGCGCTCACGCACTTCTCTACACCGGAATAATTCCGTTCAAATTTAAATACGACGATATTCCTCTGCATCAGTCATCTCTCGCGGTGCGATGATGTTGACGTGATAAATGAAAAAGTTCACACACAAGTCATCGTAGCTTTCTATACGGCACGAAAATATCCTCTACGCTTATTATTTTTTCTTCTTTTAAAATCCGCTAAAAAAATCATCACCAGGAATTATTACAACCGATGATGATGTAGGTATACGAGTATATACGCAGTAAAAAAAAAAAAAAAAGGGCATTGTAAAACGTTAAGTAAACTTTCAACTGGTTCCATTGGCGCGCACTCGACGCTACCGGACACCGCCCGATTATTATTAAGTAAACAATAAAAATACTAGTTCGGGTTGAAGTAGAGGAGAGGAATGGCGAGGAGAATACACTATACAGATACGGTATATATTATTCTCTATTCCTATATGTGCCGTATGTACACCTTTTTCGAGGGGAATGTGTTATTTTAAAATAATGTATAATACACAATATGCAGGCCGAGGCAGTTGAGCAAAAATTTACATATTTTTCGAGTAATAAATGACTAATGTACGTGGCCCTGTATGTTTACTCGCCACACAACTCTTCTGGCTTGGCGGGTCTCGAAATGCTCGACATCAATAACATACTACTCACGTGTCAATATACTCAGCTCTGGATCGCCTGATTCTACGGATTATGATATTTATAGACTGCTGGAGTTTTTTAAGTCGTTGATTTGATGAGCAAAATTCGTTTTAATAACCTTACAATGAGAGATAACCGAATGATTTCCCTGTTGACCGATTCCCCTCCTCTTCTGTTACATCTACCAATGAACGAGTAAGACGAGTTACTGTGCAACAGACAGTAGACAAAAGTTTTCCACATGCAATTTTGGTAATTTAGTTCTTTGAATGATCGACCCCTTTCCTAAAAGAATGCAATTTTTTCAGATCTGAGTATAGAATGATTTTCACTTCCCGCGAACGTAATTTAACGAAATCTCTAAAACAGAAGACTTTGAACACAGAAAAAGTTTATTTGCATTTTACTGTATCACGAAGTATCTCCAAGAATTACTCGAGGGAAAAGAAACCCATTTTCTCATCCTGGAAATAATTTACTCTTGCTCGGATTTAGTATACACACCTTCTTTTGAAGAAAAAAATCTTCGATAGGCGTGGACGAATGAAGAAGATAGAGAGGAAAAAAAAAGCGGAGCGTAGATGGTATCTGAATGCCCGCGTGTATATTTATACATTTTTTTACAGAACTGTATATGTATTACATTAATATTACCAGTTTTAATATAAATTTCGATTTTTCGATTAGACAACGTGCGCGGAATATATACTTTTCGTTTTTCTCTCAACTATTGGTTTGTTGTTAAAATGTTATATAAAATCAAGATTCATGATTTTTTGTTCTCCTTTTTTTTTTTTTTTTTACTTCCATTTCCACGTTTCACGTTGTTACATTAATTACAAAACCGATGATGAGAACAAAAATGTAATCACGAATTCGAAAGATTCGAAAACGCCGATAGGGCTCGATATTACACAAAAGTTTTTGTAGAGTTTGTTCACCATGTACCACACAGCGGCGAAGTAAATAAAGAAAAGAAAATATGGACGCAAATCGCTATTATACTTTATGATTACGTAGAAAATAGATGAAATTTTCTCCTCGAGAGACTTGAGAAATATAACTGTAATAAATGGCTGTATACCATTCGAACGCAGTTGATTTCTTTCCTCGATTGTGGAACTGATAACATGTGTTGAGTTAGGGCCTCTTCTCTTATTCGTTGAACGTCCAGACTCTAATAAATGTCCTTGATGAACATGATATACTTTTCACGAATGTACCAAAACTAGAGCAATTTTTTCCTCATCGTGCACCGACAGCCAACCCAGGTCAAATTTGCTACGGGCCCAAACTAGAATTGATCGCACACGACGGATCTCCTAAAGATCCCGGGCCTGGAGGAAAACTTTCTTCCCTCACCTGTTCTGAACCGTAATCAGTTGTTTCATACTAGAGACAATGCTAGGTTTCTTCTTCTCCAAGTACAATGAGGGAAACGATCCACGACGGTAACATTCACACAATTTACTCTAAAGTTCATCGATTCTTTCAAAACGGTCACTATTTCTGATTTCATCATAATTTTGAACGATATTCTCGGTTGGATTCGTATTACTCGCAACGTACAAGCAATTTCGATTACGTTCAATCAAGCCAGTTTAACGTTCCTCTCCGGAGACAATCCCTTCGCGGAAATATGGTCGCCGAGAAAACATTACGCTGTGGAAAGAGGAGTCATGCTGCGAATGAAAAAAACTCACCAATGAGGGAGGACGACGCAAAAGAGAAGGGAAATTACTCTTTCTAAATTGAATCGAATTACTCTATAGTGGAAGCTTCGTCCACCTATACAGCGAAGGAGAGAAAAATTGGAGCTTTGAAAGCACATCCGCGAAGCGGCGACGAACGGGACACGAGAATGTGTCTCATTCGCATAATATATAATACCTCGATATATATCGATCACAAAACGAATTAGATTATCGTAACAAGTCGAAATGATGTCCCGCTACACAAAAGTTGTACGGACATAATGGTACATTGTACCTTCGTAGAAAGGAGGGCCAGGGAGGAAGGAGGACGGCGGCTATACCGCGTACGAAGATTGGCAATAATCCAGGTTTCGGATTTCGACTTGCCATTCTTTGACGCTTTTAATATTTATATTGACGCTAAACGTGCATTCCAAATCCGTGCACATTAATGTAGCGCGCTATACGTTCGCGCGCTATATTATAAAGTAGAAACTAATTTGTACGCGTTCTTCTAACTCTCGCCCGCTTGACTAATTATCAAAGTCGTGTTCACAAATCTCTTTACGCTCCTTGTGATGACATCGTTCATTCAAAATAGAATAAAATAAAGTATTTGTCAGTCATTCTCTCGATCATTGTAAAGGTAATAAACAATGTGGAGCGCTCGTCAACATCGGTGGACCACAAAGCCAATGGCAAAGGGTGCGCATACGTGTACTTTTGAAAAAATTTTCAAATCTCCGGATATTAATTAGTTTTTTTTTTTTTCAATTCGATATTGGAAAACTGGCGCTAGTTTGTGAACGTCTGTTCACTTTTCTCACTCTCTTCTTCGCTATTTGATTAAAAGTAACAGCTGGAGGTCATTTCTATACCTAGCGTAATAATTTTTAGCCTACATCAAGATTAAATACGTTCACAATTTTTTTTTTTTTTCTTCTCTATATACCGTAATAATTAAAAGATCCTGATCCGATATGGACAGGCTGCGCCATATAATATTGTAAAACTTCTACATTACTCTCTTTCTGTGATACAATATTGCATTCTGAAACGAGTGTCAATAATAATGATTCCGACGGTGTATTATGATGAATAAAAAAATAATCATGCAAATTTACCATTCGAAAAATCATGCTGGAAAAATTTCGGATAATGTATTCTTTTTCAAAATAAATCGCTGTCTCATTCCGGATTGAATGTAGAGATAACGAACAAAAAAAAACGTGTCCGTGTATAAGTAATCGGGATAAATGAATTTCTTAATCTGATTTTTCCTCTTTTTTTTTATGATTAACTCGCGCAGTGACAAATGGAATACATCCGAATAGACGATCGTTTAAGAAAGTTATTTATGATCATTGTTGAACCATTTCAACTCTAATACCATTTTTGGTCTCGAATAAGACTCACTCCGATCGGAAAGCTACATTAAGTCTATTTCGATTTAAAGCGGCATAGAAGTTTTCCAGTTACGCGTAATGTATACGAAATGGAACGAGCTACATCTCAATTGTAAATCCCTTTCAGGTTGCCGTAGGTTCTCTATTGTTAAGTGTATAACTCCGTTTACAATCAGAAACATGTGAAGGTTTTGGAGGACTCTTGATTTCCCTAGAAAGAGGTAATTTCACGACCTTGATCAGAGTATTGCATCCAAAGATGCCAAAGATTTCAGCTGAACCCACGACCTTGGAAAATTTGGCTTTTGGAAAAATTCAGCTGATTTTCGGCTGATCCATGCTCTGAAGAAAAGTGAGTGGAGATGAAAGAAACAACAGAATTGAGGCTCTTAGATACCTATGGAAGATACCTGTTGTTCTCCAGATTGGATCGGCTCGATTTTCCTAGGAGATAACTTTACTACCAATATCAGGGTATCGCAGCCAAAGATTTCAGACATGTGAAGGTTTTGGAGGATGCTTAGGTCATCTCGATTTTCCTAGAAAGAGAGGTAACTTCACTTCTTGTATCAGAGTATTTCAGCCAAAGATTTCAGTTGAATTTACGACGTTACAAAATTTGGCTTTCGGTTTTTGGAAAAATTCAGCTGATTTTCGGGTGATCAATACTGAAGAAAAGTGAGTTCAGATGAAACAATCAGGAGAATTGGGGCTCCGTCATACCTATGGAGGATACCTGTTCTCCAGATTGGATCAGTTCGATTTTCCTGGAAAGAGATGACTATACTACCAATTAGGGTATTGCAGCCGAAGATTTCAGCTTCGAGTTTTAGCTCAAACTTACGAAACTAGAAAAATTTCGTTATTTTGGCTCAATTCAGCTGGCTTAATTCATCTAATTTTTGGGCTAATCAACGCTAAGAAGGAAGGTGAGCTTATGTGAATCAAATAAATAAGTATCATGTTGAACTTTGCAAGTTTCCCGCCCGATGGGGAAACTTGCACTATACGGTATACGACAAACTTGAAAACCTTCTCCTCAAAACTTATGTGAATCAATCAGGAGAAGTAGGGCTTTATCATACCTACGGAAAACACCTATTCTCCAGTTTGTATTCATCTTCATTGGATGATTACCCTGCATGCTTGAAGGTTTTGGAGTAGGGTTGGGTCGGCTTGATTTTTCTAGATAGAAGGTTGACCTCACCAACAAAATCAGAGTATTGCAGCCAAAGATTTTAGCTTCGACTTTTGGCTCAAGTCAGCTGGCCTAATTCACCTAATTTTTGCAAGCCTGGGGAGCTGGAGCCATAATTTGATCTTAAGAAGAGCCGTAAACTCCGCTCTTTTGGTCAGCTCCTCAGCTCTTAGGGGGCTGCTCCTTTCTTTCCTTTTCAAGGAGCTCAAGAGCTGCTCTTCATTCAAAATGACAAGAAAAAAAAGAAAAATTCGACAAATTTCAAAATCCAAAGCCCTAAGGCTTGAAGCTTGAAGTAAAGACAACCCGACTAGGGACTCAAAATTAATAATATTAGCTCTGCTTGTTTTTTTTCTCCTTGAGGCTCCGCTCAGATCAAGAGCTTCAGCTAGCTCCGGCTCCGCTGCAAAAATCCAGCTCTTTAAGAAACTGGAGCCAGGAGCTGGAGTCGGAGTCGGCTTGGAGCCAGCTCTTTTTTTTCTTCTGGCTCCGCTCTCAAGATCGAGAGCTTCAGCTCCGGCTCCGCTCCGAAGGTTCAGCCTCCTGGCTCCGCTCCGCTCTTTGATTTTCGAGGAGCCAGGAACTGGAGCCGGAGCCAGAAATCACTGTCTCCCTAGGCTTGAATTTTTGATCTGATCAACTCTGAGAAAAATGGTAGCTCATATGATCAATCCGGAGAATTGGAGCTTTGTTCTACTTATGAAAAATACCTATTCTTCGGTTTGTGTTCATCTTCATTGGATGATGAAGGTTTGTGAGTACGATTGGGTCAGCTCGATTTCCCAAGAAAGAGAGATAACTTCACTACCAAACTCAAATTATTGCAGCCAAAGATTTCAGCTTTGACTTTCGGCTCAAAACGAACAACCCCGAAAAATTTGGTTTCCAACTTTTGGCTCAATTCAGCTAATAATTTCCGGCAGATCCATGCTATGAAGGACAAGTGAGTTTAAATGAAACAATCAGGAGAATTGGGGCTTTGTTGTAGTCATTGAATGTACCTAGTCTCCAGTTTGTGTTCGTCTCCATTGGATGATTGCACTACAGGCTTCAAAGTTTTGGAGTATGACTGGCTCAGCTTGATTTTCTGGAAAGAGAGATGACTTCACTACCAACATCAGAGAGTATTGCAGCCCAAGATTTCAGCTTCGACTTTTGGTTTTAAGTTTACAACCTAGAAAAATTTGGCCTCTGCATCAGTGACTTCGAAAATCTATCGTGATCCTGTTTTGATTTGTACAACTTGATGAGTGAACCTCCTCTCCCTCTAAAAATATAGGTCCGAAGTCAATATTCTTCCGATTTCTGCTCTTGTTATCTAGCTCGATAAACTAATTATTTCTACTCCCCCCCCCCCTCTCTCTCTGTCTCTCCTATAGAGCTTCAAATTTTTAATTCATCAGACCCCTCCTCGCCCCTCAATATAATTGTGCGTAAAGCTGGATAGTCAACATCTCGTCTATGGGAGGAACAAAATTAATTTCAACATCAACTGACCCAGCTGACGATTCTGTATTCTAGTGATGGATACAATGGAAGAACTTGATACAATTGGGATGAGATACATTTCTGATGGGAAAGCATCAATACAGTCGCTCTTACTAATCTGAGACCTCGCAATTCCTCTTTGCCGCCTCTGGAACCACATTCTGTTCAATGGGGAGGAGAAGAGGGGGGATAGTATTTTATTGACGTGAGCCAACAGTGTCACATTGTATGAAGATTGACGAAGACAAATATTTAGAATCATATTTTGGTAATTTTTTCTGTTGCTATGAGAAGAAAACTTTAGAATTTTCTGCTCGTATCAAATTGCTCAATGTGCCCCAAAGAAGTGCATTTACCCAATATGATGCATTTTTATTGCGTCGTCACCAAACAAGGTACATACTTTTTCAATTTTTTGGAAAAGTGCACCATGAGAAAAATAAAGGTCTTACGTTCAGTCTTCTCCCGGGCACTGTAATGGAACAGCACGAACGTAAGAGAGCCTGACTATGTTGCATTAGCTTTGTTCCGTTACAGTGCTCGGGAGCAAACTGGATATGAAACCCTCATTTTGCCTATGGTGCACCATTCCAAAAATGTATGTTATTTAAACATCTCGGGGCTATTTTGCTACAAGAGTCTCCCTCAGCTTCTGTGCTTATATGAAGTTTTTTAGCCTAGTTATATATAGGCTCAAAACTCTGATTCATCGACAGTATTACATATTGAAGAAAGTGGTCCATTTTCATCATTGTTAGGACTTGAAAGTACAGATTTCAACAATCGCTAGTGTATGTCGATGATATAAAACGAGAAGTATCGGTTCCAGCGTTAGAAACGCTTCTGAAGGTTAACGTATGGTTCGAAACTGTACTCAAATTTCAACGTAATGCGACGAAAAATCTCCCAAAAGCGTACAGATTAATGCGAAGGACGGTTCGATTAATGTACTCTCAATCTTCTCAAGAGGCGATCATTTTGCTAATGATAAGGCCGAATACGATAATGCAGTGAACTTTACAAATTTTGTACTCGAATGAGCGCAGCATCTTGAAAACAAGTCGTTCTGACGCTGGAGGGCGCATAGAATTCTAACACCATTTTAATTATCGTCTTCGATTCGGTCCAAAGAACGTGGGACCATCAGCGAGTCAATACGCGAGTACGTTCACTCGATACTTTAAACCGTCACCAAAAATTAAACGGTCTCTCTTTATTTTCTTTTCGTCCGCTCGTCGAAAATTCACTAAATTCTCCACAAATAAAAAAATCGTTAATGTACAATTAATCTGGACGCGAACTTCATTTATCATAATTAAACGTTATAAATTATTACGTTTAATAAGCACGTAGTACTTGGTATCTCGCGTGTAGATCAAAACGCGAGCCCGATGTGTATAAATCTGAATCAACTATTCACGGTTATGCTCCTATTCAACTAAAAAGATTCTTCCTTTCTCTCCGTCGTCGTCGATTCCTTTCCTCGCCGTCCTCTCTTTCTTTGCTCTTTAAGTGGCCGAAAAAATTCATATACCTCCCAAGTAAAGTAATCGCATGATGGTCTGCTTCGACAGCGTGCCGTTCGTGCTCTCCTGCATCAGCACGAACGATAAAGCACCACATCTTTTTATTGCTCATCGGCTACCTAATGTTAATAGAAAGAGAACATATACCGGCAGCACGGGTAATAAAAGAAATTCCGTATTATTAACCGACCGGTTACGGTTTCCTACGAGAGTCGGGGCTGAAAACAAAAAAAAAACATTCGCGATATGAGTCTTATTTTATTAGCCTTTTATCATCACAATAGGACACGATTTGTTGATGGCGCGAGAAGCATTATATTGCCGCCTCTATTGTAGAATAGCGGAAATTATCTACCGCGGTTGTAATTATCATTATTGAGAATTCATAAAAATCCAAAGGCGAACCGCTAATAGTTAATGCGTAATTTTTGGACGAAAAAAAATTGTGTCATAAGCTCGTGAAACTAAACCCACCCGGTGTTTGCGGTTGGCCTCCCCGCGTATGCGAAAAACAGCTCGTTTCTTGAAAATCGTTTCTACATAATTAGGTTAGGTACGATCAGTAACTGTCATAATTTTTCACGATTACAATAGACGAGAGGCCGGCAGTATTTTCTAGATACGCAAATACGCGTTATCCATTTTTCCATTTATAGCTTTATACAATAAATAATACGAAATTAAAGTTGACGAATATAATACACGTGGCCAGCGGGAAGGTTTCAACTTTATCGAATACGTGGATTACATGGATTGCAGGCATTACTCGGGCACACTCGTGTCGACTCTTGACGTCGTAGATCATTATACTTAGTGGCTGTCGAAAGTATTGACATTTTATTGCACCGAACGGGAATTTTTTCTCCGCTCTTTTCCTTGCGCACTTCGTCTTCGAATTGGTATATCTACAACTGTTTCTGTGGATATCACGTCGGAGAAAGCAAAAATAAACAATTTATTAGGTCTTCGGACGGAGGTATTTGAGACTTTTTACTCGTCTGTAATGCGCTTCAAGTGGTTCGATGGAGAAAATAAAGTTTCCATCAAGTTTAGAGGCGAGCTAGTGTATCCTAAACGCGCCTACGAATGCTGACAGGAAGAAATTTCCTCGAGAATGGGTGACACAATTAAGAGCCTGGCGTGCTTAAGTCAAGTGTTCCTCAAATTACTT
The DNA here is from genome assembly GCA_035079395.1 of Aspidiotus destructor. Classification (NCBI taxonomy): domain Eukaryota; kingdom Metazoa; phylum Arthropoda; class Insecta; order Hemiptera; family Diaspididae; genus Aspidiotus; species Aspidiotus destructor. Next base: position 11,984,918 of record JAVHKZ010000007.1, read on the forward strand.
CGTAGAATATGACTTTCTTTCTTGTTTTATTGGCACAGAATCCAATATTATAACCGGTAAAAGCTCGGACGTTAGGGACAAACACAGCAGCGGCAATTTCACGATCAAGAAATATCAAAAAAATTATCATTATTTGAAAAATGGTGACGAAAATTAGGTCTTGCTTATAGCGCGAAGAACTTCGCGTTTCTTCGCGCCAGGGCTGGCAGCTGGGCTAAAACATACTGGACAAGCGAGATTGACCTTGCAACCAGCCATGCATTAAATACATTTTGTAGTACAGGCATGGCGTTAGAAAGTATAGCTATAAGTAAGAGTCTACAGCAACTTAAGCATTTCTCATTGTTTTGTAATCCTTCTCTTCTTAATCAGTCGTGAAGAGACTGCACTCTTACAGGGTGTGTAGCAAATTAGCCCCGAGTGGTTCAAATGTGATGCATCTTCTTTGCAACGTTCAAAAACAACATAAATTTTTGGAATGGTGCGCCTTAGGCAAAATGAGGGTTGCACGTGTAGTTTCCTCCCGGGTACTGCAACGGAACAATGCAAATGCGAAGTAGTCAAGCTCTCTCTCACTTTCGCGCTGTTCCGTTTAACTTGGAAGAACAATAGCTTTCTGAATAAAGTTGTAGGGAACCTGTTCTATGGGTTGAATTGATTTTAGTATGAGACTTGAAATTGAAATTTTGGAGAATCTGAAATTTTCCTGAGTCCATTGTGTATGATAGAAGGAGGACTTGAACCGTCCCCCATGGAACAGGTTCGTTATTCAAATTTCGACCTTCCAAACTATATATGAGAAGGTCTTGAAACAATTTCAACCTCCAACCCCACAATCTAATGACGTCATTCAACCCTGTGACGTCACTCACTGACGATCCTGACCTTCCAAATAAATACAATGAGGAAGATTTCAACCACCAACCCGTTACAACCTGATGACGTTACCCAACTATACCCTGTGACGTCACAACCTGAAGAACAGGTTCCCTACTGAAATACTATGTGACGTCACAACTTGACAATGCCGTTTAATCCTACCCTGTGACGTCACAACCTGGTGACGTCATGCAACCTTGTGGTGCCACAATCTAATGGCGGCATCTAACCCTGTGACATTACAATCTGGAGACATAATCCAACCCTGTGGCGTCGCAATCTGAAAAACAGGTTTCATAAAATTTTGATCTTTCCAATCCAAAATGTATATAATAAGAAAGATTTCAACCACCCACCCGTCACAATACAATGATGTCCCTACCCAGTGACGTCACAATTTGATGACGGCATCCAAACCTGTGGCGCCACAATCTGAAGAACAGGTTCCCCACTGAAATTTTGACCTCCCACAATGTATAGAATGAGATTTTAATCACCAACCTGTCACCATCTGATGACGTCACTCAACAATACCCTGTGACGTCACAATCTGGTGACGGCATCCAACCACGTGGCGCCGCAATCTGAGGACCTAATCCAACCCTGTGACGTCACAATTTGAAGAAGAAGTTCCCTGCTGAAATTTCAACCTTCCAAAATGTATATAATGAGATTTTAATCACCAACCTGTCACAATCTGATGACGTCACTCAACAATACCCTGTGACGTCACAATCTGACAATGCCGTCCAATCCTACCCTGTGACGTCACAATCTGATGACGTCATGCAACCTTGTAGTGCCAATATCTAATGTCGGCATCTAACTCTGTAAACTCACAATCTGAAGATGTAATCCAACCCTGTGACGTTGCAATATTATGGCGATATCCAACCCTGTGACGTCACAATCTGAAGAACAAGTTCCCTATTGAAAGTGTGACCTTCCATATGGTAGGAAGACAGATTTCAATCACCACTGTCACAATCTGATGACGGCATCCAACCCTGTGGCGCCACAATCAGAAGACGTAATCCAATCTTGTGACCGCGCAATATAATGGTGAATCCAACCTTGTGACGTTGCAATTAGAAGAACAGGTTTCCTATTTAAATTTCAGCCTTCCAAACTGTATACAATAAGGAAAATTTCAAACTCCAACACGTCACCATCTCATGACCTCCACTATACCGTGTGACCTCACACCAATCTGATGACGTCACTCAAACTTATCATCTGATGATGTCATTTAGTATAATATATTGAATGGTTAGACAGCGCGCAGCATACAGCAAATTTTCTGACACCCCCCCTCCCTCTTCCTCCCATAAGATTGGTCCCCCATATGGATGAGCTAATATACTCAAACTGTGAACCAGAATTTACTCTGATTGTAAGTTTCAAAGTTTGCACGGACCATAATTTGGAAAGCATACGTATTACCCTTTTAGCCCTTCTTGAGGGAGAGAGGCAGGGAAGATTTGAGGTATTCATATCAGAATTCGGCTCGTATTATAGAGGGTTATGTCATCCGATCATGTGACTTCACAAAATGATGACGTCACTTTGGCAGGTCGGCGTGTGGCAAATTTTCTGAAGAACCCTCCAGAGAACAGGTTCCCTGTTGAATTAAACGAACTGTTGAAATTCTGACCTTCTACCCTGTGACGTCAGACCTGATGACGTCATTTTGAGCAGACGGCGTGTGGTAAACTGCTCAAAGAACATCCCATAGAACAGGTTCCCTGTTGAAAAGCCAGATTTTAAGCCGTAATAGAAAGAGGACTATTCCACAGATGATTGAGGATGATCGATCATGAAAATTGAAATCCATCCCCATTGACTATCGTGAATAATACTCCCGCTTATTTTCACATTTGTGCGAGTAATTGGAATCGAAAAATAAAAATTTGAGGGGGCTCGCCCTGCTTTCGAAGATAATTCGATTCTCGTTAAGATTTGAAACTGAACGAGGACAATTTTTGTACCTAAAATTACATGTTGTCAGCGGAATTCCGTGGCCATGAACCATTTGTTCGTCAACAAACGTTAGAATCGCGCGGGGATAAAGGTGATGTGTTCGAAAAGATATTTGACACTCTTTGAGACTTTGTCTGCACAGCAACGAAGACAAAGTTAGCTCAAAAAAGAGTGTCTTATTTAAAAGTGAAATTTTCTAACTCTCTGTCCGTATAATATGTAGTACGCAGTAAACATTATCTTATTGTCGTAGACTTATACGTCGTCTATATCGGACAAAAACTAAACAATAACGACGACGCCACGTGAAAAGATTATACTTTTTGGTGTAAACATGTTCGCCCTATAATATTATACTTATACTCTCTGCTACCGTCGTTGTTGAGAAGAGTAGAGACACTCTCTCAATATTCAGTACAAAGCATCTTTTTTTTTTTTCAAAATCGTAATAACGACGAGTCTTTAATTGGGTTCTTTCTTATTACGACGCGAGCGTGTTCATCGACCTTCTTCGAATTTTGTGCTCGACAAAAAGTCATGAAACGATTTGGTACACCATCGCCATGTGTGCATATAAGGTTTAACGTACTCTCTCGTCGAGAGTCAGAAAAAGTCTAAGAAAAAATATGTATGTACATACAAAGTTACCGTATTTTCGCCTTCGATTTATTATTCCTCTATTGTCTTGCATTTAAAATCTCGTTTATGTATACCCGAGAGAGTTATTCATTCTTTTTTGATTCTTGATTGATACTCGTTCTGTTAATCTTCAAAAAAGATCTTTTTATATTCCTCCATCTTGAAGTACGATGCCTTCTTTCTCTTCGGCTGTCAGTTTATTATTATTTTTTTTTTCAACGCGAGCATTTTCGAACAATTCTTACGGAGACTTCTCTCTAGTTCGGTGCTCAATTTTTTATTATTATGCATCGGGTTATATACGATTACGATTATTATAATGTATTATTATTAATTAACTGACGAGTACTTTTTCTTTCTTTTTCTTGCAAGCTCATTATATGGTACGTCATAGTGCGAAGTTTGGGCGATTATCGATAACGGTATTCGTATCAGAAAGAAAATTTTGAAGCCGCGCCGTCATTTTCGAGTCACGCCTGCCATCCAGGTATATATAATTTTTTTTTTCTTTCTTTCTGCCATACTCGGTACTTTTTCTCCCTGCCTATGGTATAATCAATATCGGGGAGACGTCAAAAGTTGACTGATTTTATTCGTGGAAATACGTTTCACCAAAATCAATCAACTGACGATCGTTCGCGGATCGCTTTTAAATGCGCGCTGTCTTTGTATATCTTGTTTGTTGCGCGGTGTCGGTCTCGGTTATATGACGAAGACGGAGAAATTTCCACATCGGAGTGGACTTCACGCTGAGGATACGCGGATAGGTCGAAACCTGGGAACCTAGATTACAGATGGACTCGAATTAGCCTTTGGTGACCGCATCAACGTGAATATCCGGCGCAAATATGATATTTTATAGTAAGGGAGCGAGAGAAGTGTTTACTGTATCAGAACTTTTATCGAGTTACCATTATACTAAAGCTGACGTTGGACTTCCCCCCTCCCCCTCGGAGTCTAGCCTCTTCAGCAAGAGCATTTCAACAAACCTCAATACACAATTTTTACATGATTTTCATTTTCGACTCTCAAACTCTGAAATAAATACGCGTCCATTTCCTATTCTGGCAATCACCGAATTCTTACAATCATTTCAGTCGTGAGATTAACTCGACGATCAATTTCTATACTCATTAAGTTGAAAAGATTTTCGAAATCTAAGACATGAAAGTCGAGAAAAGTCCGAGTGAATCCATCCTACTACGTCACTCTGATTTCTCACGAATTGAGTTTGAGATAGCAGTAAATGATTTTTGAAAGGAAATTAGTATTCAGCTTTTTCCATTTATCTGACATTTTCTGATGAGAATTATGGTCTTGAGTCTCACGTAAATTCTTGTCCAATATGAAAGCTTGAACTCCATAAAACTTCACTGAAAGACTGCGAAGTTCTGTCAGAGTGACTGCCTGGCGCGAGGGAAGGGGTGCCGATTGCGAATTGTCCAACGTGGCAACCCTGATTTATGAATCAATTCGTGATGCAAAATATGAAAAAGAAACAACTATCAGCTTCCTTCTCTCAATTCTGCCCACCTTCATGGACATTTGTCAGCCACCACGCTTTGCTTCTCGTTTTGATTCACTGTAAGTCCTCCACGCTTGGGAAGACGTTATGAGAAGGTGGAGCCCAGTTACCTCTCTTGTTTTCATGGGCATTACTTATGAGCGCTTGTCATTTCTGTGGGATGGGAAAAAATTGATGAGACGGTTTTTGGGTACGCTGATTGCACCATATTCCGTTAATTTTTTCCCATTTTATGTTGTCAGACTTTGTACTTCTTCCACCCCTCTCGCCTCACCATCTTCTTCGTGTGTGCTTCATTTTTATGTAGGGTAATGAATTTCATCGGGATAGTCGTACTTCTTTTTCGAATTGTGCGGAGTTATCTGTCAAACAGATGTTGAAGTCAGCATTGCAGTGTAGGCATGAACGATTTGAGAGGCGTAGAAAGAGAAAAGAGTGGGTGAGACGGGTTAGGATGACTCATCTTCGTGTCAGAAAGGATGGTTTGAAGTAGACCAAGGAACTGGAGATAGGTTGGAACTTATTCAAGGATAAGTAGGACCAAAAATTATGCTGGGGAAAAAAGAGATTTCAGATCTTGTTTCATGTCTCTTAGTGAGTGATTTCATGTACTTCAAGACCACGCTTGCGCTTGCTTTCCAATGGAATTATGGCCTAGCTAGCTTTCGATGGGCTCACTCACTCCGCTTGTGCGCCTCCATTCTTGGATTTATGTAGACGTGGTGAATCAAAGTATTGCAGCCAGATGAAAGCCGAATTCAGCTGGATTTTCTACTGATAAGAGCGAAGCTATAAGCCAGCTTTATTTAAACCTTTCGCAAGTTTTTTTGACTCCCCCCTCCCTCTTCTCACGTAAGCCTTGACTATAAATTTTGGAGAAGAAAAAACTTTAGAAGATAGGTTCGTTATTTCGACTCGCGAAAAAAACTTGAGAAAAAACTCACGTGAGAATAGCTCTCTACTTTCTACTTCCCAAGTAAGGTCATGTAGAGATTTTCCCCTCCCCTCAGGCCCTCCTTATTCAAATGGAAAATTTGGAGCTCTGATCCTCTGCGAAAAAAACTTCAGAAAAGTTGGAGCCATGAACCTCTAAAAGAGAGGAACGTTGAGCTCTATTTCAGGTGAAAACATTCCGAAGTGTGAGCCTACAAGCTAGGCCATAACTTTCGAGTCTTAGGCCCGACATAAGCTAGACCTAGAAAAGCATTCTAGGCAAATACTTTTCATTAATTTCTAGCTACGGTAGTGGTATTTTCAGAGAACGTCCGCGTCCGATTTTGTGACATCATCCCTTGATCCGATTTAGGGACTTGAAAAATTTCGAATTCCGGGATCGTTTACGGAGAAGCAACTCCAAAAATTTTGCAGTTATGAACCTCTGCAGAGGTGGACTTGGAGGATAACTGAGCTCTGAAACTTCAAGCTGAGCTATACTTTTGGTATCACAAGCTAAATTTATCCTCTGGGCATGAAGGCTAGGCTACAACTAACCTAAGCCAGGCTCAAAGGAGAATTTTAGGGATCTTGAAGTTATAAGACTCTCTTCCTCTCTCATTATGTACTAGATTCAAGTTTGGGTAACTGTTTATCAAGAAAAACCAAAATTAAAGAAAGGCGTGACGTCATAATACAGATAGAGAAGGCGCTTTATAGGTTGGAGGTTATAAAATCCTCAGGTTTCGTTAATATTGCTGGTCAAGAAAAAATATCGGTGTGACGTCATCAATGTACTTAGGTGGTTAGAAGAAGTTGGAGAAAGGACTTACAAGCATGAGGGCATTACATTATCAGGGCTGGTTCCCACTAAGACTCCCTAATGACGAAGAAAGTAAAAACAAGAGAGATGGATGTCATCAGGGAATGATTTTATGTTCACAAAAATCAGAGAGTGATACCAAGCAGAATTACAAATGTCACACAGTGGTTCCAAAACTCAGGGCTGCGAACGGTGAAACGCATGAATGCCATCAATTTTTTTGAAGAAAGTAAGATCGACATCAAACAAAGTATTTTACCACCGTATCCTACGAACAGCCTTCCGAAATTTCGAGAGGCACTGAAATAAATGAAAGAGGCTCTTAGGACTTTCAAGAGTTTCATTCATGTAGAAGTACCTAATTCATGACAGATGAGGATTCCTTTCTGCTATCGCAGGCTAATCTTCCATGACTATCTCAAGACGAACAGTGAAATGAATCTCTCAAGCTCGGAATGCTTTTCTTCAACAATTTCAAAAACGATGACGATCATTCTGAACAAAAGAATTCTAATTGCATTAAAACTTATATATTACAAGATGAACTCCATATACGTCCCAGCATCACTGGAGCGCCTGAACGTCATTGATCCTAACCTCTCTCCCTCTCAACGAGCTCCTCCTTCCTTCGTTATACGAGTAGCTACGTGTACAAGAAGACACCGACTAAATTTGGTATCTTCGAAAACTCATAAATTCAATTACATTACGTACACGGTGATCTTTTGTCACCTTTCCGTTTATAAGTATTCTCGAAGTCTGAAATATTCAGAATGATAATTGCGTAAATTCTACAGTTAATTCTGGTATTCGTATTATTCTGTGAACTCAAGAAACTATATGGTCGTCTGTCTCTATACTTTGTATGTTTTCACGCGCGCTAGCTCGTGTCGCATTGAAATTCATTTTTTTTCTTTTTCGAAAACGATAATTCGATTTGACCTCTTATGTACATTGTACAATTCAAATGAGTTTGCGTTAGTGAAAAATGGAATTGAAAAGCGTACAAATTCACGTACTTAGACGTTCGAAGGTTATCTACACTGTGTAGACTCCCGATTCTGATGCGATTACAATTATACACAAAGTTTTGGTAATGCGAAAAAGATTATGAATATTAATTCGTATCGATTTGCAGCGGAGACTTTGAAATAGCGAACAAAGAAAATTTCGAGAAAAAAAATTGTAGTATTTATTTTCGCTGTTCGTTTCACCGTATTTTTAGGTGGTGGTTGTTGGAATACACGCGTATCACTTAGTTCGATTCTTATTATTTCTTTTGCACTGTAAGGAATTCATCGAAGGTCAGTCGACGTAATCATTTATATTTTTAATAAGGATGTTTTTTCAAAAAATATGAGGAAAAATGGTCGTTAGAGCGACGTGGTACCAAGAAAGAAAAATACCGAGAATGTAAAAATAGAAGTTTTTTCCCTCCTTCATTTATTCGTTCATTCCTTTTTATTAGTTTAATTTATTTATCAGCAGATTAAATCGTCGAAATAATTTCGATTAATGGAAAATTCGAAGGTGTATTATAACCGCGATGGAAATTACATACGACAGACGGTAGCTCGAGGATCGAGGGACGCGGAGGCGCGCGGAATTGACGACGCTTTGAAAATATTTTGAATTATGTTTTAACGCGCGTTTCCCTTAATTTAAAATAAATGAATTTATAGATACGCCCTTCTTTATTTTTTGAACGTCGAGTCCCGTCGACCCGAACCTGTCTAGATATTACGTTTATATTAGAGAGGTGCGAATAGCCCCGAACAGACACCCAGAAAACGCTGATTTCGAATCCATTATCCTGAACTTTTTTTTCACTTTTTCTCTCTCATTCTACTTCTTCCCTCATCTCGTTTTTTCATTATTATTTACAATCATTTCGCTTTTAAAAATATTTATATTATTGGCAGGTGATGACATGCCTCCGAAAGGGGGAGAGAATCTCCTACCTACACACCTTTTTTATACAGAATTTTCGTTTTGAAAAGGAAATTTGTACGTTTTCGCCATTAAGTTTAATTTGGATTGATTGCCTTCGGCCAAGCAGCAGGAAGTGGTTAAAAAACTTGTAACGTGGAACGCGTGTATGCGGGACTGAAGTAAAGGGGTTCAACCTTTGGTTATTTGGAATTTTCATTTGCGCGACGGCGGACGACCCGTTCGAAATTATTATTTTCAATAATAATTTTCACACTGAAAAGAGCGAATGAAGTCCAGCAATCGTTCTTAAATTGCAGTAATTAAATTACTTATTTTTGGAGGGAAATTGGTGCAAGACAGAGGACTTTATTTGAGCAAAAATATTTCCAATTCTCCTAGTCATATCCTCTTGCGTCACTTATCTATGATTTTTATGCTCCTTTGTATTGATGAAAGTAAAACCTATCGCTAAATGAAAGTAAGTACCAATCTTCGGCCAAGAGTTTCAATTTCAATGTGATTTTAGCTCTACTCCTTATTGCTGAGCTTAGGCCTTGGACACGGTGTGAGTTAGAGCGTTGAGGCTTAATATCGTGACCGTGACCTTGAACACGTCTGCGTGGCATATGGACGCGCGTAGAAAAAGAATAGGCCAAATAGAGGTGGGGAGATCTCTTGTCTAGCTTGAGAAAACAATGAATCAAACTAGCTTGAGAAAGAGAGGCCAAAAGAGAGGAGGCTATCAGCCTGGTTAAGAGATCTGAAAAAAGTTTGGAAAAAAAAATCTTCTGGCGGAGCCAAATAGAAAAAGATCATGTTTCATGTCTGCTGTTCTTTCGTGAGGTTTTGTTTTCATTGTCAACTTGGTTTGCTTTATAATTAATTGAGTGGCTCACGTGTTAGGTCTGAGAGCCAGGTTTGTACCAGGTAGGGTATTTCAAGCCAATAGCTTTTGGGTAGCTCACTCGCTCCCCTCGTTCGTCTCCTCCTTGAATTGGTAGAAGACTACACGTACTATACAGTAGCTACTTGAGGTATTGGATGCCTAAGCTTGCTATTGTAAACTGACTAGATCTGTTTATACGGTAACCTACGCCCGTAAGCCTAGTTTAAGACTAGTAAAATTCTTGGAGGGTTCTTTTCTGTTCTATTATAGGTCTAGTTTAGGACAGGTAGCATGAAGCTAGTGGCCAAGGTGAACTCGCAAATTTTTGAATCACCCAAAAAGTATCGAGGGTGAAGGAGGGGGGGATTGGCCTGGGAGAGGGGTCTCCTCTGTTCAATTATAGGTCTAGTTTAGAACTGGTATCCTAGCATAAAGCTAGTGTAAAGCTAGTATGAAGCCACCATGAATCTTTTTTAAGGGGTTCCGCAAAGGGTGTGGGTGATGGGTTTTTACCACATAACAAGGACACCAAGGCCAACACTTTTGAGCAATAAAAGCTTTGATGGACATTTTCTTTTTCAAAGCACTTATTTACTGCAATTCTACTGGGCTATTAATCGATCCAAGTCTGTTATTGGTTTGAACAATCCATAGGTTGTCCCTGGCAGTAAGGATCGGGAAACGAAGCTGGTTTAAGACTGTAGGATCGCTGATTCTAGACAAGAAGGTGGATTTTTTGGCCACCTTGTGACCTAGTGTTGGACATCATCGACGTTACTTCAAATATTCTACAGTTATTGTAACATCGTTGATGAAAACGTTTTTCTTCCTCATCTTGACTGTTGCCACTGAATATTATTACCCTCTAACTATCATGAAGTTCTCTCAACAAAATGCTGCAATAATTTCCCAAACTTCAGAAAACTTTCATTCACGTTGAGTGTCTCTTAGCTGCTTTTCCCTTCGTCATGCCTCATGCGGTATAATTTATTTCAAGCTGCACAATCGTTCGTCGAATTTTTCAGAATTGAAAGTCATTACTCGCGCGATTTTCCATTTTCGCCGCGCAAGGTCCATAGGTGCGCCACCTAGAGCGCCTTGGAAGTCGTCGGAATTGATTAGCAATTCCAATACGGTACATTTATTGGTGTATGGAAAGTCGATGACCATTTGTACTGCAGCCTATAAATGTACCTATACAATACAATAAAATATCACCGATGGTGATATCGATGCTAGCTGTTTAGAGCACTTATTGTTCCATTGCTGTTTAATTTCAAGAGTATATAGTGAAAGTTACTCGCCGTATACACTTAATGCAAATAAACTACGGTTGATAAATTGATTAACAAAAAATTATGTAAACATACTCGGTATTAATAATATATTTGAATGAAAGTACTCGTTGGTATCGATGTAAAGCTACCGTCGATTTTTTCTCTCTCTCTCTCTCTTCGCATCAATGTCTTTCATTTTTATTTTGTAAACCAAAAGTGGATTGCCGCTTATATTTTAGATTGTCAAATTGTAATACGTCTAATCGATAAACATCTAAGGAAACTTATGCGCGATACCTATTCGAAATCAAATGGGCTAATCATCATTTTTCAAACGTCGTTGCCCCCTGTTTGTCGTGATTCGATAATTTTACAACTTATACGTATACGGCAGCCCACGGTCACGAGTGTCTTCTATTAAAATTTGTGAATGTATATATATATTGTAATTTTCGTTCTATTTTTTTTCCCTCAAGTTTGCGCGCTTTTGTATTGAAAATATGATGTTTTTTTTTCTCTACGCTCTCTTCGGAATGGCGCGGATCTATTGTTGAACGAACCATTCATTCAATGGCACTATTCAAGGATGCTTAAATTAATCTTTTCGTCGTGAAGTGATGCAAAATATAGAACTTCGTACAACAAAGAATCATCAGCAATCATCTAGGAATGGTTGACATGATAGGGCTGTATTTAGGAGAAAAAACTCGTTTTCTGTGGTTAAAATCTGGCAGAACCTGGGCGGCTAGTAAAATTGAATTATGAGTTTCGAGACGTGTCCTGTACAATAATTTAAAATTTTTTAAGCCGAATCTAGATGAATTGTTGGATTATGTTAAAGAGCATTGCACCTGTATTCTCGCCAGAATCTGTTTTAATCTCGTCTCTATAAATATGTTGTTGCTAAAAAATGTCTTCTTTGATAGTTCGATTAATTGGCGAATATTAATGATCAAATAAAACATTATTATAGTATCGTTTCCTACTTTCTTCGAGATTCACGCCGAAAAATTTGAATTATGGCCAATTCTAACGTTTTAGTTTGAAAACGGATGTTTAGCATCGAAAGAAATTTAAGTGCATCAGTATATTTTTTAGCGTCAATTTCTGTGTGTGAAGGAATTTTCATTTTGTATAATTTTGAAAAGTATTTTTTCCGATGTCTGAATACTCGGTGATCCCTCTAATCCTCGAATTTGGCTCGTGGCTTCAGATAATACCCACTTCATCTACTTGACTTTGAAGTCGAATCTGGATTAAGTTTCAGTGTCTTCTTGACCATGACTTGAGCTCGAATTTAGATTAATGAAGGCTGAAGCTCATGTTTTTGTTCCAGTTCGAGTGCAAGACTCGGTTAAAGACTTACCAAGAAATGTGTTATCGTAATTTTTTGAAACTTATTCCAAGGCTTAAAAGGAATTATGGCTTATCAATTGATTTTATTTTCATGTTAAAAAGACGTTCTTCAGTCTCTGTTGGTAGATGGAATATCTGACGAATTCAAGTGGGAACTTGAGTTGAATCAATGTATTTTTGTCGCCGAAATTGGTTCAGTTTGACAAACTTATTCAGTTTTGGTCGTTTGAAATAATTCGGTTTCTATCTGTTTAAGGGCCGTTTTCTTTGTTTTTGTAAAGCCGGCTTATACAGTAGTTCTTTTACATACCTTAGGTAGCGTATCGAAAAGAGTGCTCGGTCTTCCTTGTGCCTTTTAAATTGGATGTAGAAATTTTTTTGGAGGCAGAATTCAAGACTCTGTTCCTATAGCGTCTTCCATTCAACCTTTCTGTACAACATTTCTGAAGGTCAGAAAATGAAGTTTTGAGAGACTTTTTTGCAAAGTTATTTCTTACAAGGACTACCCACGTAGGCTCGATTGACGTCTCGTAGTGACCGCCGACGCACCGAAACTTGCAGGGTATTTGGGAAGCGTGACCATTCAATGAGCAAAGCACACCTGCAAGTGCGTTTGGGACTGCTCTGGGAATGTTACGCGGCATAAAATTTCAAATTACAGGTATTTTGGAGGAGACGACCTACGAAGAGATAATCTGATGACGTACCAACAAAGAACAAAAATTGGCATCATTTTGAGCGTTAACAATACCTTCAAAATTACTCGAGTTGTTCGTGTTGCTGACAAAAACTTGTATTTCAACTTAGTTCGCTGAACTTGACTCTTACTAAATGCATGAAGATATCATTCTACGATGTATTTCAAAATTTCACACGTATAGCTCCAAGCCCCGGATCTAAATCTGGTCAGGTATACGAGTATCTTATCCAAAACACCGTCACTACCCATCACCTAAGAAACTTCCTCGTCTTTCACCACTCATTCAGCTATTTCCTAGACTGAATTTCATCACTTGTCCTTTTCTTCTACCTCGACTGGATCCTTGTACAAATAATATCGTCCAACGCGTTTGTGTCATCCTCCGTACGATTCATTTTGAGCTTGGAACACAATTCAACCTTCGTTTTCCTTCTTCCTCCAGCCCTACCCCCCCCCCTCCTTCCTTAGGCCAGTCGATTGTATTTTTCTTCTATATGCATCCTTGTAACCATGGCGACGCAAACTCTGGAATTGGAGGTTCTGCAAGATTTCTTGACATGTTTCATGTCTTTACGCTGACCTGACCCTCCTGACCCCTAATTTGAAAATTTGCGAGTTTGCGTGTGCCCCCCCCCCCTTCACCCAAGTTACTCCTTGCCCGGTTTATATACTAGCTTTAAAAGGGGCCTCATTTGGCACATTTTTTGGTTTTTCGAATTTTTCTCAAAAAGTATGGGATTTAGAGCAGAAATACCTCAGTACAAAAAGATTCCCCATAAAATTTACCATCAAATAGAGTCATTACTTCTTCGATTACGATAATTTGACGCTGTGTAACAATATCTGCAAATTTAATGTTTTTAGAAATTGTCGATTTTTCGAGTCTTTTCTTAACGTTTTTCTGATTTTAAACTTCAAGAAATTGTTGTATAGCTTCAAATTATTGTAACTGAGTGAATGATGAGGTCAGTCAGTAGAGAATTATGCTGAGAACATTTTTGCAAGTACGTATTTTCCCTCTAAATCTCAAACTTTTTCAGGAAAATCAGAAAAACATGGAGAAAAAACTTGAAAATCCGACAGTTTCCAAAAACAGTAAATTTTCAGATATTGTTATATGGCTTCAAATTATCGTAATCGAGTGAGTGAGGCATTACTTGATGGTAAATTTTATGGAGAATCTTTTTGTACTGAGATATTTTTCCTCTAAATCTCGAACTTTTTGAAAAAAATCAGAAAAATGTTAGGAAAAGACTTGAAAAATCGAAAATTTCTGAAAACAGTAAATTTGCAGATATTCTTACACAGCGTCAAATTATCGTAACCGAAGAATTCATGACTTAATTCGATAATAAATTTTATGGAGAATCTTTTTGTACTGAGGTATTTCTGCTCTAAATCTCGAACTTTATGAAAAAAATCGGAAAAACGTTAGGAAAAGACTCAAAAAATCGAAAAATCGAAAATTTCTAAAAACGGTAAATTTGCAGATATTGTTATACAGCGTCAAATTATTGTAACCGAAGAATTAATAACTTTATTCGATGGGAAATTTAATGGGAAATTTTTTTGTACTGAGGTATTTCTGTCCTAAATCTCGAACTTTTTGAAAAAAATCGGAAAAACGTCAGGAAAAGACTCAAAAAATCGAAAAATCGAAAATTTCTAAAAACGGTAAATTTGCAGATATTGTTATACAGCGTCAAATTATCGTAACCGAAGAATTAATAACTTTATTCGATGGGAAATTTAATGGGAAATTTTTTTGTACTGAGGTATTTCTGTCCTAAATCTCGAACTTTTTAAAAAAAATCGGAAAAACGTCAGGAAAAGACTCAAAAAATCGAAAAATCGAAAATTTCTAAAAACAGTGAATTTGCAGATATTGTTATACAGCGTCAAATTATCGTAACCGAAGAATCAATGACTTTATTCGATGGTAAATTTAATGGGAAATTTTTTTGTACTGAGGTATTTCTGTCCTAAATCTCGAACTTTTTGAAAAAAATCGGAAAAACGTCAGGAAAAGACTCAAAAAATCGAAAAATCGAAAATTTCTAAAAACAGTGAATTTGCAGATATTGTTATACAGCGTCAAATTATCGTAACCGAAGAATCAATGACTTTATTCGATGGTAAATTTAATGGGAAATTTTTTTGTACTGAGGTATTTCTGCCCTAAATCTCGAACTTTTTGAAAAAAATCGGAAAAACGTCAGGAAAAGACTCAAAAAATCGAAAAATCGAAAATTTCTAAAAACAGTGAATTTGCAGATATTGTTATACAGCGTCAAATTATCGTAACCGAAGAATCAATGACTTTATTCGATGGTAAATTTAATGGGAAATTTTTTTGTACTGAGGTATTTCTGCTCTAAATCTCGAACTTTTTGAAAAAAATTCGAAAAACCAGAAAATGTGCCAAATGAGCCCCCTTTTTGAGGGGATCCTCAAAGGGTGGGGGTGATGGGTTTCTACCCCATAACAAGAACACCAAGGCCAACACTTTTCAGCAATGAAAGCTTGATGGACCTTTTTGTTTTTTTCAAAACGGTAATTGTACTGGGCTATAATAATAAACCTATCTTTTGGTTCTCCTCATGCAGAAAGTCTTTCGCCCCTTCAGTGTCTTAACATTGGCCTCACTTACCTCGCTCGTTTCTACATTTGATGCCTTTACTCCTTCTCTCGTGGCCATTACTCTTAAACCACCGGTCCTCCGCAACCACTCAGACTTCCCTTAACTACAAATACCTACACTCTACCTACTTCTCTGTTGAGGACCCAGTTAAACAGTCAAATAACCCTCATGCGATGAAAGAGCAGGAAAGTTGTTGATGAGTGAGAAACTCGACCACCACGTTAGGATCCGAACCCGATCCCTTCCGCTTTTCTCTATGTTCGACCTTACCCTTAGAAGTCGCGTTCGTAGACAACTTTGGGAGTTTCCAACTACATAACATGTATTTTTTCAGTAGAATTCTTCATCCGCTGATAATATTAGAATAAGTATATTGTGAAACTTATTTTTGTCTTTCTGTGGGGACTAATGGAACTAATATCCGGCGATTTTATGTACAATAATAGAGAGGAGTGTCGAACGATTTACGAATCGTTAGGTATAAGATTAAACTAATCATTTTGGTCTGTTTCTGTTTTGCAGGTGAGTCATTGAAAAAGTCGAGCGATGAAATATAAAGAAGTAAAAAATTATATCCGAAAGGAGTGAGTATTTTTTCAACTTGTTCGTTCTATTCAATCAGCGTAATTGCCAATCGAAGCCCGAGGTTATCAAGCGAGCATAGGTAACCTACCTAAGTATACGTATTTTATTTCTTGGAAATATTTTGCCAGAATTAAGAAGCACTCGAAAATGGTAGTCGATCGATCGCATACTTTTTCTTTTCTCTCTTTGCGAGCTTGACAGAATAGATGGATATAAAAAAGATAATGCGAGTCGGGTAATTAAAATACAATGTCTCACCTGTGCATTGCGCCTTGATAACGTCCTTTCCTTGAACGACGAAATATTCTAATTTACTCGCGCGAACATATACGAAAACAATGTATTATTAATGATATCAGAAAAATTTCTATTATCGAGCTTCTCTTAATTACGAATAAGCCTCGCAGAATTCTACTCTCTAATAACTCTTTTCTTCTATTCTTTTTTTTTTTTTTTTCTAAATATAATTGAAAAATTACGTCACGGGAACGTACAAAATATACAGATAATAATAAATCATTCGATCAATTTCATCTCGGATAAAAGGGCAAAATGCAATTATCCCGCGGAAGTTTTTAATGAAAATTATTATTATTGTTGTCATCTGTAAAATGTGCTCGTTTCCGCTTAAACGATTTCTATCGTTTGCGTAAATTTTTGATAAAGCCTCCTCTCAATGAACATCGATAGTTTGGACATGAGAGGCTCGCGGATAATTTTCCCTTCGCATCGATTTTTTTTTTTGTCCGAACTGAATTAGCTAACTCCCTTGTGTTTGTATCATTGGGAAAAAAAAGAGTATTTACAGTGTCTTACGCCGTGGCGAAAGCGAAGGGGTTAACGATTGTAATGATGGCGGAAGTTCCCGCAGCTGTACAAAGTAAATCGCGCGATACACCCTCTCACGTGTAGGATATTATAAGCCTTTCTGCTCATTTTTTTACGTACTCGTATCTATTCGTACTGACCCACTAATATTTCAAAAGGACAGATGCGGAAAACAAGGCGAGTTATCCGGTTATTGCTTCGACTGATGATGAGAGAGGGAAAATCGATAATTTATTGTGAAAAAAGTGTTCTTCGTCGCGGGGCGAAGTGCAACGATCTTTCACCTCTTTCTTGTCGGGAAAACTCGATGAATGAACTTGAAAAGTGCGAGCCTTTTCATAGGTTGGTTGCTTTGGAAGATTGACGTATTTTCGGCTTTCCAAATGATAAAGAGTACAACCTGAGAGAATGATTGTAAGTCCGTCTCTCAAATATTTAAGTACGTGCGACGTCTTCCCATCAGAAAAGTTTCCCGTTGAGCTATCTTGGCCGTCGTTCAGCGTCAAACAATAATCGGACGTCACTTTTTTCGACGATTCGGTCAAAATTGTCTATCGACCTCAACGTCGATGTTTGATTGATATAAGGTTCACTTTGAATTATTTGTCACGTCGATTTGAAGTTGATTTTGAGTAGGCTGCTCCATAGAGCCACAGTTAACGGCTCTGTTGTGTCGATTTGTAGTTCTCTGGTAATGTACGCTGATAGACTTCAGATCGATGGATGTACAGTCACCCCCGTCTGTTTGGTGACTTCTCTACTCGCTGATAAAATCTGTAGTCAGATTTACATGATTGAGAATCTAAATAATGGTTGACCAGTGGAGCAATGGTCACATCGATGCAATGTAGATGTTCGAATCTAGTACACTAGGTGTTGACTCATCTTTTACCTTGATTCTGAATCCTCGTTAAGTTGTGCACTACAAATTTATAAAATTCTGCTGTCAATTGCAACTCTTTGACCGATATAAGACGCATGTAAAACGGACGTCGAGTTTCAGTTGACATCAATCTCTAATGCCGGAAGTCGACTCAATGGACGATGAGTAGAAGTTGAGGAAAAAGAGCGGTCGATTTTCCGTTCCTAAATTGACTCAAAATTGATGTCAATTATGAGTCGACTTCTGGTCAAAATTTCGATGCAATGTCGATGTTTGAATCTAGTATTAGGTGTCGACTCATCTTTTACCTTGATTCTGAACCCTCAGTAAGTTGTGCACTACAAATTTATAAAATTCCGCCGCTGATTCTGCGTCTTTGGCCGATATAAGACGTATGATAGCTGTAAAACTGACGTCGATTTTCAGTTGACATCACTCTCTAATGCCGGAAGTCGAATCAATTGACGATGAGTAGGTGTTGAAAAAAAAGAGCGATCAATTTTCAGTCCACTTTCAGGGGAATCGACTCAAAAATTGATGTCAATTATGAGTCGACTTCTGGTCAGAATTTCGGGTAGATTCATCATGGATGGGCCTTCAATATCAGTAATTGGTGCCCCAATTGTCACGGAATCATAAGAAGCTAAACTTTTTTTCACTGATATGTTTTCAACTCCCTTACTATAGTCAAATTTTACAAAATGAAATACTGATACTGTGAAGATGATCGCAACTTCTCCAAATTCCTGTCTCTTTTCTAGTCGTGCTTGTTTGCTGTTGGACGTCCGAGAAGTTCCAAGGCCACAATCAATCAGTCAAATGAATCTAGTATTCGAGGAAGGTTTTGTAATTGGGTGGAAGTCAAGTATTGTTTCCCAATCCATCTACCAAATGAGATCACGATTATCTTGAAGGCGGTGATTTCGGAAAGATTATCATTGTGGAAGAAATCAGTTTTTTGAAGATGATCTCGATCATTTGAGGGAGATGGGGAAGTAATTTTGAATTATTCTAGCATGTTGTCTATTCGGTGACTTCACTACTCGCTGATAGTATGCGCAATTATACTTATGTACGTAAGGATCACTGGAATCTTGATTATGCTCGACCAGTGCAGCAATGGTCACATTGGTGCAATGTCGACGTTTTAATCTAATATCTAGCGCCGACTCATGTTTACCTCGATTCTGGAACCTGAGTAAGTTGTGCACTACAAATTTATAATATTCCGACGTGCATTGCAATATTTGGCCGTTAAGAGACGTATAATAGACCCAGAACCGTCGTCGATTTTTAGTTGACATGAATCTATGCCAGGAGTTGACTCAATTTCGCCGTCGACGAAGAATTTTAATCGGTTTCCAGTCATTTTAGATGGACTTGCTATTCAAGGTAAACGTTACCGAGTATTGGTCGATATAGTGAGTCAATCTAGGGTCGATTTGGAGTTGCTGTCAACGAGCTTCTCTCTCCGGGGGGAAGGAGGTTTGATGCTGTCAAGAAAAGCAATTTTTGTCGCCTTGCAAATGAACTCGACCAACTTCTTCTTTTGTATTATGGATTTTCCGTCTTAATCCCGCTCTCTCCTCCCTCACGCTTACGCATCGCCTTTAAACTTCAAAAGTGAATTTCTCCTGTGATTTCGATTGGTTAGCTGAAGAAATTTTTCTAATGCTTGCTGCTTTCGTGAATTTTTATTTTTCAAATGAGGCTTCGAACTTGTGGTTCACGTGTTGGGTAATTGGACGATTTCAGTGTGCTTTTCAATCGATTTCACGGTTCTATAAGTGCAAGTTTTCCCCCTTAGAATTTAGGTATCTTCCTGGTGCTGTATACAGGGTCTGGCCTAAAAAAAGATAGATATTAATGATTTTGAATACATTTCAGTGTTTTGATGATGTTGCACAGTAGCTTCAACGCGATGTCGCCATTCGTTAGGAGGTATTTGGGATCCTCTCTACCGTAAAATCATGCTCAAAACTTGACCCGCACCGCTCCCTTCCCTCGTTCGAAATCTTCCCTTGGAAATCTTCTAAGGGCTCAAATAAACCAAGGATTTCAAGGATTCGCTACAGAGGAATCAGCTAGAGGAGGGTATTGAGTCATCAGCGGGAACTGATCGTAATCTTTTATTAGCTTTCTTTTTCGCCAGAGAGTCGGACGCAATTGAGCTAAAGTACAAAATCTGAAGAACTCACTTGAGAGAGGCTAGGGAGTTCCTAATTTCACTAAATCTTAGCTAGGAACGAGTGGAGGATCTGAAAATCACCAAAAACGTCTCACACCCAGGCCAATCGTCGTGTAGACTATTCGCGCAAAAAATCGTCTCTGTACCAAATACCCGGTTAACATTCTCCGTGCGTCGAACCCCGTGAGGACAATACGAGAAAAAATTTCTGGAATCGAAGACGTACAGCAATAAGCCATATTTTTTCGGGCTTCCACGTTGCATACTGATTTAAGTAAATGCATATCGGTATTTATTCATGAAGACGAAAGAGACCTTATAAAAATGCAGTTTCTTTGTTTTCTTCGTGGTTTTATGTATCGCATTACCACTGCTGCGCGCATATACAGTATACTTCGCACAAGGCATATACACTCGACCTAAAGTGGCTTTCGATGATGATGACGACAACGGCGACAACCAGACGACAGAAGAGTACCCAAACCTATCTATTTTCTTACTGCAAGCGAGCTAGTATTTCTCACACATATTAGATATCGATTGTACATCAATTTCTACGACGGCGCGTTTATTGATTATTGGATTTTAGAGCGACGCATTTGCAAACGTCCGTCATTCATCAACGGGTTTTGGGGATTACCGTTCGTCGTCGCGTTGATTGAAATAAAGAACAGGGGTTGCATTACCTCGCTTGCTCGACGAAAAGATTTCGCAAATAACCAAGATTTGGTTTAGATACTGTTTTTCGCTCTGTTTGACTTTGTGCGTACCTCGTATAAATCTGTCGAAGGAGGTAATCTCCATCAAACCTCTTTGGTATTTTCAGGCGGTGTCATTGCATCTCTCTTTAATTATACAGCTTGATGGTCAAGGTTTGTTCAAGTTTCTCTAGTAGGTTAGAGCCCCATCCACCTCACACTTTCAGTTTGTCGGAAGGATGGCGAAGGATGGTCATTTTCCTCTGTTACGTATTGAATTTTCTGCTAATTGAACATCATAATTCTAGAGAAACGTAAGCGTGGTACGAGCAGGAAGTGTGAACTCTTATTTTGGGTGAGCAAGTTGAGAGGAAAAATGCTGCGTAAGAAAGCTGAGTCATTTTAAACCTGTGAAGTTCTCAACGTGAGAGCATTTTTCGTAATTGCTTTTCGTGGACTCCGTGAAAGTTTCATCGGAAAATGTTTTCATGCGATCTAGGCACTTTTTTTTCAATTTTTGTTTCCCTTATAGAAGGAATACAAGGATAATTTGAAGAGAGCGGAATCACGGAAGCGTGCTCTAACCGCATTTCTGTAAGAAATACCTACTTCTGTAATATTTTTGCAAAATTTTACATACGCGCCCTGGCTCATCCTTCACTTGGAAAACATCCTTTTTGTTCGAACTTTACGCTCGATGTAATTTGATTTCGATTCGAATTTTTCGACTATTTAAGCATTTCGCAGAACAGATTGTACGTATTTGGAAAAATACATGTACATGTGCCGTACATCGTGCGCAACGAGAAGATCTGCTAACGGCGCCGACGGAGCCGCCGACGCCGCCGCCGTTCATTGCCTCCTTATTTTTCTTTCTTTCGCGTTTTTTTTTTCTTTTCTTTTTTGTATATCCGAAGAAACGAAATCTTCTTTATTTCTTATTATTATTCTCCCGAAGAAACTTATATCTAGTATTATTATACGTTCGTTAATTAGATTCGCTTCAAAGAGTTACAACCGTAAAATGCGGAGCACGCAGACACACCTATGCGAAATTTTCTAATGTTGATCGTTAAATGTACGTACGGTGGATCTTCTCGTATGTGTGCGTATGTACGACTCGACAAAACGTTAGCACATACGTAACTTTTTTTCGCCGATTTGTCGAAAACTTTTGGACGCGACCCAATTTTGACACATTTCGGATGGCCGTCACGCCGTATACTTCGAGAAAATTGTATAATTAATTAACAAGGAGTTTTGTCCGCCTCATTACGTTTATACACCGTTATGAAGACGACAGGAAAAGAAGGAGGAAAGGAAGGGGAATTATAAAAATGTGGAATAAGTCAATTGTACCCGTAAACGTTGTTCACAGGTGAATTTGTATCATTTCCAGATAATTCTTTCCGAGATACGCTCTGTATCCTCTTCTCAAAGATAGTCTACGCAAACGCAACTAGGGCCAATATTTCCAAAGGGAGGGAAACTGAAAGGTGCATGACTTTCCTCACATTAACTCACCGAATCGGCGGTGATGACCATGTTGGAGACGAAATTATTTCGAAACAGCAGCTCTGTCGGATGGTGCTTATCCTTTGACCTGGACCCAGCGTAAAGAAGGGGGAGCTTCATTTCTCATCCAGATACTGGAGTTGGCAAGTTCTGCAAATACGCAAATTCTTTACAACTCCTTTTTCTAAACGTCGTTGGAATTTTCGATAATTTTGAGACTCCTTTTCCTCTTTGTAACCATCTTCATTTTTAATAGGGAATTTGATTTCGGAAGGGGGGGGGAAGTGCTGCCAGATGATATTTTCAAAAATTCGTATTCGCCATTTTTACCGAGACCTGAAAACAGATTTCAAACAACTTTTAGTTTTACACCGATTCGTCAATAACGATCAGGAGAAAAGTATCTCATGCGAACGACTGAGGTACTTTTCCCTTGATCGGCTCAATGTTGAGGAAGTCTGCGTCGTCAACTCTTAACGACCAGGCAAAAAGTATCTTTCAATTACCTATTTTACGCAAAATCCGTAGAAAAATCCATTTCTTTATTCGAGAATCGAAAATCCGTACATCTTGCAGCACCGGGGGAGGGGGGATCGAATAAAATTGTCAGTTGCCGGGCGCTATCCGGTAGACTTCGGACTCAGGAAAGATACTGTCTGGCAGAAAGTGGGACTTCGAAAAATTTTGACTCAACAGGGAACCTATGCTGTGGATGCATCAGATGCGGGACTTGAAAAAGAGCACTGTCTGGCAAAACATGGGATCTCCGGAAAATTACGACCCTTTGAGCTATAGAAATGTGAAAGAGGGGGGGACTTGGAAAAATTTTGAAGGGTGGTGAGGAACGAGGTTAAAACTTTATTAAAAAGAATTTGGACGCTCATGACTCCCGTTTGCCTCAATTGACTACGTAAATGAACGCAACCCCGAGCAGCTCAGTCGGTGGGCTCCGAGTTTTTTCGTTAGTCCGTTCTCTACAAAGATTTAAACCAAAAATCATCCTCTGCTTGTACTTGCTCGGTCTTTATGGATTCCTAGCGATGACCGGTCCTAAGGATGTCTTCAGCTTGTCAATTTCGCAAGGTTGAACCTTTTTCATACTTACAAAAGAGTCTTGAAGACTCTTAGCCTGAAATCATCCTCTGGTCCTATCTCATGCTAGTTATAGCATGGCTTCCATTCCAGGTGGAGCAGTGAAGCTCTATAATTGTTGCTCAGCTTGAAGCTTTGGAACTCGACCTTCGTCTCGACCCACCTCTACAGAGATTCATCGCTTCAAATTTTTCAAGGTCTCTTCTCTACTGAAGATCGTAGAGTTCGAATTATGTCAAGTTCATATATACAGGGTGCTTTCTGATGATGTAAACACCATAACTCGTAATCAATCTAAACTTATGAAGTCTTGGCCTAAAATGCTCTCCCGGGCCTTAGTTCAATACTGTATAGTTACAGTCTAGCCTTCAGGTTCATAGTTGAATTTTTTACATGATCCATGTCTCTCCTAAAGTTTCCTGAATCCTAGCCCCTAATTCCAAAATTTGCTAGTTCACACCACCCTCCCAAGTTGCCCTCCACTCCCTAATAATCCTGTGTACGGAATTTCTTCTCTTCCCTTCAAATAAACTATGACGTCATCAGCTGGTGACCGCATCAATAATCATTGCCACACTAAATTATTTATATTGAGTCTCCCCGATGAACCATGTCGACTCCAAATTCATTCAAAATTTTGACCGGAAGATCAATTTTATATCGATTTGCGGTCCGGATCCGGATTGACTAAGAGTCGTCTGCTCTTTACCTCATCACCTACTCATCGCGTCAACATCAAAATTAAGTCGACTCCTGGCATTATAGATTGATGTTAACTGAGAATTGACGTCGCCTACGTCTTTCATCAGCCTATGACTTGCAATTGACAACGGAATTCCGTCAATGTGTAGTGCACAACTTACCACGGTTTCAGAATCGAGGTAAAACATGAGTCGAAATGTGATAACGTCGACATTACATCGAAGTGACCGTTATTCCACTGGTCAAGCACAATCAAAGTCCTCAATGATCCTCACTACATTCGATCTGCGAATAGCGAAGTTACTAAAAATACAATTCCAGATCGACGTCTATTTGAAGTCTAGCGATGTTATCACTAGAAAACAACAATCGACTAGAAATCGACGTGACGTCATAGCAGTGAACTTTGGGTCGGTATAGAAAAATTCGGAGAAATTCACTCGTAATTGACGCGGCAAATGTTGACCTCATATTAACCCGATATCGACGTCAACGTGAGGTCGGAGACAATTTCGACCAAGACCTCGTAGGAAGTAAATTCGTGATCAATTCGTGCTAAAATTTACCGATATATCCACCAAAATGTCCCAAGATTTCGGTAATGCTCCCTGATCACATTTCTTCTATCATTTGAAGGGCACCGGGAAAAAAGGAGGAATGTCACATAAAAATTTTCGTACGGAAACACGTGAAGAAGTCGTAGTTTTACGTTTCAGTCTTTTAATATCGACATGTTTTTGCGCTGAGAACATGTCTAGAGATAATTCTCCCGCAAAAACATGTCGATAACAAAAAACTGAAACGTAGAACTACGACTTTTTCATGTGTTTTTGTGCGAAAATTTTCATGTGACATTCCTCCTTTTTTCCCTGTGCCCTTCATTTATTTATTCATCCAGTCTCTAGACCAATTGAAGGTGCCACCACTTCTCACTAAACAAGGGGAAAATTCCGTATTGAAGTAAGTGAATTCCCTCTAATTCGGGAGGCATTCGCAGTTTTGCGCCATAAACGAGTAAAGAATGTCCACCATTTGTTGTTATCTTGTCTAAAACTATTTTACGAGGAGACGATAGAGAGCATCGCACCGTCGCATTAAATCGTACAGACAGAATTTCGCACCATACAACGAAGAATATCGAAGGACGCGTGAAGACCTCAACGTCTGATCTTCATCCACCCAAGGCCAAACATACGCACTATAGTAAATTGATCATCATCTTCGCCATCGATTTCTGATAATAATACTCATGCGAAAATTTTTCCAACATAGCGCCGTCGCGTGAATTATTTACGCTTCTATACAACGTATTACGTTTACAAAAAAAAAACTCACATCCAATATAAAAAGAAGTTTCAATTTTACGAACAACACTGAAAAAATAAAATGGTAGCTCATTTCTCGTTTATTCCATTGAAATTAAAAATAAAAAAATACAGCGCCGTAATATACAAAGACGTTATATATGCTGATCTACACTGACTGTGAGTTACTCTCTCACAACACTCAAGTCTGCGCTACAGTTGCTGGAAGGCATTTTTCTTCAATAAAACCACTTTCAATAAAGCTATACACCGGAGCGCGGTTATAAATTTCAAATATAATTATAATTTTTGTCGGACCTCTTTCGTCTCTCGTTCTTTTCACTCTTTTTCTTTCGTTTTTGCATCTCTACAGAATGTGCTTCCAGAGTTCGCTGGTGTCTGAACCAGTTAACGCTTTGGAAAAGTGCCTAGAAGACTGCATCTATATTGAACGGAGATTAATTGTTTCGCGTCACTGTAGAACGAGCCTGGAAAACAGGAAGTACACAATAAGCCACTGGACAAGAGACACTATGTAATAATCGGCCACTCTTTTATTCGCACCTTTTTCTTTTCAATACATTTTCGGCGCCTGTACTCGGCGCCACACCGTAATAGGTCGATTCACTTAACAAAGAACACGATGTACGCGGCAAAACCTCGCGATTCGGGCCAACTTTTCACACAGGCAGCGTTTAAAGTTCGCGAAAGCAAGTAAAAAGTCTTCAGTGCGGTGCATCGCGAGTATGAACTTAAATAACGTGCCGCAATTAATGAGGGGAACGCATCGAACGTAAGAGGAAAAAAAAGGGCAATTTCATCGTGATACGGGCGCCCATATGCAGTTATTATATACTCTTCTTAATTGATGTATCGTCAATTGCATAAGTGGTACGCCTTGCTAGGATTTTTTTCCCGCGACGTCGCACGCTAATATACGATATTAATTTTCATTGTCTCACCAACCTCCTGATGAATCGTCCGAGAAAAAGGAAACGCGAGATTGACGCGAACGTTATAAAATGTAATTTCGACAAACGACTTGTACCAGATGATGTACACGAAAGTTGTACCGCGCGTTATACACGTGTTAATTTATTCCACAACGGGGTTTAGTACAGTAGTAACTTATTTTTCTTACACATTCGCAGAAATATCTACCAAAAGGCTGACAATCTACGGCTACTTTACATATGAATGGCTGACGAACTTGTTTCCAAACAATCACCAGTACGTACCCTTCTCTGCTTCCCATCTGTTTTATGTAGAAGACAAAAAACAAAAAATTATTCCACGAAAAAGAGGGGTCGTCGTCAAATAGAAATGCAGTTTTTCTCGCCACGTTTAATGGCGATTTTCTTCTTCTGATATACACTTATCCGTAGGGAGATACACGTGACCCAACCTACCACGCGACAAATTTCCATCAAGCCAACTTGTTTGCCACGTTATCGCACGAAAATTTTCCCATTCACAATTCGTTTTTCGAGTTTCGAGTAATCCTTTTTTTAGTATGGAAAAAAAAAGATAATGATACTGGTTCGCCTTCTTATTATGTACTACAACAGCCATTTTGTGAACAACGGTGAAGTTTTTCGACAGTATGATGAAAAAAGAAGAAATGACGGTTGACGAGAAAGTTTGGGCACGTTGAATCGTCTTCTGGAAAAATATAAGATGTGAGAGGTGACAGATGGTGCGACACGAATAATACAACTTTTCTGCTATAAAGCATGAAAGTACAGCATTTCGAAAGAAACTACACTTCATGTCGAAAAGTAAAGGAGATTAATACGCGGGAACATATGTTTGAATTTTCATCGTTGATTTCCTCGAAAGATTTCTCTTTACCAAATAATGTATCCTGTAAATAAAGACTACCTTCGGTGATCCCTAACCGATGTGCCGCTGTGCTCGCAAGTCCACGTTACGAGTGCCGCGATTTTGTGATTGAAAATATGGATTGACATGAATTGAACAAATGATTGCCATTATTTTATGTTCTCGAAAAAGTTATCTCAAGCATTATGCTCAAGCCTTTGGGTGATAATTTCTTAGACTTCAGGGTAGACCTGCACTGAATGTTATGCAAATCAAAAACTGGGCCCTTCTTTTTTCTTCATTTTCCAAAGCAAAATTTTTTCCTACACCTATTTAGTTACGAAAAAAAAATCAAAAAAAAAAAATAGGAAAAAAGCGAGAAGGATTTCTTGGCGTTGCCAAAAATATAAAGATCATGTTTCATGTCTTTTCGCCAGTCTTCTTAAGCTCTTCATCGTTCAAAAATATCCAGAATTTCCAACTTCTTGTTCTAGTATAAGTTAACTTTGGAGTATTTTAGGCTGACTGCTTCCTGGGACCAACGAGCGGACTGGGCCTTACTCGCCCCTCTCCGCGTCATGGTCCAGTACATGTCTATTTTAGTATATTTCAAACTGAGGAGATTACTGGGACTCACTCGCTCTTTTAATTTAATTTTATTTAATTTTATTTTATTTTATTCAATTTTAATTTAATTTAATTTTTATTTTATTTTTACCCAGGGGGTGGTACTCGCAGATTTCTAGATAATAATAATAATCTTTATTTCTCATTTTTATAGAGACATTAACAAAAGTTGAAAATTTTAACCCATGGCATAACCTCCCAGGTAATTCACCAAAAATTTTTCAAGTCCATTAATAGGGGAAGGGGGAATAGGGGGTTGGTAAGTGTATAGGGTGTCAAAAAAGACATGATGACCTCCCGGGTACAATTTAATTTTATTTAATTTTATTTTATTTCATTTCATTTTTATTTTATTTTTACCCAGAGGGTGGTACTCGCAGATTTTTGGATGACCTCCCAGGCGATTCCAGGTTTCTTTTATTCTATTTTCTTTTATTTTATTTCATTTTATTTCAATTTAATAATTTTATTTCATTTTATTTTATTTTAATTTAATTTAATTTTATTTTAATTTGATTTAATCTCATTTTAATTTAATTTAATTTAATTTAATTTTAATTCAATTTAATTTAATTTAATTTAATTTTAATTTAATTTAATTTTAATTTTATTCAATTTTATTTCATTTCCATTTTATTTTTACCCAGGGGGTGGTACTCGCAGATTTCTGGATGACCTCCCAGGCGATTCCAGGTTTCTTTTATTCTATTTTATTTCAATTTTATTTATTTTATTTTAATTTAGTTTTATTTTATTTTAATTTGATTTAATTTAATTTTAATTTTATTTAATTTTATTTATTTTAATTTTATTTTAATTTAATTTAATTTATTTTAATTTTTATTTTATTTTATTTTATTTCAATTTAATAATTTTATTTAATTTTATTCTATTTTTTTAATTTAGTTTTATTTTATTTCAATTTGATTTAATTTAATTTTAATTTTATTTTATTTTATTTAATTTTATTTTCATTTTATTTTCATTTTATTTTTACCCAGGAGGTGGTACTCGCAGATTTCTGGATAACCTCCCAGGTAATTCACAAAAAATTTTCTAAGTCCATTAATAGGGGGGGAGGGGTTGGTACTCGCAAATTTTCGGAAGTGTATAGGGTGTCAAAAAAGACATGAAACATGTCAAAATCAGGTGAAGTGTTCCACCATGGAAAAATTGAGTTCCCTCTCTCAACTCTCCTGTCTTCCCTCCTCTCGAAAGGAACAAAATTGAATTTGTAGTTTTCAACTGAAATTCCCTCCAAATTATACTTATTTACCCTCGAAAAAAAAAACTGTCGAAAACATGATAAAAATTGAATGAAGTGTTCTATCAAAGAGAAAATACGTCTCATTCCTTCTTCCTCCTCAAATAAGACAAAATTCAATTTGTATTTCTTTTGTCAAAAATACCCTCTAATCTGTACTTAATAGATCAGTTTGAAAATTTAAATTCTTCAAAGTTCCAATACCAAAAAATTCCGAACGGTAAACGAAAATTTCTCCAAGACTCACCCAATCCACCCACTCGAGAACAAAGATTCCAACCCAATGATTTCTCCACAGACGTGAATCCAGATATCCGAGTGACTGAGGAAGAGAAAACCAATCCATTCATAAAATATGGTCAGTAAATAACTCAATTTGAAACAAGGACCACGTCATGACCAAATATCGGCTCGCATATTGCAAGAGCTTTCTCGCAAATGACTGTTCACCCTCTTGTATTTGAACAATACGGTATGAAGACTCCGATATGTTTCCAAAATGTGGAAATGGGCCCAGATAGTAATGATAACAAAACCAAGTAAGTCTCTGTATCATTGCAACCCATATCACGACGTCGTTGGTTTTCTCTTCTTGGTAGGTTTTAAAGAAGTTTGCTGAACTTACTCGTCACCGCCTGCCTTAATCTGAAAAGCAATTTCGAAAGCCACGGGAGTCTGAAAGCCAATCACGAGGATATACAAAATGATCTTCGAAAAGTGATATGAATCCGATTATAAGCCTCCATCTCGTTTCCGAAAATTCAGAGGGGTTATCAAGGTGGTTTTAAAATCACACGATCGCGTGTCCAAGAAGCTGGTGGATGATCACCTAGAGCGGTGTCACCGAGGTGCAGATCCGCAAAACCGGTATACTGGAATTTATCGCTGCGGCTGGATGTACAAAAGGGACCACAAGCTGATTATCCGGGGTCTGCAGGCAATTCGAGACCAATTTAGGGGAAATTAATTGATATTTCTCTATGTGTCGACATATCAAAAAGAGCAAAATTTACTGGCCATGTAATTGGAAGTGATCCAGAAAGGACAGAGAGAAATGGAAAGACATAGAGAAGGCTTATGAAGAAGAAAATGATGAAGTCAACCACGACCAAACCAAGCTTACTTGATCCTCTGCTGTACCTTTCTTGCCCGGCTGATATGCTCGAACGAAGTAACACCACCCTTGCCACTTTTGCAGATGATACGGCAGGCCTCTCACCACACAAAAACTACACCGTACCAACCAGCAGACCAGAAGCAGCATTGATCAAAATAGTCGTATGGTCCACTAGATGCAAAAACCCTCTCACAGGCGCAGTTATTCGTAGATGCGGAATTTTCAATTTCATGATTTTATCGTCGTACAAATTTAGGTCATCAACCCTGAACTCAAGAAAATTTCTCTTTGATACCGACGTTACACAATTAGTGAGCAGACTCGTTCGAGTCTCTTATTGAGAAACCGACCATTCAAGAACAAAAAGATTTTGAGCTGCAATTTTGAACCTAGGTATTCGCCGGAAAGTTTCGTCTCACATTACCCTACAGATTTACAAAAATCTAATGGAAGTCGAGTATTATCTAATTTGTATGTTGGTAGACAGCTCGCATTCTTCGACTCCCATCTTGACGAAGCTCATTTCCATCAGAAAGCGGATAAAGCCTTCGAGATCGAAAAAATCGAGCAATTTCTTCGCTCCGGCTTACAAACCTCCTTCCAGACGAGGGAGTCGACAAGGAAATTGTATCACTACCTCTCACTTGACGCTCTCAAAAGCGTATATTTCTACCTTGACTCCACGCAGGAGGTGAGTTCGCGCGCGCTCCCATTTACTACGTAATGTTATTATGATTTACACGCGAATGAAAAAAATTCGAAAGGTCTACGTCCTGGTTTTATTGAAGAAAAAAACCATTTTAGCCCCGAGAGGTTGCCTCGCGCGTTGGCAACGTGCCAGGTTTTGAAAGTTCGAAAACATTTCCAGTAGCGGAATTCACGCGTCGCGGTGGTCCGAATAGTACGCACGCTCATTCACGTGAAGTAAGGGCAGTTACAAATTTCTTCTTCATTCTCGTGGCTTCGGTTTTCCATTCTTGTAGTACATCGCGTCGCGATATCGATTTATACATGTATACGTTTTTATAAAAAGTGGACCGGCTAGACGACAAAGTTGCGTGTACGCTAACATTTTGTCGCAGCTCGCTAATAAAATATCTACATACGTGGCCCCAATATTCTTTTCGAATCCAAACAAAATCGTAAGCAAATTAGCGTGTAAGCGTAATCGAAATCGAGTACGAGAGAGACGTAGATTGATTATTATTAAATGAAATTTCGTAACCTTCGAACACGAGAAAAAAGAATCACCCAATTTGATATAAGTACAATTCATTTCGCCATCCGAATGTACTTAGATCGTGGGGAAACGATCGCTATATTATCGAGTATCTTTAGGTCAAAAGAATCCGCGTACAATAAATGGTTTTTAAAATGAGAAATACGTATGACGTCATATTAGTGAGAAGCCGACGAGAGCTTATTAGAAACGAATCTCGTGAATTGGTGTATAAAGCAAGTGTTAATCACGAAATGACAAACTATATTTTCGTTCGCTTTTGTAATGAATAGAATTGAATTTTTTTTTATTCTTCTTTCTTTTGCCCTCTCTTATTATCATTATTATTATCTTCTCGTATTCGAATCTACTCTTATGTCTTCAACGTAATAAAGTGTATATAGTTGAGAAATCGCTGGCTTTCATATTCTGCCGGGGACAACAAAAAAAAAAAAAGAAACGAGCCACAATAACAACAACCGAGAAAAAATATTTCTTATTTATGCGTACGGGTTTTTATATTTTTTTTCTTCGTGTGTAAATCTCTACTTGCCAAAAAATTTAGTTCGTTTCTTGTTCCAGTATGGATAAAGAGAGTTTTTTTCCCCAAAGCCAACGGGTATACGTAGTAACGTATTTATAATAATGTGTCGACCGCCGCCACCACCACCACCATCACTAGCTTCTGGAGAAAAATCTGACTGGCTTTGTTCGAAAAATAAGAAGAGAACAAGTAAAACCGGAACAAACGGATTAATGAAGAAATAAATCCTAGATATTATTAAGTGTACCTTGTAATCATCAAAGAAAGAAAATAGTATTATTATTTTTTTGTCTTCATTTATGTACTATAGGCGATGGTATGATTCTCCCCTTTCGCCCTTCGAGATAGTGGTCTAATTTTCGTGTATATCGTCTTTTTTTTGGACGTTCGGACCGGATACGCGTACGAACTATATTTGTTAATCCGTTTTATAGCAGTTCTGCACGTATGGCGAAATTATCGCGGGTCTTTTTGAAATTACCACTGTGGTTACTACAGACTGTACATTTTGTAGTAAGTCTTTGCTCTCCCTCCTCTCCCCCCGAATAATCGCTGAGATGACGGGATCTCAACAGCATGTGTGAAATTGTTTTCGACCGCTCGTGAATATTGAGCGACAATTTGGTGGCTCGCAGAAGGCGTGAGAACATGGGCAGTTCATCCTGATGAAGACGACGCGCGACGGTGTCGTCGAAACGTTGGTTAAAAATTATTTGGACGACAGTTCCCTAAAACTCAATTTCGGAAACAGTTTCCAACCCCTCAAAACATATAGACCCTCTTTGTCGCGAGAGTCAGAAGCCAGGAGCTAGAAGCCAAAAGTTGAAATCCAAAAGCCGAAAGCTGTATCTAGCTGTAATCAAAGGCCTAGGCGAAAATGGGCAATTCTCCCATTTGAAATGTACACAAAAATTGCCCTTATTCCGGATAGTCCTTCAATTTTGGTGATTGACTTTAGCTTTTCCAAAGCTCTATGCTTTTGGCTATCAACCAAAAGCTGAATTGAGCCATATTTTGTTGGCTTCTTTCGGTTGATAATGATTTTCACAAAATTTTCAATTTTTCATTCTTTTGACGTGTACATGTAATTGTAAACCCGCTTGAATTATAACGTTAAAAAAATACAGAGATCATCCAAAGTAGTCTAGGTTCGCCTAACGCGTTGAGTGCGCGTCAAGCTCTGCAAATAGCTGTACTCAACGTGAATTGTTGAAAATTGTGGTTAACTGCGCCAGGCGAACCCAAACTACAAATTTTAATGATGCCCGTGTCTTGAGCTCTTTTGGAGGAGCTTGGACGTCACAACGGTGTAATCTTTTGCAACTATTTGTACTGGGGAGCACTAGAATCGTATGTTTGAAGGAACCCACTCTAGTCACTAACACATCAATTCTACATAGAACCGGTTTTCCTTATTAAACAATGCTATCGACACCAAGAAGGAACTCACATTTTTCTGCAGTGAAACACTTCGACTAAATTGGGATCGATTCCGGAGAGAATTTTTGTTGGAAACTACAAATTCAAGTTTGTTCCTTCTGGAAAAAACGGCGGTCGGAACAACCTCAAGAGGAACTTAATTTTCCATTAGTGAACGCTGTGTTAATTTTTTTTTTCCCAAAGCTAAGTTAGTATCAGAAGCAGACACGAATTGACTTCTGCCTCTTTTGAAAAGTTGGAGGAAGGATGGATTGAGGTCGAGAAGGAGCTCAAATTTCTAATGGTAAAACACTTTGTCCTATTTTCACCAATTTTGTGTTAGAGGCAGATTCAAAAGAGGATTTTGGTACGAGGGGCATAAATTGAATTTTATTCTTTTTTTAGAGGAGGAGGGGGAGGGATAGGATCATTCTGGAGTGTGAATCTAGGCGACGATTTGTATGGGGAGAGGAATATGAAGCACTTTTTTTTACTGTTATTTTGTTTTGTTTTTATTTCTTAGTTTGGAGAAAAATTTCCCCTACCTCCCCCCCCCCATTTCCCATGGGTCCACGCCTGAAAAAAGCTCAACTTTTTGACGGTTAAATATATTTGACCGAATTTTCTCTTGTTCTCACCCATTTTATGTTCCTGGTGAGACTAACTAAATTTCACGGGCGGGCCTAGGAATTTTGGGAGAAGACCCGGGAACTTTTTGATGAAGGAAAATCTTCCAAATTTTGTGCCTTAGTATGTAAAGATGGAGGATTTTCCAAAGATGAAAGGACTTGAGAAGCGCTGCATTACCACTTTCCCCCTCCTCTCCCTCCCAAGCATGCAAAGCATAGGATTTGAAACAATTTTGAGATAGACTTTTCCAAACTTTCAAGACCTCGGTCTCTTCACATGATTTACTATCGGCACAGTTGGTACATGAAAATACCACTGCGTAGTTTATTTTTGAATTCATAATGTATGTAGAAAATTTTCTAAAAATCGCTAACTGTGAAACAAAAAAATTGACGTAAAAAAAATATTATTTTCGCCTTATTTTACTTGTTTCTTTTGCATTGCGTCTGAACTATTTTTAAACTTATTTTTTGTACGGTCAGCTCGCGATTATAACATGCATCTCTATTGCAGCTGCAGAACAAAATAACAGAAAATTCCTCTCTTCGACCTCGTCGTAGATTGACGCGATAGACCGGGAAAGAAAGAAAAATTCCTCTACCCGCGAAAAAAAAACGATTTTCGAATGAATCAAATTTTTGCATTCTTCGCGTCAGCGTGTAAGCGTCAACAAACTTTCGTAACTTGGAAAGCTTTCAGCCTCGTATTACCGCGTTGACCTTTGAAAGACGTTTGCAAATTCCGTTTTACTCTGTCTCCGTCTCTCTTTCGATATAGTTTATTCGCGCGATTAAAAGACTTGACCTAAATATACACACGAACACGACGAATCTTTAAGGAAGATCGATTCGAGAATCGGGTATCGAGTTTCGGTCACGCAATTCCGATGTTTTATCCCTAAAACCCCGACTAAGTGCATTTTATTTTAACTACTCGTTCCGCAATTATTTTTCGTGTACATATCCGCCACGATGGAAAAGAACCTTCGACTTTATTTTAGTAGATATGCAGAGAGAAAAAAAACGAGGGAAGGTATATAATAATGAACGACGTATCTTTCAGCGAGATATAAGTATCGCTTACTCAAAAATTTATGCCTTCTTTTCCGATATCCTATACCATCTGTGTGCCGAGTGGTACAGGTCTGCGTATGTATGTACGCGTTGTTGTAATTAGAACTCCCAAGGTTCGCCAGATCAGTTACACGACATCAGAAATAAAAAACTAACTGTTGAAAAACGCATTTCATATTGATGCTGTTCACACGTACATACGAGACTGTCGCTCTGTCGTTCAACTCTCGTCTTTCTTTTCTTGGTTTTTAGCGCGATAATGTCTTGCTGTGTCTGGGTGTGATACGGTTTGATCACATCCCTGTCTTCTCAGTGCGTGCTGGTTTTGAAACGATCTAAAATTAAGTAATGATGTACGAGAAAGTCAAAAATTATGTAAGAATTTCGAGGTAGCCATCTTCAGTGCTCCAACAGTATCATCTTACAGTAACCAAAAATTGAGGATTTATCTTCTTTATCCTACTTACTGAATCCCTCTTCCTTCCTCCCTTATCCTTTATTATTTTTACTTCAAATTTTCGTAGTTCATAAATTCTTCTTCTTCAGTGCCTCGACCGATTCCGATTTGAATCATATCCGCGTATGCTTCCCGATCCGCTCTTCAACAATACAGCCTCTCCATTTTCGCAGATTTTTCAGCCAAGACAGACTTTTTCGTCCAATTCTCCGTTTTCCTTCCACTGTGCCATCCGGTGCTCCTGAGCAGCAGACAACATAGTTTCCCCTTCCACTCCATCTCGTTTGGCAGATTCCTAATATCCTCAAGTCCATTCTTTCCATCTCAAGTGTCAAGTTTTTCAATAATCCTATTTCAATCATTGCTCTCAAGTTCCAGGTACTCTAATCTTCTCAGCAGCCATCCAAGGGCAATGCTACCTGATCTGCGGATTTTTGTTCCTCTCATGTGCTCAAGGGAAAAGTACCTCAGTCACTAATGTGAGAGATACTTTTCTCCTGGTCGTTATGGACGGATGCCACAGTTTCTCGTAACATTGAATTGATCAAGGGAAAAGTACCTCAGTTACTTGTATGAGAGATACCTTTCTCCTTGTTTTCAAGTCTTAGAAAAAATGGTGGATACGGATTCTTGATAGTATCATCTGGTAGCACTGTTCAAAGGGCACCCGAGACTCGGTGCCATTTCAATTTCACTTGCCACTTTGAAGATAATTAGGTAATATACAGCGGTGGTTTCCCTCTTGCCTTCTGCCGGGTTTTTTGTTGGGACTTGCTCCCTCAGCCTTTGAGATTAGCCATCACTAGACCACAAGGCAGCGGTTTGGTTTGCTGTGAGGGTGTCCTTCCCTTAGCCTGTGGGTGATATTTCCTAGACCACAAGGCAGTGGTCTTGACCTACTTTCTCCATTACCATACCTCAGCTCTTGTGCCTCGTAGGCACTCTCACTTGCAAGCGAGGGAAAGTAGGAACCTTTCCTGGCTTTAACCGGGTTTATTCATCGGAGTTTTCCTTCTCCTATGTCCTGCCATTCTCAGTCGCGTACTGGCTATGCCTCTCATCAGCTTACCTAACCGCGTGAAGGTGTTGGCTAGGACTTGGCGTGTGAGCTGCTGGTGGCTCATTACCACTCCTGGTGGTTTTCCATACAACGAGCACCCATTTGAGACCAGTTTCATAAATTAAGTCAAGATTATTTAGATCCAAGTCCTCGAGCTCGCTACCCAAGATTACTCCCCCTAGAACAAGAGGATTTGGTCGTACAAATGTAGGGACGCAGATCCAGGAATATGTTTCGTAGTATATAAGACTAGCCTCTTTTTTTGTACATGTACCCTAACAGTGTTCTAATCACATCATCTTTCTTGTTCCAGGTGACCGATGATTATAATGGCGGAGGGCGATTCCGGAGTCATATTAATGTCGGAGGCTACGCCCAAGTCGCATAATGGTTCGGCCATGACTTCGGACTCCGATTCGGAGAGCATTACCACATTAACCGCCCGATCTTATCTGTCCGCCGCCGAAACCAAACGAAATAAGCGTAAGAACTTCCAGCCGCGTAATATCGCGTACTCCGAAACCGAGTCGATCGGCGAGTCGTTCTCGTTCCGCGACCGCTCCTCCAGCGACTCCGGCGAATCCGATTACGCTCTAGATCTGAGTAATGCGGATCTAATAAAGAGTATTAAGCGCGGCTGTAGCGAACCAGATGTCGTCAAAATGGAAACCAAAGAAGACATGGACGACGAGGACGTCGACATGTCGAAGCTGAAGGTGCGCGTGAAAGATGAAAATCACGCGAATAACAACGACGAATCGGATGAGCCGGTGGAGTCGTCATCGCCGATTGATCTCACGTGTTCGAAGAACACATCACCTTCTCCGCACAATCATCTGCACGCGACCAACTCGGGATTCAGCGACGATACCGATTGTGAGGACGGAGATCGCACGAGCAACGGGGGAGGAAAGCGTTGCGCGAAAAAGCGGCGAAAAGAATCTTCGGCGAGCGACCTGCCGACAAAGTCGCCGATTGCCGCACCATACGCTTTACATTCGATTGTGGGTCATTCTGTTGACGTTTCCGATATGAAAGAATACTATCAAAATACGGTGAAACAGTTTCTGGAAATATACGGTTTAAATAACGACGCGGTGACGGATGTGGCCCAGACAATTATGAACAACGTGCCTGTATCGAATTTCTCTTCCGGTAAGTACATCGCTGTGTTACTGCATGTAGTCAATATTAATGCGTATACTGATTTTTTATTTCGTTTGTGCGCAAGTTTTTTTTTTACCTTTTATCTAATTAGATGATGGTCTCTCGATAATGGGTCAAAGAGCGCTAAATCAAGTATGAAAATAGGTGAAGATATTTTAGAGGTGTGAATTATTTTCGAAGTACATTGAGGAATTGCGTGCACTAGAATGACACCGCATAAGGCTTCAGTGACTCCAAAAGTCGGGGGACGGAGAACTGGTTCTCCATTGTGGAGGAAACTTCATCTTGTGGTATTTCGGAGTATGACATTGTACCGCTTTCATATTTTCTCGTAAAACTCGCTTAAAAATTCATTATTCGGTGCCTCGCATCAATTTCTTATATATACTCGCATATAGCAGCTGATGCCTCCATCCATTTCTTGGCAACGAGCGATGTCTGCGAAGGAAAGTTTAATGAGGTGTGCTTCGAATGAAAATGTTCAATGAACTATAATATAAAAAGATAGTAACGACTTCTGAAAAATTAAATTCGATGTCCGTATTCCGTGGGCGAACGCGAGAGTAGCGAATAAGGAAGTTCGTGTGCATGAGGAAAGAGGAAACCGATAATCAATCCGCGTATTTTTCATTCTCTAAAGCCGACGAACGACCAGAACTTGAGTTTTTCAGTTTTATGACTGATAAAGAAAATAGGTAGAAGTAAATAAAGCACGTACGTCTCCAATATCTATATTATTCTTTAAAAGTGAAGACGAAAACTTTCTGCCGAAGTTTCCTTCCAAAAAAGAATGACGCATAGTCGCTTATGTTTAGGGAGAAAAGTCGAAAAGGAAGATTTTCACCACATTTTGTCTCGATTAGGAAAACTACTTAATGCTCTTGATATAAGAGGGAAAAAATTAGACTGGTAAAAAGATGCTTCTTTTTGGTATTTTTCGGGTAAACAGAAATTTTTTTTTGGTATTCCGTTCATTAAATTCAATTTTTGTATTCATTTTCATTTGATTTCGTCCTTTAAGGAGAAAGTCTCAAACTCCGAGAATTCCGGTCCCTTTTCATGGAACTGGACTGTGAGGGAGGGGAGAGCATAGGGACTTCTTGGGCCAGTATAAAACATGATACACCCACTTTGTACATTGTTCAAATTAGTCAGCCGCGACTCCCCTTCCCCTCCGCCGGAGACTAGCTTGGTCAATGTAATTATGCCAATTATAACCCAAGTGTATTTCGAGTAAGAATAACTCTTGCCAGGGGAAAAAATATGTGCTTCCTACCTTAGGAAACAGGAAATGAAAAGAACCTAGGTCTTGGCAAAATTTCACCTTTTTCCCAACGAAGATTGAACCACGATTCGCTCATTCCATCTCCTTCAAGATTCCAAAATATTTGGCTAAAGGCGAATTTGGACGATCCTACCACAAATGGGTAACTTTTTCCAACACACTGAAAAATACCCCAGACTTCTTGATTTCCCTCCTCCTCGCAAACTTTTTGTTTTTATCTCCACAAAGGCTGAATCCAGGTTCGGATCGTGCGAGTCGTTCATTCTTTCTCCTCCCAGAAGTCCAAAAGAAACCTCGGGCGATCTTACCTCAGAAAAAAGGAAATTAGATAAGTATCGCTAATAGAATAAAGAGAACTTGAGACTTTATGTTTCGCGCTTTCCTGGCAAAATTTGGCCTTCCATCTGCTAAATCTAGTCTCGGATAGTACGAGTCGTTCATTCCTTCTTATTCAAGGAACGGAAATCTTTCGCCGAAGGCGACTTACGGCGATCCTACCTCAGAAAACAGGAAAATGGATACTATTGCCAATACAATGAACAGAACCTGGCACTTCTTCATTCCCTCCCCCACCTGAACTTGAGCCTCCATCCCCACGAAGACTGAATCTAGGTCCGGACAGTATGAGTCGTTTATTCCTTCTCCTTTCAGAAGTCCGAATCTTTGGCCAAAGGCGACCTTGGGCGATCCTATCTCAGAAAACAGAAAATGTGGTAACTATTGCCAATAGAATGAGAAGAACCAGGGACTTCCTGATTCTCTCTTCCCCTTGCCTCCATTCTCACAGAGGCTAAATCTAGCTCCGGATTGTACGAGCCGTTCATTCTTTCTTATTCAAGAAATGGAAATTTTTGGCCAAAGGCGACCTAGGGCGATCCTACCTCAGAAAACAGGAAAATAGATACTATTGCCAAATGGCACTTCTTGACTCCCTCCCCCTCGCAAATTTTGGCCTCCATGCCCACGAAGACTGAATCCAGGTCTGGAAAGTACGAGTCATTTATTCTCGTGCATCCAAGAAATCGAAATTTTTGGGCAAACGCGACTCTGGGCGATACTTTGGAATCTCTGGGTATTCAATCGGGACGGTATGCCAACGAGAATGCATCTCGTGACAATCGTATAACAAATAACTTCCCGGAGTGAGAAGGGAATATGATAACGTCTGCAATCAAAGAAAATACTAGTGGAAAAGTGCTCAACAGGTATTTAGCCTAATATACAGTACATATACAGGGTGCGCCAAAATTTTGTTGACAGTTAAATAGAATTTTGGATTAGCCAAAATTTACAAAATTTTTATCTCTAATCTCAGCCTGAACCGAACTTCCTAGAACTTCTGAGCCACGTTAAGGACGACAATGGGCAAAACTTGACCATCCTGCCAAGGTTTTCGAAGTGATAGTTCGAGAATGTTCTCATTCCGAAACTTTGCGGGGTCATTCAAGTATTTTTTTCGGAATCAGCGCCAAAGGAAATTTCAATGTTCAAGTAAGTTTTCATCTTTGAGAATTTTGGAAAATTTGACATATTTTGCTCCATAATTCGGTTCAGCAAAGACGTGAAAGCT
Source organism: Aspidiotus destructor (assembly GCA_035079395.1). NCBI lineage: Eukaryota > Metazoa > Arthropoda > Insecta > Hemiptera > Diaspididae > Aspidiotus > Aspidiotus destructor. The sequence goes on from JAVHKZ010000007.1 coordinate 12,025,537, forward strand.
TCTTTTTCGGCGCAAATTGAAAATCGAAGTGACATACAACTGTTGCGTTGGAACAAATTTAGTTTATATTCTCATTCAACTATACAATTCTGGCATGCCCTGTACTAACCCTTAACTTTACTTCTCAGCCAATGAAAACGTCTCAAGTGATTAATATTACGTGTCTCCACAGGAAGTATGATTGTTGTCTTCCATTCTTCGTACTTTTTATTCTTTTTTTTTTGCTTTTTCTTCACCCATTATTTCCAACATGAACCTAGATTTCTCACGCGAAAAGGGAATCTTACGTCTATGGTTTTTGTATTTTACTGCCGGAATCTGCGATACGAGTCACAAAAAATAGTTACGTTTTCCTTCAGAAATCAAATATGTCCTGTTTACGGTCACCTTAATTCGTCCCGCTGTACTCCCTGCACTGGCCTTTAACCCGCTCAACACAATCCGTATAGAAGATTAAAAGGATAACAATGAAAAAGAGAAATTTTTAGTTAGAAATCCTTTCTTTCTTACATTGTCTCGCTCCGTAAAATAACGATTTTTTCAAAATTGTCCACAGATTAAATCTTTCCCATTCTAAGGGGAAAGAATGATGTAAACAAGGGAGTTTCGGATTTGAGAATTCCGAGACAAAAAGGTGAATAACGAAAGACACGGATTAGTTCTGGATCGCAAAAAACAACGGTGGCCGTAGGTCTACCTGCACTACCTCGCTTTCTTTTTTCATTCATCTCAAGATCGTCTTTTTTCTCATAAATCAATCCCTTTTTTTCTTCCCTTTGTGGCGAATGTCCAGAGTATTTTTTGAAGTACGATTTCTCTGAAAATTTTTTAAAAACAACCCATCTTTAATCCAAATTATCGTCATCCACTCGTTCCTCTCTCGTAATTGTTTTTAAATTGAAAAACCGTCGTAAATTTAGCGGAACGTTCGTTCGACGAAGAGTCGAGAAAATAAAAATTACGAACGGAAATAATAGCGTGTATTGACGAGCTTTTTTCACCCTTTCTTTGTTACTTTTTTATTTTTTCCTCGTTTCATTTATTCATACATACACATTTAGACAGAAAAATGATAACATTTTCAATTAATTTTGAAAAGTAAACCGAAGTGGAAATCATAAATTCAAGAAAGAAGAAAAAAAAAAGTGAATAAAAATCAATTTATTAATAATTTTCCTTTGTGATGGTAATGAAGTATCACGAGAATTACGTGACCGCCTTAATTATATGGTTGGGCTTTCGCAGGGTGGTCTGAAACTTTTTTCTTATTTTTGTGTCGCGTGCGATACTTCACGCTTTATCCTTGCGAGTGCGACGACGAGTGAAACTTGGAGTACTTTTATAAAGCGTACCATCTTGCATCAACTTATGCCTCGTTCTACCTTGACGTTTTCAATTATATCTTCTTCGTCGAAAATGAGTTTTCAAGAAGCTCGCGCGGCACGATAGCCCGAAAATTTTCGTACCACTTACTTGGCATTTAAAAACACTTCGCGATACAGCATTTTCTGGTCGATGCATTTGTGCCAACCTCGATCGGAATTTGAAAATTGCTCCAACTATTCCTCTCTATATGGATTCATGTTACGTGCGGCCAAAATTAATCATTTTCAAATTTTTGGTAGGTACTCGATTTACGTGCGCTCGAATCGAATACATTAATCGAATTCACCCCGTCGCGAGTTAGGAAACACAATCCCATCAACCACCTGTCGTAAACTGCCCGAAGAGGATGTCTGTATAGGTGTTGGTCGCGCCATCTATATTTTATAAATGATTCGTACTGAGCGGGTACTTTTTTTTTTTTGAAAGAAAAATAGACCGCATCGTATAGTCGAATTTAAATAAATTATTTTTTTTCGCAGCAGCGTACGAGATCATTTTTTTTCTTTTTCAATCAATTATTGACAGGTTTATCGAAAATTATTCTATACGTTGATCTCGCCCAAGAAGCTTGTCTCGTTGTTCGGAACGCGAGTATTTGTATTACACTATGTAATTCTCGAATTGATATTATAGTTTGCCGTGACCTCTGCTGGCGTTGTTACATGCAAAGAGGATTGATGGGACGTGTTTTTTTTTTCTCGTATAGTAAACAGTATAATAATACATTGACGAAGGCTCTTCGATCCGAATAACATTCTATTTACAGTGCATTTATCAGAGAAGGTACACGAACGATGCATAAGAAGTATGTCCTTAGCATTTTGATAATATACAGTAACCAGTGCCAGCGTCGATTTCGGTTAAAGGTTATATTTCACAAAATAATTTATAAGGTGTGCAGGTGAGGTGCATCGGAAAAAAGCGAAAATTTACGAATTATACGCCGTATTTGAAACATAAATTTTTATGACTCGAGAGGTAATTTAGAAAATTATTGCTCGAGTTCTTAATAAGGAGCTGCCAAGCTAGGGGTGTGACGTTACTTCCGCTTGAAAACTCGCGCAAAAGAGGGTAAGAGGAATTTTAATTTCTGAACCCTTACAGAGAGACTGAAAAATTACAAACTCGGATATTGATGACATAACTTGGAAAATTATTGTTTGAATCCCGACAAGTTCGGGGTGTAACGTCACCAGGGCAGTGCCGGATTTACCATTGAGCCGACCTGAGCCGATGCACCGGGCGGCAAAAATTTTGGGGGCGGCAATTTTTCAGCTGAAATACTTACTTACACTACAAGAAATGGAGAAGAAAAGTCAAAACGAAATGAAAAAGGAATGAAAGAAAACGAAACAAAGAAGCTGAAGCACTGTTGTGTGATCAGTGATTGTGTTTAATTGACTCGATCGAGGTTCCCTTCACTCACTCTAGATCCTTCAGCGTGGCATGTACAAAACTCGCAGGAGAGAAGAAGTCGCAATTCAGTTTGCTCCCATCATCTTCATTGAAACCCAGTGTGGACGCCTCAGGAACGTAATCAGAGCAGTCAATATAGATCAGGAGCACTCCGTCGGGTGGTGATCATTGAGCTCATGGGGGGGGGGCTTGCAAATTTGACTACCTCTTCGGACTTTCCTAGATCCCCAAAAGTTTTGGAGATCTAGGAAAGGCCTAAGAACCTATTTTGCTGATTTGATAGAGAGCGACGGTCAGTGTCTCGGAGCGTCGAAACTGCAAGGCTGCTGGGCTGCAACTTTTGTGTTTTGACTTTTGGCGTTTGTTTTTAACGTTGTTCTGTTCTAATCGTTTTTTGTCTTTCTTTTTTTGAATCTTGTTGCTTGAAGTGAAAAAGTCAAGTGCACGACCACAAGTCCACAAGACACAAGTTTATTACGCTCCAAAGCCGGTTCATTACGCTCTGGGACAGCTATGAAGCCACGCTTTTAGCGCTCCTGGTGGCAAAAATGTAATATTTTTGAGCTCCCGTTAAAGTCCGGTTTAACCGGTTTTTATTGAAACTCATATTGAGTGAAAAAGGTGTGAGTAGAGCGTTTAAAATTGAAAAAAGAAATTGAAAAAGTCTTTTCATATGTACAATTCTACTTTAATAGTTGCTTTTACAAAAGTACTTTCGGGTGTTATCCCATCATCAGTTGTGTCGCAACTGAAGAAAAGGCCTTAAACAAGAGTATTTATAGTATAACACTGTGATCTTATTGGCTGTAACAATGCTGTGCTGTGATTGGTTCACTCAGAGAATTATTCTTACACTATTTAGACAAAGCGTTCTTATTGGCTAAAACATGCTGCTTAGTGATTGGTTCTCATTCTAAAGCTAAATACGGTGTTCCTAATGGCTAACTGGTTTCCTGCCATCTTATTGGTCAACTCTGTTCTTCTTCTCTCGTCCAATCACCAGGCCGAATAATTTTTCGCTGTCGAATGTGACTACATTGTTCAAGAGGAAGGCTTTCTTCCTCTTGGCTTTTGCAATCTCCATTTGCTCCCAGAGTTTTCTTCTTTTCAAGCGATTCTCTACATGTATGATTTCAAATATCCCATCTCCATTGTGGTGTTTCTCATTACAGTGTTTGCCAAACAGTGATTTGCCATCTTCTTTCTCCTTTGACTTTTCGTGCTCCTTCTTCCTGATCTCAAACTTTCTCCCAGTCTCACCAATGTATATGCCCTCGCACTGGTCACAACTGAGCCTGTAAACTCCACTCATGCTCCCTTCGTCCTTGGCTTCTGTCTGGTCGTTGCTAATTTTTTTCACCATGGGTAGGTTATTCTGGATACCCACATTTACTTCATAGCCATTGAACGCCTTTATTACTTTATTTGTATACTTTCCTATGTATGGTATTGATCCGGAGTACTTTCTCACCGTGCTCTCATGGGTTCCATTTTTAGTTTCCATTTTCCTAAAGATTGCTTCCACCACACCACTACGGTAGCCATTGGTTTTTGCGATCTGCTTTACTACCTCTATTTCTTTCCTCTTCTCTTCATTGTTCTTTAGTACAGAAATAGCTCGATGGCAGTAGTTCTGAATTGCCGCTAGCTTGTGCTTAGGGTGGTGGTAGGAGTCATTTGGTGTGACGGTGTTTGTGTGCGTTATCCTGTAGATTTTGTACACTATCCTATTACTATTCAGTGTGAGTGTAAGGTCCAAATAGTTGATGGTCTCATTGCCTTTTTCCACTGTGAATTTGATGCTGTCATTCATCGCATTCATTTCCAAAAGCAACAAGTCCACCTGTCTGTTAGTGCCTGTCCACACAATCAGGATATCATCTACATATGTGCTTGATTGAGTTTCTGAACTTGCTGCCCTTCAGTATCTTGTTTTCCATGTCGTTCATGAATATCTCTGCCAGGATTGGTGACAACGGTGATCCCATCGCAAGTCTGATGATGGGATAACACCCGAAAGTACTTTTGTAAAAGGAACTATTAAAGTAGAATTGTACATTTGAAAAGACTTTTTCAATTTCTTTTTTCAATTTCTTAACCGGTTCTTTCAAAGCAAAAAAAAACCGGTATACTGGTTTCATTAATTATTTGAATTATTTGAAAATACCGTTTTTTTTTTTGCCCCATTCCCCCCCCCCTTCCCCATTACCTTGGACGGTAAATCGCGAGCAAAAATTGTTTTGTTTGAAAGGCGGCAAAAAGAATTTTGCACAGGGCGGCAGCAGACCTAAATCCGGCTCTGCACCAGGGCTCAATCCTCTACAGTCTGTATTGGAGGGAGGCGAACGGTACGGACCCCCGCAGACGAAGAACCTAAAAAACTCAAAATTGGATGATGACGTCGTCAGGAGACTTCAGAAAATTATCGCTTGAGTTTGACTTGATGAGTTTTCGTAATCTCAAATACCTACATTGAGGCGGTTTTCAGCTCTGATCATCTATAGAAGAGTTACTTTAGAAAATAGCGAGTCAAGTGATGTCATTAGGAGACTTGTAAAAAATTATAGCTAAAGGTCGAACAAAGTTACATAATCAGCCGGATTTTTGGCTTCGAATCCTACCTAGGAGATACTTGGAGCATACTCTCTACAGAAACGACTCGAGAAGATAACAAAGTCATCATGAGTCTGGATCTCTATAGGAGTCAAGCTCGGAGTGTGACCTTATCAAGGAATTTGACAAAATTTTGTCTGAAATCTATACAAAGGAAAGACTTTGAAAAATTTCGACTTATCAACAGAAAATTGACCAATTGCGAGAAAGACTCTCAGGACCAATCAACAGAATGGGCTTACCCGCACCCTCCCGAGAACAACCATTCTACTTATTGGTTCTTCGACGCTCAGGGATTTTTTCTCATGGATGAACATGGATGGCTTCGGAAAAATGCCATCATCTAGCTGTTCAAATTGAAGGGGATGAGGAAAGGGAGAACATGTATGGAAATTGCGAAGGCGTACAGGAGGAAATCAAACAGTGTAAACACGTTTGACAGTGAAAGATTATTCGGCTTGGTGATTGGACGAGACTATGAGGAGGCAAAAGACAGAATTTGAGACAACTTGCAGCATCAGTCTCCATGAACCTCTGGCAATATTCCCTACCATTTTTTTCTAGCCATTGTATCATCCCTGGTTGTAGTTCTACCTTACTTCAATTCCAGCTCTCGTCAACTCGGGCAAACTTTACATCCTCCCTCCCTCTCCCGCATCAGCATAGCCATCATATCACCTGTGGCTGTATTCCTGTCTTCTCTGAAGATCAGTTCTTGCGAATTCGGGAAAAAGTGTGCCCTCTTCGACACCCGTCCTACTTTGATTTTAACTCTTGTCAACCCTTCTCTCCGCAGCCTACCCATCGTTACATTCTCCAGGAGAACGCCCGCTTACGGTCTAGCCATTGTCGTTCCCCCGTGCCGTAGTTTTATCTTACTATACGATTCCACCTCTCAGAGGCACATTGACCATTCGTATCCTACTACACACTTTTGCTAAATCCCTCATCTTTAGGGCTTCAGAGCTCAGAATTTTTCTTAGTCCCTGAATCAGGGATCCAGACGAGTATTTTGGGAGAGAAATGAAAACTTTTGGAACTGTTTGACCTTTCGATCTCTTTGCTTCAGGCCATCAAGGAAGAAGAAGAAATTTTCACCTAAACAGCTTCCCGAATTTCTTTCTCAAAATTCTCTCCTGGATCCGTTTCAACTCTATATCCTTTCCAGGTTTCCACGATCTTATGTTGGCAGAAAGAAAACTTTGTCATAAGCACAGAAATAGTGACAGTTCAAACCCCGGAAAGTATAGGGTCAAAAGTTACAAACAACTATTTTTTTTTTCTCTCTGAAACACATTCCGTGTTTTTAGATCAAGATCTGTTTCACATATTCAAGGTTACGTTGTCGGTAGACGAACGTTATTTTATTTTTTGTTCTCTTTTTCTTTGTCTACGTGCGTGTATTGAATAATCGGAAATAGAAAAAAAAAACTTGTAAATTTTTGTCTTCGAATTGAGTAATATACGAACACAGAAATAGTCAATTTGTGAAGAATGACTACCGCATCCTGTTCGCAATTTTGGTCGACGTTCTCTAGATTGTTTTTTTTTTTTTACGCATGCATCTATTTACCTAAGTTGTTTGTACTCGCTACGGTATATATAAGAAAAGAAAACGGAAGATATGCAAGTTTTATAAGACCAGCTTAGTTTATTGCGCGTAAACCATAAATACATAAATACCCACATAATATTTCAATACATTCCACGACACTATTCTTTATAGAAAAAAGGACCTATTGAGTTCGATATATTCACGTATAGCCGTAATATAAATACGCAGATATAGTCTAGAGGGTAATATTCGTTCTTTATTTTTTCCACTGATTATTTCGAGACGCGTCTGGGTTGTCTACGAAAATACGGGTTGTCCTCTATGTTTTTTTCTGTCCACAGTTTTTTTTTTTTCCTAAATCATCCACAGATGTATAGTTTTGAGTAATATGAGTTTACCCCTTTCCATATTTTTCAGTTACTCTATCTCGCTTCAACTCTATGGTATTATAGTCGTCGTACGGTTTTCTATTCTCCGCGTATTTTCTTTGGCTCATAATATTATACATTTTTTTTCCCTTTCTCGAGCACTAAAGAACACGATCGTTAACGCAGATGGCCTCAGCACGCAGATGCTTACTGGAATCGGTTAATGTACTCATCGAAAAGACGAGGATGACTTGCAGTCATCTTCTAAGTGTTTTATTTCACTCTGTTCCCTCTCCCGTCCACTTTTGGTGTAAAATACGAAGACCAAAAGTACCGACATTAAAAAAATCTCGCGCCACATAAAATAATTAAAATCAGGGTTATCATATTTTGAGCGCGCGCGATGGGAATATTTTTTTATTTCCTCCCTTTTTTTTATACATTTTCCCTTTTCCGCCTGGTTAAATTGAATTTCTTTCGAATACCTTCGCGTTTAATTCTGCGTGACATTGGTAAACTGAATATTATTATAAGCTCTCTCTCTCTCTACCCACAAAGCTTATATGCATTTTATAATGTCGACAAATTATTTGCGACATACCGTGGCCAGCAATGCAGCGCAGACGTCTCTCTTCTCTATACTAGTCGATATTCGATTACCCAAGCTAATGGGAAAAGTTGCAGCCCATAAATTCGCTGAAAGCGATTTGATGAAACGAAATCAGTTGATACTGAAACTCGATATTGAATTATTAAACGCGAATTTGATTAATATTTGAATTGTAAATTAAGTAACAGTGTTGCGCGTCTAAACGTTTCTTATCTATGGTTAGATTAATGTTAATGTCAGAATTTTAATACTTTCGAATACTAAGTTAGTGTAGATTAACGCGGCGCACCGTCGGGTGGCATTTCAAAGTGTCGAGAAAATTGCGATAAATGATATCTAGTATATATGCTGGAGAGAGAAAATGCTCTGTGCGTATACTTCATCGCGAGAAAATATATATCGAAGGTAGAGTACACGTATATTGAGAGTGGAGTGGTCCATTGTTGTGTATGGCGTTTTCATAGAGGGCGACTGAATGCGAGGACGTTCGCCCATACACCCTCCTTGGGATATTCTTGACCGTAACACGGCCGATGTGATGATACTACTTGATATAGAGGATGCAGGAGGAGAGAGGATTCACACTCGAAGGGAGTATATTTGGCCACATAGTGGAGGAGAGAAGAGGACTTGCTGAATTCCTTGATTTTGATTGTCGAGCGGGGGGGGGCTGAAGAGCGACAAAACAATTACTCGAATGCACCTTCGAGGAACGCAGAAATATGGAAAGTGATTCAACACTTCATTGACCCGTTGCATGTTTTCAGGCTGGGTTTACTCTTTTCACTCATTTTCTGGATATGTGTCTTTGAAACTTGAGAAAAGTTCGACCGTTGAGATACTACAACTGAAATTTTCAACGGAGCGGAACTGAGCCACGATAACAGGGACCGGATTCTTCGGCAAGAAAACGAGTGACTTTTGGCTCTAAATTTTGACAATAATGACGTTTTCCAGTAAATTCACTCGCTCTTGATAAGAATTCAATTTTCCATTTTCAGTCCAGATTATGTTACTGCATTGTTGACAAAAATCTCCAGGGAAGCTGAGGCCAATTGATTTTGTCATTAAGAATTGAATCCAAGATTGGAGCCCATGTTTTCTTTTTCAGCGAGGAACCCGCTATCCATTTTGTCAAGGGGATTACATCCTCAGAAAACGTCCGGGAGTTCAAGTAAACTGCGTGACGTGACGTGCGTGACATGCGTGACATGACGTGACATGCGTGATTTGACGTGCGGTGACGTGTAATGCTTTATGACATCATCAGTGACCTTGACCTACTTTGTGGACTGGGGAAAATTTCAACTTCCAGCCTTCATTATATCAGGCCTAGTATACTGAGAAGAGCCCAACCAACTCATTTGCTGAGGAGACATTTTCGCGCCAACGTGATCGTGAGTGCCGTTCAACTTATTACGTCATCATTTTCAAGACTACAAAACTAGGCTATATATGATAGGAGGAGGACAAGGGAGGTCGCGGGTTCCCTGCCGCCATTGCAAACCTGCAATGGCCTCTATTTTTTTTTTAATTTTGACGTCTTGGCGCTCGCCAACAACTGACCCGTCCTAATAAAGGAGTTGGAATTGGAAATTTTGACTTTCAAGCAAGCCTGAAGAGCCAGGGATTTCTAGTTCCGGCTCCAGCTCCTGGCTCCTCGAAAATCGAAGAGTAGAGCGGAGCTAGAAGGCTGGACCTTTGGAGCGGAGCCAGAAGAAGAAAAAGAGCTGGCTCCGAGCCAGCTCCGGCTCCAGCTCCTGGCTCCAGTTTCTCAAAGAGCGGAGTGGAGTCAAAGAACTGGATTGGAGCTAGCTGAAGCTCTTGATCTTCTGAGCGGAGCCTCACGGTGAAAAAAAAAACAAGCAGAGCTAATATTACCAATTTCGTCCATATCACGCCATTGTCAGCCTTCTTTTATCTTTTATCAATATCAATTAGTATGAAATAGTTTCGGGTTCTTTTCTCTCTCTCCAGTCGGGTTGTCTTCACTTCATACTTCAAGCCTTAGGGCTTTGGATTTCAAAAATTTCCGAATTTTTCCTCGTTTTTTTTTTTTGTCATTTAGATTGAAGAGCAGCTCCTGAGTTCTTTGAAAAGGAAAGAGCGGAGCAGCTCTCAAATAGCTGTGGAGCTGACCAAAAGAGCAGAGTTTTCGGCTCTTTTCAAGATCAAATTATGGCTCCAGATCCTAGCTCTGGCTCCGGTTCCCCAGGCTCGCTTTCAAGCTATCATAATGATGGATTTGGGTTTGGAAAATGATGAAACTTCTGAGCTGTACATGGAAAACTTTGAATATGATAGGATTCGGACTTGCAGAAGTTTCAATTTTCGACTTTCGAGTTTTAGGAGCCAGGAGTTGGACAATGGAAAATTTTGGCTTTTTTCAGAGTCCTTCGTACTGAATAGAAGAGTCAGACTTGGAAAAATTTTGACTTTCAATTTCTTAGGTATTTTTTTGAAAAAAAGGCTCAAAAGTCGAAATTTCTCCGAGTCTCCCTCCTCTAATACAACAAATTCACCCAATAGAACAGGTTCCCTGCGCTCCACTTTCAACTTCGTTGTCGAAGTCCCTTTCAGTCTTATGTAGGTTGAAAGTCTTCCACGTCCCTTCCCTGTCGTATGTGTGCATCTTGATATCCTCCAAATGTTTTCGAATTCAGCTCCTTAAACGGGATAGGATTGTTTTTCCGGGTGGCTGAATGTTAAAATCGTCGAAAAGATCTCTCTCTCTCTCATGGAACAGGTTTCTTCTTCATTCACTCCGAGGAAAGTCTCTTCAGTATTCGCAGATGATTTTTCCAAAAATATGTATCCGCCATTTTTCCAACACCTGGAAACACATTTTTACGAATTTTATCAATAACGATCAGGAGAAAGGTGTCTCTCGTAAGAGTAGATGAGGTACTTTTCCCTCGATCGACTCAATGTTACGAGGGACTGCGGTAGTAGCCTATAAAGGTTCGGAGAAAAGTATCTCTCATATGAGTAACTAAGGTACTTTTTCCTTGAGCGCAAGAAGTCCGCATTTCACGCAAAATCCGTGGAAGAATCCTTATCTTTTTCGAGAAACAAACAACCGTAAATCTGGCAGCACTGAGAAAGTTCAGCTATTGAGTTTTGGAAATCTTAAGGACATCTGGAAGAACTTTGACCAGCCCGGCCGGAAAAAAAGTCTTCTCGCCTAGACAAGTTTGCTGTTCTGGGAAGGAAAGTCAGAGGGGAGGATTGTAAGCTGAAACTTTCACTAGTCCTTGCCGTATCAATGAATTCATTATAATTTTTCCACAAAAACTTGAAGAGCGTTGAACTCGACAGAGTCATAAGAAGCTACCACGCCTAGATCAACGAGGTCTCTTTTTCGTCTATTACAATATACCTAATTCTATTACTTTATAGTATCTTCTGGCATTCCAGAGTTATCTTACTTTTTGTCTTCAAAAAATACGCTCATTTCGCCGAACCAATTTACCGGAGTAGATATTCATCCTGCGGAAATTAGTGCCAAATCAAGATCTGAAATCGATAACCACCCTCGTTGACGGTTCAACAAACCAGCGTCGCTTCCCACCCCGAATAATATAGGTTAGAAACGTAAACCAGTTGTGTGAAACTCTCACAATTTGTCGGCCGAGTAAAGTGGACCCGTTATTAGTGGTGAAGGTGATAAGTTTGTACACCATTTAACAAACATTATTCAACGTGTACCTAAATGAGCGTAATTATAACTACACAACTTACTCGAGTTACAATAGCATTCAGGAAAGGAAAGACGAGGAAGAAAGGAACAAAAAAAAAAAAAACATCAAACATATCCGCAGCATTTGGGAACGTTGAATTTTTTAAAAAATAAAACGCGCTGAACAATCGATTATTTATTCATTAACGCGATCGTTGAAGCATTAAAATTCATAAATTCTCGTTTGATCGCCGCCAACTTAACCCGTAGTCGTACACTTCGTATGTGTTTTTTTTTCCCTATTTTTTTCCTTCTTCTTCTCCTCGTTCACACAAGAATACCAAACAGAAAAATTGGTGTGTCGAGAGATACTAACGCGGAAATGCGACTACTCGCAAAAATGTAAATTGTTTTTCCCTTTCTTATGTGTGACGCGACAAGAGTCAAAAAACTCAATCTCGAATACTGTATAGGACCTATTTACGACTGTGTTAAGTATCGTATAGTCTGGCTCTGATCTACAGTCTATAAAGGGAAAAATAAATGAATGTACGTTACGTGCTTAGAGAGTAAAAAAAAAAAAGTGAAAAAAGAAACGAAAACCTACAAATTCTAAACGTAATACTCGAACTGTAAACCTCGCGTCATCCTTTACTTTTTTTTTCTATTTTTCCTGTCCTAATCGCCCTCTCGTCTTAATAGAGACAGCTTTTCACGGGTTCTTTTTCTATACCATCTTTCCGTGCAATCGATTCCGCAACCGTTTACAAAAATCTCATCTATTGAAACCCTTCTCTCTTCTTTTTTTTTTTCTGCGGATTTTTTTGTAGTTTTCGTAGCTTTTAACCTGTCTTGAACTGATTAAAGAAATAGGGATATCAAAATCAGCTGCGAAATTCTGCGTGACCCCCAAATTCGTTCCAAATATCACAAACAGGTAGGTATTATCAACAGATTCTACCACAAATAGAGTTTTCACATATTAGGGGAATGAAAAAACGAACTAAAAAAATCGCGATTTTTTTACTAAGCTCGGAAACGCGAACAATAGGACGTCACCTCATTTTTTAATGAGGGGTTACATTAAGACTTTTTTTTTTTCTGAACAAAAATCGTATCTCTTAAAGTACTCGAAATCTTTCCTAATATTAGGGTAATGAGAGAGGGGTCGATTTGAAACGAGCGTAACTCAATTCGTCAACAGATGTACAACAGCACGTACAGAGAGCTGTACGTATCGTGCGAACAGGAGTTAAATTATCGATTAACGAGAGAGGGATCGAGAATTACTCGCTGACAGCGACTCCAAGAAAGCCGAGTATGATTAACATATTATAACATCGCGATAGCAATTTTGTTGACCGCGATGAGAAGTCGACGTCAATCAGAATGTGAACACGCTGACTAAAAGAATTAGTGACCCTGATTGCGAATCCTGTGTACGATCGTTATATACCTGTTTGATTGATGACGCTGCTCGAATATACATTCGCCTACCCAACTAACTGACGTGATAGCAATTTAAATATTATATCGATGTTATATAGACGAGTTGAAGCAACCATAAACGTGTGTGTGTATAGAAAGTTCAGCGAGTTATGAGAAAGAGGTTGACATATGGACGGACGGGATGGGGCGGGAAGATGCGATTGCGAAAATTTTGATACAATTTAACCGTTTAGAAATGTTGTTATAACTGGAGGCTGTACTTCAAACTGTGCAATCTTTACATACCGGATACTCCTATAGCTCGTGAACAGCGAAATATTTTTGTTCGTTCACAGGAGAATCAATTTTTTACCTTCTACTCTTCCAAACTAGTTCGGAGAGCCCTAGTGCTAGCCATCGACCTGTATTGAGGATGTTCTGAACTCTGAGCACTAGAATTTCTTTGCTCAAAACTTTCTCTAACCCCTATAGAAGTTCGCCGGTATATACGCGAGGATGTAGCAGGATAGAGAGGGTCAATGTGTTTCCGAGAGGTGTATCTACCAAAGTTGGTTCATCTTCTAGCGACGTGAAATTTCTCATCATCAGAATGAGGCGAAAACGTCTGGGTTTCTCACGGGCACTGTAACGAAACACCGCGAATGCAGTACGTCATCGACCCCGTCCCCGTTTGCGTTGTTCCATTTCAGAGCCCGGGAGAAAAATGAGCATGAAATCCTCGTACTCGAAAATTCTGAAAAAAACTTCAACTTACGACCCAAGAGTCGATTTTGGAAAATTTGATACACCGAGTAACTGGAGCACTCCTGGAGAGCACATGAACCTTCCTTATACTATACCGGGTTATTGCCGGTGCACATGGTGTCGAATTTACAGTGAAATATTCGGAACTAGCCAAGCTAAACTGATGGTTCAAAATCGGAATCTATAAGATGACGCCCATCGATCATCGATATTGATTACGGCTGAATGAAGCGCTATTGACTCCTCTCGCTCGCAGTTTACCCAACCGTTTCCTGGATTCACTCACATGTGAAGTCGGGTGAATTCTCCCCCCCCCCCCCTCCTGTCTGCAGTCTAGCCATCGTGATTCCTCTGACTGTGGCCTGTGTCCTTCCAATTCCTATGAATTCGAGCAATTTTTCCGACCTCCTTGTACTCACTGTACAACCATCGCGACGTCCTTGGCTATATTGCGGACTTGAACAAATTCTTTCCTTTCCTGCGCAAAAAACAAACCATCAAATGACCCTCGGTCTAGCTTTTATTTTTTCTCAATTCCAGCCGTTGTAAACTCGAAAAAAGACTTTTTCCCTGGCTTTGCTATCCTAGATTCTCGATGAAGTCAAGTCTCCCCCCACTGACTTACCTTGAGAAACATGAAGTTGTTCTTTTCACATGTTTCATGTCTTTGCTTTGACCCTACCCTCTTTTGAAAATTTACGTGTGCGTGCGTGTGTGCAGATGACCTTAGGACTTATGATTCTTTCCCCTCTGAGCTCTACCTTAATTTTGAAAATGTGCCTGCGTTCCTGCTACACCTCTCTTTGATCTGGTCAGTAAACCACTAGGATACTAGACTTATACTCAGAGTATTGCAGCCGGAAATTTCAGCTTTGGCTTTTGGCTTGAACTTACGGCTTTGAAGAATATGGCTTTTGGCTTTCGGCTTTTGGCTTTTTGAAAAATTGAGCTGACTTTTGGCTTAATCTGGCAAAGTCGAAAAAAGTTGAAAAAGTTCGGCTTAGTTTGGCTTTCGGCTTAAGCAGGTTTCAGTAAAGCTGGTTTTCAGCTTCGCTCTTATCAGTAAAAATTTGGCTGATTTCAGCTTTCGGCTTTTGGTTTTCAGCTGGCTGCAATACTCTGCTTATACTAGGTCTAGGAACCCTGTGTACTGTATCCAGTGCTGCCAGATAATACCATCAAAAACCCGTATCCGCCGTCAGAGAATTTCTACTCACTCTCACCAATTTATCAATAACGATCAGGAGGAAGGTATCTCTCGAACCTGGAACTGAAGTACTTTTCCCTTGATCGCCTCAATGTTACGGAAAACTTCACCACCATCCCTTGAGAAAGTATTTCTCACAATAGGGACTAAGATACTTTTCCCTTGAGCACAAGAAATTCGTATTTCAGGCAAACAGTGCTGCCAGATCTACGGATTTTTGTTCCTCGTGAAAGATACAAATTTTTCTACGGATTTCTTGTGCCCGAGAGAAAAGGACCTTAGTCACCAATATGAGAGATACTTTTCTCCTGGTCTTTATAGGCTCATACCGCTGTCTCCCGTATTATTGAGTCGATCAAGAGAAAAATACCTCAGCTGTTCCTTCGAAAGATATCTTTCTCCTGATTGTTATCGATAGATAGGTGAGAGTCCGTTTGGTCTTGGGAAAATGGCGGATAAGAATTTTTGATAATATCATCTGGCAGTGGGGGGGAATATGTGATACATATTGCTAAGCGTCAGTGGCGTAGATACGTTTTTTTCATGGGGTAGGGAGGCGGGGGGGGGATATTTCCTTATTTTCGCAAAAAGTTGACAAAATCACTGCATTGAACGGAAAATAGACACTTAAAAGATTGCGATGGGAGATATATCCCCTTCCACCTCCCTCCTTATGTACGCCACTACTAAGCAAATAATCAGTACTCATTTTGATGGTCACATCGACACTCAACAACCAAATAGTTGAATATTGAGAAAGAGAAAGACATGATCTTTATTTATTTGGCTCCGCCAGAACATTTTTCTACTTTTTCGTGCTAAACTGTCACTCATTGTCGTCTCCTACCTCCTGGCCCTCAACCAATCAACTTGGATGATCGCTCTATGCCAGAGAGGGTGAGAGCACCATCGCATTGACTGAATCTTGATGAGGAGAGAATGGCAGGACTCTACTTCCTCACGATGTTTTCGTGGCCACCGAGTTAGATGTGACATTTTAGTCTTACCACACACACTCTTCGTAAACATAACGTCAAGCTTCTTTCACAACTAACTGAAAACTAGGTCACGCCGTATTCTATTTTTGACCAGGTTTCCATAGCTCAATTAGCGCTTACGTTTTATACCCATAAGAATTCTTCGTACCGGTCAGTGTACCTGCCTCGTTTCCCTTTATTCGCGAAAAATTTCCAACCTCTCACTCGTTAACAAATTACGTACGATTTTTCAAGCTAAATTCGAAAATACTAAGTGTATAATGTACGCTCGTTCGCTCTTCGTCTATGCACATCAGCCGACAACGGGAAAAAAAAACGCATTTGTACAAGTAGATTTTTCAAAAAAAAAAAAAAAAAGATGAACGTTAATCACGGGCCAGCCCGGTATATTACAGTAACTTTGTGTAGTTACCTTCCAAAAGTAGTGGAGAAGAAAAATAGACGCAGTATTAGAAGAGGACGAGCGCGAGATTTTCGTTTCTACGAATCATTAATTATCGGTGGTGCGCTGCATAGAATCAGTCACTCTTTTCCTACGCTCGAAAATTCTCCTTAATTCTCGATTAAATTTTCAATGGTGTGTGCACGGACGGGCACGCTCTCTGGTCGGCGATCTGGCCGCCGATGCGCCCCGATGACGTGCGATCTCGTTGCCGTACATTGTACGCGACGGTGATAGACGGAGAGAGGAGCGCGCGGTCATTTCACTCTCTCTCTCTCTTTCTCTCTGATAAATTTTTTTTCCATACCGCTCCTCTCGCCTCATCGGCGTGTACACAAATGAAGCAAAACCGCGTGTATTCTTCGTACACGGTTGCTCTTTTACCTTTTTACCCGTGTACTCCGCGAGTGCGTACGCGTATATTCCCGGATGATGATAATAATATTCTAACGTGTATCTAGGAAATTTTAAAGCCGCGCAGAGAGAGAGAGAAAGAGAGAGATTCATTTGTTTTTGCATAGGACAATGATTAATAGTGCGTTTAAACTGACAGCTCCCTATTTATTATGGGTTCAACTTCATTTTAATAACCAACCACTATCGTAATCACCATCATCTGGACTTCGTTTTTATAATCATTGTCTGACATTTCTGGAAATAAGTACGTACCGGTATTTTTCCTCGGCAAGTCCAGCAGTTTTTTCCTTCATTTCTTATATATATACGCTTCTCTTCTTAATGTAATGACTCGACAAATTGAGTTTTCTGTTCTAACGAATACAATGTTTCAAAAAAATATTGGTATAAGAGTTCCTTTTTTTCTTCTTCTTCTTTCTTACTTACTTACTCACTCCGGCAGAGTGTTTAAAAAAGAATATGGCCCGGCAACTCGTGAACTAAACGCTTCCAGCGTAAATACCAGGAGAAAGAGAATATTTTTTGTGATTAATATACGCCGGTTACTATTCAGATATAGCAGCTTTACACAATGCAGATTAATGATGGCGATGGGTTGGACATGAATCGAATTTTGTGTAGGATGACTGTGTGTGGTTTTTATAATTTTTCTCTCTCTCTCCCTCACCTCTAGATATCTCGTTCATATATAAAAAGTTTTACG
This sequence comes from Aspidiotus destructor, assembly GCA_035079395.1. NCBI lineage: Eukaryota > Metazoa > Arthropoda > Insecta > Hemiptera > Diaspididae > Aspidiotus > Aspidiotus destructor. The sequence goes on from JAVHKZ010000007.1 coordinate 12,043,124, forward strand.
ATTCGATGAAACTTATTAGCTATACATTATAATGTGAAAAAGATATTGTAATACCTCGTTCTACGTATATACTTTTTTTAAAGAGCTGATTACATATTTTTATAACTAGTAAGGTTATTGAAATAGTAAATATGTACGAACAAGTAGTCGAGTGGCTTCCCGTTTTTTTCAATCATTCCTCAGCACTCTCGCATTAGGCAGTACGGAGAACGCGTTTTTGTATTATGAAATTTTTGAAGATATTGAGTGCGCGTATTTACACTACATAAAAGTAGACCTTCGCTGATGTACGAGTGTAAGAAAATTGAAAGCAATTCTCGAAGTTTCAAAATGTTTGTCACGATGACCCTAATTTGAAATAAAAAGATCCATAAAATTAAGGACTGTGGATTGAAAATCTCGAGATTTCTCTCAAATCTTCCTTTCTCCAAGACCAACTGACATCAGAAACAGAAATTAGTGATTCTACCTTCTGAAATTGAATCACGGATTTGTTTTTTCTTCTGACTCCGTATAAGCTAGTGTAGTGAGAAGGATAAGTTGCTATGACGTCATCAGTTCGTGACGTCATTTTCGTCTCGCGATTTTACCCTAGTATATTGTATGTTATTCTAACTACGTGCAGCACAAATTGGGAATCGTGTTCTCGGCACAACTCGAAGGATATATATTTCAAGCACCTTTATGAAACAGCAAGCTACAAATTAGTTCATAGGCCAAAAACGAGCAAATTTACATTCTATTTCACAGAATGACTAACCTCATTCTCCACTCCTGGTATTATTTCTGGTCCTCGATCCATTAAAGAATTTGAATTCATCGGTTCACATCTAACCACCCTTCCGGACGAGAAGAAGTTGTTATAGTATTGGAACTCATATTGAGTGTGATAAGGTGTAAGGTAGTGCACTGCAAATTTAAGAAACCCAAATGCGCAATCCTACTAGTTACTTAGCTTATGAGAATACTTTTTGGCCCCGTCAGCAGTTGTATCGCTACCGAAGAACAGGGCCTGAAACATTGGTTTCATATTACAATAACACTGTGATCTAGCAGAGGATAGAATGAAGATGCATTATAACTGTTTCAGCATTGTTCGGTATGAGGGTGAACAAAGACTTGAGGACTTTAAGTGGAAGTCACAAAGGTCCTGATTCATCAGAACTCATTTTGAAAGTGATGGGGTGTAAGTAGTGCACTGCAAATTGAAAGAATTTCAAATGTTAAGTTCTACCTAATCAGTTACTTGGCTTACAGAAGTACTTCCTGGCTTCATCCCATCGTCAACTGTATCGCTACTAATGAATAAGGTCTTAAACATTGGTTTTATATTATGATAAAACGGTGATCTAGCAAAGGACAGAATGAAGATAACGTCCATCTGTTTCAACATTGTTTGCTATAATGATGAACAAGAAGTCACAAAGATTCTAAATCATCTAAACTCATATTATGTGGGATTACATGTAAGTAGTGCACTGCAAATTAAAAAGATGATGGCGGATTTTGATATTAACAGACTCAAAAATTGGCTTGGTGGGAAGTTCCACAAACTCATGTGGAGAATAAATTTTTAAAACGTATGTTACAATTTGCAGATTCCAAAATGATAAACTGCCAATTGGTGAAGAAGAAATGTTAGAGAATATCACTGGGTGAAGGGGGGGGGGGAGTGATTGTGAGGATTGTGATAGCTCGTTTGCAAAGTTGAACTTAACGTATATAGCCGCATTCATAAATTATTGTTATAGGCTTAAAAGCAATGATGACTGGGTCAATAAGAGCGAACCCTTTTGCGTGCGCAATTCTGTTTGAACGTTTTCGCGAATATTTGCAACGATTTTTGACTTAGACAAAGAGCGTTATTATGATCTCAAGCTTAAAATGAGTGCTTAGGTGGGATTGAAGCGAAAGGAAGGGTGAATTACATGGGCTGAGAGGGAAGATTTTGGCATTGGAGCCAGAGAGAAAGATCACACTAACAGAGAAGAGGAACACTTGCTTAAGCGCATACGCTGAGTTAAAAGCTAGTGCTTTGACGTACCAAGGGCTAGTTGAGGCCCAGGAGATTGAATGGACTCCAGCAGCAGGTGTCAATTGGTGGACGGAGCAGACTACTCGAGCAGGACTTAACGGTCACACCCGTGATACAAGGGGTGTTCAACAAATTCCGACATTTTCTACAACTCTTTCAAATACCCCATATACAAAATATTACACGTATAAAAAAGTCTCTCTCGCTCTCAAATACACGATTTCCATGTCCTCGAGCACTGGCACTTTTTCAAAGGTTATCAAAGGTGAGCCCGTCTGTAATATTATTGTAAATGTGAAATATTTCAGAAACAATATAACCAGCGACGCTAACGTGTTTACGTTCATCGTTTGAATAGCGAATTTATGTTTCGTGTGACAGTTCTACACGGTTGCGGTTAGGTAAATACAATTTTTCAAACTGATAATAAATTTAACGTTGGTTATACCTGATCTGACTTGATTATACGGAGGGCTGTCAGTTACGCATTACGTGAACAGCACGAGTAATGAATATGAAAAGGTGTCCATAACATTTGGAATTCTTTAAGATTCTATGATTATGCACGTAGTATATTTGTCAAGTAGAAATTTAGCGTCCGGACACGATAGAAGTCTCGATGCTTTATAGATTGAGGACGAATTACAAAAACTAGATGGGCGGAGAAACTGAAATGTTTTTTTTTAAACGACAGTAACAGAACTTTCAATCTTGTTATGTATGCAGTGGTTTGGCTACAGGAGCTTTACTTCGCTTACTAATGTATTTACACAATGTCGGGGGTTGTTTCTGTCAGCGGTTTTTCGAAATGCGGGTACCTTTGCGTTAGTCTGGCTGTCTGGCTACTATAGATTCTCAGGGTGAAGACTGGGTACCAGGGATTCTGTACGATACGTAGTATCATGTTGCATACGCGTTTGCCTGATTCTCACCGTAATGGTAGTTGGTTTATGGTCTTATGGCAATGGAATGGGTCTGTTATTTCTGCATTCCTCTGCCTTAAGACCAATGTAGAATAGGGATCTTATGATGAGAAGCAGGCGAACGATATGATCTAGGAGAAGAGCCCTGTGACGACAAGTTGAATGCGACTGAGGTGCTCACAGCAGACGGGGTTCTTCACAGATATACATTTTTTTGCGTCACTTCTTACCAGTGTTGTTCGTGCAGCTTGCATAAGCGTACGCCGTTAATCGCTCACGGATTGTACTGTCTTAATTTCATTGTCATTGGTCGTTTTCAGTGACCCAGAGTTCATTGTTCCTCCGGTCGGAACTCTTCCAAGTCCCTCTACTGATCTATAAATTATTCCAAGTCCCGAAAGTAAGTCAGAGCCCTTGCTCTTTATCAGGATCACGATCTTTCAAAGAGTGGCGTACTACGAGACCTCCTATAAGATGGGTTACAGTTGGGTGACATCTTCAACTTACGCATCAATCCCCACAAAGACGGATACAGGTTCGAGATGACCATCAATGAAATTCGTCTACAGGAACTGGACACGTGCCCATTGTGCGAGGCATCACTCCTCGACCCTAGAAGCTCCGTATAGGAAGCGCACACAACTCATTGCTAGCTCGGACATCACCGAGCAGAAGCCTCTCAGTATGCGAAATAAACGATTTGTTTACCCAAATTTGATACTTTTATTACATACGCGACGAATTACTCGCCTCTCTCAGTCAACAATGAAATTATTACGGGTTACAGAGAGACAGGCGTGCGAACGCAGGAAGACTACACTACCACACACTCCATTCGTACGCGACAAAAAAAAGTATAGCGAACAAAATAGGACGCGGTAACCGTGCGGTCGCGCGAAAAACAGGGGAATTGCGAAAATATACACGGAACTAAGGAGCATGAATGCATACAGGATACGCTACGATGGAGAAATGAAGGGGAAACCGAGTAAAGAGGAAGCGCGCATGATACGTATCATGATATATTATATGCACGGCCTTTATATTTTTGGGGTGAAAAACGAGGTTAAACGGCCAAAAATTAGATCATTTGTTCATTGTTGGGTTTTCACGCTCTTCTGCTCTACAATGGCTTGTTTGACACTGATACCCTATTAGCGAAATTTGGCGAACTATATAATAGCGCGTTTCCCAAATTGTGGTAAAAAAAATCCCCCCTTCTTATCTTAATACGCTCTCTCTCCCCGTGTCGAGTGGTAATTTGTCACTTATTACGGTACGTTGCGTTCGTTTATTTATTATTAACTTTTTTTTTTTTCTTCTTCGTAATTTATGTTGAAACCGGTTGTAATATACATATTCACTTAAGGTATACGCTTATTATCGAAAGAGACGAACCTCTCGTTATTTTTAAATAAATGACGATATTTTCGAGTGTTCAATATTTACTCTTTTTTTTTCGTGACTAGAATATTTTTGAATACGATGATTTTTTTCTTCTTTTTATCCGAAGAAAAATAAAGAAGACGTGAAACGATTTACGTGCTCGTATGTTTACACTATTTTCTTTCAATTTTTTTTTTTTTACGTATATACGTTATACGTACACGGTGATTTATTAGACAAAATTGTTGGAAAACTGTCAGAGTGCTCTGAAGACAGAATGTGACCTAATGCGTTTGTGTGGCCTTTTTTTTGTGCGGTGCGAATATTCGTAGAATTCGATCGAAGATGGTGGGCAAAATTTTGGAGCGTATTCACTCCCTTGTTCATGTCCAAATATACTCGCGCTTAATTCGATCTTAAAAATCGGTTGACGTTGCAAGATTTCATCCCCTTCGACGGTCCCACGATAACAATGAGAACGTAATAATATTCTGACTACGTGCAGCACAAATTGGAAACCGTGTACTCGGCACAACTCGAAGGATTCCTGAAGGTACCAGACTACTTCTTCAGTACATATTTAGTATTTCAATAACCCTGCTGATTATAAAAATATGTAATCAGCTATTTCAAGTACCTTCAAATAAATCAGCAGCGTACATATTAGTTCATCGGCCAAAAACGAGCAAAGTTATATTCTATTTCGCAGGATTGCTCCATTGAATACGAGTTCCAACAACTAACCGTCATCCTGGTTCTAGATGGGCCCGAAATTCGTTCCTAAATAAATGCTCCATTGACGTAGCTTGTAATAAGATTTGGGTAAATCATCGTTCACTTTATAAGGATCGTTACGAACAATTGAAATTGGTTAAGAAACATGAAGCAGCTGACCTTGCCACAAAGCAATCACAGCGTTTACCTTCCGTAACTGATTCCTCCTTCATGTATGATTCAAACTCTACGGCTAATTCCTCATCCTCTCCTCCTGGCATGATTTCTGGTCCTCGATCCATTGAAGAATCTGAATTCGTCGGTTCACTCCCAACCACCCTTTCCGACGAGAAAAAATTATCGTAGTATCGCAACTCATATTTAGTGTGATACTGTTTGAGTAGTGCACTGCAAATTTAAAAAACCTAAATGCGCAATCTTACCTAATTAGTTACTTGGCTAACGAAAGCCTGGCTTTACCCCATTGTCAACTGTATCGCTACTAATGAATAAGGTCTTGAACATTGGTTTCTGAATTGTTGTGATAACACTGTGATCTAGCAAAGATAGAGTGGAGATAGGGTGTAATTGTTCCAGTATTGTATGCTAATGCTATAAGGATGAACAAAGAACTTGCAAAAATTCTAAATCATTAAAACTCACTTGAAAAGTGATGTGGTGTAAGTAGTGCACTGCAAATTGAAATGATCTCATGCTCATTCTACCTTTGTTACTTAGCTTACAGAAGTACTTCCGGGTATCACCCCACCATCAGCTGTATTTCTGCTAAAGAATAAGGTTTTAAACATTGGCTTCATATTCTGATAACTCTGCGATCTAGCTAAGGATAGGATGGAGATAGGAGGTAACTGTTTCAGCATTGTTCGCTGCATTATGTGAAAGTCGAAAAGATTCTGAATCATCAGAATTCATTTTGAGTGTCATGAGGTGCAAGTAGTGCACTGCAAATTGAAAAGATTCCGAATGTTTAGCTCTACCTAATTAGTTACTTGGCTTACAAAAGCCTGGCTTTACCCCATCGTCAACTGTATCGCTACTAATGAATAAGGTCTTAAACATTGGTTTCATAATTATTGTGATAACACTGTGATCTAGCAAAGATAGAGTGGAGATAGGGTGTAATTGTTCCAGTATTGTATGCTAATGCTATAAGGATGAACAAAGAACTTGCAGAAATTCTAAATCATCTAAACTCATATTCAGTGTGGTGAAGAGTAAGTAGTGCACTGCAAATTAAATAGGAAAAATTCTACTTCCTTGGTTACTTAGATTGGAAAGTTTGCTCTGAACATCAATTCTCTTATAGTTTTGGTCTTCATACTGAGTTTCCCTTCAGTCAATCTTCTAGGGACTGATTTTCAAGGAAAAGTATTGATACTGATCAATTTTCATTATTGTATACGAGTCTCGAAATGAAGATCCACGATCAAATAATTAAGCTCCGAATTCAAAGTCACCTACCAGGGTCGCTACCGAAGAACAGAACCTACCAGGAATTTCCCGATTTCCGTTCCATCAGTCCAACCCTGATCGTTCTCGCCTCTGCAGTCTCTGGGTGTTCTCAAAGATTTCTTCGCGTGTAAGATTTCATAGATTCCTTCATCATTATGCTGTTCTTCATCGCAGTGTTTGCCAAATAATGACTTTTGATCTAGCAGAGGATAGAATGGAGATGCGGTGTAACTGGTTCAGCATGTTTTACCATAAGTATGAACAAGGACTCGAGAACATGGTTCTGAATCATCAAAACTCATTTTGAGAGTGATGCGATATGCATGAATTTTCGGTCAGTGGGCAAGATTCAATCCCCTCTAGCTTCCGCGACGGCCCTGTATAGAGGCAATCGTAATATAAGTGATAGGAGTCCATTCAACTGCCCCAATTTTCCAAGTTTCCTTATGAAACACGATCCGTAAACTCGAATGACCCGTGTATGATCGAAGATTTCTTTACGTAACTACATTCACCCGAGCACACATGAATACATTCATTGAGCCAGAGATCTCATTCTCCTGACTATTAATAAGCAGACATTGAGTCTGGTCACTTTCTTCTTTCCATCGAACTGGAAAAATAAACAAACGAAGACAACTTGGAAAATATGTAACGACAAATTCTAAACGATACACTTCATTGAAAAGTGAATCTGATTCATTCTAGAGCAGTGGGTCCATTAGTCAACCCTCCTCCAGTCACGAGGCACCCCTGCCCAGCTCATTCGATCGGTAATTAATATTCCGGGTAATTATATATTATTACGAGAATATATACAACTCCTATATACAGTCGAGTCTCAATGAGAAGCGTTCCACGCTTGGGGGCTTTTTCTTTTTGCAAAAATTCTCGCTGATTTTAATCGTTAGGCATCATAACGTATGCGAGTATGCACGCATATATTATGCGTGTACTCGCAGAGATCTTCTCATTTCGATAACCGGATATCACGATTTAAAACGGCATATACTGAGCACACATAATCGACTCCATTTTCGTACATTCAAGCCAAGCGTTCCCCTCTTCATCGTCACTCGGTTATCGAATAACCAATTTTATATTGACTTTCGAACGCCTCGCGTACCTACTCGTAAATTGTACGAAGCTCTCTTTTTTTTCTTCTCTTTTTTATTGTAATTGATCGAGCTGTAAACGCCTTCCTCTGCCTGTCTCGAATGTAAATTATTTTTGAACGTCTTGGAAGGAGACAAAATTTTACCATTTTCTCGCTCGACTGGCACACGGGCATTCTGCCAGTCAGTGCGTGAAGGAAATGCAAAAGGAAAAATCGATCCTAGTCATCGAATAACAATCAGCGAAAAGATAGGTAGCAACGTTCTAAGCCTGCCTCACGTATACGTCTCAATACGGTAAACACATTAACTCAATTTTTTTCTTAAGGCTTTAACCTGGGTGCATTTCCATAAATACGTACTTAGTAAAGAGCAAAGGTACCTATAAATCGCGCGTTGAGAGTATCAATTGTTTCGATGATAAGTTATTGGCCTCACCTCTGACTAATATGAATTTGAAATGGTTTGCCCTTTATTATTCAAGGTAACGATCATACAGCATTTCCCGGCTTCTTGAAAAATGTTACAGCGCAATATCGTTTTATTTTGATACACGTTAGCAATAATGAACGGACCGAATCTGTATATATTTATACGCCCGCGTTTGTACATTTTTATTCTACAATTATTAGTGGATTTTTTTTTTTTTTTTTCGTAAGTCACACACGAAGGTGATTGACCCGTTATTTAGACCGGATAAACAAACAATGTAAATCCTTCGGCGCGATATGGCCTATCCTATAGTGGCGCGGCGTAGGAAATAAATTATTTGGTCGATGACATATTGGATGGTAATGTGGGAAAGTGGAATATATTCGTTCGATATATAGATTTTGTATACTGAGAAAGGAAAAAAAGTGGAAGAATATAGCGTTTTAATATTAACATTAAAAGGAAGTGTATAGCGTACCACTCTTTATAATGTGACGCCTCAGGATGTTTGATTTCAACGCGTCTTAATAAACACGTCGCGAGAGAGAAGTTGTCGACGCTGACAGATGAAAAATTATCTATGATAGAACTCGCGAAAGGCGCGATACGACGCCTAAAAATGTTTCTCGAGTACGTTGCAATCGATTTGGGATGTGGAAACGCGCACTTTGAGCTTTAAAATGTACTTCCGATTTCAATGAAAAACAGTTAGTCTGAAAATTTTCCGAACTACTCGCTTACGTTTTCTCATTAACCTGAGAGCAAATTTCTAGCCATTCCCTGGACCCAATTTTCTTTCGAGTCCAGTATCTATGGTATTCAATTTTGTGGATCAGAAAGTACGGCTCCTTCAGTTCTACAGAAAAGTCTGGAGCGGTTAGGTTTTTGACATTACACGTCTAATTTTATGTCCCCATTGAAATCCTATTCCAGTTAACTGAGGCCATGCCCAACGTGAACTAGACTATCTATCAAGCACTGTCATCAGGAATGCTCAAATAATATACTTCTCAATGGAGTTCCATAAGGGTCACATCCCAGTGGAACAGTTTTCCATCCAATTTTATCTCTCCCGATGATATATTCTAAAATCCGTAATGGCCATTTTTTCTACACCTATAAACGGATTTGTACCGATCTATCGTAACGATTAGGAAAAAGGTATCTCTTACACTGGTAACCCAGGTACTTTTTCCTTGATCGACTCTACAGAGAAATGCGGTATCAGCCTGTAACGACTAGGAGAAAAGTATCTCTCCAACGAGCTACTAAGGTACTTTTCCCTTGAGTACAAGAAATCCTCATTTAATGCAAAATCCAAAGAATAATTTCGAGGAAAAAAATCCGTAGATCTGGTATCACTGTTAAATTTCTCGGCTACCGCAAATTGAAGAAATTGAAGCCAAAATTCTCTTAGCTTCAAACGTCTTAGAATCCTTCCACCGGTTGCAACCAAAAAATTCAACTTTCTTCTGTCATATTCTAGTCCGATCTATTCTAGAATAGGGATCAACTCGCACACTCATCACATCTCTTCAGAATTCCGCCACTCACCACGGTCCCTTTTCGTACTAACCCTGCTTTCAGCCTAACCACCCCGCCGGGTCAGATCATCTACCTCTAGATTGTCGTCGCCAGTTTCCTCACCTCTGTCTCACAACTTCCTCAAGAGTCTGCGAGACAGCCACAATTCGGGGTCTTGATCAACAAAAAACTTTATCCAGCTTCCACCAAAAAAACAGTTCTCGCTCTGACTGGGAAAATCTATTAATGCCCGTACTTTCATTATTAGAAGGATACGTAATCGCTGCTTGCTGAAATTCATGTATTAAAATTTAAAACGAACTTCGGCGAAAATTCAGTTTAAAAAGCCAACGTCGTAAGAATGTAATTGACTTTTGAGCGGTCGTATACAGCATAAAATATGTATAGTGCGAGATGGAGCAGGACGGGGAGATAATGCATCGGATTCTGTCCGGAAAGGAGGAAAAAAATCGTGATCGCACGTCTCCACTTGGCGCTCTCACGAAGTAAAAATGAGTTCGCGTCGTGAATTCTGTGCTATAGAGCGCGAATTATAATTTCTCTGCCACTCGAGCGATATTACGAAAAGTTGTAATCTACTCCAGATTCAATTACTGCGTACACGCCGCCGCTTTATAATAACTTGCGAAAATTTCCGACATTAATTGAACCGCGTGCACGTATAGAAAGATGAAATGTCCGCGTGTTTACGTAGAAAATGCACTTTTACGGATGAAATCCGGCCTAGGGTTGCTCGAGAGTCGTCGATCTCGGAAACGAAAGCGGATTGTGAACTCATTGTGTTTCAACTGGGCATGATTTAGGTAGTGTACGCGATATTGAGGTCCGTTCAACATCAGGAAAAAGAAGCACGAAACTTGAAATGAAAAGGATGAAAAGTCACTATTTGCGATGAAGAACAGCATAATGATGAAGGAATATATGAAATCATACACGTGGAGAAAACTTTGAGAACACTCAGAGATTACATCGGCGAGAACGAGCGACCCTGGTAGGTGACTTTGAATTCGGAGCTTAATTATTTGATCGTAGATCTTCATTTCGAGACTCGTATCCAATACCGAAAATCGATCAGTATCAATACTTTTCCTTAAAAATCAGCTCCTAGAAGATTGACTGAAACGAAACTCAGTCTCAAGACCCAAAACTATAAAAGAATTTAAGATCAGAGCGAACTTCCCATTCTAAGTAACTAAGAAAGTAGAATTTTGCATATTTAATTTGCAGTGCACTACTTAGTCTTCATCACACTGAATATGAGTTTAGATGTTTCATGCGAGTTCTTTGTTCATCCTTATAGCATTAGCATACAATACTGGAAGAATTACACCCTCTCTATACTCTATCTTTCCTAGATCACAGTGTTATGAAACCAATGTTCAAGACCTCATTCATTAGTAGCGATACAGTTGACGATGGGGTAGAGCCTGGCTTTTGTAAGCCAAGTAACTGATGGAGTAGAGCAAAATATTCGGGATCTTTTCAATTTGCAGTGCACTACTTACACCTCATCACGCTCTAAATGAATTCTGATGATTCAGAACCTTTGCGACTACTAACTAATGTAGCAAACAATGCTGAAACAGTTACACCGTATCTCCATTCTAACCTTAGGTAGATCACAGAGTTATCAGAATATGAAGCCTATGTTTAAGACCTTATTCTTTAGCAGAAGTACAGCTGATGATGGGGTGATTCTCGGAAGTTCTTCTGTAAGCTAAGTAACAAAGGTAAAATGAGCATGAGATCATTTCAATTTGCAGTGCACTACTTACAGCACATCACACTTCAAGTGAGTTTTGATCATTTAGAATTTTTGCAACTTCTTTGTTCATCCCTCTCAGAACTCGGTCATGCGGTTGATATTTGCTTCCAAATGGCAAGAATTGCGCAGACAAAATTTCTAAGCCTCGATTCCAGGGATAACTGATTTCGATCTCATCGCTCCCATGAGTGTATCATAGGGCAGATTTCCTGCAGAAGAACGGTAGTTACATCGTGCCCACCCATATCCTCTCTTGTCTGTTCATAAATTGCCTGTTCGACAAAGCACCTCACCAATACTCACAGATAAGCCATCATTTTCATGTCTCAACTTCTGGAACATCCATACTCGACGTGTGAGCTCTCTCGCCCACCTCTACTAAATATGCAGTTGAAGATATTTGTTAATTCTACACACATTCTTATGACAAACAAAATCCAATTTTTCATCGAAACGTGCACTCTTCTTCAACCGGTTCAACGTCGTCGGATTTACGAGTTCAAACTTTCGGTACGTGTTTCCTCACGCAAATGGAACGCTGATGCGCCAGAAATTCGTTACACGTCCTCCTATGAAATTTTCTGGTAGCTTAACACCATTACACGCGTTCACTTACTGTTTTACCGTAATCTTAGAAGAATTGTACGTTACTTCGAAGGTTTCTTCTTCTAAAGCTAATTTATTATTCGTTTCATGCGCGAGAACAAGCCAGAAACGGAAGAAAGAGAGAGAAAAAACCCATTTTCGTCATATTTACACTGATAGTAATTTTTGTAAATCACAAATACATGTTTATACATATCATTCGATGTTAATCAGTTATCCTGATGTACAATGTAGAAACGCACGCACCAGTGAAACGTCGTCAAACCCACAAAGTCGATAAAATACGCGTATAATTAGCGTCGCGCGCGGCTCGCGTTTTTCGCGCTTCTGTTCCGCTACTTAGGCAGCATAAATCTTATCTCTTTTTAAAAGAGCGGTATTTATATACATATTTTTTTTTTATGTTCTTGTCGTACGCATCAGTCGAATAAACAGCACTTACCTGAATTACTATTATTGCTGTTTTCCGCATTTAAATTGGGCGATTGTCTCGAAGGAGTGATGGTTACGCTCGGGCTAACTTCGGCTGAACTGCTGCTATTGTTCAACTTTAGTTGCTTCTTCATCGTAGCTATGGCCATATTATGTGGGAGCACCGTCTGTAAAATGTGCTTTTGAGCCTTTGGTTGATGGTACTTCTTTCGTCACCTAATCCACTACCCGAGCGTGTGAAATACCCACTGATCGTCGATAGTAGACATACTCGCCCATTTTTTTTCTTGTCGAGACTCTCTATTTATTTACACTAAATAGCACGACGAAAGAGCATTTCCATACGTATGGGGGACAAGTGCATACCTCTTTCGAGTATTTATATAAGTTATACGAGGAATGAGTGTGACAGACGAGCTCGAGAGAACGCACGCTTCCACGAATACATGAATAAAATCCAGTTTCAAAAAAATTACATTAAAATGTACACACAATACACACAAAATATCTACGAAAAACCTTAAAGAACTTTACAATGGTAAAAAAAAAAACTCGAGAAATGTTTGCTTTTCAGCATTAGTACGAAGTATTTTACGCATCGTACGCAGTAACTTTGTGTCGTCTGATGTGTCGGACGAAGTCGAAAAGAGAAAATAAATAAATACTGAGGTAAACACGCACTAAGACCGAAGAGAATTTCTCAAAAAGGTGTGTTAGGCAAAAGCTATTTTTGTAAAAATTTACGCTCACGACAGGCTGTTTGCCCTCCGCTGTTTCCCCGACCATCATCTTAGATTCCACAAATTCCTTTGCACGATACGTACACTAGTAACAATAGGAGGATTCTTACATCTGAAAGTCAATTTTCAATTGCAGACTTTGGAATATGAGCATTCTTATGAGCGAAATTGTCATGGGTCAAAGTCAACTTCTTTTATTGCGACACCATGAAACTTTTTTGGGGGTTTCGACCTCTCGATTGCCTGGAGAATTTTAACATATTTTTATTTTATGAGAAAAGGGGAGAGTTTGAGGCGACTCATGTTGCTTGTTTTCCTCACTTGAAAAATATTGAAAGTCTGAACCTCTACGAAAGCACGAAACGATCGAGAAATTCTTCTTCCAGTGCGTTGGAGGAGGGAGGGGATCTTTGGTTTTGGTTGACATTGAGCGGAGCGAAGTCGTCTCAAAATCGACCTCGATAAGGCGTCAACACGGTTCACCGCGATTGAAAAAGAAGACAATCGATGAAACTAGTCCCAAAGGGTGAAAGGAGAGGGAAGAAATTCTAGCTTAGTTAGGCACTTATAAAAGTTGGTCTGTATGAATGGATTCAGTTGAGAGGAACCCTAGGCAGCAGTGCAGAAAGTTTTTTTAAATTTTTAAAGACCATAAAAGTTGTAATAAATGAGATAATTTCATACTAAATGAATAAATGAAATATGAATAAAATAAATTTTTACAAAACATTACAAAAAAACGTATTATCAATATTGCAAAAATTGATAAATTGGTAATTTTAATATTAAATTCGTTTTCAAAAATAATAATGAATTTATTTTACAGGATCAATAATTAAAAATTATTTGAAATTTTATCCCAATTTGAATTATTGGAATAATTTCTATTAATTTGTATACAGAATAATATATAAAAACTTTATAAATGGAAAAATATGATTTTCTGGTTTATTAAATTAAATAATAAAATATAATATTTAAAATGAAAACAATTTAATAAAAAATTATAAAGAAATATCAATAATTCTAATTTCATCTTTCGAGTTTAAAAAAAAATCTTATTTACTATATAATATGTTAAGATTGAATTAAATTAGGTAATAGAAAAAAAAAATCAATATAAAAAAAATGATTTTATATCATTTATGTTTATTATTTTGATAACCATACATAAATAAATTAAAATGAACTAATTCTGTAAAAAAATTGATATAAATCAAATAAAAAATATCAACTTTTTGCAAAAATTGATAAATTGATAATTTTAATATTGAATTTGTTTTCAAAAATAATAATGAATTTATTTTACAAAATCAATTATTAAAAATTATTTGAAATTTTATACCAATTTTAATTATTGGAATAATTTCTATTAATTTGTACACAGAATAATATAATAAAAATTTTATAAATGAAAAAATATGATTTTCTGGTTTATTAAATTAATTAATAAAATATTATATTTAAAATGAAAACAATTTAATAAAAAATTATAAAAAAATATCAATAATTCTAATTTCATCTTTCGAGTTTAAAAAAAAATCTTATTTACTATATAATATGTTAAGATTGAATTAAATTAGGTAATAGAAAAAAAAAATCAATATAAAAAAAATGATTTTATATCATTTATGTTTATTATTTTGATAACCATACATAAATAAATTAAAATGAACTAATTCTGTAAAAAAATTGATATAAATCAAATAAAAAATATCAACTTTTTGCAAAAATTGATAAATTGATAATTTTAATATTGAATTTGTTTTCAAAAATAATAATGAATTTATTTTACAAAATCAATTATTAAAAATTATTTGAAATTTTATACCAATTTTAATTATTGGAATAATTTCTATTAATTTGTACACAGAATAATATAATAAAAATTTTATAAATGAAAAAATATGATTTTCTGGTTTATTAAATTAATTAATAAAATATTATATTTAAAATGAAAACAATTTAATAAAAAATTATAAAGAAATATCAATAATTCTAATTTCATCTTTTGAGTTGTAAAAATAATCTTATTTACTATATACCTAATATGTTAATCTTGAATTAAATTAGGTAATGGAAAAAAAATCAATATAAAAAAAAATTGATTTTATATCATTGATGTTTATTATAATAACCATACATAAATAAATTAAAATGATTCAATTCTGTAAAAAATTATTTGAAATTTTATCCCAATTTTAATTATTGGAATAATTTATATTAATTTGTACACAGAATAATATATAAAATTTTATAAATGAAAAAATATGATTTTCTGGTTTATTAAATTAATTAATAAAATATAATATTTAAAATGAAAACAATTTAATAAAAAATTATAAAGAAATATCAATAATTCTAATTTCATGTTTCGAGTTTAAAAAAAAAATCTTATTTACTATATAATATGTTAAGATTGAATTAAATTAGGTAATAGAAAGAAAATCAATATAAAAAAAATTGATTTTATGTCATTGATGTTCATTATTTTAATAACCATACATAAATAAATTAAAATGATTCAATTCTGTAAAAAAAATTGATACAAATCAAATGAAAAATATCAACTTTATTAATAATAAATTGATTCAAAATAATATAACAATACCAAAAAAGTATACTTAAACTGAATTTTAATTTTAATATGTTCATATTGTCTGTCAATTCGAAATTTTAGTTTATTCTATTCTATTTTAGCAAACATAGTTATTGAATTGGAAAATGTTATTATAAATTCAAATTTGGAATTTAAATATTTTAAATGATTAAAATTAATAAAAAAAAACTTATTTTATTAAAATCAAATTTATTAAAATAATTAATTTTCAATATCATTTAATTTATTCAATATATTTGATCCATTAAATAAAAATATTAGAATTAACTATTCAAATAATTTTTATCATAAATTACAATTTTGGTATATCAACAAATTCATATAATATTAAAAAAATTATTAAATTTGATACACCGGAACACTTCGACCAGTACTATTGCTTCGCAATCCTTCGCAATAAACATTAGATTCCTCCATCCACTCTCAAATATCTCTCGTTCAACTGTAAAATTGAAGAACGAGGAAAACTTTTTGAGAAAATTCTCGGGCGATTTCTTCCTTTTGTCATAAACTTTCTGTGCATCCAAATTCACGAAAGAATAAAGCAGCCTACTTCGTTCGCTGCTTGTGGTTGCTTTTATGAAATACGTTAATCGGGGCAAACATGGAATCTAGATAAAAATTGAACCCTCACCACCTTCAGAATTTAGATTTGGAAGCCAAAATTTCTCCAAGTTCGCTCCTATTGAAGGTCGAAATTTTCCAACGAATATATCTAACTTTCCTTCTACGATTCTAGTTCATTAGAAAACAGTAAAATTGAAAAAATTAAAATGGTGTAAGAAGTTCTCATCTAGTTCTTTCGCTCTGCAATAAACATTAGATTCCTCCATTTACTCTACAATCCCCATCATACCTAGCTCGAAGGTCAAAATCACGTCAAAATTTCTCCCTCTATCTCTTTTATTTCGGAGATCGAAAGTTCTCAAATCGGGACCCGGCTCCCGTCAAGCTCAATTACCCTTCCCCCTCCTGCCATGTTCGTTGAGAGAACTGAGGGTTGTGCGAGGTGAAGTTCGCAGCTTCGGTGGTTTCGATCATTTTATAGGGTCGATTGAGAAATTCTCGCCACCTGGTTTGTGTTTCGCACCACAGAGGAGAGACCAGAGGTCGAACACCTGGAAACTAAGGCTGACGATACACGACCTGTAACAAATTCGAGCTTTTTATTTTTTCACAAAATTCTCTATGTATCCTATTTCGTGGAAGAACATATAATGTTCAATGGCCGACGCGACGGCTATAATATAAACTCAACTAAAAGACTCGAGTTACCGCCGCTGTGCGCGCGGATAGTTTTATGACTCTCGATCGGAGAGTATACGCACAACAGCGAATTTTCAAATACGTAGGCCAATTATCGCCGACGCGTTAATTTTTAATTCTACAGGTAATCTCCAAAGAGCTGTAAATCGAAAACCGGATTGTGTACAAAGATACGAACGCCTTAAAAGACGTACATGTCTATAGCCGTAACAGAAATAGGTCACTTTGGAATAATTCTGGATTTGACCGCTCTACAGCAAATATATCCTTTTTCTTTTTCAACGACGCGATGCAGATTTTACCCCTTTTTTTTGGGGTTTCTATCACTTCTACGTAACTATTTGGTCATCAATCGCTACGTCAATATTTTCGATGGCTCCCGCATTCCGGAATCACGCGAGCTTTCGAATACATGGAAAACGAAATGTGTCACAAAGCATTCGTATATTATAAGTTATTGGTATTATTATAACCGAATGCCAGAAAGAAGGAAGAGCGAGCGAGAGCGAAAGATAAATGGGATATGGCGAGTAGAAGTACATTGAGATTCATTTGAAGTGACATCGATTAATATTCAGATAACAAACGAACAGTTAGGAATTCAGTTCGAAGAAAATGGGTACGTTTGATGCATGCGCGGAGAGCGCGCGGGCTCATATCCGATATTGTCTCCGTCTACATATTTACCTCTCTTTCCGCGTCTGTCCTTCTTTCTATAATAATAAAATGTTTTCGAAGCATCGTGTACAATATTACTTATATAGCACACCCATATTGCACTCGCCGAATGAAAAATTTTTCCCCCTTTCCCTTCGCGACACAAGCTTACATTTGACAATTTAATAAACGTTCGGCGAGATGGGGGAAATGCGAACGCTGATGACAAAATGCAACCATCCACACTCGAGAGGAGGAAGCGAGAATTAAAATAAAAGAAGAAGAAGAAGGAATGGAAACGGTCTCGCGAAGTAGGTTTTGTGAACTTTCTACGGGAATGGCTAAGGCGAACCTTTATATCGAAAGAGAGACGTCTTAATTTGCACACAATAGAAACCGATGTCGTTAATATTATATGATTGCCGTCTTTATTATTGAGTTTCGGCATCGAGGTAACTTCGCCGTTCATTATGATTACCGGTTGGTTTCGAGAATATTTTTTCCCGCCTTTCCTGAAGAAACGAAATTCCATATTATTTTAATCTGATACGTGGTGATCATACCGTATTTGCGCTCGTTTCGTGGTTTCTAATCTGTTCCATGCACGTGTGCGTGTGTGTGTGAATCCATCAACATTCTTTAATTGTACTGCATTTATGCAGGTATGACGAAAGTCTGTGCATAGAAACTTCTTCGGAATGGGGCTATTGTCGAATAGATTGCCTCTAACACACCCTATAACGGAGAACTGAAAGAAGATCAGAAGACGGAAAGACATTTTTCATACCTTGATGAAAGATCGAATAATTTGTACAGTGGATAGAAAGTAACTGATTCACATCAAACTGGTGGAGTGGTGGAGTTTCATTCCAACTCATTCAGCTTTCCTCGTTGTGCAAACTCAGCATTCAGTACTCGGAGAATTTCTCTCATCTAACCTGGACTATGCTATTTCCTTCCACAGCTCGAAAATCAACCCCAATCTTTTACAGGTACCTCTCGTAACATTCTTTTCGTCGATGAAGCTTGACATGGCGAATGAGGGAGGGATCGAGGATCGAAAGTATGAATGTATGAGTCATTTACTCGATGAGGCTTGACGCGGGAGATGGAGTCGAGGATCGAGAGGATGAGATAAACGTGCGTGATGAATTTCAAGCAAAATCCGTAGATCTGGCAGCACTGATTCAGATTGGGTTTAATGGAATCAAAGAAAGTGGGCCTCATATGGGGGAAATATGGGTAGTTTTTTTCCTGGGCTCCTGAATATACACAAATTGTTTACCGGCGTGGAAGAGCGGCGTTTTTTCTGAAGAATAGAACTAGTCCGAAATCGTTCCACCACGATCTCCGAATTCCTTGCGCGACCTCTCGTGCCAACTTTACCGTTAGTTCTCTGAGCTCAATAATGCCGACATTGAAACCAAAAACCGGCCAACAACTTAGTAATCGCATGCAGTTTCTAGAGGTCCGCTAGAGGTACTTCACGAAGCATTGTAGGATCGAGGGAACATGCAGAGTAAGATACTTTGTTGAGGTTAGAATGAGAGTAGAGTACTCGAGAAAAGAGAACTCTCGTTCTGAACTCAAGAGCTACAGGATGAAAAGGGCACTCTCAGAGTCCTCTTACGCTTCTACATCAATTGTCCAGCCATAGAATTTAAGATAACTCACCTTCATCTGTGCTTATTTACATGCAACACTTCTCCTAAAAGAGCAGATGAAATTTGCGATAATTCTGAATTCTCAGCTCATGCCTGCAACTTCGGTCAAACTATGCGTAGGATTTACTTTCGGACCAGAAGGATAGAATAAAGATGTGTACCACAGATACGTCACTCCAAAACGGTTACATTTTCCATCAACCTCTCGGTGGATACTATTTCAACTTTTTGCCTCGGAGTCCCCGTCGTTCAATGCGAAATTGTATCAGAATTCATTACCCAGTCCCATATACATAACCATAAGGTGATGTATTTGCACAGCTTTCACGAAAATACAACAAGCACATTTCCTTATCAATCGACCATCGACAAATCGAACGCCCACCGCAACATCCTCATCCACTGAATATTTTCGATTAATCACGTTCCGCGAATACATTTTTTCCACATTATTTATACAATGTATTGCTGTTCTTTTTCTCACATTTATTCGCTATCTTTAAGACGTGGAAAAGAACTCATTAATCAGATAATATACGCTACGTTTCGTGCCACCTACATTAACTAGCTTGTATATGTCGTACTCGTTTAAACAGAGCGCGTTTCCAAAGTAATTTTCTTAATTAATAGACTGCGAGTGCGTTAATCGAGATTTGTTGAGAGGAGAGAGAAAGAAAAAAAAAACTAAACGAAGGCGTTACTAAAAGGTTGGGCTTGGACCGCAATACGAGATGCGAGTCGTGGTCTCCGATTACACCTGCTGCTCACCGACGCGTCCACTCAACTGTCAGTGATTTCGTCATAAAAATATCACCAGAACAGGTCGACGATGACCACTTCTGAACCGGCCACTCGTATTTACCGACGAAAATTAAGAGAAATTTTATACAAATTCGCTAGACGATAATATTGACGACTCGTCGGTTCGCATGGAGTCTATGCGAAGATCAAGTGGCCGGAGAGTGGGACAATTTCCTCCGTCCGCCTTGACGTCGATGCGGGCTATCAAAATTCAATGTGCGCAGACAGGATGACACCTCCAACCCCTCCGCATAAATAAAATACTTTCGCGCACGTCGAAAAACTATTAATAAATAGCGATTTCCTCGTATACACGCTTCGATATTGTATTTCATATTTTTTGTTTATTTTTTTCCTGCTAATCCCGCGTATCTCGTTTTTTTTTCTGACATGATTAGGCATAAATTTTCTAGACGATAACATCGAAATTGAAATTCCTAACAGAGGAACATAAGCGACAACTAAACTGACAAAATGTGTACATATACGATAAATTTAGAATTTACGAGAAAAATTCTGATCCTATGATATTATTTATACCGGCGTATTTATGGAATAGGGATATCCGCGGGCGAGTATTACGTATCGATGTGTAAAATATAAAGGGGGATACACCCGATGAGTTAATGTTTGGTGTGCAACAGCTGCGCGTGGTACTGTGCTGTGTAAATGTAGAACTTGTTGAATATTTTTCGAAAAAAAGAACGAATGGCCAAACAAGAAAGGAGGTAAGGGCAGCGTCCCGATCGTGTAGCTTTGGCAACCCAATACGAGCATTGTCTTGCTTCGAGTACCGCGCCGAGCCTCTTGTTACGCGCTGTTAATTATTCCGAAATCAACGTTACCCTTTTTCACAAGAGCTTTTTCAGAGAAAACGGGCGCTTTATTAATTCGCACAATACCGCGTCTCTTCTCGTATGCGGGAAGCCATACTTTCACCTTTTGGACTCTTTTTTTGATGACAGACCGGTCAAGAAGTTCAGATTTTACCGGACAAATTACGAAAATTTGAGCTGACTAATTTTTCAAAGAATGGTATATTATTAGGAACGAGATCTTTGTTGCTTTTCAAAAATTTTCTGAAAGATATTTCGGTTTTCTCCCCTAATCTTGAACCGTCGACCAAATAAAATGGAAAATTTTAATCAGGAAGCATGCCTACCCATTGCGTCCGAGGATTTATCAAACTTGGCACAGATGACTGACAGCAAAAGGTGGTCTTCCTCTTGTGACGTTGGGATGATTGCAACGATGGTAACTGTTTCCTTACTTCTTCCACCCCTTTGTGCTCTGCCCTACCCAGTGTTCTTCAGACAGATGGGAGCGGTTGTCTGAGCGGTCAACCCGCCAACTTACTAGTCATACTTTTTGGAAGAGTTGGTCTTTAGGTGGGAAATGCTGCTAGATCTACGGATTTTTGTTCTGCGACATAATTGAAATGTGGATTTCTTGTGCCCAAAAGAAAAGTACCGTGGTCACTCTTACGAGATGACGTCATAATTGAAGAGGGCTTAAGGACTATGGCTGATGACGTCATAATAGAGAAGGAAAACAATTTTACTCCGAGGAGTGGGAAAAAAGACAATGACTTTAGAAGATATTGGATTTCTTGACGCAGCCAAAAAGATGAAGATCATGTTTCATGTCTGTTCAAAATTTCGCCCAATCAGATATGTTGTGGATAACTCGAGACAAAAATATTTGAGAGTTCCCATTTAAGAGATCATTAAAGTGCCTACTTGAGAATATTTTAGGCTAAGGCTTTATAGCGGCACACTCGCTTGGTCTAGTATAAGTCTACTTTGGAATTGAAGCACTAAACGAGGTAAATGTTTGATGATCGACCATAGAAAATACACATCCATCAGGTGTCAGCCAGATCTTCCAGCGCGTCCCAGGGGGACTTTGCCATTACTTCTACCACACAGCTGGAGGAAGGAGACACAATCGAGAATGACCAGTAAAGGAGTTGTTAGCCAGATCGTCCAGCGCGTCCCGAGGCGACTTTGCCATTACTTCTACGACACATCTGATTCCATCGAGAATGACCAGTAAAAGAAATGTTAGCTAAATCGTCCAGCGCGTCCCAGGGCGACTTACTTCTACGATGATGAAGAAATCATTCGTGCGTTGAATAGTCTTCTCGTTCTGTTCAAGCAATAACATCTTTCTTTTTCTCCAATTTGACAATTCCACTCTTTCAATCCTACTATCCTTGTGACTGCTCAGCACTAAAAAACAAACATATTGACTTGGCTACGGGGAGGAAGTTATGAAAGATTCAGTTCATATTTAACGAAGTTTTAAAGAGCCAATGTACGGGATTAACGACACTAGGTCACAAAAACGAGCTTACACATTTTACATATTCCGCAGTACGTACCCTTCCTTCTTTTCAGGGATATGATATTTCAAATAAATTCGGATTTGTGAATGGATATTCTCACAATGACCTTCATTTGAAATATCACTGTATACTGTATACGATGGGCGAGGATAATATTATTTGTAAACAAGCACCGTACATCGGTACACCAGTGTTTAACAAGAAGCTCGAGCAGCTGATGAGAGTGTTCGTGTCCGCGTGTGTAGAAAATTATATACATCCCTCGCGCGTAATAATAGACGTATTAATCTTCATCGTCGATATTAAAGTAAATAAAAATTTTAAACTTTTCTTCTTATTCCATCGGACAGCGCGACTCGCGTACACGTTAACGCGATTTCAGTTTTGTTCCTCTCGCAGCATCAATCAACCTCCCGCGCGGCTACACAAAACCGGAAATGAGCGCACGGCAGAATACAAAGGTAATACACGAACACGCGGAAAGGAAAAAGAAGAAGCGAAGTACGAGCCTAGAGAAAGGGGTGAGAGAGTGAAAATAAAAAAAAAGGGTTGTATTTAGAGAGTATTTTTCGCCTAATCTAAACAATCGAACGACAGATTACAAAATTTGAAAGAGTTTCTAAATTATACCGAACGAGCGTTTTCTTCCTCGCGCTCTCTCACTCGCTCCGGCCTTTTTTGTATAATATATTTTTTATTACAATGGGTTCTTTTTTAGTTACGCTACACATCCGCGAAACTAAGATATTATACATGTCATTCTATTCATCACCGATCAGTCATAGCCGTGTGCGCGGATTTTGGAGAACGAATTTCAAAGGACGTGTGATTGATTTGAAAAAAAACAAAAAAAAAAAAACGATTTTAAGCGCGTAGAAGGAGAGGAAAGGCCTTAAATTCGAAATGTTGGAAGAGGAAATGCGTGACTGTACGGCGTTTGTTAGAAATTTTATGGTAGACGTACAAGGGTTTCCTAACTGTCGGATGTATTGTTCATTGAGGGCACTGAGAGCTTCACTTGCGAGGAAAACGGTAAATTTGGCCAGCAAGATCACGGGCAAGTATTCACGCGAAGAGCTTGTTCAAGGAGAGCGAAAATTTGATATCGAACTAAACAGACTGTAAAAGCTGTTACGTTGCCCAATAGCATGAGCTTGAGGTGATAAGAAGAAAAAGATTATTGGTGATTTAAATAGAAGAGCGTCAAGAAGTCTCCTGCTTTTTGAGGCAGCTACCAGCACAACAAACGGGAGATTTCTCAGGAGGCACTGTGAAATTTCCATTGACAATCGTTTTAGCCAATACAAACTTGGAACATCCCAACCCATTCCTCTCGACAAGAGGAATAGGATCTCTAGTGTCGGGACGAATCAATTTTTGGGCATTGAAATTCACGTGTTTCTCTCTAAGAGTTCTCATTCACTATGATTTTTTCGTGAGCATTTCATAACATTGAAAATAAAAAACTGCAATGGCTTTTTCTTCCCAAGACAAGGGTAGATCTAGTATGAAGCTAGCATAAGCCTAGTGTAGCAGTACTGTACTGCATAGATCACAGAGAGATCTTGCACACACGCAAGCACAGAAAAAAATTCCAGGTCATCTGCAAGCACGCACGCAAATTTTGAAATTAGGGTAGGGTCAGAGCCACTGCTGCCAGATGATGATTTCAAAAATCCGTATCCCCTATTCTTTCTAAGACTTAAAAACGGATTTATACTGATTTAACAATCGCGATCAAGAGAAAAGTATCTCTTCTAATAGTGGCTGAGGTACTTTTCTCTTGAGCCCAAGCGATCCGTATTTCACGCAAAATCCGTATTTTTTTTTCGAGGACTGAAAATCCGTACATGTGGCAGCCCTGGCTCAGAGCAAAGACCTAAAACTTGTCAATAAGCCATATTTTTTCAGCTTTCGTGATTCCCGCAAAATAGGAAAATACGATTGCATTATCTCAAATTCAACTGCTCCACTTTCTAGGCGCAGGTAAAAAAAAATCTGAAATTAAGAGAGTCTGTAGAAGAGTGAGAAGGGTCTATAAAGCATTTTTTTTCCTCTCAGGAAGAAAAACATTGTTTGCAACCTACTTCGTCCACATGAGTTAAATTGCTCGAAATAATTACCTTTCAACAGTCTATCACCATTGACAGAAAAAATGCATGACGAACACTTCACTATAATTTGAAATGTTATGTTTTAAAATTCGTTGGAATATATGTGTATTTCAATTTCTAATTGCATGT
Source organism: Aspidiotus destructor (assembly GCA_035079395.1). Classification (NCBI taxonomy): domain Eukaryota; kingdom Metazoa; phylum Arthropoda; class Insecta; order Hemiptera; family Diaspididae; genus Aspidiotus; species Aspidiotus destructor. The sequence goes on from JAVHKZ010000007.1 coordinate 12,067,888, forward strand.
TTTTTCTTCTGTTACAGGTAAGTTCGGTTTTCTGGACCAAACGATAGTTAATTTTGGGTGCCCAGATTGAAGTACGTTGGACCAGCAGCGATATACGTTTCACCTGATCATTCATAGGTCTTCGAAAAAATGGCGGCAACAAATTTTCGAAAATATCATCTGGTAGCAGTGGTCGTAAGTTTAAGCCCTCTCCAATTCTGACGTCCTCAGCCAGACCTCGAAGGCCGACTGGGAGGTTCCAGGTTCGAATCTCACCCGTAAAAATTTAAGCGTTTGTTGGCGTTCCCTCCATTGACCGTGAACAGGTCCGCTCCCATGAATTAGAGAGTATCCAAGTCCCCAAATTCAGAAAATTGTTCCTTCAAACGTCTTGCATTCGAAAATGACTGAGCACTCGCACAAGTTTCTGAAATTTCGTCATATACCAACATAAGAAGTGATTAAATATGTGAAATTACCACCAGGACCAAATCTAAGGAAGACAGGAGGTGGAGCAAATTTACCTCGAGCTGCCAATTTGAGTGCATAATTGAATAGAAGCAAGGGCGCACAATTCAGAATAGAGACAAATAATTCTAGTATCGGTCACGTACTTGCTCCCGCCTCTCCCATGGTTGTGATTGCCTAAAACCCCAAGTTTTTTGACATGTTTCATGTCTTTACTCTGCCCTTACCCCTAATTTGAAATTTACCGAGTGCCTCCCCCCCCTTCACCCTTGTTTCCCCGTGGGTGATTTGAAAATTTGCGAGTTCACCTTGCCCAGTTTATATACTAGGTTTATGCTAGCTTTATGATCGCTATATTCTAGCTTTGAAGCGGAAGGCCAGCCAAATATAAAACCGATATTTCGATACAATCGAGATCAGTAATCAATATAATTGATATCAATGTATTGATGTATCGATACAATCGAGATTGATGTATCGATATAATCGAGATTGATGTATCGATATAATCGAGATTGATTTATCGATATAATCGAGATTGATGTATCGATATAATCGAGATTGATTTATCGATATAATCGAGATTGATTTATCGATATAATCGAGATTGATGTATTGAGAGATTGATGTGTTGATGTAATCGAGATTGATGTATCGATATCATAGAGATAGATGTATCGATATTATCGAGATTGATATAAGTGATCTTTACTTTGAATTTCCTTGCAAACGCCCGAGGACATATTAAATTTCTGTTTGTACTCTGAGTCTATGAGTTGCGTGAAATTTGACCACCACAAATGAGCAGGTATTAGGCCTAACCTAAATTAAGCTGCTTGATTATATAGGTTTGTACTGGGCTTGACATGAAACATGATCTTTTTCTATTTGGCTCCGCCAGAAGATTTTTGATATCAGGTGATTTCACTGTTGAACCGAGGATATCTCAGGGTTGATGAGGGAATTTGGGAAATATTGAGTCGACTTCGGGTGAAGTCAAGTTAGAGTCGACGTGGTTTATCGGGCATCTGAGGACGACTATATCTAAAGTGTTTAGACCCCAAGAAATATGGACGAGAAAATTCGTCTTGTTAGAGAGGTCATCAGTGCTAGCAGATCCACGGATTTTCGGTCCTTGAAAAAGATACAGGTTCTTCTACGGATTTTGCGTAAAATACGGATTTCTTGCGCTCGAGGGAAAAGTACCTTGGACCCATATACACATGTGGGAGATACTTTTCTCCTGATCGTTCTAGGCTGATACTGCAGTCTTCTATAATACTGAGTAGATCAAGGGAAAAGTACCTCAGTTGCTAATATGAGAGATACCTTTCTCCTGAACGGTCGAAGTCCGTCGAAATCTGTTTTCAGATCTTACAAAAAATGACGAATTTTTGATATCATCTAACAGCCTTGAGTCATTGTCTCTTCTTTTCTCCAGGTGCTCATTTTTATGCACAATCGTCGTGCAATGTGATCAATTCCGATCGTAGAATAAATAATATTGTCTACATCTTTCATGCATAAAAACTGAAGTTGACTTACTTTCTCGTTTCTACTATTTTTGCGGAAAAATTCATGTTATTTCGTCATTCCTTATCAATAATCAATCGTATACTCGATTACATAGCCGAGGCTAATTCGTACGAGATCCAATTACTCCGGACGCGTTTTTTTCCCGCCGGTTTGCATTTTAGAGATATCAAGAAAAAAATATCGCCATACATATACACACGTAGACAAATATTACTCAAACTCGTAAATTTCGGACGCGTGGAATTCTTTTCAAAAAGTGAAAATATTTACAACTACGAAAATAAACTCCGAGTAGAAGAATTTTTTTCGTATTTACTAAGCAATCTAAATAACTGAATGTGCAGCAAGTGCTTAATTAACGTAAAATTGTGTATTTCACGATAATTAATGTAAGTAGCGTAATATTATAGGTTTTTCTTTTTATTTTCTATTTCCTTTTTAGCGTACGGAATGAAAAGAAGAAGACGCGTTCGCAGACGTTTTTTTTTTTTTTTTTTCACTCTAGCCTAACCGACCAGAGTGTAGTAAATGAATAAATAAAATAAACGTCTACGCGACAATTTACGTGACTAAAATTATTTATTTCATTTTAGTGAATATTTTTCGTACGTTTGGACTAAAAAATTGTTCACGTGTTGTAGATGAAGGAGAAAAAAAAAAGTCAGTTTATTCTCGAATTTTTCCGTTAATACATACGATCGACGGATTGTTTATAAGTGGATTTAGAAAATGTGAGAGAGAAGATGATGACCCAGCAGGTGAATAAATAAAAATGAGGTATTCTGTGCTCAAAAAATACGAGTAAGTTTTACCAATGGAGTGAAAAAAAAAAGAAAAGAAGTATTCAACCCGTCCAGGTGCTATGCCTTGGTCTAGTACTGTTCGCGACCAAATTTATAAGCGCACTGATCTTTCAAAAAGATAGGGTTAGAGAGAATTCGTCGTACGTACGGACGTGGAAAGGGGTGCACGTTTTTTTGCTATTATCTATTACATCCGCATGACATGGGAAACAGCCGTTATGTATAGAGGATTAAGAAAAATTCTAAAAAAGAAAAAAAAAAGGGTTTGTCGGGAATTATTTTAAAAATACGAAAAAAAAAAAAACGAGTACGAATAAAGCTTCCGTTATTATGGTAACGTCAAATTACGAAAGGGGTACTTAAATTTTTTTCATAATTTAGGAATTACATTGAAAGGGTTAAATGATGTCTTTGATTTCTCAGGCGATGTGTTTTTTTACGATAATGCGCGTCGAGGTAACCGGATCCGGTATTTATTATCCGAACGGTTTTGTGTCGGCTGTTATACCTTACCAGGGCTTTGCCGAATAGAACAATAAAAGGTCGTGTGAATGAGAAACGTGACTCGTTCGGTGTTGGATTTCGAAGGAAAATTTGAAAAATACCTGCGCCGCCCTGTCTTTGTGCTCCGGTATACGAATGATTTCGGATGGGAAGATGGCTAATTTGGTAATGTTAGATATAGAGTTATGGAGCGAGAAAAGCTTGAGAAGGTGAACTATGATGTAAGAAAGTTGAAAGAGAGCTCGGCGCAGGAGAAACCTTGGGAAATGAGGAAGAAATAGGAATTAAAGTTAAGCTGCGAGACTCATGAGAGTCGAAAGGCTCGGATGGCCAAAATTTCGAGAAAGTCCAAAATTGGAAGCCCATAGATTCGAATATGATTTGAAACATGCGGAGGAAGAGCAACGTGGAATGAATAAAGGCAATGATCGGAGTCAATTTAGTTGATTTATGAGGAGCAACGTTGAGCGCAATTTTTGCTTCTGATATTCCTCAAATTCCCCCATCAATCTCAATCAATCCTCTGTTCAACAGTCAGATTGCCTGACGATAAAAGATCTTCAGGAGCCAAAGAGAAAAAGATCATGTTTCATGTATGCTTTACTTATGTGAGGTTTCCATTCGTTCTTCCATTCGTTCGTTTTCATCATTAACCTGGTATTGTTTATATTCGGCTGAGCGGTTCACGGGTCAGGTGATGGTTGACGGGTTAGGTACTTTTCTTACCTAAAGCCGTGTAAATAGATTATACAGAGCGAATACTGATACGCTTGGCAGTCTGTATCATCTGTACTATATCTCAATACATACTAGGGTGGTGGCACTTCTCTTTCGAACTAGTCCAAGTCTAATTTGAAATATTTTGAGCCAATAGCTTTTGCGGACTTGGTCTACCATAGTCCGGGGTAGAATATTTCGAGTTAATAGCTTTTGGAGAGTTCCTTCGTCTAGTATAAATGTTAACATGCCATATACTAGGCTAGGGAAAGACGAGGTGAACTCGTTGGTTTCGGAATTGAAGAAGGTTGTAATTCTGACGAATTTGTTGGAGAAAGAAAATACTACGGTGGACACTCGAGGTGTACTAGACGAAAGAAGGGAAGGGGGAAGTTCTTTAACGAAGCTGAAAGGAGGGAAGACAGGGAACCTGTGTAATAGGAAGGGCCTTCTGAGTCGTATTGTGTTTGAAGCGTTGCATATCTGGTTCATTGAAGGAGCTAAGTCAATTGGTGTATGAAGAATTGCATGTCTAGTTCCTTGAAGGAGCTGTCTTAATCAGGCTGTACCACAGAATCAAAGAAGTTGAACTTGAAATGCGAGAGTCGAAAAATCGCCTCACGTCCCCTAGTATCCTCTACAATCCTCTTAGCCCAATGTAGATGGATACTCCACCTGTAGGCTAACTCGTTGACGGACGCAGCCCTCCTCCACCGTCTTCGCCTGCTTTACTGCGGTTTAGGCTGACATTACACCACAGAGCACACACGGACGTATGGACGCTAGTCACACATTAGGGTTAGGGTTAAGATCAGTGCTGCCAGATCTACGGATTTTTAATGCTCGGAAAAAAATACGGATTTTGCTTGATCAAGAGAAAAGTACCTTAGTCACTCGTATGAAAGATACTTTTCTCTTGGTTGTTATAATCTGATATTGCAGTCCTCTGCAAGATTGAGTCAATCCAGGAAAGAGTACCTCAGTAGAAGAGATACGTTTCTCTTGTTTGTTATCGTTGATCTTCTGGCAGCAGTGGTCAAGATTGATATTGAAAACTTGAGCGAGGACAAGAACCAGTTCAAGAAAATGAAATTAGTTGGGTCGGGTCGAATTCTGTCTCAATAAAATTACCGAAATTTCGTCATGGCGTCTATCATTCTTCATGTCGGTTATCTAGGAAACATTTTTGGCTCAACTGGATGATTGCCTCCTTTCCCTGAACCAGTCGTACTTCATCATCATGAACCTTGTACAGCGATAATTTACGATTACGCCGAAATAATGATGCGAAATCGTTCACGAAAAGAATGTCGGAACTTCTGTAAGCGAGTGCAAATTTCATGTATGCGTCAATCGTCCTCTAAGGAATTGTGCGGGCGGGATCGCGACAAGACTGTCGACTCATGGTTTTCTGCACGAGTTAGTCGCGATAAAATTTCATACGACCAGAAGGATTCAATGTCCTCGGACAAAGTATGCAGCTACGACAGTAGCATTAACCTTTCTTCTGTTTAAAATTACTCATTTTCTCACGTAAACGTCTTATAAAATTTGTGATTATGCAGCCTTTCTCAACTTCACAATAATCTATAGCCAACAATGTATATAAATGAGATTTACAGTGTAATACAATGCAACATTCAGTCGCTGACGTCAACTGCATACTCCTTATCAGTGTAGACTCGCCCTTCCCATGAGACGTCATTGTAAGCGCTCATAATGCGCGGGACTTACGAAAAATTTTTCGTACAAGAAAGAGAAAAATGTAGGGCAGAAGATCTACACAATTTCCTCATCGACGATTCGTCGGGCGATTACACAAGAGCAAAGCGGTATATACATTTTGTGTACAACTATATCGGTAGAAGGTTACATTTTTTTTTTCTTCTCTTTTCTTTTACTCGAAAAGAATTGGAACAGAAACGATTTTATTTATAGTGTTTGAATGAAGTTTCACGTTTAGCGAATTGAACTACTAAGAATGCCGATTATTTGCGGTTCATTTGCTTGAAAATTGCGCAACAGTTTTTCTTCTCTAATTCATTCTCTGCTCATCGTCTCCTTTCGTGTATCCACTTCGACGCCTTCTTCTCTCCGTTTTTTTTCGTTTGTTCGGTCTGCCTGTGTGTGGACGATGTCAAGAAAAGTTATTGTTTCTAATAGGCAAATGACGCCTCGTCGAATCCATTTGCCGTAATATTTCGAAGGTACTCAATACGAAAGTGAAAGATGTAGAGCGTGTATGAATAAATAATATGAACTTGTGAATGACGAGGAAGAAGGTGAATACGTCAAACTTTCGAACTGGACTTAGTCATCGTCACAGACATTCGTTAGAAGAGAGATTTTATTATAGATTTTCAAGATTTTCGAGCCCTTGAAGATTGCCATAAGGTGGGCTACGAAGATTGTTTTGGTATTAGCTTGGAGATCTTCTCATGTTCCAAGAAATAATTTTCGCATAATGCCTAATTAGATTAGGGTACAGAATAGAGTCCTCGAAAGTACGAGTCATATTAAAAAAAAGTGTCTGTGTTTAGTTCATACTCTTCCGGTTGGATTGGGGTTCGTCAAATTTTTCATCCCCCTTGTCGAAAAGGTTCTCCGTTAAAAACTCCGACCTTTGAGCCCAGTATATACGAGGGGAGGGAGAAGAACTCAGTCTTATTCCGACCATTGAGATTTATGTAATGTGTCAGAAAGAGAACTGGGGAAAACAAACTCGTTCCCGGACCAAAAATTGAAATAAAAAGGGATTTCTTTACACTAGGTCTATAGGCCCTAATAATCCTGTACACTGTTTTCCTTCTCTTCCTTGGTAATAAATTAAGACGTCATCAGCTATGACCCTGACACCCTGCAACTATGACGTCATCGCCAGTGCTGCCAGATTTTATAAAAAATCCGTATCCGCCATAGAAGGAATTTCTACACATTTTTACCGATTCATCGGTAACGATCAGGAGAAAGGTTTCTCTCGTACGAGTAACTGAGGTACTTTTCCCTTGATCGACTCAATGTTACAAGAATATAGTATCACAGTGGTGCCAGATCTACGGATTTTTGGTCCTCAAAAAAGATTTTCCTGCGGATTCCTTGGCTCAAGGGAAAAGTACCTTAGGCACTCACATGAGAGATACTTTTCTCCTGGTCGTCATAGCAGTGTTGCCAGACGATATTTTCAAAAAATCTGGTCTATGCCTTTTCATTATGTTAGGATAAGCTAGAAACTACAGAGGGGGGCTCTTGGACTCGGACTCAGACTCAAACTCGGACTCGCAGATTTCAGAATCACACCTGAGAAAATCTCGAAATTTTTTCAAGTCCTTTTCGAGGAGGGGAGGTGGGCTCGGACTTGCAGATTTGAGAATCACTGCCACAATGAAAATTCCCCTAAAGATGAGACCAGAGCAAAGACATGAAACAGGTCAAAATCATTATCCGCTACTTTTTCTAAGACAAAAAATGGATTTCTGAGGACTTCAACTAAATTACCAATAGCGATCAAGAGAAAAGTATCTCTCATACACGTAACTGAGGTACTTCCTCCTTGATCGGCTCAATGAAATGGGAGACCGTTGTGTCACCCCACAACGACCAGGAGAAGAGTATCTGTCAGATGAGTATCTAAGTTACTTTTATCTTGAATGGAAAAAATCCGTATTTTACGCGAAATACGTAGAAAAATCTGTATTTTTTTCGAGGACCGAAAATCCGTAGATCTGGCAGCACTGGTATCAGCTCATAACGGCCAGGAGAAGAGTATCTCTCTCGTGAGTGACTGAGGTACTTTTCCCTTGATCGACTCAATGTTACAAAAATATCATAACGAATAGGAGAAAAGTATCTCTCTCGTCTCGTGAGTCACTAAGGCAGTGGTTCCCAAACTGTGTGCCGCGAGTTCCATGAAAGTGTGCCGCGAGAAAAGAACATTTCAGATTACAAATTTTTCAAAAGTCTTTGTTAATATAATTTTAAGTATGCTTCAAGTATAGTTTTGTCTCACTTCTTATCTAGAATGCATTCAAGAGTCATCATGACGAGATGTACTGCTCTTTTGTATGTATTTATTGCAAGACTCATTCAGTTTTTACTACTTTATGATGTATGATCAATATGCCGCGGTATGTAAAGGGGATAAATACAGTGCCGCGAGGAAGAAAAGTTTGGGAACCACTGCACTAAGGTACTTTTCTCTTGAGTACAAGAAATACGTATTTACGCAAAATCTGTAGAAAATTCTGTATTTTTTCCCGAGGAACGAAAATCCGTAGATTTGAAGCCCTCTCTAATTGAAACGCCATCAGCTGGTGTCTTCATCAACCGATCCTAAAGCCCTCGTTCGAATCTCACCAAAAGACAGCATAAATTTATGCGTTTTTTGGCGTAAACAGGGCTACTCTCATGAATTAGAAAGTACATATCTGAATCCTCAAATTCAGAAAATCGTTCCTTCAGACATGACACGACACTCGTACAAGCTTCTAAAATTTAGCTTGCATTCATCTGATAACAACGTGGGAAGTGATTTAATAGGTGAAATTACCCCTAAAACCAAAGTCAGGAGTGGAGCAAAAGTAGCCCGAGCCATCAGCTTGAGTGGCTAATTGAATAGAAGCAAGTCTTTGACATGTTTCATGTCTTCACTCTGCCCTGAATCCTAATTTAATATTTTGCGAGTCCCCCCCCCCTTCACCCAATTTGGCGAGTGCCTCCCACTTTGCCCAGTTTATATACTAGGATCTCATCTATGATTTCGACTCCCTGATGACGCCATAAGATAGACTGAGCCATAATTCTCTTTAGAGACAAGATCAAGTCATTCCAATCAGGATGATACATAATTTGGCTCCATGTAGTCTCCTCATTCATGTATTCGAATTCTTCATCAGAATACGACGCTAATCGATCTGGGCAGTTGACTCAAAACGAGTGCAGGATGTGATTGATTCCAAATCTTCACACAGAAGATATCTGATTCAGATTTTGAAGTCAAGTCTTGACTCTCCACTCGCAGAAAAAAGGATGGACACGTTACTCCTGAAAGTAGAGAAGGCTCAAAATTATATTGTATAGCTCTCTCCCGCGCTAGGTTCCACTTTTTTTTCGAAGCGGTCGGTTCAATGCGCCCTTCGCAAAATATACCGGACGACAATATTGTGAAATTGTGTACGTTAATCTGTTCGGGTATTGTGTCGGAATTCCTGTTGCTGCGGAAGCAACCCTCGTTCCTTTTATTATAGCGCGGCTCATGTTACGCTCGGTATGGAACGGGGTACCGTCGTCGCGCGATGCGGTGCAGTGTATCCACTTTACTCGTGTACGATATACACGCTCTGAGCAACAGGTGCGCCATCATCCCTTCTGACTGTGTGTATACGCGAATAAATGTTAACGACTTTTCAGAGAGCCTTTCTCAAAAAGCCGACTGATGTACCGTTTAGCGCTTCGCTACATGGTGTGCGTGTGTTGGCGCATCGCGACGACGAGGAACACTTGTAGCGAGAGTCTGGCACGCGGTCTCCGCCGTCTAGTACAGCGAATGTAGGCCGAAATTGCGGTAGCTGAATTATATAGACCTTATTATAAGACGATCCTTCGACAAGGATTTTGACCCACATTCCTCGTGGCCAGTTCACTTCGTTTTTCTTGCATGAGAGCTTCAAACAGAATTTCGTGAATGACAAAATAATGGAGTACGATGAATTCTTTTTCGCTCTCTTTTGTCGGTTCACTCTTTAATTACTCGAAGGAGCAATAAATTATTCTCTTTGATTTTTTCAGTCGCTCGTATTTTTAGGATTCTATGCTTATGAAATTGAATTGATCTTTCCGATATTGTCGAGTAAAGATTTGCATGGACAAAAAATCCAACTCTTTAATGACGTCATCGGGTAGGAGTGGCGTTGACTCATTTTGGAGATTTGGGAAAATGTCGACTTCTGAGCTAACTAATTAGGGTCCATGTCACCTGGCCATTGTAGTTTGATAGGCTGGAGAATGTAAATTCACCTAGGGAACTCTCTTCTTTTGTGACTTGTCGGCGAGAAGTAGTTTCACCTTCGGTTTATCTCGAAGAACGAATTTTTCAACTTTTCTCTCGGTTCACATTTTTTCGGCTAGAACTACTACTCTTCCCCAATCTGGACCAAAGGCGAAGTTGATGGGAGTTCAAAATGGAAGAGAAACCTCTGTAAATTCACACTACTTCTATCCGTACGTTTGCCCGAAACCTCAGCCAAATCTCTACACGTTTTTATGGTAGTCGCGCCCACCATCTGGTAAATGGTAACACTAAAATACATTCCTTGACTCGCTTTTCAAGAAAATGATCAGGAAAAAGGTATCTATTCTACAGGTGGTATAGGTACTTTTCTCCTGATCGACGTTTTTTATCGTATATCGCCCATCACTAGTGCTTTGCAGTTGGACGTGAGCCCGTTTGCTGTCACCTGAGGCTTGAATGCAGTTCTTCAACTAGTTCTATGTTGATAAATGATAATAGAAGTTTTAAAAGAAAATATTGAGGCAGAACGATTCGTCAATAGTCCACATTAAATTGTAATTCGCCTGGTGCTCTTTGCGAATTGTACACGCGATGCCATTTCGATACCATCGAAAAAGACTTCATTGGTAGACTATGACTGACAAGAGGATAAAATCTCTACACTTTTACCCGATTCAATTGAATTTTCTCTCACCGCACAAGGAGAATACCAACTCGCCTTCACTCGCGTCAAAGAATTATACTTGTCTCAGCAAAGCCAGAGCAGTAACTCATTCATACGACCATAAGTTCCTACATCCTCGTTCGTATACATATAATACGAAAGAAGAATATTTATATTCATCAACGACTTCGTTCGCGCGTTCGTGGAATACGATCCAACATCACACTCGCGTATCTACATAAAGACATCACATCACCGACGACGCGCGAGAAAACCGAGGAAATTCCTTTTTTTTTTTTTTTCCATTCAAATCCGCTGTATATATCGTAGAAACGAAAATTTATTTGAAAAAAATTTCAATTTATTATTCGTCTACGTGATTGAAATATCAGTGCAGAAATTATCGTATTCGCCGTCGCCGCCATTAAAAAACTCCGGCGACTGAGAGCGCGACTTATGGGGAGTTTCAATTACCGTGCGAGAGTACACTTTTATGAAAATAACAACACGTAAACTACCAGAGTACATAAAGCACAAAGCGCTTCGTCTCATCGTTAAATTACTTCAGCAGACGACACATGATTGTGATAAGTAGTTTTTTTTCGTATTATACGCGCGTAGATAGGGGCAGGGCAATCCGGATGCGGAATCGAGTCACCGTCGCAAACTTTTTCCCTACCCGGCGCGGTCCCTCTTGACCGAACGTCAAAAGTTTCTAGCTCGTCAATGATTCTTAAAATATGCGCTTTCGAAAAAGTTTTCTCCCTGTTGGTATCGCGCATTTGGAACGCGAGAGGATGTGACTGTCTCGATATGTGGCAACTAGCGGAAAGAAACTTTATTCGATCTCCAAATATTCCGGAGAGGTGCGCCATTACGGAGAGGTAACTTATGTATTGTGTTCGAGAATTACAGTGATTTTGAAATATTTCTGGCTGCTCGGGGAAACTTTCGACGGAAACGCGCAAAGTTATTTCTCTATAAAGAGCGAGAAATTGAAAAACTTCCGAAATCTGACACAACAAAATTTGAATGCTCGAATTTTCGAGAATACGACGATGTGTATGGGTTCGTAGTTTGTAAATAGTCAACAAATTTTCGGTCAAAATTTTCATAGCAATAACCTTGCTGGCAGAAGATGAGTTCAGATGAAACGAACAGGAGAAACGAGGCTGTGAAAGATACCTTTCTCCAGTTTGTGTACACAGCTGCACTAAACCAGAATCAATCTTTTTCATCTTTGTTAATTCTTCTAAAAAGCCAGCCTGGCCTCTAGAGCAATGGTTCTCAACCTTTTGGAGATGTCGGACCCCTCCCATGCGCGGACCTCTTACCAAAAAAATGTCATTGGAATAAAGCATTACTAATCAGTGGTGTATTTACGTGGGGGGAGGGGGGATTTTAGGAACCAAGCCTACCCAGAGCTGGAAAAATTGCCCTAAAATATCATAAAATCTTGTTCAAAACGCCTTCCGGAACAATTTTTTCTCAAACAAAAGTTATATTTTCAAACCTTCTGCGGAACCCAGGTTGGGAACCACTGCTCCAGAGTGGAGCAGTTGAATCTGAAGTTTGAACCAGAAAAAATTCGGCTTGCCTCGAGACAGTGCGATAGGCACACATCAGCGTAGCTCTTCGTTGGATCTTTACCATCTCTCTCCTTCTGTCGGGTATCTTCATTGAATTTCAGGGATACATATAGGAAGATCATGATCCTTCTTCTTGTTTTTCTCGGCCCTTCTGGGTTTCTCATTAGGCAACTTAGGTATGTGACCACTCTGTCATCATCAACAGGTGCCTGAAGCTCAACTTTGAGTCAAACCACAGCCCTAGGTACTGCATTACCGTCTTGGTCTTGATTTTCACACGTTGACTGAACTTTCGATGGGCCGTGAATAATAAGACCTCCGTCTTTCCTACTGCAATTTGTTCTCTGGCCGACTTTATCCAACGCTTACTCTGCTCTTCTGCACTCGTTGTGTAAGGCAAAAAGCTCAACTTCTGCGTTATAGACCTGCAAGGTAGATAAGCTCCAAGTATAGTTGAAGTGGGCAACTGTACGAAAATTCGTGTTGTGCTAGGCGAGAGTAATCAAATTTTTCGAACGATTGACTCGCAATAAGAACTAGCGGAGAGAAATCAGCTGCGTTCTCAGTTTGAATTGGAGAGAGAAAGTTTACACAAGTTTATATAGTGCTAAGAGAGATAGAGTACCCTGTTCGACAAGCCCATGCGAGTAAGTTGTGCACGTCATGTGTATGTAGCTCTTCTCCTACAATACATCCAAATCTCCAGTTCTCCCCTTAATAATGGACTTAGAAAGTTTTCAAGAAGCGCGAGCGCGTCCGCGAAGGTTGATGACGTCACAGAGAAGTTAGGTTAGGTTAGGTTTGTATACCTGTGGCGATAAATCAGCTCTGGCCGTGCTTCAGGTCAAGGAAGGCGAGACGCATTCTGGTTATAATTAGCGAGAGAAAATGACTTCTCTTCCATTTTGAATTCATGGAAATCTCGAAGAGAGTAAATTTACTGTGATTCTCGTTATTTAGGGGTGTCGTGATCCCTTGGCTGAATGAAGAAACCCCCATCAAACTTCAATTCCTTATTGCTTAAAAAAAAATTGTATGCCCCCCTCCTCCCCAAAACGAATACGAAGAATTGTCTTCATGGAAATGGCCTCACGACACCCCTGTATGTTAGGCAAGGCACGTGAGGTTTCCGACATCTCATTAGGTTCTGCTGATTTCTTGTCTGGTGTTCGCAGTGGAAGAAGCCTTTGTAAATTCCCATCGTCTCCTCCAGCTCAACAAACGTTTCCGTACATTTACACGCTGTGACCCAACACGGAACTTCATCTAATGCCTCACAGTGAGTGTTGTACAGAAGAAGAGTGGCTCAGGGTGTTGGTGTTCCCATCGGCTCCCAACTAGGTTCTTCCATGGGTGATCTTTTCTGGGATCTTTCAAAGGGACAAGTTTTCAAAGCTTTCCTTCACTGGGCACGTCATCTATTGGTATTGATATGTCGATCACATATTTTGCCTTTGGGAAGGTGCTGAGGACGCCTTGCATGAGGACCTTACTCCTCGTGGACCCGAGGATGGAGTTCACAGAAAGCCTTTTTCCACAGATCTTCGTATTGATTCCTGTTCCTGTTGTCACCCGAGACATGAGGAATCTTCTCATACCTCTCTATGATACACCGCCTCGCGTCTCTCATCACCGTGACTCGTTCCGCACCGATGGTCCGGCGCGATGGTATCTCCCTGGAAGCTTATTTCTATGAGCCACATCTAGCTGACGTCTCTGTCCTGGAAGTCCTCCCTCACCCTCAAAAACTTCAAATAGATTTGCCTTTCCTTATTTGGTAAATTTCACGGAAAACGTGGCCAAGACTCAAACCCGGCTATTGTATGCTCCGCACTTAGGTGCTCACTTGGGTTCGGTCAAATCCCCCCCCCCTCCTTGAAGAAAATGTGGAGTTTATAGATTATGATGTCTCGATTACCCGGTACTGTACATAGGGGTGACCGAGCGAAACTTCTTCCTCCTCTTCATTACCCACAAGAAGGCTTCTCACACGAACCTGTAGGAACCAAAAAATCCACCTTTACAAAGCAGCTAATTGAGACCGGTCATCAGTTTGACATTAGCGAACGTCACCGAATTCGGGTTGTCGGAAAGCAAGTGAGGACCACATTTGGCTAAGTAGAGGAACTGTACGTCGTTGATGGGCTCATTCCCACCCATTTTGAGCTGCAACCCATTCAGTGGCAAGAGGGTACGGTTGAACTTCAAGATGAAGTTGTTTCGGTGCAGCAGAACACTCGTGATCATTTCCTCTCCTCCCCTCCTAGTATCGATGAAGACTGCGAGGTTGATTTAAAAAATGACAAGACTCGCCTTAATGATTTCAGCGTGGGTCTGATTTGAAGCGATTCATCGGTCGGCAGTTTTGTGTTTCATCGATAATGGCTCCGGTACTAAAAGTTCTCTAATTCCATTGTATTATAAAATTTTGTGGTTGAGTCTTTTGACATTCCTTTTATCGCCTAAAAGAACCTGCCCTGATCAAGCGCGGGAAATCATCAGCTGATTCCTCGCCACGCGTCCATGACAGAAGACACGCTTCTCGTTATCGTTCACCTCAACGTCGAACACATGGAGGATATACGCGGAGCTGTAGTCGATCTCTCACCGCGCGTCCACAACAGAAGACAAGATTTTCGGTCGCATTTCCTCAATATCGCCTAGCACACTGAGACATGGGACGTCAGCCGATCTCTGAAGATCGTTAATGAACTCCTCGCTCGAATAAGCTTGTAAAATCAAGAAAATTGCACTCTTCTCTCCCCTTCAATACCTTCTAGGTGGAGCTTTCATCGTCTATTTTTGCGGCACTCAGAAATAGATGTCCGAGTGAAAGGGCACGTAAGCAAATTATGCCTACAGTACACTTCGTACCATATCTAGATATAGCGAGTTCAAATGGTTCGATGTGTTTTTCAATTAACCGACTCGACCTTAACGTAACGTGAAGTTATTACTTCTCGCCGCTACTCGGATTTTAAACCGGTTTCTAATCAAATATTTGCGTTACCTTTTGCATGCTCAGCTGCATATAATTTGGTTTTCAAACGCGCCCTCGTCTATTTACCTCGAAATAGCGAGCCGACGAAGAAGGGTAGACTTTTTCTTATATATTTTTTTAAGAAGATGTTCTCCGCATTCGCGGAGAAGGTGTACACGGGTTAAACGACTATACGACGAGCGTCGTCGTCGTTGAAAAGGGTAAAAAAACAGCATCTTGTGCATATACAAAAATATTGCTCGGTCTAGTAATATAGATGAAGCATTCTTTCAAGGAATACCGTCGTTTTCGTCATTTCTTCCCTCGTCGCGGAGTATTACGCGTCTAGATATTTTTGAAGAAGTGTATAAAAAAGGGTGAAGGAAATGATAATGCGAAAAAATTGGTGAAGCGGAGCGCGCGGTACAGCGATCGACGATAATTATTAATAAATGGGGGGAAAAAGGTAAAGAGAAAAGAAGGAAAATCGAAAGGATTACGAAACCTTAGATGACGAAGTAAAAGGTTAATATTTCTTGTAATATCGGGAGGGTATATCGAGAGAGTGGTTGAAACGAAACCTTTTATGGTTTTCAAGAAGAAAATCGCGAAATATGAACTGACGCTAATTACTACGCGATGAAAATTAAATTTTATCCTCTCTCCGCTACTCACCCTCGTGCTTCGTTCGTCCATCCATTAATTATTTTAAGAACTCGCCGACGAGAGTTGTAATTATTTCGACATTATGTAGAATTTCCAAGAATATCTTTCAAGTCGGTACGGAAATTTTACCGGCACGAAAGGAATTCTTTAATGTGTATATGTTCATGATGACAAATTTCATTTTCTCACGTAAGATTTGATTGTTCATGAATATTACATGCCGATCCTCTAGAATTGAGTGAACGTTTATCGGTATTAGCGCAGGAGGTAGATTGAGTGGCGTGGACGAGTCTGTTAATCATAGTCTTGGCAGGACTTGTTCGCGTTCCGTTTTTCATGTTGACTGTACTGTCGCAAAACTTTGAGATAGAAAGAAAATTTGTTCTTCGTTCCTTCACCTGGATTCTTACCTTGCAGTCCTCGGTATGTAATAAGCTTTCACTGTAGCCTAAGAGCGTGTTTTTGAAGCTGTAAATTCGTTTTATGATGTTGTTGTCGAAGGGCTCTATCGTTTTTAGAAAGATTCCTCACAAACCGAGAATGTCGATAAGAAATTCGCTACCGTGCGTAGGGTAGCCACTGTAAGTTGAGGTCAATTGGGTTCGGGTGGAGCGATCTTTGTACTGTTTAACGACCGAGGCGAATAGAGCTGAGCTTATACTAAGAGGTAAGATCCAGTTTTAGGGAGCTATCTTTCAAGTAACTGCAGCCTGGACTCGGAGATCAACCAAAGGATAAGGAATGCTGGAAGCGGAGAGTTATGGACTGCAGGGATCTGAGGAACGAAACCAAAATTGCCTTCTTCAAAACGGTGATACTGCCGGTGTTCCTGTATGGAAGCGAATGTTGTACTCTATACAGAAAACACGTCAAAAGCCTAGAAAAATTCTGCGGATCAAATGGCAGGGCTTTGTCTCCAATACCCGAGTCCAGCCAAATGTGACCCAATCGAGAGAATCCTGGCCAGGAGCCAGCTAAAGTGGGCAGGATATGTTCTAAGGATGCCCGACAAACTCAGGTCTTATACGGGGAGATTGGGCAGGGCTGGAGAACATCGGATGGACAAATGAAGCGCTAGCAACTCTGAAAAATACCGTAATTCATGGAATCGACCCAATAAATCAGCAACAGCAAACAGGACCCGGAAGCGTGCAGAATACACCAATAATCTGTCCTGTTTGTGGCCATAGCATAGGTTCAAGGATTGAGATGGTCAGCCACGAAAGAATACTAGAAGACAACAGTGGAGTCCTCGAACCGGGGCCTGACAACGACGACTTACCCTGTCTCTCATTCATGGCCTCCAACGACTCTTTTTTAAAACCTTGGCTTATTTAGCTGTAGATGAGGGGAAAGAGAAAGGACAAGGGGCTTCTGACCTATTCTCGAAACTTTGAGAAATTTTACAATAACTTGGAAGAAATTCCATAGTTGAGCTACAAACAAATTCTCGATACTAATCAATCGTCCAAATCGGAAAAATATTCACCGTTCTCTTCAATTGAGATGATCAATAATGGAGACGTCGTTTCATTTTTCCACAATAGAAGGTGACTAATACCCTAGGATTTCTATATAAAACTATAAAACTACCGGACAAGCAGCTCGGGTGACAATGTGCACCTTACCTGCCGCCATACAAAATCAGATAATTAATCAAGAGCGGATTCACTCCTACGTGTTCGTATTTCAAAAACACGTATTTTCTGTCACTATTACATATTTTTATACACGTACAACACCAAAAAGTGGCTTGCCGATAGATTTAAGCCAAACATTTCGATCTTGAAAGCAGAAAAAGAAAAAGGACGCGAGTGAAGGAAGTTTCATCTTCAGGCTCTATGTCGAGAATGCGTTATTTCATCGTTAACCGGTCCAAGAATGAACTCATTATTCATTTTTTTCCCGATATCTCAAAGAAGTATTCGGCCGGACAACGGGAAAAAATTTTTTTCAAAGCTGCTCTGCCGATGGCGATAGCGACATTTTACAATAGCGTATAAATTCGATTTGTAGAGTCGATTTGTTTTTCGTTTTACAAAAAAAAAAAAAAAAGTAAGACACAGACAGAGCGTCTGGCACGTCAAATAGACGCTAGTAGCCTATTAAATCGGATTTAAGAAAGAGTATTTTTCACTAGAAGCTACGTACAGATAATACATGTATACAGGATCACAAAAAGAACATCAGCCGTGAAGAAAAATATGAAAGAATGGTCGTGTATTCAAAATCGTATAAGTTATATTGTATAGAATAAATTTTTATAAAAAAAAGTAAGAAGGGAAAAATGATACATCTTTCGTCTTCTTTCTTCAGATTTTTTCGACTTTAAGCTGTTTAGTAATAATATCAAATATTGTAAAACGTGTTTTCCAATGATTTAACAGTTTTTTTCCGCCCCGACTTTCTTTCTCTCTCTCTCTCTGTCTCTCTACGCGCTGTATTTTGTTGTGATATTTTCCACATAATGGGAATAAATTATTATACTGACGATGGAACGTATAATACACATGTGTAACCGGTCTTCTTTTCTTTTCGGTTTTCCTTTCACTATATTGCGTACGAGATGTCGAAGGAACCACCCTACCACAGCTGTCATATTTATCAAACCAGTTTTTGGGTTAAAAAATGATAAAAATTAGATTGGCGGGGGTGTAATCGTGATTTTTAAACCTTTTTTTTTCTTCTTCTGTAAATTATATTCTCGTTTATAATTTCTTTTGAATATGTCTACGATGAACGGCGAGAGAACGAAATAAATGACTGATACTGTATAATATGCAGTTTCGGTAAAAATATGGGGAGGAAATGAATGATTCTGATCATATGATGCGTAACTTGATGAAAAAAAAAATCGTGAAGGAATGCGAATAGATGAGAAACAATCACAATACATAGGTATGAGGGTCCTACAACTTTTCTTTTCATCGTAGGGTGATTGTGAATTTGCTCTTGGCTGGTGGTCTTCAATATCTATTCTTACTCTGGAAAATATTCATATGCTCTATTTCTCATTACATAATCATTGAAATTACCTTTGCCGAATTTTCGGTCCATTATGGGTACTTAAAATCGCGGTAAAAATTTCGTAAATTTTGGAGGCACACTTGGATGAGGTTTCTGTCCGATTTGAAAATCGAGGCAGTAGAGCAGTAGATTCAAGGTTGATAGGAAAATTTCGACCTTGAGTCATTTAAGGTCGATGAAGAAATTTTGAGAATTGATTTGAAATGTCGATCAACGCCGCACCGCGACCTAGAACTTCAAATTGACTTGAAATTAATGCAACGGAGCGGTGGTGATCTGAAATTGAGCTGTTATGAGTGTTGATGTGGGAGAATTCCATGAATTTTTGCTCGACCTAACAAAGATTATCGATAGTCGAAAATCGACGTCCAATTTATGTTCGATGTGGTTCATCGGGACCTATTCATACCTTGCCAACCAATCCTCACCCTATTCCCAGTTCACCATCCTCTGTTTTTAACCTCTTCAGCAGAAATTCTGTTTAGGGTGAGTTATCCGGAGAAAACGTTTAGCTCCTTCAATGAGCTAGGTATGCATTGTTTCGAACATCGCTACTTCAATGAACCAGATATGCAACGCTTCAAACACCCTGAGACTAATCAGAAGGGAAAGGAAGGGAAGCGAAGGGGAGGGCAGGGCAGGGGAGGGCACTTGCAAAATTTCAAATTAGGGGTCGGGGCAGAGTAGAAACATGAAAAAGACCCGAAACATGTCACCAATGCTTCATACACCGGCTGGTTTAACCCCTTCAATGCGCCAGATATATAACGCTTCATACACCAAATGTGCCCGATATGCGACGTTTCAACACCATAAGACTAGGAACGTTCTTCCAAGGTATCCCATATTCCCTGCCTCCTCTCGTTCAACTCCATTCAAGAACTCAAGGCGTACTGTACGGTGAAATAAGCTATCTAGCTTTCACTTCATCGACTGCGTTTTGAGCTGATGCCGTCACAATTGGAGAGGCCTGACGGTTAAGGATGACGTGACCCGCTGATGACGTCATAAATTCGGTCGCAAAGTCTGGTATAGAAATTCATAGCTTTTGGACTCCCTTTCTCCGCTCGTTCCTCCCACCTCTTGATCCACTCTCAAGCCTTCATTTTACTAGACCTGATATACCGTACACTAGTTTTACACTAACTAAGCTGTAGCAGTGCTGCCAGATCTACGGATTTTCGCAGCTTCAAAAAAATACAGTTTTATCTACTATTTTTGCGTAAAATACAGATATTTTAAGCTCAAAGGAAAAGTACCCTAGTCACAAGTATGAGAGATACCTTTCTCCTGATCGTTAAGGGCTGATACTATATTTTTTGTAATATTGAGTCGATCAATGGAAAAGTACTTCACTTATTTGTGCGAGAGCTACCTTTCTCCTGATCGTTATTGATGAATTGGTGAAAATGTGTAGACATTCTTTTGGTACAAGAGATACGTTTCTTTTGATCGTTATAAATCTGAAGAAAAATGGCGGAAATCGATTTTTGAAAATATCATCTGACAGCAGTGGTCATCAATTTTTTAAAAAATACCGATTTTCCTTAGATTCGGTTTAATCAAGAAAAAAGTACCTTAGTCACTTGTATCAGCGATACTTTTCTTTTGGTCGTCATGGGCTGATGCCGTCATCCTCTGCAACATCGAGTCGATCAAGGGAAAAGTACCTCACTTATTGGTAAAAAAGATATCTTTCTCCAGATCGTTATTGATGAATTGGTGAAAATGTGTAGAA
The DNA here is from genome assembly GCA_035079395.1 of Aspidiotus destructor. Taxonomy (NCBI): domain Eukaryota; kingdom Metazoa; phylum Arthropoda; class Insecta; order Hemiptera; family Diaspididae; genus Aspidiotus; species Aspidiotus destructor. The sequence continues at coordinate 12,088,566 of JAVHKZ010000007.1, forward strand.
ATTCTTTTGGTACAAGAGATACGTTTCTTCTAATCGTTATAAGTCTGAGGAAAAAAGGCGGAAACGGATTTTTAAAAATATCATCTGGCAGCAGTGGTCATCAATTTTTAAAAAATACAGATTTTGCTTAATCAAGAAAAAAGTACCTTAGTCGCTTGTATTAGCGATACTTTTCTCTTGGTCGTTATGGGCTGATGCCGTCATCCTCCGCAACATTGAGTCGATCAAGGGAAAAGTACCTTACTTACTAGTACGAGAGATACCTTTCTCAAGATCATTATTGATGAATCGGAAAAAATGTGTAGAAATTCTTTTCTTCGAAAAAATAATCATCTGTCAGTACTGAGCTGTGGTCTAGTGTAAAAGAGACGTAGATTTGTTCAAGCCTAGTATAAAGGAGACACAGACCTACCCCTTCTTGGTCTAGGTTACTGCATATTAGGCCCGTATAATGAAGGCTAAACGACGGCCGTGGCTAAACCGACTATAGTAGCCTAATTTAGGCCCAGTTCAATGGGGAATTCAAGAGAAGGGTAGACCTAGTATGAAGCTAGCATAAGCCTAGTATAGCAGTAGTTGACTGCATAGATCACGGAGAGACCTTGCACGCACGCAAGAGACAAAAATTCCAGGTCATCTGCAAGCACGTACGCGCACGCAAATTTTGAAATTAGGGTAGGGTCAGAGCCACTGCTGCCAGATGATGATTTCAGAAATCCGTATCCGCTATTTTTTCTAAGACTTGAAAACGGATTTCTAGGGACTTGAACTAATTTAACAATCGTGATCAAGAGAAACGTATCTCTCATACTTGTGACTGAAGTACTTTTTCCTTGATCGATTCAAAGTGCGGTATGAGCTTACAACGACGATCAAGAGAAAAGTATCTTTCATAACAGTGGCTGAGATACTTTTTCCTTGATCGATTCAATGTGCGGTATGAGCTTACAACGACGATCAAGAGAAAAGTATCTTTCATAACAGTGGCTGAGATACTTTTCCCTTGATCGATTCAATGTGCGGTATTAGCTTATAACGACGATCAAGAGAAAAGTATCTTTCATAACAGTGGCTGAGGTACTTCTCTCTTGAGCACAAGCGATCCGTATCTTACTCAAAATCCGTATTTTTTTCGAGGATCGAAAATCCGTAGATCTTGCAGCCCTGGACTCTGAGCAAAGACCTGAAACAGGTCAATAAGCCAAGTTTTTTCAGCTTTCGTGATTCCCGCAAAGTAGGAAAATGCTGCTCCACTTTCTAGGGGCATATAAAACAAAATCTGAAACTAAGAAAGTCTGCAGAAGATTTATACGGGTCTATAAAGCATTTCTTTCCTCAGGAGGGAAAGCAGTGTTTGCAACCAGCGGGATATTGAAACATTTTCATTCTTTTGATTGCTCCAAATAACCTGATGAACACTTCACTATAATTTGAAATGTTATGTTTTGAAATTCGTTGGAATATATTTCAATTTCTAATTGCATGTTTCTTCTTCTGTTGCAGGTAAGTTCGGTTTTTTCGACCAAACGATAGTTTATTTTGGGTGCCACGAGTTGAACCACCAGCGATTTATGGTTTCGTACTTTAAACATTCAATTTCATTTTCTTACATTAATGATAAGTTACGCAGGAGCTTAAGGTATATGATAAAATATATGGGTATTAAGAAAGTGATGGAACTCCTTTTATGTACCTATACAAATAGAATACGAGAATAGTTCACAAAGAGTAATTAGAAATTTCCCGCTATCGTTGCTGCAATGCGAATATTCATCGTAATTCTCTTTTTGTAACCCTTTTTTTAAATGAAAAAAATTTCCTTCATTTTCTCCCCCGAGTATTAACGTGAAATAGACCTCGTATTTCTGGTTCTCATGTACGAACGCAAATTTCTTTCAATAGACTGTGACGGTTTCTGTTTTCGTGTACGCTCGGTCTTTCTTTTCTTGGGTATTTTATGTACAAGTACTGTACACGTACATAGTTTACGGTATAAATAATAATCTTAAATGATGAGAATCTCAACGACTTACACTACTGAATAATAAAAAATCACCCTTTTTCCCTCCCCTCTCTCCCCCTCGTGTAGAGTTTTCTTTCTTTTTAGTCGAAAAAATCTGTCCGTTATTTCTTCGATTTCACCCCTTTGATATTCTTTAAATACCTTCGAAGGATGCAGGTTGCCCGTGTGTTCTTTTCGTTCTCATTGCTTTATTCTCTTCTTGAGATTTATGCAGTACTTAAAATATACAGTTCCCTCTCTATATAACCCTTGTACTGTATAGTTTATGATGGAAAATGTTGCTTTCTGTTACTGCCGTACAAAAAGAAAAAATAATGTATCTATACAATCGTAATGACACTCGACCAAAATCTCGTGAAAAATGAAAAATAATAACCGCAGCGGCGGACCCTATTTAAGAAAAGTGTTGAGTTACACTGTTTTCACAATACGATCGACGACGGAGATATTTAATATTTAAGTACGTTTGCTTTTTTTTTTTTTTTTGACAAAAATGTACAAAACGAAAAAAATGTTATTACGTATAATTGAAAAGGGTGATGCTTATTGCAGTAATTGTTGTACGTAGACAGACAGCACCAGTATGTGTAATATAATGATTTGGGAAAAACTATGAAGTAGACGCTGCCTAAACAGAGGGAAAAATATATGTGTAAGTGTAAGACCAGGAGCTGTAGACGACTCAGTAGGGATCTCAACGACGTCGAGTGTAAATGTAATTCGATATCATCGAAGTGATTAATTTTGTGCGCTGTGAAAACTAGTTCTATGTGCACTGCGTTTCAGGTTGTACACCACGTGTATGTTCTCGGGCAGACGAACCGACGAAATGCCCAAGAAATTATATAGCTAGCGCATGTACGACAGCACTCACGATGGACCTAGACAGTACTGTTTGTTTCATGAAGACATCGAACGAAGATGAAAGACAGAACGCACGTCTGTCCAATAGACAAAACTCATTGTACGGAAATGAATAGCTTATTTCCAAGTTTTTCTTCACTATCTCTGTCCTGAGTGGATGATGTTAGGCATAACTTCGTTCATATTTCTCTTCGCAGGCTCGTTATGAATGTCTACGTGCGACTAACAGTTACTATTTTGGAAAAATCGTGTCGAAATCTTTTTCTGAGTGAGAGGAAACAATCCTCGTTTTCGGGCAATTATTCACGTCTGTCACCTCCATTACCTTGTAACGTATTCTCAGAATTGACAGCTAGAATTCACTCGTATTCATCCTTATTTGTGCTGATATTTAGAACCACCAGTGAAACATAAATTGGGCTTGTTAAAGGTGTCAAGAATTTTGTTAAACTGAGTGTTATAGGAAATCAGAAAAGGTTTCAAAAATATGAGGATCTTCTATACTTATTATTGATGATAAAAATGTGCCAAAGGTTAGGGATTAGAATAGAGGGTGATGGAGGGTGAAGATGGATTTTGATGAAAAATGAGGAAGGTTAAAAAGTGGGAGAAAGGTGAAGAAAAAATGCGTCAAGGATAAGAGGCGGTTAGGGAAAGGTTGAGATACATGTACCAGATCAACTTAACTCATCTAATCGAACACGAGCCGCTTTTCTGCATTTTAGTTTCACTTTTCCTTGAGCAGAGAGCTTCCCATGAACGAGTATCTGGTGAGAAGTGTCCGCGCCGTCAAATAGAGGGTTTTCAGAGGTACGAGGGCCTCAACTAGCAAGGAAATTAACGATTCTGACTGTTCCTGTTTATTTAACCGCATGACTACGCATTCTGTCTGCGAGTAGCGAATTCACTTACTAAATTACATCGACTTGAGTTCGATTTTGAGGAAAAACTGAAAATCAACCGTAGATCGACTCAACAAAATTATCGATTTCAGGTCGATGAAATAGTGAGGTCGGAACAAGATCTATTTCAGATCGACTTTGATTTGAGATTGATTTAAAGTCGACTAACAAATAAGTCCGTCGTCCTTGTAGAAAATTGTGGCTGCCGAGGTTAGGGTGGGGGGAGATTTTTCTAGATATTACCCAGATGAAGAATAATGGGATGGGATTGGTGTGATACGAATCTTGAGTGAGTGGGAGGAGGTGCAGCTGGAGTTGGCGTCGAGTGATGGAAGGGAGTTGGAAATGACCAAGAATGCACCGAGGGGAAGAGAGAGGGTAGGTTGGTGAGTATTGCTTGTAGTTCAGTGGTGAAGTATTACCAGAGAGTTGCAAATTGACTTGAAATTGACCCAATATGCAGTCGATTTCAAGCAGATTAAGAATTAATTGACCTAAAATCGACGTTACAGAGACCCGATATCGACGTCGACCTGAATATACGGGCGCATTATTAGCCTCGGTTGTTAAGCTATGCGAAGGTTGGAGGGAAGATGTGTCGCTCTCCTTGATCCCCGTTTGACCTCAACGTGTGTGGGGACAACCCTGTAAATATCATAAGCTGGTCAATTTTCAGTATAATGCTATTCTGAAGGATCTAAAATGGGCATAAGTGCATCTAATCTCAGGCAAGTATGTTATACCCTTGTTTCAGGACAGTTTGACCTGCTGCTTGTCCACTCTTATGACGATACAATTTCCATTTTTTAGACATGGGTTTGAAGGGGGTGCAATATATTGTCTATTCCTCTCTCCGACGGCGACAAATTACCAAATTTTGATAGCGAAATCGTAAAAAGTCTATTAGCATTATCTCTGGACTAGTTTTACCAGACACTATAGGGAGCTGCGAACCTCGGGTTAACGTAACTCTAACGACCTGAAATTGGACGGTCAGGTTTGGGAGAGGTTCAATCAACCCTAGGTTAGCAGTGAACTGGCACTGGCGAAACTGGTTCTCAAAAGGGGCAGGTTGCTGATAAGAGCTTTGCAACCGTGTTAACGGCTCCGACTGAGCACAGTTTGGGACGGCGTAATTTCAATATTATATCTTACGATCATGAAGGCTGAGAATAATTTATCCTGCTGTGCTATCATTCCATATTCAGAATTTTTGCAAAACTTGGTCGACGACGAGGATTCTCATTTCCCGTGACCAAACGACATTCGAGAACGCACCTGTACATTATAATGCGGTTATGGCTACCAGCTAAATTGCAATCAATACCACATATCCTATACATTTCTGTCAATATTAATTAGAATATATTTTTTTTTCAAAACTTACCGGAACATGTGTCATAATGAAAATCGAGTATCATACTCGCGTTGTATATCGACTTTTTTTTTCACAGCAGAAAGATGCGGTCGCGTATTCATATTTTGTATAATGTTTAGATGCGTGTGTGTGTTTGTTATTTCATTAAAATGCAGAAAGCGACATTACTCGTTTTCCAAGTAATCTACGATTAGGGTGCATGATTGTGATGTAACGTGCACTGTAAATACGCGTTCAAATACACACTAGAAGTGTATACGACGTGTTTACGTATTTAATTACCATAATTCGTGTCCCCATCTGGCGGAAATGAGAATTGACCGTTTATTATCAGACACACAGCGGGGAGAGGGGAAAAAATTTCGCTCATTCGTATCGTCCGAAATTTGATGCACAGATGCGATGAAGAGGCCATCATCCGCCGAATTGGATAATTACACCTATAGTGTATAACGATGTAAAAGATTGATTTTATGCTCGTTCTTCTAGGTGTCGATGCCACGCATATACGAACAAAAAGAAAAAAAAAATTACCATTAAACGTAGACTAGATTATTATTTATTGTAGCTTATCTTCGTAACAGAAAATGTATTCGTAATGGTCTGCGTGCTTATAAGATAGATTATGGTATATGCAAAATTGTCCTCGAGAAATATTTCTGTGGGCAAGTTTTGTGCCTGGCGGTTATACACTCTTTTCTTGAATAAGAAAAAAGAAACGAACGGAATTGCCTCTTAATATAGATATAAGAAAAGTGCGAAGGCGCTAATGATTTCTCACCTATGCAACCTAGCGAGAAATCGTGCTCAAAAAATAGTCGCGTAGGACGTACGTGCGTTCTAGTTTCTCATTCCTAAAAAAAACGATGAAAGGATATCCACCCTTTATCATACTGTAACTCTTGCTTTTTTTCCCCAACTTTTTTACGTACGTCGCATCTGTTCGGCTCATCATCTTTACCTCGCATACATCAGCCAAGTGCTATCGTGACAAAAAAAATAACAAAATCTGTGGAAAAAAAAAAGTACGTCTTTTCATCTTTCTGTTCTCACAGACAATGCAAACACAGTAGCTCGGAAATCCTTTCGCTTTTTACAAAAAAACACGCTCCCACCCAGAAATTTCAACCCTTTTTCTTACTCATTTTCTTCTCTTTTATGTAAGAACCGATGCCAAAAAAAAAAATCTTCCCTCGGTATTTACAAAGTATACGAAAAAAAAAAAAAAAGGTTACAATTGTAATCTTCCGCTTTAATCAAAAACCGATAAGTCATATAGGACGAAAATTCTATGAAAGGTATCGGATTTGGAGGTGCGGCAAAGAAAAGAAAAGAATAAGTAACATAGGGTCTTACACACACACACGTACTCCTACTGTCATAACTGATACATACTATACAAACACCTGGTGAGACTTTTTTCCCATTTTTCTTGCTCGTTCGGCGGTCGTTCTCGCCCGATCTACTAAAATATATCTCTTTACCAGGGAAAATTATTATTTTCATTTTTGTGTGGTCGGCCGGAAGTAAAATATATTTTATTAATAGTATATACCCGGAAAACCGATAATTATTAATAAATTTTCGTATAATAGAGAATAATATACGTGTGTACAGTATAATGGGTCTACGGTTTTTTCTAGACGATTCATGCGTTGGTCACGATGATAAACGGCGCTACGATGAGGGTAAACGTCGCTTTTTCTATAAAAAGTTGTGTAAGTTGCTATACATATAAATTCCGGCGTGCTCGAGTTATGGAAATGACGGACTGGCATCGGCGTCGTGGGAGTTTACCCGGTTCCAGAGTCTAAACGATAATACGGAGTAATTAGAGAGGTGACGAGAGGGAAAAACGAAACACGACGTTTATAATATTCAAAAACGACATTAGCAATGCAAATATTTTATATTTCCTAGTTTTCTAACAATAATTTCCTTTCACAAACCACCGAAGAAATGCTCGTAATTCGTGATCGTATAGATATATATGCACGCATTATAGACAAGAAAAAATGCACGCGGTACCTCACTTCGCCTTAATTCACTGCGCTTTTCTCACGATACGGTTCATCAGTCGTCAAAGTTGTCCTCGTAACCCCCCCACCATTTCAATTTTGTAAATTTTTCCTCAAGTAGTTTGGTTGTTTGCGTGAGCTGGTCCTTAATCATTGCAGGCTGATTCCGTCTTTATTACGATATTCATCCTGTCAAGAACGTTGGTATCTGTGGGCTGCGTAAAGCAAATTCCCTTTTGTTGACAATAGCCAAGGTGTAGTGCACTGGGCAGCGAGTGTCAACACCTCACAGACACCCTCTTCTGGTTGTAGGTTGTACACCGTTGTTAGACCATAGCTGGTTTTGCATTTACCTCAAGGTATAGCTGCAATTGCAGGCACCTGGTCCTATGCAGAACTTCGACGTCTCTGGTGTATATGGACTAGCCAAGACATACATGGGTTAATTACGATTGAGTAGCGCAGCGATGGTCAAAATAACGCGATGTCGACTTTGGTTTTCAGCAAACATCAAAATCCAACACCCAGTTTTGACCCATCTTTGATCTCGATCTTGAAACTCCATCTATTGTACATTCAAAAATTTATGGAATTCAGGGTAGCCACTTTCTGGAAAACCTGGAAAACCGGGAAAAGTCAGGGAATTTTGTGAGACTGGAAAAGTTAGGGAAAAGTCAGGGAAAATGGCATAATTTCATTCAAAGTCAGAGAATTTTCTCAGAATGAGACAAAGAAAAAATTCAATGAGGTTTTTTGACATGTTTCATGTCTTTACTCTGACCTGACCCTAATTTGAAATTTTCTGAGTGCCCCCCCCCCTTCAACCTCGTCTCTCCGTGGGTGATTTGAAAATTTGTGAGTTCACTTTTCCCAGTTTATATAGGGTGCGCCAAAAAGATTTCAACAGTCGACCGGGGAACTCCACGAAATTGTGGCGGAGTCCTCCCGGAGCAGCGTTGCCATATCTACGGATCTTTTAGTCCTCGAAAAAGATACGGGTTTTCCTTTTTCTATTCACGGATTTGTTAGGATCAAGGGAAAGGTACCTTGGACACTCGTAGGAGAGATACCTTTCTCGTGCTCGTTATAGGCTGATATAGTGAGCCCATGATATTGAGTCGATCAAGGGAAAAGTATTTTAGTTACTCATACGAGAGATACCTTTCTCCTGACTGTTATTGAAGAATCAATCAAAGTCTGTAGAAATCTGTTTTTAGGTTTTACAAAAAATGGCGGATACGGATTTTTGAAATTATCATCTGGCAACAATAACCCGGAGTTCTTTTGTTCAACTGTTAACATCTTTTTGGCGCACCCTGTATACTTTAGGTTTACGATAGCTAAATAGTACACTAGCTTTATCTCTAGAACTAGACATGTAATAGACAGAGAAGACCCCCCTTCCCTTTAATGATTTTACTTGTATTAAACTAGGCTCACCCCGCGAATTCACCTTGCCCAGTTTATGCACTAGGTTTATACTAGCTTTAAGATCGCTATATTCTAGCTTTGAGCCTTCATTATGCTAGACCTAGTGTACAGTATACTAGTTGTTGAAGCCAAATATAGAATCAATATCTCGATACAATCGAGATCAGTAATCGGTATAATCGAGATAGATATATCGATATCATCGAGATTGAAACATCGATATTATTGAGATTTCGATACACTTGATTAGCAATCGATATAAGCGAGATCGATATATCGATACGATCGAGATCGATATTATCCATATTGATATCCCAAGATTGATATATCGATATTATCGAGATTTATAAATCGATATTATCGAGATTGATATATCGATATTATCGAGATTGTTATATGTGATCTTTATGTCTTTGAATTTCCTTGCATATATAATTTCTATTTGTACTTTGTACTGGATTGGCAGAAAAAAGTCAGGGAAAATTCAGAAAATTTGTCTGGAAAACCGGGAAAAGTCAGGGAAAATCATTCTTAGAAAAAAGTGGCTACCCTGGAATTTCAACGTCAATTACAAGTCTTTTGCTGACAAGCGACGTCAACGTTGATTTTCGGTCTACATCAATCTATGTATGATACCAGAAGTTGAAACAGTTTCTATTGTGGGAAGAAGCATGTCGACTATGAGTCGACTTTTAGTTTTTCTGAGTCGTTTCACCATCGAGAAGTAAGTCGACGTCTATGGTGGGTCGACACAGCAATTCGATATGGTTCTCATAACATGAAATAATTCTCGATAACACTTTCAGCGAGCTATTTCAATACCAAAACCCTCAAAACATTAGCCATGTTTCATGTCTTCGCTGCACCCTACTTCCAATACCTGAATTTGCGTCTACGAGATGGCAAGTCTTCTGATATTACAACGCTGATCCTGATTGAACTTAACCAACCTGGAATCTACTCTAATGACGTCATGGGCTGTACTATCTCTAATGTATAGGGTACGCCAAAAAGATGAACGGAAAACTCCGGGAGGACTCGGCGACAATTTCGTGGAGTTCCCCGGTTGATCCTCAAGATCTTTTTGGCGCACCCTATATATTAGCATAAGAGATCTGAAATAGGCCGAACCTCCTTCTCACTCGATTAATTGGACTACAACATAAATCCAGAGGCCAAAATCATTTCGATAATGGGCTCGAAGTGTTCGATTGATACGATTATAATCGACTATCGAAAACAGAAAAATCGATCATTTTACAGTCGATTTTGCTGTTCACAATTGCACTGTATTCCGTACTAAAATAAGTATTTTTGGTACGCGTCTTTCGAGTGTTTTTGATCGACGCGCGTGGTGACAAAATAACACCTGCTGGGGAGGAGAAAGCTAAAAAAATAGGCAAAAAAATCATCCGTTCCGTACGGAGGCGTACCATTGTCATCGAAAAAGGCGAAAACGAATTAATTCGTGTAGCGTGCGATCTCGTGTACGATATAATTGTGTTCTACTCTCGCGGACAGAGAGCGAAGGTGGAAAAAATGACAAAAAAAAAACCTAGAGAAAAATTCACCTATTCGAAAGTTTACGAGTCCCGAGTTAGGAATTTACGACTATCGCGTATTCCTCTCTTTTACTGCATTCGTCTGCGAACACATATAGGTGTAAACTATAATAGCGTACAGTTTCCGATAATAATTACCAATATTTGAAAAAAAACACAATTTGCCGCCCAGAGTAACAGGGTTGGTGGTCGTCGTTCGTGTCTGATGGATTCCTGTCTCAGTATCATATACGACTCGAGACTTTTTAGCGTTTTTTTTTTCTCGCAAATTCCACTTTTATTAACAGCTGTGCGAGTTAGAATTCTCTCTTTTTTTAGTTATTGCAAATTTTGAGCGTATATTATCCGCTATTGTTAGCGCTGTATGCCATCTTCTTAGCCTTAATAGTCAAAAGTCATAATCGCGTCAGTCGAATCGTAAATCATATGCCACAGTGCCAACATTTATCGCGTGTGCCGTATTTCATTCCGTTTCAACTTTTCTTCATTCTCATTTTCTACATCACCCGTCAGGATGATACGTTATTATAGGAATGGAAATTCGAGTTGTTGGGTCAACGTCTACTGACTGACATACTTGACATTCGTCTCGCTTCTCATCACGGGGTCAGATAAGACTTCACACAAACACAATTATATCGACGCGTTCGAAACGATGATGAATGCGTTTCGTACGTACGTTGACGGAAGACTTTCGTGTCAACTTTCACGACCTTCGGTTTTTCAATTTTAAAAAATCTCAGTCCGTGAACTTTCACAAAATAGAGTGCATGAACGAACTGTATAGACGCGTCTTCCTCTCAGAGAATGATAATCGTTGTCGAAACTGAAAAACTGGGCCATCCTAAAACTTCGCAGACCACTAACGAACAATATATGAGCCCCTACTAAAACAATCCAGAAACAAATAGGAATTCAGAATTAAGAAGTGAATTCAAAGGATGAAAGAAGACGATTCAAGGGAGACAAATTAGAAGCATTCTTATCGACAATCATATCAGTAGGCATCAAACGACACGGTTTGAACAAAGCGGTGAACTTACTGGAGGAGAAAGGGTGAGAATTTTCTCAAGCTGGATTCTTGAATATAATTGCGAAAAATATGTATGAATATTAACAGTACCGAACAAGAAATATTTTAGAAATTTTGATCGAATAATAGGCGATAAAACTTGAGAGTTTCAAGTATTGGGCAGCCCTGCATAATGAAAAGGTGATCAATTACAATTATAAAACAGCAAAATTTAATTTCTTTTTATTCAATGCGATAAATTATACCCTTGCTGCCCCCATCACTGCCCTACTTGACGCAAAGGGATGCAAAGAGCAAAGAAGGACAAGATAGAGAATCATCTGAAGCAGATGCACCATTACTTGTGTCATCCTGTCCAATGCAGTATAGAGTGTAGTTGGCTTTTGTTCTTTTGTTGTTATCTGTGTCCTATAGTCTGTATTCCAGCATTTTTGGCCCATTCATAGAGCTTTATTTTAGGTCTAGGAAACCAGTGATTTCTGGCTCTGGCTGTAGCTCTCAGAAGTTGAAGAGCGGACTTGAGCCAAACAGCTGGACCTTAAGGGAGCCGGAGCTAAAAAACTCAACCTCGAGAAGGGAGCAAGCTGGCTTTTAGCTAGGCCCTAATATTAAGGAAGGAGGGTTGTTGGCAAATGAAAAACTCAAGCAAACAATTTAGATCACCTGTTGGGATCCAAACCCGTGACCTTGAAGAGGTGATCTAAATTTTTCGCTTGAGTTTTTCATTTACCAACATGGGAGCATGCACAAACCACGTAACACTCTTTGGGGAAGGGGGTCAGCAACGAGCCCCGGTGTGCTACAAAGGGAAGGGAGGAGTAAGATTTAGGTCAATTTGAAGTTGATTGAGGTAAATCACCAGAAAACTACAGATTGACCTGAAATTAATCGAGTAGAGCAGTCAATTTCTTAATTTTTGATCAATAGAAAAGTTTGGAGAAAACAATTCAAAACGACGTTGATCCGAGGTCAATTTGAAGTCCAACCAGAGAACCACAAATCAATTTCAAATCAAGTAGTCAATTTATTGGCCAGCGTACTTCATTACATCAGAGAACCACAAATAGAGTTGAAATCAGCTCAACAAAGCAGTTGTTCTAGATCGATAGAAAAATTTTGCAGGAGTCTACTCAGAATTGCTTCAATAGATTGACATTGATTTAAGGTAGATTAGATTACCATGGAACAACCAACTGACTTGAAATCAATCCAACAGAGCAGTCAATTTGAGGTTGTTCTGAAGTCAATAATTGACTTCAAATCAGCTTAACTGAGCAGTCAATCTTAGATTGATTGGAGAATTGGGAGACTTCAACTCAAAATTGACTCTAGATTGACGTCAATTTGAGATCAATGCGAAGTCCACCAACATAAATTACTATAGAACTACCCAGTGAATTGAAATCAACCCAACAGAGCAGTCAATTTGAGGTCGTTTTGAAGTCAAAAATTGACTTCCAATCAGCTTAACTGAGCAGTCAATCTTAGATTGATTGGAGAATTGGGAGACTTCAACTCAAAATTGACTCTAGATTGACGTCAATTTGAGGTCAATGCAAAGTCCACCAACATGAATTACTATAGAACTACCCAGTGAATTGAAATCACCCCAATAGAGCAGTCAATTTGAGGTCGTTTTGAAGTCAAAAATTGATTTGAAATCAGCTTTATAGAGCATTCAATTTTAAATTGGGGAATTCGACTCAAAGTTGTCTCTGAATTGACGTCAGTTTGAGGTAAATGTAACGTCAACCACCCCCAATTGCCAGAAAACTACCAACTTACTTGAAATCAACCCATAGTCAATTTAGGGTCGTTTTGAAGTCAAAAAATTGACTTCAAATCAGCGTCACAGAGCAGTCAATTTGAGGTCATTTTGACGTTGAAAATTGACTTGAAATCAGGTTAACAAAGCAGTGAATTTTAAATTGGGAGAAGTTGATTCAAATTTGACTCTAAATTGACAATTTGAGGTCAATTTAACGTCAACCAGCCGAAGTCACCAGAAAACTACCAATTGACTTCCAATCAACCCAACAGAAGAGTCAATTTTAGATTGATAGAAAAGTTGGGAGAGGTCGACTCAAAATTGACTTAGATTAACACTGATTCAAATTTGATTGAAAGTTCATTTAACCACAAATCAACTCAAAATATCGACGCATCAGAGCAGTTGATTTGAAATTGATCTGAAGTCGACATGCAGACTTTACCATTGAACTACAAATCTACTTCAAATCAGCTTGACAGAGCAGTCAATTTGAAATTGATAGAAAAATTTGGAGAAGTCGACTCAAAATTGACTCTAGATCGATGTTAATTTGAGGTCAATTTATAGTCAATCAACGTATTTTCACCTGAAAATTACAAATTGACTTTTTCAGATGAATAAAAAGTTTGGAAGATTCAACTATTTCAGTACTGCCAGATCTACAGATTTTTGGTCCTCGAAAGAAATACGGATTTTGCCTACAATTCGAATTTCTTGTGCTCAAGGGAAAAGTACCTGAGTCACTTCTCTGAGAGATACTTTTCTTTTGGTCGTTATAGGTTGATATTGCAGTCCTCTGTAACATTGGGTCGATCAAGGGAAAAGTACCTCAGTCACTCTTGTGAAAGATACGTTTCCTCTGATCGTTATCGATGAATAGGTAAAAGTGTGTAGAATTTCGAGTTCTTTAACAAAGCTAAGGAGGGGACCTGTTTTATGGGGTACCCTAAAAGAACGTTCCGAGTCTTACATTGTTGAAAACGTCGCATATCCGGCTCATTAAAGAGACCAAACACTAGCTAAGCTGTACTGCAGTGCTGCCGGATCCACGGATTTTTCTTTGGATTCTGAAAAGAATTCGTATTTTTTGTGCTCAAGGAGAAATTACCTCACTCACTTGTATGAGAGATACTTTTCTCTTGGTCTTTATAAGCTGATATTGCGATCCTCCATAATATTGAGTCGATCAAGAGAAAAGTATCTCAGTCACAGGCATGAGAGATACTTTTCTCCTGATTGCTAGATCATTGAAAGTCCGCAGGAATTCGTTTTCAGATCTTGGAAAAATGGCGGGATTTTTAAAAATATCATGCGGTAGCAGTGCAGAATTGACCTGAAATCGATGTGGAGGAGTCGACACTTGTTGGTTCCATGTCGACCAACAAATCACCTCAACGTGAGGTCGATTTCTACAATATGTGGATGTATTTTTAATTGAGACTTTGAGAGAAGTGGATTCTCGGTCGGTTGGACGGTCGATGTGGGCTCAACTGGTTTGAGCTTAGATTATCATCAAGTTACCTGCCCCCTACTTCCTCCTGTTACATCCTATTCTAGATCCAGGGTGATAATAGCCCTACCTATAATTTTGCTGATCAAGTTCGTGACGCCAGGAAGAATGCCCACCTTTCCTCTCGTGCACTAGCCTAGTATCCATAGACTAGAGTAGGTGATGTGTGTGTGCACATTTAAGAAAGAGTCAAGAGTACGGTTCAGTGAAGACATGTAACATACCCAATTTCCAATAGTTCGAGTATTGAGACAGTCTTCTGAAAAAGTTCTTGAGAATGATTCGAAGTAAAAGTTAGTTTTTGATGTTTGAGAATGACAGCCTTGTCCACAGGCCTCGCAACTTTTGTTAGCCAACTTATACGAGCCATTGCAAAGCTTTGGTAGGTAGTTCTAATCATTGAAATTATTGCGAATAATCTCACAAAAATAAAGTTCTGGAGGGTAGTTTTTGCCGTGTTGAGTGCTGTTTTTGAAGCTAGTAGTATAACTCACTGAAATTTCAGATGCTGTGGAACGATGTGTTAGCCTGCCTGGAAGGACTGTCGAGGGATCATGAATCGAAAGTAAAGTCCAAATGTTACTGTTATATTGACAGGTCACTTCGCATTTTCTCTTGAAGTCGAGTCCAAGAACCTCGAATTTCTTCTAACGTTTTGTCGAGAGTTCGAGGCCTGGTTTTCTGTGGCGTAGTCGAGTGTGCGGGGAGTTGTCGTCAATGAGAACACTCAGCGTGATGCTGATGAGAGACCTTCGAATGGTACCGCAATTGTGACCGAATTGCATCGGTCATAAAAGTTCGAAATTCACACCACCATCGTATAGAGAACAAAGAGAGGGGTCTCTCTGACTCTGACAGTTGGCCAGACTATGCCTAACTTATTCCAATAAATGTCAACGAGAGAAGACTCGTCCCGCGTGGAAATCGCCGGCTACTACCTATTTAATGGTCATTCGACTGACGATTTACATTCTCGGATTAGGGTTTTTTTGTTTCTCTTATTGTTTTTCGCGTTCTGGTTAATCGCATACGCCAGGTGTTCTCGTATATTACTACACTACTTTTTTTTTTTTTAAGGCTAAATATTATTGCTACAGAGGTACCTAGCCTAGGTACATAATGCAGAACAGCCGAAAATGCGAAGAGAAAGGGGGAGGAAAAAGTTAATATAGAAGCAAAAAAAAAAAAAAACGAAGTGAAACAGCCGCCAATTGTTAAACGGAGATAATTTCCGTTTTTTAATGGACGTTAAATTCACAGAAGCGGAAATAACCTCCGAACTGTGCAGACAACACAGTCATATACTACAGTACACAGACTCGACGTTTAATAAATAATAACTTAATGGACCCTGTTTCGTTTATTGGTTACATGTACATGTATTATCGTGTACTTGCTCTTGAATCGTACGTACGCTACGTACGTGCAGGAGTGCAGTCTCGATTGCGGACGGGGCGGGGGTAATAGGGTGTTATATGGGCTCTTTACGATGTCGACGAAATTCCTTTACGATTTTTCTTTCGGCCGTCGACGATGGCTTTCGGTGCTTGAGAATTCACGCATCCTTGAGAATGAAGCGGGAGAGGAAGACGGAATCTGCTAAAGCCTCTGTAAATGTTGCAGTACGCCAGAATTTTGATGACCTGCGCTCGACTAATCTGGCATGTCAACGACGTCCTGCCTTCCTGCATTGCGTGCCTTGCCCTCCACAACTAGTACACTAAAAAAAAAACTGTACAGTTGTACATACGAACGTCTCGCTAAATATCAGCTGTGTTTCTCTCTCATCCGTGTATACATAATATGCAAAATGAGTGCAACGAACCGGAAATGCAGTTCTCTCTTATAATACCTATAATATGAAATATATTAATAATTTAAAACCTATCAGTTCGCATTTATCATCTGTTTTCTTACAGACTTATAGAATTCTTGTAAGAACATTATCAAAATCTTTTCTACAATCCGATTATTCGATTTTCAGTGCAACTGTCGATTCGAATGTATCACGAAGCACACGCCGGGCCGGCTGTTTTCTTTTGTGTACATAGTTGCCTATTCGACAGTTTTAAGGAAACACGCGTTCGCAGTATTTCACGCGCTGTCCAACGACGGAGTTGGCATTTTTATGAAAGAAAGTATAGTGTTTTTTTTTCTCCTTCGTGGAATATTTGTTTAGCGCGTTATAATGAAATGAAAGAAACAAGGGGCGAAAAGGAAAGCTGTCCAAAAAAAAGTGAAAAACGTGCGGCGAAAACGAGGAAAGTGACGACCGCAGTCAATAATTCGGAATAATTTTTTGTAAATAAAAATTTCCTCTATTTTTACCCGCAACGCAAATAGCGTTTCTAATGAAAATAACGGATGAATGCGAAAGGAAGAAAGAAAAGTAAATGGATTTCCTCGCAAATGAAATACCGGGTATTATCGCGCATCCGATAAATAATGAACGTATATTTTTCTCTTTTCCTGATTGACGTAATACCGCTTTTTACGCGGGCATTTCCCGCAACTATGACGGGTAATCTTATTTTGGTTACTCGTATATTTTGCGTCGACAGAAAATTGAATAATGATTGAGACAGAGAGAAGGTATTGAAATCGATATTATTTTCACGAAATGGAAAAAGGAGATGGACGAGAAAGTGCCACGAGAAACAGTAAGATGATTTGAGGGAAAGACGAGGTGAGGACGAATTATGAGAGTCGAACGTATGAGTGAAAGAGAGACAGAAGATGGGAAACACTCCCGTTTCAGATGAGATTCTTCGGCGCTTCCTTATCAATTCCAAAAAATCCAATTATCGTGTACAAGTTTACTGACTTCCTCGTTCATACTGATGGAATTTTATTCCATTCTTGAGCCTTTAAAAATAGATTTTTTTGCTTATAGAATTATCTGCGTCTGGTTAGAAAGATTGGTCAAGGCTCGATGGTAACAAAGTCTGAGCCCGTTCTTCTTGCCATTAGCCAACCCTGACCGTTGTGACCCTATTCTGAATGAAGGAATCTTCACCATTCACTCCAATCCTGCGCTACCTCCAGTGCCTGTGCCATGCGCCATGGTTCCGAACCTCGATCTTATACGAGACGATCTCCCTCTGGGTCTAGTTCCTGTTGTTCGACCAAACAGTATCGCCTTCTCCAGGATCTGTATGATTCCTTGTGAACATCTGCGCTTAATATCTTCCTCTAATCACCCCCTCCCTCCTCCAGGGCTTAGCGGTTCTTTCCTATAGGCTTCAGTGTGCGTTTGCAACAGCCGAATGTATTGTGGTCTCCGGACCCTCTCCTTCACAAGGTGGAACGTCCATCTGAAGGCGAAATATGACGATCTAATCTTGGGGCCTCGCGGGTTTGATTCCCGCCCGGGCTAGGAGATTTTTTCGTCATAAATCCTCTTCCATCCTTATCTAAATGATTCTTTGTGAACATCCGCGCTTAACAATCACTCGGTCCCGAATGCTGAATTACCCCACTCTGAACTTTCAAATGTACTTGGATGATGAAAGACTCAGTGAAATCGTAGCCTTTCTGTAAAAAAATCTCCCTCTTTCCCCTCTACTATTTAGGTGAAAGTGTAACAGCGGCGCCATCTAATATTTAGCTGCAAAAAATATGGAAGCTTTCCTGATCGATATTGTGAGAATAGTCTTGAAGATGTTCAGTGAAAAAAACTGGAAATTAGTTCTCGTCTGAACTAAAAAATTTGAAGAGAACAGATTCGTCGATCACGTTCTACAGCTCTGTCCAAAGGTCGACAATTCTGTTGCGGATGATGATAATGGCATAACCAGAAATTTGAGAAGGAGGGTATTGACTAGAAAAGTCTGGAGCCGAAGGTTTGTGACCATCATAAGGAAAATTCACCTATGGTATGACCGAGTCTAGGAGGGGGGGGGGGGGTCGATTTCATTGGAACTGGCATGATTTTTGGTCCTCCTCTTCCTCTAATAAAACCTTCTGTTTCTCGGACCTTTTCGAACTACCCTCACCGGCAAGAAGAAATCATCCTAGTATCGGAACTCTTATTGAGTCTGATGAAGTGAAAGTAGTGCACGAGATTGATAAAATCCTAGATGTACCATTTTAGCTTACCAGAGTACTTTCGGATGCTACCCATCATCAGTTGTATCACTACTGATGCAGTGTTGCCAGATAAAAATAATTTCAAATTTTATTACATGGGCCGGAGAAAATGTGTCACCTGGTCTTGAAAAGGACCACTTGCCAAATAAATCCTCTAGAATGTAAAAAACCAAATCCGGAGCAGTTCTGGCTCTGGAGTGAAAGGAACCGGCTCCAGAACAAAATTAAACGGCTTTGTAGCTGTGAAAAAATAGTTTTTTGAAAAAAAAAAAAATGGTTTTTGTATGTTTTTATACAGAAATATGTTTCACACAAAAAAAAGTTCTTATTTGAAAAAACTTGTTTCCATTCAGAGAATATGTTCTTAAATGAAAATACATGTTCCCGTCCAAAAAAATATTATTTCATTCAAAAAAACATATTTTCATTCGAAAAAAACGTTTTCATTAATAAAAAAATAAACATGTTTTCATTTAAAAAAAACATGTTTTTACAAAGAAGATAATTTTATTTGGAAAAAAAAATGTTTCCATTCAGAAAATATGTTTTTAAATGAAAATACATGTTTTCGTCCAAAAAAACATATTTTCATTCGAAAAAAACATGTTTTCATTAAAAAAAAACATGTTTTTACGAAGAAAATGATTTTATTTGAAAAAAAAAGAAATGTTTCCATTCAGAAAATATGTTTCTAAATGAAAATACATGTTGCCGTCCAAAAAAACATTATTTCATTCAAAGAAACATATTTTCATTCGAAAAAAACATGTTTTTATTAAAAAAAACATAAAAAACATGTTTTTACAAAGGAAAAACTTTTATTTAAAAAAACATGTTTCCATTCAGAAAATATGTTTTTAAATGAAAGTACATGTTTCCGTCCAAAAGAACATTGTTTCATTCAAAAAAACATATTTTCATCCGAAAAGAACATGTTTTTACGAAGAAAATAATTTTATTTGAAAAAAAAAAATGTTTCCATTCAGAAAATATGTTTTTAAATGAAAATACATGTTTCCGTTCAAAAAAACATTATTTCATTCAAAAAAACATATTTTCATTCAAAAAAACATATTTTCATTTAAAAAAAAAAACATGTTTTCATGCAGAAACATATTTTTCAAAGGGAAAAATTTTATTTGAAAAAACATGTTTCCATTCCGAAAATATGTTTTTAAATGAAAATACATGTTTCCGTTCAAAAAAACATTATTTCATTCAAAAAAACATATTTTCATTAAAAAAAAACATGTTTTCATGCAGAAACATATTTTTCAAAGGGAAAAATTTTATTTGAAAAAACATGTTTCCATTCCGAAAATATGTTTTTAAATGAAAATACATGTTTCCATACAAAAAAACATTATTTCATTCAAAAAAACATGTTTTCATTCATAATTTAGGAACTGTGCCACAATTGTACCGCATTTTTCGATTTTGAACATGTTTCATGTCTTCCCTGAAGTTTCCTGAATTTTAGCCTCGGTGAGTTTCTTCTCCCCCCCCCCCCCTCAAAGTCCTGTATGCTGTCACACGAACGCGTTCGTTGACGTTCATTTTCGTTTTTGAATTTATTCAAAAAGTTTCTATACCTGTATGCTGTATTATCTTCTCTTCCTGACGTCACCAGCTGATGACGTCATCAATCGTAATCCTAAGGCCCCCTTCAACTACAACGTCATCGGCTGGTGACGTCATCAACCATGACTCCAAACTTGATTCTGGGATTCGCGAGTTTAATTCACCTCTTCTCATACTTGTAATCTATAAAATGGTTTAGTATAGTCTACTATACTACTGTATGTTAGCCATGTTAGGCCTGGTTTCATAAAGGCTTCTAATAGACCTGGTATAGTTTAATATAGTTTATAGCCCAGTAGTGCAAATATGACGTCATCAGCCGTGGCTGGAGATCCAGTATGATGGAGACTCCAGCTGTGTGACTTTCAGAAGTCAAAGCTACTACGCCCAGTGTGTGATCCTGAGAATAGAAGAGAGTAAGGAAGAGAGAAAGAGAGAGCCCAAGCAGTGCTGATGACAAGCAAACATCATGGATGGTTTTGACATTACGAACTAATGACGTCTCTAACGTTGATTTCCATACGTGAGCTAGAGGGAGCTCAACTCGCAGTACACCGCGCCTATATTGACCCAAGAATGGAGGCGAACAGACAGAGCGGGTGAGCCTTTCATAGGCTAGCCAGGCTATGATTTCATCACAAAACAGACTTGGCCTTGAAATACTTTATAAATGGGGATTCTTACCAGTAGACTTGAAGTATGATCTTCATTTCAAGGCTCTGCTTGACAGATGTTCTCATTTATAAAACGGACTAATGGTCGAATTTTCAGTATCACAGTACTTCAAATCCGTCGTAAGAGCGGTGGCCACGGAAGGCCAAGTAACGCAGAGAAGAAAAACGCTAACCCAACAGATAGACAGACTCTATCCGTGAAGTAACGGAGGGTATCCTGAGACGTGCGCAGTTAGGCCATGAGAAGCCGCAGGAGAGTGAAATCTGGTCTCCTCGGAGGGCATAGATAAGATGAAAATATTCTTCCTAATTCCTCTTCGAGAGCTTTTGGGAGGAAATATTCTATTTTTGGCGTGATTATCGAGTCTCTCAGACAAGTTTTTGAAAATCTCATGCTACGGTATTCCCTCTGAAAGTGGAGCTAACTTCACCCATTTGAGACATTAATAGCTACGGAAATCTCTCTCAGCATTTGCGATGTTGAAAATACTCGTTTGCGTGGTCGATCGAGCTTACGCGGTCTACATTATTTGATAAGTTGCTCGAACGAAAAATATTTGAAGAAAGATGGAAGGAAAAGAAATATAGGATAAAAACGCACTTATACTGATGTATTTCACTTTGGGATTACCTTTTAACGTCACTTCCCACGCTTCATTGACCTCGCAAACAATGGTCGATAACGAAATGAAAATAAAAATTATAAGAATAATGCGGCGATAATAAAACGAAGCGAGTCGCAGTGTATCGAAAGAGATTAGGAAAGAAGAAAGGAAGAAAGAAAGTGACACCTATATATACTGATACATACATACAAAGACTCGTACATAATTGTCGGTCTATTCGTAATTATCATAACGAGGAAATGTTAAGAATTGAAATAGTGTATAACATTGGATCGTAGATTAGAATTTGAATCGGATAACATGACTGAATTAATGTATTCGTAATACGACGAAAAATTACACCCTAAATTAAACGAAGTCGTGTCAATTTTTCCATCGATTCGAATCGAGTTTTCTGACGTAGAATTTTCAAAGAAAAAACTGCGTCGAGTCTTCGTAATATTACGCAATAAATAGTCCGTGATTAAGCTATTCGTCTGTCTGTTTCATGGTTGAAACCTTTTAAAATACGCGAGCGTCGAATAGGCTCGCTGGGGGAGCCCTTTACGCGAAAAGTTGCTAAGGATTATTAGTCACAGAAATAGCATAACTAAATTATTACCAGGCGCGCTATTTATAATATGCGGAAAGGGGAAGTACTGTCGATGACAGCGTCTTTAGCGATGGTAGACGAAAAGGAGGTCGTCTGACGAATGTCGAAATTATTCTACGCCGTATGTACCCGCGTGTATTGCTTACCAAAAGGCTTACTAATTCACTTTTCTTTTTTTCTCTCTCTGTTTTGTTGTATAGGTAGTCTAACCATCAGAAAAGTATCGTCAGTTAGTCCGATTCCGGCGTCAAAGGAAAATAGTCCGACTCCGGCGTCAAAGGAAAATAGGCCGCAGTCTATTTCGACGTCGTTACAGCCATCCGTATCCACTCATCCGGTCGATTATTCGCGCTACGTTAAACGCTACAGTACGGCTGTAGAGTGCGGAAGTAGCTACTGCAAGAATTTGAATTACAGGTGAGTACAGTCATATGGTACAGAACTCTACAAATAGGCGTGTCGAGAAGAGCTGTCTTCTATCTCGGAGAGAACTTCGTCAAGTCGTAGAAGGATTGTAAGGAATTTCGAGCTCTGGTCTTCTAAAGAAGAAAGATTCGAACAACGGCTTTCGTGAAGGGAGAACCTGTTCTATAGAATGAATTGAGTTTTGATATTGAAAATTGAAGTCTCAAAAAGTCTAGATTTTTCTGAGTCTACCTCAAGAGTCGAAACTTTCCCAAGTCCCACTTCCGGAACCAAGAAGGCGGAAGAAAGGGAGAAGATACTAATTAGATTGGGGTAGGTAAATTTTGGATCGACGCTGGGGTACCAGATTCTCCAAAAAGGACCTTCATGGAACAGGTTCCCAGTTAGAACTTCGACTAACGAGCAAGCGAGACAGCTGACGTTAAGGAGAGCATGATGTCATCTGGAGGACTTGTAAAAATGTTGAATGACTAATCTGGGCAAAAGTGTGACGTCCTCAGCGACACTTTGACAAAACAGAGAGGGAGGAGGGTGAGGGAACACAGCCAATCTGAATTAGGCTGAGGGTTTTGATTACCGCTAAGACCTCAAATCTAGAAATGTTTGGATTGAAAAACAGAAAAGCTTTCTTAGCTAGAGATCCATTGTTACTTTTGTTGGAGGTACTTTCCCGGTAAAAATAAAGAGACTGGCAAAAATTTTGAGCTTTGAAGTTACACTTCCGGCCCAGAAATGAAACGTACTTCAAAAGTAAACCTAATTTGCGAAAAGTAAGGAAGATAGTGAACTAGAAGGGATTCGAGCTAACATAGGTCTGATATTAAAAGATGCAAGAGAGCCAGGGTAAGTCTTTCAGAACAAGAATACCATTGAACCAATCATACCGCAGTAAGAGCTAGCTAATAGGAATATATTTAACGTCTTCATGACGTTCCTTTTGTGTCTGTTACCTACAATTTGTCTTCACGACGATTGCCAGCTTTTGTGTAATACTGCGTCAATCAAAATAAGATCTTTGATAAGTTGGGCGGGAGCAGAGAGACACAAGATTGAGAAAGACAATCTTCAGTTACATCCATTCGTACATATCAATGGTCAAAGACCAGATCAAACTAGAATGACCCGGGCAAGCTATCACCCCAACATTCTTTTCTGGAGGTCGACCTTTCTAAGAAAAGGAAATGTGATACGCGAGACGCGTCTCCTCTACTCGCAGATAAGGTGGATAATACCAGCTTATATACCGTGGTTCTGCATTGGCCTATTAGTGCCAGGTCCAGCCTCAGTCCACCGACTGAGCTGCTCGGGCTTGCCTTCATTAATAATGTAAATTGAGGCGAACAAGGAACTCGTTCTGTGGGAGTCACGTCCCGCTCCTATCACTGATTGCTCGGAGGTCGAAATTTGTCTAAATCTCACTTTCTGCCAGACAGTGTCTTTTTCTAAGTACCAAGTCTGCCGGACGGCGCCCGTCATTCTTCTTCGATCCAGGTTTTCCTTACTTTTAAACCTTTTCATCATTTTTTTGGGTCTTTTCCAATGAACTTGCTCTAGATCCGGTTCATTCCGCTCCAAGATCGGATAACTCTTTTCCAGGTTTGGTTCAATCCGCTCCGAGTCCGGTTCATTCCACTACGGGTCCGGTTTATTCTGCTCCGAAATCGGTTTGATCGATGAAATTCACCCAGAAAACCTCCCGAGATCCATGGCATTCAGAGATGGCAAAAGTAGATCTGACTATTCTAGACAGCTCCCCAAAATTCTGAAATCCATCAGACTTCAAGACAATTTTCCCAAGTCAGTCCTTTCCAGAGTTGAAGACCTCTCCCCCCCCGCTCCATCCTCTCAATAAATAAGTGATGTCCGAGCGACAGTTGAGTGTCAAAATTGAAACATCGTCTTTTCCCGGCACCTCAGAGAGTAGTGCCTCACCAATATTTCGTGAACATCACATTGATGATTATTGCATTGTGCTCAGTAACTTTTTCCTTTGTTTTTGCTCTGTAGCGGTCTTCATCAGTCCCACAGCCTTCCACACAATGTTGCTTATTAGTCTCGAGCACAACCTGAATAGTGGTTCAAGTCAATGTCTCCTGGTTTCAAATCCTTTCCATCAAAATATTACAAATATTGAAATTCGAGGAGCCCCGTTCTCTCTGTCTATATTTGTAAGGCACGCCAACTTCTTCGATGACCAGAGGGCCTTCGCCCATGTATATAAAATATACAGGCTTATGAAAGGGCGATGAACGAACGTAATCAACCTTGTCGACAATTGGGCAATCGTCTTATTGACAAGTAGTCGCTCGTTAGTCGTATTTATCTTCCAGCTTCCGACGCAGCTACCCACACTTCTTTCGGCCCTTTTCTTCGATTTATTATTCGTTCGATCGAGAGTGTAATTTTCCTTTTCGTCGATGAGAGCTTCTGTATTTATTCCGCCTCTCGATTTACGCCGAAATTTTTGGGTCCAGAAAAGTACACTCGCACACGAGTAGTACTCGGTGCAACGGATGCGAGAATAGAACGTACTCGTACACATAATTAGGTATTACACACGTAGGTATTGACCGAATTTGTGCAAGTCACATTTTAACCGGATTTGGTATTACAGAGATTGAAGACAATCTACATAATATACAGTGTACACTCCGCTGGTGCTGTCTGCCTCTTAAGCCACGCCTAACCTTCTGTAATTTAAGGAGATGAGAAAGTAACTCGACGATATGAGGTTCTTAAATGTACTCGCAATACAAATATACAGCGTGTACCTCTCGAAAGAGAGAGAAAACGGTTTTGTATAGTACACATCGTACTCTGTCGACCATCGAGAGGTACATTACTTGCAAAAATAGAGGAAAAAATTATTATTTCTCATTGTATGCACGAATATATTAATTTTACGTATCCAGCTGGCTGTTTTAATAATTATTGCGTAAAATATTGTACGCCGGCGTGCGGATAAAACGCGTCCACTCAAGTCAGGATGATTACTTAAAATGGAAAATAAAAATGAAGAAAAGAAAAAAAAAAAATTATTATATTATGAAAAGACAAAACCGCGTTACCATCATCACATAGACGACACCGACGTGCGAAATCCTTGATTAAAAATTGTTTTTTTTTTTTTTCTTTCTTCTTCTTCTTTATTCTTGATCTCAATTCTCAATGAACACCTCTATTTTATTCCCTTTCATTATTTCTCTCTTTTGGACGTACGAAAATTTTTTTTGCGCGCTATCTAGGTCCAATTACGGAACGTCAAGGTAATATCAATAACCATTGAAGAAATATACGAAAACAGGCCACCTCGGTGCTCTTTGTCGCTGCGCTCTTTTCAAATTGTCTCATACGAGATATACATATAATACCGTGTGTACGCTAATGTATGCTGCATTTTTCGACACACTGCACTGATTGTGTTATCGAGATTGTATTTTCTGAAATTCGCGTTGGAGACGCGAGTAATATGTACGCTCTTTTGCAATAGGACCGCTCAAGACAGTGTTGCAATATCAACCTTCAGATTTTCCTTTCCAGAAGTACGTTTCAATGTAGCTAGATTTGATGGGAGATTCAGCTTTTTACCCGAATCACTTAGTACAGGAAAGTAGTACTCCATCAATTGAGAAAAGGAGGTAGAGTTTACCGCCCTCGTTCGCTAATTTTCCTCTTGGTACAGTTCTTTGAAGGTCTGCGTAATGCGTATTACCAATCCTGAGTTGAAGTAGAATCTACACTGTGTAAACCCTTTCCTTTATAGTGAACTATGACGTCATCAACCATGACCCCATGACTGATTCTGAATACAAGAGTTTAATCCACGTTCCTTCAGCCTTTCAATCTATAAGAGGTCTACTGTCCGTGAGCTATTAGTTGGTGGCGGTTAGGAATGTATTGTTGTATTAATTTACCATTTACGCAAATTTGCGTGGGGGGGCCCGTGCGCCAAATGTCAACTAATCGCTCACAGGCAGTAGTATGGGCTGTTATACTGCTGTATGTTAGGCCTGGTTTCATGAAGGCTAATAGTAGGACAATTACTTTTCAGCATTCTGTATAACCCAGTATGATAGAGGGTAAGAAGTAGTACCCCAATTTTGAAATCTGCATGTATGACGTCATCAGCCGTTATCCACAGACCTATTATAATGAAGACTTTTGAGAAGCTTACAAGTGGAATGAGTGATCCGACAATAGAAAAGTGCAAAGAAATGATGACGTTATGAATGTTGATGACGTCACATGGAGTCATCATGAGTACTGATGATAACGTCACAGAGGATGGGTATGCCGTCACAAGTGTTGGAGACTGTTGAGAAGCTTAGAAGTGGCGTGAGTGATCCGACAATAGACGAGTGCAAAGAATAAACTATGACGTTATTAATATTGCTGACGTCACATGAAGTTATCATGGGTACTGATGATGACGTCACAGGGGATGGATATGACGTCACAAGTGTCAAAGACAGTTGAGTAGCTTACAAGTGAAGTGAGTGATCCGACAATAGAAGCGTGCAATGAATTGTGAGGACGTCACGTGAAGTTATCCTTGGTACTACTGATGACGTCACAGAGTAGGGGTATGACGTGACAAGTGTTGGAGACTGTTCAGAACTTTACAAGTAGAGACTTGTGGAGTGAATGATCCGACAATAAAAGAGTGCAAGAATGTTGATGACGTCACATGAAATTATCACGGGTATTGATGATGACGTCACAGGGGATGGTATGAGGTCCCAAGTGTTGAAGACTGTTAAGAACCTTACAAGTGGAGACTTGTGGAGTGATTGATTCGACTATAAAAAAGTGCAAGAATATTGATTACGTCAAATGGAGAGTTATCACGGGTATTGATGATGGCGTCACAAGTCTTGAAGACTGTTCAGAACCTTACAAGTGGAGACTTGTGGAGTGAGTGATCCGACAATAAAAGAGTGCAAGAATGTTGATGACGTCACATGAAGTTATCATGGGTACAAATTATGACGTCACTGGGGATGGGTAATGACTCACGAGTGTTGGAGACTGTTGAGAAGGTTACAACAGGAGTGATCCAGCAATAGAAGAGTTGATAACGTTGATGACGTTACATGGAGTTATCATAGCTGTACTGATGATGACATCACAGGAGATGGGTATGACGTCACTTACAAGTGGAGTGAGGGATCCGACAATAGAAGGTTGCGAGGAAATGATGACGTTATGAATGTTGGGTATGACGTCACTAGTGTTCATAGCGAATGACACCACGCGAAAAATTCACCAGCCAGACCATGATTCCATCTCAAAGCAGGCGTGGCTTCAAAATATGAGGACACGAAACACGATCTCCATTCATTTAGCTCTGCCAGAAATTCTCTCTTTTCTTTGAATAAGAAGACGCTGTTTGTATTTCACGATGGAAATAAGATAAGAACGTGCGATTCACGTTTATAGGCACGTTGAGGAAGAGGGGATTGGAACAGAAAACCCATTTTATAAAAGGTTATTGTCCGCCGCCCGCTAAATTGCGAATGATGGATTTCATAGTTAGAAAAGAGAGGACCCTCATCCCCGAAAAACTGCCCTCAGTCGGAAATAGTGAAGGAATAACACCTTGAACACGAGTCTGTATGAGTTTCGAATGACTTCAATCACACTCAGAAGTCTCATTGTCGTTGTGATTGCGTATTATGGGTTCTTTCTCTTTGAATTCTTCAAGTTGTTTTGAATTGCTCGAATCAGATTCGTAAAAAGTTATCTTCGACTTAGCTGCGTAGATCTGTTCCAAAATTTACTCCTTTTTTAGGTCCCTAATTTGTAATTCTGCTACCGCGTATACTGCGTAATATTTTTTCGGTCTTACCTGACCTAGGTACGAATCAGCTGATAGAAAAAACATTCACCTACTTTTCTTTATTTTGTCTTCGAACGCGTCAAATATATCATTATTCTCGTCCTCAAATAAAATTCGCTGTATACCATTCAAGACAGAAATCGCTGCTCGCTCTCGTTGACAGTATTATAATTCTACTAAATTATATTCACCCAGAATGAATGAATACGACATTCGCGATGTATGAATTGTCGTATACATGTATATATATTTTCCTCTCGCGCGCCTCTTTTATAGACTGAACGCCGTGGGTCGGCTAGAAAATACTATAGGCATTCTATTTGTTATCATCGTGAAGAATAAAATTTGTAATAATAATTATTTCGTTATTCTTTTCTTCTTTGCAGAGAGCACTTCCATTGTTTAGGTTGTAATTCGAGAGTGTTCATAAAAAAGGAAGAAATGATTAGACATTTTAAATGGCACAAGAAACGAGATGAAAGTTTGCAACACGGTTTCATGAGGTACTCGCCCAGTGACGACTGCTCCGATAGATTTCCAAACTGTTCGCATAATCGAAAGCAAACGCATTACCATTGCATACAAGTAATATCTGCATTTCTACCCACCACCTTTCCTTTCCTCCTCATCGCGATACTAATTCTTTATTTTCGCGTTTTTTTTATACAGAACGTCGCACAGGGTAGCTGTGATAAGGTCTACATAAGCACATCGGACGTGCAAATGCACGCCAACTACCATAGGAAAGATTCGGCCATTATTCAAGAGGGTTTTCAAAGGCTGCGAGCTACCGAAGAATGTCGCACGTCTTATTGCACGTTTTTCGGGCAGCGTACAACTCATTTCCATTGTCGACGAGAGCACTGCCAATATACTTTCAAAAATAAAGCCGATATGGGTAAATAAATTTATAACTGTGCTCACTTCTGTCTTCTTTCTCTTACTATAAATTCCATTTCGTTGCGCAGAGAAACACAAAACTTACCATATCAAGGACGAGCAATTGGCCAAAGACGGTTTCAAAAAGTTCTTGAAACCGGATCCATGCGGTTTTGCCAGCTGTAGATTTTCGCAAGTGTGCAATCATATCCATTGCGTTAGAGAGGGCTGCTCCTACGTACTCCACTCAAGCGGCCAACTACTCAGTCATAAACGTAAGCACGAGCGTAAGGATTCGGAAATCGCGTACCGTAAGTTTAAGCTGACGCAACAAAATTTGGGCGCTTTCAACGGCACCGAGCAGGTAAATCCTTTTAATGAAAGGTGGTCGGAAAACCAGCGCGAGCTGAGAATATTTTCCGACCACGTACCTATACGAAGAAATCGCTTACTTTCCGCTTAGAAGTGCTCATACTTATCGAAGATTCTCTTTGTGTGAAGTTGTTTCAGCAGAGTCAACTTAATTCTGCCATGAATTCGGCGTACTCGGTCATGCAGGATAACAATTTCAGCAATAGTTCGAGCGAAGGTCCTTCATCGCCGGCCAATAGTAGCAAGTACAGAAGCAACTCGATTCAATTGACTGGTAAGTTGAAAATACTCGAAGTGTGAATCATTTGAAATCTAGGAGACTAACGGTGTTTCTTATTGTCGCAGGCGGATTTTTTCGTGAAAATTTAAACGCGATGGATTTCTCCCAATCGGAGGATTTACCCGATCACTGGTATCGTTACATTAGTCAGTATTTGGCAAATGACGTTTGTCCACCCAATTCCAAATGTCTGATGCACGGTTCCGACCATTACCACTGTAGAGAAACTAACTGTGATTTGTCTTTCAAGTTAGTATCCTTTTTCTATTTGTATGTTCATGTGGGAAAGTATTCTCTAATCGACCATGTTTACAGGACGAAAGAAGTTGCTGAAAGTCATGCGAGGCAACACGAAGCCGAAGAAAGACTTTCCGAGGTGTACCAAGATCACTGCCAGGATGAAAGCTGCGCGCGAGAGAAACATTATCATTGTACTATGGTGAGTTTCAAATGCTTTGTACTTTTTTTGAAGAAATAGGGAGAAGGGGTATCTTCTTTGAGTCGGTCCATACGGAGACACCATGTAGGAAGATCGACAAGGCGATGCTCATCATGATCCTTCTTCTTGCTTCTCTCGGCTCTCCTAGGCTTCTTTTAATCTGCCCGCCCAGGAAACGCGGCCTGAAACTCAGCTTCAAGTCAAACCAGATGCGTAGGTACTGAATTCTCGGCGAGTCGTGAATAAAATGATCTTTGTCTCACCCACTACAAGGCGGCCGGTTTACCGTGCTCTCAAGCGCTACAGTTGTTTCTGCAGGGCATACCACAGGGGGGTCATCAGCATAGGAGCAGTATTGCCAAACGCCGTTTTCTCCAAGACCTAAAAAGAGATTTCTACGGACTTTTACCAATTTATCAATAACAATCAGGAGAAAGGTGTCTCTCATACGAGTAACTGATGTACTTTTCTCTCGATCGACTCGATGTTCCGGAAGACTGCCGTATCACCCCACAACGATCAGGAGAAAAGTAACTCTCATATGAGTCAGGAGAAAGGTGTCTCTCATACGAGTAACTGATGTACTTTTCTCTCGATCAACTCGATGTTCCGGAAGACTGCCGTATCACCCCACAACGATCAGGAGAAAAGTAACTCTCATATGAGTGTTTAAGGTACTTTTTCCTTGATCGCCAGAAATCCATATTCCACGCATCCATATCGTTCAAAAATCCGTAGATTTGGCAGCACTGCATAGGAGATGAGCTCAACACCCGGTGGCAGCACTCTCTTGAAAATCCACACCCTGAGAGTGGCGTAAAGACCGATCCCTGTGACACTTCACAAGTAACTGGGCGCTCCACTGTACCCGCAGACGTCTCTGCTTGGATTCCTCGACAGCTATCATAGCTGAGGATTGTCCTAAGCAGATTTGTCGGCACTTCAGCCTGGGCTTTCAATATTGTCTCCCATGAAATCTCGAGTTGAACCCATTTCTGAAGTTGTGGCTGATGGCTAGCTATTGCTGACTCGGCTATCCTCGCGTGATTCCAGCATCAGCTGTGCAGTCTTTACTGGCTACTTGAGCCAAGAAAGAGTTCGTTATTTTGATAAAACTCGGAGGAGAAAAGGGCTTCCTGATGTCATCAAGATAGCTCTCACACCTTGAAAGAAATCTCTCTGTGTCCTCTTGAGCATTCTATCGATGGCCGGTCGCTCAGACTGGGAGTTTTGATGACCAAAATCGCTAGACTTGAATTTACCTTTCAATCTCTCCTTCATTCAAAAGGACCCAATCTCGAATCATTGGACACAGGGACCACGTGACTCGGAATTACCCCTCCTCTCTTCCCTGTTCTTATTGAACATCAACTCGCGAAAATGGGAATTTCCAGCACAAGAGAGGGCGACCTTCGACAACCAACCCTCAAACTGTCTACTTGTCCCTCATATTGATGTCTAATTTGCAGGATAACTGTGAAGAACTTGTCTTACCAAATGAAAGGCTAGATCACCTAAGAACTCACGAAATTTCAACCAGTCAAATGAATTCTCTAGACGCGCTATTCAGGCGGAAAAGAGGCCGACCACCAAAGAACAGAGTCATCGAGGTAATTAATCACCACCCTGTACGTACTGATTTCAGTTCAAAAAGTTCGACATCTTCTAAATTTTTTATGTTTTCTATGTACTAGGTGTGGAACGATTACGTAAGTATATGGACCGATAAGAGAGAAAGTGCTCTTGAGATAAGAAAAACTCATCCGCATACAATATTACAGAGTGGCCTGAGCGGTAACGATTCTCCGCAAGCGATCTTCACCAGCTTCAAACTCCCAAAACCCTCGTCCGGAGGAGCGTTCGCAAACAGCTCGCACCACTCGGACAACGAACTGAGCTCACCACCCAGCGGCCGAGTGGACTCGCCCAAGCAAATCCCTCAACATATACTAGTAAGTCTCGCGTACAGAACAAAGTATATTTCTAGGACAATATTTTTACGCGCTATATGATTCGTTGCAGGATCAATATAAATTTGAAGCGTATACGGACGACTGCCCGGATGTCTTGTGCATGTACTCGGCGAATCCGGCGGCCGCCGGATCCCACTACCATTGCAAGAGGCCGCGCTGCTATTTCGCGACGAACGCGGAAACGGAAGAGCCGCTAATCGCGCACTCGGAAGATTTCCACGAGAACGTCGTGATTATGGACGATTTTCTCTTCTTCGACGCGTCCGTCCACTGTAGACGAGAGAATTGCCGAAGGTGAGTGCGATATTGCGATTGTTTTAAATGGCGGGCGCGCGCGCGCGTGTGATGCGCAAATAACCGTTGTCCCCGTTGCCGCGATGCGGTACGCGGAAATCGCGCTCTTGCCACAATTGTATCTCAACGATCAGGTCGTACGATTCTTGGATGGTGTAGAAATCGCCGGCTTCGATGGCGACGGACTCGATTGAGTCGTCGGACGACTCGCTACTGGTTTCCGTCCACGAATCGTTGCTGGCAACTTCGAAAGCTGCTGCTGCGGCTGCCATAAACACTCTTACAAAGTACCCTCCATCTTATTTTTCTAATTTTGATAATTCGAGGTATCAAGAGTTTACACGCTTGTTGAGAGAGCAGGCGAGAGGGTGATTTAGCTCGTTGTGGAGCTTTCTGCGCGTGAGATTTCTATGGAAATGAACGTGGAATTGAATTGTGTATTCGTTTATTTTTGCAGCAACAAAATCAACCGTCATTTCCACTGCGTTCGGCCAGGCTGTGAATTTTCGTTCGAGCATTACCCTATGATGATCGAGCATAATAAGAAACACCAGTTGACGGAGAATGTGACGAAGAATTTTAAAGGTGAGTATTATCGCCGTATCTCATGACTCGTCAATATCATATTTCCTTCAACTGTTATGAACGAGAAATAGGTTGTTCTGAAATAGGAAGATTATAAGAGTTCACAGGTTGTTTGAAAACTTGCAACTCACTTCTCTCTGGCGTTGATTGAGATGCTTATGATGAATTTTTTCAACTTTGATGATCGATTTCGCCGATTGCAGACGAATTCGATGATCAATTGGGATCGATTATTTGGGAAAATGGATATTTCTTGAGAAATATTTTTCTTACGCCTGTAAGTCGTGCACATTATTTTCCAAGCCTCTGAACTTGGTCAGTAGCACAGCTATTTTTGGAACCACATTCCAATGGACGGAATTTTTTCAAGTCCTCTCTTATGTAGCTCAAAAGTCGACGCGACGTCTTTCTTAGTCTTTCTCCTGACCGATAGCGCTTGACGGTCGAAACTACGAGTGACCCCCCCCCTCTCCTCTTATACATTGCTTGATGGTGAAAATTTTTCCAAGTCTGCCTTTTGATTGATATCAGTCACTCTAATGGGAGATATGATCGCACTCCATCTTGTACAAGATCAAGTTTGCAGTTGATGACTGCATCTGTGTAATTTTTTTGTGCTTTTATGACGTCATTGTATGTTGATGACTTCATTCTACCCCCCCCCCCCCCAAAAAAAAAAAAAAAAAAAAAAAAAACTTATAGAATGAATATTTTCAATTTATCAACTTTTATTTAATTAATATTAAATGATGATCATTATCAATAATTAATTTTTCTATTCAAAAATGAAATAGGCCTATTAATACTAATTAATTGATTCTAAAATTAAATTATGTCACTAAATTAAATCAATTTTCCTTATTTACAATCTTAATTACAACAAAGACTTGTTGGAAGAAGAACGTCTCTTCCATAAGAAAATATTTTAGATGCTTTCAAAAGTATAAAACTATTCAAAACATTT
This sequence comes from Aspidiotus destructor, assembly GCA_035079395.1. Classification (NCBI taxonomy): domain Eukaryota; kingdom Metazoa; phylum Arthropoda; class Insecta; order Hemiptera; family Diaspididae; genus Aspidiotus; species Aspidiotus destructor. Next base: position 12,122,671 of record JAVHKZ010000007.1, read on the forward strand.
CTTCTTTGAACTTTTGTGACGTCACTAGCGCCTGTCTATCAAGAAGGCAGGACTTGGATAAATAATCTTTGAAATTATGAATTCAATTAGTAATTTTATTCTATCTTTATCTAATAATTAATTCATTTTAAATTCAAAAAGTTAACTTATTAATCATCAATATTCTATTTTTCATCATTTAAAAAAATTATATCAATAATCATTGAAATGCTATTCATTTTAAAATTAAATTTAATATTAATTTTAGAATTTTTAAATTGAATTAAAAATGAGAACATTACATTTAGAAAAGAGGCGTTTGTTCCACATCAGACACTTATTATTCAAATTATAAAATTCAATTTAATTTCATTCTTATCTTACAATTTAATAATCTACAAATCTCTCTATTTGTCATTCAGAGATTTTATATTGATGATAATTGATTGGAATAAAATATTTAATCAGATTAAATATTTTATTTCAATTAATTCATTTTATTTATTTATATTAAAGTGCCCATCAACAGCTGATTAGCCAATCACAAACAAGCACTATACTAAAAAAAAAAAAAAAAAAAATGATGATAATAATAATAAAGTAAAACAAAATAATAATGAAAATTAATAATGAATAAAAAAAATAAAAATAAAAATAAAGAAAAAAATGAAAATAAAAATAAAAAAAATAAAAACAAAATAAATAAAAATAAAAAAAATAGAAATGAAAAAAATAAAAATAAAAAAATAAAAATAAAAAAATAAAAATAAAAAAATAAAAATAAAAAAATAAAAATAAAAAAATAAAAATAAAAATAAAAAATGAAAAATGAAAAATAAAAATTGAAAAAATAAAAATAAAATTAATAAAAATAAATAAAAATGGAAATACAAAAAATAAAAATAAATAAATAAATAAATAAATAGATAGAATACATTAATAGTCTATAAAATCTTTAAATGACAAATATAATGAAAATGCGCTTATTCATTGTATTTTTTATTGAATAAACGCTCTTATTCTTTTAAACTATCAATAATCCTGATTGAAAAAGAGAACATGGTTTATCTGGAAAAAGAGCTTTTGTTCTATGAAAAATACTATAAATAGGTGCAATTTCTCCGGATAAGTACATTCTCAAAAACCAAATTAATTGAAATAACGTTCTCAACTTTTGTGTAGTCACTGTTTGTTGATTACGTCATTCTATTACTTAAAGATAATGATATTAGGCCTATTCAAAAATTATTTCATTTTGATCATATGATAATTTATCAATTTACAATTGTTATAAGTAGGGACTTGAAATTGAAATATATTATTGTGTCATTCAAAAATTATTCATGAAAATTATTTAAAATAGAATATTTGAATAGAATTAATTAATCTTGAAAATTATTGATGATTCTAATTGAAGAAGATAACATAATTAGGGAAAAGGGCGTTTGTTCCATAGAGAATGCTACAAGTGGACGCCTTTTTTCCAGATACCTCCTCGAACACCAAATTGATTAAAATGCCATTTTCTAAACTTTTGTGACGTCACTGCATGTTGATTATGCCGCTCTACTCCATAAATGCAGAACCAAGTCATATTTAAAATATAATAATTAAAAAAATGTGAAAGAACCTTCTTTACATCTTTCGATGGTACTCATTGTATGAAAACGTCACGTACTTTGTTCACATAAAATTTAAAGTAAAGCTAATTTTTCGTTTGTTTTTTTATTATTGAATATTCTATTTATATTTCATTTTACCTATTCATTCATTTCAGACTTTAAAAATATCATTAATATTTAAATTTATATTCCTTGTTTGAACCTTCAAAATCCATCGGTAGCCGATTTACGGGAGGGGGGGGGATTGGGGACAGGATAATTAAGTACGTTTAGGGAAAAACGAGAGTTGGTTTCTTCTCATCTTTCAGCAGTAAAGTCGTCGAAAATCTATGTAGAAAGCTTCCATAAAACAGGAACACAGTTGATAAAGGCAACTCCAAGGACCTAAGGAGGCAGGCTGCGAGTCTTGCCTCTACACAGCACAAAGTCGGAATTTTCATGTGAGAATAAATGGGAAATTTTTAATAATATCACGACTTAAATTTCATCTTCCGTTGGAAGGCAGACATTCTTTCCTGCAAGGAAGGAATCTTCCTCACTTTCTCTTGTTTCTGTACAGAGTAGAACAATATTTCTTCTATTTGGCAATATTTCCTGTTCTCATCTCTTCAAATCCCACAGCTTCATAAAATACCGTGAAGGAGCTTTCTACAGATCGTTGTTACCCCTCTTTTCAGTAGAGACGAGTTAAATGATCTCCAAAAACAACATAAGACATCAGCGCCGTGTGATAAATCTTATAGAAAAAGTTTTCAAACTTACTTTCTTTTTGCTTTTCAGCAGAAATGGACGTGGATATCAAACGAGAGCCTCATTCTCCATCGTCGAATACATCTGTCAATGCGGCCACCAATATCACTCCCACCTCGATAATAGCCTCTCCAGACACTGCGAACAGTAAATCATCAAACGGTAAGTCGAGTAATTTTCATAAGTACGAGATTAAGCTCATTTAAACAGAGGCCCACTTATTCAAGAAACTCCGATACGACCTAAATAAAATATACAAAAATCTAGAAAAATGACGATTCAAAATTCGAAAAAATAGGAACGAATGAGAGAGAGAGAGAAAGAAAATCAAAAAGAGACGCTGAATTAACTGTTTTCTATTTCTTCTCGTTTCTAGTTGTGAAAGCGTCAGGAACATTTTATCCTCTTTGTGGTTTAACTAATACGAGAAGTTCCTCTCCTACGTGTAATAATGGTAAGATATTGTTCCGGTGTGTAAAAAGTATCTAAAAAGTGTTCATTTTTTTTATTTTTATTTTTTTTTTGGAATTAATTAGTTGCCTCTATAATTTCATGCTACTAATAAAATGAATAATGATAGTCTGGTGCGATTGAAAATAGACACGCCCGAAATTTCTCGTTTACTGTAATATAATTATTCCGACGACTAACCTTTTATATACGCCGTGTTTAAATTAGATTTCGGGGTAGGTAGCTAAGCTGAACTTTCGCGATCTCGTAGAATGTCATCACCGCTGCCTGTCTTATCCTCTAACGTAGTTACGGATAGAGGGGGCCCTTTCTCTCGCTCGTCTGAGAAGGTTAAGCTAATTTAAATTGATTTTCCTTTACTGCGTTTTCCTCGGAAGTTTTCGTTCGGATGAAAATGTGCGATCGTGAGATTGCGTTTTGCGAAAAAAATATACATATTTCGCTATAGGAATAGAGAGAACGAAGTTTTTCGTAAACAGGAAATGATTACGGAATACAGATGTTATCAGGTCTTCTTCTCCGATTTGGAATTTAGGTTGTAATTAATTTATCGAGAAATTACCGAGAATATTCAAAATATTCGATTGAGATGAAAGACAGTTTTCTTAAGGAGGAAAACTATCATTCCATCAGTTTGCTGTGGAATTTTCTTTCTATTCGTAAATATCTATTTATTGCGCTGTCGCGTCAATTTCTATTTTATGGACAAAATGTCCGCTGTGGTGTTGGAACATTATGGTTTGATCGGGCGTGGGCTGTCCGAGGGGAAATTGCGCAGGATATCATCACCGGCAAGTGCAGATGTATCATCATCAAGTTTATCTGCCCGTTATGACAGGTCAGCATCTAGTTGCTCATGTGCATAAAAGTCGTTCTCAAGATCTTCCTTTCAGGATACTTAGATCTCTTGTTGCCATGGTGCTTTCTTCTCAATGCGCATCTGCTACAAAAAGAGGACCATTCAGTTCATTTCCTTCATTGTTCAGTTTCGTCATCAGTTCTACTTCATCATTGTACTTAGCTCCATATTCCACTCAGTACAACCACATTTATATGATGTCAAGCCGCCGACTTTGATAAAGGCCAAAAAGAGTAGGAGTAGCAGAGATCATTGAAATAAACTTTTGCCCCAACTTGCCAGAATGTGAATTAGCCTACAGTGCAAAAAATCATCAAAAATGTCACAAAAAACAATACCTTCAAACGTCAGAGATTTGTCTGACGTTTTCAAAAATTGTAAATTTGACGCGAAATCACCACAATTGAGATCTGGAAAATGGAAACACACTTCCCAATGAATTCCAGTTTCACCCTTGGTTTTCGGCTGGAAAATTTGTTCTACTTTGAATTTTCCTCTTATCAGTTTTGGCCTAATTCATTTTTTTCTTTTGGCTGACTGCAAAGTTAAACATCCTATCCAAGTGATGTTGAGAGATCATGTTCACTTAATATATAAAATAACGATAAAGAATTTGAAAATTGTATTTTTTACCCCCCCCCCCCTCCTTCATTTTGAAAAGATAAAATTTCAAGAATTCTCAATTTACTATCAATATTAGCTGAAAAAATATCAATTTGATATCCTAACAATCACATATTAATTGATTTTTCAAAAAATTAATAAACTTGAATTATTTATTTTTGATGAAGCTACTAATTTTTTTTATATCAAAAATGAATTGAAATAATAATTATTTTATTCTATAAAATTCTAATTATGATTGTATTGAATAATATTCAATTCATTGTGAATTTAAAAAAAAAAAAAAAAAAGATAACAAAATTAATTTAATCACAAATTTGATGAAAGTTGGGATTTTTTTTTTATAAAGAAGCAATATAAAAATAACGTCATTATATTATTTTTGAAAAATAGAAATAATTAAAAATGATAATGAAGTATTATTTCCTTGATACATCCGAATGTAATTTATTTAAATATAGCACGAATAATAATAGTTATTAAAATAACAAATAAATGATGAATACATAATTATAATAATTTAATAAGAAGAAAAAATAATTTTTCAATTTGAATTCTTTATTGTTGATAAATTTACCTCACAATTTTTTTAAAATCAAAAATGAATAATATTGAAATTTTATAACATTAAATTCCAATATTATTGAATAATATTCAATATTTATTTTAAATTTTAAAAAATTAGATAACAAAAATAGAAATGAACTCCTACTGCAATTAAACTAAATGAATGAACTAATGGAGTAGTTGTCTTTTTTAATCATAAATAAAACAATCAATGTAATTAAAATTGAATCTCGTTCCAAAGAAGACGTCTCAGCACGTCAAAACATCTTATACTGTGTGAGTAAAGCAGTTTTATAATTTTGTTCAATATTAAATAATCTCTGCACAAATAAAATTTATCCTATTGTAATAAAATTAAAATATAATGATGGACTAGTTAAGAAAAATATAAGTAATTGAACATGATAATTAAATAATCTTCTTAATGTATCAAAAAGTTATTGATTTAATCATAGCATGAATAATAGTGTATCTAAATAATTATAAAAATAATGTATAAATACCTATTAATTAATAGAAGAAAAAATTATTTAACTTGAATATTTATTGTTGATAAAGCTACCTATCAATTTTTTATATAAAAAATGAATGATATTAAAATTTTATAACATAAAATTCCCTTTTTAAATTTGAAAATTTTGAATTACAAAAAATGAAATAAACCAGAGTCAATTGATAAACTAATAAAGAAATATTGGTAATGTTACAATTATAACGTTTGTAATCATAAAAATGGAAGTTGAGATAACATTATAGAAAAAAACAAAATATAAATTATTAATAATTAATATTATAATTTAAATATAGTAATAAGCTTTGTTTGGGGAAAAAATAAAATGTCAACATAAATGAAAATCCTAATTTGTTGAGCAATAATAACCAATAATTATCATAATAAATAATTGATAAAAAAAAATATTTAGGCTAATTAATCTCATCAAAAAATTATTATTAATAAAAATCCAGGAATTAATATGATTATTGTGCCAACAAAACATATAATTAAATGAGAATACTAATTGTTTTAAATAAACATGAATATATAACCTAAATAAGTCAACAAATCTTTCAGACAGAATTTTTTTTGTGAATTTTATCACAGAAACAATCATTTGAATTTGTCCACAAGTTCAAGTATCAGTTGAAAATTTTTTTTTTCAAAGTTGACGACTTTTTGGGAAAAGTATATTATCAATAAGAAAATTTTGGTAATTTCAACCCCACCAAGTTGTGTTTTTTTTTTTTTTTTCAATTTCTTTATTTTTTTATTGTGACTTACAATTAAATCATGAGAGTTGGGTCCCCCGTGACGAGTATGTGATATTAGAGGTTTTCATTTTTTGCTGATCAAATATTTGCGGTCCTATAATAACCAATACCTAGTTTATCCATCAAATGAAATTACTAATTATTGAAACAAAGTGTTCAACGACTGGGCATTAGTTTCCAATCCACCATCTCAGTTGTCAACTTTGTTTATCTATTCAATTCTCGATAGCCTCTTCTGGCTCTGGACTGGTATTAGATACTTTTGGCTTCTTGATGGACTGCCGGTCGTTGGACTGACTTCTTCCTGAAGTTTCTCTAATCCTCAAAACAATGTTCTCTGGAACCTGCCTATGAAACACTAAAGTAATTTTCTTGAGAGTGGAAAGACTTTTTTCGTGAAATGGATATTAGGTAGGTACCGTCCTCGACGGATAAAATATGTTGGAATATCTATTTCCTCGAAGACTTTTTTTCTCTTCTTCCCTCGACCCCACATTGTCGCGGAAGAAGAATAAAGACTGAGACTTACTCATCATCGTCATGTCGTGAGAACCCTGAATGGATTTCAGTGATGCGCAATCCGTGCTCAGCAGAAAAATAGGATGTTTAGAAACTTCGTAGGCGCAGAGAGGCTTACCAAGAAAAAAATGTGTTAGTAGATTCACACGAGAATTCCGAAAGCGCGCGATGCGTTCTTTAGCAGAAGAAAAAGCTGTCAAATTCGCACTCCTTCAAATATTATTTATCATTTACTCGGTCTGGAAGCGTACGCTTGGACTGTCTCATATAGGGGAAGGATGTGCGTAGACTTTCTTTTATATTACTCGGCGTTTAATATTTCTCTATGAATGACGCAATGTGTGTACGGTAGAGAAGGACAATGGATAAAGTGTGTACGTTCGAGCATCAGCAAAATTAGCCGGCTAAACGTTTGATAGTGTTGTAATACTTACCGCCATGGTCTAAGTAGGCCTATAAAATTTGCAACAATAATCAACTTGCATTTGAAAATAAAAACAAAACAGTCTTTCTTACCGTGAGAAAATATTCGAGAATACCTGCGCGTACACGTGCAATGCTGATCCCAAGTCTGCTTTACTATACTCGTATTCAATCTTCACGTGCTGTTTACAGTGACGTTGATTCTTAGAAATATTTATTCTGCAACGAAATTGTCGATTGATTTCGAAAGCGTTAAAATTGATGGAGATTAGTAGAAATCATGAAGAGAAAGGAAATTTGACATTCAAGTTTCCAGTTCTCGTTTTGGATTCATGAGAGACAGAGCTGAAAACTAGTCAAATTCCCGTACCAAAAAACAATTCCCCATTCTAGGATTTGAATGGCCTCTTCCAAGCTCATCCTATTCCCAATTCTTTCACAATTTCAGTAAAAGAGTTACAAATTCCTCTTTGTAATCGTCGAATTCCTTATTAAATAGACATTGAAAACGCTTTTAACCATTCTCGTAGCCATTAGAAATGTTGATACACGCTTATTTTTTATTTAATTTCATTGTATTTTATTTTCCCTTTTCGTATATATATCGTGCTTTCCGTAACACACTAATAAACGCTTTCCAACCTTGAATACCACCCCTTGTAATCGACTCCTCGATCAACGCACTAATTTGTGGATATTTTTGCTTTGCTTACAGACGAAAAGCCAAAATTCGAGTCACCCGCACAAAGCGAACCTCTGGCGCTGGGGCCATCTACGAACGTACCCTCGCTGCTCAATCTGTTACCGGATGACTGGTCGCAGGCGAACGCTCAAGTCAAGTTCACCACCGAGAAACCATGCTCTAGACCATTTTGTAAATTGAAGCGAAAAGACCACTACCATTGTCACATGTGTAATCAGGTTCTGTTCTCTCTTCCCTCCGCTAATATTGATTGGTCCATAAGCTCGTACTAATTTATGTCTTTTTGTACTTCAGGCGTTCTCCGAACTCGACAAACTGAAGCATCACATCATCAAACATAATACCAGTTCGATGAGTCCATTTGTGAAGGCTGAAAATAATAACAATAGCATTACCGAAGATAGCGAAGATGTGAAAAGATCTCCTGGTAAATAAGCCTTCGTTGCATCTGCTCTCCTTCTATTTCATCTTGATGTCTCAACTCTGGTTTCTTTTGTGTTTTACAGTAATACCAACCACGCTACCGTTAGGATTAGAATCGCCTTACCAGGCTGCTGGTTTCGGAGCAGCTATGGCGGCTGCTCAACAGTTCGCTATGATGACTTCTCAAGGCATATCCTTTATTCCTCACGGAATGGCTGGGCTTTACACATCGCAGCCAGGTAAGTGATTAATAGACTAGAATCGTTGTAGAGATAAGGAAAGTTTTCATTACTGTATCGTTTTGCAGGGCTGATGTTCGCTCCACCTCACGCGTTCCCGCATCCACATCCACTCATCGCTAATGGGCTATTAGACGCGTTGCCCACACATCCTGCCAGTCTGCCCATTGATTCTAGCGGCAATGATTTGACGGCCAAAAGGTGCGTAACTTCAGAACTTCCCCTCCAGAAAAATATGAAATATGTTGTTTATTATGCTAATTTGAATTCGTAGGTCTTTATCGCCATCGCATGACCTTAGTCCAGAGATGAAAAAGGCTCGAATACAAACGTCGATGCGGATTCTGAAAGACGAGCCGGTGCCGGATGGGTATCTAAGATTTAGGTAAGGCTAATTAAAAGAATTATTCATGTATCACCTTGTAAAGGAAATGCGTAAAACATCGAAATTTGAGTTGATCATATTGTTACCTTATTTGAATGCAGGTTCAACGAAGACTGCCATTACCAGCACTGCGGCTATCGGGAGCATCAAACTCATTTCCACTGCGTTCGACAAGACTGCGGCTACAGCTTCTGCGACAAGACAAGATTTGTACAGCATACTGCCAGACACGAACGGTAAGTAATGATGTGAACCTTTAGGTCAAAGATCCTAAGTGCAGGGTGAAGAAATAAAGAGATATGAGGATGCATCAGTGCGCCGAAATTTTTCATTGGCGTCCTTTAGGGCTCTTGAAGGTTGTTCGCAAAAAAATATCAAACTAATTTATTCTGAATTGTTCTAATGATGTAAGGAAGTATGAGTCAACAATAAGACCCTACACTGATCTTCAAATTTTCCCATTCCTTGAATGAAAATTGATTGATGAACAACTGCAAAAACTATACTGTTCGAGGGGTCAGGGAGAGACAGGGCCAACTGCCTCAATTTTGGGAACAATTTGCTAATTCTGGTATTTAGTTGGAGTAAGCTCCGCAACCGCCCTATTCTCTTTTTTGTGCAAAATTGTACCAGCTCTGCAATGGGTGTGGCACTGCGTTTTTGTGGTACCGTATTTCTTAGTCGCGCCCATCATCTAGTAACCCTAAAATACATTCCTCGATGAGTTTCCAACGATCAGGAGAAAGATATCTTTCTTACTGGTAGTATAGCTACTTTTCTCCTGATCCTAATAGTACTAACAATAGTCCCGATAGTACCTTGGAAAAAAACTGGAACCATTGATAGCATGAAACTATTGACTACCGCCCATAACTAGGAAAAATGTGTTGAAAAAGTTTCTACAGGAGAATAAATTATTGATCTTCAATTTTTAGTCTTGATTTTCATTCTAGTTGATAATTTGAACAGGTATGGGTGAAAAACTGTAGTTTTCGCCCCTTTAAACCCTAATTGGAACTAGCGCTCCACTCCAATATTAATTGTTCAAAATCTCACGCACAATTTGTCAAACCGATGACATTTTGGAAAATGTTTATAGAAGTAGTAAAAGTGTATTTTTTGAATAGATCTTCAGTGGTGGTATTTTCAAAATCACTCTTTAGGGTCGGCGCGCGATCGCTAGCCAATACCACTGCAATTACTTTTTTGAAGAGCTCACGCTTCCTCTTGTTGCGTTGAGTTTTGAAGGATGATACTTTTTAAATCACGGTTCAGGGTCAGCGCGCGTTCGCCAGCCAACACAATTACAACTACTTTTCTTTGTCTCATTCAGTTGCTTATCTTCAGTTGCTCAATGCAGGAGCTTAGGAGAAGAAGCTCTTGCAGTCATAGCCGACCCTCTTTCTACTTTGGGAAGCAAAGTGGCTTGTTTTTTTACTTCCACATTAGATTCAATTATTCTTGCACAATTTGCCAAACTGGTGATATTTTCTCTAAATGTTTTAGAGTATTCTTTGAAAAGAGTTGCCCTTTGACGCCATTTTGTGGAGATTATATGAGGGATGGGGTAGAAATGGGAAAAAACAGGTATTTCAAAAATACCAGTGCACTGGTATTTAAAAATTTGAGTACTGATGTTATCAGAACCAAAGGAAAAAAATTCCGGTACACCGGTTTTTAACCAGTTTTAATTATTTTTTTTTTATATTCAAGATTATTGAGAAAAAAAATGGAAACCTAATGAAAAAAATTATGAAAAATATGACTTGTCACGCAAAAAAACTCTTAGTTGTTGAGGAATGAATTAGTACCAAAAAATACCGGTATTTTACAAGAATACTCAGTTTTAAAACCGGTTCTTCAAAAACCAGTATTTTTGGTGTTTGCTCTTTAAAAAACCGGTATTACTGATTTTAGTACCGGTTTTGTCCATCTCTAAGATTGAGTAAAAAACTCTAGTTTTTAATCAGAGGTAGCGCTTCAAACTATATGACCTTGAATTTTGCAAAATTTTTCAGTCTGAATTATATGCATTTGCAAATTGCCCAATTTTTTGGAACAATTTGCTAATTTCAGCTTGAGGTTGGGAGCGCTCTTCCTTCCACTTCTTGCATTAGGTCCTGGGTGCTGATATTTTTGAAATCATTTTTAGGGTCGGCGCGTGTTTGCCAGCTAACACTATTGCAACTACTTTTCTTTGTCTCATTCAGTTGCTTATGTCCACTTACTCAGAGCAGGAGGTCAGGAGAAGAAGTTCTTCTGGTCTCAGCTGACCCTCTTTCTACCTCAAGAAGCGGGGTAGCTTCTTTTTCTTTAGTTTCAGAATGGATCCAATTTGGTGATATTTTTTCTGAATGTTTCAGAGTATTCTTTGAAAAACTTGCACTTTGACGCCATTTTGTAGAGATTATATATGAGATGGGGAAACAAATTAACAAACAATAAAATGAGTCCTTATAGAAAACTTTATGATGAATTTTTTTTTTTTTCATATTTTTAGGGATGTGATTGAAAAACTGTAGTTTCTAATTAGCGATAGCGCTTCAAACTATGTGACATTGAATCTTGCTACAATTTTCTAGCCTGCATTATTATGAATTTGTAAATTGCCCCAATTTTTGGAACAATTTCTTAATTTTAGCTTGAGGTTGGGGAAAGCTCTCCCTTCCACTGGTTGCATTAGGGTTTAGGTGCTGGTATTTTTGAAACCATTTTTAGGGTCGGCGCGTGCCCGCTAGCTGACACTACTGCAATTCCTTCTCTTTGTTCCATTCAGTTGCTCTCGTTCAGTCATTCAGTGCACTGCTTTGGAGGAAAATTGAAAAGTTCTTGTGGTCACAGCCGACTCTTTTCCCACCTTGGGCCCTGAAAAAGCTTGTTTTCTTTCAATTCCAAAATAAATTCAATCTTTTGCGCACAATTTCCTGTTTTTGTAAATATTTGAGAATATTCTCTGAAAAAGGTCGCACTTTGACGCCATTTTGTGGAGCTAAGAGTAGAAAAGATTGTGAGAGACCTTTGCCTATTTTTCTCTACATACCTATCAAACTCAACTATTTAATTCGATTCCTATCGATACTATAACCGTCACTTTCTTTCAGGTTGGATACGTTGATGGGAGGAGATTTTCAACAATACCGCGCCAACGTTTCGTGCGGCCGAAGAGATTGTGTCTACACAGCTTCTCTAGGTAAGTACTCTCAAGATTTGTCCTCTCCTCATCCTAATTTTCTCTACGACCTAATGAGATTGATTTGTAATTTATTCTTACAGGGAGTAGTCAAAACAAAGCGTCTCACTTTCATTGCCTGAAATGCGAGTTTGTCTGCACAGACACGAACAAAGTAGTGGCTCATCGACGACAACACCAAAAGCTAGACTCGATTAACGCGGCTGGTTTCGAGAAATACACTCCGGCGCAAGCCTGCAGTCAACCAGACACTTGCGTCCATTCGGGGAAACAAACGCACTACCACTGCCTCAGCTGTCAGTACGCTGTGCTCGGTTTGAGCCAGATGACAGCTCACAAGTATCGTCATTTAGAATCTTGAATAGTTTTCCTTTTTCGTTCCTACGTGCTGCGATGAATTTCGTACGGATTCATTATTCACATTTTTATTCGCGTTTACGCCAAAGATTATAGGTAATTATGATGTTAATAGATCGTCGTATTTTCAAATCTAGAAAATTTCAAACGCGCGCAGTTTACAAATTACAAAGACAACAAATCTTCTCTTTCTAATTACTCTATTTTTTTGAATTTTATGTGATATTAATTTAGTTACGTTATTACTTATTCTGATGATTTTAAAAATGTACTAATTTTTGAATTTTTGATATACTTGTAATAATTTGTACAAAGTTCGATTGTTGAGAGAGAAAAAGAAAAGTTTATTATTTCTCTAACCCATGTGTAAAAGTTAGAAATTATTTGACGGGTGTTTTGTTATGTATATTATAAAGGACAAGGACACAATGTTGCTGAAAGTTATGTGAAAAAATTGATCTAATATAACAATTTTTTTTACTTCTATAGTACTTAACGTTTTCACAATTACGTTGTCCGTATCTCGTCTTTTATTTTTTCTGTATTTAATTTTTTATTATTGAATTATAGTCATATTCTATAAATACGAGTAATATAAAATTTGTTTTGGAGGATTTTTTAAATTTTCGAAAGTTTTTTCAAATCTATTTTACGTAGATTCTTCGGTCGTTTTTTTTTTTTTTTTTTTTTTTTTTTTTTTTTTTTTTCCTAGATCTTAAGAAGTTTTTGCAAAAACCAAAAAATGATCTTCGTTCTGTGCCATTCGTTTATTAGAGGAATTGTTTCGTAATTATTCAGTATTGTTTACTGATTAAAATTATTATTATTATTTTCTAGTTTTCAACACGATGAGTATTCCAATTAGATTTACACAGTCACTGTCGAAGTTTATGTCTTTTTTTTGCTTGCAATTGCAAAGAGTCTGTAACGTAAATCAACTGTTTTTCCTTAGAAATCTCATGGCGTCTTTGACGTGCTAAATATAAGTGCCTTGCAATATTCGGTTCTAACAAACGATTATTTTTGTACATTCCATAGACGAAGTTAGTATGAATCTCCTTCTGGCTCCTTCAACGATTTCTCCTTCCCATTCCTCTACAATTATGTGTTATGGTTGCATCGTCAACAATTTTTTGAAACCAATGTACCTATGTTTAATTTATTACCTTTTTTTTTTTTTTGTCAACATAGATTAAGATCGATGTACAATATTTCATTTAAGACGAACAAAGAATTATGATCTATTCTGATTTATTTAACATAACTTAAAGATATTGTAGTGTAAATTTTCATTTTTGTTTGTTTTTTTTTGTACACTCTTAATTTTACCTTTTTAAAAATAGTATACATTGTATTACTTGATAATAAAATGAAAAGTACCTCGAATGTTCTTTAGTATTTTCTTCAATAGTGAAGATAGGCTTACAATCTCAAGGCTGTTCTATCGAACAATTCTGCAGAAAATTGCAGTTTTTTCTTTAGGGTGCTCTTATGGTGGGGAAAATTTGTGTGGGAAAATTTTGAAAAAATTTCGAAGTTCAGTGGATGGGCGTTTGTCAGCTCAAATAAAACTCATAGTCCACTTAGTGAGTGTTAGTAGACTTAGGTAGAGAAACCATTAAAACGGTAGTTATCATAAGTGAGTGGAAACATTAAACGTCTGTGCCATCCTTCCCTTTGACTCATCCAAATGAGCGAATGTAAGCCTACCTTGTATTGTTATTAAAATGGGAGATATAGAAGAAAGAAGTACGAAAATATGTACCTATCGAAAGAATTGCCCTTGCCAAAAAATTGACTTCAACTAGTCGAATTATGCAAACAAATAATTCCTAAAAATATGAGACGAGACGGCGAGTTATGAAATTATGAAATATTTATCATGCGGCCATAATGATTAACTACCTATAGGGCCTTTCACGCTGACGTCACATCACTGATAATAATGGGAACTATCGATCTTCTAGTGTTCGATATTTCCATCACAAATGTAAACAATTTTTTTTGCAGGTACTTTCCCATAAGAAAAAAATAGTGTTCCAGAAATTGTTGAATACTCCGAAAAGAAATTGATTGTAAGGAACCAAAACTTAATTTTTTATTACTAAGAAGTTCTCCAATTGCCATCATACAATACTTCTTCCTAAGAAATTTTCCGTTCTCGCTATATTTCACAAATTCTAGAACCAAGTTTGTTCCCATAAGGAATAACGTGTAAAAAAATTGTTTACATTTGTGATGGAAATATCGATCTCATTCTTAGATATTTTTCAACAATATTTCTACTGGATAGATCCACGTCAAGCAAATATCGATACAACGTGACGTCGACCGTGAATGGGGCTTTTGCATGAATACAGGGAGTCCCTTTTGGATCCTATCGCCTGATGCTCCGACACAATAGACTATTTTAGACAAAGGACTCCAACCAGGAAAGAAGATTTCCTTGTCTCAATGATCTCTTAAAAGAGGTCCATCAATTTGAAAGTTACTTCATTCCGTTTATATCTGCAGTTCATTTGAAAGGGAACTAATGCGTACGTCGATTTATTTGCGTGTCGACTCTTTGCCTCACTTTGTCGCCTCCATAATTTTGAATTCAGTGTACATTGATTATTAAACTGTTGTATCAAATATTCCATTATTTGTTCGGTGTGCCTCACGTGATGCTTTCTCGTTGAATTTTCATTTTGAAAGAACACGCAGGTAAGTTACTAATAATTGTTCATTATCAAAGCAAGTCTGTAACTTTCAATCAATGATCAATCTGTATTGATTTACTGTTCCTCATAACTTGGTTCCCAGGAGCATTTCTGCTCAGCTGAAGCTTTCTGAGTTTTTCATTATTCTGTTGACATAAGGTGTGGAAAAAAATTGTCTCATAATAAGCAATTGAATGTGACTCGAATGTGATAGTGGTGGTGCGTGATTACAAAACTTTGTTACTAACATACTTACAACACATTGTGCAGAAGACCTTGTCTTGGTTGTCAATTCAATTTGATTGAAGAATGATAGATATATATATGAATAGATCAGCCGGACAGACAAGCGTAATATAAGCTAAAGCAGCTGGAGGCCCCAAATAGTTCAGATTTGAAAGTTTTCTTTTTGCTTATCATTCTGAATTAGGGCCAATCTCAATCTTACCAGGAGTACTCATAGTAGGCTCTACTCATAGTGAAGACTGGAGTCTGCAGCATTTGGAATTGATTGACCCGGCAGTATTGACAACTGGTGAGTTTCAAAATCAACAGTGTAGCCAATTTGAAAAAGGTACCAGCAAGTCTAATTGAGAATTTAAATGTCATAAGGGCACCCAATCAATGTAATTCTTATGGAACCGGTGACCTTTTGACAGATAACTCCTTCATTATTGGGGCTAGGGTTTTAGTCTACAGTCTCTCAACATTGAGTTTTTGAGAATCCTTCTGTTCTACAAAATAATTTGATCATCAAATAAAAGTAAAACATTATCAGTCAATGATGACTAAGTAGAAACCATAGGGCTTTTCCAGTATTTCAGATTGCATACTTATTCTCCTACGTGTTATCAATTTGGTAGTATTTTTAACATTGCTCTTATGGGAAACCGCTCCAGAATGAAAATGAGTTTGCAATCCAGCAATACCCATAAGACCAATGTTGAAAACACTACCAAATTGATAACAGGGCAGGCAAATGAGTATGCAATATGGAGTACTGGAAAAGCCCTATAGGTAGGCAGTCCTTAGGTAGAAACAGTAATACTAATAGCATACTAATTAAAACAATTTGTAGGAGCGCTGTTGTCAATGTCGATGTTAAGAAGATAATCTATTGATCATTGATCAACAGCAGCCTGTAACTATAATCAGGTAGCGTCCTTGCTTTTACTATCATAAAAGAGGAGGGTTCTGGCAGAAGGGCTTCCAACAGTCAAAATATTTCATGGAAAATTGCAATTAAAATTTCAACTTCAAATTACTCATTTGATTGATATCAGTTTTAAGAGACCAGAAGTTATTACAAAAATTGTTTTTCATCCTCTTATTGTTATATGGGGCAAGTTTTTAATCGATACAATCGAGCGATATTTTGATATCAATACTTCCTAGAAAAAAGTAAACAATTTTTTTTACATGGGGTTTTCCATAAGGAAAAAATAGTACTCGGTTCCAAGATAATTATCTTCAAAATAACGAATAAATAAGAACATTGATATGCGTAAATATCAAGAGGAGACTTCGAGCTTTCTTTCAAGCCATTAACCAGCTGCCTATGTTTCATATTTGTCGAGAAAATTCAAAATACAAATGAGAATACCGATGAGACATTCTCAGTTGCGAATGTATCTGGAGGAAGAGCGTCCGTTCATCATACATCTTATGAAACAAATGTCCTTTTTCCAGATACATCCGCAACTGATGATGTTTCATCAGTATTCTCAGTTGTATTTTGAATTTTCTCGACGAATATGAAACATAGGCAGCTGGTTAATAGCTTGAAAGAAAGCTCGAAGTCTCCTCTTGATATTTACGCATATCAATGTTCTTATTTATTCGTTATTTTGAAGATAATTATCTTGGAACCGAATACTGTTTTTTCCTTATGGAAAACCCTATGTAAAAAAAATTGTTCACTTTTTTCTAGGAAGTATCGATATCAAAATATTGCTCGATTGTATCGATCAAAAACTTGCCCCATTCCAGCCTTAGATCCATTCAATATGCTACACAAAAACAAGAACAAAACAAATCAAAATGAAGTGTTGGAAGTCCTTTTGGTGGAGTATAGGTAAATTGCAAATATTTGCTGATGATAAGGTACTTGTACATTTGAATTTTGGTTTAGAAAATCAGATTCTATGTAATGTGAATTCTTTGAATTTGATGTGAAGTACTCAACACTTCATCTTGTATCATTTTTCTTTCATGAATTTCTGTCTTACTTGTAAATTTCTTGCTCTACTGTACAATAAATATGCGTTTGTCAGAGGAAACTTGTGATTGTACTGGATAAACCAAACCAAGTCACTTTGATGCAAACAGTTCAAAAATCAGTTTCTGCAAAAAGGGTTTCCGCTTGACGCACGCCCTCTTGACAGAACCCTCCTCATATAAGAACACAGCAAATTGATAAAATTGACAAAACCTAGGTACTGTCTCAAATATTATTTTTTCTAAAAGACACATGGAACAAAAATTGTCCTGTCAAATGAATAGTTCTTCAAATGTCTTGAATGAAATTTTCAAGATCATCACCTCTTTAAGTAACAAGCTTCTGCAAGTGACTGTCACAGAAAACATAGAGATAGCGTATTCTTTTATTTTATTTGTATTTGCAAAAATAATAAGGATTTCAAAGTGAAGGATAGAATCTTGGCCGTAGTAAGGAATAAAAAGTTTACGTTTGTAATCCAGAAGTTATTCAATATGTGAGAATAAATCTTTAATCCTAATTTATTCTTCATTCTGGAATACTCACGCATGATCGAATGTTACCAAATCTATTCCTATGAAAATTGATATATTTACTGGAAGAAGACGTGAGCGTACTCAATATTGTTCTCAAATATTGCATTGTGATGTCACTGGTGATAAACGTAATAAACAATCCAATCCAATGTACATACCTTACAACATTAGTCATGAAATCAGCGACCTGGTAGCAAAAAAAAACTTGTCTCGGACCTTGTGTTCATTTCATTGCAATTGTTGTCCCTACCTATCAAAGTATTGAAATTGTCTAGCTACAGATGTAGAGCGTTCATTTACCAACTATCTACAAAATGATCGAAGACCACACCTTATGCAAGACAACTTGGAAAAACACTGAATAGTTTTGATTAACATGTGATTTTTGTAATTTTTTTTTTTTTTCAATTCTTAAAATTAGTAGTATCAGGAATTGAACTGACTACACGTCAGGTTAATTTTTGTTCATTTGCGTGTATAGAGTAACTATTGTGCATAGAGTAACTATTGTGCATGAAAATGCAGATTCATTTATCTACGAGGAAGGAGAGGGAAATAATTGTGATAAAGCTGTCCGGGTGACCGGATTTCTACTGTAATTGAAACGTTTTACTCATGTTTTTGAAAAAACTTGAAATAATTTCTTGAATTGATTTTGAATTGATTCAGTGATCATTTTATTTTCATAAAATATGAAAATATTTATAATTGATAATCTTCTCGTTTATTACACCGGACTTGATATTAATTTGAATGATTGAGTCCGATAAGAGTTGTCTTCCAGATTTGAAAAGGGTTTCGTGATTGCTGTTAGCAAAGAGACTTGTGCTTACATTGTGATCTAATTTCATTTGACTATTATAATATTGCAGGTAATTTTCTCGTATCCTTCTTGGTGGTCAAGATTTTGAAAAAGAAGAAAAAAAAAAACATGAAATTGATGCAGCAGACTCCAACGCGCTCGAATCATCGATAAATTTCAATATTTATTCGCTCTCGGGCGAATCTCGAATTTCTCTCAAGATCGCATGAAATAATAGAACTTCGTTATCATAAAAATGTAATGAAAGTACGTATTCACGATGTCTGAAACAAATTCTCAAAAATACAATTGAGCAAATTAGCGCTTTCTAACAAATCGTCGTTTTTTCAGGATCAAACTTTTCCGTCGTTTTGAAAATGCAACCCGATTGTTGGATAACCTCGGCAGCAGCCCACGAACCACATTTTACGCACTCGTCGTACGGTTTTTCTTGAACCAATTGAGCTAAGAACCCTGCACGAACATAAAACAAAAACAATTCTTGTACCAGCCCGCTAGCGCTACTCTACTCTTTGTACAAAGTTACTTACCACCTACAAATGCGTCACCAGCTCCGTTTGTGTCCACAATTTTTTCCGAAGGTAGCCTCGTAATTGGTATCGTTTTCACACCATTTTCTACGACAGAATTTAGCCTGTTAATTTTAACCTCCCTGTAAAATAGATTCAATTCGAAACATTTTCTCACCATTAGCAACGATGACCGGATTTTCACCGTGGGTGATTACAACCAATCGTTTTTTCTCTGGGACTTCTTTAGGTAATTTAGCAATTTTCAATGCAATTTCTTCCAAATTTGAGCTTTTTGATTTCAATATAACTTCGGAAAATGCTTCCGCCTCCTGCGAAGCAAGCGCAAATCAACAAAAGAGGCGTGAACTGAAGACTCAATCGGAAGTTTTCTTACCGTTTCGTTACCGAATAAAATATCAATGTAGGGTAGCAGCGGTTCAAGGTGCTCACGAAACGAGTGACAGATGTATGGAGCGCTTACGTTCACAATAAGAAGTTTCTTATTTGCGGCAGCTTTTTTAGCCACCTCTAACGCGGTATCGGGACTCACGATCAGGAAAAATCCCTACAATTTGAAAATTAGACGCGGTTATTTATCAACAAATTAAGAAACGAGACAATCATAGACATAATAAGTACCTTACCGTTATATAGTAATAATCGGCTTCATCGATTATTTTGATATTCTCGGGGTTCTTAATATGATCGATGGTGAACAATGTCGCCGCGCTCAAGTGCGCGCATAGAGATCTATTTTTACCATTATCCGTGAGAATCACGGCGCAACGTCCTGCAATTCAATATTCTTCCTGTAGGAATCCAATTATACAGAAAAGATGACCTATAGTATTCGATTTACCAGTTGGTCGCTCATCCGTGTATTGATATCTACAATCAACTCCATCTTCGCGCGCTTTTTCCTCCAAAATTTTGCTGTAGGAGTCGCGTCCTACACATCCCATGTAGACGACTACATTTGGTACGCGTAGAACTTTCTGCAAATTAATATAAATTGGTATTAAATACTAGTTTCCTGACATTGAATTAATGCGAGGAAAAGCTGGGGAGGCTGGTTCTGTAGATGCCGAGTCATGGATAGGTAATTTCTGGGTAACATTCAAGTAAAATAAATAAGATAACGAGACGTCCAACGGCGGAAAGGGGTGGGGGAGAATTACATGAAAGTTTATAATGTCTCTATCGGCGATTAAATATTAGGAACAGTTTTCGGTTCCTGGTTGTGACGAACAGGATTGCTAATCAATACATAATATAAACAACATAAAGAATGTAAGTAGTGTAGTCAGTTTTCAGTAACGACCAGAATCGACGCTTATATTCACGTTCTTGGCAGTTACGTCACGCCTCATTTTTTACACATTATTGACATCAATTTGTTTGTCAGCAAGCCTAAAGATGAACACCGGTAAGCAGGAATGCATTTACTAGATACTTTTTTGCTATTTTCTCTAAGGTCATTATCAATCATAAAAAATCGTCGTTGGAAGATAATCTAGCGTACATGGTCAATGCCCTTATCGAACTTGAACAACAGTATCAACACAACGACGTATTTGCGTATCAATTCAGTACGTCAGATAAGACAAGTTCACAGATTATTCCATTGTGAAGACCTCACGCGATGTAGACTTGAGGCGGCGTTATCTCAACAAGTAGAAGTACAAATATCTCGGATTCGAGTACTATCTATAACGCGAGATGTGAAAGAATACCACGCACTTGAAAAATTCGAGCTGTATTCTGACTCGCTCCTCCGGCAATGTAATCAACCTGGCCGTTTTTACACATATCGTCGTATAAAGGGATGTGCTTATCTTCTGCCAAAATAGCATCGTTAGCTTTTAGTCCGTACTTCGTCAGCAGCTCTTCACCATTAGAAGACGTAATGATGTCCAATAAGGGATTCCCCAAACATACGAGAAGACCATGTCTGTAGGGAGGAAAAATTAGAGTAATCTTCAACTTTATCATCATCGAACTACAGATTTTAAACCTTACCTGAACTCCGACATAATGAAAGCCCGGTCTGGGTGATGTGCCGACTTCCTTTATAAATCTAACGTTTAAAACGATTGGAATGAAATTCCTGATTCCTCGATACACGAGCTGAGAACGACACTTCGACACCGCGTTCTTCGAACTAATTGTCGCAATATAAAGAAGATCTCAGAATTTACTTGTTACTCAGCTCCTCGTGTTTCGAAAAGACGAGATTCGAATAGTGGGGCCTTATCAAGGGCGGTTACTACTACGACGATGCTCGTACTCGTTTTTACTACTAATTCACCACTACTGCGCTACCTCTCTTATCTGTATAATGAATTTATCGATTATTAACATCGTTACGATTGATTCTATCGATATCTTATATTCACGATCTCGAGATTGACGATACAGATAATTGGACCTCTTACAAATGTTCAATAGATACTATTACCCGATTCATGATACATAGAAGGTAGGTACGATTGGTATGACTGCGAGCTGCATTTTCTTATGACGATAGACGAGTCATGACCTTGACATTCTCCTCAATCTAATAGTTTTTGTCTGTGACGCGATAGAATTCATGATAGGAAATCGAAATTCAAGTTGATTCAATCGTGTTTCTCTCTTGTTCTCGCAGCGAGAATTATTAGTCCTTATCCGTGCTTTCAAAGTAATTTTATCGAAATTCGAATCATCATCGCTCCATTATTCATACATTTCATTTTCGTTTCCATTTCACGTCAGAATATCACCGAACGAAACGAACGTTCTCTGTGTTGTAAGACGTTACCTGTGTCAAAAGAGCTTTGTGGGTCAAATAAACCAAACATATTTTCGTATCATCGTTAGCAATCGTAAGTATCTCATCGAGACTAACTCAATTTATTCTCTATACTGATCGTTTTTACGCCAAGCTATTGTTTTATTAGGAATGTTGGATAAAAACTTAACGATGAATATGATGGACGAAGATAGTATGGATAGCATCAGCTATATCTTTCCAGACAATGTGACGCCTTTTGTTAATCAAGTAGCTGGTCACGAATTTACGAAAGCGAAACCAACAATAGGTATACGCTTAATGCGCTAGCTAATGTTGAGACACGATCCTGAAAATGATAAATGACGGGTTCGTTTTTCAGGTATGATGAAGCATTCGGAAGGATACGTGTTAAAACCTGTCCCACATCCTGTATACGGTCCACGGGAAATAAATTTTTACAAATCTTTAGAAACTACGCACGATCCTATTCTAAAGGAATTGAAACAGTTTGCTCCGCAGTATCTTGGAACCACCAGCGTTGAATTGGATAATAAAGGTACGATTTTTCTGTCGCAGTTTAATCGTTTGTTTTCTCGATTGTAAGGCTTCTGTTTACGATCAAAGATGTCAGATGTATACGTATGGAGGATATTACTAAAGACTTTAAACGACCTTGTGTGATGGATGTGAAAATTGGAGTGCAGACTTGGGAACCTGACGCGCCTGAAAAGAAAATTTTAGTTGAAAAAGTGAGTATTCTACTCCTCATCGTTGAAATTATTTTATGCCTCATTTTGGTGTTCGCATCGCGCGCGTTCACCTGAATAATATCGTACCAGAAGTGCTGTAGATGTTTTCTGTTTAGAATAGAGTCGTAAATTTTAACATTCGTTCGAAAAATCTTTTCCGCAAAAACGGATAATTTCCGAATTAATTTTATCGCTATTATTGTATTAGCATTATTGTCGTAAATTTTTTTGGGGGGATTTCTATGTAGCTCCTTTGACTAGGATTTTTTTCAACATAGACGATCATGAGGGGAAGAACTTCCCAAAATTTTTTGAATAATTTATTAAATCTGTCGAGAAAGTGAGGGAGAAGGAAAAGAAAGGTAACAAGGGAATTTCCACTGTTAGAGAGAGTCGAAAAGCTGCTGGTTAAAATCGTGTTTAAAATACGAGTTTTTACACGCCACCAGATACTAACAACTGTAACTGATGGCCCATTTTTAGAATCATATCAAAAATAACTCGTATTCTTCTACGATTTATCTTTTTTTTTTTTGCTTCAAAGATAACAGCAGCTTTTCATCCTGAATTGTACGTTGACACATTGAACGATTGTATTCTTCTATGTGCCACAATAGTTTTTGTTTTATTGTACATTGTACTTTCAGTTGGTGTACTGTGTGTGATTCGACAATATAAAAATTAAGACCGTCTCTCTGTCAGATCGGTAAGGATGCTACACAAAACCATTAAATAAATGTAACCTTAATAAGTTTAAGTTTAAGATATATCGCAAATATTCGGTTTGTGCCTGTATTATCGTTATAGGTTTATTAAGAAATCACCCAAACGCACGTCCCGCGTGTGTGATTGACGGTGGCAAAAATCGTCGATACAGGTGACGAACTGTCGTGTACTGTCGCCGGACGATTCGTTCGTTGTCTCTTATACAGAAATGCGTCCTCCTCGTTTACCTCTCGTAGCAAGTAAACATTCCGTTGCATTTGGTAATGAAACAAGAAAAATACGTACCGTACATGTAAATCAGTAACGTTCGTTGTATATCCAGTGGCGTGTCCATTCGGGGATGAGTGAACTATCGAGTGCACTTGGGTGATGAGTGGAATGGAAGCATCGACCGCTGGTCCATTTGTAGAAGGTTCAACAGAAGGTAGAATGCGATCAAAAGCTTGAAGGAACGAATTGATGTTCATATGGTATTTTTATGTTTGTAAAAATTAAGACGACAGGTTTGAGAAAGAAAATGCTGTACCGGTTGCGGTGTTCGGAGCTGTTAGAATTCAATCCTTCCCGGTTGTAATTCGGAGGATGTGATCGACGAGTTACTGAAGACGATGAAGTGAGTTTGTGTGTCGAGACCTCCAGCTCGGGGAAAGGTGAATATATCTGGTTATTACGAGTAAAGTAATGCAGTTGTATGATTGGAGGAAGAAGAAGACTATTTCTGATGTCTTTTTGGTATTCCTCAATAGGCAGTCTCTCGGTAGGTTTCCATATTCCATCTCAGTCACATGAACTTGCGTTTCATTTTGAATGTTCCTCACGTTCGACTTTCTCTCTTCTCCTGAATTTTATTCAACGTAATTCGATATTGGTCCTATAAATCATCGACTGTGAAAAAGCGTCGTCCCTTATTCTGGTGTCAAGACGCGCGTCACTGGTTATAAAATGTACTTTTGTGTGTAAAGTTTAAGCATGTTGGCAAATTATCGTCGGGTCGGGTTTGCTTTGAAATAATCTCACACCTCTCTATTTTACCTTCTTTTTTTTTTTTGTTCTTCCTCATTACAGAGATTTTGTGAATGAAACACCATTCATGCGTACGGTTCACTTCACACTGTGCTAAAAAAAGACGAGTTCGTGTACGATCACTTGTTATTTTTCGCTTCCACTCTTCTCGTATTCTCGAAAAGGAAAACGATGATTAATTTTAGTCATCGTGAATTTTCTTCCCTTCCTCTCGTGACCTTCCGCTCTCCGTTTCTAAGTTTCACATGAACTCACCTATTATGAACGACATTCCTGTTCTGATTTTATTCTCATGCTCATCTTCTTTCCTCGCTTTTCGTTCGATATTTCAGCGTATTCTGACGGCACGGTGTGCGTTTCGTTTTTTCAGGTAAAATACGCTGCGATGAAAAAACATTGGGGCTTCAGTATTCCTGGTTTTCAGTACTACTCCGTGACGGATAATAGTTTCGTCCGGCGAGGCAAAGATTTTGGTAAACGTATGTCGCCACAAGAAGCCATTCAAGGTAAATTACAGTTTTTTTTTTCTATTTAAACTGAAACGTATGAGTATTCTTAGAGGAAGAGAGGGAGTGGGTATAACCTAGAGACTAGGAAAAATTTTAGCTAGCAAATTCTCGAGTCGACACGATGTAATTGACGCCAAAGCTAGACTGAGAACGTAATCTTGTTTAGACTTTTGTTCTTTTCTGCGGTTTTTGTATTTTTTACTGAGTACAGTATTCCTTTTTCCGCTTTTATGCTGGTGAACTTTCTAATCAACCTTAATCTAGAGTGGTTCATCAATCATCCTCTTGGTATTTTCCATTGATGAAATTGAATGTTCTGTTGAAGTTATCAATAGGTAGTCAATTATTAGTTCTTCGCTGATATGCGCTAAGGAATTCGGAATCAATTATTTGCTAAAATTTTCCATTGATCTGAAATTGACTGACCAATTGCAACAAGTACTAGGTAGTCAATTCTCAGTTCTTTGCTAATACGTGCTGGTCAACATATTGGTATCACATTGACATTCATTCAGAGTCAATTTTGAGCTAACTTCTCAAAATTTTCCATTAATCTGAAATTTACTACTCTATTGCATCAATTGGTATGTTGTCAATTTTCAATTTTTCCACTGACTCCTCATTGACTGGTCTAAAGCGTCCATTAGAGATCAATTTATAGTTTTTTTGGTGTGCACGCCGGTTGATTTTGAATCAACCTCAAATGGACGTGAATCTCAAGTTCATTTCATGTCAACATCTCATGTTTCCATTGGCCTACAAACAAACTGCTCTGTTTACTCAATTAAAAGTCAATTTGAATTTAGTTTTCTAGAATTGTATGCTGGTTGACCCTAAATTGACTTCATCAATTTCACTCTGAAGTCAACCTTCCTAAATTTTCCCATCAACACAGAATCAGCTGCTCTGTTGCGTCAATTAGTAGTCAAATTGCAGTTCTTTAGTAATTTATGCTGCTTAACTTTATATGAGCCTCAAATCAATATCTATGGTCAATTTTGAGTCAACATCTCCAAAATTTTCCATTAATTTGAATTAACTGTTCTGTGTTACTGATCAACAGTCAATATTCTGCTTTCTAGGAATGTGTAGTGGTCAACTTCAAATTTGAATTGATCTGAAGTCAATTTCTAGTCAATTTCCTCAAACTTTTATCAACCTTTGATAAACTGCTCTGTGGCATTGAGTTGAAGAATTTCTTGGTGGTAATGTACACTAGTTGACAGTAAACTCTTCATTGGCCTCAAATTGACGTTGATTTTTAGTCGACAACTCCAAATTCTTCTATCCATTACAGAATCAACTAATCTGTTGGATCAATTTCAAGTCAAATTTTCAAGATTTTGTGAATGTATGCTGATTGACTTCAAAAGGACGTTAATCTGGTGTCAATTTTCAGTTGACTTTGGAACTTGTCATTCTCCATTGTATCAATTAATGGGTAGTCAATCCTCAGTTCTCTGCTAATAACTGATGATCAATTTCCAATTGAGATTATATTGGATTAATTTGGAGTCTTTTTTGGGTGGATTTCTCAAAATTTTACATTAATCTGAAATTAACTGCTTTGTTGCATCAATTGATAGTTGATCAATTCCTAGTTTTCTTTTAATTTGTGCTTGTCAAAGTTTGCTTATCAAAATTCTTCTTTGATCTGTGATAGACTGCTCTGTTGCGCCCATTAATGGTCGATCAATTCTTAGTCTTCCATAAAATGTGCTGATCATCTTTAAATTGACCGTAGATTAACCTTGAACTGAAGTCAATTTTGTGTCGACTTCTCAAAATGTTCCATTGATCCATAACAGACTGCTCTCATTCATGAATCAATAAGTAATCAATTCTTAGTTCTCTTTCAATAAGTTCTGGTTTAGTGGATGTTGATCATCTCAAAATTCTCCATTTGTCTGAATCTGATGGCTCTGTTGCGTCAATTAATGAGTAGCCAATTCTTAGGTCTTTGGCAGCATACACTAGTCAACTTTAAGTTGATTTCAAATCAACAATGATCTGTAGTCATTTTTTGGTTGACTTCTGAAAATTTTCCATCAATCCAAAATCAACTACTGCTTTATTGCCCTCAATTTACCATTGATTTTTAGTTCTTCGAGAAAATATGGTTTGTAATTGGCTTTATATCAATTTTGAGTCAATGTCGACAAATTTCTCCATTGACACCTAATTGACTGATCTATTGTATCCATTAATGGTCAATGTTTAGCTTTCTCGGAGTGCATGCTGGTTGACCTTGAATCAAGCTCAAATTAACATTGATCTAAAGTTGATTTCAAGTTGATGTCTTGAAATTTCCATTGACCTTGAATCAGCTATTCTGTTTTGTCGACTATAATACTTGATGTTTGATTTTTTAGAGAATGTTGAGCTGAAGTCAATTCGCTCTCTTGTATCAATTAATGGTCAAATTGCAGTTTTCTGGTAATTTACGCTTGTTGACTTTAAAGGACCCTCAAATCAGTCGATTTTGATGCAATTTCTCCAAAATTTTCCATTGATTTGAAATTGACTGTTTGGTTCTGTTGATTAACAGTCAATGTTTTACTTTTTAGGATTGTGTGATGGTCAACTTCAAATTGAAATTGATTTGAAGCCAATTTCTAGTCAACTTCTTTGAATTTTTACTGACCAAAAATGGACTGATTTGTGGTTTTGAATTGAAGAATTCTGTGATAACAATGCACACTGGTTGACTGTAAACCTGTCATTAACTTGTCATTGATTTGAAATTTATTTTTCTGTTGTGCCAATTAATGGGAAGTCATTTAGGGTCAAACATTATTCTCAGAAAACTCAATTATTGAGCATTAGTTGACCAAACAGAGCATTCAATTCCAAAATCAGTGGAAAATCATGATTTGTTGCTTGAAACCAACTCCAGATTGACGCTAATTCAAAGTTGATTCAAGATCAACCTACATGAACTCCTAGGAAACCAAAAATTGACCATTAATAAACACAATAGATCAGTCAATTAAGTAGTTGTGAAAATATTTGGAATTTCGACTAATAATTGATCAAAAGTCAACCAGCATACATTCCCAAAAAACTAAAAATCAACTGAACTTTTGGATATAATAAAGAGCTTGATTTTGAATTGATGTCAAATTTTTAGAAGTCAAATAAAAATGGACTATGGATCATTATTGCTTTGAGATCCATTTGAAGTTGACCAGCAGTCTATTTCAGGTTAATGCAAGATTTTGAGGAGTGAACTCGAAGTTGACTTCATATTAAGGTCAATTTGAAGTTGACCAGCGCAGTCAATTTCAGATCAATAGAAAATTTTGAGAAGATCAACATCTATTCAAAGTCAACCTACACTCATTAGCAGAGAACTGAGAATTGACTACCTATCAATTGTTGCAACAGATTCAGAATAGTAAAATTCAGATAAACGCAAAACTTTGAGAGGTAATTAAAAATTGACTATAAATTGACCAGCACCTATGAGCAGAGAACTGAGAATTGACTACCAATTAATTGAAGCAACAGAGCTATCAATTTCTAAGAAGTCAACTAACAATTGACTCCACACTGACGTCAATTTGATGTAACTCGCAAATATCAGCAGCAAACTAAGAATTGAGCCCTTCTTTTCAAGAAGAGTGCACATTGACTTACGCCCTTTTTGAAAAGATATCGGAATCGTGTTCCTCACCATCCCCTTCACTGTTTACCAAAATTCTCAAAAAAACTGTTTTTTTCAAGAAGGGCGTATGTCTTATGGGAATTACCATGGACATGGGAACCAGTTTTTCAAGAAGGGGGATTGACCTTGAATCAATGGCAATCTGAAGTTGACCTCTCTGAATTTTTAGTCAAGCTGAAATCACTTTGCTCATTTGCGTCAATCAATAATCAGATTGCAGTTTTCTTGGAACGTATTCTGATTGACCAAATTAAAGTTAATCTGGAGTCAATTTTTAATCAACTTCTCAGAACTTGTCATTGATTTGAATTACTGCTTTATTGCATCAAGTAATGAGTATCAATCCTCAGTTCTCTTGTAATAACTAATAAGTAATGGTCAATTTCTAATTGAGTCAAATTGCTGTTGATTTGGAGTCACTTTTCAGTTGACTTTTTGTAATTTTCTATTAATCAATTAATACGCAACTAAGGCTTAGTTCTCTGTTAATAATATGTGCTTGTCAACTTCAAATTGATGTTAATCTGGAATCAGTTTCAAGTTTCCACTTCTTCATATTTTCTCTTGATCTGAAATTGACTTCCATATTGTATCAATTTATAGGTAGCCAATTCTTAGTTCTCTATTAATAAGTGCGGGTCAATTTCAAATTGACCTTGAATCAATGTTGATCTGCAATCAATCTCCAAATTTTCAAACATTCCAAAATCAACCATTTTATTGCCTCAATTTGTAGTTTTTAAAAAATGTATGGGGATTGACTTTTAAATGACTTCAAATTTACATAAAGTTTTGTTGGTTTATCCAAATTTTTCCATTGTCACCCAATTGGCTGATCTACTACACCCATTAATAATCAATTTTTGGTTCCCTAGGAAGTTATGCTGATTGACTGTGAGTCAATTGCAAATTGATCTTGAATCACAAGTTGCTTTCAAGTTGACTTTTTAAATTTTCCATTAATTTGAAATTGATTGCTCTGTTGCGTCAATCAATGAGCAGCCAATTCTCAGACGTCTGTTAATTTGTGCTGGACAACCTCAAATTGATCTCAAATCAACGTTGGTCTGTAGTCAATTTTTATTTGACTTCTAAAAGTTTCCCACCAGTTTGAAATCAACCGCTATATTGCCTGAATAATATTCAGTTGATTTTTAATTCTTTGGGAATGTATGGCTGTTGATTTCTTGTCAATTTCAAGTTGACTGTTGCAAATTGTTTTGTAAATACTTGTTTAATTGATCGATTGCGTGCGTCCATTAATGGTCAATTTTTGGTTTTTTAGGAGTGTATGCTGGTTGACCTTGAATTAACCCTTAATTAACGGTGGCCTGGCCTCTGATTAACAGTGATCTGGAGTTGATTTCAAGTCAACGTTGTCTATTGACCAGGAATTATTCTGCTGTGTTTTGTTGACTGATACTGAATAATTGCGTTTTCTGAGAATGTCTGTTGGCTCTAAATTGACCACAAATCAATGTCAATTTGAAGTGAAGCGCTCCAAGTTTTTTGTCAAGTTAATCTTTTATACCAATTGGTCAAATTGCAGTTCTAGGGTAAATTATGCTCGTGAGTTTGAATGGACCTCAAATCAATGCCTAAAGTATTTTGAGTCAACATCACCAAAATTTTCTGTTGATTTGAAATTGACTGTTCTCCTCTATTGATTAACAGTCAATGTTCTACTTTCTAGGAATTTGTGATGGTCAACTTCAAATTGATATTGATTTGGTGTCAATTTCTAGTCGGTCTTTTGTTTTCTGGGATTCTGTGAATGTATGCTGATTGAATTTACTCTAATCTTAAATTGAAGTTAATCTGGAGTCAATTTTAAGTTCACTTCTCAGAACTTATCATTAGTTTGAAATTTACTAGTCTGTTCTATTGATTAGGATTCAACGCTCTTCTTTCTAAGAATTTGTGTAGTCAACTTTAAATTGGCATTAATTTGAAAAGAACTTCTAGTTGACTTCTTGAAATTTTTATTGAGGATTGCCTTGTGGCATTGAATTGAAGAATTCTTTGTTGATAATGCGCACTGGTTAACAGTAAACCATTCACTGACCTCAAATTGACATTGACTCTAAGGCAGCTATTCCAGATTCTTCTATCCATCTAAAATGTACCAATCAGTTGAGTCAATTTCAAGTCAGTTTTCAAGTTTTTTGCGATTCTGAGAATGTAGGGCTGGTGGACTTTGAATGAACCTCAAATTGAAGGTAATCTGGAGTCAATTTTTAGTTGACTACTTGTCATTGATTTGAAATATACTGCTCTGTTGTGTCAATTAATGGTTAGTCAATCGTCAGATCACTGCTAATAAGTGATAGTCAATTTCACATTGAGTCAAATTGCCAATGATTTATAGTCACTTTTGAGGGCAGGTTGACCTTGAATCAAGCTTAAATTAACGTTGATCAGGAGGTGATTTCTAATCAACCTCTCAAAATTTTCCATGCGCCTGAAATCAACTGTTCTGTTTTGTTGAACTCAATAGTCAATACTTGAGTTTTCTGAGCATGTTGGTGAACTCTAAATTGACCTCAAATCAATTTCAATCCAAAGTGGAACTCCCAAAATTTTTTGTCAAGCAAAAATCAATTTGCCCTTTTGCATAAATTATTGGTCAAATTAGCAGCTTGCTGGTTGACTGTAAAGGGATCTCAAATCAACATAAATCAGATGTTATTTTGAGACCTCTTCAAAATTTTTCACTGACCTGAAATTGACGGCTTTGCCTCGTCTTCATATTTTTAGGAATGTGTGCTGATCGACTTCAAGTCAATTTCAAGTCGACTTCTCCAAATTGTTATCGACCTAAAATTCACTGCTCTGTGGTGCCGATTTGAAGTTAATTTGTAGTTCTTTGGTAGTAATATATGCTGATCGACTTTTCAATAACTTTTAATCAAAGTCGATCTAGAGTTAATATCGCCAAATTTTTCATCCTTCTGAGATTGATTGATCCGTTTGGTCAATTTCAAGTCGATTTTCAGATTTTTTTTTCTGATTTTATGATGTATGCTCTCGACTTTGAATCGACTAGGATCTGGTGTCGATAAACAGTCACCCCCTGGTAGCTCTATCTTTTTATTGAATTAACTACTCGCCGACACGGTGAGGATCATGAGGAATGTACCTTGATTCTTATGCCCTATCAAATTGTGCACTTGGAATCTGTAAAATTTGATTGTTGATTGCAAGTTTTTTGTCGATGAGTTTCGGTGCACTCTATTGAAATCTTTGTGAGCCTATATGTCTTAGAATCGGAACAAATTAATGATAATCCTCTTGGAATTTATTAAAAAACCCCATCCAACGTATCGCATTAATATTAAAATCATCGCGTCGTATTCTTCTACATGATTCACCGTTTTTGATTACGTTTCTGTGCAGCATTGTTCCATTTCGTCAACGGAGAGGTTGGGATCAAGTACGGACTGGTAGCCAGCATTCTGGAGCAATTACGTAAGATACATTCGTGGTTCCTGCGGCAAGAGCAGTTCTTGTTCTTCTCTAGTTCCATTCTATTCGCGTACGATGCGAAAAATTTGAGCGAATTCTTAGAGAAAGGCGCGTCGTGGGACAGTCACGACGAAAATATGGTCACCGAGGATCACGATCCGAAGATTAGCGTTTGTATGATCGATTTTGCTCACGTATTACCAAACGTCGAAGATCGATTGGACGAAAACTATTTAACTAGTCTCGAAAAATTAATCCACGTTTTCGAAAATTTACCCAATTTATACGCATTATCCAGTTGAACGTATTTCGCCGATTTATATCATTTCCGAACGATTTTTTTTTTTTTTTTTTCTTCTCCGTCTTCATTAATGAAATTAAATTGGGATTTTTATTTCGATGCAAGTATGTATTATTTTTTCTTCGATTTTTTGAAAAGAAAATAATAGAATTAAAGTAGGATGAAAATACATAGACAAGGTTAGATTATCGAGAAAGTATTGTGTTTCATTTTTTTTTTCTTTTTTTGTTTTTAAATTAATGCGAAAAAATCAGTCGTCAACTCAGGATAATCAGTTACTATCTTCCTTATTTTTTGCTTTTTTCTTTTCTTTGTGTTTTTTTTTTTTTTTTTTTTTCTATATTTTTGTTTGATTTAATTTCAAATGATGATAATCCTTCGATATCTTAATGACGATAGCTTTTTTTTTTTTTATATGAAATGGTAGTGCACGTCGACTTTTTTCTTCGTCTCTTATCATCCACTATTGTTATTTTTATTAGGTATTATTTTCCTTTTTTTCTTATTCCACTTTACGATTTATTTGATTTTCTAAGTTTCCTTCATAATTTTAATTTTGTTTTTTTTTTTTCTCTTCTGCTAATTTATTATTATACTTGAATTGTGTAGAGTATCGGTGTTCGATGAGGTTTATTGAACTTTTCTTTTCTATCATCCGTATTAGAGAAAAATTGACTTAGACCATCAACCTTAGATAATCGTTTATTTAGTCGAGATTGTGTTCGTTTGTATTATTGTTCTCTTCGAAAATCGTTATTTTGAAAATTTGTCTTCTCCTTCTTTATTTCTTTACGACACGTATTTATTTTTGTACTGTATGTCATGATTATTGTAAAATATGTACTTGGAAAGCAGAGGGCAAGGTGAAATTTTCCTTTGCGAAATTTTTCACACCGGCTGTGCAATTTGTGTGTAGTGTACATTAACTTTCACGACGACGAATAGGAATAATTAAGAAAAATATATGAAAAGTTTACCGAAGAAAAAAGTTACACGACTCATGCAGATATTATTAGTTATTAAGTTTCGAATTCTTGACGTCAACGCTCCGGCTCCTTTCTTCTTCTTTTTGTTCTTCACTCCTTTCTCTTTAATTTTTATTTTTGTATAACGCGGTGTTGTTGTACCTGATGAACGAATGTAAAAATTGATGAGTTAATACAATAAATAATCGTCAACAAGTGACCGTTATAGCTTTGCGATCGATGCCAAATGATCTGTCTTATTATAGCCGATGAATTTAAAAGTTACTTTGACGTGCATTCCTCTTTCTATAAGTTTTAGATATTTTTATGATTATTTTCTATTCGTGTACAAATTATAATGCGCGTTTGTAATTTGTTAATATCTTTAATTAATGTTCTGTAAATTTCTTACAAAATGATGAATTGCATAAATATTTCGTGTTTTCAAAAGAACGTTTTTTTTATTGCTCAATTCTTTCAGCAGTCATTCGATGTCGATGTCGATAAGAAGGTACAAACGATGGCGGAGAATTTAGAAAAAGGTATAGTTATTATCGACTGGATCATCCATTTGCCAACCACAGACAAACCTCGATAATCAGGACAATTTATCAAAGTAGCTATTCAAATATCAAGGTAGAAAGAGAAGTTCAAAAGAAGATAAAACTAATCTAAGTAGCATATGGAAGGGACGGACCCACCAGGTCCCATTCCGCGGTACAAGAGGAAGTAGAAGAGTAACTGGTGAAACAAATAAAGCCAGTCTATGTATAAAAGCGAAAGAAGAATATGATGTTTCATGTCTTCTCTACCCCCTAAATCGCTATGGAATCTGTTAGTTTAGTATATAGACCCGCGAGTGCGCTATACCCAAAAGCAATTACCTTAAAATATTCCAAAGTAGGCTCATACTAATCCACATACTAAGTGTATTTGAACACATTATATTATATTAAGATTTACAACCCGCACAAATAAATTTTGAAAACAGAAATAAAAATGAACAAAATGAAACAAAAGCGATTGAATCAGATTCCACATAATCAGCTCTCAATAAAGCTATTAGCGTGAAATATTTCAATGTATACAAGAGCAAGGAGGAGGGCAAACACTGTGACGACTTTTTACAACACTTTCTTGTGAAATTTCTTTAAAAGTTGTTTGGCGGGCTTTACTTCTGTAGAAGAGTTACTGTTATGCTTTCAAGAAATGGACATGTCACAAAAAAGGGTCTTTAAAATTTGCCACAGTTTCAGTATTCTATGCGCTCATAAGAATTGGCACTGTTCGGAGAGAAACTATTGTTAGTACTCCAGATGTTCTTTGGCTGGGTATACTCCTGCAAAACGTGTTACAAAGAAGCCTCATGAAAGCTATTATGAAAAACTAACTGCAGAACCGTCTTTGTTTGATGACAATTTTCCAAAAGTTTACTGTCTAGCTAAGACAATATTTATGCCTGCAGACAAGGGTTCCTATACCCTTCTAACTCCAGCATTTCGGGTTGCGTGAGTCGATCAAAAGGGGTAAGAATTTGGTGTCAACATAATATTTGTTCCTGCAGACAAATGTTCCTCTACCTGTTAAACTTTGGCGTGCCCGAAGGGTAGTTCAAGGTAAATGAAGGGATTTTATCAGAAATTTATTTGAAAAATAGAAATGACGAAATATGAATTGAAGCTGAATATGATATTTGTTCCTGCAGACAAATGTTCCTCTACCTGTTCAACTTTGGCGTGCCCAAAGGGTAGTTCAGGGTAAATGAAGGGATTTTATCGGAAATTTATTTGAAAAATAGAAATGACAAAATAAGAATTGAAGTTTTACATGATGTTTGCTCCTGCAGACAAATGTCCCTCTACCTGTTAAACTTTGGCGTGCCCGAAGGGTAGTTCAGGGTAAATGAAGGGATTTTATCGGAAATTTATTTGAAAAATAGAAATGACAAAATAAGAATTGAAGTTGAACATGATGTTTGCTCCTGCAGACAAATGTCCCTCTACCTGTTAAACTTTGGCGTGCCCAAAGGGTAGTTCAGGGTAAATGAAGGGATTTTATCGGAAATTTATTTGAAAAATAGAAATGACAAAATAAGAATTGAAGTTGAACATGATGTTTGTTCCTGCAGACAAATGTGCCTCTACCTGTTAAACTTTGGCGTGCCCAAAGGGTGGTTCACGGTAAATGAAGGGATTTTATCAGAAATTTATTTGAAAAATAGAAATGACAAAATAAGAATTGAAGTTGAACATGATGTTTGCTCCTGCAGACAAATGTCCCTCTACCTGTTAAACTTTGGCGTGCCCGAAGGGTAGTTCAGGGTAAATGAAGGGATTTTATCAGAAATTTATTTGAAAAATAGAAATGACAAAATAAGAATTGAAGTTGAACATGATGTTTGCTCCTGCAGACAAATGTCCCTCTACCTGTTAAACTTTGGCGTGCCCGAAGGGTAGTTCACGGTAAATGAAGGGATTTTATCAGAAATTTATTTGAAAAATAGAAATGACAAAATAAGAATTGAAGTTGAACATGATATTTGTTCCTGCAGACAAATGTGCCTCTACCTGTTCAACATTGGCGTGCCCGAAGGGTAGTTCACGGTAAATGAAGGGATTTTATCGGAAATTTATTTGAAAAATAGAAATGACAAAATAAGAATTGAAGTTGAACATGATGTTTGCTCCTGCAGACAAATGTGCCTCTACCTGTTAAACTTAGGCTTGCCCGAAGGGTAGTTCAGGGTAAATGAAGGGATTTTATCAGAAATTTATTTGAAAAATAGAAATGACAAAATAAGAATTGAAGTTGAACATGATGTTTGCTCCTGCAGACAAATGTCCCTCTACCTGTTAAACTTTGGCGTGCCCGAAGGGTAGTTCACGGTAAATGAAGGGATTTTATCAGAAATTTCTCTGATAAATAGAAATGACGAAATATGAATTGAAGCTGAACATGATATTTGTTCCTGCAGACAAATGTTCCTCTACCTGTTCAACTTTGGCGTGCCCGAAGGGTAGTTCAGGGTAAATGAAGGGATTTTATCGGAAATTTATTTGAAAAATAGAAATGACAAAATAAGAATTGAAGTTTTACATGATGTTTGCCCCTGCAGACAAATGTCCCTCTACCTGTTAAACTTTGGCGTGCCCGAAGGGTAGTTCATGGTAAATGAAGGGATTTTATCGGAAATTTATTTGAAAAATAGAAATGACAAAATAAGAATTGAAGTTTTACATGATGTTTGCTCCTGCAGACAAATGTCCCTCTACCTGTTAAACTTTGGCGTGCCCGAAGGGTAGTTCAGGGTAAATGAAGGGATTTTATCGGAAATTTATTTGAAAAATAGAAATGACAAAATAAGAATTGAAGTTGAACATGATGTTTGCTCCTCCAGACAAATGTCCCTCTACCTGTTAAACTTTGGCGTGCCCGAAGGGTAGTTCACGGTATATGAAGGGATTTTATCAGAAATTTCTCTGATAAATAGAAATGACGAAATATGAATTGAAGCTGAACATGATATTTGTTCCTGCAGACAAATGTTCCTCTACCTGTTCAACTTAGGCTTGCCCGAAGGGTAGTTCAGGGTAAATGAAGGGATTTTATCGGAAATTTATTTGAAAAATAGAAATGACAAAATAAGAATTGAAGTTGAACATGATGTTTGCTCCTGCAGACAAATGTCCCTCTACCTGTTAAACTTTGGCGTGCCCAAAGGGTAGTTCAGGGTAAATGAAGGGATTTTATCGGAAATTTATTTGAAAAATAGAAATGACAAAATAAGAATTGAAGTTGAACATGATGTTTGTTCCTGCAGACAAATGTGCCTCTACCTGTTAAACTTTGGCGTGCCCAAAGGGTGGTTCACGGTAAATGAAGGGATTTTATCAGAAATTTATTTGAAAAATAGAAATGACAAAATAAGAATTGAAGTTGAACATGATGTTTGTTCCTGCAGACAAATGTGCCTCTACCTGTTAAACTTTGGCGTGCTCAAAGGGTGGTTCACGGTAAATGAAGGGATTTTATCAGAAATTTCTTTGATAAATAGAAATGACGAAATATGAATTGAAGCTGAACATGATATTTGTTCCTGCAATAAAATGTTCCTCTACCTGTTCAACTTTGGCGTGCCCGAAGGGTAGTTCACGGTAAATGAAGGGATTTTATCAGAAATTTATTTGAAAAATAAAAATGATAAAGTAAGAATTTGAGCAAATACTACTCTTAGAGTAGATACCATTCTCCTAAATGTTGTTCTTATCCGGGAGGCCCGTTGAAGAAAGTACTTTAGTGTTACCAAATGATGGACGCAGTAGTGCCGTACCCATCATACGACTGGTACCACCGGACCTATGTTCATTCATTAACCTTACGCACATTTCAAATTTTCACTTTTGATTCCCGAAAGTCGAAACGGCGTTATTCGACATTCCAGTTCCTTTCTCGTGTATTATCAGTAAATTTCCACCAATTTCGTGATTTCGATAAGAAAAATTTTCAAAGTATTGCCGCCGTTTATCCCGATAGTTTTTTCCAAAAACCATCGATAGTATTGATAGTTCCCAACACTAATAGCCTCAGCGTTCTGGCGGAAAACTCACTATCCCTTTCGTTAAAGGGGGGGGGCATTGGCTGGCAGCCCGCGTCCGAATTCGACCTAAGTCATGTCACGGTAGGTTCAATTTTTTTCCATCTTTAAAACCAATTGACATCAAGCTCTGTATAAAGCCTGTTGGGCCTGGTGTAATGCAGACCAAAGTTCAAATTCGGAAAAATATACTTCTTGCTTTAAAATTTTGTCAGGGGAATTGGGGCGCTTTCGAAAAATTCGATGTGCGCCGAGCGATGTCCGAAGAAAATTGACCCCCCCCCCTGATCAAGAATTTGGACTCGGAAAAAATTTCGAATTTGAGGAGGGGGTCCCAGAAATTTAATTTTCATTACCAAAACCAATTCGACCCTCCCCGTTCAAAGCCGTCGTTTTTCCAAGTTCCTAAATTAGATCAAGGCCATTAATGACGTCTCAAAGGGTCGGGCGTAGTTTGAAATTAGTCTGAACATGAGAAGTCTTTATTCTATAATACTCCTCTTTGCCTCACTTAGTTTAAAGCTCCAAAGTTATAACCTAGTTTGTGCGTTCAAAGCAAAATTTTTGTATTACAGCACTGGTACAGCCTCACTAGCAATAAAAAGAACAGCATAGGACACCTGTGCTAGTGCTCTGCACTCAGCTGCGGTGCAGTTGGAGCTCACCAGTGCATCATTTTTCGAGCCTGTAGGGCTGTAGATGAAGTCAATGTCATTCAACTTTCAAATCATAATACACGATAGCAGGGTTCGACTTTTGAGCCATAATAATAAAGGCAGCAGAAGAACTTTGAATTCTCAATAGGTACCGAAACCAATTTGACTTACAGAACAGCTTTCCTAGGGATCCATTCTCATTTAACTATTTGTGAAGAAAGGCGTCGTTTTTCCAAGTCTTTGAATTAGGTCCAGGTTGTTGATGTCATCATAAAGAGTGACGCAGATTTCAGATGCCGAAACGTTGGACAATAATGTAGAATGCTTACACACTCTCCGAATACCCCGCAAGGTTCAATGTACCTGCGGTCACTTCGCGACGCTTTTCGGGCGTGTGTACGGAATCCTTGTACGGAATTCAAAGCTCAATTTTCCGAAAAATGAAATGTTGAACAGAAAGGTCCAACGGAAGGCGGTTTAGGAACAGAAATCCGAATTTTTGCTTCAAAAATATTTGACGTCGAGACAAACTTCCAATGATTTCGAAGTGAAATAAAAAGCATAAGGAGGGAAAACTGTCAATTCAATGCGCATCTTATTGGATCTTTTTAGAGAACTTACCAAGAAAAAAAATTAGAAAGATCCGCTGAAAACTTAATCAATGAGGAACTTTTTCCGGTACCATCACAGGCAAAGCACACCCTTACCCTCCCAACTAGCCTTTAAGTCTTATTTTCCTCCAGACAGATTTTACGTCTTGCAGAAGCTCATCTGCTCTAACCTCGGAAAGCATGGTAAAAAATATTTCAATTTTGGTAAAGGTCGATTTTAATTAATTAGGATTTGTGATAGTCGATCACTCGGTGAAATCGAATATTTCTCAAATATCGTCGGATAGCCGTCAGTTTCAAATTTGTTCCAAGGCTGAGCCATTCTCTCGGATATTAATGATCACCTCAAGCTCACTTTCCTTGAAAATACAATCTTTCTAACGAGCAGCGTAAGTCAAAATTTCCTCAAGTTCTAAACTAAATCGGAACCCCTACGCATTAGGAGGCTGAGATTTCAGTCAAAACATTTCTCAAGTAAATCAGAGAACCTCTACCCGTTCGAAATGCATTTTTCGAGCCGCCAGAGGAAGTAGCTGAGATTTATCAACCTTCTACCACATTTCCATCTGGATGATATTATTTTTATTCGCGCTATTACTCTTTCAGGAGCCTTGGCCGTCAACAAATTCATTGTTGCCGTTGCCCAGGACGCACCACGTGGAGGTGGCTCCTATGCGTCCCAAGACACTAAAGATCCTAGCCTACACTATAGACAAAAAAAAAAAAGGAATCCCTATGCGTAGAAGACTGTGCACAACCACAACGGTCCGCCGCGACTTAGAGGTATGCGAAGCATATCCGAATGTGGTGCGCTGTACCTACATCTAATTAAATTATAATAAAAAAGAGAGAAGGCGCAGACACCCACGTCAGTCAACCACGGATTATCAAGACTGTTTACGACCACACGCCTCAGTTACAACCGCCGATGGTTGCCTCTTCCTTGGCGGAGTCAGTAAACTAATACTGCGCCCCAACGCGGCATATCCGACGCGGGTGCACTGAAATCGTCAAGCACAATATCACCGCGCGCGCGGCTATACGGCATTATACACTCAATGCACTTCCTGTATAAGACCTAATCATCAAGTATATAAGAGTAATAGCGCGAACTAAAAATGAACAACATCTTCAGTCAAAATTTGGAGCTGTCGTGCCACCCGTATTTCAGAATGGAACGGCCGCTACAAAATGACGATGGTCCGATATTAATTTCGATCTGAAAAGGAAACATTAGTAGATTAGTTTGAGCCGAAAAAGGAGAGAGGTCGTAATTGACGAATACCGGTTGTTCAAACAGGAGTCGTCGGCTTAAACACACATATTTCAGAGTGCAACGGCTACTCCGGAATGACGGTTGGTATAATCAAGCCCTGAAATAATTTCGGCTGAAAGAAAATACACGATATACTTCTATTAGTATTAGGTATGATTGATGATAGCACAATATCATCGCGCGCGAGTATATTCGCATTTTGCGCTCAATGTACTTCCTGCAATCCACCTGTAATAGCGCGAACAAGAAAAAAAAGAATAAAAATAATTTCGGCTGAAAGAAAATACATATTTTTTAATTAGAATAATCACGGTTAGTATCCCAGCACGATTAGTTCCAAGCAACACAAATGTAGAAGCATGCAAAAAATAATTTCAAAAAGTCTCATCATGCACCCGAGAACGAAACGAAAAACCGAACGGAAGAAGAATTACATCTACTTTCCACATCTGCGATAAACATACTGACAGAATCAGAAGAATGAGGAAAGGACGAAATATGCATTTTCTTGAATGCAAGGTGACGCGCGCAAACTTTACCGGTCCTTTCTTACTCATTGGTTGAATGATTCAAGAGAGAGAGTGACTCAGCCGATTCGAAAGGCAGGTACCTAGCACTTCAACAATGCTTGTTTACCCGATTTGACGGTGTGTGTGTGTGTCTTCTTATCTCACCATCAGTGAAAGCGATGACACTCACACACGCGCACAATTAACAGCCTCGATCGTGTCAACAAGTCGCCGATCGAAAAATCGCAGTATGACTCTGCAGACATAGTACAGGATAATTGGATAAAAAATGCAAATGGAAAAATAAAAAACTCCAATCTCGACTTCCGGCCCCGGCCCGTCAATGATTCGGTATGATTCCCTCATTACGAGGGAAGAACCCATCACCCCCACTCCTTGTGCTTTTTGAAATATGAGGGTTGAAAGATTTTTTTCCTTTTTTTCATCTTTATTAAAAAATCATCAACTTTTTCGAGATAATTTATAGAAAACAAAATGTTCAACGTAAAATTTACTACAAAAAGTGTCTTATGTTCAAAAGTACTGAGACGAACATGGACGTTGCTATAAGGTGATTTTTAATAATATGTACTTCTTAGCATGCAATATGAACATTACAAAAAATGAAAATGAAGGGAAGACGGGAGCCATATGAACCGGGCAAGGTGAACTCGCAGGGTGAACTCGCAAATTCTTGAATCACCTACGGAGTAACGGGAGGGTGAAGGAAGGGCACTCGCAAACTCGCATTAAACTCGCAAAATTTCAAATTAGGGGCCAGGTCGGGTCAGGTCAGAGTAACATGTCAAAAAGTCCACCATTGACCTCTGGTCTATCACTTGCTTAGCATGATCCCTGTGAGGATACCTCATCATAGTTGCTTCCCGAGACATGAAGGTTCATGTCTCAAAAGCTGTTGAATGAGTTTGTTGCCAAATAAACTGAATTTCCTTTTTAGTTGAGTTGGTGAGGGGAGCGGCCAGTATACTAAAATCTTTGATAAACTTGCGAAAATAACTAGGTGAGCCTATAATATAAATTGTCCAGTTTTTTTAGCGACAGATTCTACCGCCTTGATCTTTTCCTTACCTAGTCGTATTTGACAATTTCCAATTTCATGTCTCAAATACAGTACTTGAACCGACACTTATGCAAGCGTATTGTTCGACCAAATTTTCTCAGGACCTCGAATATTTTTCTTAGCTTTTCTAAATTTTCCTGATAGCCTTTTGATGGGATCATTATATCGACTAAGTAGACCACAATTTCCATTCCTGATAATGGTGCTAAAATAGTGTTGATTACTCGTTGAAATACTGCTCCCCCATTGGACAAACCAAATGGTTAGCGAATCACCACTAATATTGTCCATCTGGAGTCACAAAACTGATCTTAACAGTTGAGTTTTAGATTTCTTGCCGGGCCACATACCCAATTTTGTGACAGATATAACATTTCTTCTTAGGCTTAGAACTTTCCTGTGATATACCTTCCTGTCAGAATGCGATTAGACAATGTTGGTAGAGCGCTTCCGGGTCTCATAATAACCAGCTCTACCACTAGCTTTGACAATCTTATTATTAATGCCTTTTAGAATATGACCCACTTGTTGCCAAGGGGTCAATTGGCGAGGCCGCAATAAAGCTATCTTGACAAAATACTACTTCTCATGACTCTCTCTCTCTGTCTCTCTCTCTGTTGTTTAACACGTATCTTCATACACTCCAAGTCAACTGCGTAATTTCTAGGCTCTGCAAAGGTTCTTAGTAACTACTTCTTCCTCTCTTCCCATGAGTATTGGTAGTTGGGAAGGTCGTCATGCCACTCACGTCCAGTACCTAGGAGATGTGCCTGCATATGGTAGATAGTAGTAGTTTCTGCCCATTTGAAGATCTTGCAAAACTGTTCCAAAGTATGTATCTATTGTCGCTGGCTTGGATCTTACTGGGAAACTGTCCAACTTCATCGTCTCATGCACTGGTCCTGGCACTGGTCTCTCTGTTCTGCTAACAACAAATCTGTCAGTATCTGTTGACGTTTCATCCTTGCCTGTTAATCTTCAATCGGGCTTATTCCAATTCCAGCTCCTCCATCTACATTCTCTTGAGTCCGTCGTCCTTTTTGGGAAACATCATCTTCTTGTTTACCATATTGGCAAACTGAGAGGCTCATATTATCGCTTCATAGCAACGTCCCTGTTCGTCTTAGCGCTCATAAACCAGAGACATTTTGTGTGGTAAATTTCATTGTTTTTCGAAAATTATCTCCAAAAAATTGATAGTTTTTTAATAAAATTGAAAAAACTGAAAGAATCCCTTTGCAAGGGCCTTTCAACTCTCAGATCTCAAGAAGCACGAGGGGGGGGGTGATGGGTTTTCTTTTATTGTGATGAGGGAATCATACCAAACCATTAACCGGCCGGAAGTCGAGGGTAGGATTTTTTTTTCCAAATCCCAAATTTTTTGCACTATTCTTCACATTCAGAAATTTTCCTCTCCACCACCAGAACTCGAGATTTCATCAATATTTATCATCCTGGACCGAAATGGTTGACCTTCTCTCTCTCTTCGCACCACTCAAATTTTCTTCAGATCAAACTTAACAATGCGAGCTGGTCTTTTTGACATGCGAGTATACCCTCACTCCCTCTTCCCGCAAAGTAATGGACTTCGCTTGAAATATTCTAACGTAGACTTACACTAGACCATGCCCAAGAAGATATTAGCCTGAAATATTCCAAAGTAAACTTATACATACTAGACGAAGGAGGAGGGCGAACGAGAGGAGCGAGAAAGCTCCCCAAAAGCATATTTCAAGCTAATGGCTTTTAAAGGACTCACTGGCACCGCTCAATCACCCCCGTTCTTACTCTGGCCAAGTGTTTTATTGTTAACATTTTTTTTTTTGAAGGTAGACTGACTCAAGGGAATACGAGTCAGTCTGTGAACTAAGCTATTAAAAGCTGCTAGATGAGCAACAGAACAGAATGGCGCTCCGTGGACTAAAATACCGGTCGTAATATCTTTCCTGTAAATTCCAAATCTCATGGATACCCAATCTTACTGAGATCGAAAAATCCAAAATGTTGTTGGAAGATTCCTATTTCCAAGGTAAATTTTATGGAAGGGTAGCTGGAATTGAGGCCATCTCAGAACTTAGATCTGATTGCATTAATATTTCCCTCCTCTATCAGGCTAGAAATTCTAAAAAACGCAAACTTCTCGAAATAGTCGAAATAGGTAAGATGAAAAACAAAGAGAACGAAAAAGGGGGTGGTACTCCGACGAGTACCTAACTAATTACCGACCCGCAGAAAACGGAAAGAAGTTGGTTCTTGTCTTTGCTGAGAATGACTATTTAGTCGAGAGCGCTTTTTTGTAATTTCTTTCTGTTTTCTGCGGTGTTGTAATTAGTTACTCGCCCCCTCTTTCATAATGATTATCCTTAATTTCAAGTCTTTCATTGATTTATCGAGGAAAACCTTGAAATTGTCCGCGAAATCTTTCCTCTCTTCACGGCGTTGATGCATAAGATATCAGATTAGTAACTTTAATTTTTTTATGTATCCACGTATTTTGTAAAGCGATACCTTTTTGAACTTTACGTATTTTCTATCAGTTCATCGATTTCTTTTGAACCAAACTAAGGAAAATTTTTGCCGCGAAAATTCTCACAAAATGTAGTAATGTATCCCCAAGAGTACGTTACAGTAGTTTTTCGCATCAATATCGTGAAAAATACGACATTTCTGAGATGAAATACAACAATATTTACTACAGAATTTACCATAGATTTATCAAACTCTAGTGTGTAATGCAGTGAATTTTCTCGTAAAATTAAGTATTCTTTGCAACATTTTCGTTCATGGGCTTAGTTTACTACAAAATGTTAAAAAATTCATTATTATTTTTTTCTCAGTGCA
Organism: Aspidiotus destructor; assembly: GCA_035079395.1. Classification (NCBI taxonomy): domain Eukaryota; kingdom Metazoa; phylum Arthropoda; class Insecta; order Hemiptera; family Diaspididae; genus Aspidiotus; species Aspidiotus destructor. The sequence continues at coordinate 12,167,588 of JAVHKZ010000007.1, forward strand.
GGTCTTCGTGAAGAACTACCAAAAGTACACAAAAGTTGTTCCGAAGGACGTATTAAGAGCAAATATTGGATTGTATATCGACAACTGTTTTATGGAAAGACATATCTCAAACATGGAACAAGAAAATTACTGGTACGGTATACAAGAAGTCACAATTATTGTTTTACGCGCTCTATATAATGCTGCCGAGCACGTGTTAGTTCTACCGCTACCCTAGCAAAACAGGTTCTTCCCTTTACCACCCTTTACTCGTGCGCAATCTTGCATGAAAACAGTCTCCATATACCGAGCTGTTTCTTTTACATTCTACACACATATGACAAATGCCGTCAACATAACGTTCCTTCCCGGGCCAAGAATTTGAACTTTAAATGCCTTTTTCATAAGTGAATAGAAAGTGCATTATTCGAATCGTAAAATTGCTGTTTCGCGACAATGTTAAAAACACTACCAACTTGATAACACGTAGGAGAATAAAGTATGCGATTTGAAATTACTGGAAAAGCCCTATTGGGCTCAGCATGAGATGCATTGACTATAATAATACGATGATACGTGTATCACCGTCGATACAGTGAAGTGTTGTACACGACTATGCGTTCTACTTGCATTTTGTGTCTTATCTTTTGTGCGTCTCGCGTTGGGTTTTCAATCATATATCCCGTTGCGCAGTGCCGTGTTCCTATACTTGCATTGTTAAACACGTACTAACATACGTCGCTAGGCCTCTGTGCCTTAGCGATAATGAACCAAACTCAATCTAATGTATCGACTATTCCTTCCGCAAACATCAACATGTCTACTCAACATACTATTCCAACCTTGCAAAATAAATCACCTTTAACATACTCGCGTGCTCTCAAACCAACCATGTCAAAAAAACAAGCAATTCTCATTCCCTGCCTTGATGAAGCTCCTCTTATCGAATACGTCGTAGGAGTAGGTCGATTAATTGGTCCAAAAAAAGTATTGTCAGCATCGAAAATCTCCAAACAGAGGATCTGCATTTATCTAGATAGCGAAATGACGGCCGACAATTTCATAAAAAATCACAAAGCCATCACTGTAAATAACAATCGCATCGAAGTTCGAAAACTAGTATCACCATCCAAAAGATTGATTTTCTCGGATGTTCATGGTTGCATTCCAAATTCTCTCATTCTTGATGCCCTCCATCAACATAAAATAAAAACTACATCGGCTGTACACGACCTACACATCGGCCCTTCCTCAAACGCTGTTTCTGTAGAAGAAACCAACGAATACTCCCACGTCACTAGCTTTCGGAGAGCTGTATACATCGAAGTAAATGATAACGTCGACCTTCCGGAAACTCTTCTCATCTCCTTTGAAAATGAACACTACAGAATATTTGTCAACGAAGGCGACCAACTCTGCCACCTATGCCATGAACATGGCCACGTCTCATCGAAATGCCCTAAGATTAACCTGAACTCTTCCTCAGAAGACTCCACTCCGAATCTTTCGAGCTCAGAAAATCCGGACCTGCTGACATTTGAACAAAAAATCCAAATTTCACGCAACATGAGAGATTTGAAATTATCGTCGTTGAAAAATAATACATCAGAAGAGCATGATGAGTACGTCCCATCAACTCCCACCACCTCTGACTCAAATCTTCCAGACCCACTCTCCGGGAAAGAAGTTGTCACCAACATCTCTACCGAAAGCACGGACCCCCTGGCGTCACAAAAAAGGAAAATTGATAGACGCAGCTCAAACTCAAGCTCTTCCACCGTAGATGTGTCCTCTACCAAAAAACCTAAGGCTGACAAAGAAATACCAAAACCAAAAACTGATACCCACCACTCTTTATTGGAGGAAGATGGAAAAGCTGTAGCAGATCAATTCGAAACTCATAACGCAACGAACTCAACATCCACCACCAATTCAGAGAAACCCACAAAGAAAAACCAATCTACCTCCACAAATATGGCCAACAACTCGGATGCAGACACTTCAACTTCTCCGGACCTCTCATCTATAATAACCTCAGTTCTGCAAGAAAATCCTGAAATTCTCCCATCAGATACTTCTCAACAAGATCTCCTTGAATTCTTAAAAGACTTTTAAAATTCCAATATCAAAAAATCTTTAACCAACTTGAAAAGCTATACCCAATTCCCTGACAAACTCATCTCCATCCTTCCTCTCATCTACAAAAAAGTTAACCAACGTGGACTCAAAAATAAAATCACTCGATTTCTGAAACACGCTCAAGAATCACAAGAACCACACCTTCCACATAAAACGGATACGGAATCATCAGATGACGACAACAAGACTTCATCAACAGAATAAATCACGCGTTTTCTTCTGTTTTAAATCAAGACGCTTTTCTCTCGAACCTAAGTTAGTACCTCTTTTCATTATTTATAAATTATTATTATTTTTTTCATTTTATTTTATTTTATTTTATTTTTTTTTTTTCAACTAAGACTACTACTTACTACTATTTATTTAAGTATTTTTTTTTTTTTTTTTCTTAATGATGGTAGAAGTTAAATGACTACCGTACTTCAGTGGAACCTTGACGGTTACTACAAACGCTCATCGGAACTGAAACAATTAATTTCCAAGTACAAACCATTAATTATAGCCCTACAAGAAACGCACTTAAAACCAAATCATAAACCCACTCTTTCTCAATTCAATATATTTAGACACGATCATATTAACCCATCGCAAGCTTGCGGTGGTACAGCCATTCTAACTCACAACTCCCTCAAGAGTCACATCATCAATACCCCAAAAACCTTACAAAATATAGCGGTTTCAATAAAAATCCCCCATCTTAGTAGTAAACACATCACCTTCTGCTCCCTATACATTCCCCCCTCACACAACACAAACGCTCAAGAAGTTTCGGCACTTATTTCATCGCTCCCTCCTCCGTTCGTTCTTTGTGGGGACTTCAATGCTCATAGTCCTACATGGGGAATCACAACAAACCCAAATTTCCGATCAAACTCTCGAGGAAACATCGTAGATCAAATTCTTATCACCACTCACAATATCAACCTACTAAACACCCCACGAACCCCCACTCACCTAAACTCTACATCAGGATCCCTTTCAGTCATTGACTTGAGCCTCTGCTCGACTACCTTAACCACTAAAATAAATTGGTCTACCCACTCAGACTTATGTGATAGTGATCATTTTCCCATACTGTTAACCACAGATTCTCCGCCCACTTCTTACAAATCTAACCCTCGATGGATAACGCAGGAAGCCAACTGGTCCAAATACTATGACATCACTAGCAACATCACCTCTTTACCCGACCCTACAAACGATCAAACAGCGATTTCTCAGTTTACAAAGTTCATAATTCAAGCTGCAGAATCCGCGATCCCCCTTACTTCAGGAATAAGAAAACCAGGTCAAGTCCCATGGTGGTCCAAAGAAATCAATACTGCCCTCAAAAATAGACGTAAGGCTTACCAAAAATATAATTGTACACGTGACCCACAGGACTTCATAGTTTACAAAAAACTCAGGGCAAAAGCTAGACTCCTGATTCGTTCAGCTAAGAAGGAATCTTGGAGATCGTTTGTCGAGGGTATAAACAAACCCGTTTCAAGTGCCTCTATGTGGAGAGACATTAAGAAATTATCGGGGAAATTCACCTGTCATCGAATAAGTCACATTGAAATAAATGACTCTGTCCTCACGGACCCACAAAGTATATCAGAAGCTCTCGCTATCCACTTCTCTTCAGTCTCATCAAATGAAAACTATTCCTCATCATTTCTCCCAAAAAAGCTTCATGCAGAAACGTCTCCAATAAATTTCGAATTCCCCGAAAACACATGTTCTTATAATCTACCAATAACTTTACTTGAATTTTCCACAACGCTCCACAAGAATCTCAAAAACGCATCTCCAGGACCTGATAACATTCATGCTACCATGCTAAAAAAATTACACCCAAACGCTCTCGAATATCTCTTATCACTCTTCAATAATATCCTATCACAAGGTACATACCCCTCAGAATGGAAACTAGCTTTCATCATCCCTCTTTCGAAACCTAACGCAGACCCCTCACTTCCAGCATCCTACCGACCCATCGCACTTACGAGTGTGTTGGGTAAATTATTTCAGAAAATAATTAATAAAAGACTCTGGTGGTTTCTGGAACAAAATAACCTACTATCACCAATTCAATACGGCTTCAGAAAAGGTCGAAACACAATACAAGCTCTTGCTGACCTTCAAAACCAAGTTGAACTAGCCTTTCTCTCAAAATCCCCTTTATACGCTATATTCTTTGATCTCCAAGAAGCATACCCCCGGGTTTGGAGACATTATATATGCCAAAAACTATACAATTTCGGTCTTAAAGGCAATCTAGCAAAAATTTTACAAAGTTTTTTTTTTCAAAAATTTGCGAGTTCAACTTGCCTAATTTATACACTAGCTTTATGATGGCTTTATAGTAGCTTTACGCGAGGATTTTACTAGTCTTAAACTAGGCTTATGGGCGTTGGCTAATCATCAAAAATACAGTACCTATACTGTATAAACGGATCTGGTCAGTTTATACTAGGTAGCAGGCTTGAGTATCCTATGTATTTTATTTCTGTTTTGAATTCCCTATTCACTATTGAACTGGACCTTAACTAGCTACTGTAGTAGGTTTAGCCTTCTTTATATAGGCCTAAATGTACTGTAAACTAGACCAAGAAGGTCGTAGGTCTGAGCACTGGGCTTTTTCTAGATCTGGCTTTGAACTAGGTGTAGGTTTACTAGGATTTTAGCAGTCTTAGAATTATAATAGACGTAAGACCCCTCCCTCCCCTAGGATTTTTTTAGTCGCTTGAATCAGTCTGAACAGTGACCTGAGATGACAGTTGGAGGAGAGGAAAGAGTGGTTTAGCCATCTCCTTCTCCAGCTCGAGTTGGCTTGGACAGTGGCCTCAAGTAGGAGGAAGGAGAGAAAGAATTCTGGAACTTCATTACCTGCTGAGTCAACAGCTCCATCAGGAAAACTAGAGCATCTCTTTGAAAAAGTACTCAGTCAGAATGCACAGATTCTAGAACTGCTGACCACATTAATGACCAAGGTCATTCAACTCTTGAAATGATCATGGCTCACAACCAACAGAATTCTTCGCAACAAGCAGTCAAAATTCTAACTTGGAACGCCAATGGCCTTATTTCTCGTAAAACGGAGCTTACTCAATTTATGGTCTCCAACAAAATTGACATCGCACTAGTTTCTGAAACACATTTAACAACTAGGTCACATGCCGAAATACGCCACTACAATCTTTACACATGTAACCGTCCAAGTAACTCTTCACACGGCGGCGCGGCTGTATACATATGGAGCGCAATACCACACCATGAAATCCAACCCTACCAAACCAACTCTATACAATCCACCGGCATAGTTGCTAATCTGCATTGCGGCACCAAGATAACTATAGCAGCCATTTACAGCCCCCCAAAGCACAAGATCAATTCCAGCGAATATAATAACTATTTTGGGAGCCTAGGGGAAAAATGGCGGGTGGGAGGTGATTTCAACGCAAAGCATCCATACTGGGGCTCGCGACTTACCACAGCCAAAGGAAAAGAACTAAAACAAGCTGTTGAAATAAACAACGCGCGATGCTTATCAAATGGGTTGCCAACATACTGGCCTACTGACAGTCGCAAGAAGCCAGACTGTATTGACTTCTTCATTGCCAAAGGATTGTCATCAAACTATACCGACATTAAAAATATCAGCGATCTTTCATCCGACCATACACCAATAGTATTAACCCTCAGCAGAGTCATAATCCACAAGCTGATAGCCCCGAAGCTTACGAACAAACGCACGGACTGGGACATCTTCCGTGAGAAAGTGAGCGAAATTAACCTTCGCATTAGACTGAAAACGCCAGCTGAGCTTGAAGAGGCAGTTGACACACTTACGACAGTCATTACAGCAGCAGCAACTGCCGCGACCCCTGTACAGCAACCCATAGAACGAAGCACACCAAGTTATCCTGAGCAAATTGTCCAACTGGTCAAAGAGCGACGGAAAGCAAGACACCAGTGGCAGCGTACCCGTAATCAAGCTGACAAAACAGTATTCAACAAAATTTCAAAGGAACTAAACGTATCCGCGAGCACAACGACGAAAACTTCAAGCAGTTTGTGACTTCATTAGGAGCTACCAAAGATACCGACTACTCGCTGTGGAAGGTCGCAAAAGCCACGCCACAACCTAAAGGCTACTCACCGCCACTACGTACAGACACTGGCTCATGCGCGCAAAGTGATCAAGACCGAGCTAACACACTAGCAGCATATCTAGCAACAACATTCCAACCAAATGACATTGGACCCACTTCTACTCCTGAAATAAACTTTCAAGGCAGCGATCCAATCAAACCTACAAGTCCGAGAGAAGTTAAAGCCACCATATGGAAAAAGCTCAACCCACGTGAAGCATGTGGACACGACAGAATCACAGCGCGCATTCTCCGGGAACTTCCGCGAAAAGGATTAGTCATGCTGACTCAAATCTTTAATGCCGTCTTCAGACTTAGGTACGTACCAAGCCAATGGAAAAGAGCAAGAGTAATTGCAATTCCAAAGCCAGGAAAGGATCTTGAAATGCCAGCCTCATACCGACCGATAGCTCTACTCTCAGTTATATCGAAGCTTTTTGAAAAAATCTATATTGTCAGACTAACAGCAATTGTCCAAGAAAAGGAGCTCCTCCCAAATCATCAATATGGATTCAGAGAGAGCCACTCCACAACCGAGCAGGTACACCGAGTAGGGTTTGCAATCAGACAGGCGCTAGAAGAAAAGAAATACTGCCCTGCGGTATTCCTTGATGTACATATGAGCCAGGCATTTGACCGGGTCTGGATTCAAGGGCTACTCCATAAAGTCAGCCAACACCTCTCGGAACAGCATGTGCAAATCTTAAAATCGTATCTAGAAGAAAGAGGTTTAGGCCGATTCGTTAATAAAACCGATATCTGCAGGAGTACCACAAGGCAGCGTACTGGGTCCGCTCTTATACATCTTATACACCGCTGATATCCCAGAAGAGGAAGACACGCTCTTAGCAACCTTCGTCGATGACACTATGGTCATCTCGCCACATGAAAACTACAACATTGCTACGAGAAAGTTACAAAAAGCAGTTGACAAAATAGTTGAGTGGGCCACAACATGGAAAATCAAAATGAACGTAAACAAAACAATCTGAGTTGACTTTTCCCTGCGACCATGCGAATACATACCTACACAAATTGGTAACGAATTGATACAACTAGCAAACAACTCATGCTACATTGGAGTACATTTGGACTCCAAACTCAATTGGAAAATACACATCCAAAAGAAGCGCGACCAGCTAAAACTTAGACTGAAATCAATGTTCTGGATGCTAAAATCACGCAGTCATATATCCATTGAAAACAAACGCCTACTCTACGTACTAATGAGAGTGACGGTTTCCTCGAAATTACGAGCCATAATGATTAAGAGTTTTTAAGAGTTTCGCCGATGTCATAGGAATCTGGAGTGGCTCTGATGATGAACTACACCATTTCCTTGGTAGTCTGAACAATTTCCATGCATCCATGGAATTCACTTTGGAAATTGGAGGCGATGTGCTAAACTATCTTGACCTCAACTTACGTCCTGTTCCTAACCCTTCTGGCCAAACGATCGATTTCGAGATTTACAGGAAAGCTACTTACACCGGCGTCTCCATAAATAACAATTCGCTACATCCCCGGATACACAAGGTAGCTATAATTAATCATGCTATCCATCGGCTTCTCCACTTGCCTTTTTCTGCCGCAGCCAAAAACAAGGAGATACGCTACATTGAGGAAACAGCTCTTCAAAATGGCCTAAAGCTCGACATTCCTGCTATGATCAGGCGGAAAAGTCTACGCCTCCTCTTATCTCCGGCCCAAGACAACCATGTGAACACTTCGCCCTCCTCAAGTCACACACGATGGATCCGCCTCCCTTTCTTGGGCAATAGTTCTTATAAACTTCAGAGGATGCTGAAAAACTATAACTACAAAGTAGGGTTTTATCCGTTTCTCACTCTTAGTAAACTCATCAACTTAAAAGACAAGATACCACCGGAGAAAAACGCAGGCATTTATCGACTTACATGCGGCACATGTGATTCTCAATACATAGGGCAGAGTGGCCGCTCCCTATCCACCAGATTCTCGGAGCATCCTACCGCGTGTAATACAAAGAAAACACACGAGTCTGCGATGGCAAAGCACTGCCTGGAGGAAGGACACAATTTTTCCAAAGTTTCGGCAAAACTCCTCCGACCATGCCCCAAAGGGAAGCTCTTAAACCGTTTGGAAGAGGTTGAAACAATTGCCTCATTCAAATCTATCGGCACCAGGCTATTAATTTATTTTATATATTTTTAATTATTTAATTTTCGACCTTTGTTTATTTTTCGACTCTATAAAAAAAAAAAATTGTGTTTATTTTAGGTTGATTCCTATTTCTTTCATTCTTTTTTGACTTCTAAAATTTCTGTGGTTTTCTAAAACTTGTGATCTCAAAATTACTCAGTTCCGTCCTTTTTGTTTGTTTTCAATCAGCGGAGTGTATATAATTTTAACTTCTACGTGCCTTCGTAAACAATAAACTCTTAAAAACTCTTAATAACTACGTACTAATTCTGCGCCCCATATGGATGTACGCCATCCCGCTATGCGGGGATCAGCGGCTGACTCAAATATAGAAATAATTCAAAGATTTCAAAACAACGTTCTATGTAAAATGACGGGTGCACCATGGTACGTATCTAACAAACAGCTGCATAATGAGCTCCAAATTGAAACAGTCAAAAAAATCATAGGGCGGTCTACAAGCAGATATGTTGACCGCCTACATGAACGCCAGAACATTGAATCGATACAGATACAACTCCTCGACAGCCCAGCCAACCAAAGGCTCAGAAGAAAAGCCATAGCCAACATCACGTAATGACAGTAACTGTGAGAGTAATGTAATTACCTGTAATAAAGTATATTAATAATTAATCGAAACAAGTTCACTATTGCAATTGTGCATTGTAACTTATAGCCTGTCAACCAAACATTAACCTGTTAAAAGTATATGTAAATATCGTAAATGATAGTCCATATAATAAATAAATTATATAAAAAGACCTTGAAAAATCTATCCTGAACTCCGCTATTTCTTCCAGTAATATTCGTTTTTAGTCTCGTTACGTGGATGATATTCTTATTGTTTGGAATGGCTCTAATTCTTAACTCGAGAATTTTCTTTCCACTCTCAACAATGTCAATCCTGAAATCCAATTTACTATGGAGGTTGGTGGAGACTCAATAAATTACTTAGACCTCACCATCTCTCTCTCGGAGATGCAAAACGTTTTAACCCCTACGTTCGCAATTTATCGGAGGAAGACTTTCTCAAGAGTTCAATTCACGGTTCTTCTTTTCATCCTCCGGCTCAAAAGATGGCGGCTGTTAACTCCGCTATCCATCGACTCCTCACTCTACCTCTGAATCCTAAGGCTTCAAAAGCAGAGGCTGAGACTATCAAACACATCGCTCAACTTAACGGTCTCAAAATAAATACTGATCTTCTCATCTGAAAGGAAAGTCTTCGTTATTTACTCGCCCAAATTCGCCCTCTCCTTCCTACCGCTGATCCTCCCCACGGCGAAGAAAAAGATGGAAAAAGAACGCGCTGGATTCGACTGCCTTTCTTGGGCCGCTTCTCGCATAACGACGATTCAATTACAAAGCTGGATTTTATCCAGTGACCACTCTTAGCTGTCTGATCACACTTAAAGATCCGATCCCTCCTCTTAATAAATCTGGGGTTTATAAAATATTGTGCGGAGAATGCAAAAGCTTCTATATCGGGCAGACTGGTCGGGGATTCCGGCAGCGGCTAAAAGAACACCACGCAGCTTTTAGGGCTCACAACCTTAACGAATCTGCTCTCGTCGCTCATTGTATGGTAGAAAACCACGTAATACAAAAAGCTTCCGCTAAACTCCTGCATGTGCGCGATAAAGGACGACAATGTGAGTCGTTAAATTATGGATGGCGTTATATACCGGTACTGTACCGGTCAATTAAATGTTATATACCGGTACTGTACCGGTCAATTAAACGTTATACACCGGTACTGTACCGGTCAGTTAAATGTTATATACCGGTACTGATGTTGTAAGCCAATTAGCGTTACCCGGAAGACACCACGTGGAGGTTAGCTTACGTTGTCTTCCATCCACCCTAAGGAGGGTTTCGTCATGATTTACGCCAAGTTCACTGATAACAGTCTGGACATTCTTCCACATCACTTAAGCACGCGCGGTGAATTAGGAGGTTACAGCACTCTGTGAATATCACATCGGACTGGAGTTCTTCAATCTCGGAGGAGCAGACTGGACAGTAATGAATAGACCGGCGCTCTCGTTTCGTTCGACCTCGTACTGCCGCAGTCGCCTGACGTTTTTTTCCCTGACGAGGCGCTCCTGAGACTTCCCTATCTGCAGTACTCCTGTTAAAAGAGCACAGCTGTCGCTGAGAACGTTTAGGGCGACCTCGTACTTTCACTTTTGGTCGGAATTGCAGACCACGAAATTTCCCTGCGTCCTCAGAACCAAGAACTACTTCCTCATAGCACGGTCTAAGAAGGAGCTCCTCATGCGACTCTTCACGCGATTTCTCATGCGATTCCTGACTCATCTCTCGGCTCTCCGATCTCCGGATCTTCAGATCACAATCAGCCCTGACAAGCCTCTCAACCTCGCGCATGTCTTATTCCGTAAACCGAGAAGTACCGCGGCTCGCTAATACGGTCGCTATATTCAGCATTACAGGCAGAACTTTATTGTACTTCTCTCGACTACTTAATGCCTGTTCTTCCACTTCTGCATCTTCAAAAAAGTAATCTTCCTCTATAATTTGAACTTGATTGGGACAGTCAGAGGAAAGTGATGACGTGGAAGCAATTGAAACATTTCGATGGTAACGCTCATGAAATAACGACAAACTGAAAATGCCACGAACGGAACCCTTTACCTGCTCTCTATTCAGCAGGATGTGACGACAAGGAGAGAAATTTTGCAAGTAGAAGGTGCAAGTGCAACTAGACATTGTACACTCGTACATCTTTTCCTCACCATCGAACACTTCTCGCACACAATCGTCTTCTATGCTCATACACTCGCGCCGTCGCCGTAGAGCCTTCAAACTCCGATAGAAAAGAATACAACCACGCTCATTAAGGGCCACTGCAGCTTCACGATTCAAAGCTCGAATTTCAGGGTCAAAATCGAAAATAGAAAGTGTTTTCATAGCGAGTTGCGAAGAAGCCTGAGAAATTCGATCGTCACAGAATGAAATCAAGTGAATAATTGACCTATGAATGCTGGGTGAACTACGAAACCTATGTTCGAGACTCAGTTTCAAGGTCCAAAAGGAACGTTCTATTCTATTACTTGTATTATCTCCATACGTTGGTAGCTCACGCCTGTAATAAGCAACTCACATTTCCTTACACGTATGCCAGTTGTTCAAGAATTGATCCCTCAGAAGGACATAACTCTTGTTCGCTCGTACTTGAACTCCTTCGACAGAAAGTAGAAAAATTTTTCTTCTTTCGTCATACATCTCTCCACTTCTTGCGTACATCATACTTTTGAAGTGGCTCATCATGTCATCCTTCACTTCAACTTTCACCAGTGCTGTAGCTATGAGATTTTTGACAACTCGACTTAAAGTACAGTACCGGTGTATAACATTTATTTGACCGGTACAGTACCGGTATATAACGTTTAATTGACCGGTACAGTACCGGTATATAATCACTTCGTTAAATTATAACCGTTAGACACCGAGTCTAAGAACGATTTCTTTTATAACATTAAAAAAAAAAATTTATTATAGGACGAACGTAATCGTTAACCGCTCATAAGGGAGCACTGATATTATTTGACTGATTCGAAAGGTTCTATCAATGTACGAGACCAGCCGAATAGATAGATAATTAAGAGTGAACAATCGTACACACAATAGTCTGGGAAATTAGGTTGTGTAAGTGCCCAATTTTTACATCCCTACTGAGGAAGAAAAAAAAACTAAAGTATTAAGACTACAAGATCCTTGTTTTTCAAAAGCTAAGTATTTGCTGGTATGAATTTGGATGTAATTTATGGACAAACCTTTTACATATCGACGGCTTATTAGGAAACTATCGTTAGTCCATTTTTAGTTTTTAGTCGAAAATGAGGTATTAGTGCTGCCTGGTACTGAAACAGTCTCACAGCCATCAGAAACTAAAGTCTTATCAAAATAGTCGTCTCCTGTCAATATCATAACTCCGAATTAGGATTTTACAATGCGAAATTATCGTAAGTCCTCAAAACGTTTTTTTGCTCTCCTGTAAAATTAGGTAAAACGGACTTACATTATTAAGATAATTTTTTCGTGCAAGGATAATGCTTTGTTTATTTTAAAAAACGGCTTTTCCCGCGCATAAATACAATACGAAACACTATTGAATAAATAGGACTTACAATAGTTTCTTAATAGGCCATCGATATGTCTATAAGTGACAAAACTAGGATATGGGAAAGTTGCACATTACGGGCATTGGTTTACTGATCAAAAGCATGGGCCCCAACTAGCTTACAATTCGATGAATTGAGGAAAACTGAATTGGCAATGAAAACTACTGAATTTAGATACAGAAGTCTTGTTCGATCTCCAGTCAATCGCGGCTCCCCTATCTTCAATCTATCACGTGGGGCTACACTATCACTACTAGACAAAATCTAAACCTCATGCCTCAGACGCGTATTTGGATTGTAATTGTATGATATCAATACCAAATCTCATTTAAGTTGTAATTATCAATTCCTCCATAAATGGCTACAAGATGTCGAAGGGGACGTAAAATAACTAAAATAAATAAAATAAAAACAACCAGCTTTTATTACAAACATTTACTACACGAAAAACGTTTATAAGAATAGGGTTGCATACCTGGGTTAATACGTCGTCAATGTTTACACTTTATAAATGAAATGACATAAGCGACAACGTTTACAAGAATAGGGTTGTTGTATACCTGGGTTAATACGTAGTCAATGTTTACACTTTATAAATGAAATGACATATGACAAAGAAACTCATTTTTTATTTGTGAGGAGAGTAAAAAATCCCGCCTTCATGAGTTCACCAAGCTCGAGGAAGTACCAAGCCAGCCGCTCTCCAATACAAGAGCGCGCAATCTACTTACTCATTTAAAACGCGCAGTCGCAGTAATTCAACTTTTTGACTTATTACTAACTTTGAACATCCCAGTTTTCTAGATTCTCTTTTTTTTTTCTCAGTTAAATCATTTGGTGTGGTGTGGATTATTAATTTTAAGCTCAGGCATTTACCTGTCCATCAGATTCTTTTCTGCACTTTGTGAAAAAAAATATCGTTTTTATCTCGGTCAGACTAGTGAGCAGGGAAAAATGTCTATGTATTCATGCAATTTTTGACACTTGGGTATGCTTCGAGTATGAAAAATTGTACTTATTGCCATTTATAACAAGTTTTTACGGTGTTACGTCGGTTTCCGGTGGTAGGCCCAATGGACAGAAAATAATTCATCAATAAGAGCAAAAAAGTGAGTAATCTTCAAGAACCACAAAAAATAAGTATCTTTAGGATAAACTTGAATGAATCTCAGTTCAATTTTGTGTTCAGTCTCAACCGAAAAGTGCTTTTCATCACATTGGGTATCATATTCTCAAAATATTTTCTACGCCTGATTTGATGTGATAGTCAATCAGTCAACCCTTCATCATTCCTTCCCTCACTCTCCAAACTCTCCAGATACAATAACAAATACACCCAACTCGAACGTTATTCACTCACAGCTCTAACCTCAAATCTCACTTAAGAAGCTAGTGCTAGTCGACTTTGAAAATAATATGTACTCCCATTTCTTGAGACACCTCAAATCAACTCTCGGATCCTAAATTACAGATGCACATCTTCAGACATAGCACTATAATAGAAAAATTCATCTAGTAGTCCTTCCCTCTCAATGTCCACCTTACTACAGATGTAATCCCTTTCTTAAAAATGTCGGTAAATGAAAGGGCTTGACAATTACTTTTTTATTTTCCTATCCACTATTCTTAGTCTACTATCGGTGTAGTATACTGCTTATAATAGGCTAAGTGGCTCGACAAAACATGATAGCAATCTTTATACCAGTATTCAGAATGTGGGCGAGAGGATTCGATTCTCTTGAGGAATTAAATGTTGTTGAAGTCATAAATTGATGAAAATAAAAGGGCTATTTAATTCACGTAGTCGAAAAAAAAAAAAAGGAGAAAGAAGAAAAAAAGCGACTAGATTCATGAAATATGCAAAATTGTGGCGTATTATTTCATAAACTCTGCAACAGCAATGCTAATTTCGGATTTCGACTGCAATTTTTTTCTGCCAATTTCACAAATAAAACAGCAATTTGAGAAAAGTCGGTAAAATCGCATAACGAGTCATCAACGAGCCAGGGCCAAAACCATCACCTTGTAAATCATTCTGGTAAACTAATTTGATGAACCCTCAAGTCAAGAATGAACCTGTCAAATAGAAAGTTCTTCATCACAATTTTTCCTCCTCTCCCTCCTGTCTTTCTTCATCAATCTTCTGCATCTATCTCCTCTACTTATCTATATGATAATATGTTGTCCTTCTCTAATCTACAAAATAATGAAAGAAAAATATCTGGTTTTGAAGATGAGTTGCATCATTTTCTCCTCTTTTAAAATTTCGTGTTTTTTATAGGTTGTCAGTATCATTTCTTACTAATGTCATATCCAGAGCCCGGATTCCTTGGCATTTGTCGAATCATTTTGGTAAGGGCGGGGAGCTTGAAAATCCTCATTTCAGGGGTAGTGGGGCCTGTGAAAAAAAAAAAAAAAATGTATTTTGTCGAAAATGCCGAAAACGGGATGAATACCGAAAACAGGGTTGAAAGCCCAACAAGGCCGAAAATGAGCAATTGGTGGAATATCGTCTATTATCACGGATTTTTGAACGAAACGTTCATGAATTTCGGCTAAAATTAAGGAATTTTGGTGGAAAAATAATGGAGCCTCATTTAGAACAGATCAAAAAAATTAAAAATTTTGATTGAAAAATCGTTAGGATCTCTGTATTGACGAGTTTTGTCCCTAGAGTTCGTTTGTTTTGGTCAAAAATCACGTAGTTTTGATCAGAAATTGAATAATTCTGGCCGTGAGTTTGTAATAGCTCTGAAAACGCGCGTTTTTTCAACTTTTTTTTTTTTTTAAATGCCGAAAAATGCTGAAAATGCAACATTAAAGTGCCGAAATTTTTCATTTTTAATGCCGAAAAATCCGGGCTCTGGTCATATCAATCTCTAGCCATGATTAGTTGTAAGACTACAATAATGGAATTATAATATTTTGCAAAGAAAGGTGTTGAAGGCCTAATTATATTAGATGAGAGACGCTTAATGAGATCGATCGCTTTTGTTCGCGGTCAAAGTGATCGTAATAACAGACTGATTCTAAAATCCGGGGGTGGAAATTTTATAAAAAAAAAATTTTTTTTCACGTCATAATTTTTTTATTGTATGTACTACAACACAAAATAGTAGCGTAGATCATTTTGAACGTATACATACAGGATATGCAGTCTCACTTTTTTTTTGAAAAAAATTCATTGATACGCGTTTGTTTTTTACTATCTTCAATCATTTTTTCAATGTATTTTTTGTAAGTATAGTGTAAATCAAAATTTTCATCGCTTTTGTTCATGGACTATACGTCAGTTGAAACGTGAGCAGTCTGTCATACAATACCGAAAAATTCACTGCATTCAGAAAAAAATTGATTCTATTAAACGATTTTTTGATCCCATTAGGCGGCAAATGATTCTTTCAACCAAATTATTCTGTTAAGCGTGAACACATTAAGCGGCTTTCACTGAAATGTGTCCTGTGAAATTGCTGCACTAATTGCTTGTTGTTCTATGACCACTCTCTTATGCTGCATGCAAATCAACCTGTTCCATCTATAACGCCATAAGATAGAGGAGAGTACAAATTTTATACCTGAAAAGAGACACACATAGATAAGCAAAACACTGCTCTCTCGCTTTCTCTAAACTCTACCGAAAATGTAACCCGTTCTTCACGGCGAACAAACCAACTTTTACCGACTTTTCCAATTGGAAAAGTGAGGTATTACACCCGTAGCAAGTTGAATAGGGGGAGGGGGCTGTCGAAACTTTCGACTTTGATAAATCAAAATTCATGAGATAGTCGAAATTAATTGGCTGAGAAAGTTCTGTTCAATTTGCCTGGCATTTTCTTACTCGACGTCGGGATAAGAGAAAAGTAAATATTTACATCTAACGGTCAATGAACCTATGGTGAAGTCGTGAGAATTTCGCATCCGAATTACACTCTACTTTATTACATTTTGGTACACGATTAACGACGAGATGGATGGTGAATCCGGTGAATCCGTAGGAAATCTTCAAGTACGTGAAAATCGTATATTAGTATTTAAGAAAGCCTCGGACGAACAGAACTTTCTCTATAGGCGTCTAGCTCTTGCGACAGGGCTCATATTTCCCTTTAGTGCGGTGACACTCTTGTACCTAGCTTAGTTAATGATATATTCGTATTCGTCGTGATTTCTTTATACTAGGGGTAAACGTTGATTTCCCCGCAGGTAACTGGGATCGATTCTAGATGAGATGGACGCAAGATCAAAGTCTTAGCATACTTTATGTTCATAAGCAAAATTTGTAAGCGTAAATTCTATTAATAAAATTTCGTTGTTCTCCCCGTCACTATTCTGGGTACCAGTCTCTGAACCGGAAGACGACGGTGCGACCTACGCTGTCCATCACCATACTTCACTTTTTAGCAAGGGTGCGGAGCCGGTTAAATGAGCCGAAGCCAGCTCTTTCCCAGCTCCGCAAATAGCTAAATAACAAAAATTGAGGAACGGAGTGGTTCTGTTGGCTCTTTTAGCTCCGGCTCTGCTCCCTTGCTTTTTAGCCTCATACGTACCCGCACTTGCAAGGGACTTTTTACGACATCGGTTCTGACCGAGTTTTTTAGTTGAAGTTCTCCTTTTCCTCGCAAAATTTTGTGGTTTTAGGCTCTGCTTTTATGAGGGATGTTCTCTGGTTCACCAAAAATCCTATCTGCGTTTCCAAATCTGCTATCAAACTATCTGATACAGCTTCCTTTTCAAAAGGATGCACCCGCCTGATCAAGCCTTTTTCCTGAAATAGCTCTTTCATGATCATCTATAAATCAACTGTCGATTGGTTCATTAATCTTGTATACAATGTGAAATTCTGGTGTAAGGGCTTCGAACTGTTGTAACTTCTTTCTTTTGAAACAATGTAGTTTACATAAGTTTCCGTTCTTTGTGAAGAACAACTTTTGTAAACTTATTCTTTTCTTTGTGCTCTATTAAGGGTGTGCTTTGCTCGAGAAATCGTGCGTTAAAAATGATATGTTCTACAGACAGGTTCAACTTGAGGCGGTATAACAGCAGATAAAATTTTTTAGCGGGGAACCCGCTATCCCTCTTGTTGGGGGTACTCCCAGGAATTTTTCGTCCGCGAGCGCGAGCGAGGTTGATGACGTCACGGAGAGGGACTCAGAAAAATGTCGACCATCTAGCCATGAATGATAGGAAGTGGACTCAGAAAAATTCCTATCTCCGAGCTAACTATGATAGAAAAAGAACTTGGAAATATTTTGACTCTGGAGCTATATATTATAATAGGAGGGGGACTTAGAAGAATTTCGAATCTCGAGTTCTCCCGTTGATAATGGACTTGGAAAATTTTCTAGAAAAATTCTTATATCTTGGTGGTGATTGAGAAATCTGCTGGTACCACCCCGCCCTTCCCCTCCTCCTGCTGAGCGATCTTCATAATCTGGGAATATGAAAGAAATGACGACAGAATTTGCGATGTCAAAGATTTTTATTTACCAAGTTGAATAACTGTCGACACTCCCCGGGATTTCTTCAACGATAGCAGATGATGGTCGTGCTGTTTCGTAATTCACTTGATCAATTTCCGTTCGATTCATCTTTTTTTTTTCGAACAATAATTGCCACCGATACGACACGAAGGGTCGAAGACACACCATTCAGTTAGGTTCGCCTGAGTTTCCAATTCCTCGTTAGGAGAAAGAGACATAGAAAATTCATATTCTCCGTTTTTAACAGCATTACTACCCGGAACAAGCGAATCCTGTAGTTCACCTCCTACGCTCGTCACCTGGACCTTCTGGACTTCCATGAGAGTGACGGTTTCCTCAAAATTACGAGCCATAACGATTAAGAGTTTTCAAGAGTTTATTGTTTACGAAGGCACGTAATAGTTAAAATTATATACACTCCGCGGATTGAAAACAAACAAAAAGGACGGAAATTTGAGATCACAAGTTTAGAAAACCACAGAATTTAGATCAAAAATATAAAAGAAATAGGAGTCAACCTAAAATAATACAAAGTTTTTTAGAGTCGAAAAATAAACAAAGGTCGAAAATTAAATAATTAAAATTGATAAAAATAAAATAATTACACAAAATCACAATTTTGCAAAAGAAAAGGACCGCGGAGTGATAAAGCTGCGACCGGTTTCAAACGAGCTAGCCGTTCATCATCGGGCTATACAATGACAACAAAGAAACAGGTGCAATGAGTTACAAGGAGAAAAACATGAAAGAACGAGAAATTAATTATGATAATGTGGAGTGAGATCATAGATGTACCGTACAAAAGGATTCATGAAGGTGTTGAGATCGTTTACGAGCCTGGTGCCGATAGATTTGAATGAGGCAATTGTTTCAACCTCTTCATACCAGTTACATACACCATCCCTCTGATGGTCTCCCTCCTCCGAGATAAGCGACTCCCTGAAGACACCATCCAAGAATTTGAGGAACTCATCACGTTCTGCCGAAAAGACAACATCTGTTTTTTCCGAGGCAAAACATACCGATTCCCAGACGGCCTCCCAATGGGCGGACCACTCTCCACCTTAGTCGCTGAGATATTTATGAACCACATGGAAGAGGCACTCCTATCGACCAGCTCCAACGCACTTCTGTTCTACGCCAGATATATCGACGATGTCATAGGAATCTGGAGTGGCTCTGATGATGAACTACACCATTTCCTTGGTAGTCTGAACAATTTCCATGCATCCATGGAATTCACTTTGGAAATCGGAGGCGATGTGCTAAACTACCTTGACCTCAACTTACGTCTTGTTCCTAACCCTTCTGGCCAAACGATCGATTTCGAGATTTACAGGAAAGCTACTTACACCGGCGTCTCCATAAATAACAATTCGCTACATCCCCGGATACACAAGGTAGCTATAATTAATCATGCTATCCATCGGCTTCTCCACTTGCCTCTTTCTGCCGCAGCCAAAAACAAGGAGATACGCTACATTGAGGAAACAGCTCTTCAAAATGGCCTAAAGCTCGACATTCCTGCTATGATCAGGCGGAAAAGTCTACGCCTCCTCTTATCTCCGGCCCAAGACAACCATGTGAACACTTCGCCCTCCTCAAGTCACACACGATGGATCCGCCTCCCTTTCTTGGGCAATAGTTCTTATAAACTTCAGAGGATGCTGAAAAATTATAACTACAAAGTAGGGTTTTATCCGTTTCTCACTCTTAGTAAACTCATCAACTTAAAAGACAAGATACCACCGGAGAAAAACGCAGGCATTTATCGACTCACATGCGGCACCTGTGATTCTCAATACATAGGGCAGACTGGCCGCTCCCTATCCACCAGATTCTCGGAGCATCGTACCGCGTATAATACAAAGAAAACACACGAGTCTGCGATGGCAAAGCACTGCCTGGAGGAAGGACACAATTTTTCCAACGTTTCGGCAAAACTCCTCCAACCATGCCCCAAAGGGAAGCTCCTAAACCGTTTGGAAGAGGTTGAAACAATTGCCTCATTCAAATCTATCGGCACCAGGCTCGTAAACGATCTCAACACCTTCATGAATCCTTTTGTACGGTACATCTATGATCTCACTCCGCATTATCATAATTAATTTCTCGTTCTTTCATGTTTTTCTCCTTGTAACTCATTGCACCTGTTTCTTTGTTGTCATTGTATAGCCCGATGATGAACGGCTAGCTCGTTTGAAACCGGTCGCAGCTTTATCACTCCGCGGTCCTTTTCTTTTGCAAAATTGTGATTTTGTGTAATTATTTTATTTTTATCAATTTTAATTATTTAATTTTCGACCTTTGTTTATTTTTCGACTCTAAAAAACTTTGTATTATTTTAGGTTGACTCCTATTTCTTTTATATTTTTGATCTAAATTCTGTGGTTTTCTAAACTTGTGATCTCAAATTTCCGTCCTTTTTGTTTGTTTTCAATCCGCGGAGTGTATATGTTACGTACCGAGCCCGAAATTGTACAGATCGGGAATGGTACAGGCATTTTTGTACCATTCGCGAAATGAACAACCCAATTTGTACACACTCCAAAATATCGAGCTCGGTACAAGAAATGCTGTACCATTCGCGATGTGTATAAGAGTTTTGTACCAAGCTGAAAAAAAGAATGGACTTTGTACAGAATTTGTGTACCAAGTCCGAAATGAAGATTTACAGGTTATTATTGTTTGTCTCTGCCGTGTTCACTGGTACACGAATTGTCTTCAATTTGTTCGTGATCTCCATCAGTAACCCCAGATATTCCTGTATGACGTCGGTGATTTGTCCATGATCTGCCGGGCTATTGGTCTCATTGGCAGATAGAAGAGTGACAGACTCCAGCGCTTCATTTGAATCCTCTTCCGAGCGCAAAGACGCAATAATTTCAGGGGCAGAGTCGCGTTATAGAGTACTATTTTTGCTTTTCTACCAAAGAGTGCCTCAAAAGTCGATTGCTTGATTCCAGATTGGTAACTATTATTTTCTTGGAACTGAAGGAAATACAAATCCTCAGACCACAAATTCGATTTATTTTGCCCATCCGACGCGATGTAACTTTTTATCAGAGAATAACATTATAATTATTGTGCTCAAGTATGCAAAAAATGAAAGCTAATTTGTCACTACTATTACAGTATTTCGGACTTGGTACAAACATTCCGTACCATGTTGTTTCTTTTCATCAAGTCTGTACACCAATTGCGAATAGTACAGTATTTCTTGTACGGAGCCCGATATTTCGGAGTGTGTACAAATTGGGTTGTTCATTTCGCAAATGGTACAAAAATGCCTGTACCATTCCCGATCTGTACAATTTCGGGCTCGGTACGTAACATATATAATTTTAACTGTTACGTGCCTTCGTAAACAATAAACTCTTGAAAAATTCTGGACTTCCATCCCTCTCTGAGTGCAGAGATCCATCGAGTAGACCTCGAGCCTCTCCTGCATCCAGGTGTGATGAATGTACGTGATCTGAAAGAAAATGTCTGTTATTTCCTGTATACCATCACCTACCTTCAACACTCTGCCTGCTTTATCAAACAATGCGGCTGTCTCAACAATCTCGATGATTACGTGGACATCGGCTTTCAAAGTACCATCGACTCGAGGTTCTGGAGGGAATCCATAAATTGAAAAGTTGGAACCCCCAGAAACTTTTCCACGGCATGCAAAGCCTCGACATAACCACTCAGGCGCCTTCAAAATACGCTTTTCTTCCTTGTAACCAATGAAAAACGTTGTTCAGAAAGACGGTACTCTCAATGAAGGGCAACCCTCCGCGGCTCACTACATTTGATGCAGGTTTTTTAAATTTATGAAACAAAATTTTCAGAATCCAAATTCAAAAAGACAACACCTGTTTTCAAAACTTCAATACTTAAATAACATCTTTATACTCCATATTAAACAAACGTTGGCACTTGGAGAAATTCTCCTTGGAATTGAAGCCCGTTCGAGTTGTCCCATTAGGTGGCTTTTGTGCTACCTTGGCCTTTGCCTAGCTATTTGTATCATCAAATATTAATATGCCTAGCAATCTGTATTATCTTTAATATAAGCTAGAAGTCCTCCTTTATTATAGGTACTAACTTCATACTAGTATAACTGGAATCTTTGAGCTATAGATGTGTGTAGGAGGGGAGCTCAAAAATTTTCCAAGTCCCAAGGTCATAGGTGATTATGGCTGTATAATTGGAATATTGATATGCCTAGCAATTTGTATTATCTCTAGTATAAGCTAGGACCCCTCCTTGTAGTACAGTAGCTTTATACTAGTATATGCCTAGCAATCTGTATTATCTTTAATATAAGCTAGAAGTCCTCCTTTGTTATACAAGCTTCATACTATTATAACTCGAATCTTTTAGCTATAGATGATAGGAGGGAGAGCTCGAAAATTTTTCAAGTCTCAAGGTCATAGGTGATTATGGCTGTATAACTGGAATATTGATATGCCTAGCAATTTATATCATCTCTAGTATAAGCTAGGACCCCTCCTTGTAGTATAATAGCTTTATACTAGTATATAATTAAATGGGAGGGGACTTGGGAAAAAAATGACCTTAAGGTAGAGGGAATAGGAAAGAGGAGGAGATAGGAAAGAGGAGGAGGTCAAAAATTTTCCAAGTCCCAAGGTCATTCTCAAGGTCATAGTTAGGTAAGGAAGTTGCCTCCTGGACGCTGGACGCTAGACACTTTTTCTTGAAATCTTTCCTCTTTCTTCCTTATCATCTTCCAAGTGCAGCCTTTCCTTTGGGAACTCAACTTTTGTTTCAATGGTGTGGAAACACAGCATTGCTAGATTTGTTAAGATTCTACAATCTTACAAATTGAAACAAAATATGTGAGTTTCCCACTCCTCTCCTCTTCTGTAGATGACACGCTGTAAGTCTACATCATGCAGTAAGCCGCATTAGTTGGGTACACAGATACATTCCACTCCCCATAGGTACATGGACCATGCTCCACTCCTGCATGCGCTGTAAGCCCACTCCATGCAGTAAGCCGTATCAAAAAAGTCTACTGCTATCCTTTTCCTCTTGGCAGTGGAGATGTAAGAACGTGAACGTTCTTTTACGTCGCTCGCGTTACTCTTCCACTCGCACCTAATTTCTCAAGCTCTGGCTATATAATATCTTTCCTCTTTCTTCCTTATCATCTTCCGAGTGCAGTCAGCTGACCTGCCTTTCCTTTGGGAACTCGACTTTTGTTTTGATGCTGTGGAAACACAGCATTGCTAGATTTGTTAAGATTCTACAATCTTACATATATTTGCACACGCACTCACTCGCACGGGTACGCTCGCACCAGCAAAATACAGGAAGGCTGTTCTCGCAAATTTCTGAATCAAAGATGGTGTATAAATTTGCCCACAAATAGGCACCTGAAAGTTTTTCTCAAAAATTTTATAATTCTGTTAATTTGGAGGAGGGAGGGTACTGATCCTATTCTCATTACGTTTCTTGTGATAATGGCCCTACTGCCGCATCATTCACTCATGAAACAAAAAAAGCTTGAAGGGAGAGTCACTAAGGTCACAAGATGCCGCATTTTTGAAGAAGTTCTGAAAGAATTATTACCACTAAAATTTGCTGAAAGTTGTTCTGTAAGACGTGACTTACAAGCTATCATCAAAACGCGATGTACTTATATAACTTTGCTTAAAAAACTTGCGTGATAACTGTGTGCAAGGGTATAATTAGCCTCTCGTTAAAATTGTTCTACAGAAAAATGAAGAATGGAACTTTGTATTGAAAAACAGTTTGTTTGTAAAATTGCACACCATGCTCAATAATCTAACAAGTCAACAGTGTACAGTACAACGTTATGAAGTATAAGGAGACCTACAGTTATAATAATAATAAAATATATGAAGTACACCAATAAAAGCATTTCACCAACGGGGACATTGAGAAAGTATCTGTAAGCCGCATCATTGCAATAGACGTGAAACGTAGCAATTCCTGTCCTGTCCAAAACTTCGCGCTGCAAGGATTGAGAAAAAAATTAAAACTAGGTACCAAGAATGACAAGAGAATTAGAAGTTATATTTCATTTGGACTTTAAAATTATTTTCATCACTTAGTATGTGCACCTCCCGTACAGTTCAACATAATTATGGTATCTTGAAAGCTTCTGAAGTACATAATTTTGCTTTGAGAGAACTTCTTTTTTTTCTAGCATCATATATTTCGATATTTAAAAACCACCCTTAAAAGTACCAAGAGATAAGGTTTCCAAGAACAGTCAACATATTTGCACCTTTTTCCCCCTCAGTTCTCCACAGGAAGAGGTTTATAATCCTAATTCTCCTCTTTGTATACTCAAGTTTCTTTTCTCATCCAGAGATACGGTCGCAGTCCCGTTCTGTATTGCAAACGTGGTTCCATGTTCTTGTATTCTTGATGTAATTTTAATGACCCATTCGATGATCCACGCAAAGGAACTAATAATACAATGAAGCTCGTCAATATCCATACATTCTTTGTACTTTGGAGGTAATTACTTCATCTCATCTCTTGAAGAACGGGACTACTAATGAGACAGTCATCAAACCTGGGCAAATTCCTGTGTATGTCCACTTCAGCATCATTTCTCCTCCATTCCATTTTTCAATGAGCCTAGTATTGTGTTGAGATACTGAAACAAAATTCAGGATGTAAGATTGAAATAGTGCACTTTGCAATTTGTGTTGATAATTGAAAGAACTTTACAGAAACGCATTTATTGAAAAAAGGACGAGTACTGATGATGCAGCGTTACCGCGCGTTGCAAAACCGGTCTACTCGTTCTTTTTTCAATAAATGCGTTTCTGTAAAGTTCTTTCAATTATTCAGGATGTAATGTTGGAGAACCCTATTTTGAAGAAATCTATCAACTGAAAATGTTCCTTGTACCTATAATTGGTCTTTGCGTTCCGCAGCGTAGTATCATGTGCACAAGAAAGTACTCCTCTGGTCGTTCACATGATATGCGTCACGGAAAGTTCCTTTCATTTATTGTCTATGAGAACGGGCTATAATAGGTTGAACTCCTCTATTTGTACGTCGAACTCTCTTATTGTAACTCCCATTATGCGAGCTATATTGGTTATTTTGTCTGTCAAGTTTTCATTCTCTGCTAGAGGTACATTCCGGATTATTACGTCGTTTTTTCGACCATATTGATCTAGCTCGATTAGCCTACCTTTTAGTTCCCTATTTTCATCTGCCATTCTTTCAAGCTCGCTTCTAATTTCGGTGTTCTCGACTTTTAATGATTCGACTTCGTTTACAATTTTTTCTACTTTACTATTCGTGTTCTCACACGTAGCTCTGATCTGCTCAATGTTTGCTACCAATCCGCTTTCTGCCAGCACCTTGGCAAGTACGTTCTTCAATTCCTCTTCCTTCATATTTTAGTAACAATGGGCCGAGAACAGTGGAGTCGTCGCAATATGCACGAAAATCTATTAAACAAGTCGCAAATGGATCACTCGCGCACGCAGTAACTAGCTGGCATGAGCCAGAGATATAAACAAAGGGTCGAATTAATAATGAGAATATTTTATTTACAGCGTTTATTTTTTTTTTCGAATAACAACAAGATGAGTAATGATACCAAGCCCGTAGTCATCCGCTCCATTGCTGGGCATACGCCTCACCGATTCTCCTCCACCTGTCTCTGTCTAGAGCTTCCCTGTTCCATGTTGTTCCCACCCTTCTCGTTATTTCGTCCCTCCATCTTATTCTAGGCCTCCCCCTCCCTCTTGAACCCTCGTGCACTTGCCATTCTGTAGTTTTCTTTGATCATCTATCTTCTCCTCTCATGATATGCCCTGCGTATTTAAACTTCAATTTTTTAATTTTATATGCCACGTCCACCAATCCCGTTTTTTCCCTGATTGTTGTATTCCTGATTTTGTCTTTCTTTTTAGGGTCGGCCCGGTTCTCGAGGCCGACCGTATTACAATCACTTTTTAGGGTCGGCCCGGTTCTCGAGGCCGACCGTATTGCAATCACTATTTCCTTCTTTTTCTTCTTCTTCTTCTCCTTCTTCTTCGTCTCAGTTAAGACGCTCACGTCATATCACGGACGTCACGTAGGTACAGTAGTCCACAGCGCAATAAGTTGTGGATATTTTCGTATTAGGAAGGATGGCGTGTTTGAAGATTCGCCTTATCGTCGTTGTAATATTACGCGAATGAAATGAAACAATTATTCTTTTATTTAGGAGTGCGGTAGGAACGCGACAACGTAATAAGAAGTGTCTGTTATCATGAGTAACATTTGCGTATTAATAAATTTGATTGAATGTTCTAATTGTAAATTTATTTTCTATCGATGAATAACTGCTCATAAAGTTACGCATTATCACAGAATAGAAGAAAGGTGATAAGAGGTGAATTCTTGAAATTTGTCCGATCAATCAGAATTATATTATACTTACCGTGATTTGAATGAAAGAAGAGTATTGAAGCGGTAAAAGAGAATAAATAAACGATCGTTGATTTACCCTAATCTAAACATAATGTAATCGGTATCGAGCTCCAATAATTGTATCTAGTGTATAGCTCAGTTCATGTTTTCATCTTAGTTTCTATAATCAGAGTTCACAGTTCCTCTATTCGACGGAATGTGAAGTAAATGATGATTTCAAAATTGAACATGGATCGCAAATGTGATACCCTAAGAAAGTTGCCTTTTGATTGAAAATGCTTCAGCGATCAATCGGTTGAGTAGGTACCATTAGCCAAATGAGATTCTAGTTGACAAACAAGAGTTAACTTTTGCAATGATCATGATATAAAGATATCGGTATTGAGCTATACAATGATTGTATTTAGCGAACATCGCAGTTTGTGTTTTCATTCTAGTTTCTATAAACTGAGTTTGCAATTCTCCTATTTTCTTCCTTCTTCGACGATAGAACTTGTTAACGTTATACGTATTAAACTGAAAGACGATTAAAAATGTTCAATGATTTGTTACCAAATTTCCACATCGTATCCTCATCTCATGAAGAGAAACCAACGTGGGAAGTTGATTACGTGCCTTGTGCTGAGAGTTTTTGTTTAAATGAGTGAATCATGGCTAGTTCCTTTGATGAAAATGTTTAAGTAAATGTGGGAAGGCGAGTAATATTATAGCGTTGAAGGAACGTTATGACGTCTTTGCTATGGACAGTCCTTACTTGAGGTTATTCCAAATCAATGAAATTATAACTTGTTGGGTGTTTGTTTTTATCAAATACAACAAAAGTGATAAGAGGAATTCTTGATCAATTGGTGCCATTGCGATTGGTGGGAGAGTTCTTCTAAGGCATTAAATTATTAGAGTAATTGAAGCGGTAAAGCATAATCAATGAATGATTGTTGAGTACGTAGGTATTCTGAGCTTTCTCATATTTGACAGAAAGTGAATAAATAGAATATAATATTTTAGCCAGAATAGATTCAAGCCAACCCTGCTACTATGTCGCCTGCGACATAGCTTGTTTCTTTTTCTTCTTCTTCGTCGGATCATTCAAGACGCTCACGTCACGGCATAGTAGTCCACAACGCGCAGTTAACTGACGTTTTTGTTATCAGTTATCATTATAGCGTTGTGCGTTCTGATTCTATTCGATTGAGTTTTTTGTTCGATGGAGTAAGGAACTCCTACGTATTGGAAATCAATATATGTAATACGAAAAAAGGTGATACTTCTAAAAAAGAAAAAGAAGTAACTCAATACAAAAAACCGCAGAAAATACTAAAACTTTCGAAGATCTATCGACTAAGCAGCCATCATCAGCGAAAGACAAAAATGCACTGACTTGAAAGACCGAAACCAACCTCGAGAAAAACGAAAAACTGAAGAAGAGAACTACTCATCAGATTGTGAATCATGAACAAGCTCGATCAAATCGTTGTCCGGTATGTACCTGTTCAACAAAACGAGACCACGAGTGTTCTTATGACGAATAATTTCGATGTGCTCCAAAGCAGTACGCTTGAAATCGGACCTTTCTTTGTGGAGAAGCACCTCGGATCCCTTTCGGAAGCTATGACCGTAAGCAAGAGGGTGGTCAGCAAAAGCTGACTTCCCCACTTTACTATCTTCCCAGGCTTTCTCATGCTCCTCAACCCTAATCTTAAGCTGGCGACTAGTCTCTCCGATATAAACACTCATACAGTCATTGCATTCTAACTTATAAACTCCACTCTTCTCATCTTCAGGAATTCGATCTTTCAACCTAACAAATAACCCTTTAATAGTGACGGGGTTATAGAACGCAGGTCGAAAGCCGAAAGGGCGAAGGGCCCGGCCTAATTGAAGAGAGAACTTCCCCAAAAATGGGAGCCTAATCCAGCGAAAATTCTCACGGCTGATAGTACGTGGGAGGGTGGTAGTAGTGTCGAGGCATTTCCTAGTAATTTTCCTACGCACCAAAGCGTCAATATCCAAGTGAATCTCATTAACTCTAGCTAAATGTTTTAAAGTGAGTAACTCCTTCTGAAAAGCAATCTGGCTCAAAGGAAATTCAGTAAGTCTATGAACTAAACTATTAAAAGCAGCATGTTTATGAGCGACAGAGCAGAATGACGACCCGTGGACTAAAACATCGGTCGACGTATCTTTTCTAAACACTCCAAACTCGTGGACCCCGTCTTTGTTGGAGACAGTAAGATCCAAAAAGTTGATGGAGGCGCCTCCCACTTCCACAGTGAACTTCACGGAAGGGTATAGCTTATTAAGATACGTGAGAAACTCCAAGCAGAGCTCTCGGGGACCAGTCCACGTACATAGCACGTCATCTACATACCTGCGCCAGTAAAAAATGTTATTTAAAAGCGGAAGGCCAGAAGAAAAGAGATCTGATTCAAACTTAGACATGAACACCTCAGAGATTAGGGAACCTAACGGCGAACCTATAGGAATGCCCACCTCCTCTGAAAACTCATAGAATTTACCATTAAACTTACAAAAATTAGGAGTCCAACACAACCTCAAAAGATCAAAAAATTCACTCAACTCTTCGTGAGGAGTATTGAGATTCACCAGGAGGTCACCCATCCGCTGCATAGTGACAGCTTTCGGAATATTAGGAAAGAGGCCTACAACGTCGAAAGAACAAAAGATCGTATCTGCAGGGAGGAGCACATTTTTTAGGCTATTGGCCAAAGTTGAAGAATTCCTGACGGAGTAGGGAGACTCAAATTCGACACGGGATTTGAACCAACGGTCCAGAAATTTAGCTAAAGAGTAGGTAGGAGATGAGATGAACGACACCACCGGCCTCATTGGCATATCAACTTTATGGACCTTAGGTAATCCGTAGAGGAGGGGGGGAATAGGGTTAGGATTAAGAATGGCTTTCTTCATTCGCTCACTCCTAATGATGACAGAACACCCATTAACAACATCCCGAACTTCCTGGACATGTTTGGGAAAACTGAAGCTATTATTCACTTTTGCCCCACACTGCCGAAGTACATCATACATCTTAGAATCATAAGAAGACTTCTCCATCACAACCAAAGAACTACCTTTATCGGCCTTAGTGATAACAAGTCCCTCCTCCTTTACCTTCTTCTGCAATCCCTTGATCACTCCACTCACCTTGCCGTTCATACGGGTGAGGGGGGTGTTGCGGATTTAGTATTTTCTGCGGTTTTTTGTATTGAGTTACTTCTTTTTCTTTTTTAGAAGTATCACCTTTTTTCGTATTATGGATAGCCGTACCTTGCAATCTCGCATCAATTCAATATATGTAATATTAATCGTCGTCTATAATTCATTTCTTCTTCTTTCTTCTCATTATTTTCACTGTTAAACGAGCCGTAAGCTGTTTTGTCTTGTGTCTTTGGCTCTTTTATTTGTTTTGCGTTTTATCAATCCTGTTTGATTCATCATTCGATGATTTGATGGCGGCTTTGAAAATTTGCGTTATCGTTGTAGTGGTATTAATATTACGCGAATAAAATGAAGCAATTATTGAGGAATAAGGTGGGAACGCGACAACGTGAAAAGTGTCTGTTATCATGAGTAACGTTCGCGTAGTAATAAATTTGATTGAACGTTCAGATCGTAAATTTATTTTCTATCGATGAATAGGTAATCGCTCATAAAGTTTAGGTACCTAGGTAGTTCACTTTATTACAGAATAGAAGAAAAGTGATAAGAGATGAATTCTTGAAATCGGTTCGAACAATTTGAATGAAAGTAGAGTATTGAAGCGGTATAGCAGAAATAAATACCGCAAATGATCGTTGAGTACCGTGATCTAAACATGATCGGTATCGAGCTACAATGATTGTACCAAGTATTTAGTGTATATCGCAGTTGATGTTTTCATTCTAGTTTCTATTATCTGAGTTCGCAATTCTCCTATTTTCTTCCTTCTTCAACAATAGGACACGTCATATTAAACTGGAAGACAATTATCATGACATTGCGGCTTGTATGGGTACTTATCCTTATCTCATAACGAGAATGACAAACGTGGGAAGTTAGTTACGTGTCTTGTGCCGAGAGTTTTTGTCAAAATAAGTGAATCATGGCTCGTTCCTTCGATGAAAATTTTGAGGTAGATGTTGGAAGGGAATAGTGTCAGGAATGTTATCACTTCTAGTTGCTGTCGACTATTGACAGTTCTTACTTGAGGTTATTCCAAATCAACGAAATTATTGATTGTTGGGTGTTTGTTTTTATCAAATAGAAGAAAAGTGATAGGAGGAATTCTTGATCGATTGGTGGGAGCCATGAATTAAATTATTGGAGTATTGAAGCGGTAAAGCATTATGAATGAATGAATGATTGTTGAGTAGGGATCCTGAATTAAACTTGCAGTTGGTATTGAGTTTTCTCATATCGACGGAAAGTGAATAAGTAGTATAAAATATTTAGGCTGTGAATGAAGTGGAATAGATTCAAGCCGACCCTGCTACTTTGTCGCCTGCGACATAGCTTGTTTATACCTAAGATACTTCGTTCCATGGCTCTCTGTGTAGATCTAATCTTTTCTAATTGGACTTTAGTGAGGGCCCATGTTTGAGCTCCATACGTCAGTACTGGTATTACGCACATGTTAAATATTTTTGTTTTGGCTTGCAGACTCATGTTTCCTTTAAATATTTTTCCTAAGGCCCAATAACTTCTCCACGCTTTTTCTTTCCTGATTTGTATTATCTTATCCATGCCTTTTTGAAACGATATATTTTGTCCCAAGTACGTGTAGTTCTCAACTTTTTCGATCTGATGTGCGCCTACATTAAGATGTGTGTCATTGGTATTACTCATATATTTAGTTTTATTAATGTTTTCCTGAAGACCCACCTCCCTACATTTTCTGAATAGTTCTTTTGCCATTTTTCCTAGTCCCTCATTGTTCTCGTGTATCAGCACCACGTCATCAGCGAATTTCAGATTATTCAATTTTTCTCCATTGATTGACACTCCGTAATCCTCCCAGTCTATTTTTTTGAATGCTCCCTCCAAAGTACAAGTAAACAGGTTCGATGAAAAGGGATCCCCTTGCTTGACTCCTCTCTGTATGTCGAAAACTTGTCCTTTTCCCTCAATTCTGATGTAAGCTTTAGAGTCTGAATATATTTTTTCCAAAACTCTTATCACTTTCCTATCGCAACCTGCCTCTTCTAAAGTCTCCCATATACTGTTGTGTTCATTTGAGTCGAATGCTTTCTTAAACTCAATAAACAAAAGGTGTATTTTCAAATTGTATTCATTCGCTTTTTCCATGACTTGACCTAACGTGTGTATATGATCGACTGTAAAAAAACCCTTTTCTGAAGCCTGCTTGTGCTTTGTCCAAAAAGCCATCAAGTTGTTTATATGATCTGTCTTTGAGAATTGTCATAAATCCCTTGCTGATACACAATGAGAGACTAATAGGTTCGTAATTCTCTATTAGTGATTTGTCACCTTTCTTATGTAGCAGAATGATTTCTGAAATTTCCATTGTTCTGGAATGGTTTCAGTTTCTATAATTAAATTGAAGATTTGGGTGAGTGGTTGTGTGATACTTTTTGAAAAGCGTAGTAACAGTTCATTTCCTATGCGGTCTGGCCCCGGGGATTTGTCCCTTTTCAGACGAAGGATCATATTTTCTACTTCGCGTTCGATTATAGGAGGGAATGGAATTTCTATGTGCAATTTGCTTCTGTATTCGCCCTTCTTAAAGGTTTCTACGTTGGAAAGGGGTTGGGTATGTTGCTTTGCATTTATTTGTCTGTAGTGATCTGTAGCAATGTCTAATACTTTTTTCTTCCCATATGTTAGTGTCCCCTCTTCATCTCTCAGCTTGTTCATTACCTCGAAGCCAGTAGCGAGTGTTTTCTCAAATTTCCTTATTGACCAAGTTTCCTCAATTATTTCCTTTGTTACTTCTTCCTCGAACCTCCAAATATCCTTTCTTATCTCTTTCCTTATGCATTTTTGTAATTCTGTTAATTCGATTTTTTGGGGCAGGGTCAATGATTTCAACTTTTTGAGCTTTTATTGTTGTTCTATGAGATCTTTAGTATTTGCAGTCAGCTTATCATCTGTCTGTATTATCTGTTTTTCCTTCCCATACTTTAACGCCGTTTCTTTTATTATTCTCTCAAGCAGGTTATAAATATCCTGAACTTCTCTCGTCTTTACGTTTTCCCATTGTTTTTCTAGTTGCTCAGTTATATATTTGTTGGCACTGTCAATATTATATAGAGGGATTATCGTACCGTATTTGGCTGGGATCTGTTTTTCTTTTTATGGTTGAGGTAATGAGCTCATTTAGAAATTTTCAGTCTACTTCTTACTATTCTGTGATCTGATGAAAAGGGGAATCTTGACGTGGGTGATACATCCATCACTACAGACAAGTCATTGATCAATAAGTGGTCGATTGTATTTTTAGTACGCCCTTCGGGAGAAACCCAGGTCCATTTTCGGTTTGGTTTCTCGCAAAAAAATGAGCCTGCAACTTTTAGCCCCCCACTAAGCGCCAAGTCTATCGTTGTACTTCTGTTATCATTCGATGTATCTGTTGCGTATTTCCCTACACAATTATTTATCGCTTCTGAAGCTCCTATTTTACTATTAAAGTCTTCCATTATAATTGTGTAATACTCTTGTTCTCTGTTCATAGTCGTGGTGTTGGGATTGGTAGAGTTTGAATCGGTGGATTCAGCGGTCTCGTCGTCCCACGGTGACCGCGTGCCGGCTTGGGGCGAATGCCTACGAGTTTGGTTTACATTTTATTTGGTTACTGAACGCGATCGTGTAGAGCTCGTGTTTCCTGATCCACTCATCTACTGATCGCCTTTCGTATTGCTGCGCGTAAACCGTTGTACGTGATTCTCGAGCGTTTGTTGACCCCTTTTTTGTGGTTTGGCCTTCGTTGTGTTCGGTTTCTTCTTTGTCTCGGACGCCTTCATTTGCGACAGTTCTGCCTGCCCCTGATTCTGATCTGGAGCTTGAGTTGAGTGATCCTCTTCAATAGACGTGTTTCTGCTAATAGAAGATGCTTGCGTCATCCTGTTTGTTTCCTCTACACCCTTGTCGTCGTAGACTGGAAGCTGATCATCTTTCGTCACCCGTGTTATCTTACTATCCTCGTTTTCCTTGATGAAGACTTTTCCGTTACTATACCATGCCTCATGAAGTAGATTTTTCTTGACCAAAAATTTTGCCTTCCTCAGTAGAAAAGAGTTTAGTTTGGTCAGGTGTTCGTCGATGAAAATATTCTCGCCAGTTATTGCGCTCTTCAGCTTTATCGCCTTCGAGTTTCTTATCAACTTATATTTCAGATCCAGGTTATTTAGTCTCACGATAATGCTTGGAGTCGCTTCGCGCCGACCTAACCTCAGTCAATGTATTGCGCATACATCTCCGTAATTTACCTCACAGTCGAGTTCGTTGGCTAGTCGCATAAAATTCTCTCGAAGTGTCTCTGGGTTTTCTTCTCTGGCTGCACTTTGCGGTACACCTTTTATAATGACATCGAATTTCTTGCTGTATTGCTCTAAATCTGCTACTTTTTGCTCCAAAAAATCGTTCTTTTCTTTCAATGTGTCGACCTCATCTTTCAACACATTTACCTCTTCGATTATTCCCGTGAGTTTCATATTGTTGTCTTTGACCATATCGTGTATCGGATCCAAAAATCCTTTCAGCCATTTCTTGCTATCTTCGTCCAACATTTCCGATAGATTGAGAATGAACTTGTTTCAACAAGAACCTGTTTTGACTTGAACTGTTCTATAATCACTGTAACACCGCGTATTTGTAGATAACGATATACAATTCAACGCGCGGACGAAACTTCCTATCACCGTGCTTGTTCGCACCAAACTCAATAATGAGAATATGCGACCGTGCAAATAGCTTGATCAGATCAAAAGGAAAATTTTCTGGCTCTTCCCGCACATTTGCCATATAAAAATAAATTATGGACAAGAGTTTTTATTTTATTGCACGACGTTTCGATGTACTAGACATCTTCATCAGGTGACGGTGAATACAAAACTAAACTAAACAAGAGAAGACAAGAGAGAAATGAAATGAAAAATCGTAAAATAGATGACTCGTATAAGAGTACACGAAAGTACAGGAAAAATATATAAAGATCAACTCTCGACAATGAGACTACCATACAACATCTTCATGTTACTATCCCGCTTAAAATTAACAGTATTAGATTTTATAATTTCAATGGTTTCTCTTATTTTACGTTTTTTAGTATTATACTAGCACGAGGCGCGCCTATCACGTTTCCTTTTTACGGCTGTCTGAAAAACTGTTCTACTGTAGAATATTTTGTAAAAAAGTTTTCCTTTGATAGATTATTTGGCACCTTTTTCAAAATATGAACGTATTATTATTTTTTTTTTTCATTAACAGACAGAAGAAGTAAAAAATTTTTAATAAATCATTTGTAAATAAAATCTTTATGGAAAGAACGTAAATGAAAGTCAATAACCTCAGTGAATTATCCAGATAATTTTGCTCTGGATATTGAAGATATTGAAGGAAAAAGAAATAAAAATTCCCTAGATAACTTTCCTTTAGATTTTAATGCAAACACAAAGTTTTCACAGCTAAATTTGAGAATGGTAGGCTATATGAGACAAAGAGAGTAATTTAATTCTGGGGTTCAATCTTATTCAGGATTCACACTTTTTTTTTCCAGTTATTTGTTTTTGTGTTTTTTATCTCATCATACTCGTACAATCTGATGAGTTTTTTTCAAGTTTTTTTTTCTTTATCAATTTTCTTCAATTTTACACTCTTTCTCTCTTGTTCTTCCATACAATAGTTTT
Source organism: Aspidiotus destructor (assembly GCA_035079395.1). Classification (NCBI taxonomy): domain Eukaryota; kingdom Metazoa; phylum Arthropoda; class Insecta; order Hemiptera; family Diaspididae; genus Aspidiotus; species Aspidiotus destructor. The sequence goes on from JAVHKZ010000007.1 coordinate 12,202,930, forward strand.
CTTCGTCGTTCTACATGTCTTCCGAGTTGTTCTCTTCAGTTGTTCTCTTTGTCAGTATCATGCTCTTCCATTTCTCCCTCTCTTCCTCTCCCTCTTCTCTAATCTTCTAACTCATCTCCTCTTACTATTTATAATGGTAATAATTAATTCTGTGCACCGTCTTCCTTCTCTGATCTGCAATTCAAAATGGAAGAAAAACGTTTTGATTCTAAGATTAGTCGATTCATTTCCCCCTTTCTCTTTCTGTTTTTCTCGACATAAGGTTGTCTTTGAAATCTTGTTTTTGTTAGAGGTTAACAGTGCTCTTAATGGCATTCCTCTCTTAAATCTCAAGCCACAATTAGTTTTATGATTTATCTTTTTTACATGCAAATAAACCAACTTCTTTCTTTGATCTCGACTTGATTGTGTCCTAGTTTTCAAAATTTTTTTCCTCCATGTAGCTCACTTGAAACAAACTTTCTCAAGGCCTTCCATATATTCTTTGGGGTTCACTTATCTCCAACTAACAGTTATTCTTGACATTGAGTCCTGATTTCTGTAATTCGCTATTCTATAGGGATCATTCCATTGAATCCTGATGATGTTAGATCCTCCCAGTTTATGTTATGTATCAACTACCTAATTTAAATTAGGATTCAATGAGGAACTTGTTCTATGAGGGTAAGGACTCTCGCCATTTGCCCAGAATGATGGTTGAAGTTTTCCAAGTCCCCCTCCTGTCATATTATCTCAAAAGTTAAAATTTCCCTCTCTCACCCTATATAGCTTGAAAGTTCCACAGTTACCCTCTCGTCATAATAGTATGGCTCCATGCACAAAATTTTCAGTTTTTTTTCTTTTCATGGTTCATTTAAATTTTTTAACACCCTTCTTTCATACATAGCTCAGAAGTCTAAAATTTTCAAGTCCCTCCGATCATATTTAGCTCAATTTTTGAAATTTTATTGAATCCAAAACTTTTAATGAGTGAACTTTTCGGGACTCCAATTTTGAATACAATTCTCAATATTGAAAGCAATCTGTCCGATGGAGAAGTATCTGTGAATTATTTGTTCAACTTTGTCAAGAGAGCCATTGTTTTTTAAAATCTTCTATTAAACTTATCTTGGTTGAATTATAGAAATCTGACCAAACGCTTCATTACAATCTCGATTCAATCCACATCCCTGCAGAATCGCACCCCCTATCTTTCCAGAATTTCTCATATTTTCTTCATTTTACACCCTTTCTCTCTTATTCCTCCATACAATCTTATTTTTACTTTTCTTTGTCGTTCTCTGAGTCTTCCAACTTGTTCTCTTCAGTGATTCACCTTGTCAGTATCATGCTCTTCCATTTCTCCCTCTCATCCTCTCCTTCTTCTTCAGTCTTCTGCATCTATCTCCTCTAATTATTCATACATGGTAATTAATTCTAGATGTCGTCCTTCTCTAATCTGCAAATTAAGAGAAGAAAATTGTTTCAATTTGATTCATTTTCTCCCCCCCCCCTCCTTCTTTCTCCTTTTCTCTAGATTAAGATTGTTTTTGAAATTTAGTATTTGTTATAGGTTTACTTTTGTAGGTTATTACTGTTTTTTCAATCTCTACGCATGATTAGTTCTATGATCTCTCTTTCTTTCATACAAACCAACTAATTCCTCCTTCTGTTCTCGAGTTGATTGCGTTCAGATTTTGAAAATCCCTTCCTTTATCTAGCTCAATTGGAACAAACTTCCTTCAATTTATTCCTTAGGGTTCATTCATCTACAACTAACAGTTATTCTTGACGTCGAGTCCTGATTTCTATAAATCTCTTTCCTAGCCTGTAATCTTGTCAACTACCTAATTTAAATTAAGGTTTAATAGGAAACCTATTCTATGGGGAGGTGGGAGGGAGGATTTTTGAAAATTTTGGCGTCTCATCATCTATCAAAAATGATGGTTGAAATTTATCCAAATCATAATTATATAACTCGGAAGTCCAAATTTTTCTATGTTCTACTCGTATCATATGTACATAGCTTGAAAGCTGAAAAGTTTTCTAATCTACCCTCTCATCATAATTATAGATATACCTCAATCTCGCATCAATTCGACACAACATTTTTCCAATTACAACTCCTCTGATGTTCATATATTTTCCGCAATTTCCTCTCCTGTCATATACAGCTAGATGCTTGATATTTGGAATGTTTTCAATACATCTTCTTGGTGGTTGAAAATTTTCCTCGCCTCCCTAGGAATCATATATACCTCGAATATCTAAATTTTTCCAAGTCTCTCCTGCAATAGTTGGCTCAATTTTTAAAATTTTGAGTCCGACTTCTTTGATGGTTCAGCCTTCTGGAACTCGAATCAAAACCAATCCGTCCCATAGAAGAAGATCTGTGAATTCCATTTTTAACTTCGTTAAGAAAGCCATTGTTTTTTACAATTTTCAATGGAACTCTTTTTAGTTTAATAATGGAAATCTGACCAAAAGTTTCATTACAATCTTCATTCAATCCACATCCCTGCAGAATCGCACCCCCTATTTTTCCTAATTATATTTCTTGATCATTCCCAACTCACCCATTCTCATCTTTTCCTGAGTCTCACCGTTGTGTAAATCTAATCATTAGGCAGATAATCTGACAACCTTATCACCTTTTTTCATATCCTGCTTTCCAAAATTAAGAATACTTCCTACAATGTAACCTAAGTCATATCCCCTGCCTTGTGTAATTACTCCCAAACAGTTTCTAACCCTTTCAACTACTTGCCTTACTCAATTACTTCAATTAATTTGTACTTATCCGGTCTTTGTCTCCAGACTAAAAATTGAAGCCTCTCCACCTGTCTCGACTCCTCCTTTCGATTATCTTCCCTACTTCATGATCTTATTCTTTGCTTCTCACTCCATTTCTTATTCTTATTTTTAAAGCACGCAGGTAGCCTATTTTTAGTAACGGTTTGTATTATTATTTTTTTTTGTATTATTTATTTTTTTTTGTCTTTCTATTTTGATTTTACCTATTTCTTATAAAATCCTCCAGTAACTATCTCTGGATACGGTAGGTATAAATTCTATTGATTCTCAAGCTCCTAAGGCGCTAGAGGTATTCTCGCTCAATGTAAACAAACATCGCAGGATGTTCCCATCTGAGAAAATGAAAATGAAGTGGTATCTACGTACGTGTAAATTCCACTTCATTTTTCTGGGAACATCCCTTCCACAATGTTTGTTTACATTGAGCGAGAATACTTCTAGCGCCTTAAGGATCCAATAGATAAGAAAATACTTCATAGAAAAGAATTTTTCTTCAATTGTTCGTAGCAAAAATACAAAATATTCAGTTTTAGCCAAATTGTTATAAGGTATCTCCGTGCTGAGGCATGAAGGGTCGCAATTACGGTGTGGGATTACTTCTTATGAATTGCTAAGTAATTTAATTCCACCAATATAAATACAGTGATACGATACGTGTAAATTTGGCATATATAGTAATAGAGTACACGTAATATTTGGTTTATTTGGTTCTAGCTATATTTTAGCTAAATTGTATCGGGTAAATTAGGTATGAATCGCGGTGAGGAAACGGGAACGCTTTTACAGTTGCGTTCTAGGGAACATCAATCAATATACCTAACTTTAGCCTAAATTTCACAATTCTTGAACAACAAAAAAAATCATTTGCCAGGCATTTGAAGATTGCGGTAGCGATTTTTTATTGAATACGAAAGAAAAACGCATTCTTAAAACTGATAAGACATTATAGCTATTTTTCAGCTATTTTTCAGCTATTTTTTCGGAAGATGGGTATCGAGATTGAAGAGCGGCGAAGAAAACGTTACAACTCGCGTATTTTACCTAGCAAAATTAAATAATTTTTTAGCTATTTTTTAGCTAATTGTTTACAAAATCAGGCAACGGGCATGAGTCGCAAGGGAGTGCACAGTAATACGGTTTTTAGTATAATAGATTCATACAAAAGAATACGAGCTTTACTGAAATCAAATTTATGCGAGGAGACTCTGGAATGAACCGCTAGAGCAGTCTCATCATTGAGATTTTCTTCATCCTTCTGATGCTGTTTTTTTCTTCGGCATGGTAAAAATGTTCTCGGAAGATATAAGGATGTCCTTCGGTCTCGATAAATGCAGAAGACTAGAAGCAAGCGCAAATGATGCTACGTGCGGTGGAGGACAAGAAGAAAAAGATCAGCCAAGCGAGGAAGAAATACAAGAGATGAAAATCGGAGAAACATATCGATATCTAGGTATTGAACAAGCAAGAAGAACAGAACATCGCATAATGAAGGAAGAACTTAAGAAGAAATTTGTTGAAAGATTAAAATTAGTCCTCAACACAGGACTAAACAGCAAAAACGTAGCAAAAGCGATCAATACATACGCTGTCCCTGCCCTTACATACTCCTTTGGTATACTTAATTGGTCAGAAACAGAGCTGGAAGAGATGCAGCGGAAAGTACGAACCTTGATGACGAGGTTTAGAATGCTACACCCGAAAGCGGCGGTAGAACGACAAATACTACCAAGAGCTAGAGGAGGCAGGGGAATTCTCAGCCTAGCACGATTACATGAAAATCAGGTGCAAAATATAAGACAATATTTCCAGAAACAAAAATCAAGAACAGCATTACACAAAGCGATTGTCAATGCAGATAGGGGACTGACGCAGGTGGAGTTACAGGAAAACTGTGAGGAAGATCGCAGGATTAAAATATCGCAATATATGGATGAGAAGGAGAAACAGTGGAAAAGTAAGGTTTTGCACGGACGATACCACGCCGAACTGAATAAGGAGGAAATTCACAAGGAAGCGTCCTTAAAATGGCTAAAAGATGGTTATTTATACCCAGAGACTGAAGGGTTTATAATGGCCATCCAAGATGAAGTAATAAATACACGGAATTACCGTAAATATATTATAAAGGATGCCACTATAGAGAATGATAAGTGCCGAAAGTGTGGTAAAATAAGCGAAACGATCCAGCATCTGACAGGAGCCTGTGAAAATCTAGTGGCTAAGGAGTATAAGGCAAGACACGATGATGTGGCCAGGGTAATACATAGCTTGCTCGCCAAAAGGTATCACTTTGAAAAAAATTTACAACCTTACTACAGGTATGAACCTCAAAAAGTAATGGAAAATGAGGATGCTGTTTTATACTGGGACCGAACCATTTATACGAGAAATACACTTGAGCACAACAGGCCGGATATAGTTGCGAAAGATAAGGCTATAAACACAGTATACCTAATTGATATAGCGGTGCCGAATACCAACAATATTCTGAGAACAGTTCAGCAAAAGATTACCAAATATATCGAGCTAGCGAAGGAAATCGAACAGCAATGGAAAGTGAAAACGAAAATACTCCCCATCGTCTTATCAACAACGGGAATTATACCAAAGGCAACTGTGAAGAATATTGAGGAAATCGGAGGTACCTGGACTGAGCTACGGAGCATGCAGAGAGCTGCCATAATTCATACAACAGGAATTGTGCGAAGAGTCATCGGCGAATAAGAGACACAACCGTAGTAGACCTGGACATGAATATCCCTCTACTATGTGAATGCGAGGCACGGGAAGCCTTTGAATGGGAATAATAATAATAATAATAATAATAATAATAATAATAATAATAATAATAATGAGCCTTTATTTTTTCGGTAGATTATACAATATTTTAAGGTAATACTTAAATTAGTAATGCCTACCGGACGCCCTTTCCTGGGCATAGGCCTCCCCAACCCTTCTCCAAGCATCTCTATTTTTTGCTGTTCTACTCCATAGAACTCCTAATTTTTGATCTATTTCGTCCCGCCACCTTCTTCCCGGTCTTCCTTTTCTTCTTTTATTTCCATAAGGTACCCATTCTGTGACCACTTTGCTCCATCTTTTTTCTTCCATTCTCGCTACATGTCCTGCGTACTTTATTTTCATTTTCCTTAAGGTTGTTAGAATGTCTTCCACTCCTGCCCTCTCTATTAATTCCTCGTTTCGTATTTTTTCTATTCTTTTTATTCCTATTTTGCTTCTGAGTAATTTTCTCTGTAATATTTGTATTTTATTGGATTGATTTTGTATTAAGTACCAGGTTTGCGCACCATATGTGATCACCGGTATAATGCATGATGTCATGATTTTTATTTTCGATTCAAGGGATATTCTACTTTTAAAGATTCTTTTGAGGGACCAGTATGCTTTCCAAGCCTGTCTTTGTCTAGATTCTAACTCTTTACCCATTTTCTTTTCAAATGACATGATTTGCCCCAAGTACTTATATTCTTCCACTTTTTCCAGTTCTGTTTCCCTTAAGTATATCTTCCCTCCTTCTACGTTCGACATATATTTTGTTTTTCCAATATTTATTTCTAATCCCGCTTTTGCACTTTCCTCTACCAGGTCTGAACACATCTGCAAACCGTAGATGGCTTAAGTATTTTCCTTGTATTTTTAAACCTATATATTCCCACTGTAGTCCTCTGAATACTTCCTCTAGAGCTGCATTAAATAAATTGGACGACAGGGGATCTCCCTGCTTTACCCCTCTCCCTACCCTGAATGTTGGTCCGATCTTGTCTGTTCTAACATAAGCTTCTGAATTTTCGTACATTTTATATATTAATTCAATTTCATTTTTGCTTAATCCCTGTTTTTCTAATGCCTTCCATAGGTAGGGTTGGTTTACTGAATCGAATGCTTTTCGGAAGTCTATGAATACAAGGTGTATTTCTATTTGATATTCTTTTGTTTTTTCGAAGATTTGATTTAATGTGTGGATATGGTCGATTGTAGAATATCCTTTCCGGAAGCGCGCTTGTTCTGGGGGTTGATTCTCATCTAACTGACTATATATTCTGTTTTTAAGGACTTTTGCAAAGATTTTGTATATGTTACGCCGAATTCACGCAATTGAGGAATGCGCGCAGTAAGTAGAAATTTTGATGAAAGCGCGCACTCAGCAACCTCTTTGCTGAGTGCGCGCAATCGAAAGGAAGTAAATCATTTTTGACACGTATTCGGCAACCTTTTTTTGCTGAGTGCGCGCTTCCAGTGAAGGGGTAATAGGCAAATACTTGGGGTAATAGGCAAATATTTGTAACTTGATTGACTTATCACTACTGTATTTGGAAGGGTTGATTTTATCATTTAGTTCACATTTTAGAATGTCGCTACATTCACCGCTGCGCTGCAATTATTGTCGCCAGCAATGTGCGACAAAAAGGTGCGCGGGTGTCAAGGCCGGGTTGCCCTGTAATTCAGCTTGTCACGGTGGGCAAACGTGCGAGAATAACAAAAAGTAGGCTCATACATTTCCGTTTCTTTTTTCTTACAATTTGAATCACAACTCAGATGCTCACTCATCATGATTCATCTATGTATTATTTTCATCCTGTTCGACTAAGATTTCTTATATTTTGTTTTCTTCTCAAGTTCTATACTTCTCAAATCGTTACAAACTGCAAAAAATACGATCACTTCGCTGTATTACGTACGAATGCTGTTATTTTTATGCTGAAATAAACAAGATGAATATTTCTACCTCACAACTTTGTATTAGTACCTGGCGCTAGAACTTGACAATAACTTCTTAGTAGTGCACGCATTCGGCAACTGCACAAAAACAGTGCACCTATCACCAAAACTGTTCATGTGCTGAATGCGCGCAATCGGCTATAATCTGCCGCTGATAGTGCGCAGTAGTGCACGCATTCGGCGACTGCACAAAAACAGTGTATCACCAAAATCTTATCATCAGTGCTAGGCTCAAATTTCTCCTCTCCGAATTTTTCTTTTGTTTCTTTTATGATCTTTTCAAGTATGTCGTATTTTTTCTGAACTTCACTACACTCTTTGCTTTTTTCCATCAACTCGACTTTACTTTGAATATATTCTCTCGCCTCTTGAATCTTATGTTCTGGTATAATGAGTTTTTTCCTCCCTTCATACTTACTGTATGCTTTGTATCTTGCCCTGTTTGGTATTTGTATTGTGCCTCTTCCTATTCTATGGTCTGACGGGAAGTTGAAGCTTGAAATAATCGAGACATCTTTTATTATTGTTAAATCGTTAAACAGGAGGTGGTCTATTTCGTTTTTTGTTTCCCTGTCCGGAGATATCCATGTCCATTTTTTACTTTCTCTTTTTTCAAAAAATGTATTCGCAACTTTCAATCCACAGTTATAGGCAAAATTTATAAGGTTTTCCCCATTTTGATTCCTCTCCCCTAAGCCATGTGGGCCGATACATGTGTCTTCTTTTCTTCCTTTTCCTACTTTGCTATTCCAATCTCCCATTACGATTGTATAGAACTCCTTCTCCTTCTCAACTGTGTCTCGTACTTTCTCATAGAAATGATTTAACTCTTCCTCTTGGGCTTCTAATGTTGGTGCATATACTTGGATCACGGAGATGTTAATTTTATTCTGAAGTTCTATTTTAATAGTACATATTCTTTCATTTATCCCTTTTATTTCTTTTATTCTGTCCCATAAACTACTTTTTATATACCAACCTACTCCTTTATATCCCTTTGTTTCCCCAAAATAGTAAAAGTAGTTTCCATTTTTTCGTTTAACTAGTTCTTCTCCCTTCCTTCTTACCTCGGCTAACCCTACGATATCCCATTTTACTTTGTTTAATGCAAACTCTAACTCCCACATCCTTTCCTCACTAGTTAACCCACGACAATTAAAGTACATAATTTCCAAATTATCTAACCTTTTACAAGCATCTGGTGTTTCTGGTTGGGGGTAATCAGCCGTTCCTCCCCACGATGGCTGAATTCGGCTTGGGGAAGGTACACCCGTGTGTACTTGGGAGTCCGGTTCGGCATACATCTTATTCTGCTAATTATTCTTTCTAGTTCCCCTGCTACCGGTTGGACCTGTTGCTCCGCTTCTCTCGCTGTGGTCGCCTTGGCTGGATACTGATCCTGCTCTGGATTTACTTCTAGTGTGAATTCCATCGTGAATTACCGCCTTGAATTTTTCCAGTTGTTTTTCGTCTGTAATCCTTACGGCTTGGCCATTTTCATCTTTTCTAACGAATATCTTTCCCTGGTTTTCCCACGCGAATTGAACTGCTCCCTCAGCTCTCAGGTCCCGCGCTGCAGTCAATAGCTCCATGTTTCTCTTCGTAAGATGATTATACACCGCGATTCCATCTTGTAGGCGACAAGCTTTCGAACTTTTAACCAACCTTCTTTTTTTACTTCTACTGTTCAAGCGTACTATCACTGGTCTAATCCCCTCTTTTGACGGTAGGCGGTATATCGCGTTTATGTCCCAGATCTCTAACTGTACGCCTAGACTTTTTCCAACTTCTTGAACGCTTTCGATAATATCGTCTTCAGTTTCGTCTTTCTTTTCTTTTACACCACGGATTATTACATTTGATATACGGCTATACTGCTCTGCATCGTTGATACGCTGATATACGAAGTTTTCTAGCTTTCTCACATCCTCGTACAATTCTTGATTCATTGCCGCATATTTTTCGACTTCCTTCTTCAGCTCATTTATTTCGTGTTTATTTTCGGTTTTGATTTCTTCTTTTGCGTTCTCTATCATTTCTTTGACTTTACCTACTTCGTCGGCAATCAACTTTCGTATTTGTTTGATTAAGTTATCGTCGTTACCCATAGTTCAGAATCTTCGTAGGATACGAATGTACGGGCAAAATTGCGGTTGAAACAGGATTGATCCTGCACGGTGTAGCTTACACTTGTAAAACGTATACCAGATAACCGAGCAGCACAGATAATACGAACAACACGATTTAGCACAACCAGTTTGTAGGTCTTCTCAAATCGTGATAAAGGGAACTTTCCGTAAATTTATTCAATTTGCACCAATGGCCTGCCATACACGAGCGGATTCAACCGATTTCGTTCGCTCCGCCCATTTATCCCACACTGCTGATTGTGAGTAAGCGAATGAAACGTGAATCTTTCAGTCAGGTCTGAAAGATTGCGATTGGGAATCCGTTAAAAAATCCACCTGTGTATGGCAGGCTAATAACTTTGAGCGCGCATTTTGTTAGAGCATGTATTATGACTTCACGCTCATATAGAAATTCATCGCGAAAGTTGGTAGGGTAGGCAAAGTCTGTAAAGCCATGCCCCTCCTCCAAGTACCATACTCTAGCGTCTCACATTACTAGTTCTACTCCTCTACTCAACTATTCAAAATTATACCTACTCAAAGAGTAAAGCCACAATAATTACCGCAATATTTCTTAACTACTGAGCGCTTTTGGCTGAACAGCTATTCTCAAAGTACAGAAAGAAGTCGCTTTCTATACTTTGAGAATAATAAATTCGAACTTTCAATTTTGCATTATATTTGTTCGTATCGACCACTGCTACTCCTGGTGATGAAGTTGCCTCTTTGGTTGCCTTATGCACTGCACCATAAGAGGCGGGGAGAGGAGAATCAACGTGGCCCAGAATCCAAGCTAGTGTGAGGTGTGTGAAAAACAAGAAATATTTGCTGGACGAGTGAGCTGTTGGAGGAAATATCTGCAATAGCATGCAGAGATGACAGAATGACAGGGAGTCTGTTCATCAGGGGTACTATTTTTGTCTCGGTAAAACGCTGGCTAGTACCCCAATATTAGCTGATTGAAACTTTGTGAATCTAAATTAAAATACGTTATTGGTGACTGGGCCTCGGTGAATTGGAGATAAGATTCAGTTCTGTTTAGTCCCGTTTAACTTGAGTTATAATTGAGTAGACCTATCAAAAAATGTATATTCAGATTATTCTGATATATGTTATGGCGTAAAATTGCTAGGATTTCATCCACCAATTAGACCTTTTCCCATATGACGTCACAGCACTGATAATGTGAGCAAAAGAGCAAAGATACCCACAAATATGATCGATAGTATGCGATTATTTTCGAGTTTGGTCCCATTGTTTTATCGATTGCCATTAGAATAACATGGGAACGATTCGATCATTTGCTAATATTCAAAAATGAGAAATAAATAAGAAATCAAAGTTCCATGCTCAGAAACTAAATGTTCTCAACTATTTCAAAATGTACTTCTGGTTCATAATTTATTCTTTAATTATAAATACGAGTAAGTGATCGAAACGGTCCTATGTTATTCTTATGGAGCAAAAAGGTGGCTGGCCCACAGCTGCAGTTAGCAGCCTGTTTACACGTCACTGGGAAAAGGTCTATTTTAAAATTAAATAAAATTCGATTTGCTTAAGTACAAAATTCTCTGACTGTTATTAATTTGTTATTGATAATTTTGTAAATCTACAGTAGATCAAAATTTCAACCTCTGAGCTGTATATGACGGGAGAAGTGCTTGTACATCTCCGAACATGGTACTTCTTAGGGGAAAAGGCCTCTTGTCAATCGCAGAGCATACCTTTAGTACAAACACTCCAAGCAATATAGGCTGATCTATTAATATTTTCCTTGCTTCCTCCATGACGAACAATTCTTTTTTGATTTCCTCCTTCTAATACTGAATCATTTTGTAGCGGTTGGCAGCATCCCGAGCAAACAAAACCTTTTTTTTTTTGAGGGGAAGGGGGTTCCAAGTTCGGACTGACCCGGTGGGGCAAATTTACTGGAACGAAGTAAGATATGGCTTGCAGCGAGATCGCTCAATGCAAGGGGTTTTAACATCTTATCTAGGTAATTTGATTAGGTACTTGTCGCCTGCAGAGACTTATCAAGATGATCTACGACTGCACTGAACAAGTTACTGGAATGAATTGTTGAAATTATGCATGCTACTCAATTTCATAAAAATACCTGCAAGCGTCTGGATTATTAATCATCGCAGAATGTCTTACAAGACTTAATAAACTCTTTCCAAATTACTCTTTTTGGCCAAAACATCATATCCTTGTTCACTATTCGCAAGTAATGCTTCCAATGGGTCCACCTGTAGCGTCACAGCTTTTCAGAGGGGGTGCTGAAAGTGTAGCCTAACTTATGCCCGCAAAAGTTGAGCCCGAAAATAAGAATCCAGGGATGCCACTCTGTCCTGTTGAACATTCTAAAAGGATTGGCCTGACAGAGAAGGCCACATTTTTGTTTAGCCCACATTTTCCTTGAAGTTTGAGGGAATTTAAATTAAATTAAATTAAATTAAAATTAAATTTAAATTAAATTAAAATTAAAATTAAAATTAAAATTAAAATTAAATTAAAATTAAAATTAAAATTAAAATTAAAATTAAAATTAAATTAAATTAAAATCAAATTAAATTAAAATCAAATTAAATTAAATTAAATTAAAATGAAATAAAATAAAATAAAATGAACCTCGAATCACCTGGGAGGTCATCCAGAAATCTGCGAGTACCACCCCGTGGGTAAAAATAAGATAAAAAATTATTTAAATTTAATTTAAATCCAGTCCGCTCGTTTGTCCCAGGAAGCAGTCGGCCTAAAATACTCCAAAGTTGACTTATACTAGAACAAAAAGTTGGAAATTTCGGAAATTTTTGAACGATGAAGAGCTTTTAAGAAGACTAGCGAAAAGACATGAGACATGATTTTTATATTTTTGGCAACGCCAAGAAATCCTTCTCACTCTTTTGCTCATGTTCCACTAGACAATTTGGAAAATGTGTCGCGTACCATCAGGAAAAATGAAGTCATAGATTGTATCTTCATAGTGGTCAAGCACGGTCAAGTTTATGGTGTTCAAAATAAAAGTACAATTGAAACAAGTCTTTTCAAAGTTTGTAAATCTAGTCTTGACCCATCAATTCTAAAGGAACTAGATGATGAAGGTGCTTCAACTTCATCTACAGCACACTTATAGGCTCAGTTTCAAAACCTCCAGAAGAGGACCAACATGAAGCGGATCATAGGTGTCTAATCACATATATTAGAGAAGATGGGAATGATTCCAGCTTACAACAGATTTTACAAGATCCATATCCTACCGATCGAGGTCATTATCGTCAGAAGGAGCTAGATTCAGAAGTGAAAAAGTTCATCATAGAGTGTGGTCCATGTCAACCAGAACGGCCTTTTCCAAACAATATCAACAACCGTTCATTCAGTGCATATACTATGAAAAATAAGGGTGGCATTGCATATCTAAGTAAACAACGGCACTGGTAGACGATTTTTGACTTCGTATTTGCACGTAAGATTGAGAAATAAGCTGTGTAGCTAACTCATAGCCAGATTTTTCCCATCAGGTTGTTATTGAAATCGATTTATTAGTCAACTCAAGAAACATGATATCGACTAAAATTTGATTGTAACAAGTTTTTTAGGTGTTGTAGAACGTATTTCTACCAGAAACTGAAAATTGATAAAAATCGGATGTATTTTAAGCCCGGTTTTCTCAGAAGTCGTCACATATTCTTTTATAACGCCTTCCTATCAGGTGGATGAACTTTGACTTACTTCAAACGTAGTTTCAACTATATCTAGTCGAGTTCTTATTTGTATTTGTTGTGCTGAATTCTGTATTCTTCATGCATCTTATGAACGTCAACACATTTACCTACTCTCTTCAATACCACTAGTGTCTGACAATTTACTGCACCACGATTGATTATTACTAAAGTAGATTATTTGCACAGACGAAAAGTACCCACACGAAAGTATGCAAAAGTACGCGTATGTTTAAACATCAAAAATGTATGTTATAGTCTTGAGTACGGAAGCTTGATTAAAATAGCCTATTGTATTCGATGTTCAAACAATACTCATCTATCCTACTTTCAAATTGTTGAACCCCGTTCTTGTGTACCTTACAAAAACACATGAGAAACTTGGCGAGTCGCCTTACTCTATATGTCGTACTATAAGTCGCTTTGGAAAATTTCGCCGTTTACAATCTGCTCAAGGCGGAATGTAAACTGCCGACAGTATGGGGAAATGATTGAAAATTTATCAATCTGCCTGATTTTTTGTAGGCAGATTGTAATCCAGGCAGTTTGTGAAATATAATTACCTTACGCAGTTCAATTAGCCCAACTTTATTCCGGCTGATTACCCGATCTTCCGATGATATGTCAGTAATAGGCTTTATAGGTCGAAATTCCTCTTCTTGATGAGAACTGTCTGCTCACCCACGCTCATGGTAATGTACTTTTTTTCTGCAGCACGTTGCTATGCAATTCAAGCTACCCCAAGCGTTAGTTCAGTTTTTTAGTGAGTGACAGCCGTATTCCCAAACAAATGGAATAGTTTTAAGTTTGCTTACCGAACCGGAAAAACTTTTAAGTAACCTCGCGAGGTTACTTAAGGGTTTTTTTCTGGACTTTCTGGGACTCTTAAGTGCACTTAAAATTATTCCGTTTGTTTGGGAATACGGCTGTAAAGATATGATGGTTGGGAAACTGCAGTATCGGTTCATTTTAGTAGATAAGGGGTGTTTGAAATTCATCGTGAGTTGACAATCTTTGGAATTTTTTTGTCATATCTAACCTTAGTCTGGGAAGGAAAGGGAAAAATTCGAGTAGAATCATCTCGATAGTCAAGTTATTCAAGAAACTTCTCCAATTCCTCATTCAAGAGAGATACCTACTCAAGTATTTTGTTGTCATAAAAATTATTTTGATGTCATTAGATCTTCACGTGATAGCTACAAATGACAAAACAAAAGGAAGAGCTAAAAAAAAGAGATTAAAATTTCCATAAACTAACCGTCGCGACAAGTCTTTACCTAATTATTAGAATTAGAATTAGAATTGTTTATTTTTCCCTCACCACTGAGCTTTTGCTTGTGTCGGTTGGGCTTGAATAATTACAACTTAAAGCTATTTTAATATAATACATTTTTTTTTTTGCTTTCGACATCGAATAGGTTGTTTTTGTTTTTTTTTTGTTTCTGTGTGCGTTGTTAAGTTCTGTTTTTTTGTACTATTTGTCGTATCTTTTTCTTGTAATTCGTTGATTTGGCGTTCAGTATTTCTTCTTTGTCATCTGTCTTTAGTTTGTTGAAGTTTTGTATTCCTTTGTAAATACTTGTTCTTTTTCCTGAGTTAGTTTTTACTTTTGGTAAGGTAATGGTTGACTCATTGTTCCTTGTTTTTCTACTTCTGTCTCGTGTGATTTTAAGGTGACCATATTTTTTCACATATTTTATAGTACTGATTTCGTGTAACTCTTCTATGGTAGGCACTACTTTGAATAGTTCTTTTGTAGGATAAATTTTTGGTTTGTTGTACAGGATTTTTAAGAATTTTTTTTGACTTTGGATAATTGGTTTCAGATTTGTTTTGAATGTTGCCCCCGATGCTGAAATTCCGTATTGGATTGTAGATTGTATCATTGCCATGTATATTAATCATTTTGTTCTCTTTGGTATCAAGTTTCTTAATTGCAATGCTAGGTAAATTTTTTTCAGTAATTTTGCTGCTATATTTTTTGATTGCTCCCTCCAATTAAGGTTCCCGTCAATATTGACCTTCAAGTACTTTGCGTTCTTCACTTTTGTTAAAGTTTGACACTTTTCTTCGTCAACGTGATTCTTTTCTCGACATGTTGTATTATGTACAAATATTTTAACTTCTTCTTCATTTTTCCTATTTTTCAGACCAAACTGTATGAGGTTAGTTTTTTTTAAATTTAATATAAAGTTGTTATCATTCAGCCAGCTTATTATTTTTCCTAGATCTTGTTCAGTTTTTTGTTTCACCTCATCCCAATTTTCTCCCTTTTCTATCATCACTGTATCGTCTGCATATGAAATGAGTTTTCCTTCAATGTCTAGCTTCCCTAGTTCATTCATATATATCAGGAACAAAATAGGTGATAATGCTGACCCTTGCGGCGTCCCCACTCTGATTTCAAGGTAGTTGCTTTCCGTTTCTCCAATTCTCACTTTTTGTTTTCTACAGTTTAGATATGACTTGAACCACTCCAGCACCCTTCCTCCACAACCTGCTTCTTCAATTTTCTTCATAAGTTTTCCATGTTCAACTAGATCAAACGCCTTTGATAGATCTTGGAAAACAGCGAGGCATTTTTCCCCATTATCTAAATATTTTATTAGTGTATTGTGTAGTTCATTAATTGCATCTTCGGTTCCCTTATTTCTCCGAAATCCTAGCTGACTTTCCACAAAGTAATTGTTTTTTTCTAGGTAAGTTACTAGTTGGTCTTTTACTGCTTTTTCTATTATTTTTGATACATTTGATAATAAAGACACCGGCCTATAGTTATTAATGTCTTGATCGTTACATGGCTTGTTTATAGATTTCTGGGAAGGTGCCGGAACTTATGCTGAGATTAATGAGATGGGTTATTGGTTTAACAATTTTGTCCCTGTTATCTTTTAGAATTTTTGCTGGAATTTGGTCCATACCTCCAGCTGCATATAATTTTAGACTGTTGATCATCTTTTTTGTTGCATATTCAGTAACCTGATCAAAATTTTCCCATACCTTCTTATTTTCTGTATTCCCTACGTATGTGTTTATCTTTATTGTAATACTAGTTTCCCCTCTGTGCTCCCTTATTTTTTCTATTTCTTTTTTGATGGTGTCTATAATATTAGTGTAGTGTTGGTTGAATACCTCTACACTATTTCCTGCATGTCTGATATTTCTTTTCCTTCAACCATTAGCTTTTTAGGATCATTGTTCTCCCTTTTTCCCTTCCCATTTTTTACAATCTTATTAAGAGTTTTCCACATTTCCTTACTATTGAAGGGGGTGTTTCTAATTTGGCTTTCGTAGTATTCTGTTTTTTTTTCTTTTATCAAAGCTGTTACCTCATTTCTGTACTTTCTATACTGCCTATTCAGTTTCTGGTCTTGAGGTTTTTTCTTCGTCTCTAAGTGGAGTCTGTCTCTATTCTTTATTTGCTGTATCAGCGTTTTTGAAATCTAGGGTTTTAGTTTCGTATATTTTTTCTGTTGATAGTAGGTAATTCGTTTTTCCCTAATTATACTTTTCAATATTTTGGTAAAACATTCAGTGGCCTGGTTAACGTTGTTTTTATTTAGTACTTCCTCCCAGTCTTGTTCGTTTATGTCTTTGGTTATCCCCTTGTAGTTGAGTCCCCTTTTTACAGGCTTTGGTTTCTCAATTCTATTCTCCTGAGTGTTTTCTGTTTTTATCGAAATTAAGGTTGGGTAATGATCCGTCATTTTTGAGAGTAGTACTACTGTGCTTTTAATTTCGTTTTTTCTTTTTATGGGGAAGAAGATATGGTCTATACATGTACTGGTTTCTTTCGTTACTCTAGTGTATCCATTTATACAGGGGATTAATCCTATTTCTGCCATGGTTGTAAGATACAGGTTACTGAGGTCGTTCTGAGTTCTGATATCTAAATTGATATCTCCTACTATGAACAGTCGTTTCTCTTTGCTTTTCTCAATATTATTTATATTTCCCTGAAGCTCCTTAATATAGTATATTACACCATAAGGAGCGAAAGTGAGTTTTTTCATGATGAGTAAATACGTTTGCGATACAAGCGAAGCGAGTGGAGCAAGTATTTACAAATCATGTTAAACTCACTCTCGCTCCTTATGTTGGAAGATATTTTTTCTTACAAATGAATCAAACAAGCATTTTGCTGATTTTTCGCTACCATGTCGATATCAGTACTGAAAAACGCTAAAATAGTGTGTCAGAAATCGATGTTGCGAAATCCAACTTTTGCTACAGAAAACGGTACAGAAGAAACGCTCTTTCGGTGCATGAGTAAGAAAAAATGATTTTGCATTTTAATTTGGGGGTCTGTAGATAGCATATATTATAATATTCTCATTTTCCATTTCTATGATGAGCCCTGTCATCGTTTCCGAGATTATTAACAGGGAACCTGTTTTATCGGGGGGGTAAACTGAAGGAAAATGACGGGCGCCGGGCGCCGGGCGCCGTCCGCCGTCCGGCCAGAAAAAGGGACTTGAAAAAATTTGGATGAAGTGATAGGAGGGGGACTTATCCTCTCTGCTTCATGCAATATATTATACTAGGTTTATACTACGTATTATACTAGGCGTATACTAGGTCCAATCCTCCTTTATACTAGGTTTAGGCATCCTTCATACCATAAGCTTACAAGTTTGTCCTAGGTCTGTACTAGGTCTTAGGCTTCCTTTATACTACTGTATTAGTGGTTTTACTAGCTCTGTGACGTCATCAGATAGTGATGGCACGATGATAGTGACGTCACAGATCCCCATCGTGACGTCACCAGATCGTAACGTCGTGTGACGTCATCAGATCTCCGGACTGATAACAGGATAGGCCTACCGGGGGTACCACACAGGCTGTAAAAATAAATCAGATTATGACGTCATCAAATCGTGACGTCATCAGGTTTATACTACGTATTATACTAGGCGTATACTAGGTCCAATCCTCCTTTATACTAGGTTTAGGCATCCTTCATACCATAAGCTTACAAGATCTTTATAATAGCTTATAGTAGCAGTTTGTCCTAGCTCTTAGGCTTCCTTTATACTACTGTATTAGTGGTTTTACTAGCTCTGTGACGTCATCAGATAGTGATGGCACTTCTAAGCTATATATGATGGGAAAAGGACTTGTAAAAAATTCGAAAATTGACCTGTATCTGATGAAAAATCCCTTGTAAAACAGGTTCCCTGCTTGCCTCAATTAACACAGTTAATGAAGGCAATTCCGAGCAGCTAAGTATGTGGGCTGCGAGTTTTTTTCAGTTATATTGTATTTTTCAATGTTCTCATTTATATAAACTACTACTCCGTCACTTCTGTTTTTATTTTGTTTTGAATAGAACGTAGTGTATTCTTTTATATCGATCAGTTCTTCGAATCCTATGTTGTCTCTCAGCCAGCATTCTCCTAGAATAATTACGTTAGGGTTTATTTTCGTCTCTTCCAGTAGGTATTATTTGTAATTTGTCAAAATTTTTGGTAACGCTTCGAATGTTGGCGGCGAACAATGTGGAGAGGTTATTACTTTGTACTTTGTTAGTGGCAGTGAGTTGTGCTAGTGTCATCGTTTGGTTCGTTATGTTTGTGTATTTCTGTATTTTATTTCGGGTATTATTGTTGTCTGGAGTTATCATCAGTAATCAGTAATCTGTTGGGTTTTTACCACTGTTAATAATAGTGGCAACATTACATTGTACATAATGATGAGAGATAAGCAACATTGTAAATAATGATAAAGCATAAAATGTCAGACCCAGTTTTGTGTCAAGAATACATCATGATGATCTAGTCCTGTGAATTACTTGTGTCTATTTTATTGTAATACTTACATGGTGTCAGGTTAGAGCAATTGCAAATTACATGCAAAATGGATGACGAGTCTGAGCCCACGATCTCTGTCAAGTCGTTTGATGATTTAAAACCGCTGGTGTTTACAAGTTTGTCAGCATTCGATGACTGGCAACGGTTCAAGAAGAAATTCACATGGATGGTCGCAACCTTGCCAAAGAGTGCGACCCATCAAAGGAAAATTGGGTTATTCATGACAAAGGCTGGCGATGAAGCCATTGATATTTATGATACCTTGCAAATACCCGATGATCCAACTTTGGAACAAGTCATAGCAGCTTTTGACTCTTACGTTCAATTGAAGAAGAACACTGTTTTTGATCGCAGTGTATTTTATAAACTTCGACAAAAACCAGGTCAGACCATTGATTCCTTTGTGTTACACTTGAGATTACAAGCCGGAAAATGTGATTTTCATGATAATGAAAAAGATAAATTGATTCGTGATTTCCTAGTCCTATAGGATTAACTGATATTCGATTACAAGAAGAATTACTACGTGACCCAACGTTAGATTTAGCTAAAGCGATAAATCAAGCTAAGATCTGGGAACGTTCTAAGATGGAAAGTAAGGCTCTTACTCAAGAGGTGCAGCGTGATGAATTTTCAGTATATCGCCTTAATAGAGCGGTCACAGCTAACTCGCGATATCGTTCAAATCGAGAATCCCCAAGCGTCTCAGATAAGAAAGAAGAGTGCAGCCGATGTGGTTATGTACATAGGACAAATTCTTGCCCAGCTGCTGGTAAAGAATGTGGATATTATCACGGTCTTGGTCATTTTAAACAGAAATGCCTGAAGCGCTTGGCAAACCAAAAAAGTACCTCAGAAGTCAAAGAAGTGAAAGATTTGCAAGTCTTACATCTGTACGCTCTGGAAGAAACAGTCTCAGTGCGACCTAAAGGTTGGTACGAATCAATTATTTTGTTTGGTATAGCATTTATTTTTAAAATAGACACAGGTGCTGAGAAAATAATCACATAATTCTTTTTGAAAATGAGAAGTACACACTATCTTAATAATATCACGAAGTATTGAAAGAGCTGGCCAGAAATCATCATCAGGAGGTACAAGGTCACCTATCATTAACATGATATTGTGCATGAAACAAAGCATATCAGAAGAAGAAAAATTAATTTTTTCCTTACTCAAATGATTCGCATCAATGCTAGGAGGCTTAGACCGTTTATCATTGCAGTCGTACTCATAACTATTAATACGTTTGTTCAAATAGTCTAATGAAAAATATTTTTTGACGTAGACGTAATTACATGTAAGGCAAAACCTAAATTGTAGACACATACACCTTCAAGAAAATCATGCATCCAAACGACACATAACGCTTTGATAACATGAAAGTTGGGTAATGAATTGAACACTGATACACTTTTTATTCCGGTCTCACCAACAACACCTCGCATTGCACATTCATTATAACTTTCTACAGTTCTCAAAATACATTTGCTTTTGTCAAAAATTAGTCCCAAATTTTCTTTGTTTATAAAGCAAAATCGGCATGGAAAATTCGCTGAAAAACTTTCAACAAATCCTAATAAAGAGTGTACTCCCAAATTATCTCCAATTATTATCCCCAATTTGAAATATATTGTAAGATTGTATTTTTCAAATTTAATTCCAGAAGATTCTAAAAATTCTATTTCCTCAATCAATTTAGTTAAAATAAAACGATCCTCTGTCAATTTTCGATCAAGTACGTTAAAGAGAATCACCAAAAAAATATTTTCTATTTTTGACTGAAATTCTACTGGTAGAACAGGTATTGAACAGTAAATTCCACCCAATCTATTTATTCCTGCATGAGAGCCTAAGAGATTATTAACCTCAAATTCATCGAAATAAATTATCAAAGGTATCACTCGCTCATCTTTGCTGTAATTTTCAATTAGGCCTTGCCAATATTCTCCTTGTATAAAATTTGAGACTACATTTTTGTTGCGACTATCAGCAGTTAATTGGTCCATATAGAATAGAGTTTGAGGTAGCACTTTGTCTAAATCAAAAAAATTCTTTAGAGTCGTTCTCAAAGGAATAAATTGGGCTTCAAGAGGCACGGAAATTTCTTTAATAACCCCATTTTCTTCTCGAAAATCCTTTCTTTCGCCAATTGTGTATGATTGAGGCTCTATATACTTCCCTACTTCAGTAATAAATTGTAATTGTTTATATTTTGTGGGATAAACGTCAAAAGAATTTGAAACAGATTCTAATAACTCATTAATTTCAAAAGCTTTGTCATCAGAAATATAAGCTGTGCAATTACTCGAAATAAATTTTTGCAAAAATTTAATGGCTTTACCTTGCAGAAATTTTTTTGAAAAAATATTTATGATATCAGAGACACGTTTTCGGTTCAGATCAGTAAATCCATACAATTCGGAAAACGTCATCAGCAAATCATAGTTCAACATATCTTGAAAGTTAGAATCATCATTTTGAGGCAAAGGAGCAGGTTCATGCTCTGACGCTACATTATCAAAATTATCATCAAATGGAATTTCAACATCCATATAATTATTACATAAATGTGGGTCATTTAATGGCACAGCAGATTGCTGTCGATGTTTCTCAGACCTGTGTTTTTGAAACGACTCTAAAGAATTATATCGATATTTACCGGAGCACAAATCTTCTGCATGGCATTCATAGAAGGATGAATTTGGATGTATTACACGGATATGTTGAATCAATTCTTTACCGTTTTCGAAAGGAAGAGAACAAATGAAACATCTATTTGACATCTTGAACAGGTAATGAGAATTATATAAGGATCTAGGATCACTTCCTTAATGAGAAAAAAGGGGAAATTTAAGGATAAATTCAAACAGAAGAAGAAATGATGAGTACCTACTGATGTCTAACCTTTTTAACCCTATAATTGGCACCGTTAACCACGGTTAACATTCACTTTGAGAGAGGCTGGAAGAGTCGGGAACGGAGCTATCTGCCGGGACTAGGTATTGTTGCCTTCAGTTAACATTCCTCTTTCATTTAATACCAAATACGACCTCTGTCGGGTGATTCTATGACTTGAAAAATTGTAAAATCCAGAATAAAAACATCACATGGCGGTTTTTTGCAGTAACAACCCAAACTAGCTTACAAATTTTCAAAAATTTCATGAAATGTGGTCTGATTTGAATTTTTTTTTAGGGGGAATATTCAGAGGAAGGTCTATTCTTTATGAGTATCTACTTTTTTTCAAAAAAAAATTCATTCTAGGGCATTTTACGAGCCTCTAAAAACAATGTTAACCTGAGTTAACAATGCCAAGTTACCGGCTAGTAACCAATAATTCTTGTAAATAATAAATCAACGTTTGGGTAGAGTTTAACATTCTAAAAAACGGCTGACTACCACGATAATATCGTTTCCGGTGAAATATGACTTCTACTAAGGTATACTGGTTGTTGTAAACGCTGAAATCATCTTGACTAATTTTTATCACCGCCGGTTCTATGTCATCGCTAGGAGCTACAGGTGATAGGGTGTCCCGAACGGGGATTGCCGACATGCGGAAAGGCGCCAGTTACTCAACCTTCGGACTGAATCGCTACCAATATTGCACATATTATTGAGTGTAAAGCAAAATATGTGGATGTTAGTTTGATTTTCGCCTCCTATTGGTTTTGCCGTCTGAATACTTTACTTCCAGTGCCGTGAATTTGGCTTTGTTAACTACAGGCAACATTGAGAGATTATACAAAGTTGGCAATGTTAATCCTGGTTAACATTTGTAGTTAAGCCCCAGTGAGAGTTGAACTATGATTTTTTCAACTGATATGGTGTATGTGCGACTCTAATAGCAAAAAAAAATCATCATAATATTTTTCTCTCTCCACAAAGAGGGTGTGCCAATTTTAGGGTTAAGTACGTATGACGTTTAACAGCTCGTTCACGCTAGCTACACTATTTCTTTTATTTTCATCAATGTCGTACAAAAGTTGTTGCAAAAATAAGAAGATCTGTTCGCTCTCTCTAGGGTATCGCGCATCGAACGCAAAAATAATTTTGAATGTTAAATCTACCGCGTCGACGACCGATACACATTCGTAGTAAATTGTGTCGAGAATGACATAGCTGAAAATCCGCTCCGGACCCACAACGAATAGCGGCACTGGTTGAAAGGTCGAGTTTATTTTTTGTAGATAGGTTTTTCTTGACTCAATGTGGTTTTCAATGTCGGCAGGATTCTAAAAATGAATCATTAAGAAAGAGCATTTCGTTAATCGAACTGAAAATACGCGTAACTTTGAACGCATATTACATACTTACCCTGCATTAAAAGCTTTGAAAAAAAAGGAAATAAAAAATACAAGCACAGAGAATGGATTTTCGGCACTAAAAAATTTAGAATTTACTTCCAAAATGCCTAAATTGGAATACAAAAGTAAAAGTTAGGGACAACCGAAAATGAACGCGGTCATACGTTCAAAACCCGGGTAAGCGAAACATAGGTTTAAACCTGTTTTGAGTCCTAGCTTCTACTCTTGTATATAAGAAGGTAGGTACCTGTAGGTACGACAAGACTACTCGTATACATTGCGCTAAATTTTAGTTCGACAACTTACATCAACGCGGAGGAATAGAGATGTTGTAGTTTCTGTTATGGTTGGCTTTCTGTTCTTTCCATCAATGACCATAACCTTGTTTTTGATTAAATGAGGCAAAAGACTTAGGATCAGCAAATCTTTTTGATCTACGGAAAGAAAAATAATAAAAAAATAGCCCTAATTAAATAGATAAATGAGAAAATCACAACAGCCATGTATTTCAGTAACATATCAGAAATTCTCTCCTCTATAAAAGTTACGGTTCGAGATCATTTTGTAAATAAAGAATTAGGCCTAAATAAATACGGTAATAGTAAAAAAAAAAAAAAAAACTCCAAAACACTTGCGTTACAATACTTTCTACACGGCTCTTGTAATTTTCATATTCATTTAAAGAACATGTGTCGTAGGTTCAAAGAAAAAATTACAGATATGAATTCAAAATTTTACCTCCAGATGCAACTTTCAAAGAAGTGGCTAAACTGTAAGCTTCTTTATTCCTAGGTCTGTCCTTCTCGAGGTGAATTTGTAATTTTTGAGATAGCAATATCCACTTTGACTTTGCGTCTCTACTCGGATGCAATCGGTTAAAATCAAAGGCAATCTAAAAAATTACGAAAGGTTTTATTTCTTCCGTACTAAGCCAAAAAGCATTATGAAAGGATTTAAACTTACAATAATTTTTCCGAATTGATATTTCAACACCGGTATGGAGTCAATATAATCATGAACCGATATCCTCTCTTCTAGTAGTTTCTTACGCCGAAGAACAGGATTGGAAAGTAAGCGATCAACTCGTACGAATTACGTCACTCGGCTTCGCCTCGCGACGCAAACACGTACTCGTTAATCGCTTACTTTCCGCTCCTGTTCAATAATATACTATTACTAGAACACATTAGCATGCTGACATATACTCACGGTTGCGAGCGGATTGTAGGTTGAATTTCCAAAAGAAGACATAGAAGGATTATATGTAATGAACCCAAGGGAAGAAGTCGTATCCCCTACAGAAATCTCAGATACCACCGGTAACGTGTTTGGTACGCTATTCAATTATTTGGCCCATTACACGATGTTGTAATTGATGTATTAATTGATGACGTACTTGGGGTACTGCTACTGAATAGTGTAGAATTTCCTCATTTTCTCTTGTTAGGTGTTCGTTGATGTATACGGTTGGGAATTTCGATGTTGCCCTGTTTTTCTTGTTTCTTTTCGACCAATTTATTAATTCATCCTTCAGTTCGAGGTTGTTTAGGCACATTATTATTGCAGGAATCTTTCCTTCTTTTGCTGGCAGTCTGTGAGCAGCGTTTATGTCACAGTCATTTATTTTTATGTGTATTTCGGAGCCGAACGATTTGATTATTTCTTTGAGATTCTCATTTTCAGTCTTCTTCACACCGCTTATTATGACATTACGTTTTCGTGAGTACTGTTCTAGGTTGCGAACACGCTGCTCCTGATTCCAACAGGTTTTCTTTAAGACTTGAATTTCGTTTTTCAGCTTCGCGTTTTCTTCTTCGAGTTTATCGACTTTTTCGATGGTATTAGTTAATTTAATCATGTTGTTTTCGATGCCGTTTATCTTCTCAAACATGAGGTTAAATTTCATCATAAATTCATCTTCTTTCTCCATTGTATGCCGGGCTCTTGCAGGTTGTATCTAGTTGAAGATTGGTTCACTGGTCCTTCGATGATACACACGTTTGCCTGCGTAGACCAACTGATATGTTTGTAGCTTATCGCAAATTTAAACTACCGGTAGATAAAACTCAGTAAAACACGTCTATACTACGCGCAGTACGTAACAATACTCCTCTAGTTCAACAGTCGCACTTTATTTGATTTAAGACGATAAATTCAGCCAAAAAAATGAAGTTTTGTCTGGTTCTATTCCACCTCGTAGTTCCAAAGAGTAAGTATTTGCACTTCAGTTTATAGATTTCGACTTGAAAAATAAGCGAAATATAGTTCAGTAGCTGTTCAATGTATGTGGTGACATGGTTTAAAAGAAGAATTTTCTATTCGATGGGTGTACAAATGGGCACCTGATCAAATCAAGACACACTCGCTCGCTTTAGCGATATCCATTAAATAATAATTTACGCATTATTACTCTAACGCTTAAATTATACTTTGAATTTTCTTGTTCGGTCTGGTATCTTCAGAAACGATCGAGGAACCGAGAGTTGAGTACAAAAGGTGAGGGTAGAATTTTGAATGCTTGTTTATGGTTGGAGACAGATGGTTGATGGATAAAAGAAGGAAAAGAATTCAATTTGAATAAGGAGTCTAAAGGAAGAGAAGGAAGAAATCGTGCGAAAAAAATATAGGTACATTTATGATAAAACAGAGTTTGAAAGTCTTGGAGTTTGAGCTGTTGTGATGCATGAAAAAGGATGATACTGAAAGAAGAGTAACTAATAACGAAAACCACAGAAAACGAAAGAATTTACAAAGGGCTTCAAATGGTCATCCTCACCGAAGACAATGAGTACAACAACTGACTTGAAAAAACTGAAACCAACCTCGAGAATGACGAGAACAAGGAGGAGACAAATCATCGAGTTGTGACTCATAAACAAGCTCGATCAAACCTTCGTCCGATATATGGCTGTTCAGCATAATGAGACCACCAGTGTTTTTATGACGAATAATTTCAATATGCTCCAAGACGGTACAGGAGCTCTCTTTGTGAGAAAGTACCTTGGATCCCTCCCGGAAGCTGTAAATTCTATGAGCTCCCTGAGGAAGTGGGTATTTCTATAGGTTCGCCTTTAGATTCCCTCATATCCGAAGTGATCTACAAAATATTCAAGTTATCGGTGCTAGTACGTGAAGCAGATCAGAGAAGGCTAGCTGTTGAACGTGTATTGCTACTGATAGGAATGTCGGTCAGTCTATGGACTAAGCTGTTGAATAAGCAGCGTATTTGTGGGCAACAGAGCAGAACGACGACCCGTGGACTAAAGCATTGGCCGACGTATCTTTTCTATAAATCTCAAATTCATGGAACCCGTCTTTTTCGGAGACAGTAAGATCTGAGAAGTTGATCGAGAAGCCTCCGACTTCCAAAGTAAACTTTATGGACGGGTTTGCCTGCACAGATTTGTAAAAAATATCGTATACTTGACGTTTCGACTGGACCAGCAGTCTTCATCGGAATTTTTTATCTAATATTATGTTTATTTCCTTGCACGTAAAAATCATCTACTTTTTACTTTATGGACGGGTACAGCTCATTAAGATACGTGAGAAACTCTAAGTAGAGATCTTAGGGACCAGTCCACGTACATAGCACGTCATAATTATACATATCTGCGCCAATAAAGGATACTATTCAATAAAGGATGGCCAGAGTGTGGTGGTCATGTCTAATCAAGTTATGAGATAAGAATAGGCCTACGTGCGAGCATCTGTATATAGTTTAGTTTTGTGTCTATCTCGCTATCGAATATACGTACGTCTACACGGTTATCATCTGTTTTCTATTCGTACAATCAACCACAACACAGAGCAAAAGAGGTCGGATTAAAACTTCGGTTTCCTCAATATGAACACCCTTACAATCCGGGTCCCTGAGTTTGAGATTTATAGAAAAGATACGTCGACCAATACTTTAGTCCACGGGTCGTCGTTCTGCTCTGTTGCCCACAAATACGCTGCTTATTCAACAGCTTAGTCCATAGACTGACCGACATTCCTATCAGTAGCAATACACGTTCAACAGCTAGCCTTCTCTGATCTGCTTCACGTACTAGCACCGATAACTTGAATATTTTGTAGATCGATACGAGTATTTTATATTTTCGAGGCGAGTCTTACGTTAACGTTATCGTTGAAGGGAGTGAGGAAAATTTCCGACTATTCGACGATCTTTTCGTCGCAGTTTGAACAATCCTACTTTTAGCTAAAGGTTTTTGATAAAATACTTCGACGTAAAACCGAGCACCTCTCATTTGACTAGTCCTACGTCACGACAGAGTATAGGCGAATTTACACTGTACACATGCATGTAGGATAGACGCACACATGCAAGCGTACTTAGCCTACCGAAGATTCAACTCGCAACCTTAACCGTCGTTGTTCGTCAGGATAGGAAATATGTATACAGACATGCACATGCGTATATAGAGATACAAGTATAAATTTGACCGGTCTTCATAAGAAAATGAATGCAAGATAAAAAATAAATCAGAATAATGCAGGTGAATAGGAAATAGGTATACAAATGAACGCAGAGAGAGAGAGAGAGAAAAATGCAAATTAATAAGGGTACCAAAACAAACATAGTAAAATGCAGAAACACGGAAATTAATGAACAAAAATTAAAGAAAATAATGCATGAACATAATGCACAGAAATTGGGTGTAATTCGCACTCAGCACACAAGATAAGGAAATAATGAGATACTAATGCACTGCAAAAGAAAATAAAAGTACATTTTAAGGATAACATGAGGAAATGAGTGAAGGGCGGGGAGGAACTTACACACAATTTTGGAAGAGACGAAAAGATAAATTATAGGATCAAGTTAAGCACACAATAACATATAGAAACATGACATAACTGAAAAGCACATTGCTCCCCTTCACTACACAAGTGATGAAGATGAGGAGGACAAGAAGGGTACACAATAAACATCATAGATAGAAATAATTATCAAGGATAAGAAATGGGGGGAAAGAGGAAAAGAAGCACACTCTCACAATAAAAAAAAAGACAGGTTATACTGTGAGAAGTCAATTGTCGGAGAGACGCATGACCCGGGAGGCCTCACAGTGGGATTACAACGTCCAAGAGTTTGAGATTTCTAGAAAAGATACGTCGACCGATGTTTTAGTCCACGGGTCGTCGTTCTGCTCTGTTGCCCACTAATACGCTGCTTTCAACAGCTTAGTCCATAGACTGACCGACATTCCTTTGAGTCGAACTGCCTTCAGAAAGGAGTTACTGACCATAAAACACCTGGCCAGAGTGAATGAGATTGCTTTGGACATAGACGCGATGGTGTGTAGGAAGATTCCTCGATGCTACCATCTCCCTCCATCGCTCCATTAGCTGTGAGAGACCACGATAGATCAGGCTCCCATTTTTGGAGAAATTTTCTCTTCAATTAGGCCGGGCTCTTCGCCCCTTTGGCTCTCGACCTGCGTTTTACAACCCTATCACTGTCAAAGGATTGTTTGGTAGGTTGGAAGGTCAAATTTCAAAGATGAGAAGAGTGGAGTGTACAGGTTGGAATGTAATGATTGTAAGGGTGTTCATATTGAGGAAACCGGTCGCCCGCTCAATATTAGAGTTAATGAGCACAAGGTAGCTTGGCAGAAAGGTAAAGTGGGAGATTCGACGTTCGCTGACCATCTTATTGCTACTGAGCACAGCTTCCGGGAGGGATCCGAGGTGCTTCTTCACAAAGAGAGCTTGTATTTTAAGCGTACCGCCTTGGAGCATATTGAAATTATTTGTCATAAGAACATTGGTGGTCTCATTATGCTGAACAGGCATACACCAGACTAAGGTTTGATCGCGCTTGTTTATGAGTCACAACTCGATGATTAGTCTCCACCTTGTTCTCGTCATTCTCAAGGTTGGTTGCGGTTTTTTTAAGTCAGTTGTGTTCATTGTCTTTGCTGAGTATGACTGTTTAGTCAAAAGCGCTTTGTAATTTCTCTCGCTTTCTGCAGTTTTTGTTATTAGTTACTCTAGCCAGAACTTGGAATTAATTCAGTATGTGTGATGAACTTAAACAATGTGGGGCGAAAGAGAATGGCAGCCTCAGTTTTACAACCTATGTCAGAGAGGTTCAAAGTGTCATCAATAGGAGTATGATTATCATGAGCGAGTAAAGAGAACTACATATTTCAATTCCTAACCCCACACACCTCCTCTACGGTTTACCTAAGGTCCATAAAGCAAATTTGCCAGTACGGCCTGTTGTATCTTTCATCACTTCTCCTAATTACGCATTGATGATTCAACTTGAAGTCCAATTGACATCGTCCAATCTTTAATCGTTTATCATCGCTAATTGTTCTTTAAGTAGCATGTTATTACCCAATTCTATGTGTGCTCATCAGTGAAACTCTTTTCATTATTATTATACGAGGCTTGTCTATACATATTTCTGCCAATGAAGGAACAAAATTCTTCTTCTTTCATTAGATAAGTCTTTGATTCAATCTTAGACGTACAAAATGAAGAAAAAAAGTAAATACCTTACCTGGTGGGACTCGAGCTCGGTGTAGGACTGGAGATCTTGGGGGAGTACAGGAGAAAATTTTTGAAATTTTCATCAAAAATCAAATCAGGATACTGACGCAAATAACCGCTGGCGTCAAATGTGAAGTTGCTGTAAGAAGATTGGAGGCTAAGCTAGATTCACGTACTTGTGAACCAGGCAAAAAACCAACTCCCTGTTCAAATTGTTGATATATGATCCACCTCCGCAAAAAGTGTATTGCAGCCAGCCGGACGCTGAAAGCTGAAAGCCAAATTCAGCCAAATTTCTATTGATAAGACTCAAGTCAAAAGCCAACTTTAAGCGCTTCTCAAGCTTTATTTAGCTAAATTTCTTTGACTAGTTTTTGGCTTCCTCTGAATTTTTGCTTTCTACAAATTGAGGATGGCTGTTCAACCCAAAGCGCTCTATTAATAATTTTATATGTTGTTACGACCATATATTTTCATCAGTACATTCTCGTGTACTATTCTTGATATACAATCTGAGGCGCAATTGACAACGCCAAGGAGGGGGGTTTGGCAACCCCCGAAAGTCCCACCAACCACCACCTTTCTCCTCCATAGACAATGATTTCATA
Source organism: Aspidiotus destructor (assembly GCA_035079395.1). Taxonomy (NCBI): domain Eukaryota; kingdom Metazoa; phylum Arthropoda; class Insecta; order Hemiptera; family Diaspididae; genus Aspidiotus; species Aspidiotus destructor. The sequence goes on from JAVHKZ010000007.1 coordinate 12,233,549, forward strand.
TGACGGATTAAAGCCAGTATATACACTCGGCTATTCTGACAGGCACCACAAGAGCTGGCAACCAAGAACTTGTGATGACCTGCTTTACTACTAGGACTCAGCGCATCGATTGAGAGCCGATATTTACATTTGGCTAATATAACGACAACGTGCACCACGAGTGCTGGCGACCAAACACTCGTGATGATCTTCCTTGGTACAAGAATCTGCCGGATCGTTATTTTGTAGAACGACCATCAACGACCGTCAATAAGCGATTACATACGCAATATATATGCTGCGTAAATAGTACACGATCAACGTTAAACACTCTAGTCGGCAACCGAACTAGGAAAAATGACTGCTGGCAACCAAGACAGTGAAACTGCTAGCGATTTCTCCTACTTATATGAAGGAAGGTAGTGCCGTACTGTACACATCTACCATCTCGGCGTATAATAATAATAATAATAATAAATAATAATAGCCTTTATTAACGATGGTTTAGTACATTAATTATATTTCATACAGATCGAACTCGTCCCACCGTTGGCCCTGTTTGTGAGCAAAGGCCTCCCTCAGTCTGTTCCATTCCGACCGATCTTTAGCCACCCTGTGGAATAGGGGGTTTCTTAGGAAATCGTCGAAGTCTTTTCTCCACCTAGTTTTCTGTCTTCCCGGTTTTCTTTTACTATAGGGCTGCCAGAAAGTAGTTCGATAAGCCCACCTGTTGTCGTCCATCCTTGATACATGACCTGCCCAATCCCATTTTCTCCTACGCGCTACTTTGATGGCATCTTCGTTTCCTTCTAATTTTCTTTTTATTGTTCTCAATGGTATTTTGTCTCTAATTTTTATTCCTAATATTGAGCGTTCCATTCTGTTCTGTGTTACTTTAATCTTGTTTTCTTGTTTTTCTGTTAATGCCCAGGTTTGCGCTCCATATGTCATAGTTGGGAGAATACAACTGTTAAATATTTTACTTTTCTGATGATTTCTGTAGGGACCCTTAAATACGCATTTCAGACTCCAAAATTTGTTCCATGCCAAAGTTATTCTTCTATTTATTTCTTTTTCTAGTCTTTTATCAAAGCTGATTGTTTGGCCTAAGTAAACAGTCTCTGTAACTCTATTCAATTTGTCTCCTTCTAGTTCTGCTTTACAGTTCTCCTCGTTTTCTGGTATCAGTCTTTCAGTTTTTCCTAGGTTCATCTCTAATCCTCCTTTCCTCCCTTCCTTATCAAGTTCTTCTATCATCTGGTCTATTTTTGTCTTTTCTTCTTCGAACAGTATTACATCATCAGCAAATCTCAGATTACTTAAATATTTTCCGTTTATTTTTATCCCTTTCGACTCCCAATCTAACTGCTTGAATATTTCTTCTAACATGCAAATAAACAAGATGGACGACAACGGGTCTCCCTGCCTTACTCCCCTCCTTACCTTGAAATACGGTCCTACCTTGTCTGTTTTTATTCGAGCCATGTTATTGGTGTACATGTCTGATATAATGTTTATGTATACTTTTGGTAACCCTTGGTTTTTGAGTGATTCAATTAAGTAGAGGTGGTCCACTGAATCAAAAGCTTTTTTGTAGTCGATCATTACTATCTGTAGGTTTTTTTTGATATTCATTTGATTTTTCTATAATCTGATTTATTGCTTGTAAGTGGTCTATAGTTGAGTACCTTTTTCTGAATCCAGCCTGAACATCAGTTTGTTGTTCCATTAACCTCTCACTAATTCTATTTCCGATTGTTCTTGAAAAGACTTTTGCTATTACAGGTGATAAACTTAGGGGCCTATAGTTTTTTATGTCGTGTTTGTTTCCTTTTTTATATAATATAATTATATCCGTTTTCCTCCAGTCTTCGACTATTTTTTGTTCTTTAAGTAATTTATTAAATAATTTTGTTATTTCTCTAATTAAGGTCCTCCCCCCATATTTTAAATGTTCATTCCTAATATTGTCGTGACCCGGTGCTCTTTTTGTTTTCAGTTTGCTTATTATTACTTCTATTTCTTCTTCTAAAAACTCCGGTTCTGACTCTAAGGCTGGATTCAGATACTGACCATCCACCTCTACTTCCTCTGTGTTATACTCTGATTTATTTTGACCGCTAGTGTAATTGCTTTCACAACCTGTATAAAGATTAGAGTAAAACTCCGTGGCTATTTTATTTATTCCATCTCTATTATAAATTTTGCGTCCATTATTGTCCTGAAGGTAGGTTATCAAGTTCTTTCCCAATGACATATACTTTTTTATTTCTTTCGTACTTTTTGTATTTTCCAAGATTCCTTCTATTACTTGTTCATCTCTATTTTTTCGATGTTCTCTGATTTTTTGTCTTATTATTTTACTCGTCAAGTTTAATTCGATTTTTTCTTCTTTTGTTTTTTCATTTATTCTTAGTAGTTCGCTTCTTTTCCTATAAAGTTTATTTAGAGACTCACGATAACTTAGTTCTTTTCCTCCTTCCCCACTTACTCTTTCCCCGCCTTCATCTTCCTCTTTACTCCTCTCTTTCTCACATTCTTCATATTTTGCAATAGCTAGTTTTATTATTTTTGTCAGTTTTGAATATGATTCTTCTATACTTTCTTTGTCTTCTATTTTATTATTTTCTAATAGTTCTGTAACTATACTTTCATAAAGCATTTTGTATTTTATTTCTTTAAAACCCTGATTTTTTTGATACCTTCGCCTTCTCTCATTTGTCACTATTTTGCATTCAATGGCTCTATGGTCGGAATGGAACATAAACTCTTTAGTTACTTTGCAGTCACAAATTTCATTAAATGTAGTTGGCATTATTATGTAGTCTATTTGACTTTTGTATTCATTATTTGGAGCAATCCACGTCCATCTCTGGGACAATCTTTTTTTGAAGAATGTATTGACTATTTTTAAATTATTTTCCTTGCAAAAATCCATTAATCGCTCTCCTCTTTTGTTTCTTCTTCCATAACAGTAATTTCCAATATACCTATCCTCATTTTCTTCTTTTTGTCCAACCTGACTATTGAAATCTCCTATAATAGCTATATGATATTCTTTTTTATGAAGGTAGGAGTTGATTGTATTATTTAGTTCTTCATAGAATTTTATTATCTCTTCCTCCTTACTTTCTGCCGTTGGAGCATACACCTGGACTATTACATAAATTTTGTTTTTTTCTCCTTTCATCAGTAATTTTGCTATTCTTTCCGATATCGTACTCACTTCTATAATTTTATCTTTCAAATCAGGTTTTATTAAGTAGCCGACACCTTTTTGACCTCTCTCGCAACCTGTATGAAATAGAATGTTGTTTCTTTTTGTTTCAGTTATTTTTTCATTGTTTCTTCTTATTTCTGAGATTCCTAATATTTCGATTTTTGATTTTTCAAATGCATCTTCCAATTCCTCTAATTTTTCATCACTTTTTAACGTTTTAACATTGATTGTTCCAAGGATAAACGTGGACAACTTTCTTTTGTTTTTTACTGAGTAACTCTTACTACCTGTAATTTTTGATTTATATTTACTTTTAGCATTTATTTTATTCTTACCTTTTTTCGCGATTTTTGAGGGGTATAAGCCGTGTTCACCCTCGCTGGCCAGACTTACTGGGTGAGACGAGTTCGATCTGTGTACAATATTTTATGCTCGATTATATTTTTTATCTTTAGACGCTGCTGTATGTAACGATTGTCCCGTTGAGCGCGTGATAACTGATCTTGGTGTGTTTTTGAAGTTGCGACGATATTTGATCGGTGCTTCTCTTTCACTTGTGACGAAGTCCTTCATTGATAACTGATTTTTCTTGGTGTTCTTTCTTCCTTCCTTCTTCTTGGAATTTCCATTACCGTTTTCTGCTTTGTTGTTCTCGTCGTTTGTTGATTCTGTTTCATCTTCGTCGTCTTCTTTCTCATCTTCTTCAACTTTACTTCTGATTTCGCATACAATCGCTTCCAAGTGTTTTACTGACTTTACTTCAATCCTAGGGTCTCCGTCTCGTTCTCTGATGTAAACTCGACCATTTCTTGTCCACACGTACTGTATCAGCTCATTGTATGATTTCGCTTCTTGAAGCAAGTTTATGGTTTGCTTGGTTAGTTGTTCGCTTATGATTACATTCGGTAATTTCGAATTTCTATCTTTTTTATTCTTTATAGACCATTTAATGAGGACATCTTTCATATCTAGGTTATTTAAACAAACTAAGATAGGTGGTACCTCTTTTCTGGTTGGTATTCGGTGTACCGCATTAATTTCATATTCTTGGATCGGTATATTTATTCTTTTTGCAAATTGATGCAGTACTTCACGTGTATTTTCTCCTTCCTCGAAATCTATGCCGTAAATGATCACGTTCCTTTTCTTACTATATTGCTCTGCGTGATCCAACCTCTCAAGTAGCTCATCGTAAGCATTTTGAAGATCGAAAATTTCCTCCTTTCGGCCTTGGTTTTCATTCTCCAGTTCGTTGATTCTTTCTACTAATCCCGGTAATGTAGACACTGCAGTTTCGATGGTCGTGATTTTTTGAAACATAAGTTCAAATTTCTTCTTGAAATCTTCATCCATTTTCGTTAATTGCTCTACGTTAATTTGCCTATCGAAGACACAATTCCACGCTTAGACAGGATTATTCGTGCAAGCACTCGGTTCTAGCTTCTAATATTACTTATCTGATGTGAAGATCACGTTTGCACAAGTACGTTTGCACAAGTACGTTGTGTGAATTATTCAACGCGCACAAAACATCCGTTTTAACATGATACCCAAATCGAACCATCTCGGCGTATACCTCAAAATATAATACATAATACGATCAACGAAAATCGACAGCCATTTCTGATTGGCTAGCATTACTCGCGACTCATTTCTCGTTTTAATCACGTTCAAATCACGTGTTCACGTAGTGTTTTCTCACTTTTACAAATAGTAGCAGCGTATTAGACTCTTTTCTTCGAATTCAGTTACTTTGTCGGCGCTACCCTCATTTAATTTGTAACAATTATTTACTGTACTATCGATCAGATTTTGTTAGTTGTAATATACGGCCTTTCCTGACAGAGTTTGGTCCCCAAACTCTTCTCCAAAGATACAGTGACTCGTCTTATTGTTGACGTCTTCAATTACGGACCAATTAGTTGATTTTTCAATAACCGGCAACAAATAAATCTAGCCATGCCTCTCCACGTTATCATCTGCAATTCTCTCCATTTTACGCCATTGTCATCATCATTTTCTCGTTTTAATTATTTGTTTTTCTTTCTTCTCCCTCGTTTTATTGCTTCAATGGGTTCTACACGTTTTGGGTCCTGACGTTGCGCTATTCAGAACCGGCTACCCAAGAGTCAATTTCAGTCATTTTTCCAATAAGAACAACTTTATCTGCAATGTTTTCTGCATCTTTTGGACTTACTTTATCAACAGGTCTTCTGCGGCGCCTACTTGTTGATAGCAGTCCCTACTCGTATTCAACTTCAAAATCAAAATCCAGAATTAATCACCGCCATCTGGCTATCAGCCAAACTTGGTAACATCTCTCTAATGAGCCAATTTCTGGCACCTGTCAGCTTCTGTCGTGTGAACATGGTCTACAATTCAAATCAGCAAGAGCGGATCACTAATCCCATACCTATCTTTTCATCTGATGATTTCTCAGGACTAATTCCAAATTGATCAAATGTTTCTATGGTCTTGTAGATATTTCAATTGGCTTTATCAATGCTGCAAGGTTTTGATCTAGAATAACTCTTCATTCAACGTCAGTGAACAGTTCACCACACTTCAATCTAGCCAACACATCATAAGAACGAGCTTCATAACAATTTTTCTCACTCTACATTTTCAGTACAATTTTACTTCTCCAAGAAGAGAACTTTTAGAATAGCCTAGCTCTTTCTATCCATATTCCCACTATATGGAAACGTATCTATGTGGTTTACCATAGGTAAACTGTCTATCCATCCAATATTTATTCTTAGTAGACTGTAATCACTACTATTTACAAGAACAATTTAAAATATTCCTAAAAATGGTTTCATTCTTCAACCAAGAATGCACTGATATAAAATTCCAACTATCTTCTTCATCTTACATTTTTCAAATTTTCTTATTTGCATGTCAATGTACTGGTTTAATTCATGCCACTACTTACAGCGGCCTGATACAATAAATCTTTCTGCTAAGGCTATCAGCTTGCCTTCCTCTAAATTGTTTAAGGACCAATCAAGTATCATTTCAATTCTAATTCAGTTTCTTCTTTTGAAAAACTTCTCAAAAACTACATGTAAATATTTTCCTTCTTTTGATTCAATCTATTTTGCTTTCAATGCAATATATCATAATTTCTTTGCGGAACAGTTTCTTCTGTGAACCTTTGATATGCCTGGGCTTTCTTCAAAGTTGGGGAGTCTGGCCAGCCTCCCCAACTCTCTTCCTACATTGGGCCATTCAATCACTTCCAATACTTCATTGGACATTCCTAATTACATATCTTCTTTGCCCATTCTCGTAGGAATACCTGCCTGGCATTGGACCCTCGGCCCTTCACATCCAGCACAGTATATCCGCCTGACCTTGGATATGGTACCGTATCCTTCGCATTCAGGTCGGATCCATCAATTCCATTTTCCATCTTTTTCATTTTCCATCATTTTGAGCTACAACCATAGGGCTTTCCCCTGATCTATGCTCCACCCTGAATTGACCGCAGCTTTTCAATCATCTAAGCTACTAGACAACCTCCACCTCTGGTAAAGGTCTCTAATCAATCTCAGGTGTTCTACACCTCCATCCTCTGCGCTCCTACCACCAGACAGTAAGCAATGCCCAAAGCAAGGTAGTAGGCGACAGCTTCTATCCCTCTACTCTCCACTTTGCCCCACCAACCATCTGGTGACGTTCACTTTGAGGATGAAGGGCGCCAGGCTATCACCATTTCCTCAGAATCAGCCATCCGCAATTCAACTATCTACTCAGTATTTTCTCAAATTAAAAGGATCAATCACTTTTAGATTCCAGCCATCACATTACTTTCATTTTGCCTATTCTTTAAAATGTAAATTGACGCATAGAAATGTATGGCTTTTCTCAACGAGCTATATTATTCCAAACTTGATCAGTATTTTTCATCTTATTGTGCTCTTTAATTTTACTTATTTTATTTTTTGCAAACAATTTTCTTATGTCAGTGTTCCTTGCTCTTTTTTTTTTTTTTTTTTTTTTGAATGAGTCAATATTAGATGAAATTTCCATCTTAATTTCTTGAAACGCTCAGGCACAAACATTGCCTTCTCTTTTTACACCAACTCTCATTTTCTTCTCAAGTCTTCTTAAATACCTTTCTATTATTTACAGAGGCCCTCTTCCTAGTAATGCAGCATTTCATTTGCTAGGAGAAGCCAAAATTTATAGCGTGTCATAGTGGCTATCTTCTTTAATCTTCACTATTCATAAGTGCGTCAACTTGCCACCAGAATTCACTCCAGATTCTTTGGTATAACTACCGTCAAGATAGGTAACCGCACTGGTTCTATTGTCTTAGCTGAAACCACAGTTGGCAAAATACTTTTCTTCATGTTAGACCACTCTGCTAAAATTGGACATATTTTACAAGCTGCTAAATACCATTGCTAATAAATTTCATCTGCGTAACTCTTGATGCAAGTGGCCCAAAGTAAGCAAACGGGATTATATCCCTCATTAGATCTCCACGGTTTGGAAAAGAAGTAGCATTTTTCCCATAATTCTTTCTTATACCGGAATTGGTAGTTAGGTTTGAAACAAGCTGTCAATTTTCTTTGCTTCTTCAAAGCTCAAAAATTTACCCAAACATTCATTGTCCAATTTGCTCTTCTGGACAAATACTTCTTCAGGGTACAGTGATTTGGACTTCTGCACAACTGATGTCATATGCAAAATTTCATTTTCATAAAATAACTAAGTCCCTTGAAGTGGCTATCATGCTGACACCAAGCTTATCAATCAACTTTAGAATCATCTGATTTATAATTTTCTTTGATGCTTCTTCTCCAATTATGCTCTCTATCAGAACAAACAGAATCCAAGATGCCTTAATTTTCCTCTTCTTGAGCAGTATTGCTTTGTAAATACATGTATACAGTACTACTATTCAATTGAACATATGCAATCTCTCATTGGCAATATTGATTACTGATAACAATTCATCCAAGCATAAGATGCTCCAAAGCATAAGGAATAAAGAAGCCACTTTTGTTCGGCTATTTTCTGTACAAATTGCCGACTATTCCTCGAGATACAACGTCCAACTGCACAGCTTCTCCCTCAGGGATAAACTGGATGCCTTCTGAGACATAGCTAATAATACATCCCAATTCAGTTTCCATCTCCTTCACCATCATCATGATTAAATAGTCAATACTACAAATCTTTCATGAAGTTTATACTGGTTATCAATCTTCCATTTCAAAGCTTGAAATCTTGTATCAAAATCTTCTCATCACTATTATTGAAGTTCCAAGTCTTTTCTTGGGTCAGCAATTCCAAGTCAACTTTTATTTTTATTTTGCTGACACTGCCTGCTATTCAATTCTTGAATCTTCTTCTTTACATGTTCATTAATCATGTTAGTTTAGGCTGCTTCATATTTTAAATCTTCTTCTCTATGTAGGTATCTTTTCAGTTTATCAAGTATAATGGGAATGAATTACTAATCCCACTTCTGAAATGTTACGACCATATATTTTCATCAGTACATTCTCGTGTACTATTCTTGATATACAATCTGAGGCGCAATTGACAACGCCAAGGAGGGGGGTTTGGCAACCCCCGAAAGTCCCACCAACCACCACCTTTCTCCTCCATAGACAATGATTTCATATGACGGATTAAAGCCAGTATATACACTCGGCTATTCTGACAGGCACCACAAGAGCTGGCAACCAAGAACTTGTGATGACCTGCTTTACTACTAGGACTCAGCGCATTGATTGAGAGCCGATATTTACATTTGGCTAATATAACAACAACGTGCACCACAAGTGCTGGCGACCAAACACTCGTGATGATCTTCCTTGGTACAAGAATCTGCCGGATCGTTATTTTGTAGAACGACCATCAACGACCGTCAATAAGCGATTACATACGCAATATATACGCTGCGTAAATAGTACACGATCAACGTTAAACACTCTAGTCGGCAACCGAACTAGGAAAAATGACTGCTGGCAACCGAGACAGTGAAACTGCTAGCGATTTCTCCTACTTATATGAAGGAAGGTAGTGCCGTACTGTACACATCTACCATCTCGGCGTATACCTCAAAATATAATAATACGATCAACGAAAATCGACAGCCATTTCTGATTGGCTAGCATTACTCGCGACTCATTTCTCGTTTGAATCACGTTCAAATCACGTGTTCACGTAGTGTTTTCTCACTTTTACAAATAGTAGCAGCGTATTAGACTCTTTTCTTCGAATTCAGTTACTTTGTCGGCGCTACCCTCATTTAATTTGTAACAATTATTTACTGTACTATCGATCACATTTTGTTAGTTGTAATAATGTGTTCTTTTTAATTAAATGAAATATAAAATTGCTTTACTCGCACAGTATACAAAAGTGTACAAAAACGTTCCGAAGAAGACGTCTAGAACGTCGAAACGTCTAGAACGTCGAAACGTCAACGAAAAAAAAATTTTATGTACACTTTTGTATACTGTGCGAGTAAAGCAATTTTATATTTCATTTAATTGGTACCTAATCTCTGCACGAATAAAATTCATCTTATTGTGTTCTTTTTACTTTACTCATTGGGTATAACTTAAATTTGAAAAGTTTGTACAAAACCATGTTTTTTCTAGAATTCAGAGTAGTTCTACTGGTCCAAATTCACCAAAAATTGGCCCAAATGTGTGATACAGGGATGTAACATTCATTTTAAAATGAATTTCCACCGGGAACTTTCATTCTCAGGAACGGTATTTTTGTTCCTGCGGGAATTTTGAAAATTTCCGGGAAGTCGCAACGCTGCACTGCCCTCACTTTAATAGTTTTCAACTCTAAGGCCACGTCGGCAGACTGCAGCAACTCGATAATGCAAGAAAAATGTGCGATGATCACGTCCCGAGTAGTCATTAAGAATCTTGACTGTTTGTGCTCAAGAATTTCAAAAATTGAATCTGTTGACGCAGGGTCTCTCAATTGTGACAGCACTTGCACTGTGAGATCATCGTTGTGTGGGTGCACATTGTATACGTTAAACAAATTACACATGGACTGAGCCCATCCTTTGTATTTTGTAGCTTTCGAATCTGCCCGAAGATAAGCAGCTGCCGGCCTTAAGCTTGTACGTATGTACATTTCCAAGGTCCTGAAGCAAGTATCACCAGGGGTAAATTGCACAAACTTTCTCTATGGGGTACGGCTTTGCCTCCAATTAGGATTGGCGTATAACTATGTGGCCGAAGTGTAAAGTCGACTTTACGGATTTGGATTTGTTGATTTCAATCTTACAGTCCTGTGCCCATGTATGGATACAATCTGTTATATTCTGGAATTTGGCTACCTCATCTACATCATAGTATCAGTGATGGGCTAGCGCAGCAGAGTCATCCGCGAAAAGTGCTGGGGTTATTTTTTCTGCTTGAGGAAAATCCATTATGTATTATAGGTAAAGCGTCGATGCCTTGTGGGACTCCAGTTCTAATGGGTCTGGGTGCAGTTATTGTACCTCAAATGAGCAATTTGTTAGATACAACTTCAACAGAGATGATTAAGGAGCTGCTTATTTCCAATGGTAGGATTACGTTGCCAGGACTTTCTGGCTCTGCGTCTTTGTTTGATTAAATCCTGAATGTAGATTGGATATTCTACAATGCTGAGCGGAATGAGATCACGGTATTTTGGGTTATCATAAAAACGCCATATCTCCTGGAGAGGCATTATTCTTTCACAAGTGGAAGGATGACATTGACGAAAAAAATCAACACGTGTTTCTTTTTTTTTGAAAAAAGTTCCCGCTATTTTTATGTTATTTGTCTCTGCAAACTCAATCAATTTTTCTCCATTTTTATTTTTATTTTCTAATCCAAAGAGTTTTACGTTCACTGATGAACGTCTGTTTTTTCCCACTATTCCATTCCAATCTCCCAATCGTGTATTCCTCTTCTTCCCTTGCCAAAGTTTCTTGCAATGCTGCATAGAACTCATTTATTTCCTCTTCCTCAGCGTCCAGAATTGGCGCGTATTATTTGGATTATCAAATTAATTGGATTCACCAGTGTGTTTTTGATTTTCCGTTTGCTGGTCTTTGTCTTGGCATGAAATGGTCATAATTACCGGTAATACAAAAAGTAGAAGTCCTTTCTTGGAAATGTTTTATAAGGTAGCTTGAGGTTTAGAACGTTATAGAATCGACGGTTTCTAGCATCAAGTTGAAATAAACAAATAACAAAATAAGTATTTTATAAGATGCCGGGATACCATTGATTCGAGTCACCCTGTCAATATTACACACATCCAATTTTAAGATGAAGAAAATAAACTTTTTGGGGAAAATGACGATTCGGAACTCATCATTTCTCAATTCAAAATGGTGGACCTCGAAGACTCTGAATTCTATGCAATAAAAATTGATAAATTATGCAAAAAAATGAATCCTAATACTTATATCCCAGCAAACTATTGTTCATAAAATTATTCAGGGATTACTTTCTGGCGTCCAAAAGAAATTTTACATAGGAATCTTCAAATTTTTGAAGACCAATTCAGCCGCATTTTTGGAAAGAGCTGTCATTGTTCCCCTTCGTACAGTCCCCGACCCACAACGGTGGGGGGGGGGGGGCAAAGCGCTCCAGACCTCTAATTGACTTGATAAAAGGAAATAAAGAGGATAGAGACTAGACGTGCCGTAATTTTTTACTTTCTGACACAGATTACTTGGAACTGTGACGGATTTGACTCACCACTTAACAATTGCTGAAGTAGAAGCTTACAGACTCCTCTTCTTTGAACTCAAAACCGCAACCGCGTCGTCCCACCTTTGGTTCTCTGGCTCACGGTTTAATGGACTGTATCCATTGTACAGGACTCTCAAAATGAAGGGAGTCCGGCATAAAAATCTGCTGTATTGTGACTTTGACTTTTAGCACCCATCTCTGTGGTACCTATAAACAAATTCTGTTTTGGATGATTACTTTCTTGATAGGAGAGGTTGTTAATTTCAATTTTGGGTTGAAAGTACAGATCCAATACGTTTAGGAAGTTTGATGAACTTTGCTCGGCTACTTCTTGGATGTGGATCACATCTTCACTAATATTTGGCATTGATTCCCTGAGTATGAAATCAAATAAGACCGCAATTAAAACTTGAAACAACACGGATGTACTTTACACGACTATGAAACGTTATTCATCAGTCACTGCAAAGGTCAAACTTTGTGATCAAACATAGGAACAATCCGCCCAAGCCGATTGAGATTAAAATACTTATCTATTGATAGTTATTTTCCTCAAAAGAATGTAACACGATTCTATATAGGCAATTGGATTGACCGAAAGTAACTGAAAAATAAATTTACAGTTAGCCGAGCTCCCGCGGTCCGAGGGGGGCGTATTGCAAGCATCTCGGTCGCCCATGACCGCGATCACGTTGAATCAAATTTTGTTCCATGATAACTTGGCCGTCATGGTAGATATGAAGTCATAACTTTTAGGGAGGTATGCTAGCGATTGAAAATTATTGAAAAATACTAGATTTATCATTAATAGAGCCCGGATTTCCCGGTTTTTCGCCGAGTCATTTTCTGAAGGACATACATAGAAGTACATTATATACCTTAGGGGTGCAGGGAAAAAATTTTTATTTTACCAAATGGCACCAAATATGGAATAAAAGCTGAAACTAGGGTTGAAAGGCAAACAAGGCCAAAAATGACCAATTTGTAGAAAATTGTGTAAAATCACGGAATTTCGAACAAACAATTGGTAAATTTTGCCCGAAATTGGGTAATTTTGGTAGAAAAATACTGATTATTATGATTAAGGACAAATTTGATAAATTGAAAATTTTGATTGAAAAATTGTTAGGATCTTTGTACTGATGACTTTTATGCCTAGAATTCATTCATTTTGATAAAACATTACACAGTTAGACGTATGGTCGTAATTGAATAATTCTGATTTTGAATTTGTAAAAGCACTAAAAACGCGTGTTTTTTCTAAATGCCAAAAAATACCAAAAATGCAACATTAAAATAGGTACCGAAATTTTTCATTTCTAGTGAAGAAAAATCCGGTCTCATTATTAAACTTACGTTAACCTACGCACTCACTTCTTCAGTTCTGGTTGCTACTTCATCATCAGGGCTCCTTATCTCGATGGTCCTTTTATTGCGCAGTGTTGCCAGTTTACTACTGCTTTTTCCATTCATTATACTTCATTGATGCTCCGGTTTCATATACAATTGCTGGTCCATCTTGACGCTCTTTAATTTTTATCTTGCCATCGAAGCATCTTGCTGAGTGTATTAATCCAGCATCCACCATTTCTCTCGCTTAAAACCATTTCTGTTTGGTTTCTCTATTGAGGTGGTCTATGAAATAGATCGGCAATGTGGTTTTTAATCCTAAACTACTTTCTGTTGGTTTTGCTTGCAGCTTTCGCCGCTCTGATGACCTCCTTTTTCTTTTTGTAGCTGTGAAAGCGTGCAATTATGGGTTTCACACCTTTGGACGCTGGTAATCTGTGTATTACAGTAATATCAAATTCTTTAAGCGTGACTCCCAATGCTTGAACAGCATCACCGATTACCTTTGTTAGATTTTCATTTTCTACTATCGGGATATTACGGATTATGATATCATTCTTCCTACCATATTGGTCCAAGTCATTTAATAATAATAATAATAATGAGCCTTTATTTTTTCGGTAGATTATACAATATTTTAAGGTAATACTTAAATTAGTAATGCCTACCGGACGCCCTTTCCTGGGCATAGGCCTCCCCAACCCTTCTCCAAGCATCTCTATTTTTTGCTGTTCTACTCCATAGAACTCCTAATTTTTGATCTAGACAAGTCATTTATCTTAGATTTTAACTTCGCGTTTTCCTTCTTTAATCTGTACAGCTCATCCTTGATCTCTATGTTTTCGGTTTTCAGTGCTTCTATTTCTATCACAACATTGTTGATTTTAGCACCCACTTGTTTCATCACATGTATCTTTAATGTGATCAATGTTATTGATTATGCCGCTCTCCGACAATACTTTGCTGAATATGGATTTCATTTCTTCTTCGTTCATGATGATATTGGTTGTGGTTTGTAGTACTAGCACTGTACTTCGCGGTACAGTTTAATTCACGTTCCAGTTGAAACCAGCTCACTTTTATCTTTACGTTAACACTTTTTGTTTGAATAAGTATATTGTGAACGCACAAAACACGTCTTCACCAAACACAATACCCTCCTCTCACAAGAGCGTAAAGGATTCTATAGGCAATTGGATTGACCAAAAAAGTAACTGAAAACACGTTTACAAGACATCGCAAACCAAACAATAAATAAGAAGTTCAATTTTTACATCCGTGGTAATTCAAATATGAGCAAGGATCACATCTAGATACAAAACTGATAGATTAAAATTAAAACTTTTACAATAACACTTACACTTCAAATAGTGCGAACCAGGGTTCCAAACGTAGGTTTGATGACAGTTCTTTTCACACTTTCGTCGGTCCAGGCCAGTTCACTTGTGAAAGCATCTTCCTAAACTCTCGGCAATGCATGACTGTAATTGTGAGCCCCCCGTCACAGGATGACCCAAAAATCGAATAATATATTCAGTTGTTTAGGAAATGAGGGTGGAGTCCAGGGAGTCCGGCATAAAAATCTTTTGTATTGTGACTTTGACTTTTAGCACCGATGTCTGTGGTACAAACAAATTCTGTTTTGGATGATTACTTTCTTGATAGGAGAGGTTGTTGATTTCAATTTTGGGTTGAAAGTACGGATCCAATACATTTATGAAATTTGATGAAGTTTGCTCGGCTATCTCCTGGGTGTGGATTACATCTTCACTAATATTTGGCATTGATTCCCTGAGTATGGAATCAAAAAAGACCGCAATTAAAACCTAAAACAACACGGATGTACTTTACACGACTATGAAACGTGTCTTCCATTTAGAATCGCCAATAACATTTCCAATAATAAAATCCGTGAAATTATATTGTTAGAGCGGTCATCTCGGAAATCTTGAGAAGAATTTTCATTTCTCAAAAGTGCTGAGAAATCATGGAGGCTTGCAATCACTTTGTTGAACACAGAGTACGTGTAAACCTGGCCCAAGCTGATAGATTAAAATTAAAACTTCTACAATAACACTTACACTTCAAATAGTGCGAACCGGGGTTCCAAACATAAGTTTGAAGACAGTTCTTATTTCACACTTTTGTCTGCCCAGTCCACTTGTGGAAGCATCTTCTCTAGTCGTCTGAGAGCTTCTTTCTTGTTGACAATGTCCAAAACATTGATCATCTCGGCACTAGTCACTGCAAAAAATCAAAAATTAAAATATGAATGATTAAACATCATAATATTGTGTTGCTCCAGTTCAATAGCGCCAAAAATCCTCAAAAATTTTGAAAATTACAAAATATTTTGTATTCTCAATTCTAGTTTATTCAATTGAGAAATGATGATAGGAGTGAAAGTTATTTGAGGCTAATGATTATTTTATGACTGATTTCTACAACATATATTTTTTTCTCTAAAGGTCTCTAACTAAACAAAAAACCTTTTATTTTAGTTCACGTTTCTAAGACGGATGACATTAGAAAAATCATTTCTTGCAAAAATCTGCAGACCAAATCCTCTATGTAAAAACTACAAATTGATAGATTCTCTTTATTGTACTTTCAAATATTTCAATTCTACATGTTTTACTTGACTTTTCTTGGTTGCTGCTGTGTTTATACTTATGGCAGCATTCTTTGTAGGCTATAAATTTTTTGGAAAAACCAATTCTTTCAGAGTTTCCTCGCTTAATCTTGCAAAAAATAATGCATGATGGATGGCTAGCATTACCAATAGCATTGTTTTCTGCCTCAACTAAACTCTCGGCAATGCGTGACTGTATTTGTGAACCCCACGTCACAGGACAATCCAACAATTGAATAATATATTCAGTGGTTTAGCAAGTGAGTGTGGATAAAAATCTGTTGTATTGAGACTTTGACTTTTAGCACGGATCTCTGTGGTACAAAAAAATTCTGTTTTGGATGATTACTTTCTTGATAGGAGAGGTTGTTAATTTCAATTTTGGGTTGAAAGTACAGATCCAATACGTTTAGGAAGTTTGATGAACTTTGCTCGGCTACTTCTTGGGTGTGGATCACATCTTCACTAATATTTGGCATTGATTCCCTGAGTATGAAATCAAATAAGACCGCAATTAAAACTTGAAACAACACGGATGTACTTTACACGACTATGACACGTTATTCATCAGTCACTGCAAAGGTCAAACTTTGTGATCAAACATAGAAACAATCCGCCCCAGCCGATTGAGATTAAAATATCTATTGATAGTTATAAATGGAAGAAAGTCAGTATGCTAAAATTGAAATGAAAGGCAAAATGCAATTATAAAAAAGTTGATGCATAAAATTTTTTTCTTTAAATATAATGATATCGAAATAAATTTGAATGTAATGTAAACCTATCATCATGTAATCTAATCTAGGATACTCTTGGTCCTCTGGCTCATGGTTTAATGGACGTGATCCGCTGTACACTCCCCTCCTTTCTGATTTTTCTTGTTGTTGAATGTGTCTTTGTTTCTGACAGATGTACTCTGATGCTAGAGAAAGAGTGGAGAGAAGAAAAATGAGAAGAATAAATTCGGCTCCCTCGCGAAATAGCGGGAAGTCGGTTGGGTTTCAGGGACCTCAGGGAGACTGCAGGTTACTCTGTATTCACCTTCACTGATATTTGGCGTTTTTTTTCTGTGTCTAATATCAAAAAAGACCGCCATTGAAATTTACAACGCAAACATACTCTACTCAACTATGAAACGTTATCTATCAGTCACTGCAAAGGTCAAACTTTGTGATCAAACATAAAAACAATCTGGTAATTGCTTTCTGTAAGTGCGTGGTCTGAGACGCGCGCAGCCGAATGAGATTAAAATATCTATTGATTGTTATTTTCTTTAATAGAACGTAACAAGATTCTATAGGCAATTGGATTGACCAAAAGTAATTGAAAACACATTTACAAAACATTGCAACACAAACAATAGATAAGACGAGATGAAATTTCATCCGTGATAACTCAAATTAATTACAAAAAAGCAACAAAATGCGAGAAAGAAACATTGAACTTGTATCTCTAATAAAAAAAAAAAGTAGACTAGGGTAATCCCATTGAAAATCCCTACTCCCTTTGCAATATTTACTACTTTCATAAACTATCCCATATGTACATTCTGTATATATTTCCCACCCTGTCAATATTACACACATCCAATTTTAAGATGAAGAAAATAAACTTACAGTCGGCCATGCCCCCGCAGTCCAAGGGAAGCGTATTGCAGGGGGCGCGATCGCCCATGACCGTGACCTCGCTGGATTGAATTTCGTTCCATGATAACTAAAGGGGAAAAAATATATAGCACACAAAATAAATCTATTTTTGGACGAAACTTTCAAGTCCCTGCAATGTGGACGTCATGGTAAGTATGAAGTCATAACTTTTAGGGAGGTATGCTAGCAATTGAAAAATATTGAAAAATTCATGCTGTGATACTAGATTTATAAAGCCCGGATTTCCCAGTTTTTGTCGAGTCATTTTCTGAAGGGACGAATGACTGAAAATGATATAGAAGTACGCTCTTTACCTTAGGGGTGCAGGAAAGGGGACACGAAACCTCACAGCAGGAAAATTGATAGCAGGAAAATTGAACACAGAAAATTGATAGCAGCTGAAAATTGCTAGCAAGAAAATTGATATCTACGAAAATTTGTAGCAGTTCAGAAAATTGATCGCAAAAAATGAACAAATTATATCGATCGCAATGAAAATTTATAGTTCTTGAGAATAAGAACATTTACGAGTATACATTAAGGAAGAACTTACTGCAAAAATAGTCCTAGGTATTCCATATTTCTGAATGGTCCTTCTTTTCATATAGGCTTTCTCTTTTTAGGAGAAGGTTCTTGATTCGTACATTAGGATGATACATCGCTATCTTCGTTAGTTTCTGTCTCTTGGTCGTAGCGATTTATGATTCTTTAAATGCGATTTTTCGTACCTTTGTGCTTAAGGGCCTCATGTAGCTTTTTAAGGGCCTCATGTAGCTTTTTCAAGGTGTTGAGGAACGCTTCCGAGTCGAGGTGGTACTCTAGGATGTCGATGTTTTTGGTTTTATTTTTATGAATGTCCGAAATAAACTCGATCAAATCTCGATTTTGTGGGAATTTTCTTCGGAGTTGCAGAATTTGGTGATGACTTTTTCAATTCCTTTTGGGAGTGTGTGTTCCTCAGGTTTTTGTTTTTTGTTGACCGATTTTCCAACGGTGGAAGAGCTTGCGTCTGAGGAGCGGCGGAGGTGTCTTTTTGGCGGCGAGATGCTGGTCTCATTCGAGATTTCCATGTTCTCTTGGTTTATTGCTTTGGTTGGAATTACTTTGTTGGTGTTGTCTACAATTTGTGAGCTGTACTGAGCAATATTGTGTTCTTCAGGAGTTGGCGGTGTAGGGGGGTTGGAAATCGTATTTTTGTCGCCTTTCGCTAGAGGATCGTCTACTGTTGAGGATGTTAGATCTGTTATATTGCTCTGAGCAGGCGCTACTGGTCCGGAGGGTTGCGGTAGATCAGTAAGATTTGAACGCTTATCGCGATTTGCCCGAGCTATTTTCAATTTGGCCTCAAAGTCGAGATCGATGTCGTTCTGACTGATGTGGGAGGGAGTCTCTTCCGTCGCTTGATGATCGCTTGAGCTGTTGACAGTGGGACAACTAGATGAATGATGAGTGTTACTATTACAGATGTGACATCTATTTTTGTCCTTGTTGATGAAAACACGGTGAGTTTCATTATTGAGCGTTATTACAATAGACTGAGGGATGGTCACGTTATTGTTGTCTTCAATATATGCGCCTCTACAGAAACTAGCGATGTGTGAATACTGTGCTAATTCTGACGGTGGGATTGCATCGCAGGATATTCCGATATGAAGTTCATGAATAGCTGATGTGAATTTAATGTTGATTTTGCGTAGCTCTTCAAGTATACAGGAATTTGGAATAGATGGGTGGACATTAGAAAAAATTAAACGTCGAGAGGGGGCTACAAGTTTTCTTAGATGAATCTTCTTATTTCTGACATTGATAGTTTTGTACTGATCTACCAGTTTAGTGACTACGTTTTCGTTAACTAAGTAAACACAAATTCTTTTTTTCGATATTTTGGAAGCAGCTAGTATACTTTTAGGTTCGATGATGCGTCCGATTGCGACAACATATTCAATTAAGGGTACATCATCTTCGTAATCTAACAGGATTGCTTGCCTTTTCGACGGGTATGGTTTAACAATGTGAGCAAAGGTGGAATTAGAGGAAATACGTGCAGACGTACCTGTTTCATTCTGCATGGTAGACATGGCTATGATGAAGTTTTATCAGCAGGGCAGTAAGCCGCTCGCTGAGATGGGTTTCACCCGGTAACCGTGAAGTTACTTTACAACTTGTCCAAGTTGGTTTGAATCGGCTCGGTTTGTTCGATGCACTTTGTTTTTGCAAAGCAGAAAAAATATTGAGAAATTTATCTCGTAACACGCGACCGTACTAGAGCAGGCATAAACTGAGACTGTAAGAAATGTTGTGAGCTGCACTTCGAAGATATTGTAGCAGCTCATCGTTTGTAAAGTCGGGCGAGTAACCAGCGACAACTGCGTGCAAACGCTCTGCTGAGTCCCTGTACTTTCTCCTCTTCTTGACAGGAGGTTCCCCAGCTGTTTCTTGTTCGTAGTTCGTTTCCATCAAAACTTGTTCACGTTTAAGGGCGCGTAAGAAACGGAAAATTTGGGCATGGTACGTGTCGACAGTCGTTTGAAAGCCATTATGCCATGCCTCGACCGCATTATTCGTCGAAGTTACATCCTTGTATGTATCACAGCGGTGGGAAATTCGGACTAGAGAAAATACACGAATGTTACTACTTGAATGTTATAGATGACATACTGATTGATGTACAGTTACTTACTTTAAAAGCCTTGATCGCGGCCATTTCGAAGTCAGATAAAATTGAACGAGGATTCAGGTCTGGCATCAAATTTTTTAGTTTCACGCAGTAGTTTTAAATAGGTTTTCTTCTTCTTATCGGCGAGGAGAGCGTATACAAGAGGGTACGTTTTGTCTTTGCGGCAGGCGTGAATTGTGTATAGTTGACTAAATAATTTTGGAACTGTTTTGAAGGTTCCGTCTGCAAACCATCGTCTACAGGATTTCAAGCGCGATAAATTCTCCTGTGTCCCAAAGACGATCATTCTTTCTACGTCACTGACTCCGGAATCTTACAGCACGAAACTGTCCCCTTTCGCAGTAGTGGACATCTCTGTCAGGTCAATATCTTCTCGTCTGTTAGGTCATGCAGGCCACTCACTTTGTTTCTTCCGGTAGTTAGCAATATTCCGTTTCATGTGATCAACTTTCGGCAGTGCTCCGACCGCACCTTGCGACGCGAGGGATACAGCGTCACTTACAAGAACCTTCGGTGCATCCGTCTTGCTCATCGCAGTTTCTCGTATTTGCGACAAGACTTTTGCCGCCTCCACAGATGCTGCGTCGCCGGTATGATTGTGCTCGTTTTCTGACCGCGAAACTATTTCACCATTCACTGTTGTAATACGCGCTGGACATCGGAATTTCTTGACGTACTGGCATTTCCAATGAATACCTGTGGTATTTCTTCGTTCGAAATAGTATATGAACCCTCCTTCACATAATTTTAAGCACCCTCTTTCACTTCCAACGAACGAAACAGCCATGATTTTTGTAAATCAAGCTCGAGTAAATGCGAAGTTCGTATGCTGACGAGGTTCCTTGTGCATACATGCTCTTCATCTTATCAGTTTCGAGAAGTATAGAAAAGCACGTTAGCTGGTTTACAGTGCTCTGTGCGATGCTCAAATAAACTCCTAGGTAGAAGTGTGTCTAGGTGTTTTTTGGGAGGCACTGCCATCTATTTTCGTGCCATCAATTTTCAGCTGCTACAAATTTTCGTAGATATCAATTTTCCTGCTTGCAATTTTCAGCTGCTATCAATTTTCTGTGTTCAATTTTCCTGCTGTGAGTTTTCATGGACTCGCAGGAAAATGGTATATTACTATACATGTGGGTAGAGTGAGCGTCCCCCAACAGAATTTTGTGTTAAGGTCTGATGACTAAAACCTATCAGAATTGTTCGTAACTTGGGGCAAAATTTCCTCTTTTATTTCTTTGATTGGCAGAGGCATCGTCATAGGCGGTAACAATTTTGAAATATTACGCGTAACAGCTGGTTCGAAGTTTATTTTGCAGGAAAATGGTATATTACTATACATGTGGGTAGAGTGAGCGTTTACGATGGAAAATGGTATATTACTATACATGTGTGTAGAGTGAGCGTTTACACAACAAGGCAAAAATTGTGATCTGAGCCAGAGGCAAGAAGAGAAATTTGCCGAGTTGGTGAACGTTCACAATAACCCCATGTAAGACAATATTTTTTTCTTTAAATGATGTCAAAACAAAATTAAATTAACAAACACACAAACGTTATTGGCTGATTTATTTTTCTTTCACACTTCTATTTTTTCTTTCACGCTAATCTTGGTGTGGGTAAAACTAAAACTTTGACCGCACCTATAGATGCAGTCAAACACTGCAGTGACAGCATTTAGGTATAAAAACAAAAAATTTAATCTACCAAATAGCACCACAAATGGAATAAAAGCCAAAAACAGGGTTGAATAGCAAACAAGGCCAAAAATGTCCAATTTGTGGAAAATTGTGTACAATAGCGGAATTTTGAACAAACAATTGATAAATTTTACCCAAGATTGGGTAATTTTGGTAGAAAAATACTGAAATATGATTTAGGACAAATTTGAAAAATTGAAAATTTTGATTGAAAGAGCGAGAAAAAAACTTTGAACTCGCATCTCTAATAAAAAAAAAAAAATAATGAAAAAAAAAAAGTAGACTAGGGTAATCCAATTGAAAATTCCTACTCCCTTCACCCAATTTACTACTTTCACATTCTGTACTTATTTACCACCCTGTCAATATTACACACATCCAATTTTGAGATGAAGAAAATAAACTTACGGTCGGCCATGCCCCCGCAGTCCAAGGGAAGCGTATTGCAGGGGGCGCGATCGCCCATGACCGTGACCTCGCTGGATTGAATTTCGTTCCATGATAACTAAAGGGGAAAAAATATACAGCACACAAAATAAATCTATTTTTGGACGAAACTTCCAAGTCCCTGCAATGTGGCCGTCATGGTAAGTATGAAGTCATAACTTTTAGGGAGGTATGCTAGCGATTGAAAAATATTGAAAAATTCATGCTGTGATACTAGATTTATTATTAATAGAGCCCGGATTCCCGGTTTTTACCGAGTCATTTTCTGAAGGGGCGACACTCTATACCTTAGGGGTGCAGGAAAAAAAATTTTATTCTACCAAATAACACCAAAAGAGAAATAAAAGCTGCAACCTGGGTTGAAAGGCAAACAAGGCCAAAAATGACCAATTTGCGGAAAATCGTGTAAAATCACAGAATTTTGAACAAACAATTGGTGAATTTCGCCCGGATTTGGGTAATTTTTGTAAAAAAATACAAATTTCGATTGAAAAATTTTTAGAATCTTTGGACTGATGAGATGATAACATTCATTAAAAATTACATAGTTAGGTACGGTCGGAATTGAAAAGTTCTGATTTTAAATTTGTAAAAGCACTAGAAATGCGTGTTTTCTCTGAATGCCGAATAAAACCGAAAATGCAACATTAAAATACTGAAACGAGGGTAAAAGAGGGAGAGGGGAATACGGTGACAGATATTTCGAGGTTTATCCTGTAACCAAAACAAAAGAAAAACATACTTACATCGCAGTTGAAACAAAAATTATTGCTTGTTCAAGTTATACCCAAACATTAGGATCCTAGCAAATTGGTTTTCAAATCTCTCCAGGACTTTGTACGGTCCAGTGTATGGAGGTGTGAGAGTTTTCTTGGGTGTGTCTACACGTAAAAAGACGTGTGAAGAATCAGCGAGAGCAGCAGGAACGTAAATTGGATTCTACTCTTCAGTACTGTGATGTAGACGTGTACAATCCACACCAGCATAAGCCTAAAGTATTTTACCCGCGTAACATTAAAAACGAATCCAAAGACACGGCTGAAATACTACTCGTTAGGAGGGAATTTAGAAGGCGTGGTCCAAAAATAAAATGGTTTGCCGAGCTTGTCATCCTTACCTACCTAGCTTTCGAGTCTGAACCATCTCAAGAGATTCTCCTGTCCAATAAACTAGCTCAGATAAATCGGGGAACATGTTGACTCGAATTCAGGGATGGAGCGGGTTACTCGGTTATGGTGCTTACTGTCACCAGATTCTGCACTGTGATTGGATCTATATGTACACGAAAAAAATATCTAGAACGTAACTGAATGTATACCGGCTCTTCGTAGGAGTGTAGAAAACGTTCTCATCTATCTCTACGGACACCTATGGGGGAAGGGAGGAGTAATTCGAATTATTACTGTAATTGGTTGATCAGACCAAAATGACCGAAACGTCTAGGATCGAACTAAAGAAAGAATTTTGATAATCGAATAGAATAAAAAAAAAAAGAAACTATTGACAAGAACGTGTTGCCCTACTCTATCGAGGAAGCATCTCTTGACTTACAGCTATCAATAGATCTTTTAGGAACGTTGTCGGCGCTGACAGCACAAGAGCGCCTGCTCCCCGATGAACAACGTGGAGGGGAGGAAAGTTCAACGAATTTGCAGTACACATCCGCTAAAGGTAAGACAAAAAGATCCGGGAGAAAAGCAAATCGGTGCTGCGATACGACTCCATTGTCCACTCAACTATATTTTAAGATCTCCTTCGATGTAATAAAAAGGCAAGTCGAATTTCGTACACGTAATACTATTAAAGAAAATATATCACAAGATGTAAAATTACCCAAAATCATTTCTTAAAATACCACATAATGGATGTAGGTTGAGCGGCTCCGGATCGTCTCCACTCCGACTGACGGTGTTGACTCGTATATCTCCATAAAATCTGGGACTGCGAATTGGGTAAAACGGCCCTGGGTTACACTTGGTACTGGGAACTTCGAAAACCATACTTTGTGCTCCCATAAAGATGGTGAAACTGTTTATACTCGGGAAGGGGGTAGCGAGAAACCACGTGGAAATAGTCGACACGTCTCCTCTTCATCCTCTGCGAGTCTCGTGGTCCCCGTTGTAGCTATATACCTCATCAAGGTCTCCTCTTGATGCACAATTCGCGACGTATATACAGACGGATTACGAAATATTTATCTCCCAAAACTTTAACTGGCACTGAGAATAGGTTGACATTCAAAACAGTGATCTTTGTCACAAAAGCTTGGAGATGGAGGAATGTTACAACTTATGCGAACACGTGTTTTTCATGGTCACTGGCTGCGGTACTCGCACACACGGTACTCTAACATTCACTGATTTTTCGTTCGGCGCGAAACCTCAAGGAAGCTTCGCATCGACCGAAAAATCATACGAGGATGCTATCATCACTTCTCCCACTTCCACCAAATTCAGGACAGGACGAATAGGAAATTGAATCGAACATCGTACGATATTACTAAGGAGAGGAGAAGAGAAAAGAGAAGTTACATTCGATGAACATAAAGTCCATTGAATAGGAATAGACGGGAAAAACCGGTAAGAAGGATGCACGTAGTAATAAATTCAATGGAAACGAGACAAAAATGACGACCGTATCTCTTCTACACACACACACTCAAACTACACGCACACTCTTACACAACCTACACATGTTCGTGCGGCAGAAAAGGCGACGACTTTACAGTACTTCGTTTTCATATTCAACCTCTGCTATCTCTTCTTTAATTTCCTCCTGTTCTTTTTTTCTATAATAGTCTTACCTTGACATCTTTCATTTCGACCATCTTCCTTCGACTCGACTATTGTTTGCTGTATTTCATTCTTGAATTCCGTGAGCATCTTTGAAATCTCGTTGTTCATCTCGCTCCGATTTTTACGTAGGTATTTGAATATGTCGGTGCGGAAGTAGTCACTGGTAGGTCTACGTTGATACCTGTTTTTTCTTGCACTGGGAAACTGTAGTTCACTTCAATGTTTATCACAAAACGCGTGAAACGCACTAACAGACAACTGTTGAACGGATTGTTATCAGTCAAACTCCTTGCATTATTATTGCGGTCGTCGAATAATCATGCAAACGATTTTAATAGGTGAAGTCTGCAATACTCGGCTCGGCGCGGCGGGACCTTTTTTACCCAACGTGTGCCTTGATCGAGCTCCTCCTCATTGAATGTAGGAGGTTCAACAACTGGAGAAAAGGGAATTTAGGTAACAGAAGCGTGGAGTCAGCATCCAATATTAATACATCTTTGGTCTCCGCGCATTACAAGAGAACACGTGAGAACTCCTTTTTGGTCAGGTTGAGGGTCTCCAACAAATGCTGGGCCGTCAACACCTTGTCAAAGGCCATAGCAATAACCTCATGTAATTCAATGATTTTGCCAACATCAGCCAGATCCGTTGCATCACAGATGGTCAGAGTCTTTAAGCTCTCCTTTGCAATCCGCTGGGTCTCAATCAATATGGCCTCAATCTGCTGATAATGTACACACTCCCTCGCGCTGACCTGGTTTAATTGCTCAATGTGTTCTTTGTAGTTTGGATCCTCCAATTCAAGGACCAATAGCAATGGAAAGAATAGATCACTGTCCTCTACAAATTGGTTGGCTGTTGGGGCGGGATGCGGATACATAAATAAATCCAGGTTGAAATTGAGCAACTGGTCGGTTCTCATGTAGGATGACAGAAGCTCCTTAGCCTCCCTGAACAAAATTCCGCGCAAGTCTCTCAGGGTTTGGTCACGTACGTATTGATGGTCTATCCATTCAGACAGGGTAAACTCTAATGGGTCGGCCTCCGCTAGAATTATAAATGACTTCCATGCTATGCAAAAATAAAATACAAAAATGTATGTATAACTTGAGTGACGTCACAACACATTTTTCCTGTGAGAACTTGTTCTTTTTTCTTGCAACTGCATAGTGGGCTTTTGCCTTGCCAAAGGAGGCGAGAGTCCAAAAAAGAAAGAAAAAGTTGTCACTGAAAAAAGTGTTGGGCCGTCACTCAAATTATACATGCATTTTCTTATTTAATTTTTGCATAGCAATTCGCAAATTTTGAACAGTCTTTGGCAAAAGTGGTCAAGACAGTGTCTACAAAGGTTCTCTTTCTTGGTGTTTCAACAATCATAAAATACTGTGTATATTCTTTGACCAGTCTCTCTTGGGTTCTGGGTCTGAGTAGGACAAGAAGTTACAAATATCTTTGGGTCTCAGTATTTCTAGATCTCTCAAACTCCAAATCTCATCAGTAAAAAAGAAACTCCAGAACTTTTTAGTTACAATTTTCTATGTTCTATTAATGGGAGAGCAATAATAGTAACTTACAGTCAGGGAAGAGAATAAAAAAAGAAAAACCCTAGAGACCCAGAAAGCTGGATACTGAGGCGCTGAGAGACTCAGTCTTATCTTCTTTTTATTTGATCTATAAATGACTATAATTATATCTCAGATCACGCGATATCATTAATATTTATTTTTAAATTTATAAATGTATTTAATAATTAATATTTTTCCAATTTGCTATCCAATCTCTCAATTTTCTTTTTAAATTTTTCCTTTTTTTGTCTAGGTCTTTTATCAACTTTTCTATTTCTGTCAATTTTTCTTTTTTTCTCTCTCTGTCCTCCGTACAATTTTTCTTTTTCTGCTTTTCATCATTTTTATTATCCTTTTTTTTGTCTGCAGTTGGTATCAATATGTTCAAACACCCTTTTTTCTTTCTTGTAAAACTGCTTTGTATAATCTGAAGAAAGGTGAATCAATTATTGTGAAGGTGTTAATTATTTTTCTTTGTGAAATATTAAATTCTATTCTTTGCCACCAACAATAAATTGTAGTTTGAATTCAAGTTTCAAAAAATTGTGAAAATTTAGATCACCCTGCTCTCACACTTCTATTGCTGTTTTTCATTAAGATTTTCTATTTTCATACTTCGCACATAAATTTTGTAAACTCACTCTTTTACCGTTGAAAGTCCCTTCAAGAAAAATTGATGGAGGAAAAGTGGAATGACATCAGAGCCGCAATAACTAGAGTTAGTTCCGAGACACTTGGAAAAGCTCCTCCAAGGGAAATTTTGGATTGGTTTTTTGATAGCGCTACAATCACTGAACCAGTTGTCTTCCACAAGAGGAACTGCCACAAAATCCTCTTAACAAAGCTTAACGACAAGGCTGTCACCAAGGTTTACAATATGACAAAAACCAAAGCATATTGCACCACAAGATATGCTAGGAAGCAATGGTACGGCAGCAAGGCAGCGGAAATGCAGAAATACGCGGATATGAATAATAGCCGAGCTTTTAAGGGGTTGTGTGGACCTGCCCAGACCGGAACAGTGGGGGTCCGCTTTTAAGAAATGCTGCGGACTTTTACAAGAGATGGAAAAAGTACTACACTCAGCTGTTCAATATCATTTCTACGGTAGACCCTGCATTTGTGGACCTACTACCGCAGTGTCCCAGACTTGACCACCCACCGTCAATGAAGGAAGTCAGGGAAGCAATCAAAGCTCTGCACAACAACAAAGTGCCAGGTCTGAACGGACTACCAGTGGAGATCTACAAGCATGATGTTTATGAAATTTGCCACACGTTATATCGTCTTATTGTGGCAATATGAGAGACTGGAAACGCTCCGACAGATTTCAAACCGCAACAATAACTCGCATATACAACAGAAAATGTGACCACCCAGACTGCTCTAACTACTGCAGCGTCTCACTACTCTGCGCAGCGAGAAAGGTTTTCGTCAGAATCTTGCTCAATTGCCTTCACTTAATCTTCACTGGGCTTTTTTACAAGTCCTAGGCTGGCTTTCAGACAGAAAGAAGTACCACCGACATGATATTTGCAATGAGAAAACTGCAGGAAAATAAGATTGAGCAGCGTACGTAGGTGCACGCCATCTTTGGAGACCTCTGCAAAGCATTTAATGTGGTCAGCAGGGGTACTTCATGAAACGTCATTCTCAAATTCGTCCGCCAAAATTGCTTAACATCATCGCTGATCTGCATACCCACAAAGAATGAGAGTCATGTTATTCTCAACAGAAAACTTACCAACGGCTTTGAAATACCAAATGGTGCGAGACAAATCTACGTCCTAGCCCTCTCCTCTTCAATATTTACAAGTCGGTGGTGCTAATAGATGTATACAAAAAATTACTAGATCAAGCTGTAAATATTTGATACAGATTTGCGGGTTCAAGATCCCATAATAACATGGGCTTGCACTTTGTAACGGAATTACAATGTGCAGACAATATTGCACTGCAAATGAACTGCCCAGCAACCAGGTTTTGGTGATAAAAGTTGAAGGCAAAGCTATTGAGGATAACCAGGAATTCAGCTAGTTTGGAAGCATTGTAACACGGACAGCTCTGCAACAGCCGAGATCAACCAGCAAATGCGCAAGGCCTCATTGGTCATGTTCAGGCTTAGGAAGGGTTAAAAATTGAAACAAAGGATTGCTGTCTACTGAGCTGCAGTTCTACCTATCCAAATAATTAGAATTGCCTACAACAAGATCTTCTTAGAGTGAGTTTTCATTTATCAATTATAGATAATGAATATTAACAATTTGATGTCATGATGACCTGATGTGGAATTTTTCCCCAAAAAATATGTTATATTATTGTCTTATTGTTGTTGATTTTGTGATTGTCATTCTACAGGAAGAATGTACTCGTATAAATCAATTGTGTGCATTGGTCAACGACGCTATGAAATTTGAAATGAAAGGACTCTAACTGCTTCAGAAGACGGCAAAATGTTTTGTCAATAATACTTGTTCACCAGTGTCTCGATTAAGCAGTCTTCTAATAATACACTTTTGGAACTTGAGATCTTAAGATAGAAAGTAAGTTTTTATTGCATCTAGTGAAGTAGAAAATTTTCGGTAGTTGTGGCAAGTCAAAGACACGGAAGTTTGGAATTTGTTATTTGCTCAATTATAAACCTTGTAATTTTATTTTTCGTCTGAGGGCAGAGGAGGTAATTGTGGACTGCGAGTTTGAATATGAATGAATGAGAGTTATAATGATTTCATTTATTTACAACTATTTTATCAAGCTTAGAGAAACAATTCATTTTTTTGTAAAGGTACTTTCTCTTTTGTCACAATATTCTTTTCTATTATAGATCTACATGTAAAGGAGCGATGCCTTTCAATTTCTTACTTTATGTAAATTTTCAAGTATCCAATAAATATTTTCTCCTTTTTTATTTTTGATAGGTAATTATGTAATTTTTGTACTTCTCAGATTGTGTAAAAAATCTGAATGGAAGAACGGTACACAACACCCTACAAATGTTAATTACTATGAGACTTTTGTTCTTTCTATTCATTTATTCATTTTAGTGAGCTAATGTGGATCACAGAACCAGCTAAGAAGTAAATACAAGTGGATGCTACAGAAAATTTGCTGTGGATTCCTAAAAAAGTTTATTCTGATTACGAGAAAAGAAAAAAAAAATTTAACGTCCGAATCCAATTTTATTTTCAATTTTGAATCATAAGTTTTTTTAAAACTTTTAAAATGTAAAAAATCCATTTCCCTTGAAATTAGGAAAAGCCCTTAAGATTTTTGAAACTGAAGATTTTTTTTTCGCTTAGCTGCAATTTGGGCCAAACAGCGTTTGTGTTGCAAACTAAAGCGGTGCGGGTAACGGGCGGAAGATTTCCTTAAATCGTTCCAAATCGATTTTTATGAGGGAAGATGATTTGTAGGAAATATTAGGCTCTACAAATTTTGTCCTCTTCATCTTTCTCCTGAATTGCTTTGTTCCCAAGTTATTTTGGTATCCAAAGAAAGATAAAATTTTTCAAAGGCACTTCCTTTTTTTTTAAAAAAAAAATCTTTCCTTGAGTTATAAACGTTGCCCACAAGTTTGAAACCTAATCTATTTTGATATTACTTACTATACATATAAATGAGAAAATTGCCATGCTCCCGTTTTCAATTTTGCCGATTGTAATGCTCCCGGCGGATGGTCGGCCCGAATAAACGGTAAGTAAATAGACCTGAAAATAAATATTGCTGCAAAACGTTAATGATTTTTCTGATGCCAAACAGGCCCGTACTAAGCTATTTTGCCGCCCTGGGCAAGGTTTCTTTTAGACGCTTCAAAAAGAGCACATTAAAAATTTACAAGAGGAAAAACTTCCTTATTTTTGTAATATTAAGTGACAGAAAGTTTTTTTTTGTAAAATTAGAAGTACAAAAACTTTATTGTTTAGTATTAGATTTTCTAATTTTTTCCCCTCCTTTTTACCGCCTCCTAAAAAGTGCCGCCTTGGGCAACCGCCCATTCTGCCATACGGTTGGTACGGGCCTAATGCCAAACGCTACTTAGTTCGCTCATACTCAAAATAGCGGCAAATTGATACAAAATGCGCCGGATTTATATATTGAGGTCAATTTTGGTGATACTCAAGAATCGCTGCAAAACTCTTAATCATTTTGAATGCATTTGAAAACTAACCTTTTTATAGAGAATTATTTCGCTGTAAATTGCTACTATTTCAAAGTGACAAAGGATGTACAGGTAAGTGGATGTTTCCTCAACGAGGGTTTGAATGAATATGGACTCTGCTAACCATTATACTATAGGGCAAGCACCAGTGGCATAACTACAAAGTTTCTTTGGGGGGTTGAAAAAAAAAGAAGCAACAAATGAAAAAAAAAATATAATGAGTCTTGAAAATTACAAAAAACTCATAAATTTTGGAAGCTCTGGGGGCCCCCCTCCTCCTTCGTAGCTACGCCACTGGCAAGCACTACAACACCGGTTACAAAACAAGGAGAAACCACCTATAAAGCGTAAACTGTAGATCATGAGTATCCTTTTCCTACTAAATATTTGTATTGGTAGGATTAGTAGAAAAACGTCCAAGAGCTGCGTTGTATACGCCCGGTGCAGAGAGCGTGCAAACCTTAGATGAAAAATAAAGGCTTTGCTTTTTTCAGTTTTTCAAAGATTCAGTTTTTCGAAGAACCAGTTTCACTGAATCACTCACGATTGAAACTCGTCACAGACGTTTCGGCACGGCCGTTTCGTTTTGGCACAAAAATTTTTCTGGACTTTTCAGCGCAGAAAAAAAAATTATTTTCAACACGACTCAAAAAATTTAAGAATATTTCTTTATTGAATACTTGGAAACAATGACAGTTGAAACTCGACTTGAATCTACGTTATCGCCGCACATGTCCACGACTCAGCACAAAAACCGAGTTTTGATGTACACACTCGGGTCATGATTATCAGCTGTTAGAAGTTTTGCAGACCTTGTACACGGAAAGGCGCTGGTGAAGCGTTGGCATCGTTTCACAATCACTTCCTCTTTTCATTATATAATATTTTTTTGTGTCAAAACGTCTTAAGATTATCTCACGCCGTAAAAACCTCACGCCGAAAAACTACCGGCGCCGAGGAGATGGCACCGAAATGGTCACGCCAAAACGTTCGCACCCTATCAAAACCATAGCTGCCTTTAAGAAAGGCCGGGGCATGCAGATTTGGCAACACCTAAGTAGGCTCGTCAGTGTACTTTTCAATAATAATGAGCTCGTTTTTATGCACCAGCAGTGCATGTTCCGGTCTTCCTTAAAGACAGCCATGTTCAAACTGTTCTGCTGTTAAAAAAAAAAAAAATGATAATAATGCTCGCAAATAGACAAATTTCCTCTGACGTCATGTAGCTGATAACAATTGGCCAAAGTATCCGTTCTGGTCCCATAAGAATAACATAGGGAGCAAAGATTATCAGGTAAATAAAAGAGAACCCTACTATGAATGTTGGTTATAGTCAGAATTAATAATTTATAAGGTTCCTAGAACTTGTAAATATGAACTTTTGGATACTAAGAAATGGTTTATTCTTAATTTAGTAACACAGTGATCTTTGCTCTCTGTGCTTTTCTTAAGGCACAAAGGTAACAATGATTTACAATTTTGACGTCGCCAGGAAATTTGTCTATTGATATGAGCGCTAGAATCGACAAATTCGAGAAGAGAACCTGCGGTCCGAGCGTCCATTTAAAGAACTGGAAGCTAGAGGGTTCGGCTAAACTGCTCTCAAAAGAGCCAAAAGCTAGGCCGCTGAGTCGAAGCCTGACTCCGGAGTCTCTGATCGTAGGAGGTGGATGGCTTCAAAAAATAGGAGCGGAGCCGCTCTTTTGGGAACCGGCTCGGCTCTCTACCTCTACAAAGGATACATACTATCGATTTCTACTTATTCTTCTTGCACACTAAAAAATATATTTTTTCTGTTTTACTCCTTGCCAAGCACATCACCCACCCTCAAGCAAAGAAATGCGGCTGAAGTATCGAGCTTAAGCTTTCGGCTTGAACCTGCAACCACGAAGACTACAGCTTTTGCATCGGCTTGAAAACGAAATAGAATTTATAATCAACTTTCGAATTCTGTCTTTGAATTCTAGTTAACTGCAACGCCTTGGTCATGTTTCACAGGTTTTTAAGATTCTAACGAGAGTCACGTAAAAAGCGCTCAGTTACGAGGTTCTGCAGGAGACATCACAGTCGCTACACCTTTATTACAGAAAAAGACAAATTTAAGAAAATAAAAAATAAATTTTTCAAAAAATTGGATTTCAGGAGATAAAACGCTGACTATTATAGCTATACGCTGGAGAACTCAACGGGAATCGATTTGTCGCGTCCAGACGCATTTGCCTCTTTTGATAACTTCACTTTTACCTGATCTTTCTGAAGGATGTGACAATAATAATTTCAACGGTGGGATCGAAGGTATTGAACACAGCAGATCTTGGCTAATGACTTTAGGGGTATTGGATTTCTTGGCGCAGCCAAAAAGATTAAGATCATGCGTTTCATGTCTTTTCAAAATTTTGCCCAATCAGATATGTTATGGATAATGCGAGACAAAAATATTTGAGAGTTCCCGTTTATGAGACCATTTAAAGGTCTTTTATAGCATAAGTCTACTTCAGTATATTTTAGGCTAATGAGATTAGGGGGTCTCAGTCTAGTATAAGTCTACTTTAGTATGTAAGATTGTAGAATCTTAACAAATCTGGCGATGCTGCGTTTCAATCGAAACAAAAGTCGAGTTCCCGAAGGAAAAGCAGGTCAGCTGACTGCACTCGGAAGATGATAAGGAAGAAAGAGGAAAGATATACAGCCGGAGCTCGAGACATTAGAAGCGAGTGGAAGAGTAACGCATGCGACGTAAAAGAACGTTCACGTTCTTACATCTCCACCGCTGAGAGGAAAAGGATAGAGTAGACTTTTTTGATACGGCTTACTGCATGGAGTAGGCTTACAGCGCATGCAGGAGTGGAGCGTGGTCCGTGTACCTGCGGGGAGTGGAGTGTATCCGTGTACCCAACCAATGTGGCTTACTGCATGATGTAGACTTACAGCGTGTCATCTACAGAATAGGAGAGGAGCGGGAAACTCACGTATTTTGTTTCGATTGGTAAGATTGTAGAATGTTAACAAATCTGGCGATGCTGTGTTTCCACAGAATCGAAACAAAAGTCGAGTTCCCGAAGGAAAGGCAGGTCAGCTGACTGCACTCGGAAGATGATAAGGAAGAAAGAGGAAAGATATTATACAGCCGGAGCTCGAGACATTAGAAGCGAGTGGAAGAGTAACGCAAGCGACGTAAAAGAACGTTCACGTTCTTACAAGTATATTTCAGGCTGGTGAGATTAGGGCGCCTCAATCGCTCCGCTCGTTCGTCCCGCTTCTTGGCCTAGTGTAAATCTACTTTAGTATATTTCAGATGTTGTAAGCGAACCAGGATTGACGACCTAGACGTCATCGAATTATGACGTCATTGGCTTATGACGTCACAAGCTAATAGCTTCATAATGGCTCTCGGAGTTTTCTTAGCCTAGTATGAATCTAGCCCACGCCTTTTCATTATATTAGGATAAGCTAGAAACTACAGAGGGAGGGGGAGCCCCCTCGGACTCGGACTCGCAGATTCGAGAATCACTGCCACAATGAAAAATTCCCATAAGGATGAGTCCAGAGCAAAGACATGAAACATGTCAATAATAAAGATTGCTTATTAGTAATTAGTTTGTGTCTTTTGCATTTTGTTCATCTTCCGGAGGCCGGCGCAAATCACGTGATGCTGAATCACGAGCTGAATTCTGGAATGCTGCAGGGAATTGTTCAATATTGAGTGCATTTACGAGAATAACTCATTTCTGAAGGCAGTTCGACTCATAGGAATGTCAGTAAGTCTATGAACTAAGCTGTTGAAAGCAGCATATTTGTGGGCAACAGAGCAGAATGACGACCCGTGGACTAAAACATCGGTCGACATATCTCCTCTATAAATTTCAAACTCATAGACGCGGTCTTTTTCCGAGACAGTGAGATCCAGAAGTTGATCGAGGAGCCTCCAACTTCCAAAGTAAACTTTATGGACGGGTACAGCTCATTTAGATAGTTGAGGAACTCCAAACAGCAATATCGGAGACCATTCCACTTACGTAGCACGTCATCTACATATATCTGCGCCAATAAAAGATATTATTCAATAAAAGATGGTCAGAGGAGAAGAGGCCGGATTCAAACTTGGGCATAGGAATATCCTAGAATTTACCATTAAATTTGCAGGAATCGAGAGACCAGCACAACTTCAAAAAATCGAAAAACTCACTCAACTCTTCATGAGGAGTGTTTAAGTTGACAAAGATTTTACCCATCCGCTGCATAGTGAAAGCCTTAGGGATTATTACTGCAATTAGAATTCATTTCAAAAGTTTTCTCAATTTGAGCCCACTAGTTTATACTTCCCAAACTCACTTATACAGGTTGTGTACTCATTGTACCAGTATTTACAAAAAATAAAAAGTTTATTGTCAACATTACCATACAAGCTCACGACACAAATCATACTTACACACTCAAGTGCTCATGTCGTATGTATCTGCACATCGACGAATTGTTATTTATCCATCTTTGTCACAATATTCCGATCAATGGCTAGATGAGCATGCAGTTTCACAGACTCATGACTATTGTCCCATTACTTGTCGTCTTAATAATGATGATCGATGGGTGGGTAGACTTTCAATCCATCATTATAATGAAATGGCCACCAAAATACTAAAACTCCATTTTCATATTTTTTTAGAATGCCATCACGTAAACGTAAAACCAAGTGAGTATAATTTAACGTAAGTCTCAGTACCAAATTGGTGTATCCGATTACTGAAATTGCTCATATTTCAGTAAACGTAATTCGAAAAATGAATCCAACCAAAATAGAGGAAAGCAAATTCAATCGGAAAGAGGCGAATCTTCCAACCGAAATGAGCCAGTTTCAGAAATTGTACCCACTCAAGAGAAAGAAAGAATGTCTTACGCGCAAAGTTTAGTTCGAGGAACATCTTCAGGAAGTTCCACCACGAGGGAGAGATCACCGAGTAATAATGAAGTAACACCTACTCTTAGCGAGACAGTTTTGGATGAATCTTTTCTTAAAACCATCGATCGAACGATCAAAGAAACATTAACTAAAAAACTGACTGACTTTTTGAGAGAACAAGATCCTAATTTGAGAAATAAATTACTCACGCCGTTACTAAGCGAAAATACACGATTGGAGCTTCAAAAAAAACATATGACTTCTAGCTCGAACAGTATCCCACGCGGATCTTCAGCGTCTACATCGACAGAAGAGAGATTAGGTCTTCCGGGAACTTCATTGGATCAGCGTGTTCTTGAAGCAATTGACCAAGCTGTTATGAAGAGTTTGGCCGAACGGTTTCGGCTATCCTATTCAATCAAGAACGCCTCTTCACCAGAATCAAAGCCAAACATTTTTCCTCCTCAATTCGGTACTTTGTCACCGAACGTGTTGAGAGACCCTCTCCAATTTGGTACACTATCACCACCAAACTCGTTCAGAAACCCTCCTCAATTTGGTACACTGTCATCAAAATTGTTTGGAAAAGATACTATAAGGTCAACCTCTCCGGACTCTTTGAGACAGTTGAATAAATTACTTGCCAGTAATGCTGCTGATCTGCGGGGACAGAATGTCAATGAGACAGGAAAACTTCCTGGAGGGTCCTATCAGCAGGATTCAAATAAAAAAATTGAGCACACGACTTCTTCAGCTGAGATTTCTTCCTCAGGACTTCAGTACAATGAGTCTGTCACAAGAGCTATTGATGAAGCTGTACAACAAATTTTATCTCAAAAACTGGAAACATTTACGTCCCAATATGAAAAACAGCCTCTGGATAACTCTTTGGTCATACGTCATAAGTTTGATGCTGGACCTTCGAATGAGGGTGCTCAAGTTTTAGAAAAAACTCCCACTTCCCTTGGAATACAACAAATGAGGTCTGAGACAAACATTGAGATCCAACAAGAAGAGGAAACTTTTCATAGAAAAGTTCCTTCTGAATTAGAGCAAATAAAAACTGTTAGTGAAGGTGGCTTCTCCACTTCCATTGCTCATGAGGCAAATGAAGAAGTTGTAAAAGCACAAGATTTAAGAGATGGGACAGATTTCTCAGTACCCATTGGCATGGAAGAAAGCCTGTACAACACCCAACAAACTCCATCAGATGAATCTCGTCCATCTGTATCACCAATATCAATTCATACAGATGAAGAAGGAGAAACTGATGTAAAATCTTCCATGCCAAGTGAAGAACGTTCAGCAGGAACTCCACCAGTTGAATCACTGACTGAACTTGATCCGGCAACCACAATTTCTATCAATAATGGAGAGGGAGTTGATGGCAAATCATTTGAGAATGAGGAGAAATCTTCCGCACCAAGTGAAGAACCCTCATCACGAGATGGGTCAATTTCTGAACGTGATCATCCAACCCAATTGCCAGGGAAGGAAGTGGAGATAGAAGAGAAATCTTCCACACCAAGTGAGGAATCTCCATCACCTTCTGAAGTTGATCAGCCATCTAGATTACCAAAATCAGTAACTTCAAATGAACAAAAGGAAGTTGAGGAAGAAAGACCGTTGTCCACACCGAGAGAGACACCATCAAGAAGTTCATCAGGTGAATTGTCCACCATCATTGGTACCATAGAACAAAGAGAAAAAGAAAATATTGCACCAATTGAAATATCATATGCACAAGTTTTAGGAAAGGGGACCAATTATTTCACACCCACAGACAAAGAAGAAAATCTTTCTACAGACAATGGTGAATTCTTCTCAGAAAAAGACCATCCTTCTACATCACCATTGTCAATTACTGCGAATGAAGAGAAGAAAACGGTTACCAGATCTCCCGAGGAGGAAGAAATATTCTCCGCACCCGGTGAAATACTTCCAACACTTGAACTTGATCATCCCTCGGAACCAAAATCAATAGCTGCAAATGTGGTACAGGAAATTGATACCAAACAACATGAGGAGGTAGGGAATTCTTCACCTTCAAAAACTCCATCATCTGAGTCACTCTCTGAACTTGATCTTCCCTCTGTACCAACACCAATACCTGCAAATGCGGCACAGGAAATGGATACCAAACCACATGAGGAGGAAGAAGAATCCTCTGCCCTAAGTGGAACACTTCTATTAAAAGTTCCATCATCTAAATTACTTTCTGACCTTGATCATCCCTCTGAACCATCAATAGCTGCAAGTGTGGCGCAGGAAATTGATATCAAGCGACCTGAGATGGAAGGAAAATCTTCTCTGTTGAAAACTCTATCATCTAAATCACTTTTTGAATCTGATCATCCCTCTGGACCATCACTGATGCCTGCAAATATGATGCAGGAAGTGGATATCAAACAACATGAGGAGAAAGCAAATTTTTCATCAATAACTCCATTATCTGAATCACTTTCTGATTTTGATCAACCCTCTAAATCTAAAACAAGACCAATGCCTGCAAATGTGGTGCAGGAAATGGATATCAAACCACACAAGGATGAAGAAAAATCTTCTCCTTCAGAAAGTCCATCATCAAAATCACTTTCTGATCTTGATCACCGCTCTGAACCACCATCAATAGCTGCAAATGTGGTACAGGAAATTGATATTAAACCTCATGAAGAGGAAGGAAAATCTTCCGTACCAAAAAGTCCATCATCTAAGTCACTTTCTGAACTTGATCATTCCTCTGAACCAACCTTGATGCCTGCAAATTTGGCCCAGGAAATGGATACCAAACCACAAGAGGAGGACGAAAAATCTCTTGTTCTGAGTGAAATACCTCCATCATCTAAATTACTTTCCAAAGTTGATCATTCTTTTAAACCAACATCAGTGCTAGCAAATGTGGCGCAGGAAATTGATATCAAATCACATGAGGAGGAAGAAAAATCTTCTGAATCGAGGAAAATACTTCCATCAAAAAGTTCATCACCTAAACCACTTTCTGAACTTGATCACCCCTCTGAACCAACACTGATGGCTGCAAATTTAACGCAGGAAATTCTTAACAAAGAACAAAAGGAGGAAGAAAAATCTTTACCAAGTAAAATACCTCCATTAAAAACTCCATCATCTGAATCACTTTTTGAACCATCATTCATACCTGCAAATATGGCACAGCAAATGGATATCAAACCACATGAAAACAAAGAAGAATCTTTCCAACCCCAACAAACCAAAACTTCATCATCAACAGAAACACAACTTTTGGAGTCCCACCATATACGCGTTGAATCTTCTGAAAACTTGAATGAAATTCCTCCAAAAGAAACCTCCAACAATGAAAGTCAGGAAAAATCATCTTTAGTCGATTCTTCAATACCTGACTTTAAGGAGGAAAGTGTCAAAATTGAAGAAGATGCTGAATCATACCCCAAAGCACTTCCAATTATGGAGTCAAAGATCACTACATCACCTCACCAAACTGAATCTGGTACTTTCAATCTGAGTGAGATGTTTCCTTCAGAACCTGCTAACCAAGCTACCACAGAGGACCAGCCAGCAACAGATAGCAAGAGTCAGCAAAATGAAAAGAAACTCGCAAGTCAAATGTCGTACATACAAGCTCTGATGAAAGAGTCTAAACATATACCTAGGAAACGAGGTTTCAAGAAAGAAATTTCTCAACCAAGATCAAATGAAACTCCTAAGATTGCTGCTTCTGTGTCCAAGGAGAATGAGCCTGTGCAAAGTATCAAACCAGCAGAAACGGTCCCCAATTATGAATCTTTGAAAGATAATGAAGGAATTCTAGTGGCTCCTCAGCCTGGAGAAAGTGAAACTCCCAAGATTGCTGCTTCTGTGTCCGAGGAGAATGAACCTTTGCAAAGTATCAAACCAACAGAGATGCTCCCCACTTATGAATCTTCGAAGGATAATGAAGGAATTCTAATGTCTCCTCAGCCTGGAGAGTCACAAGATCCCCTTTCTGCTACAACACGTCCTCCAGAGTCTGTTTCCAAAACAGAGACTTCATCTCTTCAAGAAGC
Source organism: Aspidiotus destructor (assembly GCA_035079395.1). Classification (NCBI taxonomy): domain Eukaryota; kingdom Metazoa; phylum Arthropoda; class Insecta; order Hemiptera; family Diaspididae; genus Aspidiotus; species Aspidiotus destructor. The sequence goes on from JAVHKZ010000007.1 coordinate 12,273,382, forward strand.
GCTTTTTTCACAAGGTGCGCGCGAAGAAAAAGCCCCAGAATCAGATGACAATGCAAATATCATACCTCTATCTCCGCTGTCTGAAATATCTACTCCAAGACAAATGACTATTCAACCAGTACGTCAGGAATCAAAAGATGTTATGACTTCACCAGATTCACTAGATCAATATGGGTCGGCAAAATCGGTCCTATCCGATATATCTTTTGAAGAGACGTCATCAGATACATCCTTAGAAAATTCTTCAGAAAACTCGATATCTTCACAAGGAGAATCCACACCACAAGTTGAATCTGAGATTGAGGGTCAAAAAGACAACATTCCAGAAACAATCGAAAGAAAAGAAACAGATAGCAGTGAAACAAAAGAGTCTTTGAAAGAAGCTAGCCACCTTGAAATGAAAAACGTAAAACCTATACAGCATGAAGCTCCTAGGCAAATTATCCACCATGAGAAACCTTCAGAAAACTCGATATCTTCACAAGAAGAATCCACACCACAAGTTGAATCTGAGATAGAGGGTCAAAAAGACAACATTCCAGAAACAATCGAAAGAGAAGCAGATAACAGTGAAACAAAAGAGTCTTTGAAAGAAGCTAGCCACCTTGAAATGAAAAACGTAAAACCTATACAGCATGAAGCTCCTAGGCAAATTATCCACCATGAGAAACCTTCAGAAAACTCGATATCTTCACAAGAAGAATCCACACCACAAGTTGAATCTGAGATAGAGGGTCAAAAAGACAACATTCCAGAAACAATCGAAAGAGAAGCAGATAACAGTGAAACAAAAGAGTCTTTGAAAGAAGCTAGCCACCTTGAAATGAAAAACGTAAAACCTATACAGCATGAAGCTCCTAGGCGAATTATCCACCACGAGAGACCTTTGCACACTCTGGACTCTGATAGAGATAGACAGAAAAGTGCACTTAAAACATCAACATCCTATGCTCAAGCTTTGATGACTGGACTAGCCAGAGAAAATTCAAATACTTCAAACCCCGACCAGATACCTCTTCCAAGTCTGCCTTCAGAAGCATTGGATGAATCTTTCCTCGCGGCCATAGACCTGAATGTGAAATTGATTCTATCATTGATATTACCCAAAGTGCCTGAGCAAAGATTGTCGAAAAATTTTCCTGAAAACTACACCGTCAACCAGGAGGAAGAAATAGGCGAGGAGGACTTCCCCATTGAGGATTATTCTTCAAGAGAAGAGACCATTTTACCAATACATACCCAACCACGTGCGTCTGAAATATTTTCAGATGAAACTCAGTCCACAAGTATGCTCGTGAAGCCTGCACGTGAAGGTATTAACTTATTAGCTGAACTTAAGCGTCTGAAGATTAATCCCAAGGACTTGGGGATCAATATCACACTATTCCAGCCCGAATCTGTATTTTTCAAGTGTAATTCAAGAGAGGAAGCGGAAAATCTTCGCAAAATTATCACTGAGTCTGGAACACTAATCTATGAATTAAAAGGCACTTATCCTTGCTTAGTACAAATACTCAACATTCCTTTTACAACGAGCAAAGAAGAATTAGCATGGGACATTTTTCTAACGTTCAAAGAACTCCCCAAGAAAATTCTATTTTACAATAGAGCGGGTTTTAGGAATGCTTCAATGCTTGTATCATTTTCATTGCTGAAGAAAATGGAGGAGTCGCCTGAGATTCGCATTCAATGGCAGCCATACAGGATTATTACCACCCTTCAGGTCCCTCGATGTCACGCATGCCACCTTTTGGGCCACCTATCCAAACATTGTGGCCGACCATTTGGTCACTCTACAGAAATTTCCAAACCTTGTTTAGACTGCATGTACCAAAACGAACGTTCTCAAATGGCAGGATTCTCAAGTGACACATTCAAAGACATAAATCATCGGACTAATCATTATGAATGTCCCACGAAGTTGGATTATAGAGTGAAAATGCTTTGGGATGCAAATTATTAGACACCAAAACATTTCAGGTTATGGACAATGTAAACTTTATACTTAAGACATGAAATAAAAAGGTAACATATGGAGCGCCCTGTAGCTATTAATAAAGAAATTCAACAATTTGGAACAAAATATAATTAATAATTTAATCTTTCTGTACGTACCTAATGTTTTGTTTTATTTGTGAATGCAAGGATAGCAAATGATCACACCTTTATGGGACCTCAAAATTCATCGACTTTACTACACTAGAAAAATATTGAATTTCAACCCGCAAGTAAGAGGCGCACGATCTACTTCTGAGTGAGACTTGGAAATAAAGGCTCCTCGAAGAAGTTAATTAAGGAAAGCAGGGAACCAGGGAGGATGACCAACCTAGAAGAGGGCGGTGACGTCAGGATGTCGTTACATTGGAGGATTTTGCCTGTAGGTAGGTTAATGTTCTAACAGAACGGATCGAAAGTTTTATGCATAGGCCTAGGTGAGGATCAAAGAAGACAGAACCATGGCTACAGCTTTAGGCCTAAATAAGGCACATCCAAGCAAAAACTGAATGAATAAATAAATGAATCAAGCAAGTAATACTATTACAGTACATAGACCAGAAATTATTATTGAGAGTTGACAAAAGGTTTTTTCAGTCAATCAAGAATGTCACAAACTCTTACAGACCATCTCCTCCTTAGCATTTTCTATGCTTGACTTGCCTTAGGGAATAGGAAAAATTTCGATATTTGTTACTTTCATTATATTATTAGGCCTAGCATACACTATACTAGGCTACACTGGGTCTATTATAGCCTTATGGGAGACCGAAAGCAACGAATGCGTATTTGTCAGTCCCTCAGCTAATTAGTACAACAAACAGTAAGGACTCCCCCTGACGGTATTTTGATTGGAATCTGGTGTCACCGTTAGTGCTGTACGCACGAGTTGCCACCTTTTCGCGCTGTACCATTTGTATTTGTACGTTCAGTTCAATAAAACCTTTCCTACGACATTGTAGCGTACGTTATTTCGCTCGTGTAATGAAATTATCGTCACGAACGCATCCGATCCAAAAATATGAACTTCTATGTTTCATATCTTCACTCTGCCCTGACCTCTAATTTCAAATTTTCTTCACCCAATTTCGCTAAACAACAGACGTTTAATATTCGATAGCCTCATTCTCCCGAAATAAAGAATTTATCTAACAAAGTTTTTATGATCGTGTACATTATTTCGCCGGATTTCGAAACTCTTCCAGTCAATTATACGCTCCGCTTCTAAGAGGTTCGATACATGTGGGAAATATCACTATAAAGCTGTCGCTTAATTAATTACATATGACTTGAGTAGTGAATGTTAAAAAAGTGACGACCAACGGAAATACTCCGTGTTATCGTAAGAAAACCATTGTGCGTACTATTCTCGGAACACACTGAATTATGCTTTGATTTTGCACACGGATAGAAGAATATATTATTCTGCCGACGTCTCTGAACTATAATGTAAGCAAATAGAAAAAAAAAAAAAACAAAGTGACCACGCTAAGATCTGATTGAAAATGAAGAATGATCTCTTAGACAAGATATTGAAATTGTGATCTTTTCACCCTGAAGTTTTCTTTTTCATGGAAGTCTATGTAGTACAATGTGCACTAGGTACGTATTGTCCACTTTATGGGCACAGCACGGATGCAAAAATTGTTAAAATATGCAAGCTTCAAACGGCTGCAAATAGATAAGTAACTCGCTGGTCAAAAATTTCCCATGTCCCCTCCTAGCATATATATACTTTCTTTTCGTAGTATAAAGCTAATATATAATACAAGGAGAGGTGCTAACCTAGTTCAAGTCCAGTACATTAGTTTATTACAATACTGTACTATTATACTTTTTTTCTAATGCTTCTCCTATTACATGGCTTGAAGTTCAGTGTATATAGCCCGATTAGAATAGCTCCTTCTAGTAACTAGATATGCAATCCTGTATACACCATTTGGCTCAGCCCCTTTAATGAACCAGATAACACCACGAGATCCAATAAAAGGTCCTTCCAAAATAATGCAGGTTCACGACTTCCCTTCCGTCAAAGAAGCAGTAGATTTCAACAGAGAACCTGTGACATGGCAGGCTTATTTGGAAAATTTGCCTTGCACCGTGCGATGTCCGGTGGACAAATTTCGACCTAAGAGCTATGTATAATGGGAGGGTACTTCGAAAAATTTTGACCTTCAAGTTATATATTATGATAGGAGGGGACTTTGAAAAATTTCGACCAGCAAGTTTTATACAATAGGAGAGGGTTTAAAGAAATTTCGATTGTAGCTGTACATCATGAGAAAGGTACTTGAAAAAATTTAACCTCGAGGCCAATTTGGTCCATAAAACAACTTCCCTTCGTTCCTTGTTTATTCATAGAACAGGTTCCCAGCGTTCCTCGTTTACCTTTGTTAAGGAAATTAAAGAAGATCTTTACAGAAACGCATAAGTTCAAAGTTCATATTTGTGACCGCGGTTTCGCGATTAAAGGTACAATCGCATCATCAGACAGGCGGAACAGGACCACCTGTCTGATGATGCGATTGTACCTTTAATCGCGAAACCGCGGTCACAAATATGAACTTTGAACTTATGCGTTTCTGTAAAGATCTTCTTTAATTTAGTGATGAATCGCAACAATTTTCTAAACTTCATTTGTTAAGGAAGCCGTCGTTTTTCAAATCTCCCTCCTATCATAAATATATAGCCTGATTAAAATAGCTCATTCAAGTAAATAGATATGCAATGCTACATACACCAATTGGCTTCGCCCCATCAATGTGCCAGATATGTAATGCTTCAAACGCGACCACTTCAATGATACAGATATGCAACGCTTCAAACGCCATAAGACTAAAAAAGTCTTTCTGAAATACCCCATAAAACAGGTTCCCTGCCTCTCCTCATTCAACTCCGTTAAAGACCCGTGAATTTTTTCAAGCCTCCTATCATATTATACCCATAGCTTGAAGGTCGGAAAGGTTGACATTTTAACAGGAAACCTGTCTCATTGAGGGGTCTCCCGGAAAAAACGTCCACCGTCCGCCGTCCGCCGTTCGGGAGGCAACATGACCTTGGGACTTGAAAAATATTGCGTGATCTTCGAAATTTTGTACAATTTTCTAGTGGAATTATGCGCCGAGTCCGAAAAAAATACCCAAAAATTCACTAACAAAGGTCCAAAATCTGTGAACGTGTCCTCGGAGGTTACGAATATCCTCAAATTGAAAGATCACTCAAATTTTCAAATTTTATTCGATTCTCTTGTGAAATCAAACTCTGAGTGCAAAGAGTGCTCGCGGTGGTAGATCAACTAGGGCTCCGCATATTACCAAAGTTGGTAGAAGTGCGGAAACTTGTGGCTTCAGGCGATAGAGAGCATGGGACCAAGAAGATCGTCTTCAGTAGTGGACTCGCGGGAGAAATCGAAGAAGGCCCCGTCTTTGATGAAGGAGGGCAAAAGTGCAGAGATTCGCAGTGTTTCGGCCGCTAGAATGAATGATACCGAGAAGCATGCTTTTTATTGTTGTAGACTAGCGGTGAGAGATCAAAAGATGCCCCGTCTTCGATCAAAAAGTGCAAATGTGCTGAAATTTGCATTTTATTGCGTGGACCGCTAGAAGGAATGATACCGGGGCGCTTTCTGTAGTAGACGCGCCGTGGGAGATCGAAGGATGAAATTTTTCCAAGTCCCTCTCTTATCACCTATAGCTCGGACCATCCTTCATTCAAAAGTTAAAATTCTTTCAAGTCACCCATCTATCACCGATAGCTCGGTCAAAATCTTTCTGAATCCCCCCCCCTTTCCCCTGTAGCTTAGAGATCGAAATGTTTCCAAGCCTCCCCTCCTCCTATCATATATTATAGTATAAAGCAAGAATATTACAAGGGGAGTCATAGCCTAGTCTAAGTCCGATATACTGTATGTTGACACCACCCCTTCAATGAGCCAGATATGCAACGCTTCAAACATCATGAGACTCAGAAAAGGCGTTTCCAGAATACCTCATAAAACAAGTTCCCTGCCACCCCTCATTTAACTCCGTTAAAGTGCCCGTGAATTTTTTTTCAACTACTTCTCCTACCGTAAATAGCTTGGAAGTTGAAATTTTCCAAGTCCTCCTATCATCATCTATAGCCCGGAGGTCGAAATTGTTCTAGCTTGGAGGTCGAAATTTTTCGGCTGCGCGTCGTACAATTTCACCGTTATAATCGTAACATAAAATTATTTGTTCTGTATTCCTTATTAGTGAAAACGATTTTGATAACTGTAGAAACATAAAACTTGAAAGAATTCCAAATAGTACCTAGCAATAATTTATTCGCGTTTTGAAAAATAAGAAAGATGTGGCTATGATTATGACTATTAAAATTCAAAATTCAAACTATAAAGTTTATCATTATTTTCTAAGCATGTAGAGCTTAGAAGTCAACATTTTTCAGATGCCAGGTGTCCGATAAAACCTCCCCTCGTTCAACTCCGGCAAAGAACCTGTGAGTTTCTTTAAATCTCCCTATAGCTGACAAATCGAAATTTTTTCAAGTCCTTCTTACATCATTATCATCGAGGGCAATTTTTCGAAAATGATGTCACAAAAGTTGGTCGCGGACGCGTTCGCGACCGTTCTCAAGAATATCTCCCCAAAAAAACAGATAGTGGGTTCCCCGCTTTGTCTGTTTTTCGGAAAAGGTCAGACCGACCCTCATAAAAAGAAAACTCCAAAAGGAAAAGATGGCATTTTTAGTATTTTGTTTTAGACATCATTTTGCAAAATTTTCAACAATCAGACCTTGGCTCTGCCACTTTGTTTCATTTTTTCTGAAATCCCTGTAATTTTCCAAGACTATGAGACATTTCTATCAAGAATTAGAGATCGCTATGATGATTAGCTCCGGATTCTGGACCGTATAAGTTTCGACTAGCTACTGAGAACTTTGGGTTTTTATGGTAATGAGTTTTAATGACACAAAAGCAAAAATACGAGAATCTAACGCGAAAACGATGTGGATTTTTTCTTCTGGAACTCGATTGACTATTGATCGCTCTGATGGTGTCCTTTATGTACCGTCACCGTCAGCTATAGGCTTCGTTGCAGGTTTCATTGCGCCACGATCGAAGTTCAGCTATTCCATATCGCTGATTTCGCTAGTTGACACTTTTTCCACGACGAGCCGCTGTTATTTTGTCGCGTCTGATGGTCGCGGCCAGGTAACTGTGCCTCTACGTCAGTCTAGTTCCATCCTCTCTTTTCTGGACGAGTATCCACGCTGGTTGGTGGTGGAATCTTCGTGCATCTGGACTATTTTCCTTTGTGACTTGTTCACCTCCACTGATCTTAGATGGTGTATGTCTATGACCTAACCGTGATGTTATATCTTAATCTGTTCTATACCTGTCTTCGCTTTGTATATGTCGTAGGCAGAATGGAAAATCCGACATTTTACAAACTGCCTCTGGCTAAATGAAAAGAACCGGCGAAATGGAAAATTTTGTTCAAATTTTTATTCAGCCTGATTATTTTTAGGCAGATTGTAAAGATCCTACGCAGTGTCAGGCTAAATGGAAAAAATGGATAACAAGGAAAGACGCGTACATTATAAGTAAGTCTCAGGTGTACATGAATGTAATACATACGAGTCCAAATTTCTAACATCATTAACAGAAATGGTCCAAGTCCCCCTTCAACCGTATATTATGACAAAGGACTTGAGAAGAATTTGAACTTTCGACCCTGTGACGTCACGATCCGATCATAGATCGGTCAACATTTATCAATGGCCGGGAGACTTGAAAAAATTTTGACCTCTGATCCTATGACATGATTTGATAACGTCAAAATGGAACCTTGGCAGAAATAGTCCAAGTTCTGCTTTTTTCATTCAGCTCGATGGTGGGATATATGACATCATGGGCCAGTAAAATTTTTCCAAGTCCGGAAGATATGAAAAAATGTTGACTTTCGACCCTTTGACGTCATGATCTGATGACGTCATAAGTCAGTGAAATGTTTACAAGTCCGACTGACTAGGAAGAATTTCGACTTTCGAGTCACGTTATAGGATAGGAGAGGGACTTTGCAAAATTTTCTTTTCCGACCCTGTGACGTCACGATCTTATGACGTCATAGGTCACTAAAATCTTTCCAGGTTCCTCAAGATGCCATTCTAGCGCTCCATGTAACAATGAATGATACCACATTCCCTTTTTTAAATAAATATTTTGACTCTGGTTTACCAACGATGTATGAATCAAATTTTTCAACCTCTTTTTCCATTGAGCCTAACACTGCGTAGGCTCTTTACAATCTGCCTAAAAATAATCAGGCCGAATAAAAATTTGAATAAAATTTTTCATTTCGCCGGCTCTTTTCATTTAGCCTGAGGCAGTTTGTAAAATGCTGGATTTTCCATTCAGCCTACGACATATACATATACATTTACCGTGTCTTCATCTCTCATCCCTTTTCTATATTATTCACAATTACATGTAATACATGATAAATTCCTGACTTCACGCCTTATGTTGAATATTTTGTCCGTTTAGATGATTTTATATTGCGAACTATTTACCGAATAGTGCTCATATAAGTATCGTACCGACTCAAGTTTTCTAGGAATTTTTCATCTGGGTAAGAAAAAATTTACAATATATGCTTACTCTCTATTTTCCCTTTATACATCTTATTTCTAGCTGTGCATCGGCGATATTCAACTTCTATTGACCGGATATGCTGAACCGCTACTTCCAAGAATTATGCCCTCCCGCAAGCCGACTGAATTTCCTTCATTTTCATGCGAATGACTTCATATTCGCTATGCTTGTCTTAAAAGAACGTTTATTGAAACTCTCGTGAAAAATGGTTTGATTGGTGCGCTCGTTAATGGATTTAGTACACGCTTTTCGCAAATTTTATGAATATGAGTGGTGATCATACGCGTTGCTCGTTTTCATATCTGCTCTTCTCTTTTTTTCCGTGTCAAGTTGTGTTCGTATTTGTGCACGCGAGAACACGTTCGCCTTCATTTCCAGCTCACTTATCCGAAATGCCCGGTCCCCTCCGCCTGGGGCGGGGGTCGTTTCCCACCGCGATCGCCGTCAATTTATTCCATTTTGCTGATCGCGGCCAGGTACCTATGCCTCTACGAAAATACCGTACACCGTAATCGCAGAAAAACTAGTTTTCCTCAGACTGTGGTAAGAAAAAACTTTGTTCTAAAATCGCGGGTCAAGTGGCATTTCAACTCGTTGCGTTGCCGACACTCGTGTCCCACTCGTGACACCAACATTCCCAACTCGTTCAAACCCCACTTCCCCCGCTCGTAGAAATATAATACTATTTCTGATTTCGGAGCAGAAAAATTATGTTTGAATGAATTTGTAAAGGTCATCGCACGGAGAAATCCACTATCGATAAGGGTGGGAACGCGATATCCGTCTTAAATGCAATCAGTTTTCTGCATCTGCCATTTCATACCAATTAAAGAACGCGTCAAGCGCTGTAACTATTTTTTTTTAGACTACAAAATTTGATGTATTCAGCGAAATAGTTAAACAAAGGACTCTCATGTATGACGAGGAATTTACGAGCGATAAGAGTTTATTAATGCACTGAAACAATTTTAAACGTAACGACAAACACGACAAAAATCAAGCTATAATTGCAAATAAATGGCACGAATCAATCTTTTACCCTTCGCCGCGTCTTCATAATTACGTATTATCGTACTCGATAGAATTTCTATGCAGCGACATTATGACGCTTCAAAATTGGTAGAATATTTTACATGATCTTATTTACAGCTTAGTGTTGATTAGTAGCTACTCAATTTTGTACCTTAAAACAAAGGGTAAAGATGATATTTGTCATCTCTCTCTCTTAATAAACAAAAAATGCATCGAGTAATAACGATTATATTTGAGGATAAAACTTACTTCATTCCACTCGTAGGCTACAGTTTGGCTACTACAAACCTAGTATACAGTATATCAGGCTCAGTAAAAAAGAGGCTTAAAAGCAGACCAAGCGATGGGACAAAAGCTATTATCTTGAAATATTCTGAACTGGACCTATACGGCCATAATAATCCAGAATCACTCGACCACAATTTTCATCAAAATTGTGTTTTTTAGATCGTTAGGAAGAGGAGCAAAATTTCTTTCCAACGATACAAAACATGCAATTTTGATAAAAATTGTAGTTGAGTGATTCTGGATTATTACGGCAGTCGCAAACGAGCGAAGTGAGTGAGCTCCTCAAAAGCTACAATCTTCAAATATACTAAACTGGACCATACTAGACCAAGAAAAAGGGCGAACAAGTGACCCAAAAGCCACGAGAAAGACATGAAACATGATCTTTATTAATTTGGCTATGCCAGAAAATTTTACTCTCTATTCAATCTTTGTGGAGTCGGCCCACCCTGAACCTTTATAAAGGAGGACCGACATTGCTACGCATCTTCTTAAAGCTTCTCTTGGTCTTCCTTGGTTCAACATTAAATGGGACAAACGTGTCACCACCCTGGAAGCGTTCTCTACTACTCTTTCAAAATGGTGGAGAAGCTGAGCTTGCGGTCTAACCAGAGCCCCAGGTACTTCAGTGTCTTGGAGTCGGGAGGACGTATACCATCACGTAACGGATTTATTCTGAAAATAAGAACAATCGATCTTCTAGCTTTCATTCACTGTCTCCTTACCATTCTCGTCTCTTATCTTGATTTTGAAATTAAAAAATCTCACATCATTCATCTTGCTCGTGTCAACAATTTTCCTCACGACATCGAGAAATTCATCTCTCGCAAATCTTTTCAACTCGCTCTTCGTTCTACCTCACTTCCTCTCCGGGTCGATCATCCTTCTCTTACTCGTTGGATTCGTCTTCCGTTCTTGGGTCATCACACCTACAAAATCGCCCGTATTCTTGAATCTTACGGATACAAGTACGCCTTTTACTCTCTTTTCACTACTGGCCATCTATCGTCTCTCAAAGATAGATTACCTCCTGATGAGTGTTGTGGCGTCTACGAAGCTTCTTGCAATGCCCCTGGCTGCTCTGACTTCTATATAGGACAAACTGGTCGCACTGAGCGATCTGCCGAGCATCTTTCAGATTTTAACAATGAGCTCCCTGGAAAATCCGCCATCGCCAAACATTACATAGAGAAGAGTCACACCTTAATCTGATTAGCTTCAAGTTACTTCATAGAGCTACTAGAGGCCGGCTCCTTAATCGGCTGGATGAATTCGAAATCGTAGCCGCTTTTGAGGAGTCCGTACCTCTCACTTCAGTATCCTCTAAGTCTTGATGTTCACACCTAGGTTATGAAAACAATGGCCACTGCAAAGCCTAATCCGGTCGACTTGATCCTACGGGTCACAGCTTCTTGGGCCTAGTTTACCTTGGACTCCATTTCGCCACCAGGGTTGGCAGTGCCGGATTTACCATTGAGCCGACCTGAGCCAATGCACAGGGCGGCAAAAATTTTGGGGGTGGCAATTTTTCAGCTGAAATACTTTCTTACACTACGAGAAATGGAGAAGAAAAGTCGAAGTACAAAAACAAGATGAAAACAAAATAAAAAAGGAATGAAAGAAAACGAAACAAAGAAGCTGAAGCACTGTTGTGTGACCAGTGATTGTGTTTAATTGACTCGATTGAGGTTCCCTTCACTCACTCAAGATCCTTCAGAGTGGCATGTACAAAACTCGCAGGAGAGGGGAAGTCGCGATTTAGTTTGCTCCCATCATCTTCATTGAAACCCAGTGTGGACGCCTCAGGATAGCATACACTAACGACTGCTCAGTCTACGACGTAATCAGAGCAGTCAATATAGATCAGGGGTACTCCGTCAGGTGGTGATCATGGAGCTCATTCGGGAGGGGGGGGGTTACAATTTTGACTACTTCTTCGGCCTGTCCTAGATCTCCCAAACTTTTGGAGATCTAGGAAAGGCCTAAGAACCTATTTTGCTGATTTGATAGAGAGCGACGGTCAGTGACTCGGAGCGGGGAAACTGCAAGGCTGCTGGGCTGCAACTTTTGTGTTTTGACTTTTGGCGTTTGTTTTTAACGTTGTTCGGTTTTTGTCTTTCTTTTTTTTTTTAATCTTGTTGCTTGAAGTGAAAAAGTCGAGTGCACGACCACATGTCCACAAGACACAAGTTTATTACGCTCCAAAGCCGGTTCATTACGCTCTGGGACCGCTATGAAGCCACGCTTTTAGCGCTCCTGGTGGCAAAAATGTAATATTTTTGAGCTCCCGTTAAAATCCGGTTTAACCGGTTCTTTCAAAGCTGAAAAAAAAACCGGTATACTGGTTTCATTAATTATTTCAATTATTTGAAAATACCGTTTATTTTTTTTGCCCAATTCCCCCCCCCCCCCTCCATCCCTTACCCCCTCCCCATCACCTTGGACGGTAAATCGCGAGCAAAAATTGTTTTGTTTGAGGGGCGGCAGCAGACCTAAATCCGGCTCTGAGGGTTGGCCAAGCCAACCATCGGTGTGTCGTCGGCGTTGCATCTAGCTTGGCCGTTAAATGCAATGTTTCACCAAGTAGGAGCCATGGTAGAGCCCTGAGAAAAACCGTACGTCACGCTTCTTCTCACTGTGCCTGCAGATGTCTCTTCTTCAACCTCTCTGCTGTTCAAGTTACTACAGATGATCCTTAGCAGGTATACAGACACTCTTGCATATCTTCAGTCACAGTATGGAATTATACGCATTCTCTATGTCGAGGCTGACAGCAGCGTAGAACAGGCGTTTTGATCACGGCATAGCCTTCAACTCTTGGACACTGAGTGGTTTTCCGACCGCGTTGCCACTGCCCAATAGTGCAGTGTCGAGCACGTAGAGCGCCAGTGTTAAGACACCATTCAGAAAGTACGAGATTTTATTGACTTGAAGAGAGTTTATTAAGAATAAATGACTGGAAAGAGAACTGAACTAGAACTGAGCTATGCTGTTAGTGCAGCCTTTTGGGCTTATACTGTATAGGTTCCCACTATTAAGATGTACTTTAATCAATGGTATAAAGTTAAGGATTAGAATATACATATAAACTATGAATTATGATAGATTAGAATAATTAGGTACAGAGTACAAAGAAGATTGCATAGTAATAAGTGATCAGGTATAAGGTACAAATAAGATCAATAATATATGCATAATAGTGGACTATAATCTACATCAATAATATTATCATTATCTGGGGTATAATCACGGCGTACTTTATACAAGGCCGTAATGCAGCGATGTCACAACGTTGCACTCGAAAAGAAGTGGATACAGATTTACACGTACGCTTATGGGAAAAAGTGAGAAAAAACCAAAGTTTTGATTCGTAAGCAATTAAAACGCTGTTTTTGAAAAAAAATGAAGAGAATATAACTTGAAGAGCAAACAATTCTCTATTTTTGAAGCCCTATTTCAGTGAAATTGGTGCAGTACAAGAGAAGTTATCATCGTTTTAAAATTAAAAATCGGATACGGGACAAAGTGCGGTACAGTTTCATCATCGTTACATCGCATCGATGAACGTGAACCGCCCCGGAACGTAACTGATAACAATCCACATGCGCGCTGTTGTCATTTTCTACATTACGGCCTTGTATAAAGTAGGCCGTGGTATAAGACCAGGTAGTTTATCCTTTTTCTCTATCCGTCCAACCTAGCCTTTTTCCAACGTTTGTCGAACATCTTTCTGCCGGTGCCTTATTAAAAGCTTTTGGCTGCAGATAACCACACCGCGTTAGGTATTTCGTCTGGTCCAAGAGCTCTCGTGGCGTCATTAAGGGTCTTGACCAAACTCAAGGACTTCCTTTACAAGGAGATGACTATATGAGCCTTTGTAGACGTGGATCCAGAAGAAGTCGAGCTTTGAACCTCAAAGCTGAGCTATGACTAGAAAGTCTTGATCTGAGAATTTCTTCTATGCGTATGAGAGCTATACTCCAACTCACTTATGCTAGGCCCAGGAGAGGATTTCAGGTCAAGACATTCTAAAATGAGAAGTTCTTCCTCTCCATGAACAAGGTTCAAGTTTGATTGATTGATGGTCAAGAGAATTTACCCGTCGAAGAAGGACGTCTCGTCATCAATGTACTTATGACACCAAAGGGGCAGCACATCACTTGAAATTATTAGGGGATAAATTCTCTTATAAGAGAGACTCACAGAAATTGGAGCGCAATATCACAGCAATGACTTGGAGGAAAGGGATTTCTTTTTCTACCTCTCTCGGCTTAATAATGGTAGCCCAATTTTCCGTCCTGTATCTGGTTAGGGCCCTTCCTTTCCCCGGTTGTGACAGCCCTGGAGGAAGAGGAAAGGCCCTGGTTCCCCTTGGATATTTGATAACTTTGATCTAAAAAAGTCTACGAAAATTTCGGCCTCGGAATTGTATTAGAGTAAAACGAGGACACTCTACCCTTCTTTCTTCCACCCAAAACGCCATTAGATCCTGAGACAAACATTTTGATCTTGATACTCGACGTAAAAGAATTGGACATCGCCATCGAAGAAAAGAAAGTAGATCGAGGCAACTTTTGGGCTTTTTCCAACTTCATAGCCAGTATGAGATACTAAGGCACTTCGTCGAAATTTCTGCTAATTTATTAATAAAGTGCGGGCAGAGCCAAACTATCTCATATTGTGTTTATTATTATTTTTTTTGACATGTTTCATAAAAATTAAATTAAATTAAATTGAAATAAAATTGAATTAAATTAATTAACCTTGAATTAAATTAAAAAAATAGAATTAAATTAAATTAAATTAAATTAAAATAAAATAAAATAAAATAATTAAATTTTATACTCAACCTGCTTTCTACACTCGAGAATGGCTTATTAGCCATAAGCGCTCGTGAATTTTTAAATACATTGCGGCTTTAGTAATCGTTTTTTACCTTACTCTTTTGAGTATAAAATTTAATTATGGGAAACCGTAACATACAAAAACGGATATCTTCAAAATAAAATAAAATAAAAATAAATAAACCTCGAATCACCTGGGAGGTCATCCAGAAATTTGCGAGTAAATTCCAAGTCCTCTTTGTATCATCTTGCAGCACTGATAGCCTGATTAAAATAGTTTAATTCAATTATCTTTTATTTTAATCTAATTTTATTTTATTTAATTTTAGTTTTTTTTAAAATTTAATTTAATTTAATTTAATTTAATTTTATTTTATTTTATTTAATTTTATTTTATTTCAATTTAATTTAATTTAATTTTAATTTAATTTAATTTAATTAAATTTAATTAAATTTAATTTAATTTAATTTAATTTTAATTTTATTCAATTTAATTTCAATTTAATTTAATTTAATTTTTTTTATTTGAAATAAAAATAAAATAAAAAAAATTAAATTAAATTAAATTGAAATTAAATTGAATAAAATTAAAATTAAATAAAATAAAATAAAATAAAATTAAATTAAATTGAATAAAATTGAAATAAAATAAAATTAAATTAAATTAAATTAAATTAAATTAAAATTAAATTAAATTAAATTGAAATAAAATAAAATTAAATTAAATTAAATTAAATTAAATTAAATTTTAAAAAAAACTAAAATTAAATAAAATAAAATTAGATTAAAATAAAAGATAATTGAATTAAATTAAATCAAAAGAGCGAGTGAGTCCCAGTAATCTCATCAGCTTGAAATATACTAAAATAGACATGTACTGTACCATGAATCGGGACAAACGAGCGGGGTGAGTAAGGCCCAGTCCGCTCGTTCGTCCCAGGAAGCAGTCAGTCTAAAATACACCAAAGTTGACGTATACTAGAACAAGAAGTTGGAAATTTTGGATATTATTGAACGATGAAGAGCTTAAGAAGACTGGCGAAAAGACATGAAACGTGATCTTTATATTTTTGGCAACGCCAAGAAATCCTTCTCACTTTTTTTCATAATGCTCTCTGTAAGGCGTATTATCGGGAATTTTTCTGACATACTCACTCACATTCTGTGAACGTGATTGCCCAAAAATCTTCTAAATTTCTCATTTTTGGTTAATTTTGACGTTTCATGTTTTTACTCTGGGCTCATCCTTGCGGGAATTTTCACTGTGGCAGTGATTCTCAAGTCTGCGAGTCCGAGAGCCCCCCCTCCCTCCACTCGAAATGGACTTGGAAAAATTTCGAGAAAATTTTCTCAGGAGTAATTCTGAAATCTGCGAGTCCGAGTCCAAGTCCGAGGCCAACCTCCCTCTGTAGTTTCTAGCTTATCCCAATATTATGAAAATGCGTAGACTATAGATTCATACTAGGCTAAGAAAAGTCCTAGAGCCAATACGAAGCTATTAGCTAGAGACGTCATAAGTTGGTGGCGTCATAAGTCGTCAATCCTGGTCCGCTTACAACATTTGAAATACTGTATACTTGACCAAGAAGCGGGACGAACGAGCGGAGCGAAAGAGGCCTCCTAACCTCATCAGCCTGAAATATACTAAAGTAGACTTACTAGACCAAGACGGCTCATTAGCCTGAAATATTCCAAAGTAGACTTATACTAGACCAAGCGAGTGTGCCGCTCTAAAGCCTTAGCCTAAAATATCCTAAAGCAGGTTTATGGCATAAAAGACACTTCAATGATCTCTTAAACGGGAACTCTCAAATATTTTTGTCTCGCATTATCCACAACATATAAAATGATAGGGCAAAATTTTGAAAAGTCATGAAACATGATCTTTATCTTTTTGGCTGCGCCAAGAAATCCAATATCCCCTAAAGTCATTGTCTTTTTATACCTACTGAAGTGCATAGGGCATATTTTGAGGTGCATGAAAGGATTCGATATCTATAAAAAGGTGAAAATCGATGTCGCCTCATTAAACGACTAACAGCCTTCACCAAATTTGAATAGGTCCATTCTCGTCAACCGTACTCATAGTATGGGATTGCTTCAATCGTTAAGGGTTTTAGGGCCCTTTTTACTCTACATCATTTGTGTGCGTCGTATTGTTCCTCGATGCAAACCTAAGACGTTGAGATGATTGCTTAATTGCAGCGCCAAACTTTTATCCAGAACGAAGCTCTTCTATTTCTTTCCGATCTTTTACTTGCCATAATATTTTAACCAGGTTTTGAGGTGAAAGAAGCGTCGAAGAGAGGATTTGAATCTTCAGTCTTTTTTCAATATTTATTCAGGGATAATAAAGTCTGAATTAACGATGATTAGATTATTTCGACTTATGGTGTTTGTACTTTGGAGTTTATAATGCGTCAAAAGAGACTGTTCGGACTCAACTAGCGTCTTTATTGATAAGAAAAACCATAGCAGCGTAGCGAGATCAACATTATGCAATGATTCGTTAATTCGCACAGACGTCTCGTCTACTTTGTCGTTGCTCGTTCCGTGTGTGAAATCGAAAATTTTTATGCGTGATTTATTTCTACGGTGAGTTCGATAAGTGTTATATATTTTCTTCACGACGTGATCAGTGATTTTATGAATTTTTAAGTTCGATTATACAGTAGTACTAACGAGAGCGTTTCTTACAATAACAATAAAACGTAGAAATTCGTATAACTGTGGTGGTTCGGATAGAAATCTAAATTGCAGTAAAACTAAACCAAAAAGATATCCGGTGAGCAAAATGATATAATTGTTCCAGCGCAAAAACGCGACGTTTGATTTACACTTCAAATCTACGAAATTCGTAACTCAATTTTATAAACAATTTGAGCCCTCTCCTGAACCGATCAAAATTTGGCGAAAATTCACTAATGTGCCAAAGTTTTCAGGGTAAGAGTTCAAAAATTCTCTCATTTTTCAACTCTTATAGGTCTTACGAGTTTTTTTTATTTTTGAACTTGGTGCTAAATTTTATTGAAGATCGGAAAAAAATCGGAACTTTGAGCGATTTTTCGTAAAAACCTCGTCAAACTTGGCACATCATTTCGGTCCATAACTTGGCTCTAAAAAGTCGTACAAAGTTCAGTCTAGGCTCGAGTTGTAGATAAAATGGAGATTCAACTCTGGTAGGTACTTTGAAGTATACCTAACGTTATACGTTTTGACGGTAGACATTCACTGCCAAAATCCCGTTCAACTGATGACATCATTTTGCCTAACCCAGTGTACAATTTTTTATATTATATTGCTCAGTTCTATAGATATCTTCGTTAAATTAATGATCAATTCTCTCTTGAATCAGCACTTTGTCCGAAAAGTGAAATCGCAAGTATAAGATGATATTTTCATATATTTGTGCAAGATTGCGCCGTAGGACTTAAAAACAAATTACGCAATCTTTCCCCAGACGTTAATCAAAAGTCGAGCTTGTTTTAATCCTTCAGACCGAAAATGTTTTTTGTTCTTTAAGTTTCGAAGTTTTGGAGAAATCTGATGATTTTTTCAACATATTTCATGTCTTTACTCTGACCTGACCTAATTTGAAATTTTGCGAGTTTAACCCGAGTTTGCGAGTGCCTCCCTTCACCCTGGTTACTGCGTGGGAGATTTAAAAATTTATTTATTTATTTCGAGGGAGGATCCGTTTTAAGGGATCCCTTTTTTTATATTATAGTGGTGCCGCCAACAGTAGACTAATTAAAGGCGACACTACTTTACAAAATTAATAATAATAATAACACACACAAAACAAAAAAAAAATATATTATTCAATACCAGTTCTGCAGTGACATTACGACGTTTCGGCACCCCGTCCCTCCCCTCAGCTACTGCAATGCGTCTATCGTTTTTTGAGTAAATTTTTTTTGGTTTTATCAAAGAAAATATCCAGCGTTGAATCTATGTTCGAGATGTCGTTGTACAATCTCATAGCCCGGTTCAAAGGAAAGGAAGCAAAGTTCGAGGTTCTAGTGCATGGTATTCTAAATAAGTTTTGTTGCCTGGTCATTTTCATCGGGACTGCCAGATGTATGTAATTTAGTAGAGGGGAAGAGACAAGGCGTCCGCACCGCAAATCTCTTAGTAAGAGAATTAGCGTTGAGTCCCGTCTTACTTCTAAGGTTGTGAGCTCATATCCCAGCACTAGTCCACGGTATGACACCCTATAATCTTTGTAATAAAGAAACCTGAGAAACTCTTTCTGAACCCGCTCAACATCTTGAACATGTTTTTTGTTCACTGGATTCCATATTGTACCCGCAAAGTCCAGGTGTGATCTCACCAGTGAGAAGTAGAGTACTCGAAGAGTCTCCGTTTTAACAAAATTCTTTGATTGCCTCATCAATATTCCCATATTACGTTTCGCATTTGTTAAGGCTTTAATTTCTTGTTTATCGTACCTACTTAAAATTGCATTGAAGGATTACGCCTAGGTCTCGCACAGTGTTAACGCTCTGAAGTGGTTGACCTTTGATGTCGTATGTACTCTGAATCGGTTTTTTTTTCCCGGGTAAATGTTATTGACAGGCACTTTTTTACATTAAGAAGCAACCGATTTTCAACTATAGTCTATTTAAATCACCCTGAAGTTGCTTAGCATCACAGCACTAGAGCTTTTGATTGTTGTATGTATATAGTTTAAGATCATCCGCATACAGTAGATGGAAACCATCCCCAAGAGCCATCTCAACATCAGTCATGTATAGTAAAAATAAGTAAGGACCCAAATTTGAGCCCTGTGGAACACCAGATGGACAGTCATATATAAGTGTAAGACTGTAGCGTCATACGTACGTCGTACAGCTCACGAAATACAACAATACTTCTGAGATTGCAGTGAGCACACTGAATCAACAAAAAGTTCACAGTTCTGATTGTGTGCTATCGACATGTCAGTAGCTCGCATGATGATACCATCAACCAGTCTAGTATACCTTTTATGATAACGGTTACTAACTTTCCCTGCGAGTAGCACAGAAACGACTTGACGGAGTTATATCCCCCCATTTTAGGAAGGGAGTCATCGACTACCATTCAAGATAATCAAAGATTTGGCAGGATCCCCTTAAAACCGGCGGGCGCCTCTTATCACTGGCGGGTCCATTTGCCTCTTTGAAAATCAGCAGGGCATTAATCCGTGCTCGATATTCCGTCGTATATCAAGAACTGTTTTTTGTTGATTTGTAAGACTGTAGCGTCATACGTACGTCGTACAGCTCACGAAATACAACAAAAATCTTCTGGCGGAACCAAATAGAAAAAGATCATGTTTCATGTCTTCTATAAGGTAGCATGCTCCGATTGTTCGCCTCCATCTTGGTCTAGTACAAGTCTACCTAAGTATATTCCAGGCTGATGAGATTAGGGGGCCTCACTCGCTCCGCTCGTTCGTCCCGCTTCTTGGTCTAGTGTAAGTCTACTTCAGTTTTTCAGGCTGATGAGATTAGAGGGCCTCACTCGCTCCGTTCGTTCGTCCTGCTTCTTGGTCTAGTATAAGTCTACTTTAGTATTTCAATAAAGGGTATTCCTTCTACTTCAGGCTCAGTATAATGAAAGCTTCCGACGCACGGATGAGCGCAAGCAAATTTCAAATTCAGGGTAGGAATCTGGCTTGATCTAGTATAAATCTAGTTTACATTTCTTTGTAATGTAGGCTATTCCTACTACAGCATACTGATTCAGGCTTAGTATAATGAAAGCTTCAGAGACCCAAGGTCATTTGCATACGGCGTGGTGGTACTCGCAAACGCGGTGAGTTCACTGCACATATCAAAGAGAGATCTAGCCTAGCCAGTAGAGACTAATACAAATTTCCCCTTTGTATGAGCCTGTGGTATTCCTAGTATAAAGCTAGTTTAAACTAGCATGTAAACTAGGCAAGGCGAACTATGAAGCTTCTCTAGGAGTCAGAAGATTTAGGCCTTCATAAAGTGTATATTAGGTTTAGTATAATGAGGGTTTGGCTAAAGGTCAAACGACTTGAGAAATCTTAGTATAAAGCTAGTAGAAAGCATTCATAAAGCTTGTATTTAAAGGCACCATAAAGCTAGTATAACACTATTGAACAATTAAAAATTTTTTCTCTGTATCAAAAATGAGAATAGATGATTCTTGAAGTTCTTTTCACGCTGAATTCAACGCCGTTTTCCGTTTTTCGAACCGAGCTCAAGTTTTCTCGTAATCTTCTTCTTTAATTGTGAGAAATTGGCTGCATATCGTCGCGGAACGAATCGCGCGTTAACGCGCGTCTACGTGTTTGGATACTGCTACCGTTGATGCGCTCCGCGATGATCCGCGGCAATTAAAGAAGAAGATTACGAGAAAACTTGAGCTCGGTTCGGAAAACGGAAAACGGCGTTGAATTCAGCGCGAAAAGAACTTCAAGAATTATCTATTCTCATTTTTGATACAGAGAAAAAAATTTTTATTGTTTAGTAGTGTAATGCTCGAAAATAAACTAAGCAAGGTGAACTCACGGGGTGAACTCGCGTTAAAAAACTCGCAAATTCTTGAATCACCCACGGGGTAATGGGGGGGGGCACTCGCGTTAAAAAAAACTCGCAAAATTTCAATAGGGGTCAAGGGGATCAGGTCAGCGTAAAGACATGAAACATGTCAATACTTCTGAGATTGCAGTGAGAACACTGAATCAACAGAAAGTTCACAGTTCTGATTGTGTACTATCGACATGTCGTAGCTCGGATGATGATACCATCAACCAGTCTACTATACCTTTTATGATAACGGTTACTAACTTTCCCTGCGAGTAGCACAGAAACGACTTGACGGAGTTACATAAGTTCGTTAAGAATGAAAAAAACGAAAACTCCTATGATGCTCTTTATTTTAATTAAGAATCGATACAAAGTTTCGTCTTCAACGACGCGATGAGAACTGATTTACAATATATCTGTGCGTGCAGTGAAATATGTTCAAAGTGCACGCTCATACAAGTACATCTTATCTTCAGCGATAACGGTCGATCCGAAAGATGTGACCTGGTCTACGGAAACCCGCATTAAGCGTTCAGTTACATATGAAAAGCATGCGTTACTGATAAGATACAGCGGGTTTCCGTAGACCAGGTCACATATGGTCGCAGTGTCCGATACTGCAAAGTTTCCCAAGGGAATAGGTTGTGAACAATTGTTTCCTTGCTCGATTTCATTTGAGTTCAAGACATTCTTCAGATTGCGTGCAGTTTTGCTTCCAAAGACAGAGGAGAAATGTGTGACGAAAACTTTGGTGATTTCTCCGTAATGAGTGAAGATCTGATTCGAATATTGACCTTTGAGCTGTATAATAATATGATAGGAAGCCAATTCGAACCATAGAACCAGTATTTTCTGTTCCTCGTTTATTCACAAAACAGGTTCCTATTGCTCTCTTTCTTTTTCTAACTTTGTTAAGGAAGCCGTCGTTTTTCCAAGTCTTTTTGCCAGAAAGTGCCATTTTCTAAGTGCCAAGTCCGCCAACTACCACACGGCGCACAGCAAACAGCACATAGCGAGTTTTTTCTAATTCCCCCCCCCCCCCACCATAGAACAGATTCCCTGTTGAAATGAAACTTGGCAGTACTATGTAGAACCTCCCTTTAAATATCCTCTCAAGAATCCTGTTGAATCCGAAGGGAGTTTGACTCGTGAGGAGACTAAATATGGAGCAAATTTCAATTTATTGACTATAATTCACGCCCATCAAGTCCTACAGAAAAAATTTTTCATACAATTCTCTACAAAAAAAGTCTCTCGAGTTTTTTTTTTGCTACAACTGGATACTTATTGATACCTTAAATTAACGCAAATTTTGTGCAACAGGACTGAATCAATGTGCATATTTGGAATGAAAGGGACAATAATGGATGTATCTTAAGAACACATCAACGAAATTTCTTTGAAAAAGTTTGTCTAAAATGTTGAGTTGCAAAATTTTCCTGTTTTCTTATCTCCTGTTGAACTATTTGAGATAACTCATATTTTAAGAAGATCCTGAATTTTTGAAAACTTTGAAAAAATGAAAACAAAAAAATACCCTCAACAGGTAGCTTCAAATTAAAAGTTGTTTCAATTTTGTCTTCATTCATTTTACACAAATTTTTTCTCAGACAGCTTTCTCCCATCTTTTCTCAAATACCTTACTCAACTTGAAAACCATTTTGTTCCGTAATTTCTCTGTCTTCAATGATATGACATTTAAATCAAATAAAATTAACCACAACCACTCTTTGCTTCAGTGTTTTTTTCTTCTTCATATTTTTTTTTTCTTTCTTCTTGTGACTCTCACCTTGGCAAGTCAAGAGCTCCTATGCATCCACAAAAAAAAACAAGACTGAGTTGTCATACGTCTCAGTATCCAGGTCTCTCGTTTTTTTCTCTTTCTCAATAAATTACAGAAAGAGTACTACTTCTAATTTTGGAGGCAACACCCCCTGTGACACTTTCCAGCTAGAGGTTAGCTCAAAACAGACATTGAAAATGGATTGAGCCACCAAGAAAACCCTCATGACCACCTTCTCGCCCAATAAATTACAAAAACAGCACTACTTCAAATTTTGATGACTGTACCCTCCGCGATACATTTAGGAAGGGGTTAGCTATAAAATGGATTCAGCAACGAGACTAAAATACGTAACTAGACCAGGGGTTCATTAATGTAGAAATAAAAGGACCAATCTACAAGATCTCTTCAGTAAGTTCCTTAACTATCTAAATGTATAATATCCCTCCATTGAATTTGCCTTGGAAGTTGGAGGCTCTACCATTCACTTCTTCGACTTTACTGTATCTGAAAGAAATGAGGTACATGAGTTTTCCATACATAGAAAAGATACTTCGACCGAAATTGTCATTCTGCCTTGTTGCCCATAAAATGGCTGCGTTCAACAGCTTCATTCATCGACTGACCCACATTCCGTCGAGTCAGTCGGCATTTCAAAATACTTGGCCAGAGTGAATAAGGTTAACTTGGATATCGACCTTGAAGTCCGTAGGAAGACCACGCGGCGATACCTTGATTTTACCACCCCCTTCCCCGCGATTCAAGGTTTTCTCACAGTTGGCCCGTGCTCTCCGCCTGCCTTTTACAACCATGCGACAGTGAAAGGGCTTTTCGTCAGGTTGAAAACCCCTGTCCCGTACGTGAAAAAGAATGGGCTTACAGTATAGCGTGTGAGGCGTAGGCGAGACCGGTCGTCAGCTCGAAATCAGAGTGGCTGAACATAGGAAGGCCTGGAAAAAAAAATTTGGGTGAATCGGCAGACCTCCTCCCCAGAGAGACGTCTTACTTCAAGCGACTTGCTTTGGAAAATATCGAAATTATATATACAAACAGCGATAATTACTCAACAAGTACATTTCCGACGAGGGTTTGGTTGAACCAATTCATGAATATGACTCACAGTCTCACGATTCGCTAATTCAATCACGATTTTCGCTGGTGTTATTATTGTATTTCCTTCCGCTGAGTCGCTTTTTATCTTTGTTTAAGAATGGTTTGTTTAACCGAAAGCGCTCGCGACTCGTATAACTTCTCTGCGGTTCTTGTAGGTTTACCTTCAGTTTACTGTGGAGTATTTTGCAGTTGCCCCGAAGTTTAATCTAGATTAAATCAAGAGAGAAATTTTTGTACTAAAGATATTTGATGTTATTATTTTTTCAGAGAGATTTAAAATGAGTATCAAGTTGGGTTTTCGGAAGATGAAACGTCTGATCGGCTGGAAATCACCGCGCAGCATTTCTAAATTGACGCTAAAAATCGAGAAGAGTACCAAAGAGCTGAACTTATGGACCGAAAGAGTCAATGAAAAGAGAACAGAACTTTATGAATGGGAGAGAAAAGTATCAGAAAAAATGAACGAATTCTACTCATGGTTTCAAAATACGAACGAGAAGAAAGCCAATTTTCGTAACTGGAAGCGAAAATTGGACAAGATGAAAGAGGAAATTGCCGTATTTTCTGAACAACTCGTGATAAAATCAGAAGAGTATGAACAATGTATACAGACGAGAAACAAAGCGACGATCGCTTGTACTAAGCGCGTCAAGGCGTTGAAAGTGAAGATTATTAAAGCACTGGAGCTGCGCATCGAAGAATCATAAATGATTTATAATTATTATCTTTTAAATATTAAGTTTTATTATCTTAGAAATTTGTGATTTTAATGAGAATATAACTCGATTCAAAAGTTAAAAAGGATTTTGGTACAAAGTGGATTAGGTATTAAATAGGATAGACTATCTTGATCTTTCAAGCAACGATAAATCTCAAACTCTTGAAAAAGTTGAAGCCACAGGGAGATTTTCATGTTTCAGCGGATACCGGGATGGAAATTCGGAACTTTTGAGGAGAGAAAGACGGCTGTAGCTCCCGAGAGTTATAATCTGTATGTTTGCGTGCTTAAATGTAGAAAATCCCTTCGCACCCCCTCCCTCATTCAAAGTTGGTGCACGAAATTTGATATGTATGGTGACACGAATCAGCAAAAATGTATTAAGCCTATATTCTGGACCCTCTAAACGTGGCTATTTCAAAAATGGGTGGCTTACAAACCTAAATTGAATCTAAATTTAAATGGAGGATATTGATATTTTGTAGGCTCCCAGCCTTGGTTACTATGAGACAGACTCGTGGCACGATTCGAGAACAAAAAAAAAAATGGATTTTCAAAAATAACTGATGAAGCAAAATATTTTTAAATTTGAAAGTGGTTAGTAAATCTTTCTATCAGGGTATCCAAGTGTTTTTATGATCATGTTTTCAAAAACAGAGCAAAAAGGAAGCTACTTCTCTGAATGATAAATGAAGAACTCTCTTTTCAATCACAGGGGTTCAATGACTAAACGCTCATCCTCGATCTCGGACCCGTAAATTCGTTCGAGAGAACGAGAGCATCAATCAACCGACCTTAGTGTACATCCATTTAAATGGCTGGATGAAGTTCATACTCGCTGAAAAAATTCATTGTTGTCGAACATGCGGTTTTTATGAATGCAATTACCATACGTTTTTTCATTAATAGACTTATTATTTCAAAACTGAGTTTAAAAATAATTTACCACGTGTAAATTGTCACTACGTATTTTGCGTTGAAATTGGTGGAAATCAGTAATCAATATTGAATGGAAAAAATAGTTTTCAACACGATGATCTTCGTGGAATAACGTTTCTTTTTCAGCAAACGTTATTAGGTATTTTAAAATGAAACTGAGAGTCGGTATTTTCATCATTTACGTACAGCAGCTCGTAATCATTAATTCTTTCTCGTTAAACGCATTCGGCTTGAATCTGAGAAATACAACAGAGTTTTTGAGAAATGGATTCGGTTCAATTTTTGGAAGCGCAAACAACTCCGCATCAATAAATCCTGGTACGTAGTACTTTCGCTTCATTCGCTTCGATCTCTCATTTCACCTGTTTTGGTCACAGGAGCCAGGGTCTTGCTGCTGAAGAAACCATTTAGGCGCATCTAAGAAAAATTGTGCAAATTGAATTGAATTTTCCTATCGAAGACTGAAAAAAGAGAATCACGTATTAATGGTGCAAGCGCAAACAAATCTACTTCTGAGTGCACGGGTATCAATTTTATCTCTCTATCCTCAATGGTTCCATGGGCTTCTATGATTTACATTCCGTTTTTTTTAGGCGGGAGACCCGCCATCCGTTTAGTTACTGAGGGCCTTCAGAGGAATTCTGTCCGCGTACGCGTAACGCTGGTGGGCGTAACGCTGGGGCTTGAAAAGATTCGTGACCTTCTATAGGCTAGTATAGGGACTTTGAGAATTTTGAGCTCTTCTACACCCTCTATTAGCTAGTAGAGGGACTTGGAAAAATTTCGAGCTCCTCTATACAGCAGTATCTAGGGCTCTTCTATACCCCTCTATTAGCTAGTATCGTGACTTAGAAAAATTTCGAGTTCTTCTATGGGCTAGTTAAGGGACTTATCCGAGCTCTTCTATATCCCTCTATTGGCTAGTATAGAGACTTGAAAAAATTTCGAGCTCTTCTATGAGCTAGTACAGGGACTTCGAAAATTTCCGGTCTCTTCTATACACTCAGCTTTCCATCATCAGCCGCGGGTCTCCCGCAACTCTTGATCCCTGAGCAAGAGCCTGTAAATTTTTTTGCTAATCTTTATTTTTTATTTCAAACAGTAAATGACGTAGGAAACACTTTTTGCTTCACAGCTTTTCGGTACTCAAGACAAGTTCTTTGTTCGCATCTGTCAGACGACAGACTACAGACGACAGACAACAGACGACACACGACACACGACACACACACACGACAGATGACAGACGATAGACAAGACCAGAGACAAGAGACAAGACAAGGTAAAGAAGAAAACAATACTTGACTCTCACCATAAGACTGATACACTTTTATAAGGTCATAAACCTGTGAGATGGACGTCCCATATTGTATACAGAAAAATTAGGTGGGTTTTCCCTTGGAAAAGACATATCTATGTCAAAAAGTTCAAGTAAATTTCTCAACTTTATGAAAAATATTGAATCATGTACCCTTATTATGTCTTTAGGCATTTACAAAGAAAGTAAAGATAAACTGATTTCAAATCACCACATTGACTATCAATCTCAATTGTATCAAAATTGATTTTAGGCTTTTCTGGTATAGTAAGTTCAGCGTTTGCTATAGGACTATCTCATAACCTAGAATAAGTCTAGTTTGCAATGTTTCGAGCTACTTGCTCCATTCTTGGTTGAGTACAAGTCTAGTACATATAGAATTTTAAGCTACCTAGCCCCCTTCTTGGTCTAGCGTAAGTCTAGTATTCTGTACATTAGGCCTGTACTTGTATAATGAAGGCTGGAAGTCAAAATTTTTCAAAATATCTAAAGTAGGTCAAGATCAACGATTGAATAGTAGATTTCCAACTGCCTCCCAGCCCAAAGAACCTCCATAAGACAGGTTCACTGATAACAGGAAAATAGGATAGATAACAAGTATTAAACCAGAAGAAAAAAATCTTCTGGCGGAGCCAAATAGAAAAAGATCATGTTTCATGTCTTCTATAAAGTAGCATGCTCCGATCGTTCGCCCCCATCTTGGTCTAGTACAAGTCTACCTAAGTATATTCCAGGCTGATGAAATTAGGGGGCCTCACTCACTCCGCTCGTTCGTCCTGCTTCTTTGTCTAGTATAAGTCTACTTCAGTATTTCAGGCTGATCAGATTTGGGGGCCTCACTCGCTCCGCTCGTTCGCCCCGCTTCTTGGTCTAGTATAAGTCTACTTTAGTATTTCAATAAAGTGTATTCCTTCTACTTCAGGCTCAGTATAATGAAAACTTCCGACGCACGGATGTACGCAAGCAAATTTCAAATTCAGGGTAGGAACCTGGCTTGATCTAGTATAAATCTAGTTTACATTTCAAGCTAAAATATGTATATTAGGCCTTTATAATGTAGGCTATGCCTACTACAGCATACTGATTCAGGCTTAGTATAATGAAAGCTTCTGAGACCCAAGGTCATTTGCATACGGCGAGGTAGTACTCGCAGACGCGGTGAGTTCACTGCACACATCAAAGAGAGATCTAGCCTAGCTAGTAGAGACTAATACAAACTTCCCCTTTGTAGGAGCCTATGGTATAAAGGAGCTTAGTTTGGAATGAGCCTGTGGTATTCCTAGTATAAAGCTAGTTTAAACTAGCATGTAAACTAGGCAAGGCGAACTATGAAGCTTCTCTAGGAGTCAGAAGATTTAAGCCTTCATAAAGTGTTTATGTCTAGTATAACCAGGGTTTCGCTAAGAGTCAGACGACTTGAGAAATCTTAGTAGCCACCATAAAGCTAGTATAATGAGGCGAACTATGAAGTTTCTCTAGAAGTCAGAAGACTTAAAGCCTTCATAAAGTGTATATTAGGTCCAGTATAATGAGGGTTTGGCTAAGAGTCAGACGACTTAGTATAAAGCCAGTATAAAGCCACCATAAAGCTAGTATAAAGGCACCATAAAGCTAGTATAATGCTCGAATATAAACTAAGCAAGGTGAACTCGCGGGGTGAACTCGCGTTAAAAAACTCGCAAATTTTCGAATCACCCACGAGGTAATGGGGGGGGGGGGCACTCGCGTTAAAAAAAACTCGCAAAATTTCAATAGTGGTTAGGGGGATCAGGTCAGCGTAAAGACATGAAACATGTCAAAAAGTGTAAGTTCTCCTTCACAACTTAAGAATGATGGGACGAAAAACTTCCGATTCTGAATCTGGCTAAGTAAGAATACACGCGTTCTCAACTATGCAACTAGCGCGCTGCACCAAACTCGCAGATAGAACAACAAGTTGATAGCATCATAAGCAGCCAAGCGTCATAGCGCCGCTCAGATTCAGGCTAGGTTAGGCTCAAAATTATTCTTTGGACTACAAGAAAAAATTAGAGGCCATTGCAGGTTTGCAATGACAGCGGGGAACCCGCAACCTCCCGCGCTCGCGGTGAAATTGGCGCGAAAATGCCCCTCAGAAAATGAGTTGGCTGAGCTCTTCTCAGTATACTGTGTACTAGGCCTGACATAATGAAGGCTGGAAGTTGAAATTCTTCCAAGTTCTTAAAGTAGGTCAAGGTCATTGATGACGTCATAAAGCGTCACGGCTGGAAGTTGAAATTGTTTCAAGTCCCTTAAGTAGGTCAAGGTCAAGGTCATTGATGACGTCATAAAGCGCCACACGTCACGCAGTTCAGAGAAACTCCCGGACGCGGACGTTTTCCGATGAGGATGTAACCCCCCAAACAAAATGGATAGCGGCAGTTGGCTGGGCTCATATTGTATACGAGGCCTGATATAATGAAGGCTGGAAGATGAAATTTCTCCAAGTCCCTGAAGTAGGTCAGGGTCAAGGTCATTGGTGACGTCATAAAGTGCCACACGTGGTCACGTCACGCAATTCACAGAAACTCCCGGACGCGGACGTTTTCTGAGGATGTAATCCCCAAAACAAAATGGATAGCGGGTTCCCAGCTGAAAACATTGGAAAAGAACAATAAATAGAATTTCCTCCCGGGCTTGGTTTGACTCTCAGCGGCCCAGGGCGTATCCTCATAAAGAGGCGTAAGAACAAGTGAGTCCGACGAACCTCAGAGTCTTCATTATTGAGGAGCCATTACGCCACCTGGAGTTTGGTGTCGGAGAGAACGGAATACCACAAGTCAAGTTGTCGAACCTCGAAACTGAAGGGTAAATGGCGAGCCTGGCATTTGTTTCCCTCTCACCACCATTTTGTGAATGTAACGTTGTACTACACTCGCAGATAGGGCTACAAGTTGAATGTCCTGACGCCGCGCGGTGCTTATCAATTGAACTGTTTTGTTGCGGCGCGCACAAACGTCTAAATTTCACCTCTAAGGCCATGAGGAACTTCTAAGCGGCGTAAGAACAATAAAAATCACAGAGGACACGTCATTTTTCATTACACAGGGGCGGATTTACGGGGGAGAACCCAAAACCTTCAGAAAGTATATTCAGAGGAAAGCGTCAGACTTTCTTCTTGACATGTTTCATGTCTTTCCTCTGCCCTGCCCCTAATTTGAAATTTTCCGAGTGCCCCCTCCTCACCCCTACCCCGCGCGTTCCCCCTCACCCTCGGTACTCCGTGGGTAATCCACAGCTTTATGCTAGGATTTTGCCAGTCCTAAACTAGACCTATAATAGAATGGAGAAGAACCTCCCCCTAGGTTTTAGTCTTAAACTAGGATCCCTATTAAACATGACCTTAACTAGCTACTATAGCAGGTGTAGCCTTCTTTATATAGGCCTCGATGTACAGTAAACTAGACCAAGAAGGTGGTAAGTCTGAGCACTGGGCTTTTTCTAGACCTGTCTTTGAACTAGGGGTAGGCTTACTTGGATTTTAGTAGCTAGACTTATACTAGACCAAGAAGAGGGGCGAAAGAACAGAGCAAGTCAGCTTCCTAAAAGCTATTAGCTTGGAATGTGTCAAATTAGATTTATACCAGACCAAGGACGAAGGCAAGAGAGCGGAGCGAGTGAGCTCTTCTACAGCTTTCAGCTTGAAATTCTTCAAAGGAGGCTTCTACCAGCCGGAAGAGAGGGCGAACGAGCGGAGTGAGTGAGCTACCCGCAAGCTATTGGCTTGAAATACCCTAAGTGGAACTATATACCAAGCGTTGGTAGAACTGGCCCTCAGACCTAACACGTGAGCGGCTCAACCGATTATAAAGCAAACCAGGTTAACAATGAAAACGTACGAGTGAAAACTTCACAAAAGGACAGTCGACATGAAACATGATCTTCTATTTGGCTCCGCCACAGGATTTTTAGCGGGGAACCCGGTATCCATCTTGTTAGGGGGATTACATCCTTAGGAAACGTCCGCGTCCGGAGTTTTTGTGAACTGAGTGACGTGACGTGACGTGTGACGCTTTATGACATCATCAATGACCTTGACCTACTTTAGGGACTTGAAAAGATTTCAATTTCCTGCCTTCATTATATTATCAGGCCTAATATACAGTATACTGAGAAGAGCCCTGACAAAGGGGGCATTTTCGCGCCAACGTAATCGCGAATGCGTTCAACTTATTACGTCATCATTTTCAAGACTCGGAAACTAGGCTACATATGATAGGAGGACCGGGGAGGTATTGCAAACCTGCAATGGCCTCCAATTTTTTTGGCGGGAGACCCGCCTTCCCTTCAGTTACAGGGGGCCCTCAGAGAAATTCTGTCTGCGTACGCGTGACGCTGGGGGATATAACGCCAGACTTGGAAAAATTTCTGGCTCATACATAGCTCTCTATGGGACTTGGAAAGATTCGTGATCCTCTTCACCCTGTATGCTAGTACTTGGAGAAATTACTAGCTGTTCTATACTCATCTATGAGACTTGGAAAAATTCTTGACCCTTATTGGCGAGAGACCTGTCCTGTATGCTGGGACTTGGATAAATTTGTGACCCCCTTGACCCTTAACGCTGGGACTTGACGAAAAGGAAAAGGGAAGCTAAACACATAGAAACCGGTACATTTTTCTGTATTTACAACCGAGAGGGGATAAATTGTAACCTACTTTAAAAATAAATTATGCGCTTACATGCTACGTAAACTAAAAATCCTGAACCCTCCGCCGTAAGTCGCAGGTCTCCAGCAACTCTTTCTCCCTGAGCAAGAGCCTGTAAATTTTTTTTCTTTCTCGTCAATTATCAAAAAGTCAAATCCCCCCCCCCCAAAAAAAAAACACCTTCTAAATCCGCCTCACCATTGCACAAAGAAAGTTTTGGGTCCATTGTTCCCAAGTTAGCATCATTGCAGCATCATCCGCTCCAAAGTCACTCCATATTACTCGATAGTTGTATTCTACCGTTCCAGAGCAGCTTTGGAGTTGATTTCAATTTTTAGCCCAATCTAGTAGATTTTTGAAGTTTGGATTAGCACTGAAGTAGATTCTAAATGTGGCAACTCTGTTTGGGTCTTCTTATAAACTTCTCTGACACAAATACCAAAAATTACCTAACTTACTCATTTTTTACAGCCACTTCGCTAACACCTTTTGATAATCAAGTTGCTGGTCAGTACAAATATTTTGGAGAGAAGAGGCGAATAGGTACGTATATGCAAAAATATTCACACAATACACACATCTAGGAACCAAGAAGAAAGAAATATTTTAATTTTTTCACTTCTTTTTTTTTTCAAAGGAATACTAAGGCAGTCTAAAGACTATTTGTTAAAACCCGTAAACAAACCAAGCGAAGTCAAGTTCTACGAGTTTATGAAGAAAACACGAAACCCTGATTTGGAGGAGTTGAAGAAATATATTCCCGCATACAATGGAACTGTAACCTTGAGATTATACGATGAAGGTAAGGTAATAAGGCTAATATGAAGCGAGGAAGAATGAAACGGTATCGCATAATGAATGTTGCTGCTGCAGACGTTACATTCATGAGTTTGGAAGATATAACCAAAGATTTCAAACGACCGTGTGTGATGGATTTGAAAATTGGTCTTCAAACGTGGGAACCTGACGCACCATTGAGTAAAATTGTGGAACAATCGGTAAGTTTTCTGAGAGTAAAATGTGGGGAAGGGAGGGGCGAGAAAATTTGAAGGGAGGGAAGCTGTAGATGTGGACCTTGCTCGATTGAAAAGGGTCTAGATGGGGAAGCTATTTTGAAAGTCCGACAACTTTGTAACACTCACTCTTTCTTTTCTGCTTGCAGCTTCAAAGCCCAGCTATGAAACATTATTGGGGATTTAAAATATGTGGACTAAAATATTACAACATTCGAGAGAGACTTACTGAATCTCGAGATAAGACATTCTATAACAAACGTTTTCTTTTTCACGAAGGAGTTCTCGGTAAGGACAGATACCTAACTCGTATACTTAGGGCCAGTCCAAGACCTTCTTTGGCTAGTCGTTAGTCCGCAAAGTGACGGTTTCGAACATACGATAAGGCACACGACAGTGTTCTTATTTAAAAAAAAAAAAAAAATCATTTTCAATGTAACACACACTTTTTTTCCACAACGAACTGGCCAAAAATAGACGAGTCACACCTGTGTCAACTTAGACAAAACAAGAGGTAGACTGAGCAGTGTAGTACATAATAAATTATTGAACCGAGGACATGATGAAAAAATAAGGGGAACTGCACCTTGTTTACAATTCTCATGAAAATCGCAGTCGACTGCGGGAAAAGGGTACGTCATGTTCCACTCCTTCTTACGTTGCCTCGCCAAGGTTCAGTGCTTCTTATTTTCTTGTCAAGTGCTCTGTTCAACGCCTTGTAGATTCTCGGTCTATCTCTTGTATGGTCTAAAAGTTTCACTTAGAACGTGATAGAGAATTGTTCGTCAAAATCGTAGAGGCGTGACGTCACTTCTTCTATTAATTCATAAAAGGAGGTCTATATTCCCAGCCTCTGACTCCAATTTTTGGCATTGAAACGCGCTAAATCGTTTAGGCTACGTTTGTGCTGGATTAGGGCCATCAAAATTTCTGTTCAATTGTGTTAGTTTGCTTCCACTTCAGCCCTGAGGAGAGGGGGCGTAAACATGCAGGGGTTTCGGTACCAATAAGCATGGAATTGTTCGTACTACGTTCATTGTGTCGACTGTAGACAGGAGACCTCCCCATGTCCTCATGAAATGTCTAGGCGAAAATATGCTAAATTTTGGGTCCTCCGTTTTCTTCTAAAAGTCCCCTCTATTTTCCAAATTTTCTCTCGCATTTCTACAGCCCGTCTCCGTCGATTCAAGTGCAAGAAAACCAGCACAAGTGAACGAAAGTTCCGACGGCAAATCCAGCCAAACGATTCATTCCGGTTCCGGGCCAGGAATCAGGATGGGCTCTGGGGACATGGACCTACAATTATAATGGTACACAAGTACTCAAATTTTATCAATTTCTTGAACAGAGTTATACAATTTCGTCAACGGTGATATCGGCATAGAATCCGGTTTGGTCGACGTTATTTTGGAGCAGTTGCGCAAAATACGCTCTTGGTTTCAACGTCAAAAAGAATTTATGTTTTTCGCCAGTTCCATACTATTCGTGTACGACGCCGATAATATTCTGCAAAATGCTGTAAGGGCGGTCTACGTCGACGGAAAACTCATTGCATCGGGAGTGAGAGTCCGCATGATCGACTTCGCTCACGTAGTACCAAACCCGGACGACATCTTGGATGAAAACTATCTAGCTAGTTTGGAGAGGCTTATTTACGTATTCGAAAATTTGAGCAGCTTATACGCGAACTTATACAAAAATAGCGTGACGACGCGAATCCTAAATATTTTCTCGCTAGGCGAAAGATTTCGAAATTTTAGATATTTCATCGGATTGTAAGGAAGAAATCAAATGACGGCGTAACCTAATTAAACTGAAAAGAATTTTGTATGAGCTTTTTAACGCTGTTGTCTTCTTTTACTAAACTCACCAATCTGCTTTTCACGCGTATAAGAAGGGGTCAAACAATGAAAACGAAAATAGAGAGTGTGGGCGGAGGGGGAATGGAAACTATCTATTATTTATAGAAAATCCCCGAACGAGGCACAGCAATTACGTGCTTCATGCAGTAAACTGATGTTTCAAGCACTGAGGAGCTCTTTGATGCCCAGATTGGCTTTCTTTTTTAGCTCACCTAGTTGCCTCCATTTCCAAGAACGATCGAGTAAATCATAATACCGCATCATTATTTTGAAAGAGTTTCTCATACATGGATAAGCGCCCAAAAGAAGTTGAGTACTTAATTTTCATTGCAAAAATTTGATGCAAGTAGAATAGAAGATATTTCGTTTTATCCATAGGCTTAGAAATACTCGAAAAACATGAATAAAAAAATAGAAACCTCAGATTCTTCGTTTATTGACTTATACTAGTCGGAGTTTGAGCCGCACGACTGCGAATTACATGATGATAGTCTAGAATTGGCAAATGGCACGTACAGAAATGTTCATCCCTCGGAAATTTTGAAGGGAGGCTAATGGTCAAAAAATATCCACTGTACTCCTGGAACATTGTTGTTTCAACGGAGAGCGAAGCTCTTATGTCCTCCAGGGACTATAGAGAGAATTCCAATTCCGACTATTTGGTTGTAAGTATTTATCAAGGGAGTGATTTAGAAATAGTTGAAACATAGAGCTTTATATATCAGGCGGGGGGGGGGGGGGATTTTGACCACAGAGTGATTGCTTGTGAATTGTGGTTTCAAGGATATGAGGCAACCTCGGAATTTTTTAGCGGGGAACCCGCTATCCATTTTGTTAGGGGGATTACATCCTCAGAAAACGTCCGCATCCGCGTCTGGAAGTTTCTGTGAACTGCGTGACATCACGTGACGTGACATAACGTGTGATGCTTTATGATATCATCAATGAACTTGACCTACTTTAGGAACTTTGAAAATTTCAACTTCCAGCCGGGATGCTTTATGACGTCATCAATGTCATTGACCTTGACCTACTTTAAGGACGTAGATTTCTCGATCACCTCCAAGGGGTCGGGGGGAGGTGTAGTTGCCAATCTCTGTATCACCTACTCGATAAAGGGGGGCAATTACTCTTGAATTTAGCGGAAGAAGGGTGGTGCACAGGTGCATACTTGCACTCTTCTGAATCCCTTGGAATACAGGAGGATGTTTGCTCTTCTACTTGGCAGAAGGGGAGGGGGTGTACAAGTGTACTTGACGGTTTCTAAATCTCTTTAGGGTATAATGAGATGGTTGCTTTTTAATTTAATGGAAGAAGGAGATTTCTGAATCACTTATTTGCAAGAGGACACAACTGTAGGTAGCACTAGCGTCAGGCCTGAAAAGGGGCTGAGGCAAAAATGCCATGAACCCATATGAAACTAAAACAGGCTGTATCTTTGTCAATATTGAAGAATAAAGAAAAGTGGTAAAAGCATTTCTTCACCATTTTTCATGCATAGAATAACCTGGAAGAAGAAAAAATTGAGATTTCAACAATTTTGGGAAACAGCCCCTCTTCAGCCAGCTTCCAGTAATGGCCACCACATTTTTTTGTAGAGGGAGCCTCCTCTGTGTCTGTATGCAAATGGGGTATAAGATGGTATATGCTCTTCAATTTAACAGAATGAAGGTGGTACACAGGTGTACTTGCACATTCCTAAATCACCTACAGGATATAACAATAGGTTTTGCTCTTTAATTTTGCAGAACAAGGGTGGTGCACAAGTGTACTTGCAGATATCTGAATTACTTCATATGGTATACATGTGGGTACATTCTCTTTAATTTGGCTGGAGAAGGGTGGAACACAAGTATACTTGCAGATTTTTAAATCACTTATAGGGTATAAGAGGGTGTTTGCTATTCAATGTGGCAGGAGGAAGGTGGCATGCAGAGTGATGTACTTATACATTTCTAAATAACTTAGAGAGTATAACAACAGGTTCTGCTCTTTAATTTTGCAGAAGAAGGATGGTGCACAGGTGTGCTTGCATATTTTTAAATCACCTAAATAGTATACCATTGGGGGTTTCTCCTTGATATCATAGAGGAAGGGTGGTGCACAGGTATACTTGCACACTTCTGAATCTCTTTGGGATATAAAAGGATGTTTGCTCTTTAATTTGTCAGAAGATTGTGTACAGGTATTTTTGCAGATTTCTAAATTCCTTTGGAATTTATAATGGGGTATTTGCTGTTTAATTTAGCGGAAGAAGGATGGGGCACCAGTCTACTTGCAGATTTAAAAATCACCTACAGAATATACCAGGAGGTTTTGCTCTTCGATTTGGCAGAGGAAGGGTGGTGCACAAGTATACTTGATCACTGATGAGGTATGAGAGGGTGTTTGCTCTTCAATTTGGCAAAAGGAGGGTGGTAAAGAGGGGTACTTGTACATTTCTAAATCACCTAAAGTATAACACCAATTGGGGTTTGCTCTTCAATTTTGCAGAAGAAGGGTGGTGCCAGTGTTGCCACATGGTAGTTTCAAAAATCCATATCTGCCTTTTTTTGTAAGACCTAAGAACAGATTTCTACGGACTTTGATTGATCCATTAATAAAAATCAGAAGAAAGGTATGTCTTATAGAGGTAGCTGAGGTACTATTCCCTTGATCGACTCAATACTATGGAACACTGCAGTATCAGCCTATGACAATCAGGAGAAAAGTATCTCTTGTACTAGTGTCCAAGGCACCTTTTACTTGATCGCAAGAAATCCGTATTGTATGTAGAATCTACAGAAAAGAAAATGTATCTTTTTTGAGGAGCAAAAATCCGTAGATTTGGCATTTTAGGGTGGTGCACAGGAGTACTTGCAGATTTCTACATCACCTACAGGGTATCATGGAGGGGTTTGCTCTTTAATTTGGCAGAGGAAGGGTGGTGCATAGGTGTAATTGTAGATTTCTAAATCACTTGTATAGGGAAAAATTTTTCTTATATGTTTTCCAAGTCCATTAGTTTGGTTTGGGCTTTTGATCTTTGGTTTTGATGAGGCCATTTTTTTGAGCTTACTTTGTGTCAATATCTGTGGCCAGTTGCAGGGGTGTTGTGGGGCCATTTTCATGAACAATTCTTAGTATTGGTTTTAGGGGGAGCCATACAAATTTTTCCTCCTCCTCCTCCTTTTTTTTTATCCATAAGAAATTGAAGTTTGAGGGGGGGGGGCGGTTTCTTCATTCAACCAAGGGGAACTGGATGCGTTTTTCTGACAGTCTTTAAACCGCTGTCTAGCTGATGAGGCCTTCCTCTTTGTCTAGTATGAGCCCAAAATGCCTATGTTGAAGACGGGCAACGGAGAAGACTTATTATAATTTTAGTACACTGTCCTCTTGGCGTGTACTGGTAAGTTATGCTTTCAGGTCTTGAAATTTCCCTGAATCTTTATGGCGTTTTCCAAGGGTTAAAAATTTTAGCTGTATAAATCTTTACTTCACAACCTCCTATGATAGACATTTCCAGCCCCTTCCGTCCAATAATATGTATTCTTTCCTATTTTGTACAAATTGTGCCAGTTCGCAGTCACATTGATCAAACGTTGACTTCTCCTCTGTCCTATGAACGACTTCTTAAATCCCCTTTGAATTTTCTTCCAAGTCCGTCGGGGATAAATCAAACGTTTCACCCTTCTTCTTCCTTCGAAATTTTCCTAGTGTCTTTTGATGACGTCACGCCTTCCTCAGGATCAGTCACTTTCATTTCCTGCCTTTCAGTAGAGACTTTTTCCAGTTCCCTCCTTTGAAACAATAAAAAAAAATCATCTCAAATTTCCAAACTATAAGTTGAATAATAGGTCGCGGATTTCAAAGATGACTTCCGACGAACGAACATAATTTTGAACGTGAAAAAATGGTTACATCAAACTTCAGAATTTACGTCAGTTGAAAACGCTCCCTTCTTCAATCAGTGAAATACACAAGGCCCTTCATACATACATTTATTGTTACATGAATATTCACAAAGCTCTCTTCTATTTGTCAGTGAATAACCTCCACTGAGGATTGACTTGTCCAAATCTAGATTTTCTTGAATTTGATTTCACTTTTTTTCGAGGTGAAATATTGATGATTGTATTCTTATATTCTGGGGCTAGAAAAAGAAAAAAAATATAAGGATTAATAAAAAGACGAATAAAAGCATCATAACATCGACTCAAAATCGACATCAATTTTGAATTGATCTAGTTCTGTCCGATGTAGACCGCAAATCGACCCGAAATGACTGAAAGCCGACTAAAAGTCACCAGTGACTCATCGTTGGCGTCAAAATTGAATTGACTCCCGTTACAGGAGCAGGTCGATATTATAGGAAAATTGACGTCGGTTTTGGGTCGATTACACATTACTCATCGGCCAGAGAATAGAAATCAACGTCAAAACTTCGTAGATTTCGGAGGCAAAATTTGATAGGGTTTCAAATATTAGATTCTGATGTCGACATTCCGTCGATCTGGGCATAACAGCACTAATCGAGCGTAATTGAAATTCCAAGCTGTTAGTTGAATAAGGAAAATGATCTAGAATAGTAAAACTCGAGAATTTACATCACAAAATCTTTTTCAACTTGTCGGTAATCACAGTAATGAATTTATAATCGAAATAACATAACGTACTTGTGCTACTTTCAACTACAGGCTCAGTAATAGTGTTACTCTCAATACTGGTTATGTTCGATTCGTAGGAATCTACAAATGCATTTCTATCAGCATCCCACGATATTTTTGAAGAGACCAAATTGGGATAAATGATTAAACCTGCAAATGAAAAACATGCCAAGTATTAGAGACGAGCAACAATAAAAATTTGCGAAAAAATTAAATAAGGTACTCACATAGAATACAAAACCTGAGTAGAGCTGTCATAGTCTTCAATCTTGCTCGAGAACAATCAACATATCTCATCGGCCTCTCATTATCAGCTGATAGTTGAGACCATTCAATCTTTTCGATTTCGTAGATAATAATTTTTTATTGAGCTCAAGTAACAATAAAAATCAAACTTCGCAACTTTTCTAACTCATAGAAAATGTATTATACAATTTGTACAAATCTTGGCAGTAATTCTAACACAATCATATAAAAATGAAAAACATGGTACTTCAAAATTCATTTGAAAATATTTTCAAAGTTAACAAAAAAGCGAAATGAAGTTTCTTCCTCACGAGATCATGTCATTCTCCACCGTGGGCACTCAGTTCCTATAAAAGCAAATTATTGTTCAACGATAATTTCGAGATACGTTACCATTATTGAAAAAGTAGTTCACCAACTCACATATCAACTTCGTTACTCAATGCCGAATAATTCTGGTCATCATTTGCTCCCAGGTCGCTATCCTCGAATGTAATCGGGCTTTCAGGATTTGACGTCCAAACGGTCTTTTTGAATTTTGGTTTATGATCATCGGTCGTAATTCTTATACTTTTAACCAAATCAGAACCTACAAAGAGGTTTTGGATTTATGAAAATGATCTACGTTTGAATTCGATAATGAAAACGGTAATTCGTTCATTTCACCTTCGAAAGGTTCTTCGTGATCAATTAGTTGTTCGATAACGTAATTGAGAAGAGTTGTAGTGAACGAATCGTTGCGTCTGATTCCAAGAGATTTATGTAGCGCGTCAACAGCTTCGGAAATATTGCCACTTAGCGAATGCACTAAGCCCATGCACGTGAGTGTAGATGCGTTCAAAGGGGAGTACAATAAAGCCTATAAAGATCAGAAATTGAAACTTAAGAACGGATAGAAAATGCATTCAATTGACCACACGGAAACTATCTGCAATTGTCTCTTCTCAAGAATCTCTTTATCAAGAAAGTAGGTGCGTAAAAGAAAAGAGTAGCCGCGAAGGATCTGTCTAGCAATCTGTATTACTTTCGTATACTCTCTTGTATTCCGAAATAGGCCTTTGAGACCATTGTAAAATATCACCTACTTATTGACTTTTTTACATGTGCTTCAAAGTTAAGGAAACGGAGAAGGATTCAATTTCTAAGGTCGGATGAAAGTAAACTTCAATAACTTGTATTCAACTTAATTAGTAATAAATTACTATTAAAAATACACACTTGTTGATGGAACTCCAAGGCTTTTTCGTATCTCAATAATTTTCTATTCACATGACCCAAATTATTGAACAGAGCTTCCCATTTTTCTGCCAGCAGCGGTTCGTTGATTTCTCTCACTCTATTCAACGTTTCCATGAAATAATGCTCAGCTTTATCGTACCTACAAAAATCCTGAATATATTATTCACGAAATTAGCACGCGCAGAGAATGTTACAATCATTACCTGTGATTTTGGTAAGCTATAACTCCCATTTCGTGGATGACAAATGGATCTTTAGGAGCGAGTTCGCTCGCTTCCTGGAAAAATCTGTACGCCAAACCGATATTGCTGGTCAAGCCGCACTCCAAACCAATATACAGCAATGGTAAATAGCTCCTGAACAGAGGTGGGAATGAAAAGTTTGTTCACTTTCATACGCAGAGATTAGCAACCGTGAGACGTACCCTTTCATCAGCTGCGAAGCCTTAAAATAAGCCGCCATAGCTTGATCGTGTTCGTTATCAGCGGCAAATGAGTGCCCATACGCGAGCCAAGCAGCACCGAACATATTATCGACTAACGTCGCTTTGCTCAAATAGCGTCTAGCGGGGTCTTGTTTACCTATTAAATAATAATAGCAACCAACCGCCAACCATGCGATAGCGCTTTCTGGATGCACATCGACCAAATCGTGGGCTAAATAAAATAATTCTAACAAAAAGAAAGAAATTTGGAAATTAACCTGAGAAGAATTCTTTGTCGGCAGTATGACCTCTCACTTGTACTCACTATTTTTGTGTCCAAGCTCGACTAAACACGCAATATGTGTCATCAAACCGACCGTATGATAAGGATCTTTCTTCTTAATCCTGTAAAAATGATATTGAATATTATTCTGAAATTTGATTCCATCTAACAATCGGGAAAAAATTTACATCTCTGTCAACTCGAAGCAATCTCTGTAAGAGCAATTATAGTACAACCGTTCGGCTTCAGCGGCTAATACGTCAACGTTTGTTTCTAAAGCTGATGGTAACATTATTACGGTGTCCGTAGTTGATAGAGTGTCCCCGATGTAGGATCTCAACAAAGTCTGATATAAAGGTTTTGTGACTGTGTCCTCGTTACTGGAGCTATTTTCCGACGGTGTGAAAAATTCTAGTAACTTTTGCGCTAGGGTAAGAGAAAAAAAGTACACGTGAGAGGTGAAAGAATAACGAGAACTTTTTGAACATCTACGGGAAGATTATTACCAGCAGCACTTGTCAATAATCGATGCTGTAGCAATGCGTTTAAAGCTTCGAAACAATTAATATCGTTACTCAACGCTTCCTTGTAACAATCGGTAGCTTGGATGCGATTATCAAGAGCTTCATATACTCTCCCTTTTAACGTCAAAAGCGCACTACGAATCTGCAATGCCAATACAGAGTAAGAAATACAGTATCAGTAGCCAAAAAAATCGTGGACAGCACAATACTGACGACAGGACACTTGTTTTCAGGAACATTGAACAGCGTGCGTAGGGTGTCTTGTTCTAAATTTTGGTACGTCCTGCAGCCGGATGTGTGTTTTCTATCTTCGATATCTTCATTCAAAAGCATAGACAGCGCCTCTGCATACTCTTTGACTTCGATTAAACATTTTATAGTGATATAACGACAGTGGATATCCGTCTAAAGGTAGGACCCAAATTCGTCATATAA
Source organism: Aspidiotus destructor (assembly GCA_035079395.1). Lineage (NCBI taxonomy): Eukaryota > Metazoa > Arthropoda > Insecta > Hemiptera > Diaspididae > Aspidiotus > Aspidiotus destructor. Next base: position 12,315,931 of record JAVHKZ010000007.1, read on the forward strand.
GAGTTTTTGACGACAACTAATCATAAAACGACTTGAATGTCTCACTTTATCGAGTCCCATAGATTGGATGATGATGATGGCTCGCCGGAATTGCTGTAAACCGTACATACACCGACCCAAAGTATAGACATCTTCGGGATGGTTGTTGCTCAACGAACATACTTTATCGGCCCAAAACAGAGCGGATTGGTATGAATGCTGAAATAACAAACAGATTGTCGACAATACCAACTGTATCTTGATTTTCAGTCTGTATACGATAAAGATTAGAATATTTACCAGATCGAAATAGGTTTTTACGAGTTGACGGCAATGACTAATATTTACATCCGAACTCATCATTTCTACATCACTGTCACCAGCCATGATGATGGAATAAGATTGGGGTACGTTTTCTAAAGCTGTAAAAATATACCAGAAGCTCTGGTTCACGGATGATGTGAAGAGGCTGAAACAATAACGATTAAGTGTTCTGTACTTTCGAATTTATTCCAGCATTTTGAATGGAGAGAAACGATTGATGATAGGTGGTATCAATAGAGGTTTTACAGAGGAAACTTGGAGATAAAATAAGAAATACATCTAAATATTGAGCTCTCTCAAACTGAGATGCCGCCGAAATTTTCGTTCTATTTCTGACCACATCTCACTGATAGTGATAATAATACCGCTTAAAGCAATATCGATATTCTATAGTATCGATAGTTATTCTCGTAATGTCCGCAAGCAATAGATCGATTTTCCGTGACGTCAATCAGTTTTTCCCCGGCTTTTTATATTTTTTAAAATAGCTCGACGGGTGCTGAACTATCCTAGAATATTACAGTGGCTATTGGAAATAAAGTCCCAAAATCTTTGTCCCATATGATTAGGTATAGTTTATAATGCATGTCTTGTATTCCATCAACCACCCGTCAACGAACATCAGCTAGTATTCTAGTAATCAAGGACGCCTGTACAGTGTACACCGTTCCGAACATTTATTTTGAAAAATCAAATTATATTTGTTCTTTGAAATTGATAGCGTGCGGACCGCTCATAAAAAAGTAAGTTCCATTCTTATCGTCCTTTTCCACTTTGAACACATGATCATTGTCTCCTCTTACGAGGAAAAACTCAAAGTCCTTCTGAACGCAACGCAATAAAGTCATATTTCTAACTCCTTCCTTAAATTCTACTGGAGCATTTCTCAACACTCTTTCTGACTGTAGTTTCTCTTCATCTACCGGTATATATTCATTAATAATTCTGAAAGTGGGGATATGCGCTGGATATACATCTATAAGTACATTGATACAGATATGTTTAAAGAAATCAGTCGTCAAATTTTCTACCAACGGCCACGGTTCTAGATTGTCTAAATTTGAAACAAATACATTCAGATATTAGGCTTCGTTTATTGAAATCGAGGTCGGTAATTCAAGCAATATCGCCCACAAGCTGATCTCATATAGGTAGTCAAATATATTAGGGTTAGATGGGGTTTGAAAAGATAGAATCGCTCGAATCATTCCATTCCACAATAATGGCACGCTTATCTCAACCAATGATGAAGCAAAGCAAAAATATTCCTCAGAATCGTTTTGATAATTCAACTTATTTACCAGGATGAATTTTCTTGAAGGCATTTTCCACCTTCGGAATGTAGAAACTAGCTTTGACATCTGAACTATCAAGAACAGACTCGTCCGAATTTCTGTCGTCTGAAAGGATCGATGCAATTGTCAAAATGCACAGCAAGAATTTGCATTCCAACTTCAGAATACTAGATGAACTCATCTTTCGTTCTGCGAAATTTCGAATGGATATTCATAAATCATAATCGATTATTTAATCAAAATTACAACCATCAAAATTTGTTATCGTGAAAATGATAATGTTCAGGCTGCTCACAAAGAGCAAAACATCTTAATTAATCGGATGTTTCTCGGGACTTGAATTGTCTCTTACCCGGAGTAGATGACCTGTTGATCGAGGAATATCTATTGCAGTATCCCTGTACCTCAACGAATGTCTCGTAGGAAACTAATTGATATTATAAGTAGATTTATTCACCTTCCGAGACAAACCCAAGTATCAGCTTTACAGCCTTACAGGTTCTCAGCTCTGTTAACAATTTAATATTACCCAGTACCCTATGTTCTTCTCGCACAATTCTTACCCCATGTTTTCCATAATTAAGCATTCTGATAGTATTACTGCTTTCAATTTTGTGAGTAGGAACTCCGAGAGATTCTGGCGTTTTTAATTGCTATCACTATCCTTCCCTACCCAAAAGTTGACAACTGCCTACTTTGCAGAAAGAAATTTTCGATCTTTTTCCAGATTTTGAGCGCTCGGCCATCTGTCGAGTCAATCAGAACAAAATGAATGAAGCACTAAAGGTATTTTTCTCGGAACAATAATTTATTAGAATCAATGCCATTTACTTAATTGATAATGCATATTTACATTCCAACAAAATTTATCATACAAAAATCACAATTTACACGGAAAAAAGAAAATTTCTTCTCACGATGAACCGTTAAAAAAGCGAAACGCGTTAAGGAAACACGGTTAAAAGTAATGAAAGAGAAGAAAGATACTTTTTTACGATTATTATTTCATCATTCATTATCAAGTACCGAAATTCGACGCAATTTCGGAGAAATAAATAAAATAAAATGAACTAATTTTAAAGGAAGATTTCAAGATTTAAAAAAAAAAAAAAAAAGATATCAATACTAGGCGTCGCAATAAACTACAAAATTTGAAACTCATAAAATATGTTAATACAAAGGTGGTAATAACGTAATATTGATAAATAATGATTATTATAACGATGAAAAACAAGGTCGTTGTAACTTCTTGAGGAAATTCGTACCCTCCAATATTAACGCGAAATTTTTTTTTCTCAAAATATTAAATAAAAAGAGATAAATAAAAACTATCACCAGATTCTTTCATAGAATAACAGATAGGCCTGTTTACGAAGGACATCTTCTTCGGCGATAGTTCGCACCGCCGAATCGCTAATGTAATACCATTGTCGTTCTTCGCTCTCCAGTTCTTTCAACATCTTTTCCATAGATTCATCACTAAACGTTTCCGTGTGCTGATGCATATTTTTGGGTAGAAATAGTTTACGGTAACTATACTTTGTAGTGCACCGCACCTAGTCCAAAAGAAAATAATAAAATATGATAAAATTTTAGAATGCACATTTGTTGATGATACTAATTGAATTGATAAACGTAGCTCACCTTTACGTAAGCGACGTAATGACCGGCATTCATTGAGCCGCTATGCTCTACGATTCCGTACAATGAATATAAAATTTTCTTTTGGTCGGGATACAATAATTTCTGCGAACCATACATAAACAATTGAGATGAAGACTTGAAGTGAGCATAATATTATAACAATAAAAATCTTACAAGACTCACCTCGCAAGTAACGGAGCAAAATGATCCTACATCCAATATCAACGGAAATGATATATTCGTATCAACTTTTCTAAACGAAAAAGCTCCTTTTGCCTCGAAACGTTTTAGGTGTAGAATTAATACCGGTGGCGGAGATTTTATTAATAATTGTTTTGTAAAATTCCTGTATATCTGTTTCTTCTCGCCCGTACCTAATCGAAAAAAATAATAAAACGTCAACGCCTGATAATTATTTCATGACGAGACTGTACGAGGAAAACTCACTTTTAGCGGCTTCTTTGGTACACTTTTCACAAACGACTTTATTATTATCTGTCAACACTTCGCATTTGGTATACTCGCGCAAGCAAGCCCATATCGAATTTTCTTCGTCCTCACCGGTAGGATGCGGTTGTAGAGTCATGCAAAGCTCGCGAGTTTCGGGCGAGTTGTCTGGAACAAGCCCGTCACCTTCGTCGCTATCATCCTCATCGTCTTCATCGTCCAGGTCGTCATCATCTTCTTCGCCAGTACTACTGCTGCTACCATTAGCACCTACATTATTACTCAGTTTAGATGTGTTTGCTAATGTCAGACAAGATGATGACTCCGCAGATGATGTCGCTACCACTAACTGTTCAGAACTTTTAGCCGCCTCGTGATCGACGCTTGTATTTTGGGAGGACGTGGAAGCCTGTTTAAATACAAGAAAAATGCAATTGGTCTGATATTGAGAGCGCAGAAAATATAGAATTATTTCCTCACCACATCGTGACTGCTTAATCGTTGGTCCGACGATCCATTAGTGGCGACGACAGAGGAACTGTCGCTAAGCGTGACTTCGGTACGAGGTGTATCACACGAGAAAGAATTGACGCTGCTAGTTTCCACTAATTTAGTGGATGCATCTATTTCATTATCTAGAATGTTCGACAAATTTAACATCAAACATTCAATTGAACTACTACGCATACACGAATAAGATTGGCGCGTACCTTCTAACGGCAGTGCGTTTATTTCATACAACGCTTCAGCTAAAATTTCATTATTATTCTCACTGTGGATCGTATTATTACTGTTACTCTGCACGGGAGACGAAGCTTTGCCAGAACTGTAGCCCGATTCGTTAACGTCTTTTATTTCAACTGAACTCTTTTCAATATTCTTGTTACTTTGATCGTTGAAGGCTGATGAGGGGGAAAAAATATCAATACTTGCATGATATACCTACAAATCACGATGATCACCGTCTTCTGACTTACCATTACATCTTTTCTTCGATTTGGCCAATTTTTTATTTTTCCTTGCCAACTTTCGTTCTTTCTTGAGCTGATGTTTCGATTTGGGTTTTTCGCCGAAATCGTTCTTTCTTCTGTTCATCATTAACAAAGGCTGAAGCTGTAACACAGATTTTTCAAAATAGTACTCCCCGCGCTATTACAATTGCAAAACATTTGAATTGAAAACACAGTCGAGGAAATCGCAACTCAAGGTAGATCAGATTGCTATAACTTCCTCGAACTACTAATTTTAAAATTCTTCCCCTGATTTTCAAGATTAAATCACTTACTCTGAGAAACGAAACTGGTAAACTCAGGTCGAGAAAGCTTTCTGGTATCTCAGATTTATGGCTGCATTTCAGGCACGTGTTCGCACTGACCGTAAAACCTCTAAATACCGGATCTGGTCGTATGTTGACTATCTCGGGCAACTTTTTGCTCATTTCTTGGGCCAATGCTTTTTTCTTTTCGTCTACATTTTCTAGATTTGTCCTTTGTAACGTTAATCCAAAATACCGACAAATTTCGACACGATAACGCTGTAAGAAAATATTACACCAACGTGAAGGAAATTGCAAAAGATACAATTTTTTTCCCCACTAGGTATAAGACATACCTTCAAATCTTCATTTTTAACACAATCTAATAAAGTTCTAAGCAATTCGTGCGCATCGTGTTGATTGTAGCCTTTGAACTGGGAATGCTTTTCGCGTAACTTTTGCAACAGGTGGTGAGGCGTAAAAGCGTTGGCAGATTGATTCGAAAGAAGAGTAATTTGCAGCAATGTCGAAACCAGAGCCTCAGTTACAGATCCCCACACTTCGTGCAATGTTACTTCCTATAACAGGAAGATATATAATAGAGAATCTACAACTAATCCGCCACTTACGATATCGTGACGTCCTTACAATGGGATCATGGGGTTCCAACTTCATGATCACTTTTTCACCAGGGTCTTTCATCTCGTACAACATTGGCACAAGTAATGGCGTTCTCGCAAGACATTGCAGAACGGAATTGAAGAAACACGTATTGCCCAAATTGGTCAAACCCTGTGGAAGAAAGTTTCATGAATGACTGACGTTAAAATGAGACAAATTATGGTAAAAATAACAACTTACTCTCGGTGGTTGTACAGATGACAAAGGTTTGTTACCAATCATAACTGCAAGCGATGAGTGGGTATCACTATTTCGAAAAGCAAGAGTTGACGACGGAGTCGATTCAATGGCAGTGCTTGACAAAACGGGTTCTGAACGAAGAAAGAAAAAATATGTTATACATATACAGATACATTATCAATAGTTCTATCCTAGATATTGTAGAAAATTAAAATAGTTACCAGATTTTGAAATTTCAACGAAGGATTTCGTTTTATTGTGACTATTCTTCAAAAGATTTATCGATTCTCTAAGTCGACCATTAGCTTCCACAGGAATACTGTCAGAATTGCATTCCATACACCTAGATAGGGGGAAAAATAAGATCAAATCGGATGTTCTAGTCATACAGGTACGTTTAATTCGTAAAAAACTGACTTCACATTCCAGTCATTCGTATTGACGTAGATGACATGTGGTTCAGATCGCGGTGTTTCATAATGTTTAGAAACGTGACTGGTACAGCAACCTTCTCCGCATCTCATGCATAGAATCAAGTCCTGCGGGATAAAGATTCACTATTCAACCATTTCAAATACAAATCAAAATTTCATTCGAGAGTGACTCACTTCAGCTTCTTCGTTATCGCCGTGAGCAGAACTAGTTCTACAATAATGACAACTCATAGATGGAATACCTCCATTTTTCTGAACGTTCTTACGGATCTGATTTAGGTTTATGGCTGAATTTAGATGCGAACAGCTTTTTGATACAAGAACACACTCACCTACGAACGTTATATAAATAATTATAACCCTTATTTTGATAATTTAACCACGAGTGATGAATCCAGCTGCTATCGCACCTCCGGTCAAGACAGGTTCCGAATTTTCATTAGAATCCTCCGGTACCATAGGTGTTTTCACCAGGACATTTTCAGAGCCAACAGATTCTTGAGTATTTTCTGTTCTCGCCATCGAATAACATACATTATACAACAAACTGCCAACATAATTGATCAAACTCATCAAACCAAATATCGTGAACATTTCTTATTTCTAATTGAAACCCAACAAATGATAAATCTAGAACAATTACGTTAACAAAGAAAGGGTGATGTAATTCACGACACGAAATCTCACTCGACAAACAAAAACATGTCGATTGAAGTCGAGTTGAGGAACGAAGAAAAAAAGGACGAGTCATCACACTGCGAAGGGATGTGATAATTTGATCATGCTTGTTTGGTGCGGTAGATAACTGCTGGGAAGGAGTTGACACGATGAATACTTACTGGAAATAGAAGAACGTTAGCAAAACGCTTCTTTTCACAAGCGATACGAAACCATTTTTACCGCGTTCAATTATCCTGAATAAAGATAGGATAAAATTACTTTGAGTGAATGATAATTCAACGTGCTTAGAGGTTACGACAGAATTTTGTGAACGTATCATCCTGAAAACGAGTATCACAGTGAAGATTTTATAGAACTTCACGTCCACTTTTTGGACATTACGATTCCACAGATAATAATAACCTAGTCAGAACTGATTCTCCAAAGTCGAGAACGTTCGCTCATGAATCATGACTCATGTAGATTTTAAAAGTGGCAACCATAGATAAAGGAGTTATCTGTGGCAACACTGTAGCATATACAATGATACTACCTTCCAGGTGATACTAACGAAGCTAAAGTACATAAAGCTTTCATTTCACTATCCCATCAAATATTAAAGTTTTTTGTTGCTTTATTCTTCAGAACAATTGATACATTCCTACATCTCAAGAACTTGCATATTCGGCTCTGATCATTATCGAACAGTTGATTTTATATATGACGACCACTCTCTGAATGATATTGAATGATAGAAATCTTCTTCGTTTCTCTCGACAACTTGTGGCAGTATTTTCGCATGTGAATCTCGGGCAGAATCATCCATTACATAAAAAGAACCTTTGCTGGTGAGTAAAACATATCTTATACCTTTATTTAATCCATGTGACTTTTATACTGTTGTATTCGTCGAGGTTGTTGTCGGACTGCACAGTCGTGATTAAAAACGTGACAACTCATTGAGGATAGAATGCTACTTCGAAACTTTCATATTCCACTAATGTCTCGTTGTGTTCATCTTTGAAATTCTTCATCGGAGTTCTTGTCTAAAAATCTTCCTGATCAAACGAAGCTTACTCTGTTTCGAATAAGAATGAGTGTTCTCGTTGCTTACATTGGTCGTTTAGTTTTAAGAGATTCAGTGCGTTAAAATTATTATATTCGCAGATTATTTTCGTATTCGTTTTCAGAACATGGGAGAAGTGAATAAAAAATTAGTGCTGTGTTATAACAGAGGATGCGGACAAAAGTTCGACGAGGAAGAAAACACCGAAGAGAGTTGTGTATATCATAGCGGAGAACCGTATTTTCATGATGCATACAAGGAATGGACTTGTTGCCACAGAAAGTCGACGGATTTTACAGAATTTCTTAATTTTAAAGGTTGCGAACGAGGGAAGCACAACAGTACTCGCCCTAGTTCGCTGGATAAACCTAAATCGAATACGGACGATACGTTGATGAACACGGTCGAAAATATTTTGTCTCAGTGCACGACTATGAAGCTCGATAGCAGTCGACCGAAAAGAGAAGAAATTTCCGATGACTTACCGTTGAAAACTTTGATACCGAATATTTCGCCTAGATTACAAATTACCACGGCGAAGAAAGTAGAACAGATTGATAAAAATGGACCAGTTCCGATCGGTACGCCTTGTAAGAATCCTAGTTGTGGTCTTGCGTATGATGTTGAGATCGACGCCACGTGTCGTTACCATCCTGGTTCAGCCATATTTCACGAAGGTCTAAAATACTGGTCATGCTGTCGAAAAATAACGACGGATTTCTCTAAATTTTTGGAGCAAGTCGGATGTACCACTGGGGATCATTTATGGTTCAAAGAAAAAGAGAAAATAGACTGTCGAATGGACTGGCATCAAACCGGAACCAATGTGATCGTATCTGTATTCGCTAAAAATTACGATCCTGAGAAATCGAATATTTCGTTGTCGCCGACGAAACTTAGAATTCACATTTATTTCCCTGCCGAGGAGCAGGTATTCGAACAAAATTACCACTTATTTAGTGCTGTTAAAGTCGACGAAAGCACGGTCACCATGTTGCCCACTAAGATTGAATTAAAGCTGGTCAAGATGTACGGTGATCGATGGACGAACTTAAATAAAGATGCAGTCAAATAATTGTAATCAATGTTTTACGAGTTGAACATCAAACTCTTGTATTTTTTTTTATCAGAATTAATGAGGGTATCAGATGTGAACTAGAGCTTCTTACATAAATCTTGTGTTAAACTTTAGTAATTATCCAACTAAACCGAGTGAACGATGTAGCTTTTTTGTGTTTGTTCGTCTCTTTAAAAAAAAAACCTTGATGGAATGTTCGAGTTTGTGTTATTTGTGTGTGGATGGTCTGATGAAGTTTTATCTAATATAAATGCGTGTACGGGAGCTTCAGTTTAGATCGTAACTCATATCTTTCATTTCAGAATTCTATGATGTCTAATTTTGATTTAACGAGGCACGCGGGAATAAAAAATACCGAGGATGACTAAGAGCTTTATTTTGCAAATTTGAATCAGTTCTCGTTCGTTCAATCAATTTTTCAGAGAATGGGTTGGACTCTCAAGTAAAAAATTTTGTATTTTTTCTCAGGTATCGTCGCAACTATTGTCTCCTCATTCATGTCGGCTAGACTGCGTCAACTTTACTGGACTTCATGTTGATTACCATTGGTTTCCTGCTCCTCGCAGTGCATAGAAAATGTACCTTGTAGAGTAATTAGGTTAGTTGATACGTTTCTTTGATCGTTACTACTTTCTAATCTATTCCTTTCTCTGAAAATTTTACTCAGTAAGGCACGTACAGTAGTCAAAATTTGTTGAGAAAGCCCTTTTTACCAGTTCCCTATTCGATATTTGATCCCATTCCAAGATGATATTTTCAAACAAGTTTCCATTGTTGTTCATTACTTTATCGCCCCTCTCTGTCTCCAGCCATTTTTTCTCAGTATTCTTACCCTGGCTTTTTTGGTTTCTTTGAAGTCGATTCTCGTATGAGTCATTGATGGCATTATTTTTTATGATGTCTGGTCAGGTTGGTGACCTGACTCCAAGAATTTTTTCATGATCGCTGCAAACAACGTGAATACGTTTTTTAAAGCGAACATGCTGTTGACCTCCGATTCCCCTCCCCCTCCTCTACCTCCCCTCCCTTCTATCAAAGGTTCCAATACGAAATAGATCATTATTATTTAATCGACAATTTAAATTACGTTGACTGTAATTGCGTACTCTTGCGTTTGTTTAGGTGAACCATGAACGACCAAAATCGTAGAGGCGGTCCTGGTCCACTGCCCGAGCGATGGTTGCGATGCCCACGCAAAGCGGAAGGTCTCATTATCGATAAGTTCCTAGCCTTCAAGACACCGTTAGATGATAAATTCAACGATCAAGTACCCATACAGTACAGATTCACGCCGAGTATGGTATTTCAGTCCGCGAAAAATCTAACCGTAAGCGCCAAGCATAACGAGCGACCGCGCATCGGCCTGTGGATTGATTTGACAAAGACAAAGCGTTTTTACGACAGCGAAACGATCTCCAATAATGACTGCCGATATACGAAGATAGAATGTCAGGGTCACGAAGGTGCCCCCAGCCTTGAACAGACGCGAACTTTCATTGATTTGTGTAAAATTTTCGTATCGCGAGATCCGATCAATTTGATCGGCGTTCATTGTACGCACGGTTTCAATCGAACGGGCTTCTTGATCGTCTCTTATCTGATCGAGGAGACGGAATGCAGCGTCGAGGCAGCTCTTGCACAATTCGCCAACGTGCGTAAACCCGGTATTTACAAAGCCGAGTACATAAAAGAGTTGTATGAACGTTATGACGATGTTTCTGATGCTCCTCCTCCGCCACCTTTGCCTGACTGGTGTTACGAAGAGCAAAGAGCAATAATCGAGGAGGCAAATCTCAATAAATTCAATGGAAACAATCGCCGACGAAGAAATGCGCGGTTCAAGGATAATCCTACATTTATGGACGGGGTCCCAGGTACTCAACCAATCACCGACCGAGAAAAAATTACAAACATTCGACGAAAAATTGGAGCATTGACCATGCAAAATGGTGACTCGTTTGTTGGATCACAACCCGTCTCCATGGATCGTTCTAACATGCAATTACTTTCTGTTAAAGAATACCGCGTATCTTGGAAGGCGGACGGTACACGGTACATGATGTACATCGGCGGCGATGACGAAGTCTACTTCATTGACAGAGATGACAGTGTTTTCAAGGTCGACAACCTTAAGTTTTTCCAACGTAACAATGCAACTCAACACTTAACAAATACTCTGCTGGACGGTGAAATGGTTATCGACAAAGACGGTCATAAATTGTACCCGCGTTATCTAGTCTACGACATCGTTTTTTTGGAAGGTGAACAAATCGGCGCGAAACCGTTTGTACCAATGAGAATGGCTGCGATTCAAAATGACATTATTAGTCCGAGAATACAGGCCATGAAAGAAGGGCGTATTTTCAAAGATCGAGAACCGTTCAGCGTACGCGCAAAACCCTTTTACGAGGTGCAGTGCGCGAAAACCTTACTAGGCGAGAAATTCGCTAAACAACTAACGCATCCTCCAGACGGTCTAATTTTCCAGCCATCCCAGGATCCCTACACGTACGGTACGTCCGATCAAGTGCTCAAGTGGAAACCGAGCTCCATGAATTCGATCGATTTCAAATTGGAGGTGAAATGCGAGAAGAGAGAAGGCTGTCTGCCTGAATATATCGGATACCTGATGGTCGGCAGTGGGAAGTGTTTCGGTCGCATGAAATGTAACAAGGCCTTACGCGAACTAAATCACAAAATTATCGAATGTAAATTGGAGAATAATCAATGGGTGTTCATGCGCGAGCGAACAGATAAGTCATTTCCGAATGCTGAGAAGACAGCTATAGCTGTTTTGGAGAGCATCAAGTCGCCTGTTACCGAAGCCATGCTGTTAGATTACATAGAGAATAATGCGTATAAGGAACCAATGCCTCCTCCTAATCGCCCACCGCCTGTAAAACGACCCCGACCTAGCTGAGTACAATCGAAGAAGTTTTTGAATGTTTAGTTTTGTTTCTTAAATTTATTTTAAAAGCCTATCATTAAGATTATTGTTATTATTATTTTATTACAATTATTATTATTGTTTCTGATGTATAAACTGTTAAATGCAATATTTTATACTCTTATCATTTTTTTTTTTTGCAAAAACCAAAAATCAGTAACGGCTAATTCTCGTCAACGAACTCAAACAGACGCTATTATAATTGTTTAAAATTGAGAACGCACCAATGAAAAATTGAAGAAAATGTTGGATAATTCATGGGCATTTCAACGACACAAAACAATGAGAAACAAGTTCAAATTTTTCAAAGGTTCCCTATGAGAAGTTGAGAGGAATTTCGGCAACTTTTACGTCTCCTCTCTGTCATTATTCAGCTTTCGATAGGTTGGAATTCTCTGCTGTTTTTTTTTGTTCTTCTAAATAAGAACTTGATTTTTCTTTCAATAGCTACCAGAGTATGCCCTTATGAGCAGCTTTTCAATAATAGATCTCTAGAAAATTGATTCGTCGTCAAATGCAAAGATGGAAAGATAAGTAGCCTAGGAGCGTTACTTTTCTCAGTAAAACTGATTTCCAAGAATTATCTTCATTAAACTATTTTATTTTTGAACAGTTTTTTGTACCGTTGGAAAGTCTTATTTGAACTTCTTTTTTGATTCCAGTTGAATATTTACTGCATGTGAAGGGCCTATTTGCTCAGGAAGAAGAACACAATACATGAATTGGGTTGGAAATTGACTACTCGTACTCGATTTATTATTTTCTTTCTTGATACACGAGTATACTGGAATTATAATATTCTCATTTCCACGGCTTAATCATGGTATGAGTTATTTCTCTTGTCCGATTGATGTTTATAATCGTTCACAGAAAGCTTATCAGTTGGGGAAATTCCGATCGCTTGAAACGTGATACGGTCAGGGATACGGTACCAGCTTTATTTTGACAAAATTATTTACTGCACACATGGCTGTAAAGTACGTTTTTACATTCATGGTGTTAAACTTTACAGCCCTTTGTACAGTAAATTATGTTACAAATCAAGAACATGAAGTGAGAATTTTGCTACTCGTGCGTTTACTCAACTCGCCTTAGACTCGTTTCGCCAAATTTTGCACTCGTCATATCAAAATTCTCACTTCATAGTCCTTGGTATGTAATACACGATTTCTAATTGTTTTGCCTTAGTTTCCAAATCCACACTCATCAACCATGAGCTCCAATATTTTTGGAAAAATTACATCTGACTTGATCAAATGTGTGAATTTTGCCGCTATAAAACACAAAGACGGGCGCAGATGCGACAAAGCCCAAACTCCTTACATCAATCATCCACTAGGTAAGTACCTATACATATACCTACTCAACGTTGACTTTGTCGAATTTGGACTATTTTCATTTTTTAATTGCAGGGGTCGCGTTTATTCTGACGGAGGAAGCCGGAGTAACTGATCTGAATGTTATAAAAGCTGCCATTTTACACGATACTGTCGAGGATACCGAAACAACATTCGAAGAACTAGCCGAGCATTTTGGGCAGTACGTGAAGAATATAGTGGCCGAGGTGACGGACGACAAGAGTCTTCCAAAAATGAAACGAAAAACTCTTCAAGTAAAAACAACTAACATGTACTTATGTTGTTATGTTTGATAGAATTATCGAGTAGGTACATGAATTGGATTATATTATGTTATAGATTGAAAATGCGCCAAAACTCACATTCGAAGCTCGTCTTGTTCGGCTGGCAGACAAGCTTTACAATCTACGAGATTTGAGCAGAGAGATTCCAGTAGAATGGTCAGAAACTCGGAGGGAAGAGTATTTCAAATGGGCAAAACAAGTCGTCGACCCTATCAGAGGAACTAATGCTGCTATTGAAAAAGAACTGGATGAAATATTTGCTAAACATTGTCCTAGTTAACGCGTTAATGGATAAACTATAGGTATATTGATAGGAATTTGTAGATTTTACGCAATGATAGGAGCCTGTTTACTTTTTGTTAGTTTTTTTTTTGTTAATAATTTGTCGCGTTCTTTTTGAAAAGGATGTAGGTATTCAAGTTTTTTATTTGGTGAAGGAGAGTTCCTATTCATTTTAATTTAAATATCCTCGGCTACATCTTGCGTCCTTATTATACTTTATTGGTTTAGCAACATTTTGTATCCTGCACGGTTTTAAAAAAATTCATTCTCGATTACTGACTTGAATTTTCTTGTACGCAAAGTCTGTACCTCCTTAGCTTAGTATTTTGTAAAATACTGTCACTGTCATTCAGCTTTGCTTCTGGCAACTTGAAACAGATCAAAAATAGGAGGTGTTTTCCCTCTCTCTTTCTCTTTTGTCTCTAAATAAACACCTAGGGACTTCTGAGAAAGCTGCATAAGATAATATTCTAAGTTTTCTGATTCAGAAACTATATCATATTTGAGTGCAAAGCACAAAAAGATAACAGCTTCTGTTCAAGCAGTTATGAATTATCATTCAGACAATATTCTCAATCTAAACATGACGATACAATAAGCAAAATTCAATATTATGTGGTTTTTTCATTTATCTCGAATAGAATCGGAAGGATGAAACAATATTACAACAATAATAATATGAAGATCTGAGAGTGTTCGCAGATTGGGCCCTCCACAAAAATAATATCGAGAGTCGAGATGAGTCGAGAATTTGAATATCGAATACTTGAATGAAGGTAACAAGAAAATGTATGAGGTTGATGATATCGACTGATATCGAATAGTATCGAAGCGGAACGATAGAACTTGAATGGTGGTCGTGGGTGTTCCACTTGATAAGGAGTGGTGATGGACGTGTCGCTGCCTGGCTGCAACTTAACAAAATTGGGTCAACTTGCTGTAATCAATTCACTAATTTGCTGTTTGCTTCTGTCGCTCTTTATTCTCGCCCATTTCATCATACGATTAGTTAAAGATGAATTTTCTGTCATGTTAGTTGTTATCTACCCGGGCAGCTCATCGATCGTGAATCATCAGCGATCGTCATGTATTTTACATACCAATGAAGTGAAGTAAACTCACCCGACGGCAACGTACCAATAATAAGTCGGAACAGCTCGTCAGCTGATCTTTCGATTTTGAAAATACAACTTGTTTATGCTGTATTGAAACAAATGCGAAAATTATGCTGCACTGGCGTGTGGCGTTGTGTTGCTGTTGCTATGATGCGAATGGTTTAGTCAGTCGTCGGTGTAACGCTTCGAAGTTACCAAGCTTATCGTGTTTCCCCGAAGGATTTCGTCTCGTAACACAATAAAAATTCGTAATCGTATTGCGAGCAGCTGTCAGTGTTCATTCTGTTCGTAGTCGAGTGGCAGTGTGAGTTTTTCTCTCAATTAGCTTTTTCGAACCGAATCATTGATACCTAGTATCACAGTGTCTCCTTTCGTTTTGCAATGTCCATAGTGCCCTAGTCGTTGTCTAAATGAGAATCGTCCGCGTAGTTTAGTATTGTTTCTTTGTGGTTATCGTTGTTCTTTTGATGGACCATGAACTATCTTGGAAGATTCATCGATAATTTTAGATACGCTTACAAAGAAATCAACGCTGCCACCCTAACAGGAGCGATCGATGTGATCGTGGTAGAGCAGCCAGATGGAAGCTACACCTGTTCGCCTTTTCACGTTCGTTTTGGGAAAATTGGTGTGCTCAGAAGTCGCGAAAAAATTGTGAGTTCGCTCTCTTTAAATCTACTCTCGTCTCATCGCGTTTGAATTCGATTGATTACAAAAGATTTCGTTTCAATTTTCAGGTGGAAATCGAGATCAATGGCGAACCGTGTGATATTTATATGAAACTCGGGGAATCGGGCGAAGCTTTCTTTGTCGAAGAGCTTTCGAGAGAATATGACAGAACGTTGCCTCAACATTTGGTCTGTTCACCTATTCCTTACTCGGATGATGTAGATCGAGTGGAATCCGAATCAGCCGTTTGGAACACCGTGTATGTATTTCTTTCGCCTCGAATTCCCTCGTATGTGTGCGCGGTTTTCTAGATGACAAAGTTCATCCGATTGTTTGGTCTGAGTCATCATCTCGTGAATGTTAATAGAAATGTAGTACGGTACGAGTTACCCTTGATAGAACGTTAGCTTCGTGTCATAAGTTTAATGAGGTTTTTCTTTCTCGTTCGTGTAGTGTTTATCAAGCTCGCGTGATCTCTACGATCCGATAAGGTGAAATTGAGAAGAACGTTACGTGGTTTACTTAGAACCAAATCTTACTTAAACGTCATTATAATGGGTGATTAACGTAGTACCAAAGTTTCCCAATTGATAGGAAATGTTGCGCAATTTCGTGTAACTAAATCGATTTTTAATACTTCATTATTGTTGTCAAGAGTTTGGTATTAAAATCAGTAAAGTCTGTTTGAATAAGAGAACAAGGAAGGAAAATATTTCTGCTATCCAGTTGAAGTGGCGAAACTGTTGTCTAGAGGAAAGATCCCAGGATCAAACTCCTCTGAAATGAACCAAAAATTCGTGCGTCTTCTGTCTCGTATTATTTTCCTCCCTTGGATTGATATCGTTAGAAAAGTTTGATCTCTATTTTGAACAGTCTTCCCGTAGAAATATTTCTCTCTGAACGTATACTGTAGTACCTTCTTGCAGCATTCCATACCATGCTAGGCCTCGTGAGCTCACTCTGAGTAACTTCCTCTGTCTTCGTGGTTCATGCGAGTTCAGGCCCCGGAGTCGACCTTTGGTGTCCCGCGATTTTCAAGCTGACAAAATTTCTCCACATTGGGCCTCATGGGGCATTAATATGATCAAACTTCACTGAACTTTGGTCAAAGTGTAGACAGTTAATTTTCTCCATTTGTGCTAATGAGAGTGGAAGTATTCGTGCCATCTGAATGTGTAAATCGGCGTAATACGTGTTGTCACTTTCATCGATCAATCATGATACATTTCGTCCATTCATCTCGCTCTCTTCCTAAGATTGCTCAAAGCTTGTGGTTTGAGATTCTCTGTAAATGAGCAACGTTCCCAGTTTTTCACTTCCGAGCAGATATTATTTCTGATTTGAAAGTCTTCAAATCCTTGAATGAGCTTCGTTTCTTATATAGGGTGCGCCAAAAAGATGTTAACAGTCAACCGGGGAGCTCCACGAAATTGTCGCGGAGTCCTCCCGGAGTTTTTCGTTCAACTGTTAACATCTTTTTGGCGCACCCTGTATACCGTTATCGTGTATTAGACTATTCAACTTATTCTGACCCCCTTAATCCCCCCTCCCGTTTGGATTATCGAATCCGTCCTAATCAAGCATATACTATTTGTCTACCATACTAGGCTATGAGTCAACCAAAAAAAAAAGGGAAGGATAAAACTGAATTTGGAAAATTGATGATCTCGATCTCAAAGACTGAAATATCCCTTCCTGATCCTGTATGGCACAATGACCTATATTCAGTGAAAAGAGAAAACACTCGGTGTGCCACATGATGTTGACTTGAAGTACTCGTGTGATGCCCCTACATTAGAGACTTTGAAAAACTTCTACCTTCGGACTCATCTTATGTGGCAAGAGGCGAGTCAGATTGATGACCTTGACCTAGAAACTAGATATCTGTATGAATCCTCGTGAACATCTTCAGTATTCACCATCAATTTTGAAAAGGGGGACGAGGGTGTCTGTGCAAAGAAATTCGTAATGCAACCATATCTACAACCCGGAAAATTTGTCATTCGCTTTATCTAGAATGAATGGTCTCGACTTATCTGCAATCGTGATTAGAAATGTTTCATAAAACGCTGATTACTGAGAATTCGTAAAACGCGGCGGCTGAGTGTACAGATCGTGACTATTTTAATTAGAAAACGCGCCTGTTATTCAAACTAGTATTTCTTTTCTCTTCAAAATATTCCGTGAAAAATGAAACTTTGTCTCGAAAAACTGTTGTTCATAAGTTTACAAAAATTGTTGGCACTTCTTTCGTCAACCTCCACAAGAATCGACATCCTGTACGTAGAATTGAGCCCATTTGATGGCCTCTGATGTAGAAAAGTCTTTCCCTGGAGATCTTTCTAGCCTCTCATCTTGACTCGATCATGAAATGTTTTCCTAACCGTAATCCCAAATTATTTCACTATCAATTTTCTTCTTTACTTCATGAAAGATGACATCTGAAAAGATCAGGTTACGCTCGTGTGCCAGTAATTAAAATGCGATGAAACCCTGAACGTGACCCCAACACATTGTTCTATTTTACGATATTCTCAATCGCCTTTGTCTGCTTACGAAATGATATTCCAACTATTCGCCTCGGCGTCGGTTGTTGAAATACGAATCAAGGTTACGTAAAGAGTGGAAAATGACTCGAATAAATATTCCTTTGTCGTAGATAGTGCTGGCTATTACTTTTTCGTCTCCAGCGAGCGAGATCAACAACCTTCTACAAACATTTTATCGTACGCCGCTAATGACTCGTTTAAATAACTCATTAGCATTTCGTCCTCTATTTTGCAGGTCAAATAACAACAAAGACTCGCAAGAATCTGTGTCCGAACTGAACGAAGACTCGCCGGAGCCGCCGACCTCGACAGCCGCCATCAAAACCTTTCACGCGAAAACCGTGCAGTCGCTATCCGATTGTGATATACCCAAGAATTCGGAATTCCGACCCATTCAAAGTGTATCCGAGCACGAAGATTACCAAAGTTCTCCCGAAGTCGAGAAACTCGTATCCAAACTGACCACCTCGGAGAACAATTTGAATTCGACGAACGCGAAGACGAATGGCGGGAAGAAGAAACGCAGGCGTCGAAGGAAAGTTTCCTCGGTCGAGGGTAGGGAAGAGCTGTGCGAAGAGGATGTCCTCGGTCCCAAAACAGCGGACATCGACGGTGACGAATTACAGAAGAGCGATACTCTGGACGAAGAAGTCGCCAAATTGGAGGCAGAGGCGAATTGCCCTCCCGTAGTCAGTTCGATAACGTCGGATTTGCACTTTTTCAGCGATACGGATATTCCCTGCGGGTATGAAGTCCTCTCAAATTTATCTATTTTGCAGAATTGTACGCGCGAGGATGTTGAATTTTCATTTTTTCCCGTTTTTATAGTAATCATGATTCGAAACAATTCACTCCGGTTCAGTCGGATACCGAATTCGAGGTATCCACCCGGCCGAAGAGTTGCGAAGATTGCGATATCGCCGATAACGAAGCTGTTCAGAAACAATTGATGGTTCATCGTCCCTCGTGGCGTTGGGGAGAATTACCGTCTCCCATACTCAAAACGGAAATGGACGAATTACCCTGCCAGAACGAGCCGACAAAGGATCGCAATCGTAAGTGATTTTTTCTGTTTAACCATAATGATGAGCTGAGAAGCCGTTCAGTTATCTCGCTGTCTGACGAAGTGCAAATGTTTCGATGTGATTTTGAAAGCTTTGCTGTTTCTCAGACAGTTGGGGAGATTGGTGGCTTCTCAATCTTTATCGCATCGTCCTACGATCGATATCGTTGGCGATGGCGATATAGATGCATGATATTTCCGTGACAGGTGGAAGTGGTACGTGTCTTTCGATACTAATTCGGACCTTGACCCATGCGAATTCCGCGATCATTAAATTCTCGCGTCCTATCGACGATTGTAACTATCGCAGAAATAAACTGTTATCGTCGACCGACGATTTTCATTTTCTACTGTTAAAAAGCACTCTTTGTTACTTCCTCGGTCCTCGACCTCTACAAGTCAATACACTTCGGACGCCGTTAATCGTAATTCTTCGAAAATTCCCTCGTTATCCATCTTTTCAAATCGATCGAACGTGCGTTTAATTGTTGCATTCAACTTGGTGCAGTCGTGCGAATTTCGATTGTATAATTCAATAAACTATGGCGAGCTGATATCTAATTTTAACGTTCAATTATCGTCGACCTGGCAACCCGAGCTGACGTTCGCTTTTCATTTTCGAAATTTGTTTATTTATTTTTCAATTTTGGCGAGGTCGTACGTTTTGACGAAGATGGCAGCGTGGTTTAGATAACGAGAGTATATATCAAATGAAAACGAAGACAATGACGATGTGCACGTTTGCTCTCAAGTTTTATAATAGCTTTTTGTTAAGATAAACTCGTCTTGTATAGGTGATGAAAACACGTTCACAATAACCCGGTAAAGTATGGATACTCGTCTGAGCGCAGGTAGATCGGTTGACCGAAGGTGACAAGGTCAAACGGAAGTGCAGATCGCGCATAAATTTATTTTCGCGCTCACAATGAAGAAAAATCTGGCTTATATCAAATTTACGTAAATCAATTCGGTCGGGTTTTTTTCTCGCAGATTTTTTTTTTTTTTATGAAACAGCCGCTCGGAAAATTTTTTATTCTTGTTAATTTTGTCGCGAGCTCGTACGCGCATATTTTTGCATACGTAATGATTATGTATCTAATGAACATCAAGAGAGATGTTCAAATGTTCGAGCTTCAGCGACTAAATTTTCAATATGGTGATTTGTCGCTAAAATTGGTCTAAATTTTCGATTGCTGTGATTCTCAGAAAATCTTGAGGAAAGAAAAAGGTGAAGTTTCTACCGGATTTGCGGAATTAATGCCATTACAAATTTTTGAAATAATTTTGTGTGTATTGGATCAACGAGATTATGTTTTTTGGCACTACTTGAAAATTAAATTCAAGAGTGTGACATATGATCTAATGAAGTACTTTATTGTGTTGACCTAAGGAACTAGACTTCGAGTGGTAGTCCACTTTCTCGTTCTATTGTAATTCCATTCTACAAATTCATCATTTTTGTAGACTACGGTATTTAGTCCTGATCAAATAGAATAGTCTAGAGAGTCTTGTTCAGTAAGGGCTGCAAGTCCTGCATTGTAAATGTGAAGCCAAAATGTGGTTTTCAGCGTCGAATGTACAACTCTAGCAATAGAAGTTTGTGCATCAGTAGAGAAGAATTCTTCCAGCTAAGTTAGACTATCTTGACAGCCTGGATGTATAGCCTAAGCCTTGAAAGTATTGGTCTAGCTTGTGTTTATGTAAGGTCCAATCATCCAGAACCTCTGACTTGCTTGTATGCCTGCTACAGAAGTCCCTTTGTCTTGTAAAAATGTGCTATTCTATTTTATTAGTTGCTGTATAAGAATACATGTAGGTGTTTGCCTATGATTATTTGTAGGTATTACTACCAAAGAGCAACACTTGAAACATTACATTCCATTGTATAACACTAATATGATTAGCTACAACAATACAGATTTAACCCAAACTCCTATTCAATTACTGTAGTAACTTCCTTTTGAACCACCCTGTATACACTGTAATACAGGGGACTTGAAAATTTGAGAATCCTCTCACTTTAAATTTGTAATACCAAAACCAAATTGACTCAGAGAACAGGTATACTGCGTTCCATACAAATTTTGTATACTTGAACCATACATCTAACGTTCTGCGTTTTTGCCCTACTACAGACTCAGCCCAAACTCTTATTCAATTGGTAACAACATTTTGAGCCACCCTGTATACACCATAATACAGAGGACTTTAGAAAACTTGGAATCTTCTTCATTTGAATTCTAAATACCAAAATCAATTTGATGCATAGAACAGGACTGCGTTCCTTGTTGGATTTTGTTGAGGAAGCTGTTGTTTTGCTTGTGTCAAAATCAGGTTGTTCTGTTGAATATTCTTTTGTAGTTTTGTAACTTTCCTCTGCATTACTTTTGCATTCCTTATTGGTTTAGCTCATCTATTCTTTTTTATTGCCAGCAGTACTTTTCCAATTTTGGTTTGAGCTTCTGGTCTTGTGTTGTATTCTATGGTTTGGATTACTTGTTTGCAGTTGAACATTAGTTCAATTTGTTTGGCTCTGCTTTATGTCTTTTTCCAGCAGTCTTTCTTATGAAAGTAACGCTTGACAGGTTCTTGAAGCAAAGTGCTGTCTCTTCCTTTCTGCCTCCTTTGTTTTGGGTCAGTTTGTCAAGTGTCTTCTTGATCTGTTTGTTTTGTGCTTCCACTCAATTGTTTGCCTGATCCTTTACTCTATTGAATGCCACTTCTTGAAGGTTCATGAACTTGTTCTCATGGAAATTTTGGTCATAAGGTAAACCATTTGGCTTGGAGATTTTTGTTTACAGTTAATTTATTTTGTTCTTCACTCTCAATCTTTTGCCTTGGATTTGTTATTTGCTTTTGTCACATATGCATCAAAAGTGTTTCTGCCAGCAGCAGCATTGACCCTTTTGGGTATAGCTTCAGTGTTGGAAGTATCTCCTTGGCAAACCTCCTCTTCTTCTTCTTGGCAGTAGCGTAACTAGGAAGTTTCTTGGGGGGGGGGGGTATAAAAAAAGAAGATGCAAATGAAGAAAATATATGAGTCTTGAAAATTACAAACACGCAAAAACTTTGGAAGCTCTTGAAGGCGTTGAAACCCACCCCCACCGTCTGTAGTTTTGCCTCTGCTTCTTGGCAATCTCTTGAAGAGGTCAATTAAGCTTACCCTGCTCATGCCTCATCCAAAAGTAAGGTGTGCTGTGATCCACCACCTTACTTTTACTTGCAGAGCAAACACATCACCTGCTCAACTTTCTTTTAAAGGTACTTGTTGGAGCAGCTAGAACCTTTAGCTCCTACATCAGGTGAAAGTTCAGCTCGGCACAATCTTGGTTCATCTTCTCATCAGAGTTGCATATCGGGTCGTACATGCTGAGCAATGGTTTCCATCTCTCAAGCAAGGAGCACCTGGCCTCTTGCTTAACTCTTGAAGCCTCTTGATTGGTTGTTGCCCTCTTGTTTGCTTTGAGCATCACCGTTCTCTCCTAGGAGCTTAATAGTTGATGAACAAGCTAATAAGCAATGAGCCGCCGTCAAAACAGTGCGGTAGGCATTAACACAACCCAGTGCAGCTTTCTGTTCGATCTTTACCATCTCTCTTCTTCTATAGGGTACTTTCCTTTGAGGCATTATATACGAGAATCGACGAGATGATGCTCATCATGATCCTTGTTCTAGCTCCTCTCGGCTCGCCTAGGTTTCTGATCAGGCGGCTAAGTACTCTGCTTGCCTTCTCCGAGCTCGGCTTTGTGTCGAACCAGATGCTTAGTTACTTTATTACCCTCTTGTTCTTGATTTCCACACCTTGCAGGCGAAAGGTGGACGGACTGAACCTTCGACGGTTCGTGAATAATATTGTCTCCGTCTTTTATCGACTGAAAGTTCTACTCTGACCGATTCGATCCAACGCGGCCCTACTTTTAGGGCCAAGTTTACCCTGCATTCCACCGTTACAGTTGTTTCTGCAGTGTATACCACCGGTGCTGCCAGATCTACGGACTTTTTGTCCTCAGAAAAACGGATTTTGCGTGAAATACGTATTTTTTGTGCTCAAGGAAAAAGTACCTTTGTCTCTTGTATGAGAAATACTTTTCTCTTGTCGTTATGAGCTGATATTGCAATCCTCTGTAACATTGAGTCGATCAAGGAAAAAGTACCTCAGTTACGGGAATGAGACATACTTTTCTCTTGGTCGTTATGAGCTGATATTGCAATCCTCTGTAACATTGAGTCGATCAAGGAAAAAGTACCTCAGTTACGGGTGTGAGACATACTTTTCCTTCTGTCATACCTTAGGTGTCCCAGTGGCAGCTTCTGCTTGAAAATCCCATTGAATACAACGCACTAGGACTGACCCCTGTGGAACTCTACAAGTAACTGAGCGCTCTTTTGCACCAGCAGACATCTCAGCTAAGATGGCTGCAGGTCATCCTGAGCCGATGTGCGGCCATCAGAGCGTCCAATATCCTCTCTCATGGAATCGAGTTTGACGCATGGCTTACGTCTGCGCAAAATCCTTCCCTTCAGATAGCTCTGGAGTCGATTGGCTATCACTCTCTCCAGGAGTTTGCCCACGTTGTGAACGATAGAGGGCTGGTAGGCCAGGTGGTTCATCCTCATTAACAATCAACGCTTGTCTGGCATTCTTTCACCACATAGGGAACAGTCCCCAGCTACGGCCGCATCAGTGCTGCTTCAATTGCATGTAATTGCGCTCTAGACTGGATTTGAAATCTCATCCAGACCCGGAGCAGTTGTCTGACTGTTGCATCCCCTCCTCGGTACCACCATCCTGATCTACAGAATGGCTGCTGTGGCGACTAGCCGTCAATGATTCGCCCCCGGCATCCGGCTCCATTCGGCTCATTCATTATACAGTGTGGATTCTTCAGAATATTGAAAACCTCGTTAAGCCTAGTCTGGTGTGAGTGTGTTAGGGTATAGTTGGAGCACTGGATATTGAAAAATCGTGCAATGTTTATTATTGATATTCAAAAATGGAATGCGTACAACCGAAGCTCAGATCTCGTACGCGGTCTTAAAATTAATTTCGATGTATAAAATATTTTTTTCCCTCCGATGTGACGAAAAAATTCCGGAAAGTCAATGGTCGCCATCCAAATTCCGCTGTCTGTTTTGTCCGGTTCACCTTTCGCGCTTGATTTGGAATTCGTTACGGAGTCCGATCGACCTCACAAACTCTACTTCGAAGTCCCTCAACTACGGAGGAATGGCTCGAGAGCGCTGCATACAATGTGCGAATAAATTGTAACGTATACAAAATTAATGAGACTGATATCTACTAGCGATGGAGTATAACTTACGTAATCTCAGCATACCATGTGTTTACAAAAACGTCTCGCATAAAAACCTGGTATTGGTGAAGGACGTGCAATGATATTGTACTATTCGTGTAGGTATACGTCAGCAGTCTGTCGCGAAGGAAAAAGTTCTTTGTCTTCAGATCATATTCGCAAGTTTCTTTTTCCCTTTCTCGCGCGCGATCAGCTCAATTTCTTTTGTCTGTTCGTATAATTACTGTGAGAAAATAACCGTTCTCCGTATTTGGACGAGAAGGTCTCGATGTCTTGACAGATGTACGTACATCTACCGGTGCCTAACGATCGACTAGATATAGAAAGAAGAACTAGATTTCTTCCTAGCCTTTACATAAGTAACCTAGTAACTCGATCGAGTCTCCGATTTGTAGGTAAAGTGCGTCAAGTTTTGTGCCCTTCTTGCTCTCCTCCTCTG
This sequence comes from Aspidiotus destructor, assembly GCA_035079395.1. Classification (NCBI taxonomy): domain Eukaryota; kingdom Metazoa; phylum Arthropoda; class Insecta; order Hemiptera; family Diaspididae; genus Aspidiotus; species Aspidiotus destructor. The sequence goes on from JAVHKZ010000007.1 coordinate 12,340,992, forward strand.
CCATATTATGTATAACCTAATAGTACCGTCGCAACGAAACGCACGGAGTTGCTGAAGACCAGATGAAACGAATCTATTGCGGTATTTATCGATTATGTAAATGAAAAAAATGCATTGTGATTAGTTTGAGTCTGCAACAGTACCGTATATACGAAGTCGACGCGAACTTTCAAATCTAAACACGTAGATTATAGGAGTGGAACACGCGATACCTTTCGTCCAATCGCGCGACGCGTAATAATGTGCGAACCTAGACAAACAAGCTTTCTTATAAGAAAAAAATAGCGTACTAGGTCTTGGCTTTAATAGCACCGTACGAAGTAACGTTCGTGTGTATAAAAAATTGTTTATCCATCCACCTTCTCAACTCGATGACAAATTCTTTCGACTTGAGAATTCGTAATTAGGCAATTTTTCCTCCCAATTTTGTCTTGTTACAATCGTCGTAAACGAGGATTTAATTTTCGTAGACGTATAATATTATACTTATATAGGCTTGTTGTTTGTTGATGTGTATGCTACCTTGATCGGCACGTGTGCTTTCGCTTGTATTAAATAACCTTATTAATATCGGAGCCGCATATCATATGTATTTCATCACACATGTGGTAGAATGGTACACGGTATCGAATTCGCACGATATAATATTCATTTTGTTACCAGATTTTCCGGATAGAAATTATGTAGTAATAATAATAATGGTCTACCTATTTATCGTGTATATGTATTGTAATGTTGTATTTTCCACAGCGCAAGTTCAACGTTCGATGTTAGCGAGTATGTTAGGATTTATGAAAAAAGCTCAACGTATAAGGAACAACGAAATAGAAGGATCTATTTATTTATCGCAATTAGACGCGGACGAACTAGATCCCGAAATCGCTAGGTTATATTTACCTCATTGTCATTGCATGGATACGTTTAAAAGCGAAGGTAATTTTCTTCGGCTTTCATATTCGTCGTTGTATAGAAAGAATGTGAAATTTTGGTCACGCGAAGCGTCGCGATTACAGCGGTTGCGAAGAGTAGGTCACGAAAAATTGGGTTCATTTTCATTCGCCCTCTAATACCGTATTATTGTATTAAGTGGTCGATGACTAAACTTTCTCATCATGATAGAGAAAGCAGTACAAGTGCTCGAAAAGCACAGCTTAGGTAGTTTTTCAATTAATGAGGGTGCGTATGCTGTCTCAGAATATATCTGCCTCTTCAGGTTGGGCGATATTTAGCTGTCGGCTTTGGTACAGAAATGCTATCTTTCTGAAAGTGCAGGGCCTCAAAGGGTATCCTCCGGTGAATGAAAGTTGGCAACGAGCACCGGGCAATCCAAAGATCAGATCACGAATACCGTTGGTCCATTTGATACCAGATTGCTCTTCGTCAACTTTTGCTCATTATAGGAAAGTCTTGAACCTACCTGCATATAGGTGTGCCAAGTGATGCAAGTGAAATACTTGACCTGTCCATTTGCTAGCCTTCTCGACATCTGTATGATTATCGGTTTCCTTTTCTCGTTTAAAACATTGCCGAAACTTAGAATATTCTGTCATATTTGGCTGAAGGATGGGTCAACCCACTGGTGACGCCTGTGACCCTAAAAGTTGGGTGTAGTAAATGACAAAATTCTCTCATAAAATCGCGGTTTTCGTCAGAGGGTTTGCTTGCTCCAAGGAAAATCTCTTGTACTGGCCTATCAATTGACAATTTTGCGGTCTTCGAGAGAATCACTGATAATCACACTTCATCATTGTCACATCAAAAAGATGTAATTTGGAAAAATCTGAAATGAAAAGAAAAAAAAAAAATTAGTAAAGTTCAGTATCAACTTTATTCTATCTCAGGGTGACCAAAGAGTGGGCAACCGGAAATTTTTGAATGTGGCTAAGGTCAAGAAATTTTTTGATTCTGACCGTCTTCATGAATTAAAAATTCTAGGAAAGAAAATTTCGTGGTGCGAGCTGAAAAAAATCTCATTTTTTTAGCAGGAAGGAGTAAGGGGTGGAATTAGCAGTCTTATGTCGTGAATGCTGCTGCTTTTCTTTCTCCTCGTGAATATTTTTCCTGCCGTTTAAAATACAAATACATAGAGATTTTCATGCAGAGCCAAATATCATGTCTTCTAGTAAGTGACCTCATTTATATTTCAAGGCCTGGCTTGCTTCGTGGTGAAATCATAGCCTAGCGTGTGAATTTTCAAAAGAGAACTTGTTTTATCGGAGTGGGGGAAGGGAGGTCATAAAAGCGACCGTCGTCCGTCCGGCAAAACCCGGAGGTCCAAAATTTTGCAAATTCGACACCTATCATAGATAGCTCGGAGCTCGATGTGGTCCCTTTAGCTGACTTGATGTACAATACTTGATACATCAATTGGCCTAGCCCCTTCAATGAGCCAGATATGCAACGCCTGAAACTCTATAAGACTCAAAACGCTCTTCTGAAGTCCCCCTGGAAGCAGGTTCCCTGCCTTTCCTTGTTCAAGTCTTTTAAAAAACCTGTGAATTTTCTTACAGAGGCGTATGCCCTGTTCTTGGGCTAATGTAAACGTGGTGCACAGTAAGATGAGCTATCGAGCCTCCATTCTTAGTGTGCTGTATAGGTTAAGCCATCTAGCCCCGCTCGTTTGTCCCTTTCCCAATATCGACATTAGTGACGTCAAGAGTTCGTGACGTCGTAACCATCCATAACGTGATCATCAGTCCCTCTGACGGCTGCCTGTGACGTCATCGATCTCATTAACGTCATCAGCTTAGGCGCACTCTCTGCTATTCTCGGGATCACTCATGCAAGCCTCCCTGAAGTATCCATTATTCTAAGCCTAATATGTAGTAATCCTGCTTGACTCCTCCACTGGGCCTCCAAGTCACGGCTGATGCCAAATTTCAAAATTGGGGTACTACTCCTTAGCTTTCAAGCCTAACATACAGATTACAAAAATGAGAGGAAGTGGATTGTACTAGCCTCGGGGTCACAGCTGATGACGTCCTACTTTACTATAAACAAAAGAAACAATAGAGGATTATTAAGGGATGGAAGGGCAGATTCGAAGGTAGCGTGAACTCGAACAGAGCGGCTATTACACCTTCTGCAATCCCCGTTGTTCTCAAGCATCTTGAAATTGTTGAAAGTTTTGAATGTCTGGTCTAACCTTTTTGTCGATATCACGCTCTGATTCTCTCAAATCCATCTTCTATAAGAATTTAAACAAAAATTCACGGGTTCTTCAACAGAGGTGAACGAGGAAAGGCGAGGAACCCTATCATGAGGTGCCCTAGAAGAGCGTTTCAAGTTTTATAATGTTTAAAGCGCTGCATATCTGGTTCATTGAAGAGGCTAATCTGACTGAAGTATAAAGCATTACATATCTGAATAATTGAAGGGGCGACACCGACCTCCCAACCATGTACGAGAGAAGGGAAGCTTTGCTAGATGGCGAACGTTTTTTCCAAAACCTTTTTGTAAAAGACGCTCCCTGTCGAAAACCATCCACTGATGAGGTCATACTCGCCCACACTCATATGAGTATGTACTCTATATAAGGTGTTAAGATTTAGAAAACTGCAGGAAAGACATGGAACACGTCAAAATTTTACTAGGGATTTAGATACAAGTAATAGAGGTTGAGACTTGCAGGAATTCAGCTGACGAACCGGCTCACAGCTCATCTTGGATTTTCTTTCATAAGTATTGGGGCGTACCTTATACCCTTTCTTCTCCTTCCCCAGATCGTTCGCACCCTAAGCATAGGTCATGAGCTCATTTTGTTCAATATTCGATATCTTTTTCAAATTTTGATAATTTGAACAAGATATCATCAGTTTCTTTAAAATTTGCAGTGCACTACTTACTGTCATAAGAATGCAATTGTTTTCGTCAATTTGTGGTAAAATTTTAGTCAAGTTATTTACTTTGTCTTTCAATTCTCAAGGATACCAAGCAGTCCCTTTTTGCGAAAACTTTTGAATTCCTTGGTATCGTGGTGCACTACTTACATCTTGTTAGATCAATTTTAGGTGGAATTTCGACGGTTCTTTCTCGTATTTTCCAGTCTAGCAATCAGTCTTTCTTCTCCCAGAGAATTTACTTGGTACAATAATCAAATTTAAAGGTGATTATCCCATACAGCCTTCAAAAATTGATATCTACAAATATTGTGGTGCACTACTTACTATCAATATTCTGTAATAGACCAAAACTTGATTGCAAAGTGTGGAGAGAATGCGTTGTATGATTGGGTTAGAGTTGTAGGGGTCTGTAAGGTAGTGTAGTGAAGAGAGGTGGTGAGGAAAACAAATCAAAAACTTTTATACAGTTTTCGGCTCCTCGCTTCGCCTTGTTATCATAAACTTAGTAAGTTGAGCGAGTTTTTATGTCAGTTTGATCGTTTCGATGAAAATGAGTATATTTCTCAATTGACATTCTTGGGAGGTCCACTCTTCCTTTGGCTTTACTCATAGTTACGAGTATTCCCAGATCGTTTGCACCCTAAAAATGCATTGGTTGTTATCAAAAATCGTTTATCAAAATTATGATGTTTCCAGTGAGATATTATCAGTTTCTTCAACTTTGTCGTGCACTACTTACTGTGATGGGAATGCGATCGTTTCTATCAATTCGCGGCATTCTTTATAAAAAGTAGTTTCCCCCCCCCCCCCAAAGACTTGACTGGCTCGCTTGCTTTTTCTCTCCGTCAGGTTTGTCACATTCTAAGAACACCAACTCAAAAAAGTGAGAATTCCCCAATTTCCTGAAGATTGTAGTGCACTACTTACGTCTTGTTCGAATATTTATTTGTGGTTGAATTCTGTTTAGTTGATAACGGCCGCTTCCCTGCCATTTTCTAGGGCATCAATCAGTCCCTCACCTCCGATGAATTTTCCTGGTTTAATGTCCAAAATGGAAGATCCCTTTCAGATAGTTGGACAGGGTTTTCGATTGTCTACAATGTTATCCATTTCAATGCTCTGGCCGACTATGTTTAGACGTATTTCTTCTTCATGCTCAGGTTGATCTTCAAAGAGTCATTTCTATAATAACCTACGTGTGAAATATGAGTATTGTACTTCCTTCCATAGAGTCGATTATTTACGTTGAAAAAAAACAATCTTTCATAATTTACATAACAAAACAGGATAATTTGAATGCAGTTGTTGGGTAAGTTATGAGGTATACTTAATATTTTCCCTCGCTAGATGTGCCGTAATATTTCGCGTAATATTCTGCTTCATGATAACTCTTTTCATTGCCGCGGTCACGTCAATTACTCGGTGTACAGGCTGATTAAAAATGAAGGAATGCGTCATCGTAGATCAATAATACGGTATTAGTGGTCGTAGATAACGGAGTATCAAAGGCTCGGTCATAGGGACCGAGTGTATTATATTTCTAATGACTTCTTTTTCACCTTCTCGAGCATACTAATTTATTATTAACGACATCCTCTGACAAATAACGCTTGCGTATTTGTATTAAAATCCCTGTTTGTGTGTGTGTATTCATCAGACGTACCTAAACGAAGCGTACAAAATGATAAAGATGAAGACGTTGAGTCAGGTAATGGACCGTCACTCGCTCAATCTCCTGTCAGCGATGTAGAAACATCATCCGCTCGTCCTATTCGCTCGGACCAGCCGTCAGGATACACTTTTAATAAGTTAGTATCGAAGTGTGTTTTTGTTTCGAAACTTTTCTTCGCGTGCATTTTGTTGTTTTCGAAGAACTCATACAACGTGAGGTGGTAAAGGTGACCCGAGCTCGTCCCTCCTTCTTTTACTCATCATTTTTTATCATTGAATAGCGAAGATAAATTACGCGCGCAATTCCTTATCGCTGTAGCGAAAAACAAAATACGTGCCAGTCGATACTTTACGAACGTAAACAGCGTGATTACGAGTAGTTCGAACTTTTCTCGCTCAAAAGTTGACCTCTGAGTGTGAAAAGATTTGTACTTCTGTTCGAGTTGAACTTGAAGGGAGGCAACCTTTACACACGGGACGAACAAAATTACATAGGATTCTATAAACTGGAGGTGGGCCAAAGATTAAAATGGGAATCTTTTGCTTCATGATTTCAAACAGATCTCGGGTATGGAAGACGATACTCTGAGACTCTGCTACGCAGAATATTTCAAGTGTTGCATTTTGCAGAAACGATTGGGACATAGCGATGTCGTTGTGCGGCGGTCTGAACAGTGCTCCCACGGACGAAGAATTCGACCAGCATCTGATCACGTACGAACAATTCATTAACGATCCGGCCATTTTCAAAAATCCCAATCTGATGTTCCGTATCAATGGGCAAATGTACCACTGGGACATCGCCTGCCCTGTGATATTATCGGTGGCGCTTTTTAAGAAATCTTTACCGAAAGTAATTATTCTAACTTGCTCAATAGCTACGTACAATAGTTTTTGGAGCTTTCTTAGGATGTACATGAATCATGATTATGGAGTTGATTGGTCATTGTCGACAATTACCCGCAAAGTTCAGGTCTTTGTCCTAATCCTCTCCTAATACCAACGGCTTGGAAACAGAACTGTTTTCTAGTCTTCCAATTGATCTGAATTCTTTAAAATCCCCTCCCTCCTCTCTTATCTTGCAGTCTTTTAGTCCTCATCCTCTAAACTTTCCAAAAACTCTTTTTAATAGCTCCGAAGTCAAATTCTTTCCAAGTCCCTCCCTCCTTCTTTTATGTACATAGCTCAAAGGTCGAAGTTCTCGAAATCTTCTTGTGTTTCATAAGGAGGCTCAAAATTTCCTCGAGTTCTTTGCCCTCGTCTCTTCATTTACGTACATAGCTCGAAGGTCATTATCATAGTTGATATAGAAAAAGCATTCTCGATGATTTTGGATATCTTTCATGGAGGTGTTCCTTGTTTCACGGTCCAAAAAGACCCTCCGACCGTTTAAACTACCGCCAAATCTAGAAACTGATCAATCTTTATGAACCGATTACGTCTTTAATGTCTTCTGCTAGATTCAATCTCAAAGGTCGAACGCAATAGATGCTAGAGAAAGATCCTGTTTCTCCTAGTCCTGAGTGTATTTTGAAATCAAGCATTTTAGGTTCTCCGCTGTGCATTTCCATTACTAAAATTTCCTCCGTAGACAATAACGTTTTGTAGGTCGGTCATCCGCTAAGAGCGTTACAATCGACAATATTGAAGACGGGGACAGGGGGCGATCTTCCTATTTGAATGTTCATCGAGTAATCTCAAAATAACTTGGGAACAAAACTATTATGAGAAGAATGAAGAATCGTTCTCTTTATCATTTGCTCTCATATAAATTAATTCAAATCGATTTGAGGAAACCTTTGGTTCGGTCCGTCAACCGCACCGCGACCGCCCATTAATTTTCTTGTTTTTGCTGTGCACGACACTAGCGCTGTCTGGCCGGTATTTGTGTATGGACTGCCCGGCCTGTAGTGGCCCAAGTGTTGTTCCCGAAATTGGTATTAGGTTATTATTTAGCGTTAGGAGCTATTGATAGACTTTCAATGCGATAGTTCTGTAAAAAAAGAAAAAAACGACGGCTGTAGTATTGTTGATAGTTTGAGGAACTATCGATAGAATTTCTATTTTCTTATCAAAATCACAAAATTGTTGGGAATTTACTGATAACACATTTGAAAGGATGAGAAATTAACTGGAATGTTGAATTCCAGTTGTGCAATTGATGTGACCCCACATTTTTACAGTGTTTCCTAGTCGCGTCCATCATCAGTTTAGTTAACCCTAAAATACATTCCTTGGTGGGCTTTTTGGTGAGAAAATGGCGATCAGGAGAAAGGTATCTATTCCAGGTATAGTATAGGTACTTTTTTCCCGATCGACATTTTTTATCCAAACTATGGATAGTTATAGAGAATACCGGGACTATCAATAACATGAAACTATCGACTATTGTCCATTACTAGTCTGAACCATTGGTGAACCGCTTTTCATCTCTAGCTACATCAACCGATCTTCACTTGAAACAATGTAGAAATGAAACTAGGTGCCATGACATCCCATGTATTTTTGAATGTGTACAGTTCAATTGAACATACTTACCTCTTTTCAAACTCCTTCAACTCGGTCGAAATTCAAATTGGGAGTTGAGTTGACCTTGTTTTCAATGTTATCAATACTAGCGCTCCTAGTGGATTGGCGGTCCAGTTCTGTTTACCTCAAATACAAATTTCGATATTTTGTGTCTGAAACCCACGGAAAACTCAAAATTATGTTTTGAACTGAAATATGTTTTTTTTTTTGTTTAAAACTAATTTTTTCAATTCATTGAAAATAATGTTTTTTGTTCTTAATCTTCATTTTTATACCTCTCTAAAAATAAATACTAGACAATTCTTCCATGGTTGAACCAGGGAAAAAAAGAACAATGTTTGAAACACAGAGGAATTGAAAACCACCATCGGAAACATGTTTTGAACATAAAATTAGCTCTAAACTTGAAGAAAAAATATGAAAAAAACGATGTTTGAAACAATAGTTGAAATTTCTAAAATGTGTCTCAAACAATGAATTAAATAATTTAAAACGGTTTTAAACAATGTTTGAAACATGAATGAATTGAAAATCACCGTCGAAAACATGTTTTGGTTGTGAAATTAGTTCTAGATTTTAAAAAAACATCAAAGAAAACAATATTTAAAACATGGAGGAATTGAAAACCATGAATATAAAATAAGTTCTAAACTTGATAAAAAAAAAACATGAAAAAAATAAAACAAATTGAATAATTTCAAACGATTTTGAATTATGTTTGAAACATGCAAGGATTGAAAAACACTTTGGGAACATGTTTTGATCTCAGGACTAGTTCAGAAACAGGAAAAAAAACAGCGTCTAAAACGATAGTTATAACCACGGTCATAACTTTAAAAATGTGTGTCAATAAATTGAATAATTTTAAACTTTTTTGAACAATGTTTGAAACATTTGGGAATTGAATATCACTATTGGAAACATGTTTTGAACATATTATCGGTTCTAAAATGAAAAAATGAAAACATATTTCCTTTTTTTTTTTTTTTTTGATAATCCTGTCTCAGGTTGATCCATTGTGGCTTCATTCTTAACTTATTTTGAAATAACTCCAGTAACATACTCATGAGAAAATTGTCCTGACCTTGTTTTCGATTCAGTCGATTGTAGCGCTCCTAACAGATGACTGGCCCTAATTGGTGACTTCAAGGTTAGACAGGATGTTATGCAGATAGAAATGAGATCGTTGGCCAGCGTTGTTACGAGGATGAAAAATCTGTTTGATGTGACTGAGGGTGCCAGGGGGACAGGCAAAGACATTGCTCATTGTGAGGAGGGGAGTCCACATTGCTGTGATTGCTTGAAAGAAGTAGAATTTAAAAAGGAAGGGGGCGTGCGGAAGACTTGTTTGTTGGAGTTGTACGAGGCGAAGTTCATATTTTTTGGAGCTCTTGGGGAGGAGAGGCCTGGAAAAAGGCTCGACAGAACCCTGACGGGTCATCCGCTAGAAGCGCTACTAGCAGTGACCTTGAGAAGAGTATTATGAAGATTCTCTAGAATGAAACCGCTTAGCGAAAAAATGAGGGGAGCAAATTTTGTGGAGAGTAAAATTCCCAACGAGATGTCTTCCCATAAGAGGATTTAATGAAAGCTTTTGCCCGCCATTCTTGCCGCTGATCGTCAGTCCCGTTGTACCAGCGCTGACCAGCCTGAAGAACTTGTTTTGGTGCTGGGTTATCTATTGGTGAATTATTTCGAGCTGGATAAAGTGGATTCGATCAAATCCAAGAGTTAATGCAGAAGAGACTCGTGGTTGCCTTGCTAGCTGAATCTTATTTCGGATTCCTTCAAGTCTGGGAACTGGGATGAAAAATACAGAGTGAAAGATTGATGCGAGGGGAGTTGATGTGTGTAGCGAGTGGATTGAAAATGGTTGTCAAGATGGATAAGGTGTCAAGGATGACGAGGAGGGTTGGCTGTTGAAACTAAGGTCAAGTTGTGGTGGTGGTGGTAGGAATATACAAAAGTTGAATGTCAATCCTTCTGAAAAACAAGGAATGGATTTCAAGGGAATAGGAGGGCTAAAATTTCTGGGTAATGTACTCAATTGAAGGCAGGCCCGTAGCCAGAGAAGCTAGTGCCTCCTATTGATGTCATCGACTTCCAACCAAAAATACAATCCCAAGAAAACAGAAAAATTACACTGGAGAAATAAAGAAAAAAGAGTGGAGAGTTCAGCTTTTAATATTTGAATGGAGCCCTTAACTACAAATTGACTTTGGCTAAAGGGTGTGATCTGAAGATTATTTTGATGTTGGGTAAGGCCCATGGAGATGGAAGCCGGTAGGGGTTGAGGATATGGCGCATGTAAGTAAATGATTTGCCGTAAGTGAGCTGACGCAAGAGAGTTGGAGAAGAGGTCGTAGACTGGTGTTTCAGGAGCTTGAAGGATGGAGGTGAGGACTGACTAAGCGATTGAATAATTTGCAGTTGGTGAGTTGTCCCGAAAGAGCTGAAGAAGGTGTCATGGACTGGGATATTAGGAACTTCAAGGATGGAGACAGCAAATGGCTAGTTGGTTGAGTAATTTGCAGTTTGTGAGATGACGCAAGAGAGTTGAAAAACGTGTTGTAAACTGGGCTCTTGAGAACCTGAAGGATGGAGATGGAGCCTGTCTATTTGGTCAAGTTGTCGGTGCAAGAGATTTGGAAGAGCACTCGTGTGAACGCGTCTGGTAGATTTTCAACTGAATCTTATAAAATGGAACGTAGGGACTATAAATTAGTAAGTAAGCACTACTAGTTGCAAGTTCCTCACGTCAAGTTTTCCAAGACTTCAAATATCGTAACGCGTGCCTCAGCTAGAAGTGGAACTTTCAGTCAATAATCATTAGTTCAAGCACCCCATAAAGCTGTTATTATCGTTTCGAAAGATTGTTATAGAAATTTTATGTTCTCTCATGACTCGTGTTGTTTTGCATGCTCCTTCATCAAATACCTTATATTTAACTTCATTCATTTACTCTCCCTAACCCACTAATAAACAAACGCGAATGCATGTACTCTTATTCAGGAGGTCGTAGATCGTTTAGAGATCGAAGCGTCCACGAAATCAGGAAAGCCGACCAGCTCGGACAGTGGCAGTCGTCATCGAAGGGGATATTATTCGTGGTTTTATTGGGCTCGTACCACTCGCAGTAAATCAGGTTAGTAGGAAACGCATAAAATTCATACGAGTGGCAAGGTATCGATGCAATCGTCAAGAACGGCGCGAAAATACTGTACACGGGTTACCGGCGATATGTCGTAATAAAGTGGACTATCATTTTGTTTTTTTTTTTCTCGAAAAATGTTGTTTACCCGGCTACAGTAAGCGTGTGTTCGCGTCGACGGCGATGACTCGTACCGCATTCGACCCCGTGCCTCGTGCCTACGCGATACGCAGTAGTTTTACGTCGGATCTCGCTGTTGCTATCGTAAAAATTCACAAGTACGTAATGCACTAAAAAGAGTGTTCGCATATTACGGCGAGTATCGCGACTAGTTGCACGTGGTTGTCTGTGGACATGCTAACCGTTCGTTTATACCTGTTCGTACAATTATTGAAAGATTTCCTGTATATCGATGTATTGGCTACAAAGATTGTGTACTTTAGCGTTGCATTGTTCGAAATTTACTTTAAATTGTCATGGAGAGCACAGCAGTTGCAGCAGAAGAAAACACGTAAGATGTCTTGTGTTTGCTGGCGTTTTTTTGATCTACTTATTTTAAAGCTAATCACCTGGCACGTCCTCCTTAATTGTATTTATAAGGCTCTCTTTTGTACGCTTCTGGAATTCTGCAAAAGCCTTAATGGTGCGTCCTTCTCCTTTGTGTGTTTCAGTGAACAACGAATCTCTGACCGATGACTCGAAGGTGGAAATTGAGCCGGCGATTTCGGCACGAATGACTGTACGCGACGTAGAGACTGTTTCCAGCGTTTTGTAAGTATCAGAACCGTATTTTGAAACCCTGTTTCAGAAAGGTTTGGGATTTTAATACGGAGTGGATTTTTATAGGGTTGATCCAAGCGTTGCATTTGACAATATTACCGCCAACGAGCAGACGCGAGATACGGATTTCTTGACTTTTCCTGATGGTAATGGAGACGTGTAAGTATTGTTTTCACTTTTTGCGCGTTTTTCTCACTCTCTTCCCGTGGTGAACTTTCGGAAAAACCTCTCAATATCGTTCACTCATAATGCGTAATTTCAACTTTCGACTTAATGAAGCAGAATCCGCTCAAAATGAACTCAAGCTTCTGCTTTAGCGCTTATTGGCCTAGTTCTCTTTCAAAGTGTATTGAAAAGTGTGAGAATCGATTCCTACTCGTGATTGTAAGTTCTCCTGACGTCACGCCTTGATTTTTGTGTATTCTTCCTCTATGGCTTGACTGAAAGTTCCTTTTTTGATAACATCACTTTCTAATGTCGTGCTTTCTGGGCCTTATGGTGATAAGAGTACCTAAGTTTGGTCAAGGTTATTGATGAAGTGTGTTCCTGATGTGCCCTTCTTCAGCTGGTCATTTTTTCAAACCCCCTAAATTAGTTCGAGATCGATGATGACGCCACTTCCCGGTTTCAGGTCCTTTCCCAGCTTGCTATTTATACAAGTCTAGGTTTGGCCGAGGTCGACGATGATGTCATGTTGTATTGATGTCATCGTCTCTCCCTGAGGTCAAATTTTCATTTTTACAAGTCTCTGAATTCGGTCAGGGTCATTTATGAAATGTTTTCCGGGTTGCAAGACTTTCTTCAGCTTGTCATTCTTTGAAGTCTCTAAATTCGATTCAGGTTGTAAAGACGTCGCTTCTTGATGTAAAGCTTTCTCCGCCTTGTTATTCCTCTGAATCCCTGAATCCGGTCAAGGTCATCGGTAATGTCACTTCCCGGCTTCGGGTCCTCTTCTAGCTGGCCACTCCTATAAATCTCCAAACTTAGCGAGGGTCATTGGTGACGTCAAGTTCCTCTAATTACTTGAGACGTCACCGTCACTCCGTGATGTCAGATCCTTCTTCAGCTTGTGATTCTTACAAGTCCATCAATTCGGTCAAGGTCATTGATGACGTCATAATCTAATAAAGTAACATCCAGTTGTTTTTGATCTTCTACGGAGAAACTGAGGCTAAGAATCCTCCCCTGATAGTAGGACCTCAAGCACTCTGAGAAATATAGCGCGCGTCAAGTTCAACGGAGAATGCACCCTTTTCCTTTTTCAGTAGTTAACATTAATTTCTCTGTCTCTCGATGACGTCAACATTAATTTCTCTGTCTCTCGATGACGTCAAAATCTGAGCTCAAGATACGTCCAAGTTCCTTCTCTGTAAGAGTTCAGCTTGGCCTTTCCTATTGTTCCAGAAAATAGAAACATTGAAATTTTGACATGATTCATATCTTTGCTGAGCCCTACCCCCACACCTCAATTTTCATCTGACCAAAACTGCAGGCGCACAACTTTGAACCTAAACCCAACTCTAGTTGAAAAACGATTCGTCAACAGTTTAGACTTGGACTTGGGCTCATGAGTTGTTCAACAAAATTGAAAGACTGGCTCACCGCCTAGCTTTTGGCTTGGCCAAAGACAAATCGAGAGCTATGGAGCGCAATTAAATGGGCCAGGAACGATTGAATTCGGTTTTGGAGTGCAAGAAATCGGCTTTGAAGTTGAGCTAATGAGTTTTTGCTTGAAGACTGGCTTTTAGCCTCGTGAAAATTGTCAACAACTTGGGTTTGAGTGGCTCATAAGCTGTTCAAAAGGTTACGCTTTGGCTGAAGTGATTGACGGCTCAAGTCTATTAGCCTAAGGAAGGGGGAAGAGAGCCCTGTCACCTCGCTTTTGCTCCGATCAACCTTGACCTACAAAAAGACCATCCTGTGGACGTCTTGGGCTAGGCAAATATTAGCTTATGAATCCCTTTACACAAAAAGGCCTGAGTGATGAATAAAGGAACGATCTGGAAAACCGGACCTTCTGCACAAGGGTGAAAAAGTTATTTCTCTGGGTTGTTTCCAAGTAGCGGACTCTCGTTGCATAAAGCACGGCCTGTATGTTGTCCTGAGGGATACAGAATGGGTATTGCCTGGAAGGCTGCTTCCACCCTCCTTCCCCAGACTAGTTTCTCCAGGCTTGTTTGACGTCTTTCAGGTCTTCGGTCGTTGTGTTGTAATGAAATTTCTTGTCTGAGGAGACTTGGAATACATGCGATCTTGACGTTCCCTCGTACAATATTTGATCAGCGAACTAGTTTATTGCGCAAGAGGCGGGGAAAAGATATGTGGTTTCCCTGGCGGATTGACCTTGACCTACATATGACTTCATAGGCTTGGAAATTATTAGTATACGATCCAGTTTACGCTAAAAGTCCATGTGACCAAAAAAAACAAACTGCGGGAAATTAGACCTTTTGCAGAAGATGAAGAGAGCCATTTCTCTTGATTATTTCAAAGTCGTACAGAGACGTATTGCAAGAAGCAGTGCGTATGCTAATAAAATCAGTATTAATTGGGGGAGGTTTACTCTCGGCACCCCTTTTTAGGCTACTTTGTTATTCTAACCTAACCAGATGACGTCATGACTGTGAGAGTGGCAGAAACAGGAAAATACGATCTGGTCAATCGGATCTTCTGCGAGGATGAAAATAAGCTGTTTCTCTGGTTGTTCCTAAGTCGCTCCGACAATCATTGTACAAATAGAGAATTACCTCCTGCTTCCTTCTCCCAGACTAGTTTCTTAACCTACGAGTATGTTCTGGTCTTTCGGTCCCTCCGGGCTAATTCTTTGTTAGTAGTGAAGTAACAAAACTTGATTACTAATGAGGCATGCACTCGAAGAAAGTCTTGTGAGTCACCCTCCTCAGTCCAGATTTTTCTATTTCAAGTCCCAATCTTTATGTAAAGCGGGAGGATTAAAATTGTTGCCTAATCCAATTCCTTGTATGAGTCAAAATTTGCCTAAGTTCCTCTCCACTACCCGTACATACAGCTGGAGATATAACGAAATTCTCATACTTGGATGAGTTCTTGAGCACCCCTTTCAGACCCTCTCCTGTTGATTAATGGACTTTATTCTCATACTTGGGAGGGTTCTTGAACTTTGGACCCCCTCCTTTTGATCAATAGACTTCATTCTTATACTTAGAAGAGTTCTGAAACTTAACCACCTACAATTTCTGAGAAAGAAAGAGGGAAGTTGAGGTCCGCAAATAGTCTTTAAGGTCACTCGTTTCATGATTTCATTTGAGGTCTTTTTTTTTTTTGTTTTCTCATTTACAAAGAATTCGTTCACCGAGCACGGGAAGAGAGAAATAACTGATTAAGATGCGCGTCGTCGTGTCTTTTCGTATTATATTAAATTTCTAACGTATTTTTCCTCGATCCTTATATTATTAGAAAACGCTTGAGGACGTATAGTTCTACGGATTCGGAGTTAGATACGAGCACCGATAACGTTTTGAAGAAGGAGAAGCCGGAAAAATATCGAAAAGCCTTGCGACTAACTTCCGAACAAATTGTAAGTCGCTATTCGGCGAATTTATATTATTATTTATCGCGCGCAGTCGTCTGTCGAATATGAAAAAAATTCCTTTCATACTCTCGGTCGAGACAAACGATCGTAACGAAGTGCGGATATCGAATATTTTTCTTCCTTTATTTACGAAAATGAATTTTTTCAATGCATCCCATTTTCTCGAATGCATTTGACCAAATATGATGCGTAGCTAGCTGTCCCAATATTTTGTAATAATATTTCGGTGAGTAATTTTTATCGCGGCTGAAAAAGAAAATATTTTGAAAAAACATATCGAATTATCTCGTACGATCTTGGAGATATTGTACAGCGGTACGATTATCTTTTACGCAGTAGAACATCTCACGATATAATACGTCTTGTATACGAGTTTTGTTTACGCGGGAAAGTTATCGTCGCAATCGTCGACACGTGTAGCCGACGCTGTTTACCCGACATACTAATGAAAGCCTACTCGTGACTCGTGCACATTACGCACACTTTTCTTTCGGCGAATTATTATATTAGAGAGGCTTACTTACTCCTCGCGATTTTCGATCGTACGATTTTTGTAGACACCCACTGCACTTCCTCCCGTATTTACATCCTCCCGAAATTATAATAAATTTGTTTGATGAATGTCTTTCTTTTCAGGCGAGTTTGAACCTACAATCGGGGGCAAATGAGGTGGTATTCAGCGTTACAACAGCCTATCAAGGAACAACCCGCTGCAAATGCACATTGTTCAAGTGGCGTTACGATGACAAAATTGTGATATCCGATATCGATGGCACGATAACGAAGTGAGTGTCTTACTATGGCGTGATTTCTTTTAGTCCAATAAAATTAGCCATCGTAATAAACAGCAATATTAATATGTAGTACAACAGCGAAACTCAAGAAAATTGTTAGAAACTTTCTCGTCAATCTTTTTCCAAGTTTCCTCAACATTCGGAGTGGAGATTTCCTGTGGGGGGTAATGAGACGGTAATTTTTCTTCTTCTAGTTCCTATTCGTGAACAAATGATTCTAGAGAAAAATTATTCCTTGTAATATTTCAAGCGGTAGCTAACATGTCTCCTCCAGAAACACGAATTGTATAGCATTTTCTAAGCTTGATTTATTTTATTATATCGATTAATATTAATTCACGATAAGTCCACCAGTATTTATTAGCGTGGTGCTGCATTCTAAAGTAGAAAGGTCAAAATTTTTCCAAGCCCCGAAAGTAGGTCAAGGTCACTATGACGTCATCATACGTGACAATAGCTTGTTGGCCCCCTTTCTTGGTGTACAAGTCTAGTATACAATATTTCAAGATAACTAGCGTTTGGGGGCTTACTCACTCCGCTTGTTTGCTCCCTTTCTGATCTAATATAAGTCTGCTGTGCAGTACTCGCAGATTTCTAAATCACCTACGGAATTTATTGTCCTGTAAATTCCAGGCGGATCGTCCAGCAGTTTCTAGGAAGTAAAAAGGGTAGTTTTTTGAATCGCCCACGTGATGTAAGAAAAAAATTTCTCTCAAAAGCCTACAGTATGGAAAAAGCCTGGAATCTAGTGACATGTAGTATGTAATAGGCTTGTCGATGCTACTATGCTGTATAATGATGGAGTAACCCAAACAATGATTATAATTTGTTATAATTTTTCGTCACAATTTCCGAGACAATTCTTGTGATACTTTTCGTGACAGTTTTCTGAGAGTAATCCCAGTCCAAAATTTTTGTGATGGTTTTCTGGGACTATTTTTGTGACAATTTTCCAAGAGTGATCCCAATCTTGAAAGCATATAAAATGCTACTATTATTACTATCACGTTCTGTATTAACGATTCTTAGGGCGCATACCACTAATTATTATGGAGTAGTGACGGAGTCCGGAATGAAAGGAGAGGAAGAGTTGAACGAGGGGAGGCAGGGAACCTGTTTTATGGGGTACTTCCAAGAAAATTTACGGGTTCTCTAACGAAGTTGGATGAGAGGCGGCAGGGAGCCTGTTTCATGTTTTTTCATTGAGTCTTATGATGTTTGAGGCGTTGCATATCTGATTCATTGAAGGGGCGATATTTGAAGCATTGCATATCTCAGAATTAATTAAGGTACTTTTTTCCTAATCGATGTTTTTTACCCGAACTATCGATAGTTTTAGGAAAAACTATCGGAACTCTCGATAGTCCCGATAGAACCTTGGGATAGCATGCCCATCACAACTTGGGTGAATCGTCTTGGTGATGGAAACTGATGGCTCATTTTCAAGCCTGGGGAGCCGGATCTAGGAGCTGGAGCCATAATTTGATCTTGAAAAGTGCCGAATACTCCGCTCTTTTGGTCAGCTGATCAGCTCATTGTAAGCTGCTCCGCTCTTTCCTTTTCGAGGAGCTCAAGAGATGCTCTTCAGTCAAAATGACAAAAAAGAAAAGAAAAATTCAACAATCAAAATCCAAAGCCCTAAGGCTTGAAGCTTGAAGTAAAGACAACCCGACGAGAGACTCGAAATTAATAATATTAGCTCTTTGTGTTTTTTTTCCTTGAGGCTCCTCTCAGAAGATCAAGAGCTTCAGCTAGCTCCGACTCCGCTTCAAAAATCCAGCTCTTTGGCTCCGCTCCGCTCTTTGTGAAACTGAAGCCAAAAGCTGGAGCCGGAGCTGGCTCAGAGCTAGTTTTTTTTTCTTCTTTTCCCCCCTTAAGGCTCCGCTCAGAAGATCAAGAGCTTCAGCTCGCTCCGGCTCCGCTCCGCTCTTTGTGAAACTGAAGCCAGAAACTGGAGCCAATTCTTTTTTTCTTCTGGCTCCGCTCTCAAGATCGAGAGTTTCAGCTCCGGCTCCGCTCTTCCTTTTCGAGGAGCCAGGAGCTGAAGCCGGAGCTAGAAGTCACTGGCTCCCCAGGCTTGCTCATTTCGTTCATTGCTCGCGCAGCCTATGGTAACCTCAGAAGGGAGGAGGGTCAATTTCCATTTCAGTTATTAATTTCAATAATTGGTTGAGGTCGATCTTTCCGGAAGTCAGTTTTTTTCAGAAAAATGTTCTTAAGTTCTTCTCATGTAATCGCCTGGATTGTAGGACAAGTCTTTCCCCCTCCCCCCCTATATCTATTGGTAACTTGTTTTCAAGAAAATTAGTAAACGTCTGGATATCAATTTGCAGATAAGGGTCTTCCTCGTTGCCGAAAAAACTCGTATCTGCAGATTTATATCTAAACGCCCACTGATTTTTCTAGGAACCAGCTCATGCCACTCCAATTACGAGTGTTCCTTTTAACAAACGGGAGGGATTCGGAAAAAACGCCCGCTATCCCCCTCCCTATCATATACAGTATAGCTTGGAGGTCGGTGTATATGGACTGAAAGTTGAAATATCCCTTTTAAGTAACTAGATATGCAATGCATCATACAGCAATTGGCTCAGCCCCTTCAATGAGTGAGGTATGTAAACATTTCAAACTCCAAAAGACTCAGAACGACCGTCCATCACAATATGTATAGCTTGAAAATTTTCTCAAGTGCCCTCCCCTCCCAATCATATATATAGCTTGAAGGTAGCCCATGAAACAGGTTCCCTGCTTCTTGTCGTTCAACTCCGTTAGAGAATCCGTGGATTTTTTTTACTTGTATAAGTCTTTGGGCGGGTCAGTCAGAAATTTATGTAATGCGCGTCCTATTAGACTCTGATCCTCTCTTTCATTACACTAGCCTCATATATAACATGCATTTTAACTTGAGTCTTCATTACACTAAGCTTAAACTAGACTACTATAGTAGGTTTAGCCTTTAATATAAGTAGGCCTAATTCACGGGTTAGCGGAGTTGAGCGAGGGGAGGTCCTCCACTGCGGCCAGATGATATTTTCAAAAATCTGTATCCGCCATTTTTTCCAAGACCCGAAAACGGATTTCTACCACGACTGTACTACCGATTTTCACTGATCTAACAATAACGATCAGGAGAAATGTACCTCTCGCACAGGTGACTGAGGTACTTTTCCCTTGAGCACAAGAAATCTGTATTTTGCACAAAATCCGTAGAAAAATCTGATTTTTTTTCGAGGAGCGAAAATTTGTAGATCGAGAGGTAGGGAACCTGTTTTCAGTGCTGCCAGATCTACGGATTGGTCCTCGAAAACGATACGGATTTTGCGTAAGATACGAATCACTTGCGCCAAAGGGAAAAGTACCTTAGTCACTCACATGAGAGAGGAAAAGTATCTCCTTCATGAGTGTGAGAGATACTTTCTTCCTGATCATTGTTGATGAATCAATAAAAGTCTGTGAAAATCCGTTTTCAGGTCTTGAACAGAATGGCGGATACGGATTTTTGAATACATATTATATTATCTGGTAGCACTTCCTGTTTTATGGGGTACCTGGGAAGAGGGTTCTGAGTCTTATGGTGTTTGAAGCGTTGCATATCTGGCTTTTTGAAGGGGCTACGCGCTATATACAGTAGCTGGGGGACAGAAAATTTTCAACTTCGTAGCTTTGCCGGACGGCGGTCGTGTTTTCCGAAAAGAAAAAAAACTCCGGAAGAACAGGTTCTCTTTTAATATTGTACCAAGCTATGACGTCAACAGTCGTAACCACTAGCCCCCCCCCCCCTCAACTATGACATCATCAGTTAATGACTTCATCAGCCTTGACCACGAGCCTGATTCTCAGTGTTGCCAGGTGTGGCACAATCTAGCTTTTTCGGCACATTTTTAACCTCGGGGGAACAATTTTAGCTGTCAATATTAGCTCAGGAGCCGTATCCTGATTCCAAAACGGCTCCGGAGCCGGTTCCAGACGTTGGTACAATTTTGTGGGATGTGGCATTTACCGAGCAGATGGGAAAAAAGACAACTCCGTTTGGGTGCAACTTGGTTGTTTTCTTTCATGAATCTGGCGGTAATCCTCGCTATTTTGGGACGTGGTAATCGAATGCTATTAACGTACCGCAAGCCGAAAACCGATCTCCTGAAAATCAAATGCTATTAACTTGCAGTGTAATCAGACGATTTACTTCATGGAGTTGTACGAGCCTCTTTAATTTGGTGCTACCTAGTTCATAGCAAGCGTCCTTTCCCGCCAGGTACATTGTTCTCATCCAACACGGTTTTCAGCCTGTTGTAGTATTTCTGGAGAGGATTCTTGTTCGTCTCTGGGTATTCATTCTCTGCAATGTACGTTTCCATTTTTTGTTTGTAGTCGTCCTCCTCCTTTAGTGCTACCGTGTTGAGTTTGTCCGTCTTTGTTTCTGTCGGAACTCTTGTACATTTGCAAACTTCCTCTGCATTACTGTATCAGGAGTGCGAGTGTAGAGCTTGGGAGAATTCCAAGATAGAAAATTTTTGTCTTCTGAGCTATAGGGGTCAGTTTTATCAAGAACGCTCAAACTCACACGACCGGTGAATTTCCAAATTAGGCGTTCGAATTTGTGCTAATAAATGGACGATTTTTTCAATTAATAATATTAGCTCTGCTTGTTTTTTTTTTCTCCTTGAGGTTCCGCTCACAATATCAAGAGCTTCAGCTAGCTCCGGCTCCGCTGCAAAAATCCAGCTCTTTGGCTCGGCTCCGCTCTTTGAGAAACTGGAGCCAGAGCTGGCTCGGAGCCAGCTCTTTTTTTTTCTTCTGGCTCCGCTCCGAAGGTCCAGCCTCTTGGCTCCACTCCGCTTTTCGATTTTCGAGGAGCCAGGAGTTGGAGCCGGAGCCAGAAATCACTGGCGCCCCAGGTTTGGTTTTTTGCTAGAACTGGCCCTCAGATGGACGTACAGAACTTTCCTCTTCAAAGGTGTATCTATAGCTCCCTTTCTGATTACGCACAGTCTTTGCGAGGTCACGTCCTACTTAGTCATCTACCCCAAAAATAAATTCCCTGAGGAACTTTCATCAACTCCGTTGATAAACCCTTGATTTTTGCCCGTCTCGAAGATATGTCAGAGCCTCCTCTTGCCTCGGAACCACCACAATTTTCTCAAAGGATTCTCGACGTTTCATTCCTCGATGAGCCCTTCATAAAATAGGTTCTTATGAAGAGAAATGGTTGGTCGATAGAAATCTTATTTCGAGAACATTTCCACGCAGAGAAATTTCCGCTCTTTTTCTTGAATATTTCATTTGTCTCACAATCTTTCTTTTAAAAATTGAAGTCGAGTGAAGCAAGTTTTCCTTTGAACGTCAAAAATGTTCCAATTCCTCGGTTATAGATAGCCTTCTTTAACAGTTCGTTCATGGACGACAAAAGTTACGAACACAACTTTCTACTGCGGTATTTTCAAATTAAATGTAGTTGACGTCGACGATTTTATTTTTGATTTCCTTTGAGATTACTTTTCTGCAGTTGAAAATTCTAATTAATTTCTCAGTCGTCACTCCTCGATGAAGCCTCTCTTACGATGTCGCATCTTTCTTGACGTTTCTAAATTGAAAAAATTTAATGGCGGCTTTTTCACTCGGCGACTCTTTTATAGCTTCATTCTTGGAAATTTTTCCGAATGTCTGTTTTTAGAAGTGTTTTTTATCGCTTCGAAATATTTGCTGGCTCGCGTTCACGCTCAAGCAGGTTGAATTCCAATTGAAGTTGCAGGCCACAATTTTTGTAAATGATTGCGCCAATGTTGTATAGCGTGAACCCTTTATGATCAGAAGCAGATAAAATTTAAAAATTAAAAGCACCACAGTTGTATGTACTTTTTCACAAATCAAATCGGAAGATAACGCGCGCGTGAAAGAAGTTCTGACTATGTTTCAGAAAATCGCGTGTAAACTTTACGTTGCGCTTGGGTAGGTGAAATTTCTAAAAATAGGGGTCAATTCAGCGTGTTGACATGTTTCGAGTCCCGTGTAATTTTCGAGCTCGACGCCTCAAATGCAAAGTGTTTAGTTTACGACCCCATTTCCTTGTCAAGTTTACGATATTTTTTGTCGGAGGTGTAACCAACTATAACGAAGGAAAACTTTGATTCAAGTTGGTTGTTTGTACGTTCTATCCTGACGTGCACCTCGTATTTTCGTGATTGAAAAGTTTTCGAGTACGAAATAGTAATTTTGTAGGGACGCACGCGAAAGTGAGTCCGACCGGCCGCTGCGCAGAGCATTCGCATCACGAAAACTTGACCTTGACCATTCGAAAATCGTTTTCATTAACGACGACGGTGGTGGCGGAGGCGGCGTCGCGATGCAACAATGAGTACCTACTTAATAATGTCATGAGGTAGATTCGTTCCCCAAACATAATAAAATTACGTATTGTCGACCTTTAGTTTCTAACACAATCATACGCGAGCGTCTCAGAGATTGTCTCGTTTTCTTCGTATTATAAATTATACATAGATGTACATGCAATATTTCACATTCATGTTCTTCCTAATAATAAATAACAACAGCGTTCACGAAATGCCGCAATGTTTTCTGTTTATTCTAGATCGGACGTGTTGGGCCACATTATGCCAATTGTGGGTAACGCGTGGGCGCAAAGTGGCGTAGCCAAATTATTCAACCGTATTGAGGATAACGGGTACAAATTACTCTATTTATCGGCCAGAGCTATTGGTAAGATTTTTGACTCGAATTGACACGAACGCGTGCACAATTTACTTAATTATTGTATGTTATCGCATTGTTTCGATTCAGGTCAGTCAAAGCATACTAGAAAATATCTCAATTCGATAAGACAAGAAGATTTTACCCTACCCGATGGTCCGTTGTTGTTGAATCCGACTAGTTTATTGAGCGCTTTTCATCGGTGAGTTGATGGATTCGTTCATTTACAGATGGCACTCGCGCCTGCTATTGTCTTTGTAAATTTTAGGTAACGAAGCAAACTCGTAACTGGAGAGAAGGTGAATGAAGGCCTCGCCTCCTTCTTAAAATTTAACTTATTTCACCCGAGAATTGTAACTCTCCTCATTTACTGTTTGCAAGGCGAGCAGGAAACTCATGCGTAAGTAGGATTTGAAGAAGGGAGGGGGAAATACTTCGGTAAGAGTTCTAGTCAGGTGGGAGGGGAAGAAGTCTTGGTGGATGAATGTTTCAAATGTGCGTTGGTTGGCCCTCACAAAGAAATTTCAAATCCAAAACAGTGGTCCATATGGGCTGCAGAGCAATTGTATCTGAGCCAATAATAATTCCAGAGCAATGAAACTTGAGATATTATAGGAGATGTGGGCATTGTTTTAAAAAGATCATTCATATTCCTCCTAGTTTCTAGCAATAACAAAACTTCAACCTTATTCAACAAAAGAAATCAAGGGAGAGGCACTCGGGAAATTTCATTTGTTTGATGCGCCATGCCCTTAAAAACAAGATATTTTAGTACAATAGTCCTTGGTGCGGTGAAGCATTCCCAAAAAATCAATATTTGGTGAATTTCCATAATTTTTTCATCACAAGCGGGGTAAGCTATGACTGCTACCGCAGTCGACCGCGGGGAATCTGTAGTCAATATTCGGGCTCAATCATATGTACTTTTCTGTACTTTGAAATGTGTATCCTTCTATTGTACAAGTGGTAGCGATATAAACAGTGTTGCTGGGAGCCGTGCACTTGCATGGAGTAGAAGAATTTCCTCCCAACATGAGGGACACTACTTCAAAGATTGGCATGTACAAGAAGATTGTTGCAGTGAGAGAATGGCAATCAGGCGCCTCTGATTAAAGTCTTTTGTTGTGTTCTGCCGATGGAAGGAATGGTGGGACAAAGTTTTTTTTCAGCAGAAAACCGTTTTGTTGGGGGGGGGGGGGGGTGTCCTCAGAAAATAAGCGCGTCCACGTTCGACTTTTGTGACGTCATCATTATCATGAAAATTTCCTCGATGCTATATATGATGGGAGGGGAACTCGGAAGAATTCCGACCTTTCCGCTGGAACGGGGGGGGGGGTTGGAGGGGGTTGGAACTGAACCATTTTTGGCCAATTTGGATATTTTGCCAGATACCACGCGTCAATTTTTTCAAGATACCCCTGTTCCTTCTTCTTCTAAAAATGCGTATTATTCAGCCCAAACATTGACCATTGCTTTCCCGCGGTCAATCGCGGCAGCAGTCATAGCTTACCCTGCTAAAGATGTTGAATTATGGAAATTCACCAAATATTGACTTTTTAAAATTGTTTGCACATCTACATCCCCTACAATATCCTCTGTCAAAATTTTGATTTCCGGGCTACAGATTGTTCTATGACGTCATTGGATGGTGATGTCACAGGGACTGACCCATGACCAATGTACAAGAGACAGACTTACTGAGACGTACTTGTGACAGCAGAAAACTGACGGGTATGTCTCGCCAAGTCTCTCTTTCAAGGACCCCACAAAATGACCAAAATTGTGGGCGCCATCTACAATTTCACATTAGGTCTAGAACTAAAAACCAGAAAAATGACGTACAAATAAGAGTCAGTTTGTGACATCACAAGAACTGTTGTATGACATCATTAAATTGTGACGTCACATGGACTTAGTTATGACGTTTTCAGATTGTGACATCACAAGAACTGATGTATGACTCCATTAGATTGTGACGTCACAGGAATCAATTTATGACTTTATCAGATTGATGAGGACCAATCTATGACGTCATCAGATTGCAACTTGGAAGATATCAAATATTTTTGAGAATCAGCGTTAGATCATTGTCGTTTTCTCACCGCAAGCTCACAATTCACGGGTTCTTTAACGGAGTTAAATGAGGGGAGGCAGGGGACCTGTTTTATGACTCTCAAAGTGTGAAACGTTGTGTATCTGGCTGATTGAAGGGGCTAGGTCATTCTTATGATCGTAATTGAGAAATCATTCACCAACATACAGTATACTGGACTTGAACTAGACGTGGACTTCTCCTTGTATTATTCTAGCTTTATACCAGTACAAATGAAAGGGGCCGAGCTATTGGAGAGGAATTCAGAAAAAGGAGTGGGAAGTTGAAAAGAATTTTGATTTTTGAACTTGAATAATAGGTGGGCGACTTGGAAGAATTTTTACCTGTGAACTATATGACTGTGATAGTCCGAACTACGTATGATAACCGAAAGACACAGAAAAATATTAATCTCCAAGCTATTAGCGATAGGACAAAAACCAAGTCTCATGGTCATGGTTAAGTTGGGTTGCCTCCCGGATGGCGGACGTTTTTTCCTATCAAAAATTGTTCTGGTATCGTTCCCTTCTATCTGTATCAGATATGAGAGTTTTTGGGTGTTCCCCTGATTCAATGAAACACAGGACAATGGGCGTTCTCTCACTGCAAGCTCTCGACAGATGATCCTCTTGTTGCATTGCCGTGCTCATTTATACCAGAAAAAGAAAGATGAACATTTTAAAGTGAAGAAAATGAATAATATGAGGAGTGCGTATCATTCAGCCCGAAAATTGACCATCAATTCCCCGCGGTCAATCGCGGCAGCAGTCATAGCTTACCCCACTATAGATATTGAATTATAGAAATTCACCAAATATTGACTTTTTGAAATTGTTTGCACATCTACATCCCCTACAATATCTCCGAGTTTCTTTACCCTGCAATCATTATCGCTTGAGGTACAGCTATTAGATTTTAGGTCTGAATATGCCTTTGCAGCCCATATGGGTGAGCAGATAGGTCCAATGTTTTGAATTGCGTGTGTTTTTGTGGAGCCAACACTTCAACGCACGGCCGTTCTCCCCTCTCACCCAGCCAGAACCTTCATTCCGATAAGAAGCAGAGTCAAGGGAGAAGAAATTCACCCCCCCCCCAACCCCCCTCCCCTCCCCGGCCGTAGCCACCGGTTGAGAATGTGTTTCTCCATCACCAAATGCACATTGACTAGCAATTGATTAAGATTGATTACTTACAATAGCAGATCTCAAACTTCACGAGGATATTTCTAGAAGTATTTGTAACGCTGAGTCAATATTTCCTCTCATCATCGTGCAATTCTCATACTTAGTTCCCGCGCTTCATCGCGACAAGCGAGTGTACCTTCTCACGCATTGAAATTCTGTAGCTCGATAAGGTACGTTACGCGTTGCAACAAGCCGCGGTAGATAGTCATGAGTATAAAGGTCGACGCCGTACTCCTCTCTCGTGGAATCAAGTTGAACGCATTTCTCATGTCGATGCTGACAGCTGCGCAAAACTCACGCATAGCCATTGCTGGCTCGACTACCCTGCTTAGCCTGATTCCAGTGTCTGAGCTGACCGATGTAGATCATGTCTCTTTCCATCAGATAGTTCTCGAATCGATTTGTCATTACTGTTCCTAGAAGTTTGCCCACATGTAGCAGGCAAAGTAGTCTATACAAGTCAATCAGCGCTAGACTGACCCAGGGGTTCAATCTCTTAGCGCAAGTGTCCCATTGAGTGTATCAACAAGCAGTGCTGGATCAACCGAATGTACTGCGCTCCGCTCTTGATTTGGGAGCTTTCCAATACTCACTCTGCTGCGTCCATCTCGTCAGTACCTTTGAAGAATAGCGTTACTATTGATGGTGGCTGCTGTGAGAACAGGCCATCAATGATTTGCCCCGTTGCATCCGTGCCCTTCAGGCTCTCCGCTAAGAAGCCTTTCAGTTTCTTCAACACCACCTTGTGGGGCTTGCCAAACGGGAATGTGTAAGAGTATTAGCGTCTCTACCTCTCCGCTACGAGTTATGGATCTGATAAAGTTCTCCCAGAAAATTTTGTAATGAAGTGAACTTCTGAAACTAATGATTTATTTTCTATCTGTTGATTACAGCGAAGTGATTGAAAGAAAACCCGAAGAGTTCAAAATTTCGTGTTTACGAGATATTCAAGCTCTGTTCCCGGTAGGATCGAATCCATTTTACGCGGGTTACGGTAACAAGATTAATGTAAGTTTTATACAAAATGTTCGCCCTCACGAACATACGTCGCAATCAATTCACGTTTTGTTTTCTTTCTTTCTATCAGGACGTATGGACATATCAAGCCGTAGGTATTCCGATGTTCAGAATATTCACCATAAATCATCGGGGTGAATTGAGACACGAATTAACGAACACGTTCCAATCTTCGTGAGTTTTTTTTATCCAGTCATTCTCTCGTACGACAATTTGAAAACACAAATCTTACGACGATAATCTTATTTTGCAGGTATTTAAGTATGTCGCAAATAGCGGACCAACTCTTTCCAGTTCGGTCGAAGCAAACAGTAGCGGAAGAATTTTCCGAATTCAATTATTGGCGCGATCCGATAGAGGATGTCACTTTGTTCATATAAGTACGACGCTGTCATATTTTCCATTTTCTCCTATTCGCTCGTAATTAATGATAAAAGGTACTTACAATAGGATATACCGTAAATCCCACAGGTGTTTACGCGATATAGATTCCATATTATGTATAATGCCTACATATATATCTAGATATATAAATATTCTTTTTGTTACTTCAATCTTCTCTTCCCCTATTCAATAATATTCTTTAAGTTGCGACTGAAAAATATTTCTTCTGAAAATGTCGCATAAACTTACCATTATTTTTTACGAAATTCATCGTAATTGATTTCGCTTCGAATGTGACTCGATTAGCGACTTATTATTCTCTGTGTATGAGAATTAAGTGTTTATTATTATTATCGACAAAAAATGTGTACGTACGTAGAATTTTTACGTTGTCTCATTTTTATTTTTCGACTTTTTATTTTCTTCTTTTTTAGAATCCCTTTCCTCTCCCCTCCTTTCTCCCCTCATCGTTTCCCACTTATTATTCCCGAATTTATTCTCGTTGTTAGAATTACGAAAAATTCTTACCGAATTATCGTTTTTTCTTCTCTTTTCTGTTTTTCTTTTTCGTTATGTACTTAGTCTATTTTTTTCATCGCTTTTGTTACCAAAATGTGTTAGTTGTCGATTTTTTAAAAAATTTTCTCTCATGTTTCCTACAAGGAAGAATACTTTTTACGTGAAATAAACGTTTAATGACATATTTTCTGCGTCGTACTTATTGCGTTTCAGCAGGACCGCAAAAAACGAATTTTGAAAAATGAACGAACAGGCGATAACTTACAAAGTAAACAATACATGTTTTACGAATCCGTTATTGCGCGTTGTTGAGCTGCTTTTATCGTATTTTGGATAAGCATCGCTATTGTCAGCGGTCCGATACCACCAGGAACAGGAGTTAGATAACCAGCAACTTCAACCACTTCTACAAGAAGTACAACAAATACTGAGGGAACAGATCATGAAATGATGATTTCAGAAATCATAAGGGAAAAGGACTCGAATGCAAATAGAAGATACGAAACATGTTTGAACGAAAATAAAATTTTTGTATCGAACAAACGCGTGAATAAAGAAACTATTTCAATAATAAAGATCACTAGATCTCATAAGATGATGGTCAAGGGCAGCAAATGCACTACAAATATCATTATTCATCTTTACATTGTGTTTTGACGGTTTATCAAATACCAATTAGAAATACTGGAAGTACCAACAGCGTGCGTCATAACAATTGAATGCAACATAAAATCGAAAGAATCGACGGATGTTTGCGACTCAAAAACACGATGAATAATTCATCCACTCAAGGTATTTGAATAAGTAAGCGACCTATATATCGTCTCACTTGTTTTTATAGATATTTACCATTGAAATTGACGTCTCCGAAAATTTTTGCTTTCCCGGTCGCCGAATCTTTCATTCTTCTGATACCCACATCGACGACAACCGCACCTTTTTTCACCATATCCCCTCGAATCAAGGAAGGAGTACCTGTATGGTAGAATGTCAACCCCACATTGAAAAAGTTTCGAGAATCTTGTCGGTTTGAATAGTTAATCAGAGACGAACCTGTCGCTGAAATAAGAATGTCGGCTTCGCGGCACAACTTCGTCAACTCTTGTGCTGGAGTGAAACGGTGGCAAATTGTAGTGGTAGCGTTGAAACCTGGAAAAGATCACACATATCCCGTATTGACGGATGGGGTGAATTCGTCTTATCTTCCGATATTTTCCTCGAACATACCAAAGTTCTCAAAATTAGAATGAAGCAGCATCGCAATTGGCAGACTAACATGCTTAGAGCGGCCGCAGATCACCGCATTTTTTCCTTTGGTATCAGCATCTGCAAAGAATTCAATCGTTCAAAACTTTAAATTGGTCAAGAAGATCGATTCAAAATGATACAGATGACTGTTTGCTTCCGCTCATGTACCTCGTTCGAGAGACTTCGACCGTGCAGTAATAAAAATCTCTTACTTATTTCTTTGAGAACCCGTTGAACTGCTAACGCTGTACACGGTATCAGGGTATTCATATTTAGGAATAATTTTCCAAGATTTGTAGAAGTGAATCCATCTACATCTTTTTGCGGGCTTATCTCGTCGCAAATACTCATTTTTATGTGGTCAGGAAGAGGCAACTGTAATGAATATAGTTCGTTTAAAACAAAGTTGAAACAATATCAGAAGTACCAATAAAATTTACACGCCTGTAGAAGAATTCCGTCAACATCCTTGGCCCTATTTAGTTCGTGGATTTGGGTCACAAGATCACGCTCCAAAATCGCGGATGGTAACATTAATACATTTGTTCTAATGCCTAGAACGAAAGAAAAAAAAATTCAGTCAGTAAATGAGGTGAATTGAATGAAGACTTGTACGGAAAAAAGTTCTTACCAACTTTTTCGCAAGCTCTCACTTTATTCTTTACATATATCATACTTTCTGTTCTATCCCCAATCAGGAGGCATGTTAATAACACTTTTCGTTTGCGCTTCTTCTCGAAAGAAGCGGCTTCGATTGAGAGTTTTTCCAGAATTTCATTTGATATCGATTTACCGTCAATAAGGGTTGCGCGGTATCGTCTGCATGAAATTTATTGTTTAGCGATTTTAACAGATTATACCTTCCGGAATAAAGAAGAACTTACCGAGGAAGTTGATGGCTTCGAATCGACCCGAAGATACGGCGGAGCGAAAAACTATTGCAACTTGCTATCATTATTGCGGCATGAATGAGATAATTGCAAAATTACCCACCTGAAAATGATGCAAAAATATTCAAATCGAGAACATCGAGTCATGAATATTGAAAAGTAGAATAACTTTGCGCGCAACGAAGTAGGAGAAAGTGAGTGATTACCTTCTTGAGATCCATTTACAGGTAGCTTTCACGTTTGCATCCTACTCTACGTACAGGTTGAGCCATTTCTGAAGATTGTCTGTCTCAGACCAAAAATTTCTACCGGTAACTAAAGAACATATGAGAAAGAAGCCGGGACCCGTAAATTTGATATTACTGCGAGCATAGAACAAAATAATACAAATTACTAGAATTTCATGGTTGTCGCTCTTTTACAAAATTCTGTATTACATACCTATTTTGAACGTAATGTACATTCATAACTTCTGATTCCAAAATTTAATCTCTCTAAAAACAAAACTGTGTTATTTATTACATTCGGAAGTCCGTATGATGATCCGCTCCGCAGAATGATGATAATGATTGTTTGGCAGCGGAAACGGCGAACCTGGTGGCGAATCACGATCAACAACCTGGATCATAGAAGAATAGACAAGAACAAAGGGCTTCTTGCACGGGTTCAAGAGATGCTTTCCAGCTGATTTTTCAAATTTTCGTCATCATGCAGACGACGAAAAAGCAGTATGAAGTCCAAAGTCAACAGTTTCTCTGTCGGACACACAGCGAGTGTGTGTTTATTTGCGACTTGCGAGTCTTTTTTCCTTCAAAGAGGCTCAAGTCCACGGTACAGAGTTTATTAATTTTTTGTGATCGATTTAAAACTCAAAAGTGCAATGATACTTGTTCATCAATTTTGTTATTTTATTTACGTGTTCTTGGAGGAGATGAAAGTATTTTCCCTGTGATTATCACATGTCACGTTGATTATTCATTCGTGTTGTTGTTCCAGCTGTAGCTGATCTACTTGCCCCAAAAAGAGAAACACTTCTAGTAAATGGTTTCTGGAAGATCCCTCTCGAACTCAAATGATGAACGAAACTTGTAACTAACCCGATAAGTTGAATTACGTTATCGTTTAATGGCGTTTACTCATAGGTTACCAGTCTATGGCAATAGACCGCCTTGTGCCTATTCGACCAGACTGGAGGAACGTAGACAATTGATCAAAAATAGAAGACTGGAAAGAACACGCAAGCTAGAAAAATGCGAAGACTTCACCGTGTACAATTCTTCCGAAGAGGAAGAAGAAGAATACAACGACGCAGTAAAGCATCAAATATTATTTTCTTCGAATAATGCTGTTGATTATGTCCGTGCCCGTGAGAACGCTTCGAAGGAGTATCACACATTTGATACCAACTACGGTACTCGACATGTCTTATCTCACGACATGTTGAAAGAAAATTCTGTTACTTTAGAGCCTGAGATCAATAAAATCTTTTGTTCTGCATGGCTGAGTCATCGACAAGTAGTCTTCGGAACGAAATGCAATAAAGTGAGTAACCCTATCCATCGTATTTCTCAGTTCCCCGTATTCAAGGTACACTTATATGTTAATTTTATCCACACAGTTGATGGTGTACGACGTTATAACAAGAGCGCTAGATCGAATACCATGTCTCGTTGGAAGTAACGACGATTATCACGAGGAACCTTGCGGTATCCAAGCGCTGACGATTAATCCGTCGAGAAGTTTACTTGCCACGGGTGGTAAAAATTCAAACGAAATTGGTATTTATAAGTTACCTACTCTGGATCCTGTTTATATCGCTGAGGTAAAATCGAAGAGCAAAAGACGATGAAGACTCGAAGGAATATTTATTCCCGACTTTATAACACATTTTAATTTTGCAGCAAGGACACGACGATTGGATACACGACGCTGCCTGGCTAGACGATCAGTTTATGGGCACTTGTTCTAGAGATTCGAAAATAGCCCTTTGGCGTGTACCCGAAATTGAGCCCAAAAATACTGAAATTCCGTCGTATTCTTCCATCAACCCCATTGCCGTTAAAAAATGCAAAGGTGCGCAAAAGATACGAGCGTTTGCATTTAATAAACGGTCCTCCGAGTTAACGGCTCTAAGCACAAATGGCTATGTACATGTATGGAACGTTGAACGGTTCAAACAAGTAAGTCAAACCGAATCGTGATTCTGATTTTGATCGAATCGACGAATAAATGAAAGTATTCCGTACTCTAGAGAATAACCATGAAGCTACCGACTTCGCAAGATCCCACTTGTATGTGCATCAACGAGAAAGAATCTCTGTATGCTGTAGGGTTCAGGACCTACACGCTTCTGATCGACACCCGCTGTTTACAATTGGTTAAGAAGATACCGACTCGATATTCGGGTAAGTTCCGGAGTTTCGTTTTTAAATGAAGTCTTGGATTGCTTATTAAACTTCGTTATTTTAGGTATCAAATCGACGAGTTTCAAGAATGATTTGTTGACGATGGGTTCGTCTGTTGGAGTTGTTATGTTTTGGGACGTACGAGCCCAGCGGTATCTGGAATCTGGCATTAATTCATCTCGTACTGTCACTCTTCGTACTAGTCGAGCTTACACGGTGAGGAACCAACTGCTAAAGTTTGATGGACGAGGTTTTTAGTTTTCAAATAATGTTTCAATTTATATGGACGTATGGATCTACATGAAATGCGGAGCTGTAGAATTCGATAGTACAACTCTTGTCTAGCAATAATTCTGATATTGATCGTTAGGTTCATCGTTACAAAATCGATGTCAAAAACACTGTCAAATCAATAACATGAAGGAAAAGTTAAAATGTTTTATTATTCAACTGCCAAACCGTTTCGCAATTTTTGTAAAAAATAGAAAGAACTAAGTCTTTTAATTCGTGGATCACTTTGACCCTTCTTAGCAAAACCCAACCAAGCGACATGATAACAATCTGGAGAACAGGAGAAATGTTTGTTCACTATAAGTAGAGATTATCCTATTCCCCAGATCGTTATCATGTCGCTTGGTTGGGTTTTGCTAAAAAGGGTCCACCTTTCGCTGCAAGCCTAGTTTTTCTTTCAATTTCTAAGGTATCCTTTCTTAATTATACGAATGTATTTTCAGAATACGGAGGAAGATATTTTTGACAACAATGGAATACATAATAATCGTTGCACTCCCGCTATCCTCACACATGCGTACGATAGCTCTGGACTGCGATTGTTTTGCGGTGGTGGACCATCGCTTCCTAATATATATGGAAATTACGCTTGCGTATGGCAATGAAAAATAGAAGCAAATTCGTGTTATTCTAGTCTTCAATCTGAGTTTGACTAGACCTTGCTGGTCCACGTTCTGCAGCTTCGGTGAAGTTTTCAGCAGTCAACAACCAACTTTCAATCGATTGAAGACTCTTTATCGTATACTGGAAAGGTGGGGCAACGGTCCGCATTATTGAGATTGTGGAAAACAAATTACGATGAATGTGAAATTGTTCCTTGTACTCAGAAAATCTGCTCGTTCGTTACAATTCATGAAGGTTGCAGTTATCGGATGTGTGAGATGAAGTAATTTTTTGTCAAATGTTTTAGAAAAGTACGCGGGAATCGTTGCTCGATTTGAAAGACATCCTTGTCTCCTTCTTTTTTACCTTTTTCTGTAGATCTCTTTTCAAGGAATTTTCTACCAAAGTTGTGTAGTAGATTCGAATGAATTATTTCCTAACGTCTATGTTTTAATCGCTCTTGTTTTGTTACGAATGTGTTATTGAGATTAGTATAATTATTATTGTTCTTGAATTCATTTTTTACGATAAAAGATGAAGTTACGCAATAAAAAACGACCTGTCTGTCGTGTATCATTTTCCCTACTCCTGTAGATTATTATTTCCTTTCATACCTTCTACAATCAGTTCGATACACGTTTTTTCTAATATTTTTGTTTTTCACCGTTTATATTGCGTGAATATGTGTGCAATTACGTATGATTGTGTTTCGCGACTTTTTTTGTACGCACTTAAGAATTAAGTTTTTAAATTTAGGAGATGCTCGTTCATGATTATCAAATCGCGTTGAGTTTTGTAGGGAAGCGTAGGTTCTTTCAATCATAAGAGAGTGGAACGCGAAGTAAAAGATCGACAATCTTATCTTAGAACACGAAATGTTATTCCAATTCGTACTTTGTATCTTCTTCGGGCTCTTACTTCTTTTTTTGAACGACTTTCGATGTACCGTGTTCACGTGTTCCAACAATCACTTGCGACTATTGATTTCATTCGTAAACACTGGTAAGAACAGTTTATTGTCGGAGCTATTCATGATAAATTAAAACATATCTGTTTTGACTCGGAGGGGATTCACAATTTTCGTATTTAACGGGAAGTTTTTTGAAAAAGATTCACCAATCCTGTCTATGCTAGTATTCTTCTCACTTCATTTTCATCTGGCTCCCTCTGAACATCGTGCAATACTTACGGCTGTGTAATGCGTCTTCAAGGAAATAACTTTTATTTCTACGATAAACTGTTCGTCAGTATTATATTGCGTTGATTGGGCTTCATCCGTTAATAGATCTCGCTTTTAAATATTTCTTACTCTTCGATGTCAAATCTGGATATTTCTACTGTACACAAGGCTGTAAAGTATACCTTACGATCGTTATGTAGAACTTGACAGTCTGTTTGTGTATCATAATAATACCTAATTTATTCATTTTAGACGTCTAGAATGTCATTTTGATGTATTATAATAGCGCTTTGATCGATGTTGAAAACTATGTTGAACAGAATACATTTTTTCCTGATGTAATTCGTTTAAATTCTATTCAAGAAAAAGTATTCGTCGTGAATGTTGAACCCGTTAGAAGAAATTATGAATCTCGAAGTACTTTGTCGACTTGAAAATGCTCTTATACTTGAAGCGTAAGACGAGTCAGGTTCTGAAAATGGATATTTTAGCTGGAAGTTACCGCGGATGGTCCTCAAATAAGACGGAAACGTCAGTTGAGGCGAGCAGAAAGTCTGATACATGGGAGAAATTTCTAAAATTTTGATCATGGTGGATTTGAATGGTGATGATTGATCTAGTGGTTCTTAACCTTTTTGTAGTGACGGGCCACTAAGACGGACCAAAAGTTTTCGCGGACCCCGTGATTTCAAAAAAATTTAGTGACATGTAGTAATGCTTCATTATCAATTGAAAATCTTTGAAAATTTAATTTTTTAAAAAGTTTCGCGGACCTATTCTGGGTATCTTGCGGACCACAGGTTAAGAACCACTGAATTCTAGATCGATTGCAGTTTGTTGATTGGGGACATAGAAATCGCTCTCAGTCTCTTATTCCCAATAACCAATTATCATCGTCAAAATCAATCTAAATCGGTCAAAAATGAATTAAGATGAAACAGGTTCTTTGAGGTTCTAACTCCAGGAAAACCAACAGGCGATCTAGTAATAAAAATTGAGATAGGAATTTTTGAACTGTTAATTTTGTTTAGGATCTGATACTCTCAAGTTGCAGTTTGAAAAAGAATTTCATTCAGAAAATCCATGATGTTTCTTCCATTTCATCAGAATATTGGCGACGACTAAAATACTTATTGTGTAAGTCGTATACGTAAAATAATGATTCTCAAAAATGAAGAAAACAACTGTCAAAGTAAATGTTATCGAAAAGTACTATTGCAGTTCTGGTTGTTTCCTTAAAAATAAGCAATGCATCTATAGGATAAATCCAGAAGTATTACAAAATAGTCAAACATTGCCATCTTTTCAAACAGCAAGATGTGCGTCAAACGATAGCCTACGGAAAGAAAAGCAAAGAATCTAGGATAGTTTAATTCAAGTGTGATACATGTGCCAAAACTCATTCAACAATATTGATTTAATACAATCTTATTTACGCTACGAAGGTATGAAAAAAATTTTTGAATCGCAACATCGCATCGCCCTTGGATCATCATAATCGTTGAAATTTTCAAATTATTTAGAAATAATTAAATCCCTTGCGAAGGTTTCGATCATTCTTGAAGCCTAGGCGTCGCATCAACAAACGAGAAAGATGAAATATAAATCATTTCTCTTCTTTATACTCACCACCCTTCTAGTCGTCGTTCATGAAGGACAATCACAATCATCATTCATGGAATACGTATTTAAAAAAGAAGTAAATCTGGCCAAATCTGTTTCATTCGTGGGTAAGTCGCTATCCCCCTAACAAACACGGGAGTAAACAACGAGAATCGATTTATAAACGATATATAGTGAATTCCTATTTTAGTCAATCGAAATGAAGATCCGGATGATATTTCTGTTCAAATAATCGGCGAACTGGATAATGAAACCAGAAAAGATTTGTGTACACAAGTCAGTAAACGTCACTCACTTTTTGACGCGTATTCGGTAGTAGGAGCAGCTGACTCATACGAAATCGAAGACCTCGATGGAAACATCACCATCGTGAAGGCGTTACAATGCCCTACTGCGAAAGAGGCTTGGATACACATGGACAAATCGACGAAGGAGTTAGTGGTAACGTTTCTCGTGCATGTAGCCGAACAGTACAAATTTGGTTTTGAGTACATCAAGTCCATAGAGCGAAAAATGCACTACCCTAGTAAGTTGGTCATTCAGAGAAATATCACTCTGAGAACGACAGACATCCTAAGCAGCACAGACCCGAAAGCTAGTGATTTGAAAATACATTCATTTATGATCTAATTCAATTTTTCAAAACTCCGCATTCAACCACTTTCTTGACATCTTTGACTTCCAAAGAAACAAAAAACGTTAAGTTCTCTAAAAGGTGTTTCATTTCAGAGCCCGAACCAGACGACCATTGGGGTAGAGAACAATTGCGGAATAATTATCTCAGAACTTTGAACATCATCGATCGAATGTATTTTTGCTACTGGGCCCACGAACGGGTGAATGTTTACACTCTGGCGCAGCAAGACTTGAATCGTCGAAATATGTGTTCCGGCGAATACGCGGCTATTTGGGAAGTCGAATACGAAAACTCTGTCAAGAAAAAAGTGATCGCCATCGAATGTGGCTTCAAACCGAACATGTATCTACGTCTCATAGACCCGGACGACAAGTCTAACAGGCTGATGGCGATGTTCTTGGAAAACAAAGTGAATCCGTTGTCCATACTTCCATCTACTGAAGAAATAGAATAAACATATATCATGGTCACACAATCTAAGTGACAGATAAATTTATCCAAATATTTATCTCTATTTAAACCTAGGCCTACACAAAATGAACCGTAGGATTTTCGAGGTAATTCCCCAATGAGTTGATGATACGCATCAAATGTACGAAAATCCCACAAGATGCAAACTTTCTAAGATCATTTTTGAAATATTGTATTTCAACTATTGTTCGCTTAAAAAATGAATAAAAAAATTAAGATTTAGATAGCTGAGAATTTCTTCTCTACAGTAATGCTGCAAAATTTTACCTTCAACTTTCCAAGTCATTTCGAGGTCACACATTCTAGCGCCTTCCCCCGCTACCACCTGTTACGAGTGATTTCATTCATGAACTACACTGATAGATGAAAGCAAGAAATTAGAATCCTGAATGAAGTGGAAATAGCTTCCCGCCCTGGTATACAGCAGTCCCAATGTATACTCAAAATTCCAGTATGCAAGTTCCAACGCAGAGAGAAAAGAGAAATTCCGACTATCAAGCTTCAAACATCAAGATGGCTGGATCTAGGAAAACTTTTGATCTTCGAGCTATACGTGTGAGAGGAGAAGAGCTTGACAGGAGCACACAAAACAGTTCCAGTATCTTCTCCCTCACGATCCTCTATCTCAGGTCTCAAGAAACCTGTCGAAGTTTGTACGACTTAATTTCAGCGTATTCCAAGATGTAGATAAAATTGGAAAAACATCAACGAAATATAAGAAAATAACGATTGTATTAACTAGTTTAAAATAAAATACAAAAAAAAGAAAATGGAGAATTATCATAAGCGACGACTCGACGCGATTGAAAGAAAAATAGATAAATGGTATTGATTTGAGCTATTCTCACTGTTCC
Organism: Aspidiotus destructor; assembly: GCA_035079395.1. Classification (NCBI taxonomy): domain Eukaryota; kingdom Metazoa; phylum Arthropoda; class Insecta; order Hemiptera; family Diaspididae; genus Aspidiotus; species Aspidiotus destructor. Next base: position 12,379,433 of record JAVHKZ010000007.1, read on the forward strand.
AAAGAACTCGATGACGGAGGAGATTCTTCGTCTTCGTTTCTTTTTTTCTGCATGTACTCCAAAAGGTGTTGAATGGCCTTTCGGAAACATAACACATTGTACGTGATTATACCTGCAATTTCAAATACGTACGATGTTCGTTCAGAAGTTCCAACAAGAAGAGGAAAATCATATTATGTATTAGTAAGAACAGCGATACCCTTTCAAACAAAATTTAGGTCTTACCGCGTCTTTCGAAATTCTCTTCCCTCAATATACAAACGACCGCTAAACAATGACCAACTTCTCTGAAATACAAGACGGTTCCATTATTAAGTTTGATTACGCTGGCACTATTATCGTCGAAGGCAAAAGTCTCGGTTTCATCTTTCACCCTGAAACATTATTAATTGTAACAATAAGAATCGATGGAAAAAAACAGCTCAGCAAATTTTCATTTGTAATTCAAAACCAATTTACCCGTATATCCACGATATGTCGATGACTACGTCGATCATATCGCAACACAGTTCGTAACTTTGCATGTCAACAGGTGACGAGTCGGTCGCAACGTACATTTTTGACACAACATCGTAAAGGAATGCTTTCTCTATGGCAGAATTCTGAAATCAAAATCAATCAACGATGAGACCTCCCGAAAAACATCATCAAAATGCGAGCAATACGAAGAGTTCATACTTACAGAAATTAATAAATTGAGTAAATTTTCGATAAATGGTAAATGAAGCGTTAATCGTTGCACTACTTTACTGAAAGCTTCGAATATGCTATGATCGTAAATGGAGGTTAGATGGAAGTTTAACTGAACTTGATCAAAGCCTACAAAAAAATACGATTATACAGCAAATTAAGCTGAATATATTTCTTCAAATACGCCCGAGAACCCGTTCCAGTACCTGCATCCGATAAATCGTCGATTGCACGTTGGTGAATATCTCTCTGTGTTTCGATTTTATTGTCTTCGGTCAGTCCGTCAACTTTGTGTATAAAAACTTCGAATTTTAAATTAGGATTCATTTTGTACGCTCTGGTAACAGTCAGATGTAGTTTACTCAATGACTCCATATAATCATCCTAGAAGAATTTACGTCAGTGTTTATTACACAATAAAACCCATCTCGTTATTCGAAATAATCGAATTTCGCAATACCTGCGCATCAATGACGAAGATCAAAGATCCGCGAACACCATAAACAACCCCTGGAGGATCAAAACTCGGATCAAACGAATCTGTCTGTCCTGGTAGATCCCATAATTCGAAATCAACGAAAGCTGAATTACAAATATTCTCTTTCGTAATTTTGTTACTGCTCTCGAGGAACAACGTTTCATTTGGTTGCATTTTTTGAAATACAACTTTCGCGATCGAGGATTTACCACTTCTGCAAAAGATCCCGAAATTAGAGAGATGATTATACACTTATCATCAGCCAAAACGGAGTAAATACCTCCTTAAACCCATCAGGACAACACGTGCTCTTTCACTATCCTCTTCGGAACTCGGCTCTGGTTCTACGTTATCATCTTTGTAATCGAATCCTGGAGGGAAGGAAGAATCTTCGACGTACGTTTCACCGCTGAATGACTGTAAATAAAAATTTCTAAGCTGAGAATTCGGTCGTGCAGCGTAATAATAAATCAACGCATTCCTTCATACCATCTTTGTACTCTTTTATCGAGTGACGAGAGATTTCGTTTTCAAATTTTCGAACACATGTGCATCATATCATGTAGCAGAATCGAGTAGAGTTCTTTACTCGAACAAAAAATGTTACTTCAATAGAAAAATTGTAATGTAAATTTTCTGCTCGTCTTTTTCCTCATACTATTTTGCAAGCCCGCGCTGAATGATAACAAATTTTCTAAAAAAAAAATGATAATGATGCTATTTGGCCACGCTGAAGCTTTTAGTTGTTAGCTGTTAGCTAGAGATTTTGCCCACTGGCCCACTGGTGCGTACAGCCAGCAGCAGGCAGCAGCCAACCGAGTTCTGTGAAAGCTAGTGAAGCGACAAGTCAACAATCAATAGAATAAGGTCTATCGTACATGTAGGAAAGATACCTTCCTCCAAAATGTTGTCTTGTCGCTTAGACGACTTCTACAGATCTCGGAGTCGGTTGAGCTAGAGCCCTATAATAACGAGTGAGGACATGGGCCACCATATTTAGTCGTTACAGCATGATCTTCCCTATTCCGGCAATCCGGCTTTACTGATAAATTGTTACACGTACTCTGAGAAACGCTCGGCTTAGCCGAGTCTCTGTGTTGTCCCGGTCACGTATACAAATTCTGCATGATTCATCCGTAACATTTTTCTCACTTCCTTGAATTCCAATAAAATAGGACTAAATTGAAGAAAAATTTCAAACACTAGAAATGCTGAGGTTTTTTCTATGGAAGTCGATATTTTCAGAGGAAAACGCATTCAAAGTTTTTTTTCTGCAGCGATCATTGTTTTCATCCATAAAGCCAACCAAATGAAGGCTGCTGAATCCAAATATAGTCGGAGCTTTGAAACTACAATCGCGCGGCTGCTAATTAGCTCCATCCAACTTGATAAACTTTTCACAATTTTTCCTTTCCTAGCTTTTTGAACTTCAAAATTCGATGTAATTATTTCAAAATAATATTGTTGGAGGCCACGTGCCCATAGAAAGATGAGTTTTATAACTAAGCAAACCAAGAGAAGTTAATTTCATAATATTATGAAGTTGTGCACCTAGGTTGTGAAGATTTTTTCGCTCCTTCATAGACATAACATTTGACTATTTGTAATAGGAAAAATTCGCTGTAGAGGGTAACTCACCTCATTTATGGTCTTGAAAAATAAATTTAACGTTTTCAACGCAAAATCAAGTTATGACAATTATTCCGTTGCTATGATGAAGGTTGTTGAGAAATTAATCGTTTTATGAAGGGTTCTGTTGAACCAAGGGCAAACGATGCTTCATTCATTATTTACGAGTACATTTATAGTAAGAATACGAAAAGAAAATTTAAACGGGAAGCGAACTAGAAAACATGAGTAGAATCATATTAAATTGAAACTTTGAGTTGATGAAGCTCTAGCAAAATCAGTTTTGAAAGTACAGCTGATGAACAGAAGTGTATCATGAGGTACAGAATTCCTACGTTTGATGGCTTGCTTCGCCTGGAAAGATCATGGTTCATCGCATTCTTCCAGAGTTTTCCCTAGTTGTACATCAATCGAGTCTCTAGATTAAGGAAAAAAGCTTCAAAACTTCAACGTCAACCAATGAAGGCGGTTCTCGACCAGAGCAGCATGCGTTAACATCGGTTGAGAAATAAGACGCGCACGTTTATTTTGTAAACACGTATATTTACCAATCAAAAAAGGAAAAATTATTTATACAGAAATCGAGCCCACGATTGCAACTATGAACGTATACTATAAAATTATGAGGTTACGAATAACATCTCTTCGCAACTTAGAGAAATAATAATAAATGGGACAATCGTAGAAGATACAAGAATTGAAATGTAGTATAATTAGAGCGAAGCGAAGTAACAACAGCCAGAATGACGACGTTCCTCAGTAAGAAAAGATGACGTGATTTTCAATTCTTCACTGAGAATCTAGACCACTGGAGTCGTCATTCTCATATGTATCACAAAGCACTTATGTATTACGAACCGGGACACAAAACACGTAGAAATATTGCCGTACAAAATAGAATAGACGTATCTGCATATAAACGATCTGCGTAAAAGGGTACTTTAAACCTGAACAAAAATACCATTTGCTGATTGTCGATACGTCCATTCTATTTGGTACGGCAGAACGGGCCTAATGAAAAGGAGGGAAAGGTACAGAGAACGATGACAACGAAATAAAATACAATATATATATTATATGCATATAATTATAGTTTATTCAAGAGAGAAAAAAAAAAAGGAAAACACAATCACACGAATCCAGAACCAGGACATAACTTATTTTTATTTGTGTAAGGTGGACTTTCGTTTGTATGGATTTTCTTTGACCTCTTTGGGTAAGCTTTTTCTTTACTAGCCAGTTTTCTAGAAAAAAAAAATCGAATGTACGTCGTAAGCTCGGCTTATACATCAAGATGACGAATGAAAACTGGCAAAATACGTATGGCGAAGTACATAATAGGAACAAATATGCATGAGATCAAGAATTTTTATACATAAATCTAAATAATATCACAAAATTCACGGACATCGAAGGAAACGCAGAAAATATTATCATACATCATCCGTATCTATTTACAAGTGAGATAGGCTCGTGTGAATTAAAAGTTCGGTTGGAGGGAGGAGATATTACACAAATAAAAATAGTTCAATGTCCTACTGGTAATAAATTCAAATTCGCGCGAACAGGAACCATGAGATCCGTCCTTGGTCGTCTACAATATATGCGGACGAAGTGTTCTCCAGAGAGTACCTTAAAATCGATGGGGGGGGGGGAAACATACGTTGTTTTAAAATTGAACAGTTTACAGGATTCGAAGAATAATTAAAAGTATAGAATGAGGTAGATGGGCGACAAAAAAATTAAAGAAATTTTAGAACACTAGGACAACTTTTTTACATACAAAACGAAAACGAAGAAAGTCATAACAAAACAAATCGTATCATGAGTTTTCTCTTCAGTTTTCGTAAAATGTAATAATTATCATTGGAAAATACCCCGAAATTTCGTCTTTTTGGACCACTGAATGATATAATACATATATTTCGTCAAATGATTCGGCAATAATAAGAACAAAAAAAAAAAAAAGGTAATAGGATCTACCGATCGAAATGAAAACATAATGCAAGAAAAAGAAAAATTCTTTAATATTATTACGGTAAATACCGATCGTCAATGATATCACATTTTTTGGGAGTTAAAACATTTTCAAATTTTCATTTTCCGACAATTGAATATGAACGAAAAACACGTCAGCGCCAGATATATTGTGCAACTACTTTTATGGCACGTCAACAAGAGTTTCCTTCCAAAGGATATTTCAATTTTTCTGCCCACAGGCGCTAGTATAGAGGGGAAACCAAGGAAAAAATTACACGTAATTAGATTAAAATACGGTAACCAGACGAACGTAAATTTGTTTACACTTAGTATACTTATTAGAACATATCGCTCGTTTGCTTTTTTTTTTCTTGAAAAATTCTTGCCTATCGTTTTTGATTTCTTTTCTTTTTTGGTTTTTGTTTCACCGAAAACATAACGAGTATTACACACAAGGTTCTAAAATCGTACACAGTTTCTCCGTAATAATGAACACCGACTTGGAAAAGGTTCTCTCCTGCCTTGGCGTTGTTACATTACGAGTCTCAACTCGGAAAAGAAAAATGGTCAACTACGACGCGAGAACGAAAAATATTAGTAACAACATAGAAACAAACAAGAAGAGAAAAACAGACCACGTAAATGCAAATTGATTATACACAAAAAACTAAACAACTAAAAATATTACAACATACACAAACTGTTCACGTGAGAAAAGAAAAAGAGAGAATATTAGTTCGTTAACATCGGTTCGTATGTATATGTACAAAAAAATAGTGATACAGAGGGCGAAAAAAAGAAGAAACACTTTTTTGGATTGCGCGTAATTCGAAACAAAAAGAACGATCACTGTGCATCAGCTTCTAGCTGAGTAAACAAAATTTACCGTACTTTACACTACGGTAGTATTCGGAGTCTCGTAATTTGAAAAATAATAATGTAGTAGCTCACTACATTATTGGTCTACGACTATCATACGCGAGAAGACGGTTTCATCACCTTACTTGGCCTATAATAATTCAACTCAATCCTTTGGTAATTCGAGTACATCAAACTCAAAACCTCAATCAAGGCGGCAAAAATTAGACAACTTTCTAAAAAAATCGATTGTAAAACCAAAAAAAAAAATCTATTCGCGACAGTGAACGTTCAAAAACGAAAAAAAAAAAAAAAAAAACAGAAAAAACAAAAAAAAAATGCGATCACTTTGAATTGAAGAAATAATGAGAAAAAAATATCCGATAATGAAAATAAAACCGATCACAGGAGAAAATATAAATTGAAATCGACGAATGCGAAACAGAGGATATTGCGACACTAAATTTCAGCATATAATTATCGTTTCATTCTTTCTTTTTCATTTTCCGCAGTATACTTTTTAATCATACGACGTTAAATCGCGGTTAATCATTTTCGTAAAAAGATTTTTTTTTTTTTTCCTTCTAATTAGATGAAGTTTTTGAGATCGCGGTAAGAAAAAATATTCCATCGAAACAATAAATAGCAACTCGTACAAAATCTTCTGCTTCTACTTCGTCGAAACGGATTCAGCTTTGTTTGACTCGTTTACGAGGTGGTCCGATGGGGGGCACTTGTTGCGTAGCTAAGGCTCGGAATGCTTCGCCGATCAAATGCGGATGCGTCGATATCATACACTTCCACGCTTGCGTATCCATAACATCGGCAGCATGTCTGTAAATACCAATAATGCTAATTAGAACATGAGTCCAAAAATGCATCGAGCAAAAACTTTGAACAGTAATTCTTGAGCCAAGTTAGAAAAAGCTGATAGAGGAAATCAGAAAATCTAGTCCGCTGGATGAGGCGACAAATGAACCTCAATTCCTAACTTTCAAGGGCGACGCTGTTTGATACCTTCCTATCTTCGTAAATCAACGAGACATAAAACATGGAACTACTCAAAAGTCAGCCCAATGTCACCTTCTCCGACATTCAAGCAAAGAAGGAAGTTATTATGAGACTCATTGACCCGCCCAGCTCAGAAACATTTCACTACAAATGAGTTCAAGGGAATGATAGTCATGATGAAACATAGAGAAGGAAGGGAAAAACCGATCAGTTTGATAATTGAAATACTGAGATCCACAATATGACTTCAAAATCAGACTAGATACGCTCGATACAGCGAAAATTGAGTGAGAATCGACTTACGTGTTTATGAAATCGATCGCTTGCGCTTTCAGTTGCTCGGCGCTGTGCAGGTCCGCCAGTATCAAAATGTCGGCCGCATTCTCTATGGAAAGATTTGCGCATAACGCTTCTTCGCACATTATTTTCAGCCTTCCCAGGTCGTACTGAAACGAAAGAATTGAGAAAATTAGAATACCAGTTTTCGTGCCACACTCGATCTCAAAAAACAACGTGCGATTCTTACCTTATCGGCAGCGGCCAGCAAGTCGTCCGCCATTTTTTCGAGATTTTGCGATTTACCCGTGTAAATGTATCTCAACATCTCTCTTAGTACTTCCTGTTCGACATCTGTGATATCTACTCTATTCTGCTTCCGTTCCTCCAAATCGTGCTCGAACATCGCAGCGAAGACAGGACTTCTCGCTGGAGTATGAAAACGGTCAGAATATTAGTTGAGAGGTATACATACGAAGACGTTTCGCCTTCTAGTTTTATCTTGTAAGTAGACTCTTACCGGCAAGAATTGCTTTATGAACTAAGAATTCTTTGCCACCGACTGATAAGGTAACGTCGCTGAATTTCTGGCAATCGAATAACGACCCTAGGTCATCGGAAAGTCTACACTCGGGAACTTTGAATTGCACAGCGTTAGACTGGCCGGAAATATTTACACTATCCGCGACGACGCTAACCTGCAACCAGACAAACAAATTACGTCAATTTCCTGCGAGGAAAACAATATCATTGCAAATACAAAGATACTAAAGAATTATGTCAGATAGATGAACAACGATGATGGCAAAACGTGATCGAAGTCGATGGAGACGGTGTTTTTTACGTTCTGTTATCCAGTCTACCTTCCACGGTCGTATGAAATGGTTGAGACACCAAAGAACTTTCGATGTGTTTCATTTGTTCTGGGTATCCGAAATCGCGTTAGGCTTTCGGGTAACCTTGAGACTTGGAGAAAGTCCTGAGTCATGGGAGGGCGGATACGATAGCAAAACGTGAAATCCTGTGGACAACTGCTCTCAGAGTTGCCCAGCGACGAAAGTTCAAGGAGAAAGAAATCCAACAGAATAGCCGCACTCCCAATCAAGACAACCAGTTTTGTATCGAAAACGAATTGACTTGAGAGGCGAACAAATGTTCATCCGTCTTTTTCATGAATAAAACGAACTTCAGCTATCTGGTGTTGGCTTCAGACGTTCAGCTAGCTTTTCAACTCAGCTTGATAATAATACTCCCTTCTCCTTTCAGAAGGATATTCTCGATCTTTTCGATAGTACTCATCTTGCTCTTCAGAAAGTTTAATCTAGTTCTTACTAAAGAAAAAGAAACCCTCAACAATGAATTCTTGATGCGAGTTCTAGTTACTGCCTTTACTACTACGTAAGTCTAGGATAATGAATAACGAGAAACGAACACCCAATACTGTAACCATGATACCCAATACAGTACATACTTTTCTTTTCGAATTGGAATGATATCGTCGCGTTCGCTTTTGATTTCGCTCGCCTTTAGCACAAACCATTTTCCGTTGCATATCGTAGCTAATACTTTCGTTCACATTCCGTCAAATAGGAGATCTCATAATGGAAGACAAATCGAAACACAAAATACGCTATACACTGAGCTGAATGAAATCATCATAGTCCTATAGAACCTCCATACCACAAAACCTGTAAATTAAAGGCTCTCCCACACTGGTGCGTTATCACCACGCGGTGGCGGTGCGATGCGGTGAAATGCGAACGATCGCTTTGACTGATCGCTTGGATATCGCGCCAGTGTGGGTGGGCCTTAATACGATCGAATACATCCTTCGCTGTAATATCACATCCTGTGTTCCTTCGTTTCAATGTATAATCGATAACACTACTGAACGAAAAAAAAAAAAATTGTTTGCATTACTGATTTGAATATGTGATTCTGAAGTACTTTTTAACGCTGAATTCAATGCCGTTTGCCGTTTTTCTCTGTCACGTCTATTATTGTGAGACTGGAGAAAAAGCGATTGCAAGTGGTTTGTGACTTGAAAAACCTAAAAAATATTCTTTAAAAAGCAGGGCTGCTTAGCCAATTCTACTCGCTAAAAACTTGGCTAAAAAAATAAAAATGGGCAAAATCAATACTAAAACCGGCAATACCGGTTTTTACCGGTTTTTTTGAAAGCAAAAACTGAAAAATACCGGTTTTTTAGAGATTGGTTTAAACTGATTTTTGTGAAACATATTTTGCATCCTTTTTTTAACTTTGAGGCTCGTTCTTGGGAAGAAAAAAAAATCAACTACTGGCTAAAGACTTGGCTAAAAACTAAAAATGGGAAAAATCAATACTAAAACCGGTAGTACCGGTTTTTTTGAAAGCAAAAACTGAAAAATACCGGTTTTTTAGGGACTGGTTGAAACCGAGCATCCTTTTTTCTACTTTGAGGATCGTTCTTGGAAAGGAGGAGAAAAAATCAAAACCGGATAAAACCGGTTAACCGGTTTTTTTCTTTATTTGGTTCTTATTACACCGGTGCTCAAATTTTCTAAGTACCAGTGCACCGGTTTTTTCTCATCTCGATTGGCTTTGGCTATCAGCCAACAGCTAATTCAGTATCATTGGCTAGCTAATCAGGCTAGCTAATTTGATTCAAAATGGAATGGCAAATGGCTGAAAGGTAGGAGCTGACAACTGAAAGTAGAGTAGGGGGTCACTCTGGTGCAAAGGGGTGAGAGGGGAAAATAGGAAGAACTAGCCGTTAGCAGTTCCAATTTGAATAGTTAAAGGCTGAGGTAATCATTAGCTAATTTTGGATGAAAATTGCTCGGCTAACGGCTAACGGCTAACGGCTAATGGCTTCAGCTTAGCTGAGCAGCCCTACTAAAACGTATGCACAAACGTTACAATCTCACGTTCAGATTTTAAAAATAATAGACCAAGTTATAATGATTAACAAGTACCAGATCTGTTTACCCTAATATACCCCTGTAGTCAACTTGAAATTGTTAATCTTACCCTACATTACCAACTCGGATCACAAACAAATGAAAGCTCTGTATGAACAGGACTACTCAGCTAGCCCAAAGCCATCAACCGAGCAATTTTCTCCCAATAATGAAATCACGTTAGCCACTCAATTGGAATTGCTAACGGCTACTATTTTCTCTTCTCCACCCCTCATTCCTCCAGTCAATAGCAATTAGCTCTTGCCCATCAGCCATTCTATTTTGGCTCGAAATTAGCTAGTTCTTGGCCACAGGGTTGACCGTCAGCTGATAGCCAAAGCCAATCAATTTGAAGGATTAGCGTTTACCCCAACGTACCCTACAGCCCATTTAACATTGTTAATCTTTGCCTACATTACAAATTAAGATTGTTAAGAAAAAAAATGTACAAGAAAAAATATACAGGAACGTTACAATACAATCTCACTGTTACAATACAATCTCACGTTCAGGTGGGCCAAGTTATCATGACGTCACAAGCACCACTTCCGTTCACCTTAACGCACCCTACAGCCATGCTTAAAATCGTCAGTCTTCCCTTACATTATTATCAACTTGGGAAAAATGCTCCATGAAAAATACACAGGGACATTTTAGTGATGGGCGATTATTGGTTATAAAACCGATTAATCGGTTTATTCTGGTAAAATTTAACCGAAAACCGGTTTATTTGTGATGAACAAAAAACCGGTATAATAGAGCGCATTAACCAATTAATCGCCAAAAGCCCAAAATCATAAATTATTTTTTTCAATATTATAAATTACCGATAGATTTGCTACTCGCCTTAGTGATAATTTGACAAATTTAATTTTTGTCACGGCTTCTCAGAGTCTAAGAGACCTCTCTTCTACTTTTTTTTTCAATTTTTTCAATTTTGAGGGCGAAAAATGTGGGAGACCTTAGCGCTCCTGGCGGGAGTTTTTGAGGAACTAAAAGCAATCCAAATAACCGCCGGTTTACTTGAGCGGTTTTAACCGTTTAACCGGTATATTGAAATAACCTATAATCGCCCATCACTAGGACATTTTGAACTCGCAGAATTCGCCACCCAAAACACCAGCAGACTGCGCTAATGTAGTACTCTGAAAAATGTAAAAGATTAAAGGTACTTCTTTCATACCCTAATCAAGCCACTTTGCTCTGAACGGTGAACAGGCCTAGTAACCTTGACACTCTACCGGTTGCCTCAACGTACCCTATAGCCCATTTTAGATTGTCAATCTTACCCTACTCCACCAACTCGGATCATAGACAAAAGAAAATGCTTCTCTAAGAAATACACAGAAACGTTTTCATCTCACATTCAGAGTTGAAAACAAGAAATGAGTAAAGAAGCATTTTCAAACACTTGAGAACTTTCTAATTCCAAATATAAACAAGTGATTGCTCGTTGATTTCTAATCTTCCAATTCAAACGCATGATCAAAACGTCCCGCAGTATTTCTTATGCAACGTGATAGATCCAAAAACGATACAATTCAATGGTTTTAACAGTATGTTCGCGCATAATTCCCGCCTTGTTGGTAGGGAGTTAGCTATGAATGACGTCAGGATATTCAGTCTATTATTTTGTACAAGTACATATCATTCGAACCTCACAGACAGGGGACTAAGTCTTCGCGATACTAGCGCACTTATCGACTCCCGTCGGCTTCCTATTCGAACAATTTTGTCAACCTCTACCACTAATCCAGCACCTCATTTCGAAGCTGAAGAGACACAACACACCGTAATTACCGGAAGCAGCAAATATTGATAAGAGAAGATATTCCAGGAATAGATTATCATAATTATCCAGTGAATTAATTTAGAGAAGAAAAAGTAAGTCCTACCGATGCTACCATTTTCGGGATTTTCAAAACGTTTTTTCCAAAATTGTGATAGTGATCTCGAAAGCGTCTAAACTTATCGATAAATTAAATTTCCAATGTCTCTTATCTCCCTCTAGAAGTTCTGAACGTTCTGTGGAAATTTTCTTACTTTATTTTATAGTCGCTCGAAAACTTGATGTGACCTTTCTTCTACCATCATCCAGAAATCGCTCGACAGAATTCCACCCCAGCAGATGGAAACTATACAAGAGAGAAGATATTCACCGGAGAACGAAGGTCTTTTTCATTAATTCAATTGATCATTTCGCAGTAATAAAGACTACACTAATATCGTGTTACTCTATCGTCGCAGACGGTTATTACTCTGATAGTATACGTGTGCTGTATACCATACAGTAATCTTTTGTCTGGGTAGAAAAAAAAATATATAGAAGAGGAAAACCACCAACGACCGCAGCTGTTCGGTAGACTGCGACTGTGTACCTTGCCCAAGGTTATCTTTTGAACAAAACGTTTACCTCTCATCGACATATAACACGTTTTGTACTTTGCCACAATGGACGCATATACACGATTTGAAGTGATATCAAATGAAGACGAAAAAATTAGAGAACAGGTAAAATTTAAATTATAACTCTACGTACCTCGCAGAAAATAGTTAACTTGTCGTCTGGCAATAATCCGTTTGCTTCATCTAATAGGAAATCTCTTCGAATGAATTTCTTGAAGCCCCAATCTTTACCCTGCATAAATCTGTAGGCTCTTTGACTTTCTGTAATCAAAATAACAAACAAAATTAATAAGACTATAATACTGTGATAAGAGAGACTTTTCGACACGTGCCAATTACCAGTCCACTCAACGACGAGACATTGACACTATTATAATTTCGTGCGCAGCTTTCATTCGAGTTATCATTTTTGTCGCAAAGATCACCGTTTCTCGAGTTCTATTGATGTTCGAACAATAGACTATAATCTACACACGACCACTTAGAGACAATGGGAAAAAACCGCGACAATATATTATATTTTCGTCCGCCCAACCCAAGTTACTTGACCTCACAACTCGCGCATTATCGTTATGAAACGCCGGAATGCTTGATATGATAAGCCTAGAGTTTTTAGAATATTAACGAGAAATTTCTTTGCTAAATTTTCCCAAATCGCTAAAAGAGATACGAATACGACCGCCACCAAGGAGAGAAGTTGATAGAACTACACATATCTGGTATTTGTATTAATGGTCAAAAAATTAATGCAGCAAGTCGAACCTATGCTGTGTGATTAATGAACGATGACGAGGGCCTCTGAAACTATCAGATTTAAAAGGGAAGAAAAAAAAGTTGCGTAACATAAGATCAACTTCAGACCACGTTTCGAACAGGAAACAGAATTTATGACTGAAGAAAAGAGGGAGTGAACAATTTTTCATCTTTTCCTTCATCACTTAAGAGGAGAATTGACTCTAGAAGCGTAATTGAAGAACCTCTGACGAGAAGAGGAGAATTTTCTTTCAAAGCAAATCCTTCAGTTCTAAAAAGGGTTGACTCGCCTTTTCTGGCTATGCCATTAGACTCTGATTCGTAGATCTAACCTTGAAACTCAAGTCAAAGCAGTGCCGCCAGATGATATTTCCAAAAATCCGTATCCACCATTTCCTCTAGAAAGGTATCTCTTGTCTGAATAACTGAGATACTTCTCCGTTGATCGACTGGAAGAAATTACCAAACTTCATCTCTCCTCATTCTAAAAGCACATCCACATAACTTTGATCTTAATATTCTCCTTGCCCGCTCGAAAAACTCCATTCTAAAAACTACTCTGTCGCTCCCTTCAATCGAAAGAGGACTTTTGAAGACTTCCGAAGTTGAGAAACCTTCCAGAAAGGGGTCGAATTGGACGCTCTCATTCAATTTCAATCACAGATCCAAATTTTTGAGACATAATATGGTACCAAACTCTTTCGAAGCTAAATCTACGTCGTTCTACACAGCATATTTACGTTCACTTCATACGGATGAGAAAAACTCATCAAAAATACAGCATCACCGAACGTCGGAAAATTGCACTGCATTTTGCAACGACACGTGGGATGTAATCAACAACATTACGAAAATTTACGACGTGTTATTGAAAAACGGAAAACAGCGGCAAGCATTGGGTTCAGGGTTGAAAATTACTTCACAGAATCATTTATTCGAATACATAATGCATGAAATTGGTTCATTTTTTTTTCTCTCTTTCTTTGTAATGTTACTTTTATATCGGAGGACAAATTGATACTTTTCGGACGCCATTTCAAATATTGTATTTTTAATTTAAACCAAAGGACGAGGATTTTTTCAAAAAAACAATCTAAAACTATAAAAGACGTGGTGTTGCACATGTCTCAATTCCAAGGTCTTAGCGTTAAATTGAATCAGAGGAATACAAAATCGACTCCGATGCATGAGAGTCATGATACTTGACTTGTGACGTCGACTTGAAGAGACGTGTTGAAGGTAGGGTTAAACAAAAAAGAAGTGAAATGCAAAAATTGAGAAAAACGGAACGAGATCATTAACAGTTTTTTAGCTCGGCCTTCCATTCTTGGTGAATGAAAATTCGTTCTTGACCTAAGGGGAAATTTCGAGAAGACACTTGACTCGCATGACCTTCTTTTCTACACGAGTTTTGAGCTCAACGACTCGATTAAACACAATGAAAATCACGAAGCCCGTATGAATACGAGAATTCCAATCTTCTGATCCAACTTCAGCAGCGTAACTTACTAAGTATGAAATTTTCGAGCAGAGAGGAAAATTTTCCTGAGTATGGATTTTGAACAAATTTCTATTTCGAACCAAATTCTTCAGTTTTAAAGCGCATTGCAGGCGCGGATCCACGGGGGGGGGGGGGAATGAAAAAACAGTATTTATCGACAATGAACAATAGATACCTCTAATAAAATACCTATGACGCGACCATAAGAGAACCTTGGTAGAAAATTCCCCTTCTAAAATGATGCGTCTGGATCCGCGCCTGTATTGACTCGCCATTTTTGGCTACACCATTGAACTCTGATTCTTCGGTATAACCTTGGAGCTCAAGACTCAAACCCCACCTATAAGAGATAATTCGGTGTCTTCCAGATAGATTTGATTGAATACGATTCTAGAATTAAATCTCGTGTCTCGAAACTCAAGATCCAAATCACGTCTGATCCTAGACTGAAAGTATAGGAAGAGGTCTGCAAGCAATTCTGGCTGGAAGGACACTCACGTTGAAGAACTCAAATCTTCCTATCTGAATTCAGTACTGGGAAGGGAGAAAAAAGGGTCTGAACTAGGAAATTTTTCTGCGTAAGGGGTTCTAAACAATGCCTCTAGACTCCGATTCTTCGATCTGACCTCGAAAACTTCTATTTCGAGGCAAATTCTTCAGTTCTAGAGAGCATTCAGATTTAATTAAATGGGATTCTAGAATTAAATCTTATGTCTCGAAACTCAAGATCCAAATCACGTCTGATCCTAGACTGAAAGTATAGGAAGAGGTCTGCAAGCAATTCTGGCTGGAAGAACACTCAACGTTGAAGAACTCAAATCTTCCCATCTGAATTCAGTACTGGAAAGGGAGAAAAAAGGATCTGAACTAGGAAATTTTCCTGAGTATGGGTTCCAAACAATGCCTCTAGACTCCGATTCTTCGATCTGCCCTCGAAAACTTCTATTTCGAAGCAAATTCTTCAGTTCTAAAGAGCATTGGCTTGCCTTTCCCGGCTACACCATTGAACTCCGATTCTTCGATATAACCTTGCAAGTCTCAAGACTCAAATCATGCTTATGAGAGATGACTCGGGATCCTCCATGGACACCTAATCAAAAAGGATACTAGATTTAAATCTTGTGTCTTGAAACTCAAGATTCAAATCACGTCTGAAAGTATAGGAAGAGGTCTGCAGGCAATTTTGGCTGAAAGAACACTCAACGTTGAAGAACTCAAATCTTCCAATCTGAATTCAGTACTGGGAAGGGAGAAAAAAGGGTCTGAACTAGGAAATTTTTCTGCGTAAGGGGTTCTAAACAATACCTCTAGACTCCGATTCTTCGATCTGACCTCGAAAACTTCCATTGCGAAGCAAATTCTTCAGTTCTAGAGAGCATTGACTTGCCTTTCCCGGCTACACCATTGAACTCCGATTCTTTGATATAACCTTGGAAGTCTTAAGACTCAAATCACGCTCTTGAGAGATGACTCGGGATCTTCCATCGAGACCTAATCTATAAGGATACTAGATTTAAATCATGTGTCTTGAAACTCAAGATCCAAATCACGTCTGATCCTAGACTGAAAGATATAGGAAGAGGTCTGTACAGGCAATTCCCGCTAGAAGAACACTTATGTTGAAGAATTTGAATCTTCCAAGTTGAATTTAGTATCGACGGAAGGGTCTCTGTAGGGAAATTTTCTCGAGTATATGCCTCTGGACTCCGATTCTTCGATCCAACCTCGAAACTGAAGACTCAAACCACGTCTCTTAGACGTAATTTAGAACCCCTAATCGAGGTCTGATAAACTGAAATCGTATCCGTCTCGAACCACGTCTGATGGATGAGGAGGGAACCAAATTTCCGGTTGATTCACGTCAGAGAAACATGTTTTCCAACATAATGCTAAACCATTTCCCAAGGTCAAAGGCTGAAGCCGATGAAACTGAAGTTGTACCTTTAAATATTCATATTTATCGCTGTTTCTGATAGAGGTGAAATTTCGAGCGTTTCTTGACGCCGAAGCCTTGTGGAGGCTCCCAAATGAGAAGGATCCGGTTAAGGTGCTGAGGTTGAGAATTTGAATAATCTAATCAGAGTCCGAACGTAATGAGAAGGAAGTCTGAACCAGAAAATTGTCTTGAGTACGGGTTCAGGACAAATTTTGGGATTTGACTCCCTCGACTTTGCTATGATAGACGCCGATTCTTCGATCTAATCTCAAAACTCATAACTTAGACTTGACTTAGTGCTCATGATCATTCTAGAATCAAATCTCGTGTCTCGGAACTAAGAACTCAACCCGCACGTCTGATTCAGGACTGAAAGATTTTTCAGTCTATTCTCGCCAAAGAAACACGTAAGTAAACTTCCTTTTCCCAAACTGTTCCTTCTTAATAGTCGTAGGTCTCGCTTCGTAAGAAATGCAACCTAATCACTCCTAAAATCTAGCATACAACGATTCTAGATCTGCTTCCAGGTCTCATCGAGTCATTCTCCCACGAAGTAGAACGTGATCTAAAAGTAAATTGTGTCAAATCATTCTACCCTCCTTTTTGGAACGTACCTCAATATTTTCTAATTTACAACATCGACCATCTCTCTTCTCTAAAGTAATTTTGAAGTAACAAACCTTCGCTTTACATCATTACACTCATTCATGTAGAACAATTTCAGCGAAGAAATGAGTTTTCAAAACCTTGAACGCGCGAAATACTTTACGACGCGCTCCTTGCGACATTTCTCGGGCTACTTGCGTCATTGTTCAGAATGAAATTTTCCTCTGTGCCATAACAATCCCCTGAGGTTAGTATTTCTACAAGCGTGACTTACTAATAAGAAACTTTTATTTCACATCATCTGTATACTACAGCAGACTGACCCTCGAGTGAGAGACGGTTCAATCTTGCGGAGACCGTCAAAAATGAAACTGTCAAGATTTTCCGACGCAATAAAACGACTCGACCCGAAATTAGAAAAGAAATTCTCGCCTTACTAATGCACGCACGCCTCTGATTTCTTCTCTCCTTCTTTTGTTACATCGATGACCTCTCACAATGGATGATGGAAAACGAGTTTCGTGATTTCCGAGGAGGTTAAATGAAATGCAAATCGTGATCAATATTGCAAACAATCGTACAAAACATTCTTCCTGCATCAATGCGAGTCAAAGACAACAACCGACACGAGTCAAAAATACATAAATTACGATTCTTTCAAGCACTTACCCATTGCTTTGGTTTCTTCTCGTTTAGCATTCAGTATAGAGAATTTGAATTTCGCTCGAACTTCAGTCTTATTACAAGAGACTAGTAATAAATATAGTGAAAGGTAATCTTTGCTTTCTTCGTCTAATCCTTTTGGATTGATTCTTAAACACCTAGAGGGCGGAATAAAGAAAATTGCAATCAGCATTACGTAATCGCGCATCATCGACAAATTATTATTTCAGAGTCGAAACTGAAAAAACAATTGCGCATACGAGATATAATGCAAATATTTACCATTTTAGTTTATCGTTCGATCCGGCTGAGAATGTTGACGATTTCAGTACTTCCCCCATTTCTTCCCGGCAGAAGCTAAAATTATTTATCGTCCACATATAGCTAAATTTTACGACTTTAACCTGCAACAGCGAGAAAAACAAACAAAAACATTAATACTAGATTGATAATAATCTGGTTCATTTATTAAAACTGTGGAGGTTTATTCTTTCGACATCAGGATTCTGAAAAGTATGACAGCTCGGCTATATTTACACAGATGAGACGCCTTATTGATACGAATGTCAACGAATTCGCGAAATAGTACGAGTTTTCAGATTATTCGGGAAATTCCACCTCGCGGTTCGGTTCTCGACTTTATTTTCGTGGTCAAGCAGCGACAAGACAAAATCAAAATTTCCTACATCTTACTCAATCGAACAATATGTACTTCAAAAAGTCCACAAACACGTCATTACCAAAAAATTAGGACCTACTTATTCTCTAGTACAATCAGAATTCGAGCCCGCCATCCGCTAGGAGCTCTACGATCGGCAAAATTGGAAACGAGTTTCTCATCGAATGCCCATCGAGTAAACTTAAAATAGGTTGAGAGCACAGCCATTCGATGGCAAAGTCAGGAGAGCAAAATTCTCTACAAATCATCTCCTCTCACTAATTGATTCAGATAGATTTGAGGAAACCTTCCGCCCATCAATTGCCCAATACTAGCGCTTTCCGGCCTGAATACAGCCTTACAAAACTATGATTCTTAAAATCTCAACTAAAAAACTACCATGATAAGCTTTTGTTCCGTTGAATTCTTCATCATGGCGATTCTTCAACTTCTGTTTTCGATTTCCACGCTCGCAAGATTGCGACCCGCGAATACTTCGACACGATGTCCACAAATATATAGACGGGACATCGTGTCGAAGCATTCGAACGTCACAATTAGAGCTCGTCGTCGGCGATTGGATGGATTGCCGTCAGTCTAATCAGCGACATTCGAGCATTCCTCGAGCATAATCCGACGTCTTCAGGATTTCTTCTTGATGTCATTGAACAAAGGTTCACCGGCTCGGAAAAACTTTGTTGCGAACTGAATCGTTGAACGACAAGAATTGTCCTCTAGTGCAACTAGGAGACGGACCTCCTGAAAATGCGAGGGAGTCCTCAGACGGAGAACATCACCTTCAATTCAGATTTTGACAGGCATCTACAGTGTTTTACCATGAGAAAAAATAAAAGTTTGTAATCCGAAGATCCGTTCTAACTTGGCTCAGTGTCTTGACCTGATCATCAGTCTAGAAGGAATTAGGGCAAGATTACAACGCAGAAACAAAACCAAGAGCAAGAACCATTCCTATGGTTCAAGATTTAGCTTCTACTCAGAATAATACTTTTTGAGTATCATTTTTAGCTTTGCTATCTCACCCGGAAGAATTTCTTCCAAGCCCTCAATCTGAAGATTATCTTCGTGCAGCCTCACCGCATCAATCTCTTGAAATACATTTCCTTACAACGTCTCTAACGCCTCACGATCAACATTCCTACCAAACACAGCTTCAAACATGCACATCTTTGATAATATACAGAATGAAGAAATAAAAACAGAAATTGAGAAACAAGAACTACAAAGCTGTGGAGAAGTCCTGCAGTCAAACCTCCAATTCTAGAATATGGTACAAAACAAGGACGTGTGTTAAGGAATTTGCTACCAAGACATTTGCTTTCCTAGTCTTTCTCTGGAATACTGGTATTCTCTGCAAAAATTTCAGTTTAAGTCAATTCATTAACCTTGGCACGGTGTTGCTCCAACCTCACCTCATCTACATGCGAAAAGGATTCTGTTCCTCACATGTAGGTGCTTCATAAGTATGCAAGAAGCCTCCCAATTTTTTAAATGTACTGGCAGAGGTGCGCTGCAATTCACATTCACACTTGAGGGGGGAGGGGAGGGGTCAATATTTATGATGTTTCTGGAAAACGGGAACCATTGTATGTTTCGCAAAGGCAGATGGAAACCAAGACCGTTGCGACTGCCTATGTCTACTAAAATTGGAAAATGAAAATCCGGGACTTCCCAAGATCTTTCGTGGACTTGACCCGAATTTCTTTGGAACCATTTCAAGACATTTTTTTCGCTTCACGGAATATTAGCAAACGGGCCTTCTTCACAGAATCCGGGATTATTTTGAGGTTCCGGAATTTTTCACGAACAGCAGACACCCTGAGGAACACCTCAATCCAGATAACAAGCAGTCAGTAAGTTGTGCGCAATATCAATTTTTATCAAGGTTGGAAAAAATTTATCAATTGGCGAGATCTTGTCCTCGCCAAATGGCACTGCCTTCGCAATAGACCCACGAGCAACTCAAAATGTCTTAGGTTATAATCCCTTCCCTCAGAGTTCCAGGATCATCTAACCGTCAACACTCAACGCCTCGTTCCGTTATCACTTCACTCACCGACTGAAATTTCTTCAAATTCTTCCAAGGATTCGAGTCAAATATTTTTCCAACTCCCAGCCATCTCTCTAGATCAGCATTCTTTCCTACATCTTCGAGATCACCAATGATGCTTTCCATAAGGACTTTCAAGCGCCTTCACGTTATAGGCCCCTCCTCTGCTTCAAAACTTTTTTTCCTTTCGCTCTCCCGTCGAAATTTTATCAAATCACCGTCCTCACAAATCAAGTTACAAGGTCGAATTTCCCGAATCCATTCCTTGTAGTTCGAATATCAACTTGGTCTATAAATAAATCACGTTTGTAAGTGTGGATGTCTATCCAATCCTCGTAACATTGCTTTAGGTTTTTGGACACGAATTTCTGTCCATGTAATCTCTGCTCCATTGAGCGGGGGAGATTAAGATTGGTACCTTTTCATCTCATTCAAAAATCATGTGACCTCTGATTTTTTTCAAGGATTAAAACAGAAAAAATGTGCTTTAGAAGACGGTCGTGTTCTTCATGAACCTCGGGCAGTCGACGCATGCCTGAGCAGCGGATGTTTTTCGTAAAGGAAAAAAAAAAAATACATAATGCAACAATGACTACACACAGGCTCCTTTTAACAATACCTCTGAAGAAGTACAGCAGCATGGCGCACAGACAATTCGAGTCTTTGCCTTTTTTACCTGAACTCTGTACGGTCGCAGGACCGTTAGGATATCGACAATTGAGATCGTCACGATCTTTTATTCGGCACGGTTACCACCCTTCTTCTCGTTCATCCTACGCACGTGATGCTGTACAAAGCACGGGTGATTTACGCATCTCCCTTCGATACCTTTTTATGTTTAACGGTATCAGTATGTTCAAAATACATTCCATTACGGACACGCAACACAAATAACTCTTCTTCCAAGTCGAGCCCACACCCCAATTTGGACATCTTCAATCAGGTTTCACGTTTATCAAATGACAAGCGCTTCGACGAAGTTTTTCGAGAGCACATCTCAATTCGTTCACACTAAGGCCTATATCGATCGAATAATTATAACCACGATTTACGCACACCAGTCATTCTCGTGGGACATGCATGTGCACTGACCCCATATCCTCAATAGCTGAACTTGACTGCATTACCCTCTCGTGAACAAGGTGTAGTCTATATAAATAAACCATGCAGGAAGATACCGAGCGAGTAAAATATTCTCGACATAGCGGTTCCAGGCGACGTTGATAGGTCCCCTAATTTCGAAACTACGAGCGTAATACCATCGCATCGGAAATGTACGGAATTTTTTCTAGAGCGAGAAAAAAAAAAGCTAACGAACATCGTTATCTGGAACGAGGAACAAATACCTCTTCACGCATCGTATAAAAATATAAGAACGAATCACGTTTTTCTAATTCGGGTCGTCAACTACACGCAGCAATGAGAGAAGAAGACCAAAGAGTCAAAGAAGAGTTTACGAATTTCTTCTAAATCGGGACTGTAAAAGTATACCGTAGATCTATTTATTTTTTGCGCGCGGCATGCGACCATCACCACTTTGTACACCTGTCGATGCCCTCTCGTGATTCAGCATCATAATAATGTAACTGCACTTTGGCACCGACGCGTGAACACACAGGCAAACAACCTCCTGAGTTGTAGTTCTGGTATCGGCAGTTAGTGCATTTTTTTATTCGCTCATCGTCACCGGAACCGCCGCCACCGCCAGCCATCTCTCTCTCTCTCTTCAGTATTAAAAGCGCGGATAGACGCAGTCATTGTTCGTCACCACTTCGGTGAGAGAGTTCGCGGTTCGACCTCTCTCACTCTCTCATTCGCTTCCTTCTTCTTTCGTTATAGACCGGATTTTTTTTTCTCTTCTCCGCTTAATCTTCTGCCGTTTTCTGCTATATTTTATTATCATTCATCCCGGTGCACCGTGACACGACTTCTTATTAGTACGCTCTTTATCATCCTCTTCCTCCGTTTTGTAAACGCATATACACGTTCCAACCGAAGAGTCATTCAACTTTCAACGAAAAACTCTCGGTATTCGGGGTCCATGACTGACCTTGGAAGATAACAACGGCGATTCACAGAGTACAATACACGCATACGACCAACGATTCACGCACGCTGGGATGTCTGTAGTTGTGCACTGAATGCACGATCACACGGACACAAAACGAGTACACGATGATAAATAGTCGTGTAATATGCAGCGGAGAATAACAGAGAGTACGCGATGCTTTTACATCTCTCTCATCGACCAACCAAGCCGCGTGCTACCGCAAAATTGTTACTTTTTCACACGCGCATCAGCGCATCGGCTACAAATTGGAAAATTGGAGATAATTTCAAATCTTACTCGTGTAGAAGCACGAACTTTCAACACGTTTTTTTCAAATTCTCGCATCTCCGTCCCATTTACTCTCGTCCAATTATGAGATTCAACACGAGAGCATGATCAATATCTTTCCGGGAGCGACAAGCATCGCAAGCAACGTACCAACTACAATATTCTCACCGAACTGTCAATTTATTGAAATTTTACCAGTTTTACTATCTCGAAAATCAAAATAAAATGGAACAATTTGGGAGAAGCTTCTCAAGCCTCGCGGGGTCTGCGGGGAACCTGTTCTAAGGAGGATTTTTGGTTTTCGATCTTGAAATCTCTCTCCTGATTTATAGGGCACAAGCGTCGACTATGAATCGGGAAAAAGGGTTGATAGGGAATGCATGTTTTGCATGAGAAAGAAAAACAGGGAGATGATTTACAGGATATCATGCGTCGTCATGCAAACCGAGAAGAATTATTCAAGCAGGGCCGAAATATTTCGAAATTCCCCTCCTGGTCTTTGCAAGCGGGTCGATAATCGAGATTTTGATACGAAGCTGGCGAAAATAGAACTTCTATCAAAAGCAAACCATCCTCTTATGAATAGCTGAATGGACGAAATCGTTTTCAAGTCACCCATCGCCCACACATGCACGCACATACATGAAGGTCCAAATCCATATAGAACGCTCTACTCCTAGAATACATGCATCGCTCGGAAATCGACGATTTCTCAGATTCCCTTCCTGATTCATACAGCTGAATGCTCGACGTTTCTTCTAGAAACCCTTCTCTCCTCTCCTCTGAAGGTCGTAATTGTCTTCAATCTCCCTCCTTCTACATGTTTATTGATCGATGGTCAAAATGGAGCGCATGTCCCTTACGCCACAATGATTTGAAGTTAACTAGTGCAGGAAAGTTGGTGGAAATTGAGAGGGGGAATAAGAGAGGATCACACACTACGGTAGAGAATTGAAGTAAGTGGAGCGCAAAAATGAAAGACGCTGAGGAACAGAGTACAAAAAGAGGTCTCGAACAGACAGCACGAGAACACTGAGATTGAATATTGAACCTAGAAAAGATGGAAATAGGCGAGACACTTTGTGACCGATCCTGAGGCGGACGGCAAAGATTTCTTCATGACGGGTAATTGTATCAGAGGAAGTCCATGGAACACGTCTTGTTTTTGATTGTTCGAAAACTGTTTGAAAAGTTAGACTAAGAGTCGAGTATCGGGGATCGGTGATCCGAAGGAGTAAGTACAGAATAAGAAATCCTGAAAGTAAACCGCGTTCTGTTCCGGGAACTGTTAATGCGGCCCGGAGACTGGTGACAAGGAGCAGAAGTAAAAGAATGCGTTGAATAGGGATCAGTTGAGTGAGGGTCCAGAACAGATAAAAATGAATCCGTTGGCAGTAGGATTGAAGGGTGATAAAAGTGATATGGAAAGGGCATGAGTATACGGCGTTCAATTCAGGGTGGAAACGGGAAGCAGAATTTATCAATAGGTGATTGGTTACGACGCCTTGGATCGAGGACGGGTACCTGGTTTCGGATCCAGAGTTAGATCTGACGGTAATGCAGAGCTCTGATGGGTAGAGAAAGTTGTCAGTATTATATAATAAGTTTTGGAAATATTAGCGAAGTCAAGTCGGATATCTGAGGGAGGGGTTCAACAAAGAAGGGGTCAATTGGAGATGTGTACACAGAGTTGAGATTCAAGAGGAGTGCGTGGGCGTAGATTGGAAGCCGAGGGCTGTGGATGCCAGATAATCAGCACAGAGAGTCGAGTAGCGGTATTCGAGAGGCTTCCGCTTCAACCTGGCAGGCTGAGGCAGAGAGCAGGACAAGAACATAGTGCATTGAGGGCCAATCTCAGTGGTGACGATTGATTTGAGGCAATGGGAGCATAGTCGAGAGCAAATTAAGCTTATACATGTATATATCTGGAGCTTTGTCACCCTCCTGAAGGTCTAAATTCTATGAAGCCCGAAAGTTAATATTTTGAATATTGCTCAAAATCTCACTGTTCTCAGGACCCCTCCCCTGCACATCTACGAATAAGAAGTGATCCCCCCCCCCTTTCAATATTCATAGCTCAATGGTCAAAATTCTTCCATTCGTCCTTAAAGCTCAAATTAATCCAAGTCCCTCTCATCTTTTACATCAGAATTGTCACTTTTTCTCTTCCCTGACTTTCTCCGGTTTTCCGTGCCCATTTTTCATTATCTGTGACTTTTTCACAGAATTCTGGAAGGGGAAAGGGAGGAAAGTTTTGTAACGAAATTTCTCTCAAGTGTAGTGTAATGAACCCTTCCCAGTTATTCGCCTAAAATTCCTCAGACTGAAGTCGAAATTCCCTGACTCCTCTTGGTTTCCCAAAAACCTGTAACATACGTAGCTGGATAGTCGAAGTTTTTCACAGCCGGGCCTATCATTCCAAGAGCTCATGAATGTAATATTTAATCGACTATCTTCTTCGAGGAAGTGAATTTCACGCGTGTGAATTCAAACTGTGTACGCGAGAAACAAAATTGCACATTTATCAGACTCCAATTTGAAGGATGTGCTGGGAGATTTTCGGGGTCTAGATAAAGTAGATGAGACAAACAATTTTAAGAATAGAAAAGAACTATTTTCCGGTCCAAAAAAGGTACGATTTTCGCGAGCATCGCTCGAATATTCCAACTTTGCACTTTTCGGAAATGACGAAGGCAGATGTATAAAAAGAAAAAAAAAGTAAGCACTTTTCTTCAAAAGAATACAGCCTCTTCACTTATTTAACGCTTTATGCGGCGAAAATACACGTGGATTCACGCCGCACCCGTTTTCAACTTTTTGTTTCTTCTCTTTTCCTCCTTCTTGCCTTTCAACTGCATCGGTCAAAGAGTACGGTCGATGATCCCACGATAAAATAACGAGAGAAGAGGAAAAAAATCGACGATACCGTTTTCAAGTGTTCACACGAAATATTTTCGCGACCGTTATACTGGTACTGTAAAATACTGGATTGTGCCGCTCTTTGTCCTTAAAAATATACACCATAAAAATAGTACGTAAATATAAACTTGATTTAACAAAACATAATGATGATCAAAGTACATAGAAATATTTCTCGGTACAATATCAATTCGCATGTATACAAAATTACAATGGATGGTAAAAAATTGTAAATTTTCCTTCGTTGTCCTCTTGTCGCTGATCAATGCAATTTTTTTCGTCTTAATAAATAATTATCGAAAAATGTGAACGTGTTTATCATGAAAAAGAAAAGGTTACAGAACTCGTAGCTAATGAAAACCGCGAGAGGAAAAATTACGAAATTTTTTTTCTTCCATCTCTTCTTCCTAAATTATCTCAAACTTTTTATAAGATAATGCGTTTCTTCTTCCGTTCCGTCTGAGTCTTCATCGAAAAGATGGGACGGGAAGTGCGAAACACGGTTTGAAGAAGATACGAAAGAGTGAGCGAGAGTGGAGGGGGGAGGAGGAAGTTGAATAATATTCTTCTTCGGTGCAGGTCCCCTGTCTACGTATACACACACACATATATATATAAACATATATTTTAGTCAGTCTAGATACGTAAACGAAACTAATGTAGAGTGCATTGCCCTCGTATAAGCGCACTCCACCCCATACGGAATATCTTCCTGTTCGTTCACGTTATAATATTATACGAAGAACTAAAGTAATGTACGTTTTTAATAGACTGCACCTATCTTACCGCCGGCCTGTCGTATAAACATAGCGAGAGAAGTAGGAAACACGTACAGGACGTATACAGTAATACTCATCAGTACTTTTCGAACTAATTCTGATAATATGGGAGGAGTATAAGATCGTTCGAATTCTGTAAATCGAGAAACAAAGGTGAATGACCCACGAAAATGAACGTGCGAACGTTCGCCTATAAGAAATCTTCCATCCCAACGTGTGTAAAAGAAGATGAAGAGAGAATCAATCGGAAGTACACATCGTAGAGAAATTATAGACCACCAGAGAGTTCAAAAAATTCATTGACCTCATCTTTTTCTCCAATGTCATACTGTGTACTCCTTTTCCGCGTTCCGATAATAGCGAACTTTAAAATTTAGACTGTCGAGAAGTATCGAAAGTTTACTAGACGAGAATATTTTTTTTTGGTATTTCCAATACTCCCGCATTCCAATAAATTTCAAAGAAGTAAGTTCACCAAGTACCACTTCGTAATTTTCATCGAACTTCAATGAAGTCTGAATCTAATAGTTTCAAATACTGATCGCTGGAGAATGAAGTTCAGGAGAACAATCTAAGAAAACTTGATGAATCAAAAGAGCGATCGTATTTCAAAGATGAATGGAGATTATTGTACATTCCGTGAATTTTACAAATTACGACAAGCCGGAGATGAAAAAGAAGTTTGCAAAAATGAGGTGAGCCAGATAGTTTCAATCTGTTTGCCCATCATTTCCAGAATACATTTCTTCTGGACTTTTGAATCATCCTGAGACCAACAACAGCTCACTAATCAAGTGCTTTCTTCTCTGATCCAATTGAGATTAAAATTTGGGCCTTTCATTTCTAACCGCGGCACTAAACTCAATATCTAAGCGATATAACAATGAAGATATCAGAAGTTCCATCAACAGCTTCAATTTGTCCATTTTTTTTTTTTAAATCCATGTTTCACGCCCTCCTACGTACTTCTGCAAGCAAGGAGGTTTTCTCCCTTTTTCACCTCTCAATAAAAAAGATCTTGTTCTTTTTCGAAGTTCTAGAAGTAAGTTGTGCACTACAATGGTGGGGGATATCAATTTTCAAAGGTTATGAGGGTTGATCACCTTTAGTTACATACATTGTACCAACTGAACCCTTTGAAAGAGGGACTGATTGATATTTTAGAAGACGCGTGAAAAAAGGCTGGCATCATGAACTGAATTGTAAGTTGTGCACCACAATGTTGAGGGAATTGGGAAATTACTACTCTTTCAAGTTAGTGTACTCAGAAACAATGAATATTTTTTAGGGTCCAAACAATCTGAGGGAAGAAAAAGCCGAGTGCACCAAGTCAAGTTTTCGCAGTGCACCAAGCCAAGTTTTTGTGGGTAGAGACTATTTCACATCAAAAATGAAAGGTGTATAGTAATTAATTGACCCTAGTTCTACCGCAAATTGATAAAAATGATTGGATTCCCGGTGAAGTAAGTAGTGCACTACAAGGTTGAAGAAACTGATGATATCTCAGTGGAAACATCACAATTTGAGAAAAGATTTCTGACATCAACCAATCAATCCCATGATGTATTTTTAGGGGGTGAATGATGACTCTCAAATGTGAGTACAGCCAAAGGAAAGGTGGACGTTCCAAGAATGTCAATTGAAAAATATATGTACTCAATTTCTAATTTGCTTCCCTAGGACAATCAAATGTGAAAGAATAAAAATCATTAGTTCCTTCCCCTCAGGAGGGAGGAGGCGATGAGACAAAAAAGATGTACAACTGTCAAATTCAATTCTTCAAATTACCCTCAGTTAGAAAATCCCTTCTCACTGCCTCGATTTCTTACACTCCCTTATAGACCCAGACAACGCATCCTTTTCACACAATCAAATTTCAAAATCCTGATAGTAAGTAGTGCACTACAATATTTGTAAATATCAATTTTTGAAGGCTGTATGAGATAATCACTTTCAATTTTGGGTATTGTACCAGTGGGGCAGAGGGGCTGATTGATAGGCTGGAAAATACCAGAGAAAAACCCGATATTGATTGAACAAAATTCCATTATTCCACCTAGAATATTGACTCAACGTGATGTAAGTAGTGCACTATGATGCTAAGGAATTGGAAAATGGTTACTTTTACATACTTAGCAAAATGAACATATTTAAAAGGAGCAAACAATCCGAGGGGAGGGAACTGAGTACAGAGTCAAGTTTTCACAGAAAGGGACTGTTCAAAACCAAAATTCCACCGCAAATGGAAGAATACAATTGCGTTCACATTACAGCATGTAAGTAGTGCACTACAAATTTGAAAAGAAACTGATACCTAGCTCAAATAGTCACAATTTGAGAAAAGATGTTGAATATTTAACAAACGAAGCCCATGATGTATTTCTAGGGTGCGAACAATCTCGGGGAGGAGAGAGCATAACATACACTCAATACTCGTAATTGTCTGGAACGCGGGTGAAGGAAAAGTGGACGTTGTATGTAAATGGAAAAGAAGAAAAAATCTAGCATTCTTCATTATTGCTGCCCGAGCGCCTCAACTTACACAAGAATTCACAGAACTTACGAAATTAATGACTAAAAAAACATGATCGAATATTAGACACGATAAAACTCAATCGTTCCTTCGTCTGACCATTTTTCCGATTTTTCTCCATCAGATTGCCTGATTTCGTTGATATCTCAAGAAATTCACTCAATTCCTCTTAAGACAGATGAAGTACAGTACCCTAACTGCAGGACGACTTCCAATAATCGCGAGATTTAGTCAATAAGTCCTTCTTATACGCAACTTCATAGAAATACCCAATCTACCAACGATTGCTCCAAAAGCGCAAATCGGATTCCGATCAAAACACACGCGTATTCCTTGTTCGCCAACTCGGTAACATTCATCATTTCTAAAAACAAAATATCCAAGCCCGTTTCAATATCATCGTGATCTATTTGTGACTGTCGGCTTCCTATCTTCCAGAAATATCTAGTTCACTTTCGGGTCATTTACCTACTAGAAAAACTAGTGTGTTTGCGGAAGCCAAAAACAGAATCTCGTTCATTGCGAGTCTACTTTACCGTAGATAGAGATGCACAAAATCGAAATTTCGTAATCGCCGAGTAGACATTAAAATAGTTCTGAAAAGATCGTAAAAGTAGAAAATTCTGGCAACGTCCGTCAAATAGTTACTGCGAAATTTCATGGTAGCGATATCGTACGGGTAAAAAGAAATGAAAATAACAATAAATAAACATAGAACAGTCGAACGCTCATGCATCATCATCATTTCTATCGCAAACGATGACGACGTTTCACTTATTAAATCCACATCCCACTCGTGAACGATGAAAATATTCAATTTCACCTCTACCAATTACAATGGATGCATCAATACACCAACGTGTAGAAAAAAGTATGCAAGTATTGCGCTCTTTCTCATCAACATCATTACGAGTCCCTGATGTTTTGTCAAGACCGACGCTTTCTCCCTTTGACCCCTTTCCGAGTGCAACTCTCCAATTTTCAAAGAATCGTAGAGAAGCGTACGCAATTATATTGGTCTAATTTGACGACATACGTACTCTAAACGAATACTGAGGAGTAGATAAGAAGCACAAGTACACAATAAAATATTTCTCGTTCTTTACCTGAGTGTAGCACCAATTTTCTGCGACCGGCGCGTTATTATCGTTAGGAGATGGACTGGGCACTCGGGTAGGCGCAGCTGCACTCATGCTATTCGAACTAGAGCCAGCAGCCACGCGTACAGTTGCATTCTGACCGGACGCCCCGGAGCAATCGCTCACCACCGGCACCCTGTAACACGTGAAGAAAAAAACATTTGACTTTAGATATGAATTATATAATGTCGTATACGGATACGAGAGAATAAAACGTTACATCTACAGATACTTCTCCGCAAAATCGATTCGTATTCGATTTTACGCGACGCCACAAACTTTTAGCACTCGACGAAGAATTATGGGCGATAATAATACGTACACGTACTGCGCTTTACAACAAAGATGAAAATCGTCGCTATTTTAAGGTGCTCAACCAAGAAGAAAGTTCACTTCGTACATGCACAGTGCACACTTTTTGCGTACACCATAAATTTGGGAAAACTTTCCTTCGCTATATATGTAGTGTATACGACAAGATCGATTCGAGCAATTATGGCGCAGTTATTACAGGAGAAAAATAGAAAAGGACTCAATTTTCCGTCGGGTAAACGTAATAATATACGAATACAAAAGTTAATGGAATAGTTCGCTACGCAGACTCCGCCACTCTAAGAGATAAACGAACGTGATAATGCAACGTTTGGACTTTCTGCTGTTACTGACATCCAACACGAATGCATAGTTTCGCTAATGGAAATATCGACGGTATGAAAGTTCGTTAACGTGAAGCCTTATTTCTACTTTCCACACATAAAAGAGTGCGGTGAAGAAGAGCAGACGCCAATGCCATAGAGAGTAAAGCTTTGCTAAAATTCTCAAGGTAGCTAAGACAATAGACGAAGAAGAATCCGACGGAGAGTGTTTCAAAGCAATTCGAAATAGAAACAAGAATACAAAATCAAATTTTGAAAAATATCAACTTGAATATATTGCGAGTATGGTAAAAAGAGGAGCTACACGAACATAGAATTTGTAAAACAAATGCAGTAAACTCCGTTGAAGAACCCGTGACCTTAGATCAGAACATATCAACATATAGCTAACAAAAAACCAAGAAACGAGCAACATGGGCCAAAATCAACCAAAAACGTGATGAGGGGCGTTGGTAACACTCACCTGACAATATAGGAAGGTTTTTATAATTCTTGTGGGAAAATTTTCATTAGAAATTGAGAGAAATTTTTTGAAAGACAATTTACCAAAGACGCCATTGTATTCCAAGTCCCTCAGCTCAACACACAAAAATTTTTCAAGTCCTTCTCCTATCGTATAACAATAAAATATTTTAGGGTATTTGATCTTTCATTTTAAAATTAAATTTATAAAATAATTTTTGTAACTTTTATTAAAAAATTTTATCTGCAATGATGAAATTTAAAATTTTTATTGAAATTATAATTAAAATTTGTTCGATTTTATTTATAATATTATGAATTTTTAAAAATAAATTCATCAATAAAATAATCAATTTTGATATTCATCATATCATGTATATGAATCATGATTTTTTTGTGCATTTTCTAATAATATTATAATTATTGAACCCATATTTAAAACCTAAGTTGATCAATATACATGTAATAAGAAATTTTATATCACTTTAAATCAATTAAATACTCTTAATATTAAAATTAGTTAATAAATGAACATATTCAACTCATCATTCAAATATTAGGTTTATAATATTTAATATTATGAATCTGATTGGAAATAAGAGAAATGTCAATAAGAATAATTAATTCGGACAGAATCAAATAATATTAATAAATATTGAAATTGATAATATTTTTTATTAATAAATAAATGAAAAAATTTTAATAATCATTATCAAAAGAATTTTTAAAAATTTGAATTACAGTTTCAATCATTTAAAATAATAATTTTGACACTATTAATCAAATTGAAATAATTAAATTTAAAATCAAAATTGAATGACAGTATAATAAAATTTGATAATTATTATAAAAGGTCAAGGATAAAAATATGTTTGTTATTAACAAATTAATAAATTTAGTCAGTTTATCAAAAAATTTTTATAATCATGAATAAATTTTTAAAAAATCTGAATTTTAATTTCAATTATTTAAAATGACAATTTCAGCAATTCAATATTAGGAATCTGCTTGGGAATAAGAGAAATGTCAATGAGAATAATCAATTCGGACAGAATATTAATAAATATTGAAATGGATATTTTTGACAATGAATAAATTAAAAAATTTAATAATCATTATCAAAAAAATTTTTTAAAATTTGAATTATAGTTTCAATCATTTAAAATAATAATTTTGACACTAATAATCAAATTGAAATAATTGAATTTAAAATCAAAATTGAATAACATTAGTATAATAAAATTTGATAATTATTATAAAAGGTCAAGGATAAAAATAAATGTATATTATTAACAATTAATTGATAAATTTAGTAAGTTCATCAAAAAATTTTTAAAATCATGAATAAATTTTAAAAAAATCTGAATCATAATTTCAATTATTGAAAATGACAATTTTCAATAATTCAATTTTAGGAATCTGATTGGGAATAAGAGGAATGTTAATAAGAATAATTTTATTCGGACTTGGGACAAAATATTAAAATTGATATTATTTTTATTAATAAATTTATTAAAAAATTTTAATGATCATTATTAAATAAATGTAAAAAAATTTGAATTACAGTTTCAACTATTTAAAATAATAATTTTGACACTATTAATTAAATTGAAATAATTGAATTTAAAATCAAAATTAAATGACATTATTATAATACAATTTACCTAATAATTATTAGTATAACAATTCAATGATAAAAATTAATTATTAGTTGATAAATATGAAAATTGATAATATGTAGTATTGATAAGTTCATCAAAAAATTTTTATCATCATAAATAAATTTTAAAGTATTTGAATTATAATTTCAATTATTTGAAATAACAATAATTTAAACAATATTAATTAAATTCAAATAATTAAATTTAAAATTGAGATCAACTAATATTAGAATAAAATTTATTCATACATCATTTTTCAAATATAAATAATAATCTTGAATAAGAAAAATCCCATTATATAAATAAAAATCATATAATTAAATAAAAAAATAAAAAAGGAGGCACTTCCCGCACATTTTTTTATTTATCATAAATCTCACCTTGCACGAAAAAAATCAACACGTACATATAATTAAAGTTGGAGGACAGACCATTTTCGCCAACGATGTTGGACTTAAACCATTCTTATTTCGGTTGGACATCATAAAGCGCACGGCAAATTTTCAAAGATTCCCCCCCCCCCACATCCAACGGTAACAGATTTTATGTTAGAAGTTCGACATTAGAGGTGGAATTCAATCTGAATATAAAGGACAAAAGCTGAGGCAATTTACGTTAACAAGGGACTTCTAAACATTCCACTCTGATCTCTAAGGACATTCATACGGAGAAGAAAAGTATTTAAGGGCTTACAGATGCATACAGTAGGAATTTCGACAGAAAAAAGGAATTCCATGTAAGAGACAAAAATATACACGATCAGGGTATTTTCCGCGCAAGAGGAAAGAATCTTTCATACCATGAAGCATTTGGATAGAGTGACTCACCTACCCTATTCGCGAATAAAATAGAAGAATGCGGTCTCTATGTTTTCTGTGACGGTCACTCGCAGAAGTTCGTCGAAAAAGTGATGATCTCAAAAATATTTGAAATTATATTCACTCCACAGGAAATTACGAGGATTAAAATTTTTGATTCATACATTTTTTACAAAAAATAATATTGAAGAAAGTACAGTCGATTTTATTGATGCGCAAGTCATGATCACTTTTTCTACATCAACAACAGCGCCCTTACAGATCGTTGCATACGCGAATACGCATAAAGAACAATCAAGATGTCGCCACGCGGAAGTACTCGGAAACGTATACCCAGAAACCGCCCGATTTCAACCGAGGCCTTGTGGCGCAACGGATAACGCGTCTGACTACGGATCAGAAGATTCCAGGTTCGAATCCTGGCAAGGTCGACCGATTTTTTTTTTTTTTTTTTTTTACGCGCCGCGTGAAGAAAAAAACGCATTTTTAAATAATTCAATATTACCCAGCAGCTAAGATTCTCCCGACATATTTTTTTACCCCAAAAAGTGCAAATTTAAAAACTATCAATCGCACCTTCTACAAAAAGAGATAAAAACTCGAAAGACTCCCGAACGTTTTTCATTCTAATTCCTTTCAACGAGTCATTTTTGAAGAAAGAGGGTGTGGTCGAAGTTCCAAGTAAGATGGATTAGAGGATGAAGTATTCGAAGTCGAGTAAACGCACGAGCGGCTGATCGATTTCGATACTTGGACCGTTCGGTTCGACGACAGGATCGTAAAGGCGTAATTTACAGCTATAAATATTTCCAGCTGTTTCTCGGAGCAATCAGTGTATTACTTATATTCTGCCTAAAAACATCTGTAAGACCTATTCTGAGAGCGCAAACATATACATACATACCACCCGAGAAAAAGAAATTAGAAGAAACCACGGTCATTCGACGCGGTATTCAGAAACCTAACAGCAGCAGGTCAATGAACTTCACACAGCGGTTGTCGCTTTGTAAAGCACACGCCGCATTGACCGCAGCACACTTACGTACACACACACACACACATACCACGGGAATCATTAGAAAATAACTGTAATAATCGGTAAAATTGAATCGATGAATCCTCTTCTTTCGACTGGTCAAATTAAGAGGATAATTATACAAAACTCATCTTCCCACCAACATGCGAGTAATTTTCCGCCGCAAATGTTCGTCATTGACGAGAGAATCGCACGTGCACAGAAAACTCTATTATCGAACTCATCAACTTTCGTATCACAACATGCGCAATTAAAACGATACACGATTACGATTCCAAGTCAAAATACGTACCTCGATATCGAATTACGATTTCGTAATTGAAAACTATACCGCGAATCAATTAAAAGAGACTTCGACACGTGTGTACGCGGTCAGAAGGACGAAAATGATCCGCACCCTAAGCAGCGAATTCTCAAATAATCGCAAAATGTTTACACGTCTAGTCGTAATAAAATAACTCTTTGACATGAGAGGAGGGGACGACGGGGGGCGGAAAAGGAATCATAACTCACAACAACAACCGGAAACTATATTATCAGGCTCGAAGTCTTGACCGCTATAATAAACTCTCGAGAGAGTCGTTAACCCGTGAATTAGTGCACTCCGACATTAATTCGTTCAAGTTACACACACATATACAAAAAAAAAGAGAAAAATTGTACGTTAGTCTATAACGAGCAAAGAGTGGTTTGTTCTTTCTTCTCATAACGTGCACGTCTCTCATGTCACCAAATAACATACGAACAGAGTCTCAAAATGAATAAGCAGACCTCAGAGAGAATAATGCGGTATTCCCGACGGATACAATGGTATTATGAATATCCTATCATGAAAATGGATGCGAAATCTCTTTTGAGTGCTAGGAAAAAGGCGAACTCGATACGAGAGCTTTCAACGAACACCTTTATCAATACGTTCGTTGGAAATTTTTCGAAAAGATACAACTTCAATACACTTCAAAGTTCATTTAACCCAAGTCACAGTTAATAGATTGACAAAGGTAGCGAACAGGAGCAGCACAAATTGATTGAACAGGAGCGATGTTGTTTGCAAGCAAAGTTCATTCGCAGATTTCTTAGGGTCACTGAACTCAAGAATAGTTAGTGGCAGATCAGTTTCGATATTCTCATGGCACTTTCTCCTGAATCGACGCGGAAGAAATCGGACGAATGATTTCTGCAATGACCAGTTGAAATGTATTCTAGTTCGTCAGTAAACCGTCGAAATATTAACGGGTCAAAGAGCTGCATCTGCCAAATTTGGTAAATCACACTGTTTTCGTAAATTCCAATCATTGAGTTACACCCATCTAGTGATTCAGAATGATGTTGCTAATTTTTTCATTAGCTCTTACGGAAAAAAATCATTCTGGTCCATCTTAGCGGCAGAGGGACTTGAAGAGATCTCAATTTTCGAACACGACAGGATCAGAAATAAAAAAATTTCATCAATTAAAGGAATGAAACTTGGAAGAATTTCGACTTTCGAGTACTGTATGATGAGAATGGACTTAATTTTGAATCAAATTTTCAACATCGAAACAAAATTCGTTCAAAAAATAGGTTTCTTGAATTCGTCGTCCAATTTCGCCAGGAAAACGGTCATTTTCCTCGAAATCTCGCTTTCGACTCCTGTACAGAGGTGGATACGGACGAGTTTCTTAGAGGAGAGGGGAAATACAGACTTTTAGAATCGTTCAACTTTCTTCCGTTTTTTGTTTGAGAGGGGGAGGGGGAAGGAAGGGAATGATGTAGAAAACCAGACTTTTCTATATTTTTAAGGGCCAACCATTGATTGAGAAAAGGGCCCAGGGAAACCCACTACCACTTCTGTCGAAAGTTCATTCCTGGAAATGTTCGCGTCCGTCTATCAGGAAACTTACCTAATGTAAGAACTTGGAAGGGATAATCAGGCTAAATCACTACAAAAGAAAGGTGTAAGTAACGTCATCAACAGATCTTGGTAAAATTTAGACCAAGAAGAAGCCTTGAAAAAGAGCGTGATGACATCAGTAGTACAGCGAAAATTAAAGGGTTTCAAAAATTTCGACTGAAGGACGGAAGAGCGAGACAGCTGGCCTTAAGGAAAGAAGAAAAGAATAGCGTGATATCACAAGAACGTGACGTCACTCCGAAAAAGAACTGCTGCGCAAAGTTGAATTGATCTGCAAAGTCACGATCAGGAATTGAATGGTCGAGTAGAAAAAGGGCCTTAGCTCAATTTAGGGCTCTTTTTCGGTTATTAGTGATTCAAGTTCAGCACTCTCTCCTCTTCATCTTGTGAAAATTTCAAATTATTCTGATGAATATAGAGTGCGTGCAGAGGAACAGGAAAACAGGCCTCAAGAACAGGGGGTGGAGATGGTTGAACGGTTGCACTTAACGAGACCAGATCGTAACTTTGTTCCAAAAAAACAAGATACAGAACTCAATTCTGTATGAAAGAACAAATAGAGAACAAAGCAAGCAGTTTCAAAATATGAACGATTTTTGGTACGTTGCTGACCTTCAAGCTGCGCTAAAGCATACTCGTAAGTTCGTCCAATTGAAATAGAATTTTATTTGTTCTTTCAAGAAATAATTCATGAACTACTCAATCTTCAAATTACCCCTTAATGACTTTTCAGACACCCTCGTTGGGCAAGAGTTCCCTAGGGACTACAATTGGAACTATCGTTTCCTTGTAATTATAATCAAGTCCTCCTACGATTGCTGGAGAGTATCCCATTACTTTGAAAATATAATCTAGAGCACCGTTGTACACTCACGATGATTTTCGCACTCGAGAGAAGCCTCTTTCCAGAGTTAACTGTATTCGAGTGCACTATAACAGAACGTATATGCAATATTCGACGACGACGACGTTCCTTCCTGTCGTCGGGAGTATTCGCTCTATTCACGGGGCGGTGCGACGGATGACCGTGCGTAAACTCGCGTGTCAACGACCTGTTCCTGTTCGCTCTGAGACTATGTTCCTTACGTATTTTTTTATACTCATCGTCGGTGTCGCTGCACTCGTTATAAATTATCCATAATAATTCCTTTTCTTCCGAATGAAAAATTACTTATTACCGCGAAAAAAATGAGAACGCGAACGCTACGCACAAGGCGTGTAATATACGAATACGTATAAGCGCACAAACTGCTCTGGAACATAACGTTTTGTTGACCTCTCTCCTAACGTTTGAAAGAAAAGAAAGAAAGAAAAAAAACGAGAGTGAACTTTACTATACTGTACACAACCGCATAGTATGCAGTGCGTTCCTACGAAGTTCTGCCTCTAAACTGGTCATGTATACACAAGTAGAATTTTAAAACAAGTTTACATACGCTG
This sequence comes from Aspidiotus destructor, assembly GCA_035079395.1. Lineage (NCBI taxonomy): Eukaryota > Metazoa > Arthropoda > Insecta > Hemiptera > Diaspididae > Aspidiotus > Aspidiotus destructor. The sequence goes on from JAVHKZ010000007.1 coordinate 12,417,563, forward strand.
GAACGATTGGAATGTGCTGGCACGAATGCGCGCATACAAAGAACTCGCTTAAATTTCTACCCTCATCATTGACATCTGAATGAGGGATTCAACAGCATTCCACAAGCCACCCGCAATGATTATGGAGTCAATTATAGATGGTTTGGATCGATGAGAGGTCGTCCGCGAGAGTCGTTTGGACGCACGGTGAAATTTGGTGGGTGTGGCTGAGAGAAGCTAGAGACAGGTCTGGGAAAATGTGGTTGCCCGAGAAGGAGGATCCGAGGCCGCAATGATCACCTAAAAGCGGGACAAGCTTGGAAAGTGGCATGTGACCAATTCGGAGACGTATGAGGAAGAACTCGCGACGGCGGGATTCTTGGTCTGATGCTGAAGCCGACGCTGGGCCAATTTGTTTCATGAGATTGACTTTTGCCAGAGAGTGATCCATTCGTCTGTAATTTTGGGGCGAATGGTGTGGGTAGCAATAAGAAGAAAGAAGTTGATTCGTAGAAGTTTTTGGCGGCTAAATCGACGATATCCGAATGGCCTGGGTTGTCGTAATGAATGGGTGACAGGGTTATGAGGTGAGAATGGATGCATAACCACTGAAGAGAAGTTCATTATTTGTTTCCATAAGGGTTCTCAGGTCATCGGCAAATAAAATTTGTTCCCCGAGGAAAGCGATGTTACTAAATAAGTCACTTATTAAGATCATGAAAAGTGCTCCACTGATAGATGATCTTCGTACGACTCCACCGGATTGGATGTGAACAGAAGAGAGTTGATTTGCCATTCTGACTTGAAAGGAACGGTTTTGTAGATAGTTTTCCAGAAGTTATGGGAACAGACCGCGAAAGCCAAATCTGTACAGGGTGAGGAGGATGTGATATCGCCAGATAACTGAAAATAGGCTTGATTTATTAGAGTGTGCTCGATGGATAAGGGTATCAAGAAAGTGTTCCATTCGAGCATGCCAACTACATCAAAATAAAAAAGTCGAGAAATAAAGAACACGCTTCAAAAAAAGAGATGTCACAAATGACGGGAGGAAAAGCTAAAGAAAATCATCGTATTGATAATGGATTTTGGTGTAATAAAAAGTCTTACGAACAAAGGAGCCCATGACCTTCTACGTTATCTCGAACATCATAATGACGTTCAGTGTATGATGGTGAAATATTTGTCAAACGGACTTCATTCTTTTCATTTCGCTCCCCGTATTCCGGCCAAAGTCACGACCTTCTATTTTTATGACGAGTTTGACAACCATTACGCTAGATTATATCGCTGTACTTCGAATAGATAGAAAGTATTCTATTTCGGGCGGAAGAATACGAATTATGTGTTTGAAAAGCCAGAAAGGAAAAAATGTTATACAACCGCAGATTTCCACGAAACAAGCTCGTAATCCTCGAATTAAACTTTCCAATCCTTTTCTTTTGTTTATAGTGAAATAGTATCTTACAAATCAAGAATGTAAATAGGGAAATTCGCTACTCGTAAATACGTTTACTCAACCTAATTTTTCACTCATTCGCGACATTCTCACTACACTGCAGTCACCGACTATTTGTTAGTCTCACGACGAAAGATTTCCATGTATTTCGTAAACATCTTGTTTAGAATATTAAAAAATATAATTTTATTCTGTACAGATCGCCGAAGATATTAAAACGTCAACATTTTCGCTCTAATTCGAATTACGGAGGAACTGAAAAGTTTATTAGCTCCTAGTTGAACGAGATGCATCGCACAGCTTTTTCCCGGGAGAATTTTCAAACCTTGGTCCATCACCGAAAGCTACTCTAATGATGTCTTCCCTCAACTAAAATTTCACCGAATGGTATAAAACATATCATTCAATCGATTTCCCAATGTGTGGTAAATTTCCACTTTCATGATAACATACGCTTCGTTGAATAGTTTAGAGCATAATATGACTCAGAATTCAAGTGCAATTTTGTCCTACAAAAATATAAGTCATCGCAATAGAGAGTCGAGTTCTACTCAACCATTCAAGTTGATTAACTCGACAAGAAATACGAGTTCCCTTATCACTCGAAGTACCATAAAATTCACTCTCTAAACCGAAAAATTCAACTAAATTCGTAAGAACGATCTAATTACTCGAAATGCGCGTAAAATAACCAAGCGCGATACTCTATTTCTGAGCCAAAATCAAATTTCCCGAAATATTCGCAATTTTCGCGGAGATGCGAACGATGTTTTCGAAGAGATGATGTCATCACCGATGATTATTAGAAATGTTTTCCTCTTTTCCTCGGATTTTCGTGCGACAGAAAGAAATTTATTCAGCTTGCTCATATATTCATTCACCTTCATTTGTTATTCAAGTCTGCTGTCTCGCATGTAAATTTCCCTGAAATGATACACGTGATAAGAGCTGGTAATATTGAACAGTCAGATTTGAATCAGCGTTCAGAATATTGTAAGGATTAACTTATTTTGACGAGAGTACACAAGACGTAAGAAGTTTATCCCGTGGCACACTCGAAAATTCGCGTCGAAAACAACGCGGCGCTATTCTTACTGTCTCTTTTTTCCGAGAATTTGACGACGCGATTCGAGGTTCTGTGCGGTGATAATCCAATAATAAAAGAGAATCGTATGGCGCCGATTTTCGTAATAAAGTGGCAGAGGTGAATGGAGAAAAGGAAGTTAGAAACTGACACCCCGATTGGAGCTCGGAAAGGGAGAGAAATCTTCTATCCTACAAAAAAATTGATTACGATTAGGACTCATTAACCATCAGAGTCCTTGAAGGGTAGAAATTCATTCTTATGTAGGTTTTTCGCGTTTTTCACGGGTGGAAATTAGCAAAATTCATCTTCACAAATCGTGCGTTACCAATTCAACAAAGTGTAGGAAACTTCTCTTCACTTGAGAAGATCTGAAAATCTCATTCATTCTTACACAGAGGAGGAGCACAAATTTCTCATGAGATTTTGATTGAAATATGTGGTAATGAGGACAAAAAAAAATAGACGAAAGAAATTGGGGAAAAGAAGCAAACATTTACTGCGGCTCATATATCAGTCTTCTCCAGATGTGCATACAACAAATATAGGCACCGAAAATGTATCACACTCAGTTACATACCGTTGTTTAGGTACCTGTATAATATAGAATTTCACAACAACAACAAACTCACCGGTTTTTTTGTGTAATCAGAAATCGAACTGGAAAAAGTAACATCTTCCAACGTTCTCAGTTCGTTCTCAAAGACTGATAAACTTTAAAAGATAGGACTAGCTTGCCCTAGATGAAATATTGGCCGATATTGGATCTAATCGTGTCAATTCCTCCAGAGAGAGAGGGAGGATTCCGAAGGCTATAAAATAGAATTAATCAGGAGGTCTGACAAGTCCAATCAACCGAACGTTACTCTCACCTTAGGACGGGTCCATTCAAGACTGAATACAACTGGCCGCAAAGAATTTGTGTGAAATTACTGAAGATGAGAAGATGTAGAAGGCTGTACAATGAAATTCGCCAAGAATGAATAATGGGCCTGGAGGAAATTTATTCATGTTAATTCGGTCTGAAAGTTTGAAAGAAAGAGAAAAGCTGCAAAAGGCTTGAGAATAAAATTCATTTAGAGGTATACTGAGCAAAATTCTTACATAAGGATGGCTACTTCTAGACTGGATATGAATTCATGTTGACATGTTCCACCTCTTTTTTGCGGTCTGGGATTTCTAAAATTTACAGCTGCGTCGCAGTCATATATTAGACTGAGAGGGGAACCGTCAGCTAGTTAGTCTACTTGAGGTTCATATTCAGCGACAAAAAGCTGATAACCTTAGTACCATCCGAAGAAGGGGAATACTAAGGCATAGTGGCCCGTACCAGGATAAGAAGGGGAGGGAGGGAGGCTCTTGAAGGCAAGGCTAATAAGTTAGTCAGCTAGCTAGCCTAACACGTAGAAATACTGATGAAAGAGGGGACCAAAATCAACCTAAAAATGACACAGCGTAACCAAAGACGGCTAAAGCACAACAAAAATTGACCATAAATGACCAAAGATGGTAACAAAAATTACCACAAAGGAAAAATACAACCAAAGAAGGACCTAATTTGACCAAATATACGGTCAAGAGATCTTCCAAGAGAATCAAAGCTGGCCATAAACGCAAAACGTGCGACATCGAATTCCATAGGGTGCTTCCTACATACATAGATCGTCTAGATTGATAATTAGATCTAACCTATACCACTTACCAAAGTGACATGAAAATCCCAACTCTAATGATGAACTACTGCGTCAAATGACCTCTCAATGTTGTAAATCACTTCATCCACTTTCTGAATTTAGAAAAATTTCATGTATCTCGTTCCTTCCTTCACAAATTTCTTATTACTGATGATGGAAATTTTTTCAAACTGTGTCGTCAATACTCGAGATTTTTTCGGTTTGTACAGCTGTCAAGTGCACTTTCCTAAAGTTGACAATGCTTTCTTGGTACACCAAAATGTGTATTTTATCGAACAGATTTGGAACGTCAATATCAAACGAATTGTCTGCCAAAAATTCTTGTAAAATGTTGCACTTGTTTCCTTACCGTCATAATTATGTCATTTCTGTACCCTCGATGCTTCTTAAAATCCTAGGACAAGATTAGAATTCTGCGAGAGGATGGTAACACCGCGGGGAAAAATACTTGATTTATGCAAGGGTCTCCCCTCACTGCGTGGAGGATGGCAACATTCTTTTCGATACTCGACTTGGAATGCAATATCCTAAGCGTTACTACGGCCAAAATCTAGTACAAGATACTAGGCTATGCTATACCCAACATCCAGTATACTGGGATATGCTAGGATGGTAAAAGATCGTGGAAAGCTTCCAGCTTTTGCAAGGCCACCCCCCCCCCCCTCCGACCAACACCTTCCTCTCTGAACAGTACAAGCCAGAAGTTTGTTCCACTCTCATCTTTTTTTTCAAGTTTTCAATATTTTTACTAAAATTCTCCTCCCATCTTCCCAATAAATCGTTTTCATAAACCTGGAGGAGTTCTTGGGAAATCATAAAAGTTTCATACTAGCTTAGGTTTAGATACTAGCGGTACAGCTAACTTGCTCAGCAGAAAGTACAGTATGCCAGATTCCGCAAGTTTGCACCTGAGAGCTAGTCAACCTGGTGTACTCGCACACTAGGATGGGAGCAAACAAGCAGAGCTACATATAAGGACACGAAACTGCCAGACAATTTTTCCATCACGTTCCTACACAATATTTTCTGATCCTCTCAGTAGATTATCATTTCATGCATACGTTTTTCCTCGTTCAGACACATTCGGAAAAACACGTACTCGGTCGCTTTTTTGGGAGCATAGACATACAAGGTATACCAAAAGATTACCAATTCATTATTCGATAGAAAAACAATTTGAATTTCCTTTGATTTTCGTCACATCACCGCAACGTCTCGACTTCACGTAGACGGATCAACACCATAATATTGTTGTAGGAGTGGCAGATAAGATTCTTCAATTTAAACTCTCAAAAAACCTTGATTACGAATACAAAATACTGTTCTATCTTCGTAGGTTGCAATAGAAGACGCGTACACAATCAACGTTGATCTATCGCTTCTCTTCGTCAATATACGCGATATTTGTTTTCTGAAATCGAAAAAATATTTATCGTTTACGTAGTACGGGTTTACGTATACAATATAGCGTGTCATTTCTTTTATCGTCGCACGCGTTTCGCAGAGGTCACCTACGATATGGACGTATACTGCACTCAGTAAAAACGTACATTCTGCCAAGCCGTTCGTTCGTGATGTTTAAGGTTACATGTTGCGTATACATACTAGGAAGTTCAGATTTCAGGGGAATTCATTAAAATGTACGTATATATTATATACTTCGATTGTTGCGGTAGCGGAAGGTCGTTCGCGTTCGGTAGAATATGAAATAAACCTTGTTATAAACTGAATTACACAACGAGAATTGAATTCTAGGAAAAATTACAATCGACTTGGTAATAATGGTTCAGTCCACTCATTATTCCTTCATATTGCCATCATCTTCATTTTCACCTTTTGCTTAAAATTCGTTCGCGCGTACCCCTATTATTATCATCATCATCATAGTCGTCGTCGCCATTAGGTACGATTCATCTTTATTCGAAGAATTTTTCCAGCAAAGACAACATAGGAAACGAATTTTATACGAGATATATACCAGTATACGCTGATGCGGCTTGCGCGTTCATCCTAGCAACAACATATACATATACCTATATATTTTAATTTATTTTTCCTCTTCACATTTCCTCACCATCGCTTCCAGCAGAAGATTATAATATAATTCATTCAACTTCTCGTTAACCTCTCCTAAAAGAAGGTAAAAGACCTTGCTGGGTACATTCTTTCCAGCTCGTTTCCAGCTCATTTTCAACCAACTCTCTTCGGTTCAGGGACAGCGGACATTCGTCGAGAAAAAAGAGTTACGAACACACACACACACACGCGCGCACAAAAAAAGGTTACAAGCTGTATACACATAACGTGAAGTACGATGATACGACGACGACGATGGTACTGGCGTCTACAACAAAGAAAAGGGCAACGATCCAGTGCGGCCGCGCTGCTGGTTTTGAAATTCTCTTTCCTTTTGTTCTATAGTTCGTTTTATTTATTTTTTTTAAAAAATGGATGATCGAGTTCGACCTTGAGCACTTTCAACGCGTACAGACGGATGAACATGCTCAGAATGAGAAAGTTTTCGAGAAAGGATGCACTCGTACATATCGCTGCAGCTGCAGAGAAAATACGAATGCGTGTGGGGCCGTTGATGTAACGTCGAGCACTATGTGAGAGTAGATCGAAGTTAATGATCTGAATCCTAAAAAATACCAACGCGAGGTTCTTACATAGATTGAAATACGTTCAGAACATAGTTCAGGTCTGAACTAACAGATGCAACATTTGGGACTGGAGATTATATCGGAGTCTTTGAAAAACCTTCACCGAACAAGCGGGTTCCACGATATGACATCCCTCGAGTACTAAAAAATAGAATGCGTGACGAACTATGACTAATATTTGAGTCGTGGGGAATTCTAAGTACGAATTGTGAGGTGATAGGAATGCTACTATACTTATCGGATCTCAATAATAGTCTCTAAATCAGAAAAGCAGATGTGCCACGGTGCGTCTCTGTACCGCAAGTTCAACTCACGTGTGCGGCGAGATTTCAGTCAGAGACGAAAGTAAACTGGAAAGTTCCAAATTTTCCAAAAGTTTCTTTCCTAATTTTCATTGCTCAATGATCGGAATTTTTCCAAGTCTTCTTCCTCCGATACATAGATTGGCAGGACAGTCGACTTTTCACCTTCTGACCCCCACTAAGAAACACATAACCAGATGATCGTAATTTCTTACCCCCTACCCCCTCCTAGAGTATAACTCGAAGATCAATCAATATTTTCACACGTTTGAAGGAATCAGAACCGACACTGCGTTTCATTAGCTTTTTTCCAGTACTCCAAATTGCATGCCTAATCTCCTCATTTGTTCTGAAGTTGGTCGTCATTACAACAATGATCTTATGGGTGTTGCTAGATTGCATACTCATCTTCATCCTGGAGCAGTTCGTCATAAGAGCAATGTTAAGAAGACTACCAAGGGGAATCAGTATAGAGTTTAAAATTGGAAGAGCCTCAAACTCCCTTCAATCGCATTACTCATAATACTGACGAGCCATCCCACATTCCAAATCGTTGGATACAAGTTTCAAGAGAAATTTTGTCTGCTCTGGTGTAACCGTGTACCACTTGAGACACAATTCGCGTAATTTCAGAATATCCAAAGAGTACCGCCAATTGCACTCGTTTAGGTAGGAATTCAGGAGGGGGAATCGAGAGAAAGTAAGTCCTAAGAGTCGAACACTGCTCTACCTAGTCTTCGAGTCACTCAGAAAGATGGTGTACATGAAGAGTCGAAACAGGGGTGGAATGAATTGCACGGTAGGACGTACCCTGACACTAGATTCCAGGCTTTCGGCTTACACACACGTAAGAAAAGCGGAAGCAAAAAAACGGAGATCATTGGGGCGGGGGAGATCGACTCAAACTCGGATTCCTAGATTTCCAATAGACCACAAAGGATGCCAGTGACGAAATTAAGAAGAAGAAACCCAGTCCCAAAACGGCGAATTTTTGATAGCGGATAAAGACACCCAACACGTAGACAAGCATGAGAAAAAAGGTGACGACTTCCTCCACCCTGGTTACTCCGTGGGTGATTAAAGAATTTGCGAGTTTGTCCCACGAGTTCACCTTGCCCGGTTTTCACACCGGCGAATCTGATCAAGGGTCGTCTCAATTTTCACACCATCGTCGATTTCTTAACTTTACGGTCTGGAATCGTCGGAAACGTACAATTTCATCAGGTAATATGTAATTGAAATCTACCACAATCATCGATAGTCTTCGAAACGAGCTCGTAACAGAAACCGTTACGAAGGAAAGGTCGAAAAATGCGATGCATCAAGACAGGGTTCGTAGTCCTCTTCAGACCGAGAAAGATGAGCTAAAGGTGTTAGTATCCTCCGGACCCACCTCACGCGAAGAAATAACAAAGGCAGATGTTCGCACAAGCTTCTTCGTTGAATCAAGTTTTCGACAACTGAAATTTGATGCAAGCCTCACTCATGATTCACCAAAAAAACTCAACACGAGTCGGGAAGGCGAGCAACAGATTCTGTAAAAATTTTTCTTCAGTACTATTAAATGAGCTTCAGTTATACCAAAATCCGAAAAGACTACACAGCACAGTACAAGCACGAAAGCTCTACAGTCACGATGTCCCTCGGCCCACGCGACTACAACACCACAATCCAGGGGCTACGACTACCACTTCGATCTTAGAGAAAAGTAATTTCATGAAAATTGGAACTGGTTATATGGCGACCGGTGTATTTCGTAAAAGCGGCGAGCACCCGCACATAAAAAAGGTATATAATCAAGCGAGGAATGACCGCCCTTTGATATATGTGAATGACCATCAAAAGTACGTGAAACCGGTCGACAGCGGTCGTTGTTCGCGGTGATCGCTTAAGTTTAACGCTCGCCGTTCGCTCCGGATCCACCTTAGAACATAGGTACCGAGCAGGTGAATCAACCGAGCAATTAAGTCTACGCGTGTGTTCGTTGCACTATAACGTCGGATACGATGGGAGGAGTGGGGAGGGAGAAAACGGAGACAATAAACATTTCATTATAGATGAGCACATTGACGCACTGTCGTCAGTGAGACTGGCGTGAAAGTCATAGAGGAAATAAAAAGAAAGAGAGAGAGCGAGCGAAGTACTATACAGAAGAGTAAAACGGCATGAGGCTAACGCACTTCCCGTAAAATCGTACTTCGTTCTCTCACCACGCCGATCTTGAGCATCGATAATTATTCTTTTTGTCTTTTGCATTCTTTTCGACAGTTTGGTACATTATACTTACTCGTTCATTATCGCACGTGAAAATCGATCTATCTCTTCGAGACCTACAATTTACATTTCTTGGATAGTGTTGACGACTCAAAACCCGCTCGGATCTGTCAATACCGTGTTTGGTTTCTTACTTTCTTAGCTTGACGATCACAAGTTACTAGGGCCCTCCTCCTACTACGGTCTCCTCGAAAAAGAGAATTACAACCACGCCCAAGAAGTCTTTTCTCTCTCTCTCTCGGAGGAGAGTCTGCTGACTCTTCAGGAACATAACGAAGAAAATACGTATAAAATAAGCTAAACGCAAAAGTTCCAGAGTTAATGATTTAAATAGTCTTCGAAAAGAAGGAGAAATTTACATAGAAAATTTTTTTTAAAATCAAATATACGTTCCTTCCTATACGAGAGCTAAGAAGCTAGCAGTACCAGATCCCCACGGTTTTAGAAGAGACTGGGGGGAAGAACACTCGAGCTTTCTCTCCCTGTCAGACTTTGTGGTGATAATGATTCTTCGTTCATACAGGAACTAGACAGGCAAAATACTTTCGTCCTATTTAACCTTCCACGAGAATAGCCGACATTCAATTGTATGCTATGATGAAACGTCATCATTTAGTACAAGAAATCGGTGCCAACATTTTTGAATTTTTCTTTCTTTTTTTTTAATAATTTACATTTGAATTTATATATTTACGGAAATGAGATGTACGACTCTCACTTAATTAGAATCACTTTATATAACACTTATTCGTTGTTTCATTTATTTAATCTCGACGAAATTCTTTCACATTCTCAAATACAATTTATTCGTTTCGCACAGAGGCTTCAATAGATGGTTCCCATAGCCAATAGAAGAAATCAAGTTCCAATTTTAGATTCATTCAGAGCAGCTCGATTCTAGCTCCTAACCTTTTTTCCGATCAAAGTTGAACTAGGAATCGTCCATCACAAAAGACTAAATGGATACACATCCAATTAAAGAATTCTTCTTCGACTTTCAAATTAACATTCATATCGATCGAGAGGACGTGAAATTATAAGAATCGTATATAAAATTTACGACTAGACAGGTTTAATAAAGTACCAGACGAACAAAAGTCATTATAAAACTAAACCCGATGATACACACACGGGAATCCGTAAAAGAACAGACAGTTGAGCAACAAAAAAAAAAAAACGTGACCAAAGACCATCCTGAATATTTTGGTGCGAAATCCAACACTAATAAAGTTGAATTTCTTTCCATATTTATAAGGTTTTAATCAAATTTTCTGTCTTCATCGGAAAAATTCAGCAAGATAAATTGGGTAATAATTACTGCCTCGAAGGTACTAAATCACGAACCGTGACCGCTTCTGTCTCATTTAAATTCTTCTTTTCATCTTTTGAAGGGTGGAAAAATTAATAGAACGTGCATACTAATTTGCTGCTGGCTTCAGATTTCGAAAAATTTGTAGTTTTCAACTTGTATCCACTCTACAAACTGAGGCCGTTTTCAGCACAGGCTGAGACGAGAGAGAAAACACAGGTAGGGAAACAATAAACAATCGCACAGTGTCAATTGAAGGTCGTAATAGAGACGAAGACTACATTCACAACTAATGAGGATCATTACAACAAATTAAAACATACATTACTACCCCTTCATGAAATACCATAGAATGCCATCACATAAAATGTCCAGCAAATGGACTGATCTTTGCTACAGCGTCTGCACCTGAAAAGACTTGACTTTTACTAGTCTACTTGACCCATATTTTTCAGTAACTTGACTTTTACTCGATGACTTAACGACCTCGCCGTCGACGCACGATAGCATTGACAAACTATAGGGACATTGATTAATCGAACAAATCAGTTCTCTTTTTCACTTCGGGGCACGTAAACTCTAACCGAGAAATTAGGTCCACCGAGCAAATATAATTCTGAACGTGGATTCCACGGAATTAAAGCTCTTTTTCTCAATAATCAACCGCAACAGGTACCATCCTTACAGACGAGATTCCCTCTAGCACAGTGGAATTTTCAAGCGAAACGTATAGACATTGACAAGACTCTTCTCTCAACAAGTCAAAGACGTATATGTTTGTAATGTATGTAGGCGACTCGTCACGTTACAGATTCGCTAGTCGAGTGCCAAATGATAATTACTATCGAATAGCACGTTTGAGCACAGAGGAGGGAGTGTGTTTTTTTCTCTTTCTTTCAGACATGGTTCATGCCCTTTCTCATCAACCGCGGTGAATTCTAAACGATGCGTAAGTTATAACCTTCAAAAAAACGAACCATCATTTCGTGTTGGGGGAGAAATTTTCGCGTAAACCATTATAGCAATGACAAAACGTAGAAATGTTTAATGATCTGCTAATGTGTATATTGCGTATTATAAGCGCCGAACATTCTGCGATTTTGCCCCCATACGTACATCCGGTGAATTCGACACACGCATCGCGTGCTCCTCTATAATATTTGCATAATGGCTTAACGGGCATAAATCTTATGAGACGTACAACAATCAGTAAAAATGAAATTCGTCAAGAACATATTCTTTTACGGTTTTCAATCAGAGCTCTTGACAAATATTTTCATTCGCTTCAAGGTGATTCTCCATCCTTTGTCAATGTAACGTAGCAAAAATGAAAGTTGGATACATAAGCCGCCTGATGAAAAATCTAGGAGGGCCAAGAGAAGCAAGAAGAAGGATCACGATGAGCCCCGCCTTGTACACCAGTAGGGACCGACTCCATGAAGATATCCTACCAACGGAGAGAGATGGTCAAGATCCAAAGAAAAGCTGTAAGTTGAGCAGGCAACACGTTCGCACTATAACAACCTTATTTGAAGAAGAGGTGAGGAGAGGTGAGCGGAACCTCCAAGAGACCAGAGACCAGAGGAGATGAAGCCTTGACTCCAAGTAGCCTGGTAGCCACCATGACTTGGAACCAGGTGTCTGATTTTGCAGCCACAGTTATGAGAAAGAAGATGGACCTGGAATGGAACAGGCAAATGCAGAACCAGGCAGTGGCCTACTCGACATCTGTGTACCATCCCATACAGATATGCAGGAAGAGGCGGCAGATTAACTGAGCCTGAAAGAAGAAGAAGCGACTCCAACAGCAATCTAATACAAGTTGTTGATGGGTGTTCCAAAGTTTTGCGAGTTCGGAGGCATTCAAGCAGAGGAAGGGGTTCGCCAAGGAGAAGTTACACCTGGAAGGGTCGATTCCGGCGCTGAAGGAAACAAAAAAGGCGGCGCTGCATGTGCGACAAAGTGAGGCGATTCTCTGTCCCCTTTGGGTGCTATTCAAAGTTTCAAATTATTCCTCTAAATGCTCGTAGTTTTTGCTCGTAACTACGTCCACTTTATGCTTTTGGCAGTACAAATTGATAGATTTGGATCCGATGCCAAAGCGAAGACAATCTCCATTTCTCTTCAGTTCCTCGTGAGAGGAAAGTACAAACAAACGATGAATATGCATGCTAACGGAACGATTTCAATTATATCAGCGGTTTTGATTGACATTACAAACTCACTCGAATTACGACAAAAACTTGTTCAACCATACAAGAAAGTGATGTGAGACGAAAAATTAGGGACTTCATCTCATTCCGTCGATTTGCGCGTATATGAAAGGGGTCACAGTGTGAATTATACGTAATTTTACAACTACCGCCACGCAACAACAACAACAACGTGAAACAATAAAAGAGAGAGGGATATAAACGATTGCACAATTGCTTACTGGCGCGATTGCATTAGTCACTTCTTACACAAATAGGCTGGCCGATATTTTAGCCAGGTCGCATTATTATCCTACATAAAATAAAGAGGCGTATCCGCGAAAGTATAACGCGATAAACGTTTCGTTTTTTTTTACATAATCTAACATCGAGCTGCGAGCTGCGACCGTCAGCCGAACCGGGCGCGTTTCTAAATACCCGCCGAATATTATAAACAATGGAGCGAAATCGGGGAAACCATTTGGCCCCGATATATTCTTCGCTCGTCGTTTTCACTCCTCTAATAACACTCGAACGCAGCCGCCACTTCCTAGATTTCACTTTTCAAGTTCGATTACAGAAACGAAACGTTTGAAAGTTGTACTCGACTACGTTCATTCGATAAACGATAAAGACAGTCTATTCTTCTTCGGCTTGCCCCCTATTTGTCCGCTACATCTGTACAAAAATTGATCTCCACATACACCTCCCTTTCTCTTCGTCATTAAACGTTTGACGCGGTTCGTTTACTCTCTTTCTCTTTTGAACGACATTACGTAAATTTGTACGAAGTATACTCAACGAGAAGGCGAGAGGGATGGAGAGAGTGTCATAAAGAGAAAAGAAGAAGCCTTAAACAATTTCTTTGTTATACAATTGCTATCGTTCGTTCAATTGGTTAATTGCCCCGTTTTATAATGTCGTTGGCGAGACATATACGAGTTTGAATAAAGTATAGCACCGTATTTACGATCGGAGACGGCGATACGAAAAATTATTCGATTTTGTTTTGAAAATCTAACGACATTCTCGCTATCGCGAGATTCAATTTGGCTGGCCACTCGAGTAGAGAGAAATTTTTCAGCGTGTGGCCGCGATGTTGTAACAGGTATACCTATAGGCTCTATATTTACCGTGCTAGTTCAGTAATATATCTCGAGTCTCTCTTCTCCACAGCTCCAGTTGCGTAACGTGCTAGATTTCGAAGCGAGCGTCCATCTCTATTTCCCCTCGAATGAAAGTTTCTCACTATACAGGACACTCCCTCCCTTCATTCACTTTACTTCATTAATGAAATATATCAATACACGATTTCTATTCGTCTAAAAGGTAGACGAACGAAGACGATGCCGGTGCATCGAGAACGTAACGCATTCGAGTGGTTTCGTGGTACAGTATGTGGAGAAGCGCAAATCGTCGCTCGCTGATTATGTACGATGAAGAAATGACGGTGAAAGTAGGACCAAAAGATTTCAATATAAATATTTATTACGCCCGTAATGCTTATTATACTACATGCAATACTTTTTTTTTTTTTTTCCTAGACATACAGTTCGACGTAAGTAGAACTACTCACACATACACAGAATGAACAATGACGTGTAAATAACTTTAATAATGCGCACCCAGAAATAGGGTCGACCTCTCAACTAGTAAGTACCTTATAACTGACCGCGTGTTGTGTAACTTTCGGTAACGAACTCTTATTTGAGAACGCACCAGTATAACCGTAATGTTCGCCAAGCGAATTGAGAACTCGATACACGTGTGTCGCCAATACATATAATAACATACTCGTGTATACGTGTGTACCAAATTCGTATCATTCGTAAGACTGTCGCCAACAACACGCAGAATTACAAAATACCCGAAGCGCTACGAGACGATTTATACAAGTATGAAGGTTTGAGAAAAAAATCCCAGTCTGAACTTTTTTGTACATCAGTTTTGAGAAAGCTCGCACGTTTCTATCGCCCTGCTCTTCGCGGGAGAAGTCTAATGATTTTTTCATATCTTACAACACAGCACTGGAAACGACCGTTTGGTACTTCGGATTCTTATGCTGCCGTTGGATAATTTCTTGGACTCTGTTTGCCGTTCTCCGCTAGCAAAAAAGTTCCAAAATCTGTCAGGTTTCCTTGAGCAAAGGCAGTGCAAGAGAAATAGTGCACTAGGAACTGGAATGAATTCCATACTCATATTCTTGAGTGAATTTACGCAGTTTTTCCAGAACAATTTTGCACTGTCTAATAATTTACACCTCGAACTCATACATATTGATCATATCGGTTCAATAACGTCCTCCATTCATGATTGACCGTTGAAACAAAAGGGTACAGGGGAAAGAGGGGGCATGTCCAAAAGAAACCATCTGGAAAACCGGATCTCTTGCATTCTTTAGAAGAAGCCATTTCTCCAGTTCGTTTTCATTGGACATTCCCCCTGATTCTCCTGTACCCTTCTCATTTACTATTCCATCTCATCTTCCCGATGATGACCAACGATATTACTTATTATTTCCTCATTTTTCATTCACCTCTACCTTCCTGAGCAATATTCGAACACGATGTGGTTCAACCTTGTAACTGAGAATTCCTCGCTTTCCAACACAATTTCCGACTCTTTACCCACTTCAGTTGATATATTCACTAGTTGGTACGAGTTCCTGGACTTACAATCCCATTAGAAAAACACTTACTTTCCTGTCTTAAGAGATCATCCTCTCTTGCCTCAATCATTCCCATCTTTTTCTGGGCCAATTGGCGTCCTCTCCGATTACAACCTATCAATGCCACTTACGCTTTGAAAATGTCCTCTCTTACTCTGATCTCCCATGCCTTCGTATATATCTGCTCCAGTAACAAACTCTCTCAATATCTTGCGCTCAAGATCTTTGCGACCATGGGACCAGTACCGCCAGATCTATGGATTTTGTTCCACGAAATAGTTCTTTGGATTTTGCGTAAAATGTGGATTTCTCGTGTTCAAGGGAAAAGTACCACAGTCGCTCGTATGAGAGACACTTTTCTCCGGGTCGTTATAGCCTGACGCCGCAGTCCACTACAACATTGAGTCGATCAAGGGAAAAGTAGCTAGATTACTTCTGTAAGAGATACCTTTCTCCTGATCGTTATCGATAGATCGGTAGAATTCTGTTTTCAAGGGTAGAAAAAATGGCGAATATGGATTTTTGAAAATATCATCTGGCAGCACTGCATGGGACTCCCCGAACCCAGCCTCAATGTCGGCAAATTCTACAGAGAATTTTGGTTGTTGGCAAATTCGATGGTTATTAGTTGGTAAGAGGTCCTTCCACCTTGCAAGAACCCTGCCTACGCTCCACCTTTCACTAACGCTTACGATAATTCCTCCTGGGGGTCATTTTATTCGATGGTGAATCAAAAAAACAGATCAGCAACACCATCCATTTGTTCAGACATATTTCTTGTCTTTGCATTGACCTCTCCTCTCTCCTGCAACAACTCCCAAACGGGCGGGCGCGTGTGCATGCGTGCAGATGACTGTGGGAGCTTTCCGTTTGCGAGTACATTCTTCTTTATACTAAATCTAGGCCTTCACAATCCTTTACACTAAATCCCTTTTCTTCATTTATAGAAAAAATATTACGTCATCAGTCGTGGCCTGGAGGACCCTTTTAACTATGACGTCATTAGCCGTGAACCTGAGATCCTCAAACTAGGGCTTTATCAACTAGTGACATCATCAACCGTTTCTGAGATTCGAGAGTTAAATTACGCTGGTGACGTCACGAAATTGTATCCATTAGAGAATTCAAAGTTTGTGAAGATCCCCCCCCCCCATAGACACATAAAGGCATGATCTTTGTTTCTTTGGCTCCTGTCATTGTTTTAGAGCAAAACACCTCAAAAAGCTTCTTTTAAAATACCTCAACGACTCAAGTAATAACAAATCGAACAAGAAAAAACTCCACTTCCAGCACAGGATGCAAGCAATACAACCGTGCTACAACGAAATCCTTGAAGCACAAATTCCTTTTCTCCCTGGCACTTTAGTCCGCACCACAAGGACAGAATCAAAACTGCGCACTACTCGTCCTTTTCGAATACCATTGCTGAATTACTACATTACCAGATTCGTTGTACATTTTCTAATTCGTGATGAATCAAGCGACCATCGAAACTTACCTGCAACATAAGAGAAAAAATAAACGTAAGTTAACAAAGAATGATAAGTATTCAAGTATTTATTAGAAATATATTCAGGTTTTCATCTCCACTGACAAGTTGAAAATACACGAATAGAACGTCGAAAAGATGTACGCATTTTCAAGATTCAGGTAGCGAGTTTTGAGTTGTAGTAATCGGTCAGACAGAACATGTCTGTCGTCCATGAATAGAATACGTCAACATTCATACTTCCTCTTGCAGCACGTCTTCTTTCATACGCGATCCATACTTCAGAACAAAATCATCGATTCGCCCCCATTTTATCCTTCTGAACACAAACTCACCTACCATTACATTACGAACTGGAGATCTACGTGACTGCTGATACTTAGGGGCAGTCTTAGGCAATAGCACGAGTCAAAATGAAACTCTCAATTCCAATTAGTTCATTCCTAGCTTCTACAAGTAAACTAGACAACTTTTTTACTCAAGATTCTCAACATGAGCAGTACAAAGAGATGAAGATAGAGGAAAGAATGATCTGTAAAATGAAGAGAAGTGACATTTTACAAATGTTCACCTTTTCATGGAATTTTCCAATGACGAATATTCAGTTGAACAAATGCGATCATCAATTTTTCTATCTCGCACAAACTTGGTCCGAACTGAGTATTCATATACAGTATAATCCTACGAGCAATTTATACAAAAATAAAACTGATCGAATGAATAAGCAATTAGGAAATCATCGTTCCAGTGAAAAATATCGAATGTGACACATCTACGCACGTTCTTAAATGGTTATGTAACAAAACAATTTCAGATTCAGGCTTTTGAAGCACGTGTTTATGTAAACCACCCACGCTATCCGGCGTTCGTCAATTACGTCATCAACTTTATAAAAAAGCACAACTCTCTCTTTCTCTCCCAATTTTCGCAAATTATTATACATCATCAGGGTGTGTAGAGAGCAGAACGATTTTTCCATGATTTTCAACTTCTCATTAATTCGTTCACAAAATATCGACCAACCTTCGCGGATTATAATGTACACGTTTTTACATCCTATGAATCCTTCGAAAGTAAAAATTTTGCGATGATGAGGTATTATCATGACGCTATATATTTTCCCCATCGACCATACTATCCAAACAGTATATCTATCTGTTCGGATCGTAAAATTAAACTTTTGCAGACGAACCGAAAATAAAAACCAAGGTTGAAACTATAAATTTCGCTGTGTACGCGAAGAGGAGAAAAAAAAACTGACGCGTGTTCAGTACTCGATGATGTTGAAAACATGCACACAATAGATAATTTTTAAAGAACTTTCATCTCGTCTTCAGCGAGATGGTATAGACTAAATACACGTGCGGGGTAGATCGTTTCTCGGAGACGCTAAAGGTCCTCAAATTCTAAATCGCATTCACGCGTACTGCATGCAATATAAAGATTAAAAGAAACATTTCGGCGAAGATCGTGTATTATTTCGGTCCACCGTATAATATGTAACTCGTGCGAGTTTTCGAAAAACGAGAAAATTTTTCTAATAATTTAGCAGGCACAGTTCTAAGTCTTTAATCCAAGAGGGCCCACATGCGGTGTATACGCGAACGGAGATCAGGTATGCAATAAGCACTGTTGAATAATACGAAGCGATCCAGCTGAAATTGTCCTTGAGTTACCTTTCATTATGAGAGGCCGTTTCGAATTCGGATTGATCTTTCGATAAACACAGATTGGACTTCATACGGATCAGAGGCAATGTTTCAGACTGTCTTCATTCATTCTCAAATAGGCGATTGGGCTATCAATTGAAAACTAAGTTGATTTCGTCTCCTATGGTTGTATAAACTGAGTATGAAAGTTCAATCCAGAGGAGAAAAACGCGAGTTCGTAAAGTTCCCCCGCGATAGTATGAAGAGGTTGGCGAACTTTCAAAAAGGGGACCTTCCTCTCTCAAAATGGAGAGAAAAAAATTCAAGTCTCTCTGCCTAGATAGGGCCTCTCTAAATTACCGAAGCGACTTACTTCCTTTACTTTAGATATTGCTTTGCTCTCGATGAGGACAGACGTCTCTGAGGCTATGAAGCAACATTCGAATACACGATATCGTCGCTCAGTATACGTACGTACTGTTGTACATCCGCTAACTTCGATATCAGAGCGAACTCCGCTGCTCGACGCATGCTGCGAATATTGCCGTACAAAAAAAACAACGTCGTATAGACGTAGACGAGTTGCGGACTGGAAGGGGAAACAGCATACCCATGTAATCGGCAAGGTCACGATCAAGGCAGA
This sequence comes from Aspidiotus destructor, assembly GCA_035079395.1. Lineage (NCBI taxonomy): Eukaryota > Metazoa > Arthropoda > Insecta > Hemiptera > Diaspididae > Aspidiotus > Aspidiotus destructor. Next base: position 12,436,968 of record JAVHKZ010000007.1, read on the forward strand.
CGTACAGATCGCGTGCAGCAACAGTGTAATATTCAAGTACTAAAGAACACACCATATGTACGCAGTAAATACACACACACACTTTTACACACATTAATGTATATCATCTTGATTCATGAACGTGTATGCGTCATACCGCCATCAAATGTAATAATCGCACACGTATAAATATATAGATGTACATGCCAGAATACCGCGAGCACTCGAGTATGAATAATAAAGATCTAGGAGGAGAAAAAAAAAGTCCACACCGTTAGGATTATCAATGTTATTTTAACGTCTTGATTCTAGACGCCATCAGTTCATTCAACCTCAAAAACAACAGCGGAAGTAAACGCATGAGTACCGAATGCGTCCAACTTCAGCATCTTCGTCGTTCTCAGAAACTGCATACTAGCACTTCTGAATGTCATTCAGAAGCAGATCAAGGAACAATGAATTTATGACTTTGAAATAAGACACACTAAAGTAAATTAGGCTTATTTGCGCCTTACTATAGGGACAAAAAATTCTTCCAATCATCACCCCCTCTCCGAAAGGTAACTACGTTGCTCGCGTAAACGAAAATCAGCTTGAGATGAAAAATAAATTTTCGAAACTGCTAAAGTCGAAACGACGGTGGTAATGAAAAATGAAGATGAAGACGAGCCAAAATAAGAAAGCACGAGGATAGCGACAAGGTTAATCGTGCCATTTTGTCTTGTATTTAAGGCGAACCGCCTTCATTTCTCCACCTCTCTGCCGACACGATCGCGCATCCGTGCCCGAACTCAATATTATTTCAAACATCAAAATTAGGCGATTACTGCGTATTTACGGTAAGGTGCGAAAAAGGGACCATTATTTAGCAACTGATTATCGTCGCACACTGAATGCGATTCGGTGTGTAGTTGAATGGCAACATTAATCAGGAGCAGGTTAAATCTTCAAACGAAATGTGCGCTCGTACATACACTTTAAAGAGGGGAGGGGGAAATATCGTCCAAGGGTCAGTTCGACGTCACTAATCTATCAATTTTGACGGGAGAAGGACAATCACATGAAAAGGAAAAGCTTCTATGTCCCTATCCTCCCCCCTTTATCTCAGGCTTTCGCATCTTGAGTGATATCATTTTTTCCACATTTAGTTTAGTTTAGTTCAAGTGCCGTTTTCCTACTGAACTTCAAAATTTGGAGGACTGGAGAAATGCAGCCCTCTTATCTTTGAAATTCGATCAGAAATGTTAGTCATAGTTCACATTTTGCTCAATTTTGTTTAGAGAACGTGGCTTTTGTTCAGTCAACATTTTCATGCCATGTACTTTGAACACTTCGGAGCCCAAAAAAATGAACACTCTTACAGTGTTGCAAGATCTCTCGATTTTGATCTTTACAAAAGATACGAAATTTTCCACGGATTTCGCGAAAATACGCTCGAGGGAAAAGCATCTTAGTCACTCCTATGAAACATACTTTTCTCTTAGTCTTTGAAGGCTGATATCGCCGACTTCCGTTACGTTAAGGCGATCGAGGAAAAAGTACCTAAGTCACGAGTGTGAGAGGTACTGTTCACCTGATCGTTATTCTTAGATCTGTTTGCAAACATGCGACGGATACGGATTTTTGAGCACTTCAAACTTTCAATCAGAATCCATCCATCATTCTCCCACTATTCACATTTCATAAGGGGAAAGAGGGGGGAGGCTACAGGATTGAAATTCCCCTCTTGTTGAACAATCATATTTTCTTCCATTCAATTTTGAGTGTCTCTTCCCCCACTCCTCTCAATTGAATGGAATTCATTTCAAGGTCCCAGTGGATTAAATTAGTTGTGCTAAGTTTGTACTGGATTATGACGTCAAGTTTCAAGGAGAAACCTGTCCTACGGTCGATTCCTTCTTAGAAATTTTCGGCGTCCCGCCATGTGTCATCTGGTAAAAACTGACCTGCCCTAATGAAGGAGGTGGACTCGAGAAGTTTTTGTCTTTAGACTCTAAAACTGCATAATATGATAGGCACGTGTTCGATCGGACCGGTTAAACTAGCGGCAACTCGTGTTGTTACAGGCGATGGAGGGAGTGGTACCTAGAAGCTCGTAGATGTCAACTCCGGCTCCTCTACAATCTAAGCAGGCAAATATGCAGGAATTTTTGTTGTTCCGAGCAATCGAGGGAATGTTCCTAAAATGCTCGTTTTCTGTTCTGGAGGATCGGTGAGAGACCCTGGTTTGATGAATGCAAGCAAATGTATGGAACCCAAGTTGTACTTAGCGGTGGGAATGTTACCGAGTGGATCGTCGCCAGTAGTGGACTCGCACAGATTGGCTACAGCCCCTTCTTCAATCAGATCGGACAAATGCACCAAAGCTCCATTTCGGGCGTTGAAGACGCTCGTCTTTGGTTTTCCGGCGTAAACGAAATGATAGAACTTGAAAATTGAGTTATCAAAAACAAAATTGATCAAAGTGTGCAATTTTTCGTCAGCAAATTCGCTAAATATTATATTTGACGAGATGGGTGGGGGGTGGGGGGGTGGGGGAAAGAACATAGTATCGAAATATACAAGCAAGGAAGCGTTTCTGCGGTGTATGCGCACAACTTATACAGGTTGAATGGACATACAGCAGTCTTCTGGTGACTATCTCAATCAATATGAATTCTATCGCTAAAATGATGGTGACCATTTTCGTAGAGAACTTCATGATCTTCAATTTTAATAACATGTATTTCTACCGGAAATGAATACTTATGAAGATAAAATGTATTGCAGTGCAAAAAAAATCATGTTCCATGTCTGTCTGACCTCGTCAGCCTCATCAGGATGAATCTGAAATGGACGCAAATATTGGAAGAACGGGGAGGGGGTAAGCAGGGGCACGGAGCTCATTATTATACATCATCACTTCTGTTTTACGGAAAGTAACGGGTACAATTGATAAAGGAGTCCAGTATGAGTGTTGTTTTCTGAAGCTAAAAAGCTCTCGGACTTCTTTCACTCTGCTCGTTTCCCCATTTTTTGTTCAGTTTAGGTCTACCGGACTGTATATTCGACTAAATTCCTCCCAGGAACCTAGTACGAGCCAGAGTGGCTCCCGGGGCCAGAGTATAGCAGACGAAAATTCCAGCTTCGGGTTTCGACTTAATTCGGGTAGCTTAGTTTAGCTGATTTTCGGCTCAGTTCAGCTGATTTTTGGCTAATCAAAGTCATGTATCAGAAGAAATGATTAGGAGAATAGGGGCTTTGTTACACCAGTGAGAGATACTAGTGTGTCTCCAACTCTGGGGGAAATGAGAGATATTGCTGAAATTCTATGATACTTCATACTGCATTCTCAAAACGTTGGGAAAGCTAAGAAAAATAATTTGTCTCATTTCAGCTTTCAGCTAGCTGCAATACTTTGTCCGGGGCTTACTCGCTCCACCCGTTCCCTGCCATTCTCAGCTAAGTACAAGTCTAGTAGAAGCTTAGCTAGTATTCAAGGGGTAGTATACTTGAGGTAGTCTAGTGAATGCCTAGTGACCGACTAGCTCAAATCAGTAGCCTAGTTCAAAGTTGGTAGAACCCCATTCGAGCTCGGCTACTGTTGTACGCACGTGACTGAACGCACATTTAAAAGTTAGGGTGTGGAGGGGGCGCTCAAACCGCAGGGAAAGGGCGTTTTTCTAGAGAGTAGTCCTCAACAATCGCACCAAATTTCCAACTTCCTTCATCAATATACCTCCCGACTAAAAAAAGAATCTCAGAACCAACATTCAAACGAGTCAACCTACGTGTCAAAGAAAAGTTGCGAAAGAAAAATTCAGAAATGAAGGCCCGACACTAGCGCATGCGGCACACTTCAACTCTTTCTGAAGGCCACCCTAAAGAAATAAACGACACTACGGATCGCCAATAAGGTGATTAAAAGTTCATTAAAGAGCAATTATAGACACATCGCACTACATCTGCGAGGGTCAAGACACGACCCGAATAGTTTTGTACAAGATACAAGGGATTTCTACGAGTAAAAATGCGACTACATTCCACACAGAAACTTGAAATCTAACAACTATACTATACCACAATTCTCTTCATTTTATTATAGAGCACGTAAAATAAACGCCTTTCGCTTTACGTTCTTCACATCGAATCGTGATCTAAATTTCCGGGTAAGGCGTTCGTTAGTGTACGAAAAATACGGGGCACGGCGCATCTTTCTACATCACATTATTACGCAGAACCTAAAAAAGGCTATTCTAGTCATTTCGCGCGACGAACCTTGAAAAGAACAAATATGACATCCTTCTCGCGAAACACAAGTACCTTATCGTTATCTTATCGGGCGGCTGACGGGTGTACTTCACATTCCTACGCATTGCGGGCAATAAGAAATTCTTTCGACGGACCATTTCGCGAACAAAAATCGAAGGGTAGGTGGTCGAAAAACCTTCTTAAAAATTAATACACTTTATACAGCGAAATTCGTTGCCACTAGTTAAATCGATGACGTCATTACGTATTTCTCTAAATAAGGATCCCGGGACAAACGAGGTCATCTGAATTTTTTCGAGAACGTATTGTATTATCATAAAACATATATACACACACACTTCACTTCAGTCGACAGTCGATCGACCGATAAAAACCTTCATCCTGCTTAAGGGCTAACACGAACAATTCGATCGACCTATAGAACAGTCCCTGTACACACACCTACGTTCAGTTACCAACAACATACGTTACGAATAACACACTTTCACAAAATTCCTATTCCTCTATCATTATAACATTATATTGTTATTGCTGTACGAACCCCTCTCCTCATCCCTCGCTTATTTTTTTTTTAGTAATAAGTAAAAATTAGTTCAATTTTTCGTATCTCCGCTTTCTTCACGTACATCTAATCGACATCGGAGTTTCCTTCTCTCACTCTCGCGTTCATTTCTCCTCAACTTTGAATATATATAATATAAACCGTGTTATATACCGTGAATATATCTATACGTAGTGTATCATATATACGTGATTATTTTCATAACTAGGTCGACCTATCTATTCCGAGGACTCTCCGAATGAAAATAGGTTACACCGTATGTATACACAAGGATGGATAGACGTCGACAAACGGCGGCGCTTACTCTACTTATCCAACTCGACACTAACACCGTGTGCGGAAAGAGGAGAAATACAACTTCGTGTACATTATTTAAACCCATACGCGAAACGGCCGTTCGATCGTGTCACCAAGCAATTCACCTGGATGTCGATTAATTAACTCCTTTTTGGTTACCTACTGACCCACACTACGTCGTGCACAGTCTACATTATCGCGAGTTATACAACAATATACACTACACACAGATAAGCGGCGATGCCAACGACCTACACAAAACTGGACGAAATAGACACGAATTAGATTTAAGATATAATAAGTTGACCGATAAAGAATCGTACCAGAAGACGATGACCTGTTCTTCTTTTATTTTAGATGAAGTATTTTGAGTAAGATAAAATAAGACGTTCAATCAACCCTGAACGGGTAACCTTCTACAAAAGGAAAAAAGATTTTTTCTATCACCCTAAAGTTACCATTGTTAGTGAGCAGCAGGTAAAAGAGAACAGACGGTCTAGCCATTCTTCAGATCTCTAATCTTCATCCAAGCCGAAAGACTAATGTACCTGCGAATTTTGGGTCTTTTTTGAAAGAAGGAAAAAAACTTTTTTCATTATACCTGCACTGACACAGGCAGGCAAACAAAGCCAGGATAACGACTAAGTAATATTTTTTCACATTACAAAGAAAGAAAAGATACCTAAAATTTTACCTCAATCACGATTTCGTTTTAGATGGGAAGGGTTGAACAGATTTCTATTCTACCTGATTATTCAGCAGAAAAGGGTTACCCTGGTAGTGAGAAAAAAATAAAAGTATTCTTCATTCTCTCACAAATCAGACAATTTTTATTTTTTGGTACGTTATGATAATACACATCACCACTTTCTTTTCCATTGAACCATATTTCGAAGTGAAAGATTTTCATTATATGCCTAACATAAAATCCAGCATCTTTACCCAATTTGCTTCAATCACAATACATTAAAAGTAATCTATACCCTACTTTCATGAACTATTACAAACTACACGCATTGTCATTTGGTTGAATTCATACAGGCACACTACCGTGAAAGTTCGCCTCCAATTCCTCTCAATAATTACAATGTCTACGCGAGGTGCACGAATGATGTTGACGCTTTTCAAATCACAGAACAGGAAAAACAAACTTCTAACAAGGTCGAAACAAACTGAAATAGTTCGTCGTGCTGAGGAAATTTACGTCGCGGAAATTCGAGACAACTCTATTGAAAAGAATTCTGTTCACGAGCTGAAAACTTTTCTACAACACGTCGCACCTGTAACATCAGTAAATCAGAATCCAGACTATCGAAAACTTGGCGTCACATATTGTTCGTCGAAATCGGAGACTTAGACTATACTAAAGACACCTAGAAACACTGTAGACTATACATTCGATCACCTTTCGAAAACGGACATTGGCTAGGAGCACCTAGCTCATTGATTATAAGATTCCAGGCACGTAAAATTCCAATAGAATCCTTTCGGTGATGGAATTATCAATCGAGGTGATTCTATTGCGTGGCTCGAGGATAAGGATGGCGCAATCTAGAGAACATGCTATATCCGCGCTTGCTATCGAAAACGGAACAGCCCCAATCTGCAGCTCTATCTTGCGCATGGATACTCTAATACTTCAGATGCTCTTTCTAGGAGAGAATCAACCCGAGATTTTTGGAGGTTCTCTCACAATAAGACGGAACATCAACATTACAAGTACCTCGTCGCACGATGCGTAAGGGAGGTCGGCTAATGTATTCATCAAGCACAATAAGTACTCGCACAACAAAACCTAAGGTACTGCCAATGCAGTAGGCATATAAAACAGCAATTGAGCTTAAGGAATGAGGTCCTGTAAAAAGTCATGCTAAACCTAATTCCATGAAGGACCACTTCTCACTAATTATACACCTAATCATTAACCCTCTGCATCTTGAGATGCACCCGAGCCATTGGTTAGGACGTCTATCTACTTTCTCAATAGAGGCAAAATTTTCCAAATCATCAATCGGTTGAATCGCGGACGAATCACTGATCGACGATTCATAAGATCCATATTAGGATCATTCATTTCCCCATTTTGAATCATTACCAAACGCTCATAGAATGAGTGTCAAATTTCTCTCAAAAGTTGAAAACAAGTATTCTGATTAAAATATCCTTCCACTTGTAAAGGATTTCATTTTCAGCCCATGTGATACGTAAGCCCACAAAAGAATACTTGTGGTGGTGATCGACAATCTACCAAGCCACGAACTCATATTATGCCTCAAAACTATGATCAACAACATTACTTTCATTCTATTCGATACGAAGAGCTACTAGAAGAAAACATTTGATAGGAAACTCAAAACGAACAATTTGCGAATCGAATACGGGAGTCAATCAAATAAGACAAAAAGGTAGTCATCAAATTACTAAGTAGGAATAACTACTTTGCCGAAAAAGTATTGAAATGTGAGCACTTACGACTAAACACGACAAAAATGAATCACAAAACGATGGCGATTGAACTTAGCTCCAAAGAACTGGCGTGACAGGCTGTGCCATTCTGGTGCCGTAGCGCACGAAAATGAAAAACATAAAAAAAGATTTGAACGCAGGTCAAATCGACCTCACAAATATATGTTTTTGTTCTTAGATATTGGAACAAACATTCATGAAAATCACATTCCTGAAGAAATACAAGGAAACCCGCATAATCACGTCACGGAACATCTTCAATTCAACACGAATCTACCACGACCAAATATCAAATTTTTGAGTCTTCACACTATCTCCTACCCTATGAAGTAATATCAGCACAACAGGTTACAGAGAAGATCGAAAGAAAATGAATTACAAGAATGTGGAAATCACGTCAAGAAAGAATCTAATAGTGACGAGGTTTAATCCATCTGACCCACTTCCTTCGAAATAGATCGAGAAAATACACACAGTCTCATTCAACCAACCTTCATTACCATGTTTTCATTCAGTTCCTCAAATTATAGCAGAATAATTTATGATGACGCCAATCCAAGAATTACGTAGATTTGTCCGTAAATTCCGATCGTTCTACCCCGTTGAAATGTTTGCGTAGGAGGGAAGGATACATTTTGTTAAGCGATTAGTCCTTCAAAATAACATCCACTAAGAGTCTCAACATTTTCTCACATAATTTGAAAAATGCAGTTTCCTCGACGAGAGAGAGAAATAGCCCTTCATTCGCGCCGGTAGGACGGCGGACGGTTACCTTAAATCGATTCGAATCATCGTTCGTTTCATTTGTCTTCTAAAAGTTGCTTCCTTCACAAGTTATTTCAAGATCACTCCATTCAAATAGGAAAATCGAGGGCGCTCTTGATTTCAATTTTGTTGTTGGCGACGCTCCTAACAGATTACCAGCCCAAATTGCGAAAAAAGTAATGGTTGGACGAACAAATTCAACTACACTTTCAACATGGAATTGAAAATAAAGCACCTGCCGAGTATCTGTTTTTTGACGATCCTACGCGAAAGATTCCACATTTTGAGAAAATACAAAAGCAGACCAATTTCACTAGAACATGGATTGACCCACACAATTGCCATCGACAATCGAGAAGATGTTATTTTAGTTATGTCTCTCTCATCAATCAACGTCATCGTCCATCTTCGCTCGTCCAATTACAAGTGATGACAAATTTGGGGTTACTCCTCCGTGTTCTCGACTGAATAGTGAATATTTCACAAATTTTACGTCTATCAATTTTCAATAATTTCTCCGTTCCTCGTTTAGAAATCCTAATTGTCAACAGAAACCCAAACTTGATCGAGTGGACTTCATGCGTACTTCTTTTAGAATTTGACTTTTTTTCGCCACATTGGTAGAAGAGGGCAGTACTTCATTACTATCAAGGAGAGCTCGTATTCGAATCATATGTCTCAACAGTATGGACAGAATATGGGATTGTTGGAATACCTCGCGAATAGACATTACCCATAGTTAGAGATAGAATTTTAGTACATTAGAAACACTGACAACATGCAATGAAAACGTGCAACAAAAATTAAGAATATGGAATAAAATTCTGAAAATATAGAAGATACTTGAATTGTCCTAATGAACTAAAATTCGGTCAGAATTGGCCACAAAATGACAGAAAACTACCAAAGTCGGACCTGTAAATGACCTGGATTGACCAAAATTATCCAGGAACTTTGAAAATCGAGCAGAACAGAACTCGGAATCGGAAAGAACAACAAAAATCAACCAGGAAATGGCCAAAATCGACCAAGCGTGTTCAAATTTTGTCCAAAAATAACAAAACATGACCTAAGACAGCCAAGACGCAACAAAAATTGACCGAAAAAGATCAAAACGGACCAACAGAGGACCAAAACCTAAGACCAAAATCCACCAAAAATATTCAAAATGACTGGAAACATATGTTTACGAGATATGTTTATGTACACCGTCATCTCTAGACCACCGTCATTGTATCTGCTATCGATCCTGACTAATACTGACTAATAGTCCTGATTCACAATGACAAATTCAGGACGACACGCTGTACAGCCTAAACACAACAAAAATTGACCAAAAAAGATCAAAACGGACCAAAAGAGTGAAAACCGAGCAAAACAACAAAACAACAACTCGGAATCAGAAAAAACAGCAAAAATCGACCAGGAAATGATCAAAATTGACCAAAGATACTCAAAATTGGTCCAAAAGTAACAAAAAATGACCTACAACAGCCAAAACACAACAAAAATTGACCAAAAAAGATCAAAACAGACCAACAGAGTGAAAATGGAGCAGAACAGAATTACAAACGACAACTTGGAATCAGAAAAAACAGAAAAAATCAACCAGGAAATGACCAAAATCGACCAAGGATATTCAAAATTGGTCCAAAAATAACAAAACATGACCTAAGACAGCCAAGACGCAACAAAAATTGACCAAAAAAGATCAAAACGGACCAACAGAGGACCAAAACCTAAGACCAAAATCCACCAAAAATATTCAAAATGACCAGAAATATATGTTTATGAGATATGTTTATGTAAACCGTCATCTCTAGACCACCGTCATTGTATCTGCAATCAATCCTGACTAATACTGACTAATAGTCCTGATTCACAATGACGAGTTTAGGACGACACGCTTTTACGTGTCGTGTTCAAATTTACCTGCATCAAATGTGTAGTGTGTAATGCTAGTCAGTTCTACAATAAACGTCTTGATACACGGTCATCCGGCCCGGAGGACCAATGTTTCTATTGTATTAAATAAACCAGAAATTGACAAAGAAATGACCAGAAAAATAACCACAAGCAAAATTTGAAGATGAGTGGATTGAGAGATTGAGAAACCAACGAAGTCGGAAGCCTCCATCAAATCCGCTCTCTTTGTGGAATTGTTACAATACCACTCTCCAAGGACTCACAATTGTACACGAACTTCAAGGTGCGGCGGTAAGTGGGAGGGGGGTGTATAAGGAATATGACCCCTAACCATCAAGAGAAGCTCAAATTATGGAATTTGCCTCCACTATTTTTAGCAAAGCAGGTAAGAGATAATTTGTTCTCGATAACTGACGAGGATTACTTCTTTCTTATTGAAGTTTGCAATTTCAAATTTCTAGCAACCTTTCATAGAACTCAAACTCAAGTAATGTTCAACACACTTATTAATGCCGCGGCGTCATCAGGAACCACTTCATCAATGAGGTCGTGAGGGAATCACCCGGAAAGCAAATAAGTAGTTCATAAAATTAGCACAATAACGCGAATTAATCAAGGATTTCCGACGTTATATTTAGAATCAGCATTGAAAATATAACATCTACAGAATCGAGACCATACTCATTCATCTGAAAATTAAATAAAAATTCGAATTCGTCAAGTATAGAGTTATCAAAAATTTGAGGTGGGCGAAAACGATTTTCATATAGGCGTCGCGGAAGGTTGCAAAAAATTTCGAAGAAAGACGTATACAACGAAAGGACAAGTAGAAATCAGTATAATAAAAATTCAACTTAACGGTGAAGAAATCGCGTCATGACGCACTCCCTTCTCAATTTCTCCAACATCTAACCTCGACCCTCCGCTCCACTGAGCTTTGAGGCATCACATAAACTAACGAAAATTTCATGACTGCCGCGCTTACCCAACTTTGACGCAGTACGTATATATAAAGGTCGACGTGAAAAACTATTCTTTGCCGCAAAGCCGAGGTCTCCCTTCTCTCTCTCACCATTTTTTATGGTCATCACCTCGCGCTTAATAATAAATCATAATACAGTATTCTGCCAAGTAAGCCTATTTTCGCAATCTTCCATTTAAACATTTCCCTAATTTTCGACAAAATAATACGGGCGAGGAAAGTGTGTATACGGACCGGAGCAAGCACTCGACAAACATTAAAACCTACCATTCTCCCATTTTATTCGCAGCATTTATATACACGTCGAATTCGTTCGTTCGGTACAAGGAAGACTACTTTTCCTCGAGAAATGAGTTCAGCAAGCTAAATAAATAAGTTAGGCTAAGTGAAATTGGTATATTGGTACGACGTCGAGAAAATGGAAATGCTGTACGAGGCATAATGACGTGCCGCCGCGCGTCTATACCGCGCATTGGGATAAGCGTAAGACCCGTACAAAAATGAGAAAAATTCAGTCGCAGATGAATGAAAGTGGCACGTAGAAACGGGAACAAGCGATGCAGACTAAACAGACGTACATACTGTAAGTAAATTCTCTCCTCTTTCACGTCCATCGATTTCACTACACTATTATCGTATGTTGTGTCAGTTAGAATGTGAAATTCGTATATCGTTTGGTCTGAATAATTAAAAAACACACGAGCAGCGTAAAAAAAAACGTCCTCTTATATCTTCGTACGACATGAATCTGAAATCAAATTGAACAAAAGAATACGAGAAGGGACGAGAAGGGTAAGAGAGAATAGTTTGAAAAAACGATCATCGATTGGAGGACACGAAAATATCGAAAAAAATATAATAAAAGGAGGAAGACCTTGGGATTTTAGACCTCCAGACAGATTCATCCAACGCAGTCAAGTACGCAGCCTCTGGTATGTATATACCTGAGTTTTGTAGTATAGGGAAACCAGTGCCGGTGCTGGTTCTTTCGTTCATCAAATACAAATAACATACATACATTATACACACATACACAAAAAGGCGGATGGAGGCTAGTCCATCTGTCGTATTTTCAATTCTTATGATATTTCTTCGTTTATACCGATGCGTCTCGAATTCATCGTTGAAAAGAGTTTCTTTTCGTGTACACCCGCTGGTCATGTGAGTATCAGCGAAAATACACGAGGAAAAAAAGACAATTTAGAAAAAAATTTTCAACCACGTCACCTTTCGTAGGGTACAAGCTCAAGGTTATACGAGTATACGAGAATTCAAATTTAATGAAAATTTTTACTCGTGTCGAGTACGGTCGACGAATGGATTTAAAAGATCTGAGCTTTGAAACTTCAAGCAAAACAATTACAAATTATGTGAAGTGGTCTATTCGACATTCTGGATCGCACACCTTCGAACAGTCGGCTGATTTTTTTTTTTCTTGTTCTTCTTCAACAAAACACACATACTCGTTATGTTCAACACGCTACAACTTTTAATAGAACTTGAATGGTTTTACTTCTCTCACTCTCGTGTTCACACGAACGCACACAAGCACACTCGTCTCTGTTTAATAATTTCAATGTCAAATACGTTGAGCACGTCATATGCCCTTTTCAAGGTATCTAACTAATATCAAGTGTATATATCGCTTACAAAATAATGTTACTTACACGTACAGTAGTTGTCTCAATGCTACAAGCAGAATTATTTCCTGGTTCCAAAACGTTAGCCTACCATTAATCTTTGTTTCTCTCGTCGAACGTACTGTACTTATGGTTATCGGTTCTTTTATTTTTTGAAATTTCAAAAAAAAAAAAAATCACCTTCATATTTTGATGGGATTTGACAGTTCGAGAACGTATTTCAATAAGAGAGCAAGAAATAAAGCAAAATTGGTTTATTTAGGATCACATCGCGGTATGATTACGAAGAGATTGGGAACACAAAAACCTCTAGAATCCACCTTGAGATTATTTACCCCTTTCGTCGACACAATAACAGGAAACTGAAGTAATGATTCTTACAGAAAAGTATGCAACTTGTTTGTGGCTACCGAAACATATACCCGAGAAATCTAGAGAATGGAACCTATTGGTTGCAAGTTTTAAGAAGCTTAGCTTCAGTTTTACTCGTTTGTTACAAATAGCACCTCATTAGTTGAGAAGTTGATGAGTCCAAGAAAAGTCGACAGCTAAATTGATGTGAGTAAACAATCAGCCACAAGAATAACCCATCTCCTTATGTTGTAGAACTTGCAACATTGACCAGTTAACGTCATTGACTGCAAAAGTCAGGGTATCTTCCGCCTCTCTATCCGTTACAATACTTTTTCATGCCGGAAACCTTACCTATACTTTGAAGGATATTTAACCTACATCCTCATGAAAACCACTTGACCTGAAGCGATCTTCGACTAAAACACGGAATGAAGACGTAGCTCACCTTGAGGAAGAGGAGAAGGAAGTGACCAATAGTGACATTATGAGAGCGTGACCTCATCATAAAAAGTCGAAAAAATTGTGACCACAGAGAAGTGCGGGAAGATAGCTAGCCTTCCTTAGTTTCAACTATAGAGAAGTAAAAGTAGAAGATAGTTGAACGGTTGCACGTAGTACGATCAATAATCACTCATTATCAGTTATAACAGAGTAAGTAAGAACATAACAAGTTACAAAACTCATGAATTGAACGCATATCGTAAGATTACCCTTATCATGAGTTGCAACGTTGATGTATAGAGGAACAAATGAACAAAACAAGTTACAAAACGCAATACTTCAAAAAATATTTTCGATACGCTGCCGACTTCTGAGCTGATAATGTTTCATCACTTTGAATCATCGTCATGAATGATACAGTGTTTCCTACTTGTATATTCCTCGTTCTCGCTTATTTCAAGGATTACTTAATGATTCTTCAATTTTCAAAGGACTACAAATGGGAATAAATGACCTCAATGACCTGCTGCACACTTGTATTCTGTGAGTCTGCTATCTTCAATGGAGACTGGCCAACGTTTCAAAACAATTTTGAATTTTTCTTTCTCCATCAAGACTCAAGCAACCAAATCAATTCCAAATTTCTCCCTCTATTCTTGAAGATCATTCTGCACACGTCTATCTTATACGAGGCTACAAAAATAATTGATTGCAATGAGTGTAACAAGTCAAAATCACTAATCTGTAAGATTTTAAGCCGGCGGTAGGTCTGAGTGAATATCGTGTGTTCCAAACAAACATTCAAAACTCAGGTAAATCGTTCATGATAATTTGGTCATACATGCTTGATTTGCCAGAGAATCTGAGCGAGACATGAGTGCTACAGATCAACATTCTGTAACTCGATGATCTTTACAATGTTAAGGAAAATCATTCCCTTCATTCACAGGCTGACCACTCGGTAATTCTATTTAGAAAGTTACTCAAGTGACCAGAAGCCGCGAGAAAGGTACATAAATTCTAACAAAAATGTAATGCACTGTTTTTCAGTCATGAAAATTAAATTGAAAGATGGTTTTACTTCCTAGTTTCTGCGTTAGCATATGTTTTGCTCTAATTAAAATGTAAGATATTACCATGCATTACGACAGAAAACGTGCTCGGAATTTCTGCATTTTAATTGAACCTCTCAGAGTTGCATGGATTGGGCTGGTAAACGCGGAAAGAGGTAATTGTAATCACATACTGCTGTATTCAAGGTATCATCGCATGAAGGTATCACAACAAAAGAAAAAGATAAGACAGCTAGTTAGCCTACAGCTCACAGCAGCTTATTCAATCAAAATCATTCATGTCTGCCTCAATTCATATACGAACGATCGAAGGAGCCCATGAAGACCGAGCTAATGAGAACTGAAATCAACCACAAAATACTTCGATCGAAATCGCAATAGGTCGCGCAAAACTACCATAGGTTCAAAAGTGCTTCCCCACTATTCATCGCGTACCATCAGCCGAGTATGTGTCAAAATTGCAGAGACGTAGCCAGGGAGGAAGGAGGAAGCGTGGCGATATTACCCCTCTCTTCATGGTTTGACAACATTACAGGCAGTCTGCAAATTCGCCCACAAAATTGAATCTGCGAATGAATTGGAAAATTTAGCGTTTGTCTTCAGTCGGCAATTCAATACATTCCTGTTCCTCTGTGAGATGCTCTCGTCACGCCTCTGCAGGACTGGTCGTGTAAATGTAGCTGAGATCTACAAATTAACATACTGTTTTCGATAAGGGAAATAATATTATTCTTACCACCTTTGCGACAAATGCAAGCATTATTCTTACAGCCTTTCGTACAATTACAAAAAATTACAGTTCTGCAGAGGCGTGTTCTTCCAATTTTGGTCAAACTTGTCTTAATGCAAGTGAAATGGCGGTGCACGAAGACTCTGACGAAGATGTAGAGGTGCAAACGTAGATAGAAAAAGATTATGTTTCATGTCTGCTGTTCTTTTGCGAGGTTCTCACTCATTTGTTTTCATTGTTAACCTGGTTTGCTTTATAATTATTTGAGTGGCTCACGTGTTAGGTCTGAAGGCCATTTTTGTATCAGTAAGGGTATTTCAAGCAAATAGCTTTTGACTATCCCACTTCTGAAGTAAATCACAACATCAGAATAGAGGCTTCAAGAGGTCTTCACTGTTCTGTATCATACAACATAATTACAATCGTATCGAACGTACGGAGGTATACTAAAGATAATACAGATTGCTATAAGCATATCAATTTTCTCTCGAAGATGCTGTATATTCCATTTACATATGTCTAGTTTAGGACTGGTAAAATCCTAGCATAACTCGCAAACTCGCAAAATTTCAAATTAGGGGTCAGGTAGGGTAAGATCAGAGTAAAGACATGAAACATGTCAAAAAGAAATTCTTAGTCGTGTTTTACAAAACAGGTCTCTTTCTGCGCTGAAAAATTGTCCGCTGTGCAAGTGAGTGAATGTCAAACGAGAAGTATTCAGTAACAAATTACAAGATCTTGATACTTCTATTTATTTCTTCATAGGGTCATTTATGTTTCATCGACACCTCAGAATGGTTCAGCCCATTTTCCCTGCCCAGTAAAATTTGTCTGGGGGGGAGGGGGGGTCTGAAAATTTTCAAAGACGAAGTACGACTTGGAGAAAAGTTTACTGTAATTTATTAATTTCAGACTTGACAAACGTGTGTCCCAATGCATGCCGCTGGAGGGGGGGGGGGGGGGGGAGAGATCCGGACCTGAGCTCCCCTTCTAATTACGCCACTGTCCCTGTCTGACTGGAATCGCTGAAAAATATACATCCCCAACATAGGCGCACGTTGTGTTTAGAAGTCAGTGAATTGGTTAACATTATCGTATGGAATACGTAGTACATGAGTGCATTTGCGTGTATTTGATAACTTTTTAGGCTAACTATTGGTCCTAGGCTAGATGTTGACTACACTATTTGATAGGAAATTTTGTGAGGAATAATTTTTGTCAGATGTATTTTTTCTCTACAATGCGAATTTAGCGAGATTTTCACAAAAAACTTTTTTTTTTTGGGAGTTGAAACCCCCATAAGTGGAAAAGCTCCAGGGGGACAAGGTGGGATTTTTGGTATGTTGTTTCAGACATCATTCTCTACAACTTTCAGCAATCATACCTTGGCTAGGCCACTTTGTTTTTTTTTTCTTGGGTATTGCCGTAATTTGCCTAGACTATATCTATAGAAATCATTTCGTGAGGTGGACTACAGAAGATACGGAATGAGTTCAACAGGAAGCTAAGTCTAGACTTCACAATTCGTTCACATCATTATTGTTTTTCATGCGAGTGCGATAGATTCGATAATTCCCGACAGAGGCCTCTTTCGATGGAAACTTACACTTCGTATTCAAGATGAAAATTTATAGGAACTCTGCTTACTTTTATCATGGTGTATATGAGATTGGATTCGCGAAATTCACATTACTCATTCATGATTTCTTCATAATCACACAACTTCACAATATTTATTCTGAGTAATCATGCGCGTAACTCCACGCAAGAAATTTTGCGAAGAAAACTTTCGAGGAAAATAAGTTGGGTAACTTCGAATGCCATGAATTTTTTTCCAGCTTGACCACTAATCAATATACACGACGTTTTTATGACTTCCGCACCGGTAGACAACCCTTACCAGATATCAAAAGCTAAGCGTACTTTTTTTCTGGTCTTCTCAATGACGATACCGTGAAACCTCTCGAACGAGAAAATGAACGACGTAAATTTGCAACAAAGAACTCAATCATTGGCAGAGTTTTTTTTTTTTAAATCTATAAGAGGATGAAGCCATTCAACGATCGGACTGTATTCACCTTTTTCCTCGTATCTTTTTTCATAAATCTGCATAATATTACCAAATCCGAGGTTATAAGTTCATTGAATTTGAAAAAAAACCGCACACCTTTGCTCCGCAATTTTTCCGCGGAATGATTAATTCACAAATCGCATTCGAACGAATTTTTTTCTTCTTTCTTTCAACGTATTAGCAGTCAAAGGAGCGGCACCATAAACTTTTCAGCGAGGGATTATTATAATGAAAGAGCAGAGAGTGGAACAACCAGAGAGCATTAGGTGGATAAATTCACCTCTCATGGCGATATTCTATCAATTAGAAAAACTAATAACCATAGTCCAAACAAAATTAAGAAACCTCGGTTGATCCGCCGCAATAATTTCTGACCAAGCTTTATATTCAAAGGATGAAACTTTCTCAAACCGTAGCAAATTAATGAAATTCACATCCGAACTCTTTTACATTGTTATAACAGCCGAACCTTGACCCCAAGACGCTTTTTCAAATAGTCCAAAACGGGGCACCAATAAATGATTTAACGACGAGAAACCATCACTACATCTGTACGATCGATTTATTCTGCATCTTTTCTCATATCCACCTATTCTCGTCTCTCGGTATAGCCTCACATTACTTTATATACCATTTGACATTCTCGTTATCCTTAAACACAATTCGGTCATACACATGTTAGGTTAGGTTACACATCGGTCGGGGTTACACGCCGAATACGTTTAATTGGCCTATAAACAATTATAATAATGTTAAGTCGGTCGTTCGCGAACGTTATCATACTTCAAGGTTCCGTATGTAGGATAAGAGAAACGTACAACTCGAAGAAGGTAGTCGCTCTACGACCTGACTACACTGATTTGAATCATTGTGAATCTTGGTTGTATAATTATTCTCAACCATCATCGTCAAGTATGAATATTGTTCAGTGCTCAACCCACCCTTCGTAAATGTCACAAATACGCAAAGCTACAAAGAATTTTCTCTTTCATACTTTCACAACGTCGTTTCTTGAAAGGACAGAAGAAAAAAACGAGTATAATTGGCAACATTGGCAATAACGTAGGTGGCATTGAAGAGTAGTTGAATTTACCGTCTCGAGTGAATCGAAATCGTCACTGACTAGGCTGAATAGTGAGTAAAGTTGTACACCGCTGCGATATCTGACTCAAGGAAATGCGTTCGCCGCTAGTATTTATGCTCATTATTCACACCCATATAATGTCAAAGATCATCATCACGGTCGATAGGACGAGCTTCCGATTTCGCTTTTACACCCGATATGGAACGATGAGGTTTGTCTAAAATTAAAATTCACACAAGGGTAACGAAAATGAACGTCCATCGCGAGATAGATTCGAGAAGAGGACGATGTCGTGGACGACCTTACGAGATTTTGACTAACTTCCGCACACGACAATGAATCGTAATGTTACAAAGTCAACCTATTATAAATACGTAAACAAAAATCTAATTTTTAGAACGTGAGAAGAAAATTAAGAATTGGAAAATGAAAATCCGGGACTTTCGGGGACCTTGAGACCGTTTTCCCCCTCCACGGCACATTGGAAATTACATCAAGCTTGTATAAAATTTCTTATTTTTTTCGGATTGAATTCAATCCGGATTTTCAGGAGAATTCGGGACTTTACCAAGGTTTCCCGGGGCCCGAACATTCTGAAAGTGTTACAAATAGTAAAAAGAGGTTCACTGTATCCAAGAATGTAAGCTAGACCTAAGTCGAGAGTACAAAATTGTTCTACCAGAAGAGGAATACACAATCTCTAATCACACTCCATTCGCGTTTATTGAGAATAATCTTTCATTCCACAAAGTATGAGTAGAAATTATCACTCGATAAAATACACGACCTACGTTCAATATCTCAACTAATCTCCTATCAGAGCGTTCGATGTCGCCCGCAGGCAATTTTATCGTAGTTTCAACTTCTTATCATGAAATACGATCGACCACGAAGAAAGTGAATCACTTCGCGTAGAAATTACCGATAACGTTGACGGTATCAATTTCGTAACAAGGAGAGGCACAATTTTAGAAATACAAGCTCAGCGATGGAGAAATGAACTTCTCGCGAAACTCGACGATCAAGTAACAATTCTATCTAAAGATAATGAACCAAAGATAGTTGTGAAAACTTTTATCTTGCCTGGCTGCAAAAGAGAAGAAATTCTGTGAGAGTTATTCGAATATGCCGAATGACTCAGACCGAAATAGGCTCCGATTAATAGGATGGTGAAACTCGATAACCTCTATGCAAGCGTATTTACCATAACTTTGAGAATTGCAATATTACACGAGTGAGACATCGATAAACAAAAATGAGAAGTCTCAATTACCATGCTATAGTCATCATTCCATCGCTCACCTCATTTAGTCATAACTTCAGTTCATTCTTTATAAATACTCAACTTTTCGTCATCATTCATTCATCGACTCACTCTTGCAATTCAATTCTCCGAACCAAATGTTTTCACACAAGCGAAAATAGCGAAATACTGGTTTAACCAAATATTGCAGGGTCTAGTGGGTTTCATTACTCCTTCGCTCGGAAATACAAAATCGAAGTGTTGACCATTCTTTTCCACGCTGAAAATAAGACCTTGGTTATTCTTTATCATTAAAAAATATAGAATTGAATGTTTTCAAATTCAGCTGAGAAAAGAATACATGAACATGTAAGGTCGCCTGCGTCAACGATAACTTTCCAACTGTGCAAACAAGAGCGGAAAATATGCGATGGAATTTATTGAAAAATATCCTGTGTTGTAACGCATTCTCGTCATTGTTACATAAACTGAATTTGATAAAGAATCTTAGATCCGGAGTAGTCTATACAAACATGCGATCATCCATTTAGATAGGCGAACTTTATTGTACACTATGCTAGGAAATTGCTTCCAAACTGTGGAGATAAGTTCGTGATTTTAGTGTGGATCTCAATTTAGTAAGGATGATCTTGCACGCTTACGACATGCGCACGAACTGTTTCTTCTTCTCAGTGGAGTTTGAACTTGGAGGTTTTTGTGGCTAATCCTTATCCATGTTGTATTTCATAGACCCACTCTCTCTCCTTCTATTCTTTACTACCGCAAACAACGTATCCGCTCGCCTCAAGTAATACAATTCAATGGAAACGAATTACAACAGCACACTGCTTGAAAATGCTAAGTGAATTCACGCAGTGAATCAGACGTCTAGCCTACTGGTATCTGTATTGCGGCCGACACTGCATGCTCACAAAAATCCTGCCAATGAACCCTTACTACAAAGATCAAGAATGTTATTCCATCTGGTCATTCACACAATTGAAATTCTTCAAGTCTCATCATCATTTATCATCCAGGACAGTCTTTTTCAACTCCAAATCTTCCAGTTTTCTTAATTTGGTGGCTTGAAACATTCAAGGTTTCGAAGATAAAGGTATATTAGGAGCAGCAGGACTCAAGATAGACTTTGACTGTTAACGTAGGTACATGATATGACTCAATAAAACTAACTTTTCTCTACTAGTCTAACTTTGTCAACGGAGTTTGGACGCTCAGGCATCGAACTCACTTCATCTCAAATCCTCTGAAAGTTGTAAGCACAAGCCTTCCACTTTCGATACCTGATATTTCTCATCCTCGATTGGTTCTCGACCAAATGGCTAACAATCATTTCTACAAATATATTCGGGGTATTACGGTTGACTTACGAGAGGCTGTCATCCATCAACCGATGACAAAAGCAGTTTTCTATAAGACAAATTATTCTCCCTATAATTTAATAATGATCTTTTGGAAAACATTCGTACGTACGCAACATGCATAAGGAGATAATCTAAGACTTTACTATCACGAGGCGAGGGAGGAAATTTTTCGTAAATCAGCGTATGGACTGAATCTACAATTTCAAGAAGAAGAAACCTTAGCAACATTGAGTCACCTCATTCTTCTTCATCGAGTAGGAAAGTATCGGATTCAATAAGATTCCTAAAGTGTTCACGCAATAAGACCACATTTCACTGTGCTTAGATTTACACATGTGTGCACGAACAGAACTTCAAACTTTACAACGTGGCCACCATACACACACAATGTTGCACACTATGAGATAACGTTAACATCGTACACAACACTCATGCAACAAAAATAAATACCAAGTCACATAGTTTACACGTACGCAATTGAAATACCCTTTTTTGACATAAAGCACGCCTGAACCAGCAGACCACTTTCTCACAAGTGGAATTTTATTCCATCCTAAAGGGGAAGCAATATTTGCTTTCGAAGCCTCAAAAATATTGAGAAATCTGCGAGAAATTAGCTTTATTGATAAACGGTTATTTTGTGTCACTCGATACGAAGAGGGAGGGTCGTAGTTTTAGCCACCTAGTACATAATGGATAAATGTAAGATCGTATCCCTAACTAAATACACAAAGAGAATTTTTTTTATTGATTTCCAAATCTCATCTTCGTTCTCCTCCACGAAATAGAAGCGTCGCCGTTCCTCTTCAAAGCACACAATAATGCTATATCTATCATTCTTTTACATCGTTCTTTCTTCCCTTCTATTTTCTCCATTACAACGTACGACGGAGAACACACTAAGCAGTTTCAAACTACTCCGTATAAGGGTGTAAATTACCATCATCCTGATCCCTTGCTTTGGCTATTAATATGGGGTAAAAAATAAAAGTGTCTCGAAAAACGGAAAGACACGACCGACCGGTTTATTCGCCGCAGACAACGACCCTTCTTTAAGGGATGGATAAAAAAGAAAACTGGGGTCTGAGAAGCTTTTTTCTCGCTACGTACACAAAAGATGTTCGGTTTATATCGTCGATAGGAACGTCTGTCTGGTCGTCGCCTATTTCTTCCCACCTGCGCTCGATCTAAAAATCAACTTATTACCAGTCAACCGTCCATAATAGGGATAATGATAATCGGAATTTGTTTGAAAAATTTCACGTACGTGAAAAAATTTCGAGACCGATTAGACGTTACGTTCAACAGCTGATACGTGTACACACGCGTTTCACAGGCCAACGCAGTGTTGCCAACACGAACGCCTCTCTCGTCATTACAATAATAATGAACAGCTGTTTTTGCAGTGTGCAACGACCTAACGCTGCTAAAATATGCTACATAATAACGAACTTTCGCGAGTCGTGTCAATTGTTTCCTTCATTAGGTGGTAATTAATTCGAAAACGGTCGATCGCAATAAGAGAAGACCGAAATATGAACCGCGTAGAGGAATTTGGTGAAACTCACGAAGATCACGCACGATTTTCACGAATTAGAAGTCATTAACTAACGAGCGATTACAAATTACTAATAATTAGACAAAATATCTCACCTAGCCAGAGCCATTCTAACGCATTCGTCGAATTTGAAACTTAAATGGGCTGGTAGTAGGTTTGCCACCGTGGAACCGTGATATACAACTGACACTCGAAAAAAATCAAAATAATTATGAAATAAAAAGGCAATTTACGTTGAAAACGTACGTTTTCAACACGTTACGGATATTCACAAACGCATCGATTAGTCGACATGAACGAGATAGCGAAATGAAAATCACAGAACTGCACGATCACACAAAATCGTATATGAAATTCGAAAAAAATCGAATCCTTAATCTTTACGTTCAATATTCGTAGAGAAGCGAACGAGAAAAAACTTAATTATTGAGTACCAAACGAAACTTAGGACGAAAGAGGAAGCACATGGGAATACGGACGCGAAAATATTATATCTATTTTCGAATCATAATATTCGGTAGAATTGAGTGGAAATCGGCGGTAAGACAAGACGATAAATATTAATAACGCTAAAAAGAACATACAGACATTATTATCGTTTTCCACATTTACTTTATTATTACTACGAACGAACGTAAAATAACGCTGTCGACTATTTAACGTTTTCGACAGAACTCCACACGAGCGCTGAATCACTTCGTTACCAGCACAGAAATCCGACTAGCTACCTGACATTGAAAAGGGAACAACCTCCAACTGAACGTAACACGGATAGCGCGGAAAACAATCGAATTAAAAAACTAAACGATACCGACTCCATTGCGCATTTGCGTACGCGCAATCTACCCCTTCCACGCGTTCCGCGCTAGAATGAGTACAACGCTGAGCGAGTGTGTGAGTGTGTGTGCGTGAAGATTTGAACCGATGAGCACCCAATTATAAGAGACGCGCCGGAAAATTACGTTCGCTTTGACGCGCGATATCAAGGCTTCGCTCATTTATCTATTCCTCCTCTACGTACGTCCGTATCTCATTAATGCCCGGAATACGATTACGAGATAATTAAACCCTATAATTTCGAGCCGGTCAATACGAAAACTTCTCGAAGAAGGATAACATATTCAGAAAATATGGTTTAACAATTGTGTACGCTGAACGCGAGGTATTGCAGTTGACTCCTGAAATAAAATTATAGGCATTGAAATCGAAAAAGAAGAGGAAATTTTCATCCACCTTGAAATGTTTTAAAACGTTTCCTCAATAACTTTCGACGAGGTTAGAACGTAGTTTGCAGGAGATGGTGAAAAGAAAATGGAATGGTTTTCTTTTAAATTACTGATTGTCTTTTAGTTTTCAACTTCAAAGAAGAAAGAACCTCTCGTGATGGGGTTATGTTTCGAAGTCCAGAAATTTTTCTAGCCAAGCGTTGTTCTACGATCAATTCTTCATTAATAATTAATATATATTTGTGTAACAATCTCGTTGACCTTTTTAATTTCTCTCCATCTATCCGTGGCGGTAATGTTAGGGCAGTTGACTAATTAAATCAGTTTAGGGTAGATCATTTTAGGCGAATGGTGAATGATAGGACAAATTCTCCAGAAAAGACAGTTTCCATAATAGTACAAGAAATTTAGGGTTTTGAAAAAAAAAATATATATTACCCCAGACTTCCAGCCCGTCAGTAGTTTGGAATGATTCCCTCATCATCAGGAAGAAAACAATCGGCTCCCTCATGCTTCTTGAAATCTGAGGGTTGAAAGGTCCTTACGAAGTGATTTTCTTCAGTTTTTTCAATACTCAAAAACAATCAACTTTTTCGAGATAATTTTTATAAAATAAAATGTTCAGGGTGTTTACTACACAAAGTGTCTCTGGTTCATAAGCTCTAAGACGAACAAAGACGTTGCTATATGAAGCGATAAATCCTTGTAATACTTCTTAGCATGCAATATTAGCCTCTCAGCTTGCCAATATGGTAAACGAGAAGATGATGCCGCTCAACAAGGACAACGGACTCAAGAGAATGTAGTTTGAGGAGCTGGAAGATTTACAGGCAAAGATGAAACGTCAAGAGACGCTGATAGATCTGTTCTACACAGAGCAAACAGCTAAGGCCACACCAGTGCCAGGACCAACGCAGTAGACAGATGAAGTAAAGACAGCATTTCCGAGTACAATACAAGACAGCGAAAATGGGCTACAAAACAATGTATACCTACGTTGGAATAGTTTTGCAAGATGTTCAAATGGACAGAAACTACTATTATCTACACTATGCAGACACGTATACAAGATACTGGACTTGAGAGGTATGATAACCTCATCAAATATTAATACTCATGGGAAAAGAGGAAGGAATGGTTACATAGACCTTTCCAGAATTTAGAAATCACGCAGTTGACATGGACCGTATGGAGATGAGTCTTCAACAACAAGGAAACAGTTATGAGAAGTATTATTTTGCCAAGATGGCTTTATTGCGGCTTCGCCAAATGACCTCTTGGCGACAGGTGGATCATGGTATTACTGATAAGATTGTCAAAGCTAGTGGTAGAGCTGGTTGTCAAGAGACTCCGGAGGCGCTCTACCAACACTGTATGAACATATTCTCGCAGGAAGGTATACCACAGGAAGTTCTACGCCTAAGAAGGAATTTCATATCTGGGCAATGTGATCAGAAATCTAAAATTAATCTGATAAGACCAGTTTTGTGATTCCAGATGGACAATAAGAGTGGTTTTGCTAACCATTTGGTTTGTCCAGTGGAGGAGCAATATTTCAAAGAGTAATCAATGCTATCTTGGCACCATTATCAGGAATTACAAAATAGTGAAGTTTTCCTCAATCCCCAGTTTCTCAAAATGGGAAGTGGGAGTTGAGTGTACTCCGACCATTGAACCTCATACAGAAGAGGAGTGGTCTGGAGAAGGGAACTCCAAAACTTTTAACCGTCAAGGTTTGCTGGCACCTTCTCAATCTTGCGGTCAAATCAACTTGAACATTGTTCAATTATGCTCACCCTCTCCACAAGTATTCAGAGCTAAACCAGGTTTAAATCAACTGCCTAATTTCGATCAGTCAACTTGAATCGTAGTTAGCTTTTTAAACTGAGGTTATGAGGTTAATTTGTTGGTACAAGCGGCCCTGGGGGATGGACTATCGCAAATCTTCCAAAGGCAGCGAGAACCCGCAAGCTTCCTCGGCTCGTCTTATTTTTGTCTTTTTTTATGTTCATTATAGGCCTCTGCGTACAAAACTGACTGAAATGGATTTGTGAAATCTTGGTGAAAGGGGAATGTAACGGCAAAATTGCGAGTTTACTTTTCGAAAAAGAAAACTACACGGAGAAAAAAATATAGTAATTTTAACAAAGAACATAGTAAAGCCGGTCCAGTCGCAATTTTTATAGTTAAAACAAGTAAGCAATTTAGTTTTATTCAATAAGCAATTTAGTTTAATTCACAACTTTTTCTCGTAAGTGTAACTATATTTCTCAGTAGTTATGACAATAATCTTCGACTGGACCGGCTTTCCTATATTTATATATAGTAAAAAGTACCACCAAAATTTCTCTCAGTGTATCATGAGGGATGATTCAGACAAGTGAAATTGATTGATATGCTTATTAACATCTCTATTACCTGCACCATACACCAGTACACACGATGAAATATCTATCATGAAGTGCGATAATACGAAACAATAAATATCTCTTGAAGGCTCTCTCTCTGAACTTGATCTAGCCTAGAGAAATCCCTCTTGACAGATTCTACCCATATTTTCTCTCGACGATTTTCCCAAGAGTAGTCACAGGTCAAAAAACCTTTGGAGAACAGTCAAATGCTGCCACAGTTTTCTGTGACGGTTTTTTCAAGAGTAGTCCCAATCTTGAAACCATGATATAAAATGCGAAAAATTTCATCCTTCGAAGAAATCGACCTTGAAAAAAATTAGAAAGCGCTACAAGGAGAAAAAGAAAGCAATATCTGATTTTGCGCTGCATGACGGGTTGTCAAAGCACTCGTTGATCGCTCACTTTGTTCTACTGTGTTAGAGCATCTAGAACACCCAAGTATTGACACGCGTCATCTTCACTCCTTTCTATAAAAACTGGTAAAACATCTAGAACACCCAAGTATTGACACGCGCCATCCTGACTCCTAGAAAGAACATACTCCCATGAGAACCCATGTTAAATTCGTGATTTTCAAGAGAGGATTACTCGAGAACGGCTCGATGGATTTTTTCAAAATTACCCTCGTTCAAAAGGAAATTTTATACAGAACAGATCATATCCTCTCCATTTTTACTCGCTGAACCAATCGATAACTCACAAATTGAGTGCAAAATCTTCAAGTGTTACTCGAAAAACTTCATTGTTAAAATCTACCTAAGTCTTAACTGTTGTGGATTAAAAATGTATACGGCTGTTAATTAATATACGTAACAGCCTATCAATCATAAAAATATTAACCGTAATATGTATAAATGATAATTCAGAGTATGAAAGTTTATTATAATTGGCGTTTGAACTATGGACATTAAATTAAATAAATACGATTACCTGCGAAACATATCTGAAAACTCAATATTCTTCTCAGGCTCCCAAAATTTACGCTTTACTTTTCTTTGGATCTGCTGACGGAAGAAAATAACATATGTACAGTCAGACGGTGCGTCCAGCAACTACGGAAGAGTCCTAAGCAAGCTCTACAAAGAGACTTGTCCTAGGATTCCCATCGAGGGTTGCATCGACCAATATCAGAAATTAAGTATGTATATCTTATTACGGGGTCAAAAGCTCACGGAGCTACGGCCTCATGCATTTTGCCCTAGGGCTTATCATTGAAAAGGAGAAGGGGAGGAAGAAGAGAGTCCGCACAAAAAGTCAATACTGCTCAAATTACTCATACATCCAACAGCCTAAAAATTGCTGAGCTGAAATTATAAAAGTTCGAATGAATTTTCAACGCTGAATTCAATGCTGTACTCCGTTTTTTGATAGGACGTCCCAATTTTTCATAATCTATTCGTTTATTCGTCGCGCATCGTTGCGGAACGTAACACACCTTCTCAATAGCTGAAGTATCGGCTATCGAGAAGGAACGTCACGCTCCGCAACAACGCGCTGCGAATAAACGAGAATATTTCACGCGATTACGAAAAATTGGGACGTCCTATCAAAAAACGGAAAACGGCATTGAATTCAGCGTTGGAAATTCATTTAGAACCAATTTTATAATTTCAGCTCAGCAATTTTCAAAAAGTTTTAATTTGTTGGGTTGTGATAATCATTGACCAATAGTTTACTAATTAAGGTTAACTGACCTGAATTCTTCAAAAGTATAGAAATATACAACGGCACACTTAAACGGCAAATTAAGTAGCCTAAAACTCCTTTTATCCGCAACTCCAATTAACCGCACAGAGCAAAGAAATGACGCAGCAATGCAAATTCCAACTTTTTCAACGTACCTTGCTACAAATCTAGACCTGACAGCTAGGAGAAAACGCGAAAATTTACGTCAAAAACCAATTACTAATTTTGTTCATACTTTTACTGAATAAATGTACATGTACAGTACTTTGGACCATCCACAGTATAGACTGAGCATCTGCCATATAACCCTGTACAAACGGTTGACGCGAAGACATAAGAAAATGAGCATAATGTAGGCTCTGCGGGTGAACGCGCGGAGCAGTGAGGTCCATTATGCTTATTTTCTTATGTAAGTTTCTTATCACGTCCTCCATTCAAAGATTCATAACTATGCTCAGTCTACACTGTGGATGGTCTAAGTACAGTACCTACTTGTATGTACTTTTTGGACAAATGATACGATCACTAACTCGAACAGAACTGAACTGATCCTTTTGATCTGGAGATGCTATACGAAAGAAATCTGTTCACAGGATCGAAAGGTATCGGGTTGGCTGATCGTCCGAACAAAGAAAACTTTCTCTTAGAGTGAAGTCTTTTGTCCGGTAACCCTATTTCGAAGAAGGGTCAGGCGTAAGAGCTCAAAGAGATTCCATGCCGCCGTGAATTCCCCGATGATCATAACCGCTATTAATTTACAATTATATATTTTATAATTTGTCATATTTCATATCTTTATGAAATATGAATAATCGATAATTGATATATTTACATAATTCGACTAGTCGATGTCGATTTTTCGACAAATGTCATTATCTATCTACATTCTGGAAGTTTCAAAATTTTATTAAAATTGTCGTGTATCAATGGAAAAAAGGTCGCTAGGGATCCGATTCTAGATTCTTGTCAGAAAAGGGCGAAGGACCAGCTACGCCATGCTAGAAAAGCAGAGCTAAATTGATAAATAATGCTCATAGATTTTTCCTCATTTCTTCCTTCCGCCCCGACACAACTGTCCGTAGGAGCGTGGTTAATTTTATGCGAGTTATTGAGAGGACTTGAAAAATTTTACAGATAAGCCAATGCTACAATTTAGAAGTGAAATATGTAATCCTCCAGCAGTATATCAAACGATATGTTGGATATCAATTGGGCACTAGCGTGCAGGGGCGGCGATAGGCGTAAGCGGACGCTTACGGACGCCAAAGATGCCCGTTTGAAGAAGGGCGTTATTGCCATGCACCGCAAATTTTGAGGGGACGCTCTCTTCCATTTTGCTTACGGGCGCAAAAATTGTATCGACACCACTGCTAGCGTGATTGAAAAAGAAAATTCAGCTCACGATCATAATTAGATCCAAATTTCAACGGACAGTCATCGTACTGTAGTGACTATGCTGAACTTCCCAACAAGCTCGTACACCTAAAAAATAAATTACACGTAATATACTCCCGTCAATTTGCCAGTACGGGGGTACATGGCAATCGAACATAGAGGGAAAAAACCGACGATAAAAATCTCTACACTACAATAATTTTGCGATTCGATTCTTCTACCTCGTAAAAATATTGGCGAATTTTAAACACGCCAACAGGAATTGAGAAACTATATTAAAATCCTTGACACACTCTCTATCGCTTTCCGCACCATTTAATTAGCGCGTTGAAGTTACTAACTCGCGGTAAGATTTCATTTTTCAGTTTCACGATAAAAATCGTACATCTTAATAATGGCGGTGCGCATAATTATCGGAGAGAAAGGACCTATACAGCGAAAGTATTTCGACTACCACCTCGAGACTGCGGTGAAATTGCTAAAACGTATACTTCATTTTCGATAAACCTTCTATACACGTAATATTTCAATCTGATTTACGTCATCGAATCGAGTATTATCTTGACTACATTAAAATAACAACAGATGCTCATAGAGAATATATGATGATGCACTGCTCTAATAAGATATTTTCTGGAGTACTCCGACGAAGCATAAACAATCGTATCTCTCACAGTTCAGTAAACTACGAGCAGATACGTTAATACACAGTAGATTTCCACACCAACTGGGTCAGCAATTCAGCATGATTATATGAAATTCTCGTTAAGAGTCATTAACTATAAGTTTCTGAATTCTTTATAATACTCTCGCATATTCTGGTACGTAATTACTTCTGATGCTTAAAATTTTGGTTTACAGTACACGATAATACGAAAAGGTTGCTTCCGTGGCAAGATTTTGAACTGATTTTTCGAAAAATCTGTTCTAACGAAAAACGATATAGAGAAACGAACTTTAAGTGCGAGTTATTTGTGTAATGATTTCTTCCTCAAAATTATCGCACGCGCACTCTGGCAACGTCACAATTCTTGTTAACAGCCTCCGATGTTCAAGATTCCATTATTAATGTTCTACAACATATTTTTTTTGGATGGAAACGATCCATAGAACGTTGAAACGTCATAATTCGTATGATAAATTTGTGAGAAGAATTTCGATTTCTTAGAGGGAATAAGGACAGATTTTCTAAACGTAAAATATAATGGAAAATGTCCTGTCCTTCATTCTCAAAATCGACATCCGAAGAAAGAGTATAATTTTATCTTCTCGTTTTTTATTGTGTACAAAAGAAATAGATGCTATTGCAAACTCTACCATGGTAGTGGGGAACCCAAAAGCCTCGCAATTCCACGAAAAACAACTAGTCTTATAAGTATAGACGCACTAGGTCCGATCGAGAAATTACCTGTTTTATCTTAGATAGCTCCTTACCATCAGCTCCACTGCTGCGAGATCTTATCATAATCCTATATAATCCTATATAATAAAGCGCAACTTGAAAACAAACCCTCGAACGCGGTGTCGGTCCTCGGTCGGTCGGTGCCGGGGTGCGCTCACTCGGTCCTCCGTTGCGATAATGAAGGTGTTATCGACTATCATTTGGCCCGACAAGGCGATGCTTTCAATTGGGCACAATTCTTTTTCAAAAATCCTTATCCGCCATTTTCTCTAAGACCTGAAAATGGATTTCTACGGACTTTCACTGATCTGAAAATAGCGATCAGGAGAAACATATCTCTCACATCAGAGACTGGGGTACTTTTTCCTTGATTGATAAGACGAACTGCGACATAAGCATATAACGATCAAGAGAAAAGTATCTCTCATCAGAGTGACTAAAGTACTTTTCCCTCGAACGCAAAAAATCCGTATTTTACGCAAAATCTGTAGAAAAATTCGCATTTTTTTTTCAAGGACTGAAAGACCGGATAGACCAAAATGATGTTAACAGTTAAATGGGAGTTTGCTTTGAATTTCGTCAGATGATGTATACTTCAAACCAACGAAATTTGTACCTCAATTTTATCTTTAGGAGACCCCCCTTACTCACGACTTCTACGACTTTCCTGAGCTGCAGGTTGCCAAAAATTGAATAATTGGCCAAAATTATCAAAAATTAAAGATTGTACTTTACTCGAGTTACCTGAACATCTTCCAACGCGAACTGAAAAGGTCATAGAGAAGTTCTCATGACACTACAATCTGCTTATATCATACATAGGACCCAATGAAAATAGTTCCAGCGACGTCATGATTTGATGACGTCATAGAACAATCCCTAACTTAAAGAAAAACATTTTAACAAAGAACCCATTCCATGGTGGAGGGGGAGGGAAGGAGAATATCCCGAAAGATTTCATGACATGGTATCTAGTAAACAATCCAAATCGGCAAAAATGATTCAAGTCCAATATTCCTAAGTCTCGGAGGTAAAAAGTAAAAATGGTCAGAGAGTAGGTCGGTGTATATAGCCTCAAAGTTGAAATAGCCTCTTCGAGTAACTAGATATACTATGCCCAATTGGATTAGCCCCTTCAATAAGCCAGATAAGCAAGGCTTCAAACACCATAAGACTCAGAACGGCCTTTTATCATACATAAACTGAGAGATTTTCTGAATTCCCCTCCTATGATACATAGCTTAAAGATACCTCATTAAACAGACCACCCATCGTTCAACTCTGTTAAAGAACCAATAAGTTTCTGCAAGTCCCTCTCCTATCATGATCATCAAAGATATTTTTTCAAAAATGATGACAGTCTTCAAAGTTCCGTGGGAGGTAGCTAGTTTATTTGCCGTGCGCTAACTACTGGAGATCCACTTACTTCAACCCTCTACAGTAGTGCCTAGTCCTTCCTCATTTCCCAGCTCAATTTTCACGAAGTCTCCAAAGTTATATCTACTCCGAACTGATAAGCCTCAGAGAAGTTGTAAAGCTTAAAGCATCTGTTTTGGACTTCGATAGGATGATTTACACCGAATAAGTTTTGTATCTCATTCTACTTTCACTAACCACCTCCTGCTGAAGTATCTGTGCCAATCATTTAAGAACGTCATGAAGGACACCTGGTATATCAGTTTTTACCAATTTTGGAAAATCCTCAACCATCGGAGACGCTTTTTTGTTTCCTTAACAAATCCGCGTTTAACGACAGAATTTAGAAGAAAAATTGAAAATCTTTCAAAAGTTTTCTCTCCCAATCTACCTGTGAACTCGCGATATCAGAATGAATAAGACCACATAAATCGAACTAGAGATAAAATATTTCCTTCCAACAACTCATAACATAAGCAGTAGATATCGACTTCATCGAAAAAATTTACAGCCAGCCAACATACGGTACACAGTTTACACGTCGAAATATCCCCTGTTCTTGCATTACTCATCTGTCAAAAGTTCCAAGTTTTTGAAAAGCCCAAGACTTCAACGTTTGGGAGTGTTGCTCGTCTCCCATAAAGGATTACAGATACGCGAAATTAACGAGATTTCAGGCGGTGCAAAAATTGGAAAATCTCAAAACCCTTCAGCCTAATGGAACTGAATTAAATGCTTCGCATAACTATAAGAAAGAAATACTGCGACGCTTCTCATCCACGACGACGTTCATAAAACTTCCGGAAAATTTAAATACTGCACAAACTTTCTGCAACGTTTCGAGCGCTTCAGAGGAACTTCGATATCAATTTCCATTAGTTAAACTTTTTAAAGTAAAAGGAGTGTAGCGAACAGCATCGTCTCAGACACTCAGATATATGTAGTTTCAGCGTACTAATGTATCACTTGAGATTTAATTTTGAAATTTTAGCAGGTTATTTCGATGAGTACAACATGAAACTTCCTACAGAGCTAAATCTAGTTCATCGTAATTGAAAACTCGGTAATACGATGAAACGTTACAACATATCTAGAGACCTATGAACAGTACTTCCTTATAATATCTCGAAAATAGTTTCAACAGGACGTTTATAGTTTAAAGATACTATTTTTCCTCTCTGTCAGCATAGAATTACAATGCTTCTCGTCGGAACGCTCTACTCGTATTTGACCCGGTTAATCATAAATCACTCGACTGAATGAATTGCTTTATACAAATTGGGAACAAGGATGAAGATAGTCGATTTCTGCACTCTTTCTTACTCAGATGTTTGTTCTAAATATTTTTTCAGGAAAATAGCACTCTGATCCATTTTCTTTTCTTCACGGTGTCCTTGTTCGATGTCTCGTATACTTACACACGATCGGTAGCTTTTGAAGATTAGCTCAATCGAGTTTTAAATGTGTCAATTTGCTGAGAGATCATCCACTTGGTAGCAGTTAAATGATGTGTAGACATTAACCACCTTCTGCTATCAGATTTCATAGAATGTGGAGTGGATATAAGATGTATGTTCTGCGCCATTGGGTTTTTTCGAATGCGCCCTTCAGAAAACCCTCAATATCATCCAATTTTCTATTTGATTGTGTTAAGTAGGAGAGTCTCTTCCAAGTTACAAAACATCACAATGTATTTCAGAAAATTACAATCACATAACGAAAGATTTTTATTCTATTTATCAAAAACGACTACGTTTCACGTCGACTAAGAATATTTGTAGGTATCGGGATGTTCTTTACGAATTCTCCGATGGCCTTCCGATGGGTGTGCCTTTTTCTTCACTCGTCGCTGACGTTTTTATGGACAAGCTTGAATCAAATCTCTTCAACAGTAACGTACTTACTCAACTTTACATCCTTCGTTGCGTTCTAAATGGTCCTTCCTTCGGTCTCGAAGCTCTCCTCTGTCACTTGAACTTCATTCATCCTAGCATCCATTTCACTCTCATACAGGCCTAAACCTATTTAACATATTCAATGACTTCAGATGAACTCTATAGATTTTAAGAGAGTATCATTTTATATCCAAAGTATAAAATATTTTGTTTTGAAATAATTTCTAGTAAAAAATTTAACCTTATTATTCTAAATCATGCGGCAGGATTTTATTTTATGAGAAATTAAGTTATTTTACATATTCTTTATGTACTTTACTTTGGTGAGGATTATGTTTATTTTCCACATACCTAGTCTTGACCGTTATTATGAATTGTTTTTGTCAGATTTTATCTAGACTAAATCACATTCTAAGCAACGCATGGTTTATCAAAGAATTTACCAACTAGTAACCAAATAAATGAATTCCAAATAGAATAAACTTAGAAGTTGTGAATTTGCATAGAGTAAACAATATTAGTAAACTTATTCTAATAATAAATATAAAAATTATAAATTTTATTATTTAAGATGAAAAAACAACCAACTCGATGTAAAAAAAAAAAAAAAAAAAAAAAAATGAATGATAAAAATAATAAAACTAATGGTGTAAATAGGTTTAAGATGTGAATGTAAGCCCAATTGGCACAAGCAAAAGCTCAGTGGTGAGGGAAAATATACAATTCTATTCTATTCTATTTTAATTGAGTTGAATTTTGGAATCATGGCAACTTTTAGTATCCTGGGTGAATCGTCAAGCATGTTCCATAGGCTCAACCGTTTTCAAATTCTTATTATACTTTTTGATTTTAAACAGGTAGAAAATCGAGAACTAAACCAAGTATTCAAAAAGATGAGAATCTGATGGATAAACACGATGATCAATTCTATTAAAAATTAATAATAGCACAAGAGATGAGTTTTTGTTATTTTATAATGAAGAAAATATTCATCTTGAAAGATGCACTCATATAAATTTCAGGCATAAAGAATAGTCTAATTTAAATTAAAAATTTATCATAAGAAATGAGAATTGAAAATAAGTAGATTATAACAGATCTTGATGCAATTAAAGAGTTGAAAATACGAATATATTTATTTAACATTCAATGAAGTTCATCACCCTGACGTCACATCAACTGATAACAGTATTGATAACAGAGTAAAAATGCAGTACAGCAGCTTTCAGCAGACATTGATTCCCTTAAGAATAGCATTGGTAACATTCGATCATTCATCAGTATTCCAAAATGAAGAATAAATAAGCAATAAAAAGTTTATATTTTCAATTCAGAAGCTATCCAATACTTGAGAATCAACTTTTCATTCCTTATTTATTCTTCATTTTGAAATACTGATGTATGATCAGATGTTACCAACGCCATTCTTATGGGAATTGATTATTCACTGCAAGAAATTAGCGTGATATCGTTCTCAAATATTGCATTGCGACGTCACCGATGATGAACTTTTTCACTTCTGTTGAAGTTTAGCCTATACATTTTTAGAGACTTTCATTTGAAATTATAACCAAAGTATAAAATGTTCTGCTTGAAATACCTAATTTCTAGTAAAAAGTTTAACCATTCAATATTCTTTATTATTTTTAATCATACGAGAGGATTTTATATTTCATGAGAAATAAAATCATTTCACATATTCTTCACATACTTTATATTTGTAGGTAATAATTATGTTTTTTTTTTTTTGTTTTTTTTTTCATCTGTCTAGTCTTTACAGTAATCATAAATCATTTTTGTTCGATTAATATCAACTCAGTAATTCTATCGACACTGAATCACATTCTAAGCAACGCATGGTTTGTTTATCAAAGAAGTTACTAACTAGTGACCAAATGAATTCCAAATAAAGTAACTTAGAATTTGTTAATTTGTGGAGAGCAATTAAAGCTTAGAATCCTGGCAACTTTTAGTATCCTGGGTGAATTGTCAATAATGTTCTACTGGCTATACTGTTTTCAAATTCTTATTATATTTTTTGATTCTAAACAGGGAGAAAATTTAGAACTAAACCAAGTATTTAAAAAGATGAGAATCTGATAAATAAACATGATGATCAATTCTATAACAAATTAATAATAGCACAAGAGATGAATTTGATGAAGAAATGTATCTCAAAAGATACACTTATATAAAATTCAGGCATAAAGAATAGTCCAATTTAAATCAATTCCATAATCATTCATAAATTAGGGAATAAATGAAAATTCTATTCTATTCTATTTAAATTGAAAATTTATTGTATCAAATAAGAATTGAAAATAAATAGATTACCTATAATGGATCATGACGCAATTAAAGAGTTGAAAATACGTAACTTCAATTGAACTTGATTCAGAGACTTTCATTCTAAATTATATCCCAAGTATAAAATGTTTCTTTTTTTAAAATAATTTCTACAAAAAAGTTCAACTTTTCAAAATTCTTCATTATTTTCAATTATGCAGGAGGATTTTATATTTCATAAAAAGATGAAGTCATTTCACATATTCTTCAAATACTTTCTCTTTTTTTTTTTTTCAGCCTATCTAATTATAAACTGTTTTTGAGGGATTAATACCAACTAATTCTATCAACACTAAATCACATTCTAAGCAATGCATGATTTGTTCATCAGAAGTTGTTAATTTGCGGAGAGCAATTGAGTTGAATCTTGGAATTATATCAACTTCTACTTACCTACTGTGTTATGAACATCCGTACGGAAAATCTAAAGATTTAAAATTAGAAACTAAGATTTTCTTGAAAGTATCAAGAAGGTGCTAGCGCAGAGGAAAATCTCAGTTGCGCACAAGGATGCAAATTTTTGTAGTTCAAAAAAAAAAGAAAGACGACAGAAATTTGATACCAAAGTTCTAAAATTTTCAAACTTGGTAGAAGGAAAAATAGAGAAGAATGACCTACATTATTATTCTATATGGAAAATTAGAGGACTTCTAGGCTTTTTTGAAGAGTATCAAAATGGTGTTGACGCATACAAAAAACCTCAATGGCGCAGAACATGCATCTTGTATCTACTTATTGTGAGCAATTGTTTTTTTTTTTTTTTTTCATCATGAGAGTGGAAAAATAAAGAGCGCGACGACAAATGAAAAGAAAGGAAACACTGTTTGAACAGCCCGTTCGATTGACAAATTCGGAAACATCTCACGCTGAATATTAATGCATTGTGTATCGAGACATGGGGATATACAAACTCGACTAATGAGTTCAATGCATCAAAATGTGGCATCAATAAAATTGGAGGGGAAGAGATTTGATACAGCTGTTCTGCATAAGAAAAACAGAAAAATTGAGGTTTCATAGAAATAGACAAACAGGAAATGTGAGGATGAATTCTCCTTTTCACGTAGAAAATCAGGCCATACATACACCTGGTCAAAAACTAGCACAACTGCACTTTTTTTATTCCTCATATTGACATCGTCGTATGTTCAAATAAATTCCTCGATGGAAAGATGAGGGAGAGGAAGCGCAAGAGGTCACATATCTTTATTTAACCATTATTTCTCCTCTTCAAATACTTTTCAGGTCTCTTGTGTAACTTAAGGACGGCGAGAGTGGCGCACAAAGCCATAACCAGCCACCAATACAAGTCTGCTATTTGTTCATCGTTAGAGGTCTGATGAGACAACTTCATCGAGATGAGTAGACTAATGGAAGAAGGGGAGGATTGACCTCTCTCCTGAATATTTTTCCATAAATTGACTCCCATATTTGTGGTCTGTGATTGAGTGAGCTATGCATTAAAGGATACATTTCATCCTTTGACCTCTGACTAAGTTTGAACCTGTGGTTCCATCTGCAGCCGGCAAGATTAGCGGTAGAATTGAAATACAAAATTGTTTCCAACTACAAGTGACAGCCTAGCCTCAAAAAACGCTGATCTTCTAAGGAATCCTAACACGATATGATACTGTCAAGTATTACTGAACTACCTGCTGGCGGCTGTCAACAGGGGCTCGTGTTTTAGGAGGTCGCTGTGTCAATAACTGTTGGACAAATAAGAACTCCTTAGTGCTTGCTTGTCGAACGTGCAATACCCAGAATTATCAAGACCAAGAAGGTAATAATAAAGTACGCATTTGGTTTGATTCTAAGTTCAGCTTCAGGCACCATTTTCGGATGACAGCGGAAGAGGCAGGGTAGTTTCACACCCCAGCCGCCTGATGATAAACTTAGGAAGGCCGAGAGACGCAAGAACGATCATGATAAACACCATTTTGTCGATCCACATAATATTTACCCAAGGATGGACCGACGAAGGAGAAGGATAGTTAAGCAAGATCCTACAAAGAGCTGCGCTAAGATGTGTCAGGTCGACGGGCGACCAATCAAGAGGCTATACGGGTCAATTGCTTGAAAAATGGAAAGCAAGAATTACTCAGAATGAATTGGGTAGAGGAACCTTTGATGAGTGAATCGAGACTTCCATCTGACGTAGGTATTGAGCGGTCACAGATGCTTTGACAAGAACCTTCACGAGAAGTTGAAGAAAGTTGAGCAGGCCTGTTCGAACGGCAATCAAGGGTGGATGATGGACCACAGCTCACCATATTTGACTTTGAGGCATGGAGACGTGAGCGGGGCAAGCCTAATCGTCCTCTTTTAGACATTGGGGTAAATGAAGCGCTCGTTCCAAGTATCCGAGTACTTATCATGCTAGATTCCAAAGAAGCCAAGACCATGGTAAGCTGAATTGTTCAGGTGAATACATGGCCCGAATTCCTCCTTGAAAAGGAAGACTCATTTTGTTTATCCGTATTTTTATGAAACCTGTATCATTCTCTTCCTGTCCTAGTGTATCAAAAGCAAGATTTTGGTTTCCAACTGACTAAAGCATTCTTTTTCATCTTGTTCCACAGAATCTGCGGCCATTATACTAATATTTTACTTCAGTCTACGATCCTTCCTTGAATCAAACACAGATGCGCTAACTCATGTCTGCCTAGTCCTAGTAGTGGCACGTACTAGACTAAAAAATCCACGTCATAGAGTAGGCAATTCGTGACATCATCAAGACAAAGTTTCGATAAAGTTACTTTAATCGGCGAATAGAAAGTGATTCAAACTCTCCAATATAGGTATTACACAATACTTGAAAAGAGGATTCAAAAAAACGTCGAGCCGAAGCTGCAGGAAGAGAGGATTCATGAAGATATCGAACTTCGAGTTACGTCACAAAAAGGGACTGATCATAGATTGAGTACTCAAAGCCCTACGAGTTGGATTTATAAATCCTTTCTCACTCGTAACACTATCTTCGAAAATTTTCTTTTTCACCTCTATTTCAGAGGCAATAAATCCGCGTATAAGGTCGAGATGAAGACTGACTCAAACCACATACGTTAATCGCGCATACATGCGCAAGCAAAACATTTATCAAAATCAGCATCATCACGATTCAAGTGCCACGTGTGACATTCGCCACACAAACACGGAAAACTGAAAACCAGGAAAAATGATAATGATACGAAATTGTTAACGACTACAGAGCGACAAGAATTACAAATAAATTTTAGCTCGTGCACATATTATTTGTTTCATCGACGCAAAACAATTTTTACAGGCGAAAACCTTCACTTCAGCGCACACAGCCTACGAACAAACACGTGATATATCATATACTGTATAAATACCAAGTTATATGATTTTAACAGTGCTCAAAGATAAATCTGCCGATGTTTATGACATTTACAAAATAGCAAATTAGATTCAAGGTTGCCAACACACGTAATTAGAAAATTTTTTTTCAAACTCAACAGGTCGACTTCAATCAATTTTGGACTTCAGAGGGGGGGAATACTGTTATCGAATGTCGTAGAGCATTTTACACACGATGATGCATCTTGTGGGTCAAATTTGGACACATGTTGTTGCATCATTGTCTCACCATGAACTGTCTTATCGAAATGTTTTCCGTTTTTCTTTATAGATGTTCGCGGGTAGATGCCCAAGGGAATTTAACCCGAATTATGAACGATTATCGTCTTGTTAGTAGGCAGCACGTGCACGAATATTCGTCTAGTTTCAAAATTTTATCTTTATTCACATTAGGTTTACGAGCGACAGAAGAGATAAACGATAAGTTTGAAAACGATAAGTCGATCTCACCACAACATGTGTGCGAAGGAACTTTTTGCTCTTTGAACTATAAAGCAAAATCGTCACAGTCAACTACATTCTTTTCACAGTAAAGAACGAAATAAAAACTGCATAAAAGAAAGAAGAAGAATATTTTCAATTAAGTAAAAGGTACGCGCCTCGAACGCGAGAGATCTCAGGCTCACTTCAAAGAAGTGTGAAGAGAAACGTTTACTAATCAAACCTATTAGGGGAAAACGTCCGCTATACTTCCGGCAAAATATTGTTCCTTAGAGTAAGAGCTACAAGGGAGGGCAGGAATCTGCCACTTTATTCAAGAAATTTAAGAAGTTTCAACTTCTGATTAATGCATGGACATCAGTAAATCATGGTTCTAAGGGAAAAAAAGGTGGGATCCGATCTATTTCAAAAACATACAAAATTCTGACTTCTAAATTCCTCTACCATAGGTTTTCTTGTCCCCCAAAAGAGGGAACTCGACCTAAGTAGCGAAAACCCGCAAAAAAAGAAAATTTTACGAAGCGCCAACTAAACAGCCATCCTCAGCGAAGACAAGAGCGCAAGCTGAGGAGTTTAAAGCACTTCGTATAGTTTTCTTTTTCTGCGTTTTTTTTTTTTTTTTAATTTTTCACACAGTTACTTGTACGAGTACCTCCATTTTCAAATAAGACAATAGGTATTTTAGGGGAGAAGATTGTGTTTGAATTAACGAAATTCACGACGAACCGAATTTCGAGCTGTACCAACGTACAAAGCAAATTGTGAACCTAGTTCAAAGAGTGACATATGATATTTTGAGTTCCGAGAAGCAAATTATGATTTCTAAAAGAGAGGAGACGGGGGAGGTCTTACCTAGATCACAATTATGAAGCAGTTCTCACTTCCAAGTTCTGTACAGGGGGCACCAAAATAATGTTGGCGATTAATGGAAATTTGGGCTTCATTTGTTCCACGCAAAAATGCAAAACGT
Organism: Aspidiotus destructor; assembly: GCA_035079395.1. Classification (NCBI taxonomy): domain Eukaryota; kingdom Metazoa; phylum Arthropoda; class Insecta; order Hemiptera; family Diaspididae; genus Aspidiotus; species Aspidiotus destructor. The sequence continues at coordinate 12,478,338 of JAVHKZ010000007.1, forward strand.
TAAATGCGTACACTTTTAATACAATTGGAGCTGAGACAAAACTTTCTAGAATTTTTCTTGTCCAAGTAAGCGACCAAAATGCATCTCTTTAGCCCAAATTTTACTCCATTGACTGGTAAAAAGAACCGTTTTTGAAGAAAAGCTCTAATGGCCCTACAAAGTTTCAAAATGGAGGAATTCTCAAACTTCAACTTTAAGAACCACAGCAAACTGGTCAATTTTTGGCAAATTTCTGACCATAACTTAGCCTAGAAAAATTGTAGAAGGTTTGTTCTCAGCTCAAATTGTAGATAGAATTGGGAGAATCGACTTTTGACTACGTGACGTCACAATCAAAGTTGGGAACTAGAGAAAATTTGACTTTTGAGCCATAACAAAGAAGAAGAAGGGGAACTGAGAGAAATTTCGATTTCCAAGCCATAAGAAAACTTGAGAAAATTTCAACCTTCAAACCATACTGTGACGCTGACGGTGTAACCGTTTTCACCCGCTCGTTATTGGCGCGCTTCGTTCTATTATTGGTAGGGGATGACCGTGGGATGACGCAGATGGCCAGCCGGTTACCGGTGTCGGCCGACGCGTGGGTAGTTCATATCTCCATAAATTCGTCGTTCGACACAAACAGTGGTTGAAAAAATCAAGGTGAAATTTTCACGCATTAAGATTACAATTCAAAGTTGTTGTGATTTTATGGACCTAAAGTTTTTTTTACAACAGGGATCATCTCGGCAAACGTAATGTAAAAACTCGCCGGTTAAGTTGATGGATTCATCGTTGTAATAACATTGTCTTCGAGTTCCGACCTCAGCGGTTCCGTCTCCAAAAAGAAGAAGGAAAGAGAAAGGAAAATAGAAGATTAAGAATAAATCGTTATTCTGTACCTTTGGCTGGTAATGTACTTTTTTCATTTCTTTTTTTTGTTCTTAACAGTGGGGCGAAGCTGAAGTGGAACTGCTTCCTAGCTAAAATAAAATGATGTGATTTGGTTTTGTCATCTAGGGGGAGGGAGGGATGAGAGGAGTAGGTCGAAAATTCCTCGCTGACCACAGTGGTCGCACCGGGACCAATCTTTGGGGGGTGTGTTTGTAGGATGATGAGAGAGTGAAAGAGTGCGATCCGTTCCGGCTCCGGAGTGAAAGGTAACGATACTACAGGACTGTCTTATTTCTTATTCGAGGTGGCCGTCCCTGGGTTTGTCCCTTGGGCGAGCTGGCCGAGGTTCAGGTTATTCGAAAGCGAATAGCCTGTAGTGAAATTCGGGGAGGCTTCTTTGATGTGATACATCTGGCTGAGGGACCTGTATGCATTACTTGATTCGAAGACGCCGTGGCTCATTAATGTGCTGACTGGCACGCCGTTTGGTGGGAACTCAACTCTTCCCATACAAATGCATCATCACACTACTACAAAACAGGAAAGGAACTCGGAAAATTTTCTGACTTTTCAGCCATAATTTCTGACAGCGGAGGAATTGTAATTCTCAACACCAAAACCAAATTGACCCAGAGATCAGGTTTCCTGCGACCCTTGTTCAATTTACTTGAGGCTTCCTCTCTCCGCATTCCGGACGTATTCAGAAAATTTTTGGAGGGGGGGGGGGAAGGTTAACGATCAATTTTTTTCAGAAGGTTTCGAACATGAATCGACGATATTTCAAAGTAGATTCTTTATTCCTGAAGGAGGGGTCCTTCAGAAGATTTTCGAAGAGGGAGGGAGGGGAGGGGAACAAACAAATTTCTCTGAAGAGGGTTTTCGAAATGATTCGACGATATTTGAAAGTAAATTCTTCAGTCCCGGAGGGGGTTCCCTTCCTACCACAAACGTGCCTGCGTGCCTGAGAAACTACTTCATAGAGCAGTTTTTTTTCAAAACCCAAAGTAAAACTCACGGATTTTTGAACGGAGTAGAACGAGAGGAGATGGAGAACCTGTTGTATGAAGTATTTTAGGACCTTCTGAGTCTTATAGCGTTTGAAGCGTTGCATTTCCAACTCATTGAAGGGACGATGCCTGAAGCATTGCATATATGGTTCATTGAAGGGGCTCGGCCAATTGGTGTATGAAGCATTGCACATCTAATTACTTGAATATAGAATGCGCTCCGAGAAAAGGGACCATAAGTCGGCATGGTAAAAGTTCTCTATGTAAACTTGGCCGTCAAATCAGGTCTACATACACCAGGAGATGATTTTAGACATTTGAGATTTTCATCATTGAATTCCATGATCCTTCAATCAAACATTAGAAACAATTTTCTCCGTGTAAAATAAACCTATAACATAAGAGCCAATTTTACACGGCGAGTTTTTACCATATACTGACTTATGGTCCCTTTTCTCGGAGCGCATCACATACATGGTGGGAGGGAGACCTAAAAAAAGTATAATACTATCAAAAACTACAGTATTACAATAAACTAATACCCAACATAAAGTATACTGGATTTGAACTAGGCTAGGAAACCTGCTTCATACTCGTAGATTTCCAAAATTTTCTATTTCTGAGGTTTGTCAGCCGGCCGGAAGGTGGACGTTTTTCCCTGAAAAGCTCCCCCCCCCTCTCTCACCGATAAAACAACTTCGCTGAATTCATTCAATTTAACTCTTGTACGTCCTACAAGGACAAAGTACGAACTACAATTTCGGAAACAAACACGTCCATATTTTAGTTATGTAATCTAGAAACCACGGAATCTCAAAACCAGAGTAATGCTTTCGCCTTTCATTGTTATTGGAACGTAAGTGCTACTCTCCACGGAAAGTCGGTAAAAAACACGGAAAAGAATAAGAGAAAGAGAGTAAAACTTTCGAATGAAAGTCGTATCTGGCGCGCGTCACATTGACGGGTAAAAGCCCAGCTCATAGGAAATAATATTCATCTCTGTGTAACACCGATTTAAGATTCGCGTGAAAGGTAAACGTAATAAATTGAGCGTATACAGGCCGCTGCCGCACCGAGTGTTGGTGCGCTCGAAACGCACTCCAGCTCGGCTCATGTACGGCGCATGCACGCTCTCTAAGTTAGCCTAATAATATATAGAAATTTCGAAACTGTAGAAAAGGTGAAACTATGAAGAACGGGTGCAATTCGAAAGCCGAGGCATCATCGTATCGTATACGAGAGAATTACGAAGACAAAAAAAGAAAGAAAGGACGCGGCGCGCGTACGAGCGAGCGAGTGCGAGAGAAGGAGAACCGGCGCCCCAATTAATCGGCCGCAAAACATAAACGCGGCGCACATCAACGAGAAGAGAACCTCCGACTACGGCACGTAGGCCGGGCATCAGGGCACGGAGAGTAATGCGGGGGTGCCACTGACAGCTGTTCAGTTCATCGCACACAATATTCTTATCTTACGTAATTCTTCCCGAATGAAAACTGATGAAGAAAAAGAAGAATTAGAGACTCTATTACGTCATCCGAAACCGATCGCTGACAATACCGACGATGAAAATGAGCGTACACGTAACTAACTTGTAAATATACAATCATGGCACACGAGAATTAATACGCACGTACATTTTTCGTAGTCTCAAAAAACTGGTATCGTATACCTTCAGGAAGAGAGAGAAAAGAAAAGTTCGAAAAAAGTAGAACGCTGATGAAATTTGCACATCTCAGACCCTTTATTACAGTGTACGTTCAGCTTTGATAAACTGCGAATACGAACACGATACGAAAGTTACGCAGTTTCCCTTTCAAACGCGAGTTACAGCCTCACTTTTCAGTAGTTCAAGGATTTCAGCTAGTTGGTTTTTTCAGCATCACGCAGTTACCGTGCGCTACTGGGATACGGAACAAAAAGCAAACCTGAAAATAGAATTGATCTTCGCGTAGAGCCTTGAAAATAACCCACAATCTCAGAGTAGTTCCTTGTGTTCTTGGCCCGAGAAATTATTTTACTATAGGTGTATTCTTCTATACGTCGCGAAAGTCGTGTATTCCGCACTTCCTTATTCAAAGCAACAGCCTACACAGGATGCTTTTTTCCTTTTGTTCTTGCGTACAACCTCAATGCCGTAAAACATAACATACGAAACTCACCTGAAATCAAAGAAAAAAGAAAAATGCGATTATACGGATGCAACGAAATTGATACTTGGACGAAAGTTTTAAAATAAAGTTCGAAAAGTTTTGCACGTTACGAAAAAACTTTTTACAAAATGTGAATACTACGTATTATTTGTAACGTAAAATTTTTCGATGACGTAGACGTAAATGGAAATCAGACGAACAATTTTACCAAATGTTAAGGGAAAGAAAGGGTAATCTGAAAAAGTAGTTAAGGTCTGAGATATTGAAGGTGCTACAGATAGTAGAATATTGCAAAAATTTTCGGTACACGTATACGTCAGTTGGTGGAAATTTCATTCCTTGCCGACAACGTCAAGCATTCGGAAGAAAGCTTTTGTTCTTGCACCTGTTACAGTAAGCGATGTAACACGAGACACTTCAAATAATACGTCGCTTTTCAAGTTTGACAGAAAAAATAAAATAGCGATAATTCTCAAAAATTTTCGAGAACTTCAATGGAAATTACGAAGTATCAAGCTCTATAACTGATAATTTTGCGCTAAATTCAGTCTCATGTTTCGTTTTTTGATAGTAGTCCGCCGATGTCTCGTCATCAGGTCTGAGATTGGGCATGATTTTAGGGCTCAATTTTAGGCTTGGTCATGATCCTGTTTAGTTGATGCGCATCGTCGCGAGACCTAACGTTTGTACTTGGTCGATAGCAGCATCAACGATCCAGATCGAGAAGGAACGTTTTGTCTCGCGAATATGCGCGGAAGCGAAGCAAGGTCGTGACGAAAAAACGCGAATTTTTATTGATAAAGAAGAAACAGTTGTTTCCCTAAGAATTTTTATATGTTGGGGATAGTGAAAGAAGAACGCAACAAATAAAGATCGTGTTCCATATCTAAGCCACCCTCTCTTTCCAACTTATACAGACTCCGTTTGACAGTAGTTTTTATGTAGGTCAACAATGGCGTAGATATGATTTTGCAATGGGGAGGAAGAATATTTTTTTCCCAAGTAAGACCAGCCACTAAAAAAAAACAAATACATCATAAAAGTGGTTGCAAGAGATGGTAAAGAAAAAAAAATCAATGCCCCCCCCCCTTCATCTACGCCGCTGCAGGCCTAGGTCAATTAGCATTGGAGCAGAGATTCGGAGTAGCGGGTCATGTGATCCGAAGGGTACGGTGATTTGAAAGATTTGGTTGTTAGCTCCTTTGCTGCAACAACTCAGTTACTGATGACGTTCCAGATTCAGCTTTGGGAGTGGTTCTATGGCTGTTATTAGACAATGTCACAGGTATCACGTGAACCACTACTCCGAATCTCTGCATAGGAGGCGCGTTCACCGAGCTCACTGGGAGGAACAGGGCGGCAGGGGCATTAGGTCCTGCCTTCTCTCGACTTTAACCATATGCAAGTCACCAACACTGCTAAGGTATACACTAGATCCCTTCGAGTAACATATTCTAATAAATTCCCAGCCTATGACGTCATCACGGTTGTTCTCGTGGGGATCAAAGTCAAGCGGGATCAGGAACGTAACGTTACCTCGAGGTCATTGAGTTCACTGAAGAAAAACGCAACGTCCCAGTCCCGAATTAATTCTCTGCAGGAATGGAGGCCATAAAATTCTCATCACTGAAAAAAAGGACGGTTTGTTGAACATAGCTTAACAAGGATCGCAGGTTTGGTATTGAGAATGCAAAATCCCTCTGAAGTCCTATATAGTTGTCTAAATTTTTCCAAGTTCCATTCCTGTCATAATTTATATTATAATATTTTCATATTATTATCTTGGAAAAATGCAAAATGATGCTAAGAGACTTCTTTGTGCACGCTCACATATTCCAATTCTTACAGGTCTTGGTATTATATTATCGCAAATTATAAATCAAGAAACTAATACAATAAAAACTTTTAGTGAAGTAAATATAATTTCAAGATATAATTGAATTATTTGTTGCAAATGGATTTTTTTTTCTTTATAAATTATAATGAATTATTTTTTATTTCAATTATTTGATTAAAATATAAGTTGAAATAAAAAATATATTAAAAATATTATTTTTGTGTTATTGATTTTAAGAAGCATCATTCATGGAATGATAATCAATAGAGTAAAAATGATTAATATAATAGAAGTAAAATTTAGCTTCAAATCATAAAAACTGCAGCATCATAATTTTTTTAATAATAAATATATTTTTTCAACTTTTTTATAGAGAATTTACTTTATTATCATTTGATATTTTGAATATAAATTTTAGTCAAACAAATTCAATTTATTATTCAATTTTTCATCGATAACTTTTTGTATTTAAATTTCATTTGAATAATTATTAAAAATTTCTATTCATGAATAATAATATTAAATTATTAAACATTTATTTATACAATTATTTAAAGAAATATTAATTTAATTAGAAAAATTTATTTATTTAATTATAAATATTTTTAAATCAAAATTCATCAAAATTAAGTCAATAAATCATTTTATATTGCTTTATTGCCTGTTCATATTATATTACCTAGCGTGTTTCCAAGTTTTTTGGTACAGTTAGCGCCTTTCAAAATCGAGGCAATTGATGGGGAGCGCTAGTGGCGGGCGGAAGTATCCCTCAAATCAATCAAAATCAGATTTTATGAGGAGGAAAATTGTAGAAAATTTTACACTGTTAAAATTTTTTGTTCCCTTAATTTTTCCAAAACGACCTATTTTGAGGTTGCTAAATCAACACTTGAATTGGGAAAATCATAGGTAGACTACTAATCTGCCATCCAAAGTTGAATATTGTTGTATATGCAAGAACAACAATCATGGAAAAGTATCAAAATAGATTGAAAAATATGTTCGAAACAAAATCAGATCACTTTATGTAGCTCTTGAATATCAGTTTTTAACGTAGAATTCAATTATATTAATCATTTCCTTCAACAAGCTCTCAATTTGATAAAAAAATTACAAAAAAATTCACGTATAAGTATTTGATCATCATAGTAGTAGCGTGTGAATACAAATCTTCCTCATTAACACGTACAAACCTTCGTCACTAACACACACGCAACAAATGCTCGAAATATACAGGTTTGGGGCAAGGGTGTTAAGTTCAGTTTAAGTTTAAGTTTGAGTTGTAATTCAGTCGAAAAATGATCGACTTATTTCAAATTAAGTCAGCCAGTCGTAAGTCGAACGTATTTTTAAATGGTTTAATTCAGTCAGTCGTAAGTCGAGGCAAAGTTGATATCATTGTTAGTTCTAAGTCATTAAGTCGATAAATGATTAACTTACCACTTACAAATTGAAGCTCCGGAGCAGAATAAAACGGCTCTGGAGCGGAATGAAACAACTCTGGAGCAAAATTGAGCGGTTCAGTTTTAAGTTGTAAGTCAGTTGTAAATTAATTATATTAGTTTAAGTTTTAAGTCAGTCAGTCAGTCGAAAAATTTGAGTGTCGAATCAGTCAGTCAGTTGTATAGCTCGACTTAAACTGAACTTAACACCCTTGGTTTGGGGATCCTTGGTCTTGCGTATACGACAATTTAACTTCGGACGGCAGTAATCCTGTTTCCAATTTTGTCGATTGTGGCGCTCCTACCGGATGACCGGCTCGAATCTCTGACCATGGTAAGGCGCTATTGGGACAGGGCAGCGCTAGCGTCGCGCAAAAATTTTTGAATTTGTAAAATCTTTTGAAAATATTACCATCTGAAAGGAAATTTTCCGCTCTTCAATTTTGTTTCTTACAAGTACACGTCTAAATTCATTATTTGCGGAGATATTTAGGGAAAACTAAAAAATCACCTCTAGTTTTGAGCCATGATCACCGATTGATCACCGTTCGCTTATCAGTATTTTCTATGTATTTTACACAGGCGACGCTAGCGAGTCTACAATATGCCCGGTCCAAATAGGGACAGGTATGATGGACAGCCATTTTGATTGCAGAAAAAGTAAACACAAGCGGGGCCAGTTCCGTTTCATGCAACGAGCGACAAACGAAAACGGTCGGGCTCCTCTGCAATCAAAATGGTTGTCCATTATACCTCCCCTACCATGGGTTGTGTGACGGTGTAACAGTTTTCACCCGCTTGTTATTGGCGCGCTTCGTTCGATTATCGGTAGAGGATGACGCGGAATGACTAGCCGCTTACCGGTGTCAATTGACGCGCGTTGATACTAAGCGGGTAGTTCATACCTCGATAAATTTGTCATGCGACACAAACTGCGGTTGAAAAATCAAGGTAAAATTTTCACGTATCAAGATTACAATTTTAAGTTGTTGTGATTTTGTGGACCTATAGTTTTCTTCACAAAAGAGATTTCATTTCGGCATACATGGTGTAAAAACTCCCCGGTTAGTTAATGGATTCATCGTTGTAATAACATTGTCCTCGAGTTCCGACCTCAGCGGTTCCGTCTCCAAAAAGAGGAAGGAACGAGAAAGGAAAATGAAAGATTAAGAATAAATCGTTATTATGTACCTTTGGCTGGTAACGTACTTTTTTCATTTCTTTTTTTTGTATTTAACAGTGGGGCGACCAATCTTTGGGGGGTGTGTTTCCAGAATGATCAAAGAGTGAAAGATTTTTTATTTAGTGCGATCCGTTCCGGCTCCGGAGTGAAAGGTAACGATACTACAGTACTGTCTTATTTCTCATTCGAGGTGGCCGTCCCTGGGTTTATCCCTTGGGCGAGCTGGCCAAGGTTTAGGTTATTTGAAAACGAATAGCTTGTGAGGCTTCTTTGATCTGATACATCTGGCCAAGGGACCTGTATGCATTACTTGATTCAGAGACGCCGTGGCTCATTGATGTGCTGACTTGTACGCCGTTTGGTGGGAACTCGATTCTTGCCATACAAACTGTATAATCACACATGTCTCTCTTCAGTTTTTGGTACCAAGTCCACTACCCTCAAGGACAGAAGAAGAAGTAAAAGACGCGGAGTGTGCATTGACAGAAGAAGCCGACAAAGATAAAAATGGAATTGAGTGAGCTAGCGCAAAGGATCGGGGTGTCCCTACACGCGGTGGTTCAGAGTCAAAATATCCATGATACTGCATGTTTTGGTGGGTGAGTGGTAGACTAAGTCTAATTAAAAATCTGGACAATCCATGTATGTAAGAGGTCTTCTAAAAAATTTGATGTTGCACGTTTCTGCATGTTTGATGATACCTCTAAAGGATTTCTTGATTGTACTTTTTGTCAATTTTACATTTTCAGCCATTTCTGGTCGTTTTTTGATCAAATCAAGTCCCTCTAAAGGTGTTGTTTTGCTTGTGGTAACTTTTATAGTCGCTTTTGCCGTTTCCGCTAGATGTTGGTCGTTTTTTTATTTCTAGGTGAATAATGGTCAATTTTGGTCGTTTGTTGATCCATTTTAAACTTTTTAGTCAATTTTTGTTGCATTCTGACTGCCTTCAGGTATCCTTTGTCATTTTTTAGTTCATTTTCAACGTTCTTTATGGATTTTGATGATTTTATGGTTGTTTTTTGCTACATTTTGATAATTTTCTGAGCATGTGAGGTCGTTTTCCATTCCATTCTGCTCGGTTTTAAATGTTTTTGAACAATTTCGGGCATTTCAGATCACTTACAGATTGCTTTCTGGCAGTTAGCCATTATTTTTAGTCACTTTTGGTCCAATTTTGGCCACTAATTGTCTGTTTCGATCGTGCTCATTGTTTTGTGATCAATTACGCTCGCTTTTTGGTCGATTTTGGTGATTTATGTATCTTCTTTGGTCACTAGTATATTGCATGATCTTAAATTTCTATTGCGCGTTCTTGATTTTTGTAGCTTGTTTTTATTGCAGTCTTTTAATTGCTTGTATGACCAATTTTTACTGCACAGAAATCCTAATTCTAATCATGGTACAAGTTTGTATGTACCGCTTTTCCAACTACTCCAGTCAACTTACTCTTTCTTCTCTCAATACATGCATCACTTCGCATACAAGTCTTCTCCATCTTCTTTCAGGTTAACATGACAAAGAGAAGAGGACAACTGATCCAAAATATTTCGATGCCCCAACCCACTTACGCTGTGTTACTGTTCTATGCTGGGTGTTACACACCGTTCCTCTTCAGTTTAGTCTGGTCACGTGTCTTCTTCTGTTAATAAATCAGGACCTATTGCAACAAACTAGCCCAAGGGGCTTCCATTTCCATTCCGCTCGAGTTTGTCCATTCATCTCCTTCACAGCAAACTAAATTGGAAAAAAGGGACGCACATCAAGAAAATAAGAGTAGCTTGGGGGCACAGAGTCTCATATATCCAAAGTAAGAACTCAGTCTGAATACGTTTGAGACGGCTGATCAGGAGCGGCCATGGAAACCGAATATATCAACACACAGAATTCAAATTTTCTGTTGATTTAATTAATTGCTGACAGAGATATCAAAGTCACTTTTCCCTAAAAAGAAATCTTCATTCAAAGTCTTTTACAATGATCGGATTATCACCGATTCTCGAGTACCGGTATTGTTTTCTTCTTATCGCGTATTCTTCGATCATTCGAAAATAAATGATACATTATTTCATTGTTCCGATCACATCACAGAGCACATAAAATTCCGTAGAGCGTCATACATATGTGTCCAGCCGGCCGTAAAATGAACGCGCTGAGCCACGCCACATACGTGCGTGGTTTTCATATAGGCCTTTCATTTTTAAGACATTTCTTATTAGCGCCGCGCGTTAAACTCATTTCAACGCGGAAGCGAGTAAAATTATTACTAAACGAGACGATAAACTTCGTTCTCCCAAACGCCGAGGAATAAATGAAGTATAATGTACGCTCGGAAGCAAGAACAGGAGAAATCAACTTCTCTAATGATCAATGTTGGTTTGGACGAAGAGAATGAAACGATTTCTAACGAAAAAGAGAAAATCTATGTACTTTGAAAGTTGGTGAAACTCCTTCCTATGACTTTCTTAACGCATCTAATTCGCTGCCGCGTAATCTTATTTTAAATATATCTCGTGTACGTACACACACTCACACGTACAGTATCGCCTCTCTATATTACACGTCTTTCTTAAAACGATGTACACGATTGTGTAATAACGATACTCGCTGCCTCCAGACAAATTATCCAGTGCATCGTCGCCATAAATCACACATGTACGAGGAGTATGTAAGAAGCCATGCACGTTCAACGAGAAATGTCGCTTTCGACATATGTGCAAAAGCCTTCCCATAAGAACGAGAAGCTAGCCGGCTAACGTCCGTTGCACATTCACGGCGCTGTGACTGTCAAACGCTACAGCAGCACCGGGTCGCGTTGCAGCTCTCTACGTCGTCGGCATCCTTATTTCTCTAGCGAACCTGCCCACCTACCAATAAACGCGTAACAATTAATGGGAGCTGTGGTGTAACAGAGGCGACCCCGTTCCTACAACTCTATTCTATTCGTTAACCCGAAAACGTCGACCTCATTTCATCTCGTGAGAGTAATAGAATATTTCCGTTTTTGGATTATTTGTAATACAGTACTCTACGAGTATATAGGCGCACTTTTAATCTAATTATTAAACAGCACTGACGAAATTTTAATCGGCATTACGCCGAATTAATCTTATCGCAATTATCGGACGCTCTCTTTTTCGAAGAAGGAAAAAGAAAAGAAAAATGCACGCTACGATAGAGCGAACGTGACATAAAATCGACTCCGGAGTCGTACGTATACAACAGTGTCACTGCCCAGTAAAATTTCATACACTTGGTACTCGTGTTCATGGTGTAGCTATACCGTGTACGAACATTTAATGCGCCGTTACGGTATTTGAGAGTCGTTGGCGTAGGATATTTCTTCAACCACTTTATGAAATTATTGTGCGATCTAGATCAACCAACATTTTTTGCAGAGACATTCCGCACTATTTCGTCCGAGAGTGCACAAAAATTATCGTAAATTAACGCCTCGCTCTGTGCAGCATACATATAGCATTCCTAATACAACGAAGTTGAGAATACACCGATCTTTGTACAAGGAGTAAGACTGCCCGCAAATTAGAACGTCGAAAATAGAACAAAATCTCTCAATGTAAGTGTCGAGAATATACATCGAAACATGCGCGAGATGCGCTAGTACTCAACGCATCAATTGGATCGGTTGATAAATTTTGAAAATGAATACAATTTACTGCGGTATAATACGAGCTTTTCCACGGTGGAGGTGAGCTTTTCAAGGCCAAATGCATCGGCATTGACTGTAAGCTTCAAACTGCAACACAATTTATAACAAGGTGACTCTTTATTTCCATCATGATAGGTATGAGTCCATCAATGAATATCAATCACCTACAAAAAAAAAAGAACAATCTAAACAATCAAGTCTTCTGCACCTGTGAAAGACTGTGAGATGTCCATGGTGAATGAGAGGTATAAAATTACTCCGAGGACTGAACCTTGTACTCCAGCTCCAACTTGTATAAGACGAGACGGTGAGGATTCGTCGATCACTGAGATAGGATTGCAGCAATTTGCAGAATTCAGGTGTTGATTAAGCTTGTGAATTAGCCCTGCGTACCAGACCTTGTCGAACGCTTCACCAACCTCCAGAAAGACAGCTGGCGCATATGCCTTATTTTCCAAAGCCTGCATGATTGATTGAACCATACAATGAACCAGCTCTATTGTAGCATGCTTTTCTTGAAAGCCGAACTGCATGTCCAGCAGGAGATTTTTCTTGTTGACGATTGGAGTCGTTGAAGGGTAACTTTTTCGTAGATTTTGGCCGGAATTACGGCAGTAATGATATCGGTCTGTAGGATGCTGGCTCTCGAGTTGTTTTGCCCGGTTAATGGATGACGATCATCCTAGCTGTCTCAGTCGGATAGAGGCGTTAATGAGCCGGTTTACAGAAACGTGCAAAAACCCTGTTGTTGACCGAACGCACTGTGGTGTACATCTGTTATGTAGCCAACGAAGGTGTCTTCAGTGAACTTCTTACATCCAACAAGGGAAACTCAGCGAGCTGACATCATTATGTCATATATTGAGGAATTGAAATTTCCTAATGGTTGAAGTTGTGGATTCTTAATATTGAAGGTCAGGATTTGAAAATAAACTTTTTATAGCTAAGATATTTCTTTCAATTAGTGGCCTAATGATCTCTGCTCCCTGTGTCTTTCTTATTGCCGTACATGTTACTTAGTTCATAATCTTAGTTAAATCTCTTATGACCAAATATAGTCACATTTCGAATGGGTAGGGACACTGCGCGCGCAGTCGAACAATACATTTTAGATTTCAATATTCGTACATCGGTGATGAAAAAAAGAGTTGAAAGAAGTAAACACGTGCACAAAGAAAGAGAGAAAGGGAATCGAAGAGAGAGAAAGAAGAAGAAGTGTGATAGACTATTGCGAATAGGAATATGAGTGAATTTCCGGCGAGTGAAGTTACGATGCACGTTTGTACGAATATCTACGGATTGAAAGATGAATTTTTCTAAGGGACAATTTTCGGGGTCTCCCATCGTCACAGGTGCCTTCGTCGATCAAGGCCGTTTCATGGCTCCCTCTGAACACCTATCGACGAAGAAACTACAGTCAAGTATATTAAATATCATTACAAATTAATAATAAATCTCATCATTCAAGTTGGATGTTAATAGAATGGAAGTTTTATAATGGAAAGTTTCTTCAATTTGAGCTGGAAATACGAACGAGGTTTTGCTTTTGAGACGACAGACGAACAAGAGATCTTGTCAAAATAAAGTCAACTTTGGTACAAATAGATGATATTATCCAGGTGAATAGGCGTGATTTTTCCCCTTTATGTTGTACCTAAATAATTTTTCTAGGACTGTTGTGTATTTTTCATACCAGCAACGAAATTGAGCGTGATATAAAATAGTATTGCACGTAAAGTCACGCAATGAAGAAGTCTCAGTTCGATTGTCTCTATTTCCGTCATTCAATATCAAACTTGGAAGAATTTTGACTTACATCATCGGGAGCTGAGCTAGGAAAATTTGATTTTCGAGCTAACGACATTCGAGATATATCTGTATAAGAAGAGAGAGAAGGAGGGAGGGGGGGGGGGGATCAGAAAGAATTTCAATCTTCTATCATCAGGGAAATGATTGACTGGAAAAACATTCGGTCAAATGTTTGATCCTTAGGCGGCGTGACAATTTTCTGGTCACGCTCTGGCATTTGAAAAAAAATTATCCTACTCTAGAAGTAGGCCTATTTTGAACGCTGAAAACGACGCTGTTTTCCATTTATCGATTCGATTTCCCGATCTCTTTTCATGATCTCGTTTACTTGCCGCGAACCGTAGCGGAACCCATCGCATGTTGTAGTGTTTCGATGCTGAAATCGTTGATGCATTCCGCCATGATCCCCAATGATGGAGAGCAACGTCGAATTCAGCGTTCCAAATACCTCTAGAATAGTATGGTTTTTTTGAAATACCAGAGCGTGACCAAAAAATGATCAAAGTTGAAACCGAAAAATCACTCCATACTCATGCACCATCCAGCACACACTTTTAAAGGGAAGGAAAAAACCTGTCTATTGAGACACCAAATTAGCTTCCCTTTCTAATCACCAAGTCATTCTTCAAAGTCGTCGATGTGGGCCCAAGAGATTGGGTGGGAGAGAGCCCGGGCGGGGAGTGCTACGTTCGGAGGAGGACTCATACAATTTTAATTGAACGACACAGGTAAGTTCAATTATACAATTGTATTTCATCCCTCCTCCGAACGTAGCACAACATGTAGATGTTTAGAGTCACATCGACCAGAAAGTCTCGCTAAGTAAAATCGTGAACGACAAATAGGGAAACAGGTCTTTATGCAAGCTTGCAGTAGAACATAAGCTTCTCTCATCTTTTTAGTTGGCCTTGCTGGGGAATCCAATTTCCTAATTTGAGAAGTACAGAGGTGGCAACATGTGTCAATGTTTCAAACTCGAAGTACCCTCTCTGCCCTTTCCAAGTGGCCTCGCTGTGAGATTCACTTTTTCAATTTAAGGGGTAAAGATCTGACAACATGTGACAATTTTTCAAGCACTGCACTGCACTGAAAAAAAAAAAAAATCTTCTGGCGGAGCCAAATAGAAAAAGATCATGTTTCATGTCTTCTATAAGGTAGCATGCTCCGATCGTTCGCCCCCATCTTGGTCTCGTACAAGTCTACCTAAGTATATTCCAGGCTGATGAGATTAGCGGGCCTCACTCACTCCGCTCGTTCGCCCCGCTACTTGGTCTAGTGTAAGTCTACTTTAGTATTTCAATAAAGGGTATTCCTTCTACTTCAGGCTCAGTATAATGAAAGCTTCCGACGCACGGATGTACGCAAGCAAATTTCAAATTCAGGGTAGGAATCTGGCTCGATCTTCTAGTATAAATCTAGTTTACATTTCAAGCTAAAATATGTATATTAGGCCTTTATAATGTAGGCTATTCCTACTACAGCATACTGATTCAGGCTTAGTATAATGGAAGCTTCAGAGACCCAAGGTCATTAGCATACGGCGAGGTGGTACTCGCAAACGCGGTGAGTTCACTGCACACATCAAAGAGAGATCTAGCCTAGCTAGTAGAGACTAATACAAACTTCCCCTTTGTATGAACCTATGGTATAAAGGAGCTTAGTTTGGAATGAGTCTGTGTAATTCCTAGTATAAGCTAGTTTAAACTAGCATGTAAACTAGGCAAAGCGAACTATGAAGCATCTCTAGGAGTCAGAAGATTTAAGCCTTCATAAAGTGTATATTAGGTTTAGTATAATCAGAGTTTCGCTAAGAGTCAGACGACTTGAGAAATCTTAGTATGAAGCTAGTATAAAGCCACCATAAAGCTAGTATAAAGGCACCATAAAGCTAGTATAATGAGGCGAACTATGAAGCTTCAGGAGTCAGAAGACTTAAGCCTTCATAAAGTGTATATTAGGTTTAGTATAATCAGAGTTTCGCTAAGAGTCAGACGACTTGAGAAATCTTAGTATGAAGCTAGTATAAAGCCACCATAAAGCTAGTATAAAGGCACCATAAAGCTAGTATAATGAGGCGAACTATGAAGCTTCAGGAGTCAGAAGACTTAAGCCTTCATAAAGTGTATATTAGGTCTAGTATAATGAGGGTTTGGCTAAGAGTCAGACGACTTAAGAAATCTTAGTATAAAGCTAGTATAAAGCCACCATAAAGCTAGTATAATGCTCGAATATAAACTAAGCAAGGTGAACTCGCGCGGTGAACTCGCGTTAAAAAACTCGCAAATTTTCGAATCACCCACGGGGTAATGGTGGGGGGGGCACTCGCGTTAAACAAAACTCGCAAAATTTCAATAGGGGTCAGGGAGATCAGGTCAGCGTAAAGACATGAAACATGCCAAAAAGAAACTACCGTCGGGGAATGTTCGAAATATGAAGACGACGAAGTCCTACTAACACACAGTGGTACCACAGGGAAACCCGGCGTATAAAATAGCGAGGGAATTGATCTCACAAGAGTTCGATGCTAACCAGGCCTGAAGATGCGAATGGTCCGAGGAAAATTCAGACAAAATAGGAATCATCCACGAATCACAAGGCTTCAATCTCCTAAGGAAAATCTGAACAAGATTGAATGGATTCCGAACGGAGCGGGTATGATGCAGGAAGATGCTGATAAATGAAGCACCCCGCGACAGTGGTAAGGACACACAAACGATGGAAGACATCCTGGAGAAAGCCAAAAGCGGGCCCTGGAATGAGACTGGAGTGAAGTAGTGCAACTATCAGACCAAGCTACGTACTCATGTTTGCACGAGGACCGGAGACTCAAGCTCCTTCCCCCATTTAGACATTATTGCTGTAGAAGGTTCCGAAGCACAAGATCCTTTCTCCACCTACGTTTGTACGAACAAGATTGAATCCCCCTTCCCCCTTTCCAAGAAAGAAAATAGAGATTGACCTCTGGTCAAGCGTTAATTTTTCCAAGATATCGAGGTAGATATTGGATAAATAATTCCTATTCTCAGAGAAGCAGTCCTACCATCTCAAACGTAACAAATTATTTCTAGGGCTGTTTAATCGACTGAATATGACTGTTCAATGTTTCACTTCCGATGTTCACTCGAGTCTAAGCGACTTCTCATTTCCTAGCTGTTCCCTTAGCCGCATGCAGAACTTAATTAGAGCCGAACGGTTGCAACATACCGTAATGTATTCACCTTCGCTATCGTAAACTATCATTTAGGAACCAGGTTCCCTCTATACGCAAAGTGATATAGCGCGCGTAATTCGTGAACTACCGGCGCAAAATAAATGAATTTGTCCCGAACAATCTGAACAATCACACAACTTTGCCTCGAATTGAGGACTTCGTACGGCGGACGAATGAATAATTCGCTTTATAATTATCGTAATCGTACTCTGTTAATTTTCCTCGGACTCTTTGGCGCGCTCTCTCGTCCTCCCGCATGAATCTAATTAAAAAAAGCCTCTCGTTTCTGTCTCGCTCTAGTCGATATCATACGCATTTGCCAATACGCGGAAATAGAATCGGAGGGTAGGGGACGATACAATAATGATAATTAGGATAAATTAATCGGTGTGAACGAAACTGAAGTAAGAAAATAAACAAATATCTAATCGCTCGAATCACTTATCTAAGATATACATTCACGTTAGACCTCTTTTTATATTACTAAACTAGGTTACTTCGTGCTGATTCGTTGTTTTGCCATATTTGTTTTCACAATTACGTCGACGAAAATGGTAATTAAATCGACCCACTTGAAAAGAAAACGTCTTCTGGAGCTGGCGAGCGAAGGCGCTGGGAAAATGGGACATTTGAATATACAATTTGTGACAAGAACGTCTACTCTATATACGTTCAACATTTTTTTTTTCTGCAGTTTCAAGTGTATACAGTCAGTTTAGTTTTCTTTGACGGCATTCGCGACAAAATGCGTACAGAGCAGACTTGGTATCGATGTTTGTCGTATACATTTAAAAGAGGCCTATATCTAACTCCATATTATTATACATTGCTTCGCACATTTCAAGGCTTACTCGTTATCGAGTACATGCAGAAAATATACTTATAGAACGTGTGGATTTTCAGTTCAATTATATTGTTAAATAAGCGCAGAATCGAAGAAGGAAATTTTCCCGGCTCGATTTTTGCATATAAGTAAACTTTCTTTTCGGCGGAAACAGTTTCATCGAAAGACGTGACATATTCAGTACAGTGAGATAGGAATAACTCCTTGTAGCATATTCTCATAATCGCCACCGAAGAAAGAACAAACAAACGAGAAGAAAAAAAAAAAGTTGAAGAAAGCATTATGTGCACCGTTTCCGCCTTTCTCTCTGTCTAGTTTCATAACGATTTCCACGCATATTCACTTCGGCGATTCGCTCGCTTTGAATGTATGTACCAATACAAAAACTCTTTAACGTACCACCAATATACATTCGTAACTTATGCGCCAACTTGCATTGTTTTACCAAGTTTTTGGTGAAAAGGAAAGTTTCATTTCCGTCCGAATGCGTTGTATCATCAAGTTGTCTACCTGTCATGTACGTGAAATATGAAAAATTTTCTTGCTTCGTTTCAACGGAATCTTATTGAAAATTAATTTACGTAGATACGTTCCTAACTTTATCTACAGTTGAAACTTTATTTGTACAGTGTGTCCCGCGAAATCACGTGATTGCATCTCTTAGCTCGCCTCTTTTATATACCAAGTAGAAGCCTTGGTAACAATTTTATGAAATCAAAATTATTCATTTTAAAAGATCCCAACATAACCACTATTAACCCACTCGTTCTAGGCTTCTGACTCTTCTGCTTATTTGGAGACATAACTACTCGCAGATAGAATGCGTCTCAATTGCGTTTGAACAGCGCGGCAGAAGTTGAATCGACCCATTCGTAGACACCAAAATCTGATACAAGAATTCAACTCATTTTTGACTTCAACTCTGGAACCCTTATCAAATCTAGGCAATATCAACTTCGATTTTCAATCGATATTGATTCAATTCCCGGGTCATTGATTTGCCAGAGGCTGACTTGCGGTCGAAATTGATTGACTAGACTTTCGGTCCAGATAACAAGTCAATTCGGAGTCGACAAGGTTCAACAAATTTGCTTACAATTTCAAGTTTTTGTACAGCACCGGTATTTCTTTGAGTCAATCGAGCTGAAGTGAGATAACAGGATATTTCTGAATTTTCGAATACTCAGTTTCCGAAAAGGGTGTTGGCCGTTTTTGAGATACAAGCGACACAAGATCTGAGAGCGACGGTGCGATCAAACTTTTCTAGCATGATAAGGACTTGAGAATCCCATTTAGTACAGGCGACGAAGGAAATTTAAAAATATCTCGGAGGACAGAAGCCTTTTTTTGCGGAAATTGCTTATTGAGGTCCCCAAAACAACATATCAAAAGTCACACCCCCTAGGTGCGTCAGCTCCACCTGTTTTTGGGACGTTAAAGCCCCCTAAAATCGGTTTTTCGAAAATAACTCTGGAAATATTGGTCCTAGGAAAAAGTTTTTCAAACAAAAAATATTCCTCATAGAATTTCCTATAAAATGGTGTACTCACATTTGAGTGTAGGCCAAATACTCACCTCATAACGGCCACTCAAAGTTACGCTCATTTCAAATTTTCGAAAATTTCGTATTTCTTTATACACGTAACACGTCCTACGATACCCAAAGGACTGTGTATGATGAAAATAAATGTTCCTCATATCCCCTCTAGTCTCCCAGAATATGAGATACCTGTATGATTTGGTGCGCAGCTGATAGAAACCGCTTAAAGTTATGCTCATCTCAATTTTTTAAAGAAACCAATAAACGAAGCCATAATCCAGAGAGTAAGGCGAGCAGTAAATTTGATATTTATTTCTGTGGCCATATCAAACTTACTCCTCGCTTTATTCTCTTGGGTATCTGACCATAACTTGGCAAATGGTATTAATTCTATTCAATCCACTATAACTTCTAGCCCAGGAAACATAGCTCGGAATAAGGGAAAAATTCAGGGCAAATTGGAGGATGACTGTCTTGTGCAGCTCTTGCATGCTGACAAACATTTCAAACCCAACACACAGTAATACAGGTATCTATTCATGAAAACTGTTCATCTAATTAGATGATATATTACCTCGTATTAATATAATTACAATTTCTACAACAAGTGCACAGTGAGGTAACACAGCCTTTTTTAGAATTGAACGTAGCGAAACTCATTCAGCTTGGTGTAGGTCGGATTGGTGTACAGAGTCGTGAATATCTCCATTCTTGCGAGCTCCAAGTGCTCTTGCGATCTATTCCTCTGCAGGAAAACTTCGGCCGAGTTTTGTAGCGCTCTACTCTGCAGCAATTTATGCACGGACGATTTCCTCGTATTGTACCCACCAGAGGTAGAGTCGCATCCGACGAAGGCGTGTGCCTCTAAACAAAAGTAGCCGCGGGGGATACTGCAGCTGTTGCTGGAGCGATTGACTAGAGTAGAACGCATCTTTTTGTGCACATGTACTCTTCCCGAATTACGTTCACTTCAAAGACGGACTTAAGATCACTCTGCCTTACCATTGGAGATTCCGTCTAACACATCCGAAGAGTGTATACCCAAATCCAGATGGGGGAACAGAAAACGAAAAGCGCTACATTGGGAACGGAACACACAACACAATGTGTACCCGGTCCTGAGCGCAGAGCCTCTCATACCCGGAGTACTCCATAAGATTATTTTGCGGATGCAAGAAAGGCTCAGTGCAGTGCATTTGTTGTAGAAATTGTAATTATATTATCGAAGTGATTATTCGGAGGTACCGTTTTACGTGATCCAAGTGAATACATAATGGTTGTAAGTTAAGGTATTCTGTACTACAAAAGTCTAAAGGCGCGGCATATAGGACGAGATAAGCTGTCCATTGACGATGATAGTTACTTGAAAAATTAGGTGAAAATGAGAAGGAGATCTACCTCTGCACCTATACAAAGTGTGACTGTACCTTCTATTTCCAGAACCAATGTTTTCGTCGTCAGAGAGAATGATCACTATCCTAGTCTTGACTCGTCTCTTTTCCACTCTCGCTACCATAAAAATAGGGATCACTGGTCACTACGCCTCCCAGTTCCTCGCGCAAATTTGCCTCCTGAAGAGCACACAGTCAGAGTTCAAACACTAGACAGCCGACAAAAATATAACATCATATTTCCTGTGTGCCTCAGCATTGTAACCCTTGTTTCAAGCCATGGCGCAGACCAATTTCACGGATATTTGGACGCAATGAAAACAGTCGCAGAGATGGTGAGATGGAGGACCAGTTGAAGTTTGTATTCCTACAAGAAAAAACAGGTCAAAACGAGCAGGACACAGAGCAAGAGCCTGAAGAAGTAAATGATGAAACAAAGGACCACTCTGTTCTACCTCCCCACGATGATGCACGGAAGGGCGACACGGGGCAAGCGTCAATTGTGTTCGGTGTTCGTTCAATAAGTCCCAGGCAGACATAGACCCATCAGTTGGAAGTAAAAATACACGAAAATGGAAAAATGTTGATGAATGATGAAGGCAATGATACATCAAAGAAGAAGAGGAAACAAGTTTCCCTTAACTGGTGCCCTATTTGCGATTTATAAGTAATCAAAAGCAACTCATGTGTCACCTCAACAACTTGTCTAGGCCTAATCATTGAACACTGGTACTACCTACTTCAACATGATACGTGTCTGGAGGGCACCTGATGTATTTATTGTTCCAATGATACCTGTATTACTGTGTGTTAGGTTTGAAATGTTGGGTAGATACCATCCAATATTTTTGGAGAAGGATTTTGTTCGGCTGCTGAATTTGACTGACGCTCGAGTCACCCCCCCCCCCCCAAAAAAAAAAGGTCAGGAGGGATAGGAGGGCAAACTTTTGACGACGCACTTCAGGAGACCCTATACTGTATAGGACATACTTCAGAAGAGAAACCTTTGCGCCGAATTTTTCCCTCATTCAGAGCTACGTCGCTTGGGTATAAAAAATTGAGATGAGCATAACTTTAAGCGGCTTCTGTTAGCTGCGCGCCGAATCATTCAGGTTTCTCATATTCTGGGAGACTAGAGGGGATATGAGGAACATTTATTTTCATCATACACAGTCCTTTGGGTATCGTAGGACGTGTTACGTGAATAAAGAAATACGAAATTTTCGAAAATTCGAAATGAGCGTAACTTTGAGTGGCCGTTATGAGGTGATTATTTGACCTACACTCAAATGTGAGTACACTATTTTATAGGAAATTTTATGAGGAATATTTTTTGTTTGAAAAACTTTTTCCTAGGACCAATTTTTTTCAGAGTTATTTTCGAAAAACCGATTTTAGGGAGCTTTAACGTCCCAAAAAAGGTGGAGCTGACGCACCTAGGGGGTGTGACTTTTGGTATGTTGTTTTGGGGACCACAAAAAAAGCTTCTGTCCCCCAAAATGTTTTAAAACCCCACTTTTGATGCTCCATCGCCTGTACTGATTAGCTGGTGATATTATTGACCCATTGAAGTGTGCGATTTTCTCTTTTGACATCATTTTTTCAACCCCCCAACTCTCACCCCCGTTTCCCGTCGCTTTGAAAAGCCGCTTCGTTGTGTGGTACGGAATTACATCGGGTGCCGGCCATGGAAGCTGAAGTCTTCATCGACCCAAGTTTTAAGCCAGACATTAATAAGCAAAAAATCAGACTTTCCTCTGTTCTAATTAGGTAACGCACTAAAGAGGATCAATGAAATTCTTTCATACCTTCATCCTTTCACATGGATATAGCGGGCAATTCAGTTCATATCGTCAGTACTTGTTGAATGGGGTGTCTGCTGATTTTGTTGATCAATTTAGAAAACAGGTGCAAAGATACAGAGGAGAAACTCCAATTTTTTTCAAGTTTGCGTCATAGGAACTGCCATCGCATTTTGCTATTTGTGAACTTGAATTGATTGCTGAAAATTAATCAACGACGAAGAAGATTACTTCCATTCTTTCAAATTTTTCGCAGCCTTTTCATACTATTCACAAAGGAATATTCCCTAGCTCTTGTGAATTATTATTTTTGGAAAGAAGATTACACAGAAAAGAGCAACAATTGGAGTGACGTCAATAGGTACCTACGTAACAACCTGATATCGCTTCATTCTTTCATTCTGAACTTCTAAAAAAAAAAAGAGACAGACAAAAGAAACGACGATGCCACTAATTACAAACCAAATAAGGTTTTACCAGTTACATTTTCAAGTGCCAGTGATATTAGTGCATGTATGCATACAGCGTCACACATGAATTTAACATATACTGAAAATCACGGGACTCAGGAGGTAAGCATGATTGAAATAAATACTGCAAAGAATTTTCCTACATACAGATAAATTTTCAATACGGTACACCCATCTAAGATAATAAAGTACAGATTAAGAAGTCCGCAACGTCGGTTAGCGGTAAATCAAAGGTCTTTCTTCGGTACAATTGAAAATGCCATGAGAATAATATCAGAATACAAGAGAGGAACAAAGTACACAGTTCGTAAAGAAAATCGTACAAAGGAAAGCGAATTAAAACAAATTTAGAACAACTTTACACTGAGTTTCCCTACAGAGAACGCAAGAAAGAACTCCAGTTTCAAGTGAAGTTTCGATAAACATTTATAAGCACGATTTGTACGCGAACTATTAACCATCCGTCGGCCTATTAATACCCAGCAAGGGTAATTAGCAACCAAATGCGATCACACATGTGATATAATAGATCCATCAAGGATGGGTACTCGTACATAGCATTCGGCTTGTTGAACTGAATCCAGAAAACATTCAATTCTCTTTTACGAACTTCCAAACGAAATCTAGTCACACAACGCGAATACAAATTTCGAAACTCTTTTCTCTAGACCAATTAAGGGTCTCCGACTCAAAATTTCGAAGAAATTGAAACATTATACAGAGCGTAATCCGAAAATCTGGCTTCGAGAAGGAATAAAACGCGATACATAATTTTTAAAATTTTCGAGGTCGCGTTAATTAATAAAGACCATCGAAACGAGAGCACGTTATTTTCGAGATTTTCGAGGTTATACGCTTATAGATAAAATCCGCTGAAATGAGCGTAAGCTCAATCTGATTTTATACGTAGGGAAATAATATTCAGCAGCGCTGTAATTTTTCAAGATAAATCTGATTTCTCATCATGGTAACGAATGCCCTCAGTTGGCTACTCGACAGACGTCATTCGCGCGCGCACGGGTTGATGAAATATTTGATAATTTTTCTCAATTTCCGGGTCTTTAATCCTGATAAAATTGAAAAAGCGTAATTTTCCGTCATTATTTCAAAATAAGGAGGAGAATGAAGTCTTTAATTCCCGAGATAAGGAAGTTTCCTGAAAGGGTGTGAAAAAGAAAGTGTGAAAAAGGAAACCGTCGGGTGATGGCGATGATAGTACAACAAAGAAAAACTTGAAAGAAGAATAAAGAGAACAGATCCAATTCACACACATTGAAATCCTTGTGAGAAATCATGTTCGTGTATCGAAATGATAGGAGAAAGTCGAACGGCCGAAGACGGGTTGGATTTTCGGACTCGATTGTACCGATTGAAACTACCCTTTACGGATCGCACTGGCGGGTGCAGGGATAAAGACGATGAGGAGAAAGTGCAAGGACACACGCACGAAAGGCCAATTTCAGGCCCATTTCGGCGAGTGCGGAATGAATCGGATAGGAGGGACGAACGACGAGGAAAAAGCCCAAGGATGCAAGATAACGACATACTCAAAAAAGTAAAACGAAGGAGTAACTTGAGGAGTAGCCACTTTACCAAGTTTTTTGGAATTGTTTTTCCTGTGGCACACTTTTCTTGTGAGGAATAATCATGGGTATAAACAGAAAATGGCCTACCTTCTTATTTTTTCAGTATTTGATAGATGAATTAGAGTCGTCAGAACTTACCTGCAACATAGAAAAATCACAAAAATATGTTAGTGTAATTACAACACTCAATTACTAGTACTAATTTTTGAAAACTGTAATTTACACACGTAAAGGAGCACATAATGTAGTACTTCAAGTCAATTTCAATGAATATGCTCCACTGGGAGCTCTAATTCTTCCATCTTTTTGGGCACTCTGATCCTTTAGAAAATTATTTATGAAAAATTTTTGTTTTCAATTACTTAGAACTTATAATTCTCTGGAAAGTAATGTAATGAATGAAAAACCTTGTTGAGGCTAGTCACTGAAAGTTTGTTTTGAAGGACGTAAAAATATTTTTATTACCACGCGCTCTAAATGGCTATTTTATGTTGATTTTCGGGAAGTTTCCAAATTTCGCCACTCGCTTCGCCCTTTTTTCACTCATACTGTGCAAGAAAGCTGAAATTAACAAGACCACAGAAGTCCTTCTGATTTTTCAGAACTATATCAACGTTTCCTTCCACACTTTAGGTTTGAATCAAGTTTCATTAATGATGATAAAGCGGGACAAAGGAGAATCCGAAGAAAGTCATCGTTTGAAAGGTTGCGGTAGGTGCCTTCTGCGGATTCTTACTTGTGTCGCTTGCCAATCTGCAACATATTACAGTTCATTTTCAAGCAGAGAGGTCAAGTCAATCGTTATTGACTTGAATTTTAGTTCGAGGCTTTCAGTTAATTGTCGCATTTACAGCCATTATCGACTCTTGTCAATCGCCTCGAAGATGTTCTATTTCTCCAAAACACAGGGAACCAATTTGAGAATGTTAAGAACCGGCCTTAGAATGCAATAAACCAGTTCCGGAGCGTAATTAACCGGATTTGTAAGGTAAATCTACCTTGGAAGCCATAAATCTTCACAAAATCCATACGAATGCCTGAAAATCGGAACTTTGTATAAATTTTGTCTACAACTGCAAGTTTAAGTCGATCATACTGACTTTCGGCTGACTTCAGGGTCGAAGCAGATCACAAGGAAAATAATTAGCTCCGGTTTCTCAGAAAAGGGCAACCCTGTCAAAACAATAACGGCCAAAAAACGGCTAGCTAATCATAACATGCCTGTCTTAGAGTTTGAACCTTTGAGCTTTTACTTTACACCAGGATACCTTTTCCTACCAGGAAGACACTTTCCATTATTATGTCTACACATGCATCCCCCGCCTATTTTGACTAGGCCCCAAAGGAAAGAGGGTGGTAGGAGCATACCATGGTGCTTACTGTTACAGCGAATAAAATAGACCGACTTCAGTTTGTCACCACGTAGGTGAAACTGGACCAGCATTAAATCTGGATATCATTGACTTTGTATCAATTATCAGATAGACCTATCCGATTACGCAGATACAAGGAGGAGGAGAATAATGCAGTGAGAACATCAATAACAGAAAATTTTAATAACAGAAGATTTTACTCCTGAAGATCGATAGTGGCGCGTGCGATTAGGTATTTAACAATGAGGCCAAACAAACCAAGATTATCATTGAATTTAAAACGCTTGTGAAAATTGCTGGGATAACAATATCAAGTTTTGTCAATGTTTTTTGGAAGGAACATTTGGAAGCCCTGGGTATTTACTGGAGGGGGGGGGGGCTGAGGGAAAAATACTACCTACCAAAACTAGAGGTAATCGAGAGCGAAGATAAACCGGTATCCTTGGACGTGACAAACATAAAGAGGAACTTTTCACTCTGCTGCGGAAAAACAATTATCATGGGAACTCCGACGGGCTGAAGTATGCAAATATGTGGACCAGAAGTATTGCCGATTCAATTACAAGTTCTACAGCTGAGAAAAAGGACTAACGATGGGCTCACTACTGCCACCGATACTTCATGAATGACAGGGGAAACAAGATATTGAAGGCAGCAAATTCGAAAACTCGATCAAATACTGGGCTAGTCCAATTGTGCGGTCGGGCACCAATAGACAGGCGGACAAATTCCTTTTGGAAACGAATGCCATGAGTGTATGCATCAAATTCATTGTGGAAAGAGGCAATGAGATCATCAACTACGTGAACCTAACAATCCTAGGGGAGAACAACTATCAACAGAAAGCCAATGCACACGGACACCATCAATCCAAACGACTCCTACCATCACACCAATCACAAGTTGGTGGTGATTCAGAATTGCTGCTATCGAGTGATCTCTTTCCTGAAGAACAATGGAGAGAAGATGAAAGAAAGTAAGATAGTGAAGCAGATCGCAGTTGTCAACGGCTGCTCCAGAGGCGTGTTGAGGGAGTCTTCGGGAAGATGGAAGCAAAGAAGGAAATGCAGGACAGCATAGTGAGAAAGCATTTTGGATCAGTACCATAAATAGACATGTACACAAACATGGTGATGAGAATGAAGAATGACCAGGCGACGGAAGGGAAGCTTGGGCGGAGTGTACAAGCTCAGTGGAAAACAATGCTAAGGCATCTATATTGATGATATTGGGAGGAAGTTGAGATCAGGAAAGAGGAGCACGAAACATTAAGGAAAAAAGATGGGCAGTCTCCGCTTGAAAAACTTTGTAGTGAAGAACAGAGCAATGGTGAAGGAATGTTTGAAGTCATACATGCATAGAAGACCACATGAAGAGAAGAAAACTCAGGGAACAAACGGAGATTACAAAGGCAAGAGGGAGCAAAGCTAGCCTTTTGAATAGAGTAATCACGTTTGACAGTGAAAGACTATTCAACCTGATGATTGAACGAGGTAGAAAGAACAGAACCGACCAATAGATGATAGTAACTTGCCAGCCAATGGAAACTCAGCACACAGGTGAACCGACTAATCAACGCTGAGTTGTTTGCAGCCAATCATTTCACAGTAAATATTAATGTTGTTCCCAAGTAGCGATACACCTGAAAGTACTCTTGTAAGCTAATCAATGAAGTAAAATTGTACATTCAAGATCTTTTCAATTTCCAGCGCTCTACTTACATCTCATCACACTCAATACAAGTTTCGATGATGAAAAATTTTCTTGGAAATATCATACAACTTTATTCAAATTCCCCTCCGGAAAAATTGGTCGGCCAAAATCCCCTCTCCCTTTCAAAAATTGTCTAGATGCGTCACGGCTGAGTAGTTTTTAGGTCGTACGAAATATTTTTATATGTTAGCATAGTTCACTATTTCATCCACATCAGCGCTGTTTGATGACTTCGAACATATTTCGACACATCTCTAAAACAATCTTGACGGTTGACAGATTCCTTCGTAACACTCAAGATACCCAATGTAGATCAAGCGCGGGCATTCAACACTTATGCCCCGTGCAATTATGTTTCACGACCTACTCGTACAATGTACATGAGAAACCGTGTTTCAAACGCATGCACACATAATCAACGAGTAACCTCGTCGTCGAACTCGATCAATTTTGAAGGAAACTTTACACCGAATGAACATTTATGTGACGACGCCCTTCCTCGGGTGTATAGTTAATACATGTGCGAGAGACAGAGGGAGAGAGAGAAAAAGGTCATCTCTAGTGGAAACGGACACTACGTACAAAAGTAAAATACGTACATCACAATACCGCAATACAAAAGAAGATCTGATAAACTAAGGCTCGCGTATTTTCGAAGGTTTCCCCATCAACGCGTCTTCGTTTTTCTCTTTTGAAAGTTTACGTGCTCTCAATTCAGAAATTGCGATCATTACGTAGGTATTTCTCCTCTGTTCTCATTTCTCGTCGGTATTGAGGACATCCAGATAAGACGATCTAACTTACACAAATTGTAAAAATAATGATCCGAGCGACGATATTTGGATTAGGTTATATAGCTATATACGACAAAGCTCAAACAATAAATTACTGATGCGTTCAAGTCGATCGAAAAATTTGAACGCAGACAGCGTCTAAACGCATTTTAACATCATGAAAAATTCATAATGCAGGGAGAACCGGAGTACAAATTAATTTTGGACGAACTCTTATCAATCAGTTCGCGTATACGATATTGATTGCACTAATTCTGAATGCGAACTATGAATAAGGAATGCATAGACAGGCACACTTACATAGTTCATGTATAGTGAATAAAGGAAACTGTGTATAACTCGTGCAGATACACGCTCGTAAAAGTGCTCAGAAATGTTGCAGTATTAGAGTACTTTGCCCCGGCCTCGTAGCAATGACCGAATTTGCGCGCGTATTTTTCAACCGTATGCATGCATATTTTTACTACACGCTCCACAACCGTGTATAGATAAACCTAATTTCAAAATACCGTACAATGCACTATACTATAGGTATACATCTGCGTTATTATGCTATATATTTTTTTTCTTTCTCAAAAATGAAACTAACCAGTTTTGTAATGAACGTGTGTCTGTATAGGTACCTCGCCAATATCCGTAATTAAAACGCATACTCGATTGGATACACATGGGCAATGGACGACCGAAAATAATTATTCGAAGTACATCAGGTGTTTTAGATGAAACGTTTACTGAAGGAAAATCCACAAAACAGCGTTCTGCCTCAGGAAAATGAAGCGCGGTATGGATCCAACGAAAACCCCTCAC